>CM048751.1:51993068-53328068 GCA_026315105.1 Locusta migratoria
TTTCACCTCTGGCAGTATTGATCATGTGAAAAATACCGAGTAGCACCGTGGTTCGGAACCCACGTTAAACGTAGGTCCCCCTATAACTGGCTGGGTAAGTCAGGTCGGAGGAAGGCAACGGCATACCACCTCCAAACAGGACCATGCTTAGTAAAGCACTGGTGTTCAAACCAATCTGCGGATTGTTGACTGCTTTACCTTTTTATATATTCGTATTGACATTAAATATAGCATAAGATTATGCCAGGATTCTAAAGAAGAAATTAAAAGAAACCGCATGACTATACGTTCGATACTCCTCGAGTTGTAAAAGGTTAAAGGGACAGAGATAGGAAAAATGTACTTCTATTTTATATAATATTGTGATTTGCCAGCCCTAGCTGAAATTTGTAACTATTTATGGCAAAAATAGATTGACAAAAAGGAACGCTTTAAAATATATGAAAAAGAAATTAACAGACAGCGAACTGAATGAACTACCTTGTGCTCGCAGCTGTGGCCGGCTGGCGCTCGGCCGCCATGTTGGTTGGGGTGTTGCGCCCTCAGCCGCTACGTTCTCCTTAAATAACTCGAAAACAGTCATCTATAGCAAAAAAAGTACACAAGTTCAAAATTAAAAAGCATTAAGTTTACTACGAAAGAGCTCCCCTTCATCAATTCTCTAGGATCAATATTTTGCGAGATGCGGGAGAAGAATTAGCAAATTCTTGAAAACCGAATTTTTAGGCTATAAAGTTAGAATGTAAGGTCGTAGGAGTGGTTTGCGATTGAATAAAAAATATGTATATAGGATAACTAATGCAGTGTCATGTGCTATAAGGGAAGGGAGAGGGCCGGACGGCAGAGCCGTGAGGTCACCTGAAAGCATTTCTGTGTCCAGTCAGAGTGGGCGCAAATTCTTTACACTGTCTGTGCTTACATAATTTTCTTAGTTTGAGTTTATTACGTGAGTGCTTGTTTCCAGTTAGTGGCATACGTGAACAATGGCTGCTTTGCGGTTAACTGCATAAGAACACAAAAATATATATGTTTCTAATCACAAATCTCCGAAGAATCTTGATGACTGCTTTGAAATTTTGATACGTTACATTGGAATACACTCGTGGTTTTATATGCTCTGTTTAACATGTTTCCCCCCAGGGGCTCACGGTTCTTTCGTGAGTACGTGCGTGGCGAGCACGGGGCCCCGAGCTAATGCAGTCTTCCTTCCTTTACTTCCCGGACTCTATTTCCCTTCCCCCTCCCATCCTCTCCTATCCTCACTCCTTCCCCTCCCCACCGGGGGACTGATAACCTTAGCATTAGTCCCCCTATCCCAACCAAACAACCTAATCTTTAACATGTTTGAGAAATGCGTTACGAATAGTTTTAGCAGTAAACTAATAATAAAATAAAACCTCTGCTGTTTTTAACGCATCTCAGTGTTTATGACTTAATATCTCATAAAGTATGTCGTTCAGTCATTTAAATTTGCCTCCATATACATTTATATCGATTCTGCATGCAAAGTATGTTGCGAATGCGGCATTCTTACGACATTTACAGCAAAAAAGTAGTAAGTCATAAAGCGCTCATTCCAAAGTAGAGGTTACGTAAATCGCCGTATTTTACGCTGTTGTACCTCATGGTTTATGACATATCTCCGGAATTATACGTTGCAGACATTAGAAGCCTTCGCTATTGTACGGAGGACACTCACAACAGTTTCATCGTAAACGAGTTCGAATGATTTAGGAACACACAGAAGACGAACATACATTTTTATATAGAGATGTCATCTCGAATTGGTCGGAAAGAGTTCTAAGTATTGCGGATGGGTGGACATTTAGATTCCAATGGAAGCTTCTGGTATAAGCAGTCCATATGTAAAAACACATATATAATATCTTGATTTTTTCCTTCCACTGTCTGTCGATTGTTCTCAATATTTCTATCGATTGTAATAAATCCTTACTAACTAGAGATGATCACCAACAATGGCCTCATAAATTTTATGTGAATGAAACGAGATTGCTTCCCAGGTACAGGATCTGTGCGATATTTTGATTCATCAACGTAGTACAAAAATTAAAGACTGAGTCATATATTTTTGAAACCATTTTTGTTTCACTTTGTGGGATAACAGCACTCTTATTTAAATTTATGTATAAAAAAGTCTAGAATGCAATTATTTTTTTATTTAATCAACTAGTTTCGGTCCATTTCTGGACCATTACAGGAATGTAACTGCATTGATGTCATTTACGGAGCTGGGCAGGTGACGCAGTGGAAGGCTCCGAAGCACCTGGCCAGATCCACGGTATCATTGGAGTTACAGTCCTGAAGATGGTGAAAAAAAAAAGGACAGAAACTACTTGAGTAAATAATAAATAATTGCAAATGTTCAAATGTTTGTAAAGCTTATGGGACTTAACTACGGGGTCATCAGTCCCTAAACTTACAAACTACTTATTAACTACTTACGAACTAGGACGGCACAAATATTCATGCCCGAGAGGAGATTCGAACCCCCGACCGTAGTGGCCGTGCTGACCGTGACTGGAGTGCGTCAGTCACCTCGGCCACCGCGGCCGGCTAAATAATTGCCCTGTAAACTGTTCTTTATATATAATGATTGAGAATTTTCTACGTCTTCCTATTTAAATGATAGAGAAATGTCATCATTTGATTGTTACCTTATTTAGACAATTAACGTCGGCATTCTTTCTTAGGAAAGAGCGAATTTGTGAAATGTTAGATTGGTCCTCGTGCCTATTAGGAACAGAAGATTACAGTTTAAGATGCACTGCGGTTGAGTCAGCAGCGCCGGCTAATTTGTCGTGGTACATTCATTCATTATAAACGCCAGCCGGTTAGAGCGCACCTTGTGCCATTACGCTTATATTCGAGATAACGAAACAGCCCAACTGAGAGCTGGACCTCTAACGTGCCTGAGTGCTGTTCATTTACAATCGTTGACACGTGCAACTCGGTTCTTTCGCTACCGTCGTACGTAATAAATAAATAACGCCAACCGATGTCGAATCAAAAAACGGTTGTCGGTTCTGCGCCGGTCGGGAGAAGCAGCGCAGAAGCATCGCGAGGCGGCGGCGGCCGCCAAACCGGATCCTGCCACCTGTGCCGTGTACAGGACAGCCGCGCAGTGGGTGAGCGTAACCTGCAATAGTCGATGCAGTGCTTGTGGCACCACGTACTTTACTTAGAACAAGTATGGGGTCATGTTTTCGAAACCAAGTGCTAAAAATTGTTTTATAACCAAACAACCGAATATAATATATTATATATGTTGTTGGTATGGTCTTCAGTCCGGAGACTGGTTTGATGCATCTCTCCACCCTATCCTATCCTGAGCAAGCCTTTTCATCTCCTCATAAGAACGGCAACCCACATACACTTGAAACTGCTTACTATACGCGTCTCTTGGTCTCCCTCTGCGATTTTTACCCCACACACTTCCCTCCAATGCTAAATTTACGATTCCCCGATGTCTAAGAATGTGTCCTACCAAGCGATCCCTTCTTTTGGTCAGGGTATGCCAAAAATTCCTTTTCTCACCAATTCTGTTCCGTACCTCTTCATTAGTTCGGCGATCTACCCACCTAATCTTCAGCATTCTTCTGTAGCACCACATTTCAAAAGCCTCTATTCTCTTCCTGTCCGCACTGCTTATCGTCCATGTTTCACTCCCGTACAAGGCAACACTCCACACAAATACATTTCAGAAAAGACTTCCTTACATTTAAATTAATATTCGATGTTAGCAAATTTCTCTTTTTCAAAAATGCTTTTCTTCCCATTGCCATTCTGCGTTTTATATCCTCTGTACTGCGACCATCGCATGTTATTTTACTACCCAAGTAACAAAACTAATCTACCACCTTCATAGTTTCGTTACCTAATCTAATTCCTTCAGCTTCGCCTGATTTTCTAAGACCTCATTCCATTATTTTTGTTTTGCTCCTGTTAATGTTCATTTTATACGCTCTCTTCAACACACTGTCCATTCCATTCAACTGCTCTTCCAGGTCCTTTGCTGTCTCTGACAGAATTACAATGTCATCAGCAAAACGCAATGTTTTTATTTCTTCCCCCTGAACTTTAATCCCTATTCCAATTTTTTCCTTGCTTTCCTTCACCGCCTGCTCGATGTACAAATTGAATAACATCGGAGAAAGGCTACAATCCTGTCTTACTCCCTTCCCAACTGATGCTTTCCTTTCATGCCCTTCGAGTCTAATAACTGCGGTCTGGATTTTGTACAAGTTGTAAATAACTCTCCTTTCCCTATATTTTACCCCTGCTAACTTCAGAATTTGAAAGAGTGTATTCCAGTCAACATTGTAAACGCTTTCTCCAAATCTACAAAAGCTAAAAATGTAGGTTTGCCTTTCCTTAATCTATCTTCTAAGATAAGACGTAAAGTGAGTATTGCCTCCCGGGTTCCTATGTTCCTCCTGAATCCAAACTGATCTTCCCCGAGGTCAGCTTCTACCAGCTTGTCCATTCTCCTGTAGATAATTCGTGTTAAAATTTTGCAATAATTACTTATCAAACTATATTATATATAGATTTTTTAATTTATCATTATTAAATCGTGTCTACGTTTTATATGGGCAAGTTGAGGAACACGTAGATGATAGCTGTTTAGACATCGTTACCGAAATAAGATAGGAAAAAATGACGTGAAAAATCAAAACCGATATATCGAGATTTTACTTTGGATATCTGTCCTGTTTTGTGAAGGATCTCTGTCGCCCTTAAATACGAAACACTACGTAAGCGAACATACTTTCAGGGACACATCACTACAAAATAATTGAAACGTATACAAATCCTTCACCACTCTGAATAGCTGATAAAACGTCGTTTGGGGCGACAGCACTTCACCGCCATTTAGCAACTTTGTTCAGGAACCGACTGGTATAAGCCTTCTGCGGTGCTAGGAGTATTTCGTCGTCGCTGTTGTGTCGTTAGGGCCGAATTCGATTACGGCCCCGTCATATTGATTTAGCTTTCCGTGTCTTGCTACATTATTCGTGACTCACAAGAATAACTCACCTTTAACGGGTGGTACTACTCAACTGCTCGAGTCCTGGACTGAATCCAGGTCACCGACTAGAACCTGTTTTTCGGTATTTCAGGCGGTTTTCCGTACTTTCGGGCACCTATGTCAGAAGGAAGATGTTGCACAGCTCTTACCGACTCGATTTTGCTTCAATCGCGGGAGTTACATTTTTGTCAAAAAAAAAAAAAAAAAAAAAAAAAAAAAAAAAAAAAAAAAAAAAAAAAATTTCGATCACCAAAATTACAAAACCATTATAGTTAACAACTCGAGTATGCTGTTATTCACTCGATAGTGTTATCCCACTTGCGTCTGTTGTAGTTTTGTTTAAGATTTAAGTGACACTGTCTCATTCAAAGAAACCACGTTTAAATCTTCCAGCTGTTCTCGGAATATTTTGTATTACTTGGATAACGTTCCCACGCACACGTCGGTCAGTGTGTACAGAATCACTGGCATTTCTTGTTTAAGCCGGGCGCGGGCTTTAACGCGTCTCCACACACTGCCGGGAGAGTGGTGGCCAGGCGAAAACAAGATTACTACAGGGAGCAACGGTTTTTCTCGTCTCTTGGGTGATGAGACAAAGTACTGCGAACATTTTAAGGTGACGCGGTACACGTTCTGACGAGTCTTAAAAAAGCTGGAACCAAGATTTAGAGAAAGATTCTTTCTGGAGACCATCAATATCACCCGAAGAACATCTGGCTGTTTTTAAGGTAGATTCCAAAAAGAGCACACAGAACGTAAACAAAAAGATGATTTTAGGACAGCATTTCTATTTTAGTAATTAAAACAAATACATAATTTTTGAGTAATTAAAATATACATCTACAATCCTAAGGAAGACAATTGACTACTACTCGGTAAATTATTTTCCGAGGCGGACGAGGATTCGGGGGAGCTTACATGGTGATGGCTTTGGGGCCGCGGTGGAGTAGCCGAGCGGTCTAAAGCGTCTCGCTGCGGAGCGCGCGGTTGCTCGCCGTGAAGGTTCGAGTCCTCCCTGTGGCATGGGTGTGTGTGTTGTCCTTAGGTTAGTTTACATAGGTTTAAGTAGTTTGTAAGCTACGGACTGATGACCACGCAGTTTGGTCCGATAGATTTACAAACATTTGATTTGATTTGCTTTGGGGCCAGACGTGACACCTGGGGCATAAAAACATCAAACCGGCGCTGGGGCCAGCTGCATTCATCTGCACGGTGTATTTCCTTCTCCGGAGGGGACTGATGACCTAGATTATGAGGCCTCTCAAAACAACAGCAATCCTTCTCCGGACGACGGGCGATACTCGGACGTGCCCCGACCTATAAGGCGCGTCACAAAACCGCGAGCGGTGTGCAAGCCGCTCGCCCACGGTTCGTTGGAATTATGGTTTGCAACGAACCTCCGGCGATCCAGAGGAAACGCAGAAACCCGCGAACATGGTATCCTATCCAGTATGCAGTGAAGTTGTAAACTTGTCAACGCCACGGGAAAATCTCGCTATTAATGGCGATGAGTGGTGTGGCATTATTAATGGCAAGTTTGTCGAAAAACAAAATGAAACGCAGATGTTGGTGGCACACTGAAATGTATAATAAAAAAGAAAGAAAGAAGAAAAGTAATAATGCAGGATATAGGTTGGATTTGAAGTGATAAAAAATAAGTAGCCAATATAAACCTTTTTGTAAGTTCTTTCGGGCATGTCCAAAAGAACACGCCACGTATATATAACTTACACAATATGCCGATGACGGACAATAATCCTTTCTTCAGTGCGGAGGCACTCATAGGCCCTTATAATTACGGGAATCAGTTTATAAAACTAGGACTTTGTGTACTAGTGGGCAGGTAAAGCTGAGAATTTGTATCTGATGGGAGGCGTACGTGAGTAATCTGTGCATGCGTTGTGATCCCTGTGTGCCCAGCGGTATAGGGTTCAGCGCAGCCGGCCGCGGTGGCTGAGGGGACTGAGGCGCTCCAGTCACGGTCTGCACGGCCACTACGGTCGGGGGTTCGAATCCCCCCTCGGGCATGGATATTTGTGCCGTCCTTAGTCTTAAGTCTTAAGTAGTTTGTAGGCTTAGGGACTGATGACCCCGTAGTTAAGTCCCATAAGTTCTACAAACATTTGAACATTTTGTTCAGCGCAACTGTCTAGAAAGCAGGCGACCCGGGTTCGAACTCCTAGTCTGCGTCAGGCAGAACAACGGTGCGGACGGCGTGTTTACGTTCCGCCGTGGTGACTCGCGCCTGAGGTTGTTTACGTAACTCAGCCGTCTTCGAACGACTTCCTCAATAGACCAAGAATTCGACCTTGAAGATCAGTTTTCCAAAAGCATATCCACGACCGAAGGCACTTGACATCGAACAGTTTGTTAGAGACGAAGTGAAAGTTCCCTGTAGCGAAGTTGTAGGTATTCAATTTTCGATAGTGAGAATGTGGTGTACTTAAAGCTTATCAACGGTGCAGTCTGTGAGAAAATTTGAAACGCGACCAGAAGTGGACTGAAGTTCCGTCATTTGGATGGACATATTGGTGAAGTGACTATTGAACACACGGTCTCTGCACAATAAGGATGTTTGAACTTCCTTTTGAGGTGCCAGAAGAAAAGGTGATTTCTGCACTTCGCCCGTACGGGCATGTGAGATCAGTCACGAAGCTGAAAAATGGGCACAGTTTACCACATATCCCGTGCTCAATGGGGTGCGGCAAGTACGCATCGAACGAAATAAACATGTTCCATCTTATCTGACCATCGGTGGATGCCGTGTAATAATAATTTATGACGGCCAGCCGAAGAGGTGTTCAGGCTTTACTGAAGCCGGACAATAATGTAAAGTACAGTATTAATTAAAATGCAATATTTCAACTTGAAACAATTCAGTTAATATCTGGCAACATAATTCTCAAAGCGACACACCTTTCGTATAAATCTGTACTGAATACATTCGAAGTGTTGGAAAAGCCGGCGCGAGCGGAACCGAAAACTTGTGTCCACCGGCTGGTCAAGTCAGCTACACGAGCTGCATAGGTCGGCGCCACTGCGATTTCCAACAGCTCACCGAGGCGTTGTTCTGAGAAGCCATATGCTCCATTTACAACGTGTTGGCTACACAGTAATATCAGATGACTTCGCACGTTCAACAATTTGCTTGATAGACACGAAAAACAAAGATAAGAAAACCTTTACCTTTGATATGCGCCAACGTTCATAGCTTTTGATCTGAATCATGAACTTCACTACTAGAAAAGAAAGGAAAAATTTAATATTTTTGTTCCGAAAGCTGAATGCGTGGCATTTTATGGTTCACCTTCAGTCCCTTGTATGTTACTGACAAACCCACTGAAAGATAGCGTTGGTGGTACACTCGTCATTGAAAAACTAAACATTGAAAATAAAAAGTAATTTTAAGAGAATGAGTGGTAAAATAACTAAGGAAGGAAGTACTACCGAAGTTCTACAAGATTTCCGTTGTTCTGTAAGGTTTTTGCGAATATTTAGCATGGATCGTCAATAGCGGGGACAGAAACCGACTCCAAAGTTTCGAAATTCGGTGTGTTCCTATGTAAAACGTCACCTAGTAAGTTCCTGTACATCCCCTCGAAGTCTGTCTGTCGTATTAGAGAGCAATGCCTACTGAATTACTTTGGTGTTCAACCTAACGTGCGGTTGATAAAGTTCTACCTAATTCTCCGGATAATCTCCGTGTTATATAGTCCTTAAAAACACGTACTACCTTCATTTCTGCTTTGTCGCATCCAAACATTTGGGCATTGTGGTAAAATGTTGTTGATATGTCTAGTATCCAATGAACCGTCGTAGCTAGCGTACGGTCGAGAGTCAGGTGTGTCAACCTGTGGTGCAGGAGAAAGTTGTCTTTCCTATTCACTTGTGGCCACGTAAAATTTGCCAGGCAGTTTGGTGGTACTGCGCTTTGTTTTCCGTGTTGTAATGCCTGGATGCGGAGAGTTAGTGGGCGATGCGAGAGCAACGCTTGGGCGTAAAGGGCGGCGGTGAGCTGCGACGTTTTTCTGGGCCGTCGCCTTCCGGGAAGCAGGGCCCGGCTGCGCCGCTCGGCGCGTGCGCCTCGTTCTGACAGGCTGCAGGTAGTGCTGCCACCAGCTGACTGCCGCGGTGCAGTGGCCCAGCGTTCTGAGGCGCCTTGCTGCTGAGGGGTGTGTGTACACCTGAGGTTAGCAAGCCTAGGGACTAATAACCAAACAAGTCCCACAGATCATTTCAATCAGTCATTATGTATACCGACGGTCACTGACAGGCGAACGCAGGCAGTTGGCACCAACACTGCCGGCCGCGGTGGCCGAGGGGACTGAGGCGCTCCAGTCACGGTCTGCACGGCCACTACGGTCGGGGGTTCGAATCCCCCCTCGGGCATGGATATTTGTGCCGTCCTTAGTTGTAAGTAGTTCATAAGTAGTTTGTAAGTTTAGGGACTGATGACCCCGTAGTTAAGTCCCATAGACTCTACAAACGTTTGAACATTTGATTTTTGAGCACCAACACTTTCCACACTTCTGTCAGAGTGACTGAGTGGTTAATTGTTAATGGAGGGCGTTATGGAGCTATCTCCCGAAGAGTATTTTGTTTTTGGCAAGGAAAAACTAAAAATGACCGTGAGAGCCGAGCGCGTTGAGGCGCTATGTTTTGATGCGCGAGGCCGTTCCCAACCGGGATTTCGAATGCCCCCCTCGGTCACAGATGTTTGTGCTGTCTTTAGTATAAGTTAGTTTATAAGTAGTTTGTCAGTTTAGGGACTGGTGACCCCGTAGTTAAGTCCCATTAGCTTAACAAACATTTGAAATTTGAATTTAACCGTGAGAATATGTTGCTCAAAACGTGTTCCACTGCAAATACACGCGTTCGTATCTTCTGTTTATGTTTAGCTTAGCAGAGCATCTGGCAGGTGATGGTGTCGCTGTGACGCGACGTGCGCAGTTAGCTCCGCAGGCGTCCCTAGCGGCCTGTCAGTCTCCCGCGGCCGCTGCGGTCACAGGGTAACTCCGCCCGCCAGTGCAAGCTGTTCTGACCCTGTGCACCACTGGCGAAAGTCAAGGTCCCCCGACAAACACCGACGCTCCCTCCGGCCTCCTCTTTTTGCCTTTCGATTTCAGTGTATGGCGAAACGCCGAGACCGTTACCTTTTCCGACCGGCGGTCCGAATTGATTTCCTACCATAGTCGCTGTCTGGACTGACAGCTGTAATCGAGTACTCGTAAAATGTTTCAGGAAGAACTATTCGTATGTGCCTCGTTTCCCCGACCGTCGCCTGCTGATCTATTTTCCAATCTCGGAACTGTTGTCAGTTCGTTTTAACACAATTATACGGCGGCAATTTGGTTAACAGTCTGTCGCTTAGCATACTGGTTTGCGTGGTCTGCCTTGCGGGGAGCGGCTGAGCCTGAATGTCGGCGGCGAGTAACAGCCAGCGACGTGTGTGTGTGTGTGTGTGTGTGTGTGTGTGTGTGTGTGTGCGCGCGCGCTGTTGCTCGTCTCTAGCACTCCTGCCAATTTCTCCAGAACGCCGACTGTCTATAAACCTCAGTTCTCAATACGATGCCCGATTCTTCCAGGAACTTCGGCCCTTGGAATTTCAACGGAAAACGCCTCGCCTGTAATTCAATGAACGTCTTCACAGCGGTCCTACGAAACGATTCCGCAACAAAAGGCGCCGCTGGCCGTTGCATCGTCTGCTTCGTACATCCCACCTAGTAAGGGTTCCAACTTCATGAACAGAACACCAGAATCGGTATAACGGTGGTTCGCTAAGCTGCTACTCTCTTCTTTCCTTCCTCCTTCCGCTGTAGGTTCGCGCGATGGATGTTTCTACGTATCTGACGGTTGTTACTGTACCCACCGGTGTAATGCCCGATGTATCGGTAACGGGTCTGTTTGCCTGCCTGCGCTCACATTCACCCACGTTCAGTTGCCAGTCCCCAGGTCTTTCCTTTCGCTGCGGTCTTTTGGCGTTGTTGAAACCATCATCGTTCGCCAATATTCTCGTGGAAACTCCAACATTACTCCTGACGTTGATATTAATCTGCTATAAAGTGTTGAATCAAATCACAAAACTAGTCTGTTACTAGTTCGAATTTTCACTAAATGGGACCGAGCTGTATCTAAGTACTCAGAAAGCCAAAGACACGGCGCCAAGTTTGTTCAAGGCGATCAGAATTTCATGGAAGAGCATGGCGCAAATAGCGACATTTTTCGTTCATCGTGTTCTGTCATTTTGTCAGAAGCCAGTAAGGTACTGGACAACAGATATCTTTCATATTACTGTTGCATGAAAAATGGGAGGGGACGGGGCTATTAAAATCGCCATAATTTAATTTTCTTTTACTAAAACCTATCAGCCTAAGTTATTGGTCGCTTGACAAAACTAAGGACGATATTATTACCCCGTAGTTGTAGACTCAAGATTTTTACCCCACCTGTAATATTTCTTCTGTTGACTAAATGTTAAACACCAATCCGCTTGTCGGCCTCTGTACAGAACTTGCATGACCAACAGTCTTGCCGTTAAATTCACTTCCACAAAGGTAAACTAACGAAAGTGCAATACGATTAGTTGACAAATACTGTCCCCTACACAAACTAGCATACTTCACATAACTCTGGCAGACTCTACTAATACGGTACAACCATCACTGATGTTATAGAAATTATCCTAAATGCATGGGACCTGCTTTATACTGCAGTGAACGTCACAAACAAGTATGATAACGACTTCGGTTAGGAACTTCGCTGACTCATTTATATAGCCATATTATTATAAAATGAGTAGTACTTAATAGATGAACTTTTATTTACAAGCCTTGGACTCTCAGTCGTTAGAGCTAATAAAGCTTTGTTGATTTATTAAGAACAACAATTCTGCTTTTCTCTTATTTCCACATTACTAAGCAGGGCTACAAAGCGCCGGGTTAATGGAACTGAGGGCTATTGGACAGAAGAGCATTGGTTTATTTTGATCAGAAACATCCCCATTTTTATCAGTGCGTAGAGATAAAAAATGACAAATCACATTGCACGTCTAATGTTTAATAATCAATAGAAATAGCTGTTAATAAGAATATAGTGTACAAAACATTTATTTTTATTCTGATATTCCTGTTTCAGTACTTAATAAGTAGCTTCACAAGATTGTTGAATGTGCACTGTAGTATTCTTGTTATAGACTGTTAGCTACCTACCGTAGCTTTCTTCTGTTGCAAAATATTTTAGCGTTCCGGTAAGTCCTTCATGTTAAAGCATTTCTTAAATGAGTTTTCTGTTTAGCAAAACGAGAATCCACTTTCCTGAGTATATATTGAATTGTACTCTAAAAATGTTCAAATGTTTGTTAAGCTTATGGGACTTAACTACGGGGTCATCAGTCCCTAAACTTACAAACTACTTATCAACTACCTTATACTAAGGACGGCACAAATATCCATGCCCGAGGGGGGGATCCGAACCCCCGACCTTAGTGGCCATGCAGACCGTGACTGGAGCGCCTCAGTCCCCTCGGCCACCGTGGCCGGCGATTGTACTCTAGTCCATTCGCAAGTAATTTTCATTAGACTTTACATTTTCCACTTTGAAGTCCCGTTATAAATTTTGTTCTACGCTTTCATCATCTCGCCGCGTAACGCATACCTTCACCGAGTACGTTGGGTTCTTTTTACCATTTGCGCGGACTCACGGCAACTCGTAGAGTATAATAACAAATCGTTTTATCGGAACATTGACGAAATGTTGAATGAGAGCGTAGTGCCATTTCGCCGGCCGCGGTGGCCGAGGAGACTGAGGCGCTCCAGTCACGGTCTGCACGGCCACTACGGTTGGGGGTTCGAATCCCCCCTCGGGTATGGATATTTGTGTCGTCCTTAGACTTAGCTAGTTCGTAAGTAGTTTGTAAGCTTAGGGACTGATGACCCCGTAGTTAAGTTCCATAAGTTCTACAAACATTTTTTTGCTTGTCTGAGACTCATATATCGGGCTCAACGGGACGAAATGTGTGCCGCCGTGGAGTAGCCGAGCGGTCTAAAGCGTCTCGCTGCAGAGCGCGCAGTTGCTCGCCGTGGAGGTTCGAGTCCTCCCTGGGGCATGGGTGTGTGTGTGTGTTGTCCTTAGGTTAGTTAACCTAGGTTTAAGTAGTTTGTAAGCTACGGACTGATGGCCACGCAGTTTGGTCCGATAGATTTACAAACATTTGAACATTTGAATTGACGTAATGTGTAATTGTGTGAACGAATCTTCATTTATTGTAATTATTCGGTATACCGTACCAAGGCAGAGGAGGCACAAGTGGAAAATGAAGAAACAAAAGCTTCGGAAGCGGGCGCCTGGCAAGAAAAGGAACGCGGAGTCGTTAGGCGTGTGCGATGCGGTCGCGGATAAGCGGCCGGCCCGCGAGCGGCCGCGTATCCAGCGGAAACGAAACGAGGCGAGGCGCTGCTGAGGGAGCCGATGCCAGATTGCAGGCGCAGACGCAGACGCAGAAACGACTACCGAACGGCGCCCGCGGCGCGCTCCGCGGGAACAATCGCAGTGGGTCTGCGGGCCCGCAATTAGGGGGCAGTTTGCAGATGCCGCGATTACAATGGCGCGCTCCCGCTCCTAAATTATATAAATATGGAAATTAGGGCTCTCCTCTTTCGATATTTGCATTGTAAAGTGGATAATTTGTTGCACGTAATAGGGGCCGGCGCGGTGATTTTATGCGCGGGGAAACCACGTTTTCGAGAAGGTCGCTCGCTCTGTCAGTCAGCCGGGCTATCGAGCGAGGCGGATTAACTGGCGGCCGGTAAAGGGCTGCCAGCGTCTCGTGTGCGTTGTCGTCGCTGGTTTATACGTACATACTGACAGGTGCCCTTGGAAAAATAACAGCTGTAGTTTAGCCGTGTGCAGTACCAACATGGCGAGGTCGTCATTGGTTAATGTTACTAGGGCAGACGGATAGCCGGCCGAGGAGACTGAGGCGCTCCAGTCACGGTCTGCACGGCCACTACGGTCGGGGGTTCGAATCCCCCCTCGGGAATGGATATTTGTGGCGTCCTAGTTCGTAAGTAGTTCGTTAGTAGTTTGTAAGTTTAGGGACTGATGACCCCGTAGTTAAGTCCCATAAGTTCTACAAACATTTGAATTTTTGGCAGACGGATACGCCGCTACTTCTGCAAACGTCGTGACCTCTGTTTAGTACTTCCCCCTGTTTGGTACGGCTATATGTATAGCTGAGGCTCGAAAACCACCCCTACTCCCTCCTTGGCTAGACCCGGGGTTCGTTCTAATCGGTCCTCCCTGCCATTAGATCTTATTCAACAAATCCGACCTCTTTCTGAGAAAAGTTTATCTTTCTGTTTTTATTCTACTTTTTAAACTTTCGTAGTCTTTATTATTATTATTAAATCATTTCTATATATACATGTGGCGTCTGTCCCGAAAGAACAGACATCACCTCTGATCCTGCACTTGTTATTATTTAATATTCACTGAATATGTGACATCAACTGCGATTGGGCAAAGCTGAAAATGTGTACCCAGCCGGGATTCGAACCCGGGTCTCCTGCTTTCTAGGCAGTTGCGCTGACCCCTACACCACTGGGGACACAGTGATCACCGCACCTGCAAGGACTACCTAAGCACGCCTCCCGTCGGGGAGGGGAATTAGTTTCATAACTACGAGTTTGAGTACTGTGGGCAGGGCGAAGCTGGGAATTTGTGTCTGACGGGAGGCGTGCTTAGGTAGTCCTTGCAGGTGCGGTGATTACTGTGTCCCCAGTGGTGTAGGGGTCAGCACAACTGCATAGAAAGCAGGCCGAGCGGTCTAAAGCGTCTCGCTGCGGAGCGCGCGGTTGCTCGCCGTGGAGGTTCGAGTCCTCCCTGGGGCATGGATGTGTGTGTTTGTCTGTAGGTTAGTTTACCTAGGTTTAAGTAGTTTGTAAGCTACGGACTGATGACCACGCAGTTTGGTCCGATAAAATTACAAACATTTGGACATTTTTTTAGAAAGCAGGAGACCCGGGTTCGAATCCCGGCTGGGTACACATTTTCAGCTTTGCCCAATCGCAGTTGATGTCATATATTCAGTGAATATTAAATCATTTCTGGCTACAATTTTACGATTACAGATGTAAGTAAAACGACTAAGCAAGAATTAAATATGTAACAGTGCCATTCTGTCAAGGACTACTGTGTTCCACTCCTGTCCACGTAGTTTTCATTATCATTCCGTACCTGCCAACGTTTACGGTTTATCCGTAAAATTTACGGAAATTGCAGAATTTAGTTTTACGGGTGGACGGTGTCATTTTACGACTCCACAGTCAAAAATTTGAAACTCTTAACGTATTCAATGTCCACGCCCCTTCCGTACAATTGTTTGCGTGGGTCGGAGGCAAGTATACGGTAGTCGATATCTAATTCTTTGATATGACTTGTATTTTTAACCGTGTGATGTCTGTGACGTCATTGGGATTGAAATTAAAGCCGGGACAACAGTTTCTCCGCATGAATGGTGTCGACGGGCTCTGCTCCGCAAATTCTTAGTTCGCTGTTGTGATTTAGCCCATATTATTTTACCACGTGTGTCCTATCCTTTGTCCAAGTTAGTATTCCTAAACAAGTTTGATATTTAGCCTATCGTATATCGATTAATTTATGAACGAGGTTCTCTTAAGTATGCTCCAGACGAACTTCACCACGCCTGCTGATGTTTAACATCTAATTCTTCTTGATTGTTACGTTCATCTACAAATCATTGGCCTATGGTCTAAGAACATACGATTTTATTGAGGTATCCTGTTTAAAACATGAATTATTGTGTTCTGTAGCCCAGAAGTATTACTATTGCTGTCAGGGCAGCGAATGTCTAAAATCGTTAAATTTTTTTGTCGTACGCGAGTTTTCTGCCACGTATGTCAGTCTATAATATTGCCGCTGTTCTAATAAATTTGTAAAAAAAGTGTCAACAAAGTGTTTTACTAATTCTCTAGGATCCTACTAGTAGCAGGAGAAGCGTGGGATTTGTTGATGCACCTTTAAAGGGAAAAAGTTTTATATTTATTCCTAAATACTGACCGCTTATTTTTAATTTACATGCCGTTGATATTACTTGCTTATTTTGTAGAACGTGTAGGCTTTAATTGGATCGCTGTAGCGTAGGGTGAAAATATAATTGACTACGGGTCAATAGACAGCACAACTTTTCATCACTAGAATAAGTAAATTCCCGATAATTGATAATGCTTAGGAACATTTTTTCTGTGGCTCTTCTGTGCGAAACTATTAATCTGGATGGGGCTTCTTAGAAACAGCCACAGATCATGAACAAATGGTCGTGTGCCTGAATTAAGCTGCTTCGTCTTCTCGGATTCCTATCTAGGCTGCGCATACGCAAACTATATAAGCGTGTGTTCTGAGATCCCAGATGCTTCGTTAGCAGCAAACATAGTGTGTTACTGGAACTAAAAAGACAAATACTTTGAGACTGACATAGACAAGAATCCCCAAATTGAGCGTCATTTGCCACTATTGTAGCCGACTACTTCAAAGTCTCTGAGGCAGTATTTTTCGGTAAAATTTAAATAAAATGCAATGAGAAGACGTAGTCCGGTAAGATACGTCGAATCCTACAGTTCCATTTGTTTAAACGCTTGGTTTTAAGTAATTTTGCAGCACACATTTGGGGACAGATGACATTTGTAGTTTGGTCCATTTAAAACAAAAACCATCCAATCAAACCACAGAACTATTATTATAGTCAGTGGCTAATCACTTATTGCACGTAGCATTTTGCTGCATGATGCCGTGCTCTATATCATTGTACACCAAATCACCAAATAAAGGAAAAGATCGCTAGATCAATGTTCAAAGGTTTGTAAATCTATGGAACTTAAATGCTTGGTTATTAGCCCCTAGCTTACAAACTACATAAACTAAGTTAAAGTCACGTAAGGATAACAAATGCATCAATGCCCGAGGAGGGTACTCGAACCCCCTACGACGAAAGGCCGCGCGCACCACAGCACGGCGCCTCAGTGCACACGGCTTTTCCGCCGCGGCGGATCGGTAGATTTGGTCTAAAGTGGCATGATTAAAAAAAATCAGTTTTGAGTATATGACACTGGAAAAGATGTCTAAAGACCCTTAATATGCACAAAAACGTTCCATCTGTTTTTCACAGTTTATCCGCTTCAGGGCAGAAGTGTTCAGTGTGCTAGTCCATGATTGCTCTCGGCAACAAGTGTCGCTTTTCTTGAGTACTGCATTTTCACCTACTGTTGCCGGCGTGCGGCATGGAAATACAGTATTTTAGAATTTTAATGTCAAAGATTTTCCCTTAAACTTACAAAAAACTAAAAGCACTAGGCTATCACCCTGTTCCGAAAACCATCACCGTGTAATGGGTAGTAAGTCGTACTCTTTCTCAGGACGATATATCTTGAATTACGACCCACCAGGGTGAATAAGACTTTCATGTCACCTTAAATTACATCGTTAGATTTTCCTAACTCCATCACTGACTTCACTTAATTTTTTTCTCGCACGCTTGTATGTGACGAAGGCTATGAAGTTTTTGCATTCCTTTCACTGGACATGATACCGTATGAAATGTTAATTAATGAGTTATGTACCCATATGGTAAATTAATTATGTGTCATATTAAGTGACTGTAATTTCTTTGGGGTAAAGAACTTCAACTCCATTTAAATGACCACATTACCCGTCCAGATAGCTTGTCTTTAACGGTTTACTTACACGATCAGTCATATGTTGAGTGTGTACTGTAATTTTTCTCCCTCAACGCCAATAAATTTAATGACGTTTACAGGAAGCCGCCGTTGTATTTTGTGGGGTCAATTCGCATGCTCAGTCAGGTTAAACTGACAGCTGTCAGTACTTTGCCGTGGTGGAATAGCCGTGCGCGCTGAGCCGCCGTGTTGTGGTGCGCGCGGCCGTTCGCCGTCAGGGTTTCTAGTCTCTCTCCCTCCCCCCCCCCTCTTCTCGGGCATAGGTGTTTGTGTTGTCCTTAGGTTAGTTTAAGTAGTTTGTAAGCTAGTTAAGTGCCATAGATTTACAAACATATGAATATCAGTA
Organism: Locusta migratoria; assembly: GCA_026315105.1. Taxonomy (NCBI): domain Eukaryota; kingdom Metazoa; phylum Arthropoda; class Insecta; order Orthoptera; family Acrididae; genus Locusta; species Locusta migratoria. The sequence goes on from CM048751.1 coordinate 52,011,214, forward strand.
CTTTGTACTGAAGCGTAGTTGTGTGTAATCGTGTGTGTGTGTGTGTGTGTGTGTGTGTGTGTGTGTGTGTGTGTGTGTGTGTGTGCGTACTACTGTCAAATCTGCAGTTCCCTTACAAAGTCTACCGAATTCTGTCGAGGAATAGACGAAGAAAAAGCAAGTTTTGGGCTTTTGGAGCTCATTAGATGGTGTGCTGAAGACGAGAGCTTGGAAACTAACAAATTTTCGAGGAAAACCATTATAACATTAAAGTGGGAAGAATTCTTTCTCTGTCTTCGGATTCCTCCAAGATGGCAACTGAAGCTCATATTCAATGGGGCACCTCACTTAAAAAGTGTATCGCAAATAAATAAATACGTACATTTTAACCCCCCTCAACTTGATTCATTAAGTCGGTTTGAAACGTGACATTTACATTCTCGAGACTTGGTACGCGGATGGGAATTTTTTTAGAGTTATTTAGAGGCCCTGAGGACTAGCAGTGTGCTACTGCAGGCCTCTGGCCAAATTCATTGATAGCAGACGTTTTGATTACAGCTCCAGATTAATTGCAGGCCCTCCAGTGGCCCGCAGAAATAACAACGCGCGCAGAAAGTATTTATACGTAAGTGCGCACACAACTGGGTCGATCTGTAATTAATCTCCGGGTATTGTCTTTTGGTGCGCGCAAGGAGAGCAGTTTCTTGTCGCTGCGAGGTACGCCGCACACCTGTCGGTTGTGTCTTGTCCTTTCTTTTCTGGGCGCTATGTAGGACAGAGACTGGCGGACACATCGTCGCTGGGGAAAGGACGGGGGCGGAGGGGAGTCGAATTAACATTGCGTGAAACTGCGTCCCATTATCTCTGTGTAGCATCGAACACATTCCTAAGCCGTAGGCTGGCTATTGCAAAATAGCACCTAGAGTAAGCTACGTATTTAATTCGCCTGTGTCGTTCTATCTTGCCGATTCTCACGGATACAGTAGCAGAGCATCGTCAGTCGGATATCGACTGAAAAGATACACCGCTGGCCATTCAAAATGCAACACCGAGAAGGACCGGACACTTCACAGACAGATTTATTTCTGAGACAACATGTTGTACAAAGATAACATCATTTTATACACACGTGCGTGTGTTGTTGTGGGTGTAGCAATACGCGCAGTGGCACAGTTGATCTACTACAGTCGATCAGAAGTTTTCGATAACCGAGAGGTCTGGAGGAGAAGGCAGCAGTGCCGTCTGGTGAGTGTTCTCCCACAAGTAAATTTGGCTGTGATATGTCCGGTCCCTCTTCAAGCTGAGTTCTGAATGGATAGCTATGTAAGTCTTCGTGTTAAAGTGCTACTGGTGTAAACTATTACTTTGAAGTCTTCCATACTTTATTTAGTTGTCAACACAGGTAAAGTAATATACCTCAGTGAAGTGCAGTTCGACGGTGAGCCCACACATGATTGCAAGGCTGGCACCGGACCGGTGACCTATAAAAGCACACTGTACAAAGACGTTGTCACTTTTATAAGACATCACATTGACTAAAGCCGTTTCTAACCTTGTCAACTACCTCAATTTCGCGAGGGAGAGTGTCCTTATTCGGCTGTAACAACTCACTGATGATTGCATAACGCAAAGCAGACGCATTGCTGTATTTGTCATGCTGTTCTAAATAGACAGATTTTCTATGGGATCACCTCAGGCAATTTATTATCCATGTTGATGAGCGATATTGTTCCTGAGAGATCATCAAATCATAGGCATAATCCTGTTACAAGACGGAGATGTCTGCAGGATACTCGAGAAGATGAAGATAAAGAAGAATGGATAAAGATAGATCACCCACAATGTTAAATAAAGTTCACGATTCGTGATCACGGTTGCCAGAATGAGAGTTTCTAGAACATGGAAAAAACACACCATCACATCATCACACAACCACATCTAACGTGATTTAAACACTGCACTCACTGCAGATTGCACGCTTCATCTGAATCGTTAGTCCATGGTGCACATCAGCAGTGTCATTTACTCCTCTTGCTTCCAGTCTGGCATATGCTTTACTCACGACTAATTTTATGTGGTCGTACTCCATGTGCGTAGTCTCCGATTTTTTACGAAAGTAAACAGCTTCAAATAATTCTGTGAGGCTTGGCCCTTTTCAAGGAACTCTGTTTCACACGTCCATTACATTGTGTTCCCTTCGCGGTGTCCGTTTGCAAAATAGTTGAGATAAGCCTGCGCTCACTGACAGTAGCGATTCCCCTGTAATTCCCAAGGGATGGCACTCGCTCCAGTCCGTGTTGACTGCTTTCCTTGAAATCATTCTTCTTCGGTGTTTTTTAGCTGTGTGAAAGAGTCAAATCCGTGTAGAAAATTTGAACAACCTGCACTGATACGCCGGTAAATCGGGCAACTTGTTGCTCGGCGTGGTCGTGCCCATGCTGCTTCATCCCGGCCTGTTACGTCTTGAAATGAGCCCATCTTTCTGCGCAGTTTCCATCCAGTCAGCTGGTACGTACAGACCACTTCACTTATGTGTTGTGTCATAGCACCGACAGGTACCAGTTATTCGGCCTTGAATTGAGCAACTCTTATTTCGCCCATTGAGCTTTTTTACGAAAAATATTGCTCAAAGGAAAAATATTACTTACAAAGGAACTCTTAACCGCAAGATCTCAAGTTTAGTATCCAGTACGCCTCATATGAAAGTGTTGTGCTAACAATTGCGACAGGCCGGCCGCGGTGGCCGAGGGGACTGAGGCGCTTCAGTCACGGTCTGCACGGTCACTACGGTCGGGGGTTCGAATCCCCCCTCGGGCATGGATATTTGTGCCGTCCGTAGTAGTAACTAGTTCATAAGTAGTTTAGGGACTGATAACCCCGTAGTTAAGTCGCATAAGCTTAACAAACATTTGATTTGAATTACGACAGAAAACCTCATTCCTGGCCATTAAAATTGCTACACTACGAAGATGACGTACTACAGACGCTAAATTTAACCGACAGGAACAAGATGCTGTGATAAGCAAATGGTAAGCTTTTCAGAGCATTCACACAACGTTGGCGCCGGTGGCGACACCTACAACGTGCTGACATGAGGAAAGTTTCCAACCGATTTCTCATACACAAACAGTAGTTGACCGACGTTGCATGGTGAAATGTTGTTGTGATGCCTCGTGTAAGCAGGAGAAATGCGTACCATCATGTTTCAGACTTTGATAAAGTTCCGATTGTAGCCTATCGCGATTGCGATGTATCGTATCGCGTATTTATCGTATTGCTGCTCGCGTTGGTCGCTATCCAATGACTGCTAGCAGAATATGGAATCAGTGGATTCAGGAGGTGGAACCTAGTTGCACGAATAGCAAAACGTTATTTTTTCGCATGAATCCAGGTTCTGTTTACAGCATCGTGAGGTCGCATCCGTATTTCGCGACATCGCGGTGAACGCACTTTGGAAGCGTGTATTCGTCATCGCCAAACTGGCGTATCACTCGGCGTGATGGTATGGGATGCCATTAGTTACACTTCTCGGTCACCTCTTGTTCGCATCGACGGCACTTTGAACAGTGGCCGTTACATTTCAGATGTGTTGGACCCGTGGCTCTGCCCTCCATTCGATCTCTGCGAAACCCTACACTTCAGCAGGATAATGCGCGACCACATGTTGCAAGTCCTGTACGGGTCTTTCTGGATATGGAAAATGTTCGACTTCTGCACTGACCAGCACATTCTTCAGATCTCTCACCAATTGAAAAAATTTAGTCATTGGTGGCCGAACAACTGGTTCGTCGCAATACGTCAGTCACTACTCTTGATGAACTGTGGTATGGTGTTGAAGCTGCATGGGCATCTGTACCTGTACACGCCATCCAAGCTCAGTTTGACTCAATGCCCAGGCGTATCAAGGCCGTTATTACGGCCAGAGGTGGTTGTTTGGGTACTGATTTCTCAGGATCTATGCACCCAAATTGCGTGAAAATGTAATCACGTATCAGTTCTAATATGTTTGTCTGTTGAATACCCGTTTATTATCTGCATTTCTTCGTGGTGTATCAATTTTAATGGTCAGTGGTGTATTAGCTGCTAATGGCTCATAATGTTCATCTGGAGGGCGATATGAAAGGAGTGTCTGGGAGGTGCAGAGGTTGACCTTCAATAGGGCATCGTCGACAGTCGAGAAACGTTCAAATAAACCTTTATATTTCACTACGAACACCGAATGAAAAAGGGTGCGCCACAGTAATCACCATCAACATCGAAGGCCTTGTGAGCTTGAAACCGTGGAAGACGTTCAGCTATGCTCGGTCTCTTACACAGTATAACGGGCTGATGGAATGTGCTGTCACGAAGCAGAGCATCGGAGGACAGCCGACAACCTTCGCGACAAAAGACTGCGTGTTGTCACGCGCCATCACACCAATATGATTCTACATGAATTCAATAAGAATGGCTACTTCCAAGGAGTTTTCCTTCGATGTGGTTGGTGCGTATCTTTCTTATCACTGTGGCGTGCCATTTCTCATTTGGAGTTAATGGTGCAAACTAATCATTTGTTTTTTTATCATTTCGATCAAGTCCAGTTTATGGAATGCAACACATACTTACCGTAGGTTTATCTCTGCACCATCCAGGCAATCATCTTCTGCCGCCCTGTTAGATGCACACGAGTCGTTAGCAGCTGAAATTTTTTGTCATGATTGTTCACACACACATTCAATTTAACGTTACGAGAGATTAAACTGTCGACCAACGGGTTCCTTTTCAGACGTGCAGGAATACAGTGAGATTTCGTAAATAATTTGGAAGACTATTGGTGAAAATAATAATAGCTTGATAAACTGCAATAAAATGGGTAGAATAGTCTATTTCAAATGCGCATCTTATCGTTGCGAATTCAGGAATGATAGCCACGAGGTTTTTTTTTTTTTTAAAGAAGGTCAGGATCGCAATTAGCTGCCACTGGAAGTTGAAATACGAAGAAGTTGGATGTCACTGCAAAAAAAGTAACAGGCTCCCTTATAACATATTGGAAAAGTGCCCGATGTAATTGCCACGCGATGGTGTATCCTAGATTTGTGACGCACTAAAATGCACGGCAATAAATGACGAAGTATAAATTGTTTACGACGCGGGGTTTAACTCCGACTTCTTTATGAAAGATACATCGATCCTGGTCTCGCTTCGCGTCCGAAGTGCTCCTTTGATGCCTTTCTTGCCCACTGCTTCGCAAACTGTTGCGCGCCTTTCCTTTTTTAACACTGATCGGAAGTGAGCTGCCGACAGCGCAGCGGCTACAGTAAACGTCGGCGAGCCTAAGCGGCAAACGTTACTCACGGGCAGCGTAACTCAGGACGTTAATGCGTGCCTGGCTGCTCCGATGGGCACCGTTTGAAGCTTACGGTAAATGTAGCGAAATCTGTCACTGGCGCAACCTTTATTCTGATATGGTGAAAATTTTGACATTGTTAACATTGACCGCTGTTCCATGTTGTATTGTGTTGTTGTTGTTGTGGTCTTCAGTCCGGAGACTGGTTTGATGCAGCTCTCCACAATACCCTATCCTGAGCAAGCCTCTTCATCTCCACATAAGAACGGCAACCTACATCTGTCTGAATCTGCTTACTGTATCCATGTCTTGGTCTTCCTCTTCGATTTTTACCCCACACACTTCCCTCCAACGCTAAATTCACAACACCTTGATGTCTAAGAATGTGTCCTACCAATCTATCCCTTCTTTTAGTCAAGGTATGCCAGAAATTTCTTTTCTCCCCAATTCTGTTCAGTACCTCCCCATTAGTTACGCGATCCACCCACCTAATCTTCAGCTTTCTTCTGTAGCACCATATTTCAAAAGCCTCAATCCTCTTCCTGTCTGCACTGTTTATCGTCCATGTCTCACTCCCATACAAGGCAACACTCCATACAAATGCCTTCAGAAAAGACTTCCTTGAACGCTTTTCTACCCATTGCCATTCTGCATTTTATATCCTCTGTACTGCGACCATCATTTGTTATTTTACTGCCCAAGTAACAAAACTCATCTACCTCCTTTATTGCTTCGTTACCCAATCTAATTCCTTCAGCATCAGCGGATTTTCTTACACTGCACTCCATTACCCTAGTTTTGCTCTTGTTAGTCTTCATCTGGTATGCATCTTTCAGCACACTGTCCATTCCATTTAACTGCTCTTCCAGGTCCTTTGCTGTCTCTGACAGAATTACTATGTCGTCGGCAAAACGCAAAGTTTTTAATTCTTCACCCTGGACTTTAATTCCTTCTCCAAATTTCTCCTGGCTTTCCTTTATAGCTTGCTCAACGTACAAATTGAATAACATTGGAGAAAGGCTACAACCCTGTCTTACTCCCTTTCCAACCTCTGCATCCCTTTCATGCCCTTCAACTCTGATAACCGCTGTCTGGTTTTTGTACAAGTTGTAAATAACCTTACGCTCCCTATATTTTACTCCTGTTTGCTTCAGAACTTGAAAGAGTTTATTCCAATCAACATTGTCAAAAGCCTTCTCCAAATCTACAAAAGCTAGAAATGTAGGTTTGCCTTTTCTTAATCTATCTTCTAGGATAAGCCGTAAAGTGAGTATTGCCTCCCGAGTTCCTACATTTCTCCTGAACCCAAACTGATCTTCCCCGAGGTCGGCTTCTACCAGCTTTTCCATCCTTCTGTGTTAAGATGTTGTACTAGGAGAAATATATCATCGTTAGTTTAGAGATACTGAAGGTGACGAAACGAGGAGAGATGTCGTTGACTCCGAGGTTAGGTGCAGTCATCCCAGTGCTTGAAAATTGTTAAGAACGGCGATACTGCACCGTGAGTACCGATTGGAGTTTAGGTTTGGCAACGGTAGCTATAGCCGCTTCGCTTTCAGTCGGTCACTTCCAGTCCTTGTTCAAAAAGAAAAGGATTGCAACATTAAACCCAAATTCTACCAACGAAATTTCGGAGACTGTTCAGATGTATTCTCGATTCTGGCGTGAGGAAGGCTCTTTCCGGTGCTTCTTTATTGAATAGTAACGTAATTGTCGGCTTCAACCCCATTTACCTTTTTGTAGACAAAACCATCCATGGGAAAGACATACTATCCATATATACGTCTATAGCAAACTGTGACTTAACGACTGAAAACTTACCCTTCCAACACAGCGAGCTTAGTACATTGCGTTTGCATGGTAATTTAAAAAATCGTAGAAATTTTTCAAAAATCAGTCCTGTAGAATGAGGGGAATAATTCTTTATGTTCTCGATGAAATAAGTAATTTATGCTCTCCTTGTCAGTAAATTAATCATCCTCCTAAAGTGAATAGTTCTTTGCCAACGATAGCAAACTAAACCGCTACCACTGCAAGTAAAAATTCCAGGTAGGTTTTTGGTGACCTCGGTGCGGAACCCTAAAAAACCATGATATACACAACCCCCTCTTTAAAAACCGTTGCGAAGCACGGGCGTATAAGCTAGTAACAATATAAAGCTATTTTTTTCACGGTCAAACAATGCAGCAGCGCGTTTGTAAAAAAAGGACATATTCGTTTTTTAATATATACTTGTAAAGGTAAATGTGAAAAAAAGAAAAAAAACTGGAACGATTGCATAACACATTTTCTATTAATACATTTTTCTGATAAAAGATTTTGTGGAATTCTATAAGTAAAGAACCCTCCGCCATGTACCACACGAAGCTTTTGTATACATTGACCTTCCCCTTGTCGTGAATGCCAAATGTGCAAAATTTAATAAAGATCGCAATAAAACTTCAGATTTTAGAGAATCCGTAATGGAAGTACCCTCCGCCATCAGGGCCGGCGCAAGGCACGTGCGAAACGTGCGGCATTTTCAGAGGGCCTGAAGCAATTTTGCTAAGCCTTTCAATGGCAGTTTCCGAGAGTTTTATTCTTCCAGCTTTATGGGAAAAAATTGTCGAACATTTACTACAGTCAAACACTTCAATGACTAGAAGTATTACGAATGGGTAAATATGCTGCGTGTAATTATAAGGGATAAAGACATTGTTAGTAAGCGTGGCATAAGTTGGGTTTCGATGTATTTTTCAAAATTTTTCCAACCCGTTTCTGAGCGACAGTGGGACGTTTTTGGTTTTTGAGCCATGAAACACCTGTCTGCGCCTGCATGAACAACAATTAAATTCTGGCCGGCACTTTTGTTTGACAATAGTACTCGCACACTATCACTTTGCCAACATTTATTTACTCTATGCTGTTTTCCGTTGAATACAGTATCTGTTCACAACCATTGACATATATTTACTTACGTTATCTGTAAGTTCTTGCCGCGCGGGATTAGTCGAGTGGTCTAAGGCGCTGTAGTCAATGGACTGTGCGGCTGGTCCCGGCGGAGGTTTCTGTCTTCCCTCGGGCGTGTGTGTGTGTGTGTGTCCTCAGAATTAAAAAAATGGTCAAATGTTTGTATAGCTAATGGGACTTAACTACGGGGTCATCAGTCCCTAAACTTACAAACTACTTATCAACTAGCTTATACTAAGGACGACACAAATATCCATGCCCGAGGGGGATTCGAACCCCCGACCGTAGTGGCCGTGCAGACCGTGTCTAGAGCGCCTCAGTCCCCTCGGCCACCGTGGCCGGCCTTAGAATAATTTAGGTTCAGTAGTGAGTCGGCTTAGGGAGTGATGACCTTAGCAGTTATGTCCCATAAGATTTCGCACACATTTGAACATTTTTGTTGATTTCCAAGGCTTATTATAATTAGCTAGATTTCTTCAATCAGGTATGACTCCATTTTTGAAATGGTGCCCCGCGACTGTTTTGTACAAATGAGTAGAGAATGTCACCAATCAGTTGCAATTTTTGTTTAAATTTTCCAGATCTACATAGATTTCGGGCACAGTGTGGCTATTCTCCTAGGTAGATCTGAAAAGTAAAAACAGAAATTGCGATTGATCGCTGATATTTCCTGTAGATTTTTTAGATAAAATTTCATCACAAACGTTTCAGAAAAAGAAGTGGAGGGGGGGGGGGCAATTCAGCAGTTCGCACGGGGCGGCACTTGGGCTTGCGCCGGCCCTGTTCGCCATGTACCAGACGAATCTTATGTGACAGTGGCATCCCCTAGTTTTGATCACGAAGTGTGCGAAATTTCATTAAGATCGCAATAAAACTATAGATTTTGCGGAATTCTATAAGTGAAGAAGCGTCCGCCATATACCACACGAAGCTTCTGTATACATTGACCTTCCCCCATGTTTTGAAACCAAGTGTGGAAAATTTATTCAATATTGTAATAAAACTGCAGATATTAGAAAATTCGTAAATGAAGAATTGTATCAAGCAAATGTTATGTAGACAGTGACCTTCCCCTAGTTTTGATCAGCAAGTGTGTGAAATTTAATCAAGAGGAGAAAAACGTAGGTTGTAAGGAATTCTGTAACTGAATTATCCCCTGCCATGTACTACACGAATCTTATGTAATAGTGTCCTAACTGTTGTTTCGAGCCGGCCGCGTTGGCCGAGGGGACTGAGGCGCTCCAGTCACGATCCGCACGGCCACTACGGTCGGGGGTTCGAATCCCCCCTCGGGCATGGATATTTGTGCCGTCCTTAGTTGTAAGTAGTTTGTAATTTTAGGGACTGATGACCCCGTAGTTAAGTCCCATAGACTCTACAAACATTTGAACATTTGGTGGTTTCGAAAATGACGAGTGAACATTTCATCAAGTTTTGAATAAAGCATGCCAGAAATACACAAGCACTGTATGAATAAAGAGGAGGTAGACAAATGGATAATTACCATGCATGGCTTGTATCTGCGAGTCAAAAGCTCGTCTCGTCTCGCCAAGCTCGGCTCGCTGTACCCGCGGGCCTGCCGGCTCGGCCCTCTGTACCCTGCGCGGGTTCCGTGTCGCCGACAGCGCGGCCCGTCAGCCTGTCGCGGGTACCGAAGGCAGGCGAGCCCACGAGCGCAGCGGGCCCAGCCGGTGACGTCATAACGTGGCCGGCGGCCCGATAACAGGTTTCCCACCCGTTGCGGATCTCTGCCATACAGGAGAAGATGTGTACTGCTGTGACAATTGCTTTATAAAGGAAATAAGAATTTGTTGTGGATGGTCAGTAAAATACTGTCTGTGTCAGCTGCAGTGTTCGTAATCTAAAGTGTCTATGCAGACGATGTGCTTGAATCATAAGATGCCCTTGCTGATTTTCGCTACTTGCAAGTAAATTCGAACTGCTGTTGTTGTTGTGTTACTCTCTTTGATATCGAAAGATTATTTGTTAAGATGGACACACAAGTTTGTGGCGATCGTTACCGTTCATACGCTTTTACTGTGTAACGCGCGTGGTTTGGTTTTATTTATTTTACTTTATTTTAATTCTTTTTAAATCGTAAAAGTTTGATTCTGGTTAGAATTGTTTTTAAATAATTGTAGATAAATGTATGTACGTCATACAACAGTCGGCCGCGGTGGCCGAGGGGACTGAGGCGCTTCAGTCACGGTCTGCACGGCCACTACGGTCTGGGGTTCGAATCCCCCTCGGGCATGGATATTTATGCCGTCCTTAGGATAAGCCAGTTGTTAAGTAGTTTGTAAGTTTAGGGACTGATAACCCCGTAGTTAAGTCCCATAAGCTTAACAAACATTTGAACATTTTTGAATTTGAACATTTTGTCATACAACACAAACCCGGAGCGGGTGGCGTCGGTAGGGGGAGGAAGCTCAAATTCGCGGCCGTCGAGTGTGGGGGTAGCGGTACCTCGAGCAACGGGCTGTGAGCGAATCTCGGTGGCGTCATACTTCCTTTACTACTCTACTGTAGCCTGGCTCTTCTGCTGCCTTGTTGGCAGATATCGAGCCACTGGAGGAAACCTATGTTGATATATAAGAAAGATTCACTATATACGTACTGCTCCAAATCACTACGGACTACGAGATGCACCTCCGATTTTATTGTCACTAGCTAATCACAAGCAGATTATGAAACTTCTCTCACTTGTCTAAGTAATGTCCCTGCAGATGTAAACATTTTTCACAAAGACTATGGCGAGATTCCGTGACCGCCGTTAATATTTGTTTAGGAATGTGCTTTGGCTTGATTTGATTTTCCCAGGGAAGCCAAAACAGTCTTGGTCCAACCCGTCACTGCCCGCATCGAAACTAAGTTTATTGTGCGGTATCGCTCCCTGTGTATCTAGTAAAGATAACCAATGCCTTTGAACAGTGCAACGAGTCCCTTTACCAGTTCTTTATCAGACACAATTTCTTCGGGTCTGGTTGTCCCAAATGATCTGTGCCTTTTACTCTCCTATGCAATACATTCGAAGATTAGATATGATGCAGTTTCATCACCGTCATCACAGATCCTAAATTTAGAGTCCTCTTCTGTTATTCCCATTGTATGTAGGTGTTTTTTGAAATTCCCATGGCCTGTCAGCAATCCAACCATGAGTCTAATCTCTTTCCTGTTCAGGCCCAGGATTGCAGAGCTTCTTTTAAAACATGGCTTCGGCATCATTACCTTGCCATGTTTTTGTTCACGGACTTTGGTCCAATATTCTACGTGCTGTCTTCTGAGCCAGTTACGTAGCTCCAATTTGATCATTGCCTTGGTGATTGTCAGGACAGGTTCCGGTCCAATAAATGGAGCCTCTGCCCCCATCCTGGCTAATCTGTCGGCATGTTCGTTGCCACTAATCCCCGAGTGGCCAGGGACGTGCTTTGGCTACTTTCAGATGCTTCCATTGAACCGACTGTCGCTCGTTTAAGAACGAAAAACGGCATCCATGCCTCCTCCAGTCTCACGTCACACTCGCAGCCTTTGTGGTCATCTGCCAGCATTCGCGGCACCCCGTTGAGGACACTTTCTGCATTTTGAAGTCCTGCTGCAGGATTGTGTTCGGAGATCCCATGGAAATGGCAGCTTTACAGGAGATGTATCGGATAGCGATCCTCCACTCGCTCGAACGAGTCGTCTGGTGAGACGCCGAGAGTGCCACTCGACGTTCTGCCTTACCTGAACTGCCGACCCACGGACGCACATCGTACATGTCGATGACGCCACATGTCTCATCACTCAGCTGGTGATGAACTGCAATCGCAACGTCGCCATTTTGTGCCGCTGGATTGTATGTGCCGTTGTGTGCTGCCGCTCCTATCACTCATTCACAATGCACCTCGCGTCTTACACCATGGACAGGACCAGAAAGAGCCCGGCAGTCTCGCGCTGAGCAGTTTCGTGGCGGGCTGGGCGCCGCGCCGCGCACGCCGCCGGCCTAATTGAGCCGTAAATCGCAGCGACAATGGCCGCCGCTCATTCTGTGCAAATGGCCCGGTATTAGCCTGCCGTCGTGTTTCGGCTATCGTCTCCCCGTTCTGGCAAGAAGAAAGGCACCCGTTCAGGCGTTAGCGAGAGCCGACGTGCTTATAACACCAATTTTCTTCTCTCAAGACTAGCTTCTGGTGGAAGCGTATGGTTTATTTTAAAAACGCACTTGTTGTGAATACAGCACTTACGGCACACAGAATCTGTTATAATGATAACACAATAAAAGCAAAATCCAAGCTACCAACTATTTACACAGCACTTTCACAAACGCACAGTTTAGACAAGTTATACGTCGTTAGGTCTTCCTTGGTACGGCACGCCAAATCTTGTAGAAATGCCCCATGACTCTAGAGCCGGAAGTGGCAGCTCACTATGGAAGTCCTCGTACCACTACGTTCGGCACGTCAATAAACAATAAGCGAAGGTATGACTGGCGAAGGCGAGAGTACACTGGGTTGCTTACGCAGGTGCGGCCGCCTATATTTGGTTCTGGTAGTTCGGGTGTGAGCCAGGCGGTGGCTCCGCGGACGTCTAGTGTAGACTCGCTTCCATCTCGCAACACTAGCCCTCTAGCACTCCGCGCGAGTGCCGCGAATGCTGACGGGAAAGCGCAAAGCTGCGCGCGTTGCGTGTTGACAGCACGAATGGGATTTTGTTTTCGTCTATTCTGATGGATGGGAGTCGATGCCGTTTTTCAGTCCTGAAACCGAGCACCAATAGCGTAATATAAGCACACAGGCAACGAGCAACGCACACTCCCAAGAAGCGTTCGCGACTGCCACGGAATCATCTTGTCGTAGTCATGAAAAATCTTCATAGGAAGGATTGAGTCTTAACTTTTAAAAGTCCCGTCGACATCGTGGTCATTAGAGATTGAGCTCACGCTCGAATTTTTCGCTAAGGATGGGGAAGGAAATCGTGCGTGCCCTTTCAAAGGCGCCATTCCCGCATTTTCTTGAAATTATTTGGGGAAATTACGGCAAACCTTCGTAGGTGGCCAGAGATGGATTGTAACCACCGACCTCTCGAGTGCGAGTCTAATGTCAATGTGCTACCACTGTGCCACCTCCTCGATTCACGCTTTCCGTGCGATTACTTTGCGAGAAGTAACTCCTCTGTTCGCGTCTTACTAATTAAACACAACATCCTCACGATGCACAATTCATTAGACGATTCACTGTCGTCGTTTCCGCGGTGGAGTAGCCGAGCGGTCTAAAGCGTCTCGCTGCGGAGCGCGCGGTTGCTCGCCGTGGAGGTTCGAGTCCTCCCTGGGGCATGGGTGTGTGTGTGTTGTCCTTAGGTTAGTTTACCTAGGTTTAAGTAGTTTGTAAGCTACGGACTGATGACCACGCAGTTTGGTCCGATAGATTTACAAACATTTGAACTGTCGTCGTTCATAAAGGAAGACTTCGGAATCTTAATTACTTGCAGCATTGTCGACATGTAGCTTCTATAACTCGATTTTGCGATTCTCTCTTTGTGGCTCCGTGATTGTATTACTTTCGTTAAAAAAATATAGTAAAAATAAATCGCTTTCAATCACAAATCGTGATTTCCGTCACTGGATTACTTTCGCAAGGTAGAAAATAAATAGCTTTCAATCACAAAGAGTGATTTTTTATTTCTATGTACATTGTATTTACTGCCTGGAGACTATATTTTAGGTGCTTGGTAAACCTACATCAGTTTTCAAACTTAGTTAATACTGCTTCTGTTAACATTATATTAGCGTATTAGCATGCATATTGCTTCACTACGTTAAATAATAATAAACGGACCAAATGCGGATCCCCCCCCCCCCCTTCATTTTCCTATTCGGTTTTGTGTTCTGTCTGCAATGACATCGTTGTAGACGGCAAGTTCTCAAGGTCACACTTTTGTGTGCGCATGTTCGCTTCATAATTTTTGTTTGCGCCGTCATGTGTAAGTAGGAAGAACTCGGCAGCGGCACGAAGCACTACACTCACGAACAGCCGATTCCAATCTTTGTGGTGAAAAAATTTCATTGAAAGATCAAAATAGTTGTCAAACATCGACAACATAAGAAGTATTTTTAAATAAATTATATATACAGCTATATAAGAACTATAACAACAGTAGTTCCTTTACATATGTAAATAAGAACATACACATACAAGAGAAGCAGCGATCTTACAAGCTACACCTGACGACGGCATTCACGCCGAAACAGGCCTGTCGTATTAAATAATTTAATAAAAAGCGTCTTTGGTATCAATAATTTACAATGTCTCTAAATGATTCTACTGTCGCCAGCTTACATTTCGCATAAAGACAACAATGATAAAATAAAAGAAATTAGGATCATACAAAGCCAATGACTAGGAGTAGGTCGACGTGCAGTTTAAAGATTACCCGTGCAAAGCCGGAGCGGCTCAGCTAGTTAGTAATAAAATAAATAAAAAGTGTTAAGTCATAATTATTGGATACCGAAAATTGTATCCCAAATTACAAATGTTTATCAATATTGGTCAGTATGTACAAGGTGATTGGCTAACAGAATCTGTGCTCGCTGGTGGGCAAGCTCTCTGAAAGTAATGAATAGAATTTGAAAATTCCGCCGCTCTGTTGTATCCAAATTTGTGAGAAAACCAGGGGGGGGGGCATAAAAAAGTTGTTTAAATAAAACGAAAAGTTCATTTCATTATCTACAGCAATGGAAGAATCTGCCATCCCCTGGAGTCGGGGGTTAGATGTGGCAAACACCGAATTAGACCATAGACGTAAGTTAGATGTAGTTTTTCTTCAATAGTAGAATAAGACACACAGGGGAAAAAATTTTGCGGTGGGACTGTGGTGACAAAAGAAATTCGCAGCCCAGTGCCAGGGGCATGCTCACTGGGATTCGAAAAAATGTTTGTAAAGTCTATGGGACTTAACTACGGGCTCATCAGTCCCTAAACTTACAAACTACTTATGAACTAGCTAATCCTAAGGACGGCACAAATATCCATGCCCGAGGGGGGATTCGAAGCCCCGACCGTAGTGGCCGTGCAGACCGTGACTGGAGCGCCTCAGTCCCCTCGGCCACCGCGGCCGTCCACTGGGATTCGCTCGGTGAGCTGGCCACCACAAGCAGGTTTGTAATGCTGGCACGCATGTAACACCACAGCAGTAGCATAAAACACAACATCATACACATCACCCAGTATAAACATAAACAACCAGCAAGATGTCCAGTGGTTTCTGCAGAAACGTGTAATGTAATGAAATGTAATGTCACCATTTAGCCGTAAGAAATTCATGTATTATACTATTGCCCATTTTAGTCTTAGGTAATGCCTGTCCGATAGCCAAGTCTTCACTGGTGCCTATCTGATTCCGAAGGTCTTAACTGGTTCCTATCTCAGTCCCAAGTGAACGATGTCGTTCAGTGGCGGCCACGAGCGGAGTTGTAACAGAGGGCGCTCGTGGCTGACGTCGTAAGAACGCCGCGCCGTGCGTGCATGGCGGTGAAAGTAGGTGGCGCGCACTTCGGACTTGTGCGACACCACAGATTTGTGCTGTCGTCCAGTAGAACGTGTATAAACTGTAATAATAAGTAACAACTAACCTACGGAATAGAACAAAAGCGAATCTGTGAGGTATAATCACGTCACCCTTCCATGGGTTAATAAGTAGAGCATTAGATTGTCATGCAGAGGGTCCTGGGTTCAAACCCCACCTAGGCCTTAAATTTTTTCATTGTTTAAACTACAGTACGTTGGAAATTGTTAAAAGGGGCAACGTGTTCCTCATATGTAAAAGGACTGTTTCCATTTTGTAGCAATGTGTTATTGGCAGTTTACTCTTGCTTCGTTTTATTTGAAAGTAGCTAATCTGTAGGGTTTATTCGTAGTTTCACAGAATAAACGAACATAATCAGAACATATGAATAATAATTAAAAAAACTGCATCACACATACAGCTGTATTAATAGTAATAATAGTAATAACAATAACAATAGTACTGTTAAAAACAATAAGCGTAATTAAAGTAATAACACTGTACAGGTTTCCTACTTTCAAATAAAACGAAGCTAGAGTAAACTGCCAATAACACATTGCTACAAAATCGAAACAGTACTTTCACATATGAGGAACACGTTGCCCCTTTTAACAATTTCCAACGTACTATAGTTTAAACAATGAAAAAAAATTAAAGCGACTTGAACCCAGGACCTTCTGCACCACAAGCCCACGCTCTACCAACTAACCCACGGTAAACACGCTTTTCTCTAATCCATAGGTTTGATGTTATTATAATTTACGCACGTTCTACTGGACGGCAGCAAAAATCAGGAATTATATAGATTAAAAAATGCTCAGTATCTGTTGCAGTATTTTATTTTCCAATTACGCGTTTCGCGCTGTTAGCGCATCGTCAGACTGGAAAAAGACAAATATTTTGTTACCGTCCGTGTACCTGGCGCGCAGCGAATCTAATGTGGCTAAGGTGAGTAAATTTGAAAATTCAGACTTACTTGGGCGGAGATGGAGCCACAGAACTATCTATTGCTGTTTAGTAGGTATCTTAGCATAAACAGCAATAGATAGTTCTGTGGCTCCATCTCCGGCCAAGTAAGTCTGAATTTTCAAATTTACTCACCTTAGCCACATTAGATTCGCTGCGCGCCAGGTACACGGACGGTAACAAAATATTTGTCTTTTTCCAGTCTGACGATGCGCTAACAGCGCGAAACGCGTAATTGGAAAATAAAATACTGCAACAGAGACTGAACATTTTTTAATATTCAACACTGTTACTGCACCAGCCGCCACCATAACCATCATGGAATGGAATGAAATTATATAGAAGTTTCGGTTGATACTCTATCGATATACAATGTTTGGTGTGGATCTGAGTGTCTGACACCTGAAGGTTTGGGTGTCAGAGGCCCAGAACGGCCGCATCTCTGGCATCGCAGGGCGGCGGCGGTGCTGGGGACCACTCAGCTGGAGTACTCGCTGCTCCACCCAGCGTCGTTCTCGCTGACGTCACCTCCGCTGCCGATGTTTTGCTCGGGACGCAGAACCCGCTGCAGCTGAGGAGTGCTCGTAAATCTTGCTGCCGTGACGTACCCGAACCACGCGAAAGCGCGGAGACCGAGGAACGACCGCGAGTGTCCCACTGAAGGGAAAGTGACAGTCTCAACACCGCGGTAACCTTGCTCTTACTTAGAGGCGGCTTCTTTCATTGTAATTCTAGCCAACACTAAACGTAGAGAGAAGTCATACTACCTCAATGACAGGATCGGCAAACTAACAAAATTTTTCTATCAATTGTAAAAGCTGTGTGTGTGTTGTGGATGTTGGACCTATCGTTAAATCAGACAACAAATGGTTCATTAACACAGCAATTTGGTTCAATTATGGCCCTGATATTGATGTATATGCTGTTAAATGAGCAACAGTACATTAAACTGATCATATGCGCAACGGATCTTGTAACAAAACAACTGTAACAAATCACCATACGAAACAGACACTGACTATACTCAAAAAATTTGACTGCGAGAAAGATATTAAAAAACCACAAACCACTTTCTTAATGTGTGACTGCGAGAATCTTATGCAGATCAGTACTTGATTATCAAAATTCAGTATCCTAATCAATTGACTGCAGTGTTGCATAACAATTATTTACTATGGCACAAATAACGAAATCTGTTCAACAATATTATCAAAATCAATACTGCACTTTAAATACACTAATAACTAATTATCAAATGAAGGAAATAGGTTAATCTTCTAACTACGTAAATGAAACAGGAAAGAAATTAAAAAATAAATAAATAAATAATAAAATTAAAAAAATTGTATAGCTTATGGGACTTAACTACGGGGTCATCAGTCCCTAAGCTTACAAACTACTTATGAACTAGCTAAGACTAAGGACGGCACAAATATCCATGCCTGAGGGGGGATTCGAATCCCCGACCGTAGTGGCCGTGCAGACCGTGACTGGAGCGCCTCAGTCCCCGCGGCCACCGCGGCTGACAAGAAATTTCAACTTTGTTACTTATTATTAATAATCAGCATTACATTACCTACATAATACAACTTTTTCCTAATGACATGAAATGCAGTTACCTTCATTCCAGCGGTGATAGTAATAAAAAATACAATATATATTCCAAATACAATCAAATCAACTTGCTGGCACAGCAGCCTCTGCTCTACATCTGAGTCATACACACAACTCAACCGCTCTCTAAGCGAGCTAAACCAAAAGTCCCACTCTCTCTCTGTGCGAGGTACAATGCTATGCAATACATGATCTTTGCCAAAGATGAAACTTCATAGAGTTAAGTACACATTTCGATACACACAGTAGAAGCAATATTATACATTTTCTTGCAAGCAAGTTACTCGACACAAAACAGGAGGCAGAATGTTAGACATTTTCTTACAAAAATATTTTTTATGGACACGTTTCAATTGGTGGGATAGAAGTCAGTCGTAAAACTATGTTTTACTGGCGGCGTGTGTGGAACGTGCGGCGCTGAACGCAGCAGCAATGCGCTGTGTCAGTGAAAACAGATTCAGATCTCACTTCCTGGTCAGCTTTTACCTAGTATCCATATAAATGTTCTAGTCGCTGACACTTTTTAAACTCCTGAAATGATACGGTTTCCCTCATTCACAAGAATCCGTCCTGTTTAGTCCCGTATCCTTGTGCGTTTCCAACTATTGGTCTACTTCGATAGACATGTGACGGAAATTTTTAACGGTACTTCTCTTGACGTTTTATGGACCACAGTAAATCAGCACAGACATTTAAAACTAAGGAGGAGATAGATTTTCTTGTTTGTTGAGAGTAATTTGGTACCTGCGGTAAAGTGCAGTTCGCATAGCTGTCGGTTAATGCAAAGTTTGCTCTGAAGCAAACAAAGGCCTGATAATTACACAAAAAGCTAAAATTAAACAAAACAATCTCAATCTGTCAAATTATTTCAGATTAGTTTACAGAGCGTCTGTATTACAACTCAGGTTTATTTTTTTATTTACTTATTTAATTTTTTTAATGGGGCTTAACTACGGGTTCATCAGTCCTTAAACTTACAAACTACTTACGAACTAGCTTACACTAAGGACGGCACAAATATCCATGCCCAAGGGGGGATTCGAACCCCCGACCGTAGTGGCCGTGCAGACCGTGACTGGAGCGCCTCAGTCCCCTCGGCCACCGCGGCCGGCTTCAGGTTTATTAAGTATTTTCATCGAGGTAATAAATAAGAAACAAACAAATAAATATAGTTGCTACAAAGATGACTGTATAATACTCTTTCAAGTGCACATATTACTGTAGGAACGCTAATGAAGACGCTATCATGCTACGTTACAAAATGAAAAGACAATAATGTGTTTGATAGGTCATTCCTTATGGTACTTGTAGAATGAAATCATTATTTACTTGACTTGGATTAAATATTTATAACCAAACGTGACTTCAGTATTGTCCTTGCCCTGTTGTAAATTTTGAAAGAATCGATTGAGCTAAATCTGTGTATGTAATTTTTTCACTGGGCACCGTACAGTGTACGTCTTGCCATTATCGATATAACGTTTCCTATTTTTCATCTTGTCGAGGGTTCTGTCTTCATAGGACTCACAGTTTAAGTTCACTACTGTGGTTCAAGATAAGGAGCTGCAGTTTACATTAGTAAAGGAGTAGTATGTCCAGTGATTTTACGAAACACATAGATGTCTTGTTGTGGACTTTACTAATAGACCAAGGGACACAGTCAGTCATTTGTATTCTGTGTTTTGACCATTTATAACTAGGGAGGTAGACCGGTAAATGAGACTGCTTATAAAGAACCTGTTCGAGAACTTGGAACAGAGCCTGAATATCTGTTAGGGAACTGAAGGAGCTTGGAATTTCTGTTATGCCATCATAACTCGCCGACTAGGCATATTGTTCAACAGCGTTTTCTGTCCGTCGACTGTGGCTTAGCTTTTGTTAAAATGGTAATGCTAATGATTAAGTTTACTTCTTAAGTCTGTTATTGGATTTTTGTCATGATATTGTAGCTTCTTTCTGATCGTCAATTGTGTGTGTAAAATTGACGAATTGCGACAAGCTTCGGCGTTCACTGTGAATTTTTAAAAAATGTTCAAATGTTTGTTAAGCTTAAGGGACTTAACTGCGGGGTTATCAGTCCCTAAACTTACAAACTACTTATAAACTACTTACGAACTAGGACGGCACAAATATCCATGCCCGAGGGGCGATTCGAACCCCCGACCGTAGTGGCCGTGCAGACCGTGACTGGAGCGCCTCAGTCCCCTCGGCCACCGCGGCTGGCGTGAATTTTTAGATCCCCTATAAGTGTTTGGGTAAACGGAAGGACTATGTCCGTGTGGTAAAAGTAACTTTTGGGTTGAAGACAGGTGTTGTGGATATAACTTGTGGAATTACTCCGGCCCCTTGGCTAATAGTTCGGGTGATGAGTGCCAGCGCCACTTTTCCGATCAGTTGTTCCCTTTGCTACTCACAGGATTTAAAACAGCAGTAGCTTATAAATTACATCTCATGTCTTTTACACTACAACAAGGTATTACGAAATTTTGTAATACTAAATATAGGGGGGGGGGGGGCGAAATTAGGGTTTAACGTTCCGTTTACTGCCACTAAGAATATTTTTAAAAGGGAAAGGTATCGATAGTGCCTTTGAAAGGAACCATACCAGAATTTGCTTGAAGCGAAAATTGAGAAATTGAACCAAACCTAAATCTGGATGACCAGAGGCGGATTTGAGCCATTGTCGTCCCTAATTCGAATCCATTGTGCGAACCACTGCACCAGCTCGTTCTGCTGGTTTTGTGTGTGTGTGTGTGTGTGTGTGTAAAGCGAGCTCACAGTATGTGGGAAACCATGAGGGATGTAACAGACTATGAGGCAAATACGGTTTAAAAAAAAAAAAAAAAAAAAAAAAAAACAATATGGATGTCAATAAAATTGTTCTGGGCATGAGACCGCGTCGTCATTTTCATTAAACCTACCGACATTTCGGCTACTGTTGCAGGCGGCCTTCCTCAGGGTCTGTGTCTACAACCGTGGCCGAAACGTCGGTAGATTTTATGAAAATTACGACGCGGTCTCATGCCCAGAAGAATTTTATTGACACACAACGGCTGCGAAAGCCAACGCTTGCATTTAAACATATACTGGTGCAGTGTGTTTTGGAGGATTTATGTCTACGCGAAACCTCATTTCTTAACCACATATGCGGAAGAATCGTTCGATTTCGTATGAGAATACGGGCTGCGAGCATAGAGGACTATGAGCGGTAGACACGTCACTTCCAAAGCGTGCGGCTTGGGATAATTTGGGAAATCACAGTCCGACACAGATTTTCACTCGTTGCCAATGAATCCTTCGTCTCCTTTCCGTATTGCTTCTCCACTTGGAAGGTAAAAATAAAAGAATCTGAAGCTGTAATGTAGGGAAGACTTTAGTGACTTGCCGTCGTCTTGCCCTCGACCACGGAAGCTGGTATATGTGAGGGCAGAGGCGGTGGCGAGGCGGGGCGCCGCATTGTGAGTAGCAAAACAGAGTACTGCATGCAATGCCGACTTTTTCAGGTTCCTTAATTTATCTAGGTCCCATCTCCTTATTTCCTACCTTCTGCAGCTTTTTCAGTTTCAGCCTACAGTTCATGACCAATAAGATATGGCTAGAATCTATATCTGCCCCTGGATATGTCTTACAGTTTAAAACCTGGTTCCGAAATCTGTCTTACCATTATAAAATCTATCTGGTATCTTTTGGAGTCTCCTGGTCTTTTCCATGTATACAACCTTCTTTATTGATTCTTAAACTAGGTGTTTGTTATAACTAAATTAAGTTCCGTGCAAAATTGTACCAGGCGGCTTCCCTTTTCATTCCTTTTGCCCAGACCATATTCACCTACTATTTTTTCTTCCCTGGTAGGAAGGGAAGGAATAGAGGATGTATGAGACAGAAAATAACTCAAGATGAAGAATACCGTACTAATCTGAAGAAATTACATATCTCCTATGCATCTGAGTTAGTAGTGGTACAGAGAGAGAAT
Source organism: Locusta migratoria (assembly GCA_026315105.1). Classification (NCBI taxonomy): domain Eukaryota; kingdom Metazoa; phylum Arthropoda; class Insecta; order Orthoptera; family Acrididae; genus Locusta; species Locusta migratoria. Next base: position 52,033,560 of record CM048751.1, read on the forward strand.
TTCTGCAACTTACTTTACTACTTCCAGTATTTGCCAAAGTGTGTTAAATAATCATGCGGATGGAAGATATTAACCTATATTAAGAAAAAAAGAGCTCTTTTCGCAGCAACAAACGTAGTTAATTATTCTCGACTGTGGGAGGATTTATTTAGGGTTATCACTTGCGCTAAGTCCACAGAACCAGTGAAAAGGAAGCAACACTGTTGTACATAAAGTTACGCAGATCGTTATTTCATCGCGACAAGGCACGGTTGTTTAGATTAGAAGTAAACTATCCGAAAGATCGACATTTACGTAGTTGAATCTGTAGAGTGAAGGATTTTGTCAGTTGCTGATAGTTACTAATAGTGTGAGGAGTCAACAAACGCACGTGATGACAGCTACTATCTGGTGTGCGTATTTAGCCAGTCCCAGTCCTGTTGCAGACTCAATGTGGCGTGTTATAGGGCGTTGACCGAATTTCAGGTGGAATTACTGCGATGTATGTTTATCTTGCCATAGTTGTATGAAATATTTTGAGATGACAAATTGTATATGGCAGTTGTATTCACTGCTGGCAGCAACGGACAGTGTACTAAATAAAAATATGAGCAATTAAATTTTGCAAGAAACTGTTAACTTGTATGGGGAATAGACTCGAGAATCAACTGAAAACGCGCGATGTATTCTTCCGTGCAGAAACGGGTTTGTTAAGATGCTAAAGGCTACTGCATTAACATAGCATTGGTCTGGTTGTCTCGAGCATCGGGTATAGCAGTGCGCTAATTTCAATTCGTCGTTTGTTCAAAGATACACGCAGGTTACACAAAGAGAATGCACGAAGCGGCGAACGAGAGGCGAGCGGAGCGCCGTTAGAACATCGGGGCCGTCGGCAGCCGCATTCTGAAGCAGGTGTTTTATTGTCCCGGCATTCTGGGCGGCCACACAGAGTATCGCACTGTTTAATGCGGCGGGCGGTGGGTAATTATGAGAACTGGTTGCGGTGCCGAGGAGGGGGCGATAAGCTGGTGATAGCGAAAGGCGCGTTTCATCTATCTGGAACACTGGCTTTCAGGTACGAGGTCCATTGCTTAAGCCGTGTGTCTGAACGTGTGTGGTCAACGAGCCAACGCCAACGTGCGGCTGAACGCTCGGAGACGGCGCAGCTTGGACATACGGCACGTGTGCCTCAGCGAGCTACACGCGACCGCAGATAACGTTCACGAAATAAGAAGAATGGAATTCATGCTTTACCTCTATTAAATCGCTTATTTTCGCGCTTGAGCATATATTCGTTACGTTCAGTGTTATAGGACTATCTAAGTAACAACAAAATACCTATGAACTCTGATAAGATTGCAGAGAATTATAAAAGTTTCATGACAAACTGTGCGATGTAAATTTACAAAAGACCTTGCCATGAGGCATACATAATTGCAACAGTATCGCTTTTTAGTAAAACTTAGCTGAGGGGACTGAGGCGCTCCAGTCACGGTCTGCACTGCCACTACGGTCCGGGGATCGAATCCCCCCTCGGGAATGGATATTTGAGCCGTCTGTAGTATTAGCTAGTTCATAAGTAGTTTGTAACTTTAGGAACTGATGACCTCGTAGTTAAGTCCCATAAGCTATACAAACATTTGAAACATTTAGTAAAACTTATAGTTCATTCTTCCACGATTAGTGTTACTATGGAGTAGAAGAATGTTAAGAATTGGTGAAATGCCATACGTGAAACAATAAGTGCGTATTTTACTCTAAGTAAGGTGCAAACTGTCGTGTTCATAAAACGAATCCAAAAACTCATTCCTCAGTGGGTGCGCACTTATATTTACATAGCATCGAAATAAATGTTTGTAGAACTTATGGGACTTAACTACGGGGTCATCAGTCCCTAAACTTACAAAATACTTACGAACTAGCTTATACTAAGGACGGCACAAATATCCATGCCCGAAGGGGGATTCGAACCCCCGACCTTAGTGGCCGTGCAGACCGTGACTGTAGCGCCTCAGTCCCCTCGGCCACCGCGGCCGGCTTACATGCATCGAATATTATGCAGTATACTCTATGAAATTTATATGAAAGTCTTGAGTCTATCAGAAAACCCGAATAAAAGAAGAAGAAAAAATATTTGCTTACATGGAGCCTTGAGCCAATACTGCGTACTCGTTAATTTCAGAAGCGCCGATTTAGCTGCTTACGCTACGGATAACGTCTCAGTGCGTTATCAACAAAGATATTAGACCTATTGTATACACTACTGGGAGGTATGTCGGGCCGGCCGCGGTGGCCGAGGAGACTGAGGCACTCCAGTCACGGTCTGCACGGCCACTACGGTCGGGGGTTCGAATCCCCCCTCGGGCATGGATATTTGTGCCGTCCTAGTTCGTAAGTAGTTCATAAGTAGTTTGTAAGTTTAGGGACTGATGACACCGTAGTTAAGTCCCATAAACTATACAAACATTTGAACATTTAGATATGTCGGTTGCTGACATGTAATTACAACAGTAGATGTAAAGAACAATTCGTGTTGCTAGATCTTCAGTCCGCATTGCCTTGAAACGGCAGATAATTGGAATACGGAAATTTTTTAACCACATATAAGACGTTTCCAGTTATTTATTCCAACAAATAGTACCTCCAATTACCAGATTTAGAGAGATTCTCAATTTATTCAGTTACTTTTACTTGCTTTGAAATGTCATACATTCATAAGGCCCAGGTTATACACATGAAACCCATGAAATACGGCGGTCAATATGGTGTCATCATCTCTGTACCGAAAAGAGCTGTCCCACACCCCGGATAGCCAAGTGGTGTGACGTCAGTGGCGTTCTCCTACCTTAGTGTGAGCTGGTATTGATATTGTCGGCCTGTTTTGTCGCGATGCACAGTGATCACAGGTTCGATGCGAACGACTTAACGACGACTTCTTGTTTCTTCCATACAACCGCGATTGACAACTATATTTGATAGTTGACTCTATAGGGGTAAGTTAAACATTGAAGTCTGTAAGGTAGGTAATTATTTTGGTCGGTGGCGCACAGTAGGATTTAAAACTGGGATGGAAGCTCATAAGCTTCACGAGCTTAGCGGTCGCTATCGTAGCGTAATGGGGCAGAACAAACGCGTTTGCGATCTTACTCTTCGGTAACCCAATATTTCATTATTTAATGAGTGAAAACTATTTCGAACACTCCTATCCACGGTGATGGCTATGTTGCGCTATAGCAGAGTTTATTACCAAACACTTTATGGTAAAAAATGAAAGTTGGCTAGTATGGTATAAAATGTCGTTGAGGTAAGAATATCGTTACAATTTTCTTTCATTAGCTTCAGTTTACAATAATACGATGACGCACCAACATTTCTCGAGACGATATTGAAAGCCACATCGCAGAGTCTTTGCTTTTGATAAGTGACTGCAACTCAGGAATACTCATTCCAAAATAATTAAAGAATTTATTGAGGGTTTTACTTGTGAAGTTTTCGGTAATCAGAAATTAAATCTGCATTATTTCGCCGCCGACAATGTTTATTTTTTCGATGACTGGACTAGGGTGTATAAAACAGTGAGCGAGGCGTCGGCAGCGCCCTCGCCTAACTGCGGCTCGCCTCTCAGCGGCAGCCGCTCACCAGAGCGAGGCGTTTATCTGATAGCAGTCGGCCGCGGAACAGGCGACGGATGGGCGCCTAACGGGACGTCTGCACTCAATTAACGATAAGCACATCGATGGACCGAGCTGGAATTTCGCAGCAAAACTTTTCATTCCAGGGGCACAGAGGGGCGTGTAAGATCAGTTTTTTTTTAAAGAACTGGTTAAGCACATTCTTTACTGGTATGCCGGCCGCGGTGGCCGAGGGGACTGAGGCGCTCCAGTCACAGTCTGCACGGTCACTACGGTCGGGGGTTCGAATCCCCCCTCGGGCATGGATATTTGTGCCGTCCTTAGTATTAGCTAGTTCATAAGTAGTTTGTGATGGAAAAGCTGGTAGAAGCCGAATTCGGGGAAGATCAGTTTGGGTTCAGGAGAAATGTAGGAACACGGGAGGCAATACTCACTTTACGGCTTATCATAGAAGATAGATTACGAAAAGGCAAACCTACATTTCTAGCTTTTGTAGATTTGGAGAAGGCTTTTGACAATGTTGATTGGAATAAACTCTTTCAAGTTCTGAAGCAAGCAGGAGTAAATATAGGGAGCGTAAGGTTATTTACAACTTGTACAAAAACCAGGCAGCGGTTGTCAGAGTTGAAGGGCATGAAAGGGATGCAGTGGTTGGAAAGGGAGTGAGACAGGGTTGTAGTCTTTCTCCATTGTTGTTCACTTTGTACATTGAGCAAGCTATAAAGAAAAACAAGGGGAAATTTGGAGAAGGAATTAATGTTCAGGATGAAGAATTAAAAACGTTGCGTTTTACAGACGACATAGTAATTCTGTCAGATACAGCAAAGGACCTGGAAGAGCAATTGAACGGAATGGACAGTGTACTGAAAGGAGCATATAAGAACGACATTAACAGGAGCAAAACTAGGGTAATGGAGTACAGTGTAAGAAAATCAGGTGATGCTGAGGGAATTAGATTGGGTTACGAAGCAATAAAGGAGGTAGATGAGTTTTGTTACTTGGGCAGTAAAATAACAAATGATGGTCGCAGTACAGAGGACATAAAATACAGAATGGCAATGAGTAGAAAAGCGTTCTTGAAAAAGAGAAATTTGTTAACATCGAATATTGATTTAAGCCTAAGGAAGTCCTTTCTGAAGGCATTTGTATGGAGTGTTGTCTTGTATGGGAGTGAGACATGGACGATAAACAGTGCGGACAGGAAGAGGATTGAGGCTTTTGAAATTTGGTGCTACAGAAGAATGCTGAAGATTAGGTGGGTGGATCGCGTAACTAATGAGGAGGTACTGAACAGAATTGGGGAGAAAAGAAATTTCTGGCATACCTTGACTAAAAGAAGGGATAGATTGGTGGGACACATTCTTAGACATCAAGGTGTTGTGAATTTAGCGTTGGAGGGAAGTGTGTGGGGTAAAATCGAAGAGGAAGACCAAGACATGGATACAGTAAGCAGATTCAGACAGATGTAGGTTACCGTTCTTATGTGGAGATGAAGAGGCTTGCTCAGGATAGGGTATTGTGGAGAGCTGCATCAAACCAGTCTCCGGACTGAAGACCACAACAACAACAAGTAGTTTGTAAGTTTAAGGACTGATGACCCCGTAGTTAAGTCCCATTAGCTATACAAACATTTGATTACTGGTATGTAGTCGAGATTTATATGAATGCACCAAGGCAAGAGGTGATATGCAGGGCATTTGTCTTTGGGAGCTCATGGAGTGTATTTCTTTTTATATTACTAAAGACTCCTGTGATTTGAGATTTTTTGGTCCATTATACCTCCGTGGCATGACATTAGTAAGACGTTATTGTAATTTTTGTCGATATTCGTAGTAAATACTAGATGACCCGGTGAACTTCGCATCATTTACCTCTTAATATAAACCATATTAATTTAAATCATATGTATTTTATACCCAGTAGCTTTATGAAGGCATCTTCAGATAGTCCAAGTATCGGCGAACGTCAAATGTACAAAATTTTATCGCAATCTTACGAATAATATTGATATCCCAAAGAAAAGAGTTCTCTCAGTTTTCCACAAATTTTCCTATTTTCTGGCCAACTATTCCAAACTTTCACTTCACTCAAACCTTCCTATCGCTTTGAACGTAGAATGTGCAAAACTTTATCGCAATCCGACGAATGATATTGATATCCCATTGAAAAGGGCTCTTTCAGTTTCTCGCGAATTTTCAAATTTTCCGGGTAACTTCCCAAATTTTTAGTTCATAATAACGTTCACCTTTCGTTGAACGTCAAACGATCAAAAATTTATCACAGTCGGGTGAACGGTTCTCAGATTAGTGTTGAGTACATTTATAAACACATTGAAAAAGGAACTTGGTTCGAATTTTGCCACTTTCTTTCTTAACTGTCCCAATTTTTTACTGAAAACTTTTCCAAGACCATAATGAACAAAAAAAATAATAATAAATAAATAAATTCCCCTCTGTCGTGCGAATAATCAGTTATAGTGCTGAATTCAATCAAAAACACATTGAAAAACGCACTTTCAGTTTTCTCAAATTTTCCAATTTTCCGGTAGATTTTACAAAATATGTATTTCATACAAGCCTTGTCCTGTCAAGGCGTACTCAAGTGATGCTCTTAGAACCATGCGGCAATTGATTTTTATTGATAGAAATTAAGTCTCTTTTAGGTTTTCCTACATTTTCCTAATATCCGGGCGACTTTCCCAAATTATTGTTTGATTCGAACCTTCCTCTTGCTTTCAACATGAAATGTACAAAATTTTATTGCAATTGGACTAACGGTATTGATAGCGCACTGGATTCAGATTTTCCCGATTTTGCTCTTTTCCGGACAACTTTTCCATATTTTATCACCGTTTATACCTTCCCTGGACTTACACGAATATTTTGAGACTAAAATTAGCCAAATCGGTTCAGCCGTTCTCGAGTTTTAGCGAGACTAACGAACAGCAATTCATAGAAGTAACATTTTCCCTGTCTCTTCAGTTTGGTACAAATTGAAGTAGTGTACTCATATTAGGAAACTTAACGTCTCTAGTCCAATAATAGCAGTGAAATGTGTCAGATGCGATACAAGCAACTTTTTAACATTCTTAATTCGTACGAGCTCCAGTTCGTTTACTACCACGAAGAAAATTCAAATGTCTGTAAATTTATCGGACCAAACTGCGTGGTCATCAGTCTGTAACTTAGAAACTACTTAAACCTAGGTGAACTAACCTACAGTCAAATACACACACCCATGCCCCAGGGAGGACTCGAACCTCCACGGCGAGCAACCGCGCGCTCCGCAGCGAGGTGCTTTGGACCGCTCGGCTTCTCCACCGTGGCTTCCACGAAGAATACATAAGTCAATTATACCACAAGCAGTGTGGAGTTATGGCAGTAGCCACCTAGTAGTTTCAAAATCCTCTGCCGAAAAACCATCGATTCCACTGCTTGGTATCTTATTGAATCAAATGAAATTTATCCGTTAAATTACACGAAAATTTAAGTTATCATTAACGATATCATCTTCGATTACGTAACTCTGAATAAATAGCAACATCTTTGGTTTTCATTAATGTACATGTATTTTTGTAAAATTCCAGCTGCGATTACACGGAGTGTCACAACCCATATGGCAGAAAAAGGGTATTCAGAAAGTCCCATTACAAACTTTTAGAGGAGAGTGAGAACAGGACAAAGAAATCCACGTCCGGAAATGTCGTCCATGGCGCTGCGGATAATCGATGCTGTGAAGGAAACCCCTCGTGTTGCAAGCGCTTTGCTGTCCACGTTTTGGGATGAGGTATTACGGACATCGGAGTCGCCCCTCGGGCACGGTTGTCTCGCTGCGAGTCTAGGGAGCAGTTTGATCCATCCGTTCACGTATCAGACGTTCTGTCGTTAGTTTCGTCCGTACTACCTGCTTCCAGAACATGCGGAGCAAAGAGCTCGCGATAGAAGCGATTCGCTTCACTGATTCACAGACGAGAAAGTGGCCGTAGCGCCGCAGGATGCCTTTTTGTCAGTCTGCAAGTGTGAACGGCTTGAGACGGAGGTGGGAGATGGGCGCGATGGGTTATCTGCACGAGAGGCGCACGCGCCGCTCAGCGTCGGCCCAGCCGCGGACGCGTGGCGGTCTGCAGGCGACCGTCGCAGCAGATACATCAACTCCGAAGGAAACCGATTGAATATGTAGCTAGATTCCTTTAAAACAGCGACCAACACTGAGATGCATGGTCAACAGTTCATTGTCGGATTCGTGCACGCTATAACTTCGTAAATGTTAACTTTGTTGTTAAGGAATGCTTGGTGCAGAGATTAGCCTGCCTAGCCATAACAGGCGGAATTAGCAGCACAACAACTGCTGGGATGGAAACCATGCTGGATATGCCCCCATTACACCTTTGGGTCAAGATGGAGGCAGCGGATGGTGCATACAGACTCAAATCTGGCAACAACTGGGACTCTTTGGGATATCCAGAATCACACACTAAAATAGTGAGTGAGGTAAATATAGGAAAGGTTGGGGAAATGCCAGCCGACTATATTATAACCCCATACTGCTTCAACAAGCCTTTCAATATAACAATTGGAAGCAGGAAGCAGTGGGAGAAAATAGTTAGACACCGTACGGGGGATATTGTCTGGTTCACTGACGGGTCAATATCAGACCAAGGTGTTGGGGCCGGGGTATATGGGGTGCAGCCAAGACTGGAGGGCGTCATCTCTCTAGGGAAACTGGCCTCAGTATTCCAGGCCGCCCTGCCATCAGGGTGTGTGTGGAGGAGAATTTGCGTAGGTGCTACAAAGATTGTAGCATCTATATCTATTCAGACAGCCAGGCAGTCCTGAGATCACTGGCAGCTCCTGCAACAAGGTCTAAAATTGTTGCAGAATGTTACAGGGTTCTGGTGGAGCTAGGGGAAAGCGATAGAGTAAACCTATTGTGGGTCCCTGGCCACTCGGGGATCAGTGGCAACGAACATGCCGACAGATTAGCCAGGATGGGGGCAGAGACTCCATTTATTGGACCGGAACCTGTCCTGACAATCACCAAGGCAATGATCAAATTGGAGCTACGTAACTGGCTCAGAAGACAGCACGTAGAATATTGACCAAAGTCTAACAACAAAAACATGGCAAGGTAATGATGCCAAAGCCTTGTTTTAAAAGAAGCTCTGCTATCCTGTGTCTCAACAGGAGAGAGATTAGACTCATGGGTGGATTGCTGACAGGCCATGGGAATTTCAAAAAACACCTACATGCAATGAGAATAACAGAAGAGGACCCTAAATGTAGGCTCTGTGATGACGGAGATGAAACAGCATCACATCTGATCTTCGAATGCATTGCATTGGAGAGCAATAGGCACAGAACATTTGGGACAACCAGACCCGAAGAAATTGTGTCTAATAAAGAAATGGTAAAGGGACTCCTTGCACTGTTCAAGGGCATTGGTTGGCTTTACTAGACATACAGGGAGCGATACCGCACAATAAACTTGGTTTCGGTGCGGGCAGTGGCGGGTTAGACCAAGACTGTTTTGGCTTCCCTGAAAAAATCAAATCAAGGAATGCTTTGAACAGGACTAACATGCTCTTCTTTTTATTTTATTTTTTTATTTTTATTTATTTATTTATTTTTACTGCCGAAGGCAGACACACATCGGAGGATGAGAAATGCGTATGCGTTAGAATATCTCTGGGAACCCGTCGTTGTCGAATGCTGCACCAAGTACCGCGCTGGTCGGTATTTCACAGGAGACGATGGGCATCTGCGTGAACAGCCTCATCCAATCTGAGGTGGGGTGTTGTAGGCAGGTTTTGTCCTTTCTCGTATAAGAGAACTGTCATTACGTCTTGGAAATGTAATAAATGAAATTTTGACATGCAAAATTATTAAAAATAGTGTAGAATATTGTTTCTTTGGATCTTATAGATTTCAAGAATTTGTGGGCAACCAAGTGGAGGACAATGAACTGCCCGCGCGCTCTAGCGCGCCTTGCTTCGGTGCGCGCGGTCGTTCGCCGTCGGAGGTTCGAGTTCTCCTTCGGGCATATCTCTCTCTCTCTCTCTCTCTCTCTCTCTCTCTGTGTTTGTGTTTGTGTGTGTGTGTGTGTGTGTTGTCCTCATGAATTAGTTCAAGTACTTTGTAAATCTAGCGACTGATATTTTAAAGGTACTTATTCCGCTCATTGGCCAACGGAGATGCTACAGTTAATAGGAGAAAATCCGAAACTGAACCAGCTTATTATTGATATCATGTAAACGAATTTCCTTTTACCTGAAATAATAAAACTTTCTTCTTTGGCGTCAGGAAGTGCATCCGATCACATCTTAAAATGGATTAAACCAGATCCATACGTAACCACGCCGTTCTCGACGGGACTACGACGCAAGGAAAAAGGTGTAAAAGATTTGCCGTCTCGCTTGATGAACTTTTTTTAAGCGTACTTTTCAGGTTTGTGTTTGAGAATGTATTCTGGAGCAAAAAAGTACATTTTATATAAATAATCAAATAATGTTTGAATACTGCATTTTCGGAGTGCTGATAATAGATGATTACAAACACAATACGATTTGATATTCACCGATTCAACTGTGCAAAATTTCGTCAAGATTGGAATAAAACCGTATATTCTGTGGCAATTTCAAGGTAAAGCACCCTCTTCCATGCAGCATAGATATTTTTACATAGACGGTGACTTTCCTTAAGTTTTTAAGATAAAGTGTGCAGTTTCATCGCAATCAGATGAACGGCACGGAAGCGCATAAAATACGAACAAAGATTCTTTTTTAAATATTAGATTACTTGCATTGACGAAAGCAAGAGTTTTGTGAAACATGGCAACACGCAAAGAAACGTTTGATAGGCGTATAATGATGTTTGTATCACCTTTCTTTCTCTTCGTGGCTATACTTTCCGTTACGTGTAACGTGTCGCCCCCCCCCCCTCTCTGTCCGTCTGTCTCTCTCTCTCTCTCTCTCTCCCTCTCTCTCTCTCTCTCTCACACACACACACACACACACACACACACACACACACACACACACACACACCTGGCTGTTTTCCGTGCTAATAGTTACATCAAGCTGAAATATATCAACCGTTTAATGGCTTTCTCTTAGTTCGTATGTCACATGCAAATGCTTTGCATTCAAGCGGTGCCGTACACAGACAGACTACGTATTGTTGTGCACTTAGTTCTAATACGCGCTTTTTACGAGCCTGTCGGTTTTTGCAGTAAGAAAGTGGTCTTAAATATCAGTTAACCTTCTGAGCCTCTCGCTGCCCTGAGAAACCTACCAACCGCACCCATTACTCAGTCACGACTGCCTGCGCACGGGCCGGCTTAGTCCAGTGCCGTAGGAAAAGTGTCCGCCAAGACGGCAGACGGACGAGGCAAACCAAACTGTCGTCTCTGGGAATGAACGAGACTAGTACTGCAAATGTTCAAATGTTTGTTAAGCTTATGGACTCAACTGCGGGGTCATCAGTCCCTAAACTTACAAACTACTTATCAACTACCTTATACTAAGGACGGCACAAATATCCATGCCCGAGAGGGGATTCGAACCCCCGACCGTAGTGGCCGTGCAGACCGTGACTGGAGCGCCTCAGTCTCCTCGGCCACCGCGGCCGGCAGTACTGCAAAAACACTGTACAATGAACATCAACTAATGATACACGTATACTACCTGGTTGAAATGTCCTATAAAGATATTCACTTCTGATTTTCTAATTGCAGAATATTTATCTATTACCTCATAAAAACGAAGTCTTTAAATTTTCAGAAGAAGGTAAATCACAAAAATAGATCTTACGAAGAGAGACAAGTTCTCGGTGAGAAAACTGCTCGCATTATTCTACAGTACCGGCAAGAAAAAGGTACAAATTTCCATTCAAAACGCACGCTTACTGTGAACTGAGGTAGGCCGCGCGCCTCCAGCCGTGTCAGGGCTGTGCGGCCGCTCCTGCCGGAGGTTCATCTACATCTACACGGGATACTCTGCAAATCACATTTAAGTGCCTGGCAGAGGGTTCATCGAACCACAATTACACTATTTATCTCCCATTCCATTCTCGAATAGCGCGCGGGAAGAAAGAACACCTGAATCTCTCTGTTCGAGCTCTGATTTCTCGTATTTTGTTCTGATGATCATTTCTACCTATGTAAGTGGGAGTCAACAATTTATTTTCGCATTCGGAGGAGAATGTTGGCGATTGGAGTTTCGCAAGTAGCCCACGCCGCAGCGATAAGCGCCGTTGTTGTAATGATTCCCATCCCAGATCCTGTATCATTTCCGTAACGCTGTCTCCCCTGCATCGTGACAATACGAAACGAGCTGCCCTTCTTCGGACTCTTTCGATTTCCTCCGTCAAACCCACCTGACAAGGATCCCACACTGGGCTGCAATACTCCAAAAATGGACGGACAAGCGTAGTGTATGCATTTCTTTAGTAGTTCTGTTGCATCTTTTAAGGGTTCTGCCAATAAAACGCAGTCTCTGGTTCGCCTTTCCCACGATGTTATCTACGTGTCTTTCCAGTTTAGGTCTGAAGTAATAGTAATTCCTAGGTATTTTGTGGAGTTTACGGCCTTCACATTTGATTGATTTATGTTGTAAACAAAGTTTAACGGATTTCTTTTCGTACTCATGTGGAAGACTTCACACTTCTCATTATTTAGAGTCAATTGCCGATTTTTACCCCATACTGATATCTTATTCAGATCGTTCTGCAGTTGGTTTTGATCTTCAGATGATTTTACTAGACGGTAAATGACGGCGTCATCTGCAAACAACCTAAGAGAGCTACTTAGATTTTCCCCTAAATCGTTTATGTAAATAAGGAATAGCAGAGGACCAATAACACTACCCTGTGGAACGCCCGATATCACCTCTGTTTTAGTCGATGCCTTACTGTCGATTACTACGAACTGTGTCCTCTCTGACAAGAAATCCCCTATCCAATCGCAAATTTGCGGCGATATACCATAACCACGCAATTTGATTAAAAGCCGTTTGTGAGGTACGGTGTCAAAAGCTTTCTGGAAATCAAGAAATACGGAATCGATTTGCGAACCTTTGTCGATAGCGCCTATCACTTCGTGTGGATATAGAGCTAGTTGTGTTTCGCATGAACGATATATTCTAAATCCGTGTTGACCTTGGGTCAATAGATCGTTCTGTCGAGATAATTCATAATATTTGAATACAGGATATGTTCCAAAACCCTGCTGCAAATTGACGTCAATGAAATAGGCCTGTGTGTATCCTTTGTGTGTGTGTGTGTGTGTGTGTGTGTGTTGTCCTTAGGGTAGGTTGAAGTCAGATTAAGCAGTTTGGAAGTCCAGGGACCGATGGCCACAGTAGGTTGCAAACATTTGAATTGAGGCAGCTTGTTCTGCTTGTTTCCCTGCACTCTATAGTAAGTGATGTAACAGTAATATTTTCCCATCTTCCAAACGATTACACATTCAATTAAAATGAGTCATATTTTTGTGAGTGGAATTAGAGTGTATAAATTGACAGCCTATTAACTTGCATGTTACGTTAATTATCATTTGTGTGGATCAGGGGTCAAGTTGCTGGTAGACAGGGTAAATGTCGCGCTGGTTAACCATTTCCAGCTCATTACCATACACAGAGTCAGAAGAACACATACAAATTTACAACGGCCATTGACAGATGGCGTACATGATAGTTTCGTAATCTTAAGGTAAATGATAATGTAGTGCCAGGAATTAAACTACGCCACAGAAATAGAGAAATAGTTAAATATCGAATAATGTACGGGTCTTGAAAATGGAACTAACGACGGCAAAGACTCTAAATTATTCTGAAGCATGTGGAAGCAAGTTATGCGTTGTTGGTATTGGCTGTTTTGGAGGCACGTTTTAACAGTAGGCCATTACTCAAGCACTTCTTTCTTGTAGCGACACCTGTCACGAGTAAAGAATATTTCAACTCTTGTGTGAACTTATTAAACTGAGTACAGCAAACTTCCGAGTAATTTAGAGGTTGTTGAAATTTACAATTCCAGTGCTGCGGCGGAGTGGCCGAGCGCACTGAGGCGCTATGCTCCAATGCGCGAGGCCGTTCCCCATCGGGGGTTCGAATCCTCCCTCGGGATCGGATGTCTGTGTGTCTTTAGTATGTTAGATTATAAGTAGATTGTAAGTTTAGGAACTGATGACCCCGCAGTTAAGTCCCTTAAGCTTAATAAACATTTGAACTTTTTACAATTCTAGTAATGCTACCCGGTTTGGGTTCCCTACTGTCGAATAGTCGTGTTTATTATGTTACGTACTTGTGGTTAAAAGTGTATACAATATTGAGCATTAATACTCACTACCCGTCTGCAATAATGAACGTTAAAATTGTCGGCTGTAGGAAACTTTTTGATATTGCTCATATTTCGTCACGAATGCACTTACAGACAGTAAAATTTTGTTACGCCTTTTGGACTTGAGTGATTAAACGGATGCTGTTAGATACAAACTACATTCAGTTCAGTTGACTTACTTCTACCCTCTTCCCCGTTTCTCACTTAGTGATCAGAACTCTGGTGGACTCGCATTAGGGAGATCAGTGGTTCAAAACTGCCTCCGGCCTTCCAGATTTAGGTTTTCCGTGATTTCTCTAAATCACTCCAGGCAAATGGAGGGTAGTTCCTTTCAAAGAGCACGGCGGATTTCCTCTCCCATGCCTCACAAAAACTATTTAAGCATGTGCTCCATTGACCTCGATATCGGTGGGACGTTAACCCCTAATCTAGAGACGCCGTACACACATTTTATACACGTCCGCCCGAAAGTTCCTAGATATTGCTAATAATTACGAATAATTTCAAAAACTACATAAAAAAGTCTCGTTCTTTCATATCCGTGTAGCCGTGTATATAGTTGCTAAGCCTGTGGAAGACAACCAAGCTTTTCTGTCGTACACACGTACTGTTCAGTGCCCCGAGACCGTATCTTGAAAGCTTCCAGTGATAGTATTATGAAAGTGATGCCTTATACAAGAGCTCTGGATATATTCTAAATAAGCGATCGGTAAACGTCAGGAATACAGGGTGTCCCAGCTATCTTGTCCACCCAAAATATCTCTGGAACAATAACAGCTATTGGAAAACGACTTTCACCGGTATCAATGTACGGCTGGGGCCCATGAATGTACATATTTGGAAACATTCTAAAACGAAAGCAAATGTGTTTTGAAACACAAACGTATGTTTTTTTATAATGGACACTATATTTTTTCTTCAGCAATCCATAGTATGACAAATCACATAAACAATGGCGTTGGTTGCATGGCAATATTCCAATTACATCCCGAGATATTGCGACGCGAAGTTGACGCTTGAAATACGCGAAACGCACGGCTAGCGCACGTCCGGAGACTCAGGCGAGAACCCCATGCTGCTCAGGACGTGCGCTAGCCGTGCGTTTCGCGTATTTCAAGCGTCAACTTCGCTTCGCAATATCTCGGGATGTAATTGGAATATTGCGATGCAATCAACGTCATTGTGTATGTGATTTGTCATGCTATGGATTGCTGAAGAAAAGATATAGAGTGTCCATAAAAAAAAAAACATACGTTTGTGTTAAACACATTTGCTTTCGTTTTGATACCGGTGAAAGTCGTTTTCCAATAGCTGTTATTGTTCCAGATATATTTTCAAAAAATGTTCAAATGTTTGTAATTCTATCGGACCAAACTGCGTGGTCATCAGTCCGTAGCTTACAAACTACTTAAACCTAGGTAAACTAACTTACGGACAAACACACACACACCCATGCCCCAGGGAGGACTCGAACCTCCACGGCGAGCAACCGCGCGCTCCGCAGCGGGACGCTTTAGACCGCTCGGCTACTCCACCGCGGCAGAGATATTTTGGGTGAACAAGATAGCTGGGACACCCTGTATAAATGCGTTGTTAATCGAGGCCGGCCGCGGTGGTCGAGCCGTCTGCGGCGTAGTTTGTAAGTTTAGGGACTGATGGCCTCGTAGTTATGTTCCATAAGCTCTACAAACATTTGAACATTTTGTTAATCGAGGTAGTGAAGTTAATCTCTCTTTACTGGGAAAGGAAGCTCGTTGTGAGATGTTGGGAGGGCAGTCGTGGTGTTCGTTGTGTGCAGTACGCGGGCCTGGGAGATCTCGGGAATCGCCGGCGACCGTATTTCATTTCTCGCGGCTTAATGACAGGAGGTGCTGCGGTCAGCCGATACTTGGTGAACGTTTTTAGTGCCGCCCACAGCGGAATCACCCCCTAAATTTCGGCGGCCGCGCTCTGTTTGCCTTATGGGCTCGTTTTGTTCCAGGGCGCAAGCTCTGTGAACCGCCAGCACTAAAGAGATAAAAGCAGCAGAGGGCCGAGTATAAAACGCTGCGCAGTATATTTGATTACGTGCGTTTATCGGAGTGGCCTCCGCAGCGGTTCGGGCAGTGTTAATGAAAAATCTTCCCCCCCCCCCCCCCACTCTTTGGCCGTTGCGCGGAGAATGCTTTCGCTTTGCTCTTATTCGTTTTGTTTTCCTCGTCTTTCCCTTGTGGAGTTTTAAAGCGCCGTTAAAATACGGTTGGGGCGTTTTACTGCTGTGTAAAACACATAATTTGGTCGACCGGAACTGGTATCGTGGCGTGGTTGCGAGGACTGCTCCGACTTGGAAAAGCTCCGGCGTAGAAACTCACAGCGGTAGAGGAGGATCCGCACCCCTTACAGGTTAGTAATCTGTGTCTTCTAAACAGTACGCCATACCCTTCGCAATTTTTCATGTATCGCTATTAAAGTTGGCAGAATTCCGGGTGAAATGATTTCAGACGTTGAAGAAACCAGTGCCGGATTGTAGTCAGAAATGGACCACACACAACAGTGTGCAAACGTGTGGTACGAATTTGCGGCATTCGTTTACAAATGTTTAAATGTTTGTAATTTTATCGGACCAAACTGCGTGGTCATCAGTCCGTAGCTTACAAACTACTTAAACCTAGGTAAACTAACCTAAGGACAACACACACACCCATGCCCCAGGGAGGACTCGAACCTCCACGGCGAGCAACCGCGCGCTCCGCAGCGAGGCGCTTTAGACCGCTCGGCTACTCCACCGCGGCCATTCGTGTACCTACGATGAAGTAGCAGTTGACCTACCTACGCAGATAACACGACAAGATAATAGTAACAGTACACGATTGTAGTTTCCAAGAAGGGTAGTCGAATCTTTACTCCACAAAGGTGCTTTGCGTTAGAATCTTGCTGTGCCACTTAAAGTCCTGTTGGAGCTCAATTACCGTTATTTTGTTATTACCTGTTACGACGCGGATATATCAGGGGAAGAATGAAAACTGTGGTCAGCATAAAGCACACCGCCCTCGAAAGCACCGTGGGTTGCTGGAATTCGAAAGAGAAATCCGTATCGACAGTCCATGAGACTGAAGAATCAAAGTACAGTATTGTAATAATCTGGTCGACTAAACGTCGTTGATAAAATTTTCAAGTGTCTGTACTCGTACCAGCTACGTCCACATATCAGCAGCAAGCACTGATTATGTCGTGTTGGGTAACGGACGCTGTTGTAAGACGTTTGTGGTTTCGTATTTGAAAAGTGAATAACCAGTAAACACCGCATTTATTGTACGTTTAGGGTGCATCTCGACTACATACCAGTAATCAAATGTTTGTATAGCTTATGGGACTTAACTACGGGGTCATCAGTCCTTAAACTTACAAACTACTTGTTGTTGTTGTGGTCTTCAGTCCGGAGACTGGTTTGATGCAGCTCTCCACAATACCCTATCCTGAGCAAGCCTCATCATCTCCACATAAGAACGACAACCTACATCTGTCTGAATCTGCTTACTGTATCCATCTCTTGGTCTTCCCCTGCGATTTTTTCCCCATACACTTCCCTCCAACGCTAAATTCACAATTCCTTGATGTCTAAGAATATGTCCTACCAATCTATCCCTTCTTTTAGTCAAGGTATGCCAGAAATTCCTTTTCTCCCCAATTCTTTTCAGTACCTCCTCATTAGTTACGAGATCTACCCACCTAATCTTCAGCATTCTTCTGTAGCACCATACTTCAAAAGCCTCAATCCTCTTCCTGTCTGCACTGTTTATCGTCCATGTCTCACTCCCACACAAGGCAACACTCCATACAAATACCTTCAGAAAGGACTTCCTTAGGCTTAAATCAATATTCGATGTTAACAAATTTCTCTTTTTTCAAGAACGCTTTTCTACCCATTGCCATTCTGCATTTTATATCCTCTGTACTGTGACCATCATTTGTTATTTTACTGCCCAAGTAACAAAACTCATCTACCTCCTTTATTGCTTCGTTTCCCAATCTAATTCCTCCAGCATCACCTGATTTTCTTACACTGCACTCCATTACCCTAGTTTTGCTCTTGTTAATGTTCATCTTATATGCACCTTTCAGCACACTGTCCATTCCGTTCAATTGCTCTTCTAGGTCCTTTGCTGTAGCTGACAGAATTACTATGTCGTCGGCAAAACGCAATGTTTTTAATTCTTCACCCTGAACTTTAATTCCTTCTCCAAATTTCTTCTTGCTTTCCTTTATAGCTTGCTCAATGTACAAATTGAACAACAATGGAGAAAGACTACAACCCTGTCTCACTCCCTTTCCAACCACTGCATCCCTTTCATGCCCTTCAACTCTGACAACCGCTGTCTGGTTTTTGTACAAGTTGTAAATTACCTTACGCTCCCTATATTTTACTCCTGCTTGCAATGGTGCGAGAACTCGATTACCTCGTTAAGTCTTTGAAAGGATCGACGTGATCATTCCAGCCTCTCCGTCCCATTCTTCGTCTAGGTATCAGAGATGAAGACGACAATGGCGGAGATATGTGCCGCAAGTGGAAAAACGTGAATATGATAGTAGCTAAACTGCTCAAAATTCGTTGAAATTAAACTTCCAGAAAGATACCAGGTACGGGAAAACAGCAGGTGCACTTCTCGCGAAGTACTGAAAGGAGTCGGTGGGTGCCGCATACCTGCGCCGGCGTGAACACACGCGAGCAGCGAGCTGTTTGTCGCGGAGAATTCCAGGGAAGCGCGGCAGGCATTTGGGCCGCGTGTCGCCTGCTGCGGGGGATTGTATGATAATACGCGCGGCGCCGCTAATTAGGATTTACGCGCGCGCCCGACGGTATAAATCGCAATTAAGGCGGGCGTGCGCGCCCGAATCTGCGTTATCAGCGGCGATAGCGGCTACTGGCCGCGTTGATTGAGTCACTAACCGTACAACAAGCAGGGCAGCAGATGTCGCGGTCTACAAAAATAACAAAGCCCGATGAACTGAGAAATATGATGATATCGGTATCGAGTGTTGCCGCCACTGCTCGGTATAACCGCTGATACACGCCTCGGCACTGAATCAGAGGGCGCAGGACGGAATCCTCCCAACGGCAGGTAGGCGAACAGGGGACAGGACTGAATCCTCCCGAACTACTCTAGCACAGTGGCACCTCCTGCAGGTACCAGGTCCCAGCCCCCACCCCCCACAACCAGTGTTCAGCGTTGATTCATACTGTCATCCGGTATGGTCTGTGTTGATTACATAACAAGTGTTGAAGTTTGGCATTATAAATCTCGTCTCCATGCGTTAAGTTCTCTACTGCTCCTACCGTTTCTTCCAAAGTTGCTACATCATTCGTGCTGACGAATATGGTGAGTTTGTTGTTGTTGTTGTTCTTGTTGTCTTATGGAATGTTTACGTTGGAAGCTTTTTACCCAGGTACTACTAGTAATAAACAAATTTTTGTGAAAAATACGCTAATACAACTGTAATTCTCCATTGTTGTAATGTTTTCGTTGTACTTGTTTATAACGGCTTCATGCTTCCTTATATCTCTTCCACGTTTCGGCGTTGATTAATGGAATTTTTTTCTCGTGTTACCTTTTTCTACTTATTACCTCCAAATTTGAAGATAGTCTCTTTATAATTTTATAATTAAAAGTTTAATATTGCAAGAAATTTAATAAATGAAATTAAGCTTCTAGTGGGAATCGAACCCGCGTCGCAAAAATAGCAGTCTGTACGCTTACCTACTATGCCCCAGCACCACATTTAAGAGTATTGCTCATAATACATACAACATCCGTGAAAGTCTTTCAGGAGTATTTCCTATTTTCCGATTTCCTAATAAGGCAAGTTTTATTAGAAACTACAGATTTTCATAACTGGCTTCTACTCACGTTAAGTCAAGCCAGTTCAATGAGACTCGTGTCCCGCCCTCCCGTTGAAAGCAGAATTTCTTCTTCCTTAGGAAAAAAAAAAAAAAAAAAAAAAAAAAAATTAGCCTGCCTTGTCCTCTGTTTATAATTCGACGTTGTATCAAATAAACTTGTATACCAACTGCTGAAAATGTTGCACAGATTTATCAATTGCGAGTAAAACGTAATCTTTAGATTATAAGAACCAAAGTGATATTACTGTACGTTTACTCTGACTCTAAAGTTGCCGCCGGCCGCGTTGACCGAGCTGTCTGTGGCGCGCCAGTCACGTTCAGCACGGCCACTACGACCGGGGGTTCGAATTCCCCCTCGGGCATGGATATTTGTGCCGTCCTTAGTATAAAGTAGTTCATAAGTAGTTTGTAAGTTTAGGGACTGATGACCCCCTAGTTAAGTCCCATAAGCTCTACAAATATTTGAACATTTTTGAATACTATGTATTTTCACTGTAGTGTTTTTTAAAGAAAACGCATTTTCCTACTGCAAGTAAAAGGCGTTTTCTTTAAAAACACTACAGTGAAAATACATAGTTACAAACAACACACATATGAATCCATTCGTTGATAAATAACAAGTTTCGTTCACTTACTAGTCATATTTAACTACTGTGCTGTAGCTTTCCAGATATCTGTTACTAAAACATTTCTGTACTCGTTATTTCCTGCGTCGGATATTACAGGAAATGTTGCTACTGTGGTTACGGACTTCTTTTCGTCAGAGTTCAAACGTTCAAATGTTTGTAGAGCTTATGGGACTTAACTATGGGGTCATCAGTCCGTAAACTTACAAACTACTTATGAACTAGCTTATAATAAAGACGGCACAAACAGCCATGCTGGAGGGGGGATTCGAACCCCCGTCGGGGAACAGCCTCGCGTATCGTAGGATAGCGCCTCAATGCTCTCGGCCACTCCGCCGCGGCTCATCAGAGTCTGAAGAACTCATTTCCCTAGTCCTGTGAAGTTGGCACCCCTTTTTTGGAAAATGTACATTTTTTTCAGAGTTCTTGACAGATATACTATAGTTCTGGAGTTCTCTGTACAAAATTTAAATAATTCTGCAAAATTTCGCCGTACAAATACGAAAAATTACCACAAAATTTAGTTTTTTTCAAAATAATTTTTTTTCCTAATTGTACAAACATAGTTCTGATCACAGTTCTAAATAGCTTTCAGAGTTCTACAGGGAATCCTAATGACATTTTTCTGTTCAGATTATACTTCATAAGATAATTGCAATAATGGGGAATCCATTTGCACGCTACTGTGAAGTTGGCACCCCTTTTCTCAAAAATGTGCATTTTTTCAGAGTTCTAGGCAGATTTGCAATAGTTCTGGAGTTCTCTGTACAAAATTTAAATAGTTCTGTAGAATTTCACCGAAAAAATAGTAAAAATTACCGCAACTTTGAGTTTTTTTAATTTTTTTAATAATTATTTGCCTATTACCGCAAACATAGTTCTGATCACAGTTCTAAATAGCTGTCAAAGAGTTCTACAGGAAATCCTAATAGCATTTTTCGAAATTTTGCGGTAATTTTTCGTATTTTTTCGGCGAAATTTTGCAGAACTATTTAAATTTTGTGCAGAGAACTCCAGAACTACTGCATATCTGTCTAGAACTCAGAAAAAAATGTACATTTTCTAAAACAGGGGTGCCAACTTCACAGGACTCATTTCCCTGGGGTGTTGTCATAAAACCGGTCTTCCGCGGGGGGTCGGGTCGGCGACGGGTCGGAGCAGGTATACGGCAGGAAGACAGGTGGCGCAGCCGCCTGTCGCGGGTCAGCGACAACTGCCGCTTGCCGCCGTGTTCGGAATCGCACTTTTATAATGCTCTGCCGGCGCTCGTTGTGTGCTCTTGCATTGAAATGTTAGACGCGCTTCCCTCGTGGCCCACCTGATTTGGTCGCTTTGTGCAGAGTGTTGTACTTTTAGAATCCGTTTCGTAAATCGGTCTGGCGGCCAGTAGTGTGGGCGTGTGCTGGGCTGGGCTGGGCGGTCGTCGACCGCGCATTCGCGGCTGGCGCCGGCTTGTTTACACGGCGCGTTATCTGCGGCACGGGCGCGGGACGTGCCGATAACGCGCCCAGCCGTCCACCTGGCGCCAAGCCGCTCGTTTCCTGTAAAAATGTACAATATTATACAATATCTGATGATGTTTTTGCGTATTTTTCGTTATGGAACACATTTTTACACGATTCGCGACTGAAAATTATGAGATTTATTATTATTTATTTATTATTATTATTTATTATGAGATTTATTATTAAAATTATGAGATTTATTGATAGATCTGAAGCATTGAATTAAAATTTGTGGTGCGGCCGGGAATCGAACCCGGCCCTCCATGCTTACTAGGCAGACGTCTTAACCGTTTTTTTCTAAGGGATATTTGCAACTTTATTTGTTTCTTCTTAAACTCTTTTATTTTATGTGTAGTATGAACAAAGTAAAACCGTCTTCTTCATGACGAGCTACTGTTGAAATGAAATTAATGAGTAGTAGTAGACAATAGTGTAGCCGGCCGCGGTGGCCGAAGGGGCTGAGGCGCTCCAGTCACGGTCTGCACGACCACTACGGTCGGGGGTTCGAAACCCCCTCGGGCATGGATATTTGTGCCGTCCTTAGGATTAGCTAGTTCATAAGTAGTTTGGAGGTTTAGGGACTGATGACCCCGTAGTTAAGTCCCATAGACTTTACAAACATTTGAACAATAGCGTAGACTGGCGATAAAAACAATAAGAAAAGGAAGGGAAAAAATTGTTTTCGGGAAACCGCATTTTCTGCAGATTACTCCACTATGGACGCTGCCAAATCGTCAAAGCATGTCTTCTCCTAGCATTAAACAGATACCATTGATCTGTTAGGCCACATTTTTCTTTTTTAATGATTAGAAAACAAGTATGTTTGACATATAAAAGAAACAATAGTAATGATATTACGGGATGATAACAAAATAACTTTTCCATCATACGTGCAGATTGGAAAAAAAAGCGGGAGAAAGAAATCTTGAAAATTAAGCATCTTCCTTCACATAAGGGTGGTATGGGACTTTCCTCGATCGGTGCATGCCTCGTTGCTGCAGCAGCACCACGTAATTAGTCTGCAATTTCGTACCGTTTGTGGTTTCATGGGTGGCACTTTCTCCGTTAGACTACCACACCACCAACGAGTAAGGCGCCTTGGAATAGTCTATGTACGATTTCCCTCCACAACACAAACTTTAATTCAGCTTCTTTGTTCCAAAGATAATTGTTCCACCATGTCCATTGCTGAGGTGCTATTCCGCTGTATGGAGAGCCTTGGCAGTAGTGGCAATTATCTTTGGAACAAAGAAGCTGAATTAAAGTTTGTGTTGTGGAGGGAAATCGTACATAGACTATTCCAAGGCGCCTTAATCGTTAGTGTTGTGGTAGTCTAACGGTTAAGACGTCTGCCTCGTAAGCATGGAGGTCCGGGTTAGTAGTGGTCGTGCAGACCGTGACTGGAGCGCCTCAGCCCCTTCGGCCACCGCGGCCGGCTACACTATTGTCTACTACTACTCATTAATTTCATTTCAACAGTAGCTCGTCATGAAGAAGACGGTTTTACTTTGTTCATACTACACATAAAATAAAAGAGTTTAAGAAGAAACAAATAAAGTTGCAAATATCCCTTAGAAAAAAACGGTTAAGACGTCTGCCTAGTAAGCATGGAGGGCCGGGTTCGATTCCCGGCCGCACCACAAATTTTAATTCAATGCTTCAGATCTATCAATAATGTCTTTGACATATTTGAGAGGTAAATCCGTCTCTGGGTTTGTTTATTTATAATAATTGATATTATGAGATTTGATTAACAAGTATTTTGCATGCAGATGAGACTCACCTAAACTTGGTCCTACTGTATAAGAAGTAATTTGTAAAAAATAGTTTTTTTTTAATTATTTCTCAAAAATACGTATTGCTTCTTGTTAATTCAGCCATCGATCGATTTCAGTAAACAGTTTCATGATTTTTGTTTACTCTTCGTTAATACTCTGGTTTTAATAAGTAAGGAAATGCGCCATCTTCTGTACATCTAATAAAATAGGCTGTATGTGGATATGTTTGTATGTATTGTTTGCATGTTCAACATCTCCTAAACTACTGGACCGATTTCAACCAAAGTTGATACACATGTTGCTTACTATCAGACAACAATCGCTGCCGGGGTAATAACCACCTATGGCACATACGTAAGGAGATATGACGTCATAAACAATGATAGTCGTGAAAAGCTGCCGCGTCATGCGGTAATATTCTACATCTGGTCCTAAACTAATGGACCGACTGCAACCAAATTTGGTACAAATATTCTTTAAGGTCATGAATCATTTGCTATGGTATCATACAACATCATGTCATAAACAATGAAAACTGTCCCATCTCGCCGCGCCTGAAAGCGTGATATTTTGTTCTTCAATTATTTGACACTGAGAGCACTTAGCGACTTGCAATAAACTTTCGACATAATTTCAAATCTTTACGAACATTTTCTCGCTGACAACTCCAAAAAAATGATGAAATGCAGAAAAAAAGAACTTTATAGTTTACTACTTTTCCGATGTTCAGGATGTATATCAACAAGTATTTTGGTATGCCGGTAGAAGTTATAATTTCCACACTGTAAATTTTATTCTCAAGATATTTTACAGACAGTACACATAAATACCACTGAATGTTCCTTCGATGTTATATCACAGTTAGATATATCGTTCATGAGCTCTGAAGTCATAAACAATTTGGTTCATGAAAAATCGCATCCTCACACATGAGGTTTCAATTTATTTCGTCTTTATTACCAACTCCAGTCACGTCATATTTTGCAGATATTAGGCATGTATAGCACTGAAGGTACCTTCCAATTTATATCAGAATACGGCACATATTTCAGGAGATATGTCGTAAACAATGAAATTTCTGATTAACTGCTACATTCTGTGCTATTTTTCCACAGCTCCTAAAATATTGTATCGATTTTAACTTAGTACACATATTGCTTACTATCAGACAACAATCGCTGTGGGGTTAAAAACTACCTACGTTACATACTTCATGTCATAATGAATTAGTCACAAAAACTTTCCTCATCTCGCGATGCGTGATTTACGACACTTCATCCATCGACTATTGATTCATCCCAGACAGTCTCCTAATATTACACTCTATAAGTGTGGAAATTTATATTATTGTAGGACACATAGTCAAGGATATATGATGTCGTAAGTATTTAGCTGGATATTTGTTTGTTTTACTGTTTCATAATTTCAGAAACTCTTATCATGAATACGTGAAAATGAAATCTTTTCAGAATTTTTATCTTCGTTTCTAATGTACGACAGGAAAAATGCATATATACTCAGGCAATACCGGGCTTAGCAGCTAGTTTTAATATAAAACAAATGTCAGTATTCTGACGCCTGCGTTGTAGCATTACACGCACCACGGCGGAGCGGCCTAGCGCGTTGAGGCGCTATGCTCCGGTGCGCTAGGCTGTTCCCCGTCGAGGGTTCGAATCCTCTTCCCCCCCCCCCCCCCCCCGTCGGACATGGATGTTTGTGCCGTGTATAGTATAAGGTTGTTTATAAATAGTGTGTAAGTTTAGGGACTGATGAGCCCGCAGTTAAGTCCCTTAAGCTTCATTTTTTTAGAACTACGCGGAACCCCCTAGTTTTCAGATATTCTCCGGCCTAGTTGTTTTATGGCGCGACTACTTCATCCTGTGATCGCGACCCTGGAACAAGATCTTGCGACCCACATGGTATCGCGATCCACAGGTTAAAAAGCACTGTTGTAGCGTAATATACCAGTAAGATATAAAAATCACGGGCGTTTGATGACTGCAATAGAGATGTGGTCCCAAAGTACACAAATATTCTTAGTAGCGCTTTTGTCTAAGAGTAAGAGGTAAAATCAGAGCATAAAAACTTGCACACACTAATTGTACTCAAAAGTTCTGTTACTAAAAACGGAGGTGACAGAAGTTACGGAAGATGCCCTAATATCATATCGCAGTGCAAGAAGAGGGCGTGGCACGCACTAAACTACGCTGGTAATTGCCAAAGTGTTGCCGGCGCAGGAAGGTGCCTCTCGCCCAGTCAGTGCCGAGAGTCGTCAAATGTCTGTAAATCTATCGGACCAAACTGCGTGGTCATCAGTCCATAGCTTACAAACTACTTAAACCTAGTAAAGTAACCCACGGACAAACACACACACCAATGCGCCAGGGAGGACTCGAACCTCAACGGCGGGCAACCGCGCGCCCCGCAGCGAGATGCTTTAGACCGCTCGGCTACTCCACCGCGGCCCGACAGTCGTCAAGTCACGAGCAATGACGTGGCACGTCGCTGTTTGGAGACCTAAAGTTCATGATTTGCTGAACATTGTCTCCAAGTAGCCACTTCTGTGCAAACGTCGTCGTTCTCCGTCACTCGTTATTTTTGGTAGGAAGGTAATGCACGCCATTCTCCGCGTACTCTTGACACTGTGATCTCGGAATATGGAATTTCCTGACGATATCGTGCGTCTCTCTTGTAACTACCAATCCACTTCTCTGTCTAGAAACATTAGTAATGTCACAGGACTTCAATAAATATTTCTCATCTGGATTATTTGTGAAAATGCTGTGTGTGCTGAATGTTCCAGAGTTGACACCAGATACAGTTGGTTTAGCATCCTTCTGTATTTTGAAAACACTGTCGTGTATGCTCAGTCCGCTCTTTCCCCCGCCCCTAAAAATATATACTTCACCAGTGATTTGAAATACAATAGCAAAGTTGTGTACAGCAAATGCAAATTAACCAAGTGTTTTCTTTTTTCATCCTCTTTTTCAGTGGTGACTTTCGTCGTTTTAAAATATCTGTTAATCATCTATAGTTGTAAGTGTGGATGATATTACTGTCAAACTTATTTGTAACACAGATGTTACAGTTATATATCGTTTTAATGTTCTATTCGTTTTGTTGCAGGTGAGTACGATTTGTTGGGGCAGCAGCCTTGTAAGTAGCGCCGTAAAAATACGGTTATAAATATTTCTACGTATCTAGTTTTAAAGAAATCCTCATCTCTCTCTCTCTCTCTCTCTCTCTCTCTCTCTCTCTCTCTCTCTCTCTCTCTCTCTATACCGAACGAGCTGGCGCAGTGATTAACAAAATGGAGGACAGTTGAAATCCGCCTCCGTTCATGTACATGTAGGTTTTCCTTGATTTCCCTAAATCGCTGTCGGCAAATTTCGAGAATGAGTCCTTTGGCACAGCACGGTCGATTTCCTTCCTCATCCTTTCGAAAAGAAGAAAGGCTTTGCTCCGTCTCTAGTAACCACGGTGTCGGCGGGATGTTCAACCTGAGCTTCCTTTCTTTAGTGCTTGTATCGCAGAATGTCAATGTGACCTTGTTCTATAAGATTTGTATTGTAATGTATGTTGACACTTGAGATGGACTACTACCATTTATAAACGTGAAATAATGCATAAGAATTGTGTTCCTAGAATAATACTTAAAGAAAATGCCTTGAATGCGAGGTATCAAGTGAACATACAGAAATAAAATGCAAAAGAAATTGTAATACTTAATGAAGTAGGCACATTGGAATGCCAGAGAGAGAGAGAGAGAGAGAGAGAGAGAGAGAGCAAAATTTCCGTTAGTCTTCCAAACAACGAAATTGAGTTAGTCATGTTTTTGTGACGTCTTTCTTATGAACGCATAACTGATGTTCTTGCCCTTGCCGGTTGCATATGTTAGTGACTTGAATACGAAACGGACTGCACGGCGATCTGTTGGCTCGTTCCTTCAATTGGTTTGTTCCGGACGGCGGCGCGATGTCCCTGGGGAAAGTAGCAGTGCCATTGTGCACAGCTGGCGTCCTTAGTTATTCCACCCATTTGTTGTTCGGTCAGTAATCCGTTGTCGCGACACGAGCCGTGGGTGCTGCTGGCAGAGCGCAGCCATGCATCAAGTCGAGCTGCGAATGAAGCTGTGACGCGTGCGCGCCGTTTCCTTACTGAACTGCCGCGCCCCGCTCAAAGTACACTGAGTTATAACACGAGGCTGTGCCGTTTGTTGGAAGCACTCCAACGTTCCTAAGTTGTCTCCCAGACAGTTGAACGATTTGTATTTTATTTGTGATGGCTTAATATTCACTGCAGTATTAAAGGAACAATGGGAATGTCCTTTTTTGGAATACTGCTGCCCAGTGTGGGATCCTTATCAGGTGGGTTTGACGGAGGACATCGAAAGAATCCAAAGAAGGGCAGCTCGTTTCGTGTTGTCACGAAACAGGGGAGTTAGCGTTACGGAAATGATAGAGGATCTGGGATGGGAATCATTACAACAACGGCGCTTACCGCTGCGGCGTGGGCTACTTACGAAACTCCAATCGCCAACATTATCCTACGAATGCAAAAATAGGTAGAAATGATCATCAGAATAAAATACGAGAAATCAGAGCTCGAACGGAGAGATTCAGGTGTTCTTTCTTGCCCCACGCTATTCGAGAATGGAATGGGAGATAAATAGTTTAATGGTGGTTCCGTGAACCTTCTGCCAGGCACTTAAATGTGATTTGCAGAGTATCCCAAGTTAACAGGAAACTTTTCTCTTACAGCGGATGCCCTAAAGGACAACTACGAGGGTCATTTATGAAGTAAGAACCGGCAGTCGCTCTTGGCCAGTCCCTCACTACGCCGCCATTAATTGCCACGTCTCTGACGCTATTGCTTGTGTGGTTATATTGCTCCGCCGATTGTGGAGTGCTCTCGATTGATCAGTTCTTAAATACAAAACAAGTTCGTTCTACTGAAATCCACTGGCAGCTTGTTGAAGCTTATTCTGCAACTGTAATGAATGTTAAAAATGAGTGTAAACGGTGTAGGTTGTTCAGTGAGTGAAGGAAAATGCTCACGATGAAGAACGGTCTTGGGGCGTCGTGGCGGAATAGTCGTGCGCACCTCCGTGCTGGGGTGCACGGGCCCGTTCGCCGTTGGAGGTTCGATTCCTCCCTCGGGCGTGTGAACGCGCGCGTGCGTGCGTGCGTGCGTGCGTGCGTGCGTGTGCGTGTGTGTGTGTGTGTGTGTGTGTGTTGTGTGTGTGTGTGTGTGTGTGTGTGTGTGTGTGTTGTTCTTAGGATAATTTAAAGTAGCTGGCAAGTTTAGGGACAGATGGCCATTGCTTTTAGGTCCCATAACTTTACAAACGTTTGAACATTTTTGGTGTGGACTCTACAAGCGAGATGATTAAAAGAAGGCAAGAATTTACGTCCCGGCGACGTCAGAGTCATTAGACATACGGCTTATGAAGAAAATATTCCGCGTCATTTCAGAGGTACGACCCCGGGAGCATTAAGCGTTTTACGTAAGCGTCAAACTGGATGGCTGGATGGGTAATTTGAACTGCCGTCTTCCCGTACTAGCTTTGGAGCACGGTTGTTATTATCTCCTGTGCTTTATGCCCCAAAGCGTAATAGTTACAGTAGTGGACCACATCACTTATTTATACAACTTGATGTGCACTAAGGTCAGTGTCGTATCAGTTCTTAGGTTTTCTTTCCGTCCATTCACACATGCAGGGTTGCTTTAAATTAGTGATGCTTCAACCCCTCTGAGCAGGCAGTGATTATCCGAAACGTGGCTTCGCGATACTCGTGGGAGCGATAGGTAATAATTGTAGTATATTCCATTTAATGCTTTGTAATGTTTTTGCAATTTGTATGTAGGCTTTCGCAATATACTTGGTACCTGTGATGAAGCGTATGCCAATCGAGGTCTTTCACTGTGTCCGTGACGCATAATTCTCTCAGATAAACCTGTGATCTTTCCTAGCGCCCTTACTTCTTCCTTTTTTTTTTCTTCAGATTACCGTTAGGTCTGTTTGATGTATATCACATACACGTTTTATAGAAACACCATTTTGTCAGTAAGCTACCAATTAACGCAAGTGTGTTACCTACTTAACCTATGACGGGCCTGTTCGATCTATCCATTTTATATCCTACTCCCAAAATGAGAAAACAGCGTATATGCAACGATACCTCCCCCGGCTGACGTGTAACATGGTTTGTCGGAGGTGCTGTAGACTCAACAGAATCGCAAAGGAGTATAGAAAGACTCTTACTCTGATGGTACATGTACATATTACAAGGGAATGTTAAATTCTTACCATCACAAACATAAAGCGAAAAGTACCAATAAACTGCTAAATTTACGAAGATAAGGGTAGGTATTAAGAGTCCCCGTAAAGGGGTGATATTAGTGGTTTCGCATTTGAGAAGCCGTGAAAGAAATATTGGAATAATAGTCTCAGTACCACTGTCGTTATGTCGGCAAGGCCGGGTCGAAGATAACACACAGTCGGTTGCCTGTCAAGTCGCCGTGTTCAGCTATTTTATTGTTCTATTTCTGTTTTGTCAGAGAGTTTGGTTGTACGCTTGCGAGACGTAAATCATGTTCGATTGGCGTGCTGTCGAACGGAAGCGTGCATTAGCTGAACAACTGGTGTAAGAAGCTACCGCAGTGGGTCGGGCGCGTGCCGGTATCACGGGAGGAACTGTGCCCTGGGGGCGAGGCCCCGCAGCCACCTGCCGTGCCGTCGCTCTCGTTTTGTGGCTCTGCTCTCACTGCCCGCCGCCCCGTTATGTCGGCGAGTAAAAAAGGCCAGGCATCTGCCAATAAAAGTGACCAATTGATTCGCTAATGGGGCGCCGCGTGTCTTTACAACGTGCGGGTAATTTAACTGTGAGGGCCGGGGAGAGCGGAAAATGAGCGCCGCTTAGCTGCCGGCTGCGTTTAGCTCTAGCTGGCTGGCGCCGGAAAGGTTTCGCTTATTCGCTCTCCATTGCTTAGCATTCTAGTTTGTTCAGAGTACAAGAGCCAAAGTCTCTTGGTAACTAACTACATCTCCATTTTCCTATACTCTTACGTTTATCGTTATAAATAATTTGTAATTACTTCCCGATTACGAGGACGTAAAGTAACTGTTTAAGGTTCCACTGACCTGCATTTACATTTATATCCTCTGAAGAGCTCAGCCGCGCGGGAGTAGCCGAGCGTTCTGGAGCGCCACGTTGCGGATCGCGCGGGCCCTCCCGCGTCGGAGGATCGAATCCTCCCTCGGGCGTGGATGTGTGTTTTGTCCTTGCGTTAGTTTAACTTAGTTTAAGTAGTTTGTAAGCTACGGACTGATGACCACGCAGTTGAGTCCTATAGATTTACAATCATTTGATTCAAAAGAGCTTAATCCGGGTACATTTTTCTGTAAATTACGTTATTTCTGCCTTCATCGTATGTTGACAACGATGACTAGCTTTTCTTTTTTCCTCCTAAGCTGCGCGGTGTGAGACGCCACGTCGCAGATTGCGCGGCCCCTCCCGCTGGAGGTTCGAGTCCTCCCCCGGGCTGGTACAACACGCATAAGTTGCTTTAATTAGTTTGTAAAGCCAGGGACCCATGACCTTATCAGTTTGGCAGTTAGGATTTGAACATTTTTGAGCCGTACTCAGTTTTTTGGTCCCTACGTGAGCGATAAGTTAGGGCATGTTTGATACATCTTTGTAAATAAAATGATCACTATTTGGTAAATGTCTCGCAAATATTCCTCAAAATATCAGCCAGTGCAGCTAACAGTTGAGTAATGCTGTGCACTCCTGCCTGTGAAGAATCCCAGTGAACATTAGCGTTGCTCTTTTTATTATAATAATTTTCACACCCCTGTTACACAGTAATATTACATAGCGTTGCTCTTGAGGGTGTTCGCTCCTAGTAGAGGCTACTGTGCGCTCTCCACGGCCACCTCCCTCCCCCATACAAATATAGTTGAGCAATGTAGCACATCGCATTCTATAACAGAGTATGAGTATCCACCAGTGTTGACATTTTAGAATTGCAGGAAACGATGTATTTTGCGACGGGAGGTTAAACCGTAGTCTTTGTTCCTTTTTGAAATGACCTCATTGCCCCCCCCCCCAAGGGATCACACGGCTAAGGTCATCAGCCCCTATAGTTGCAGACTACACTTAAACTAACTTATGCTAAGGACAAGACACTCATGGGCAAACATTTTATACTTCACGTAGCAAAACGGTGTACCGATAATGTATTTGTTTCTTTTTCATTCATAAAACACTTAACATGATTCTTATAAATTCACCACGTTGTGATGCAGAATGAAATGTCGAAATAACTTGTTTGTCGCCAATCTACCAATGTGCTATCTACGGCCGTGTGCGCATAGCCGCCGAGCGCGGACTTGAAAGGCCGGAGCGAGCTCTCAACGCTACCCAGCCGGAACATCAGAAGTCAATGCGGCCGCATTCCCGAAATTTAATGAAGCAACATTTTTTCTCGCAGCGGTAGCATTCAGTAAAATGCTCTAGGGTTTCCAACAGCATCAAGTCTATAAATATACAAAAAATTCTTTGTAGCTCACCTAGCGGTATGAAATATACTTTACGACCTATTCTCATACATACCACATACACACACAAAATTTCATAAAAATCGATCGAGCCGTTTCGGAGGAGTACGGACACGAGATTTTTATAAATAGAGATTACAAAGTTCTATGTCTGCAACACGATCTTGTAAACAACATTATAGTGCTGGCATAACTTTGTCTGAACCCAAAAATAAACTCAAAGTATCGTCAAAGCTTCAAGTATTGGTCTGTTTATCCACACCACCCGAGTTTCACCATGGGTGGTCTTCCATATGTTACAATACACAAAAATAGGGTTGCCATTATTCCGTTAGTTCCTTCAAAACATATGACACAGCAAGGGCAGCATCCTCTACACATGCTGTTGAGTTACAATCAATGAAGCCAGTGATTACCAAGTGACTCATGAGCATAAATAGACAGCTGTCGCGGAAGAATAAGTATTTAGGAAGTATTGCAGAATTAATAGCACGCGGAGAGTGGAGTTTATTACTGCCCACCTTATGTTCTCGATACAGATGATCAGAACCACGGATTAGCAATTTGCCGGCTGTTCGCGCTGGCGACGACGTCTGAGGACTGGGCGAGCCGCGCCGAGCGGCCACCACCAAGTGTCTGAAAAAACAAAAGATTAACTGAGTGTTAAATACGACTGAGAAAAGATAATTTGTGTCTCGACGGATGGTGCCTCTTCAAATGGACTCCTCGTCGGCGAGCTGTGTGTGTAAAACGTAGAGCAGTTGTCGTAATGAGAAAAGGAAACTTGCGATTCCGCAAAATTTCGATTTACTGTAACATAGACCAGCAAAGTGTCTTGTACTGAAAAAGTATAAGCAAAGATACCGCTATTAAAAATTTGTCAAAAAAAGAAAATTAGAATGTTCATTTTGTCTACTCTTAAGACAACTGTGTCTTTATTCATCAGTCCATCTATGACAATAATATATCCATAAAATCTTACAAATTAATCGCGCAATTCCTGTAACCTTTAGCCGAAAAATGTTCCGGATTTTCATATGAAGGTGGCACGTCGGCATGTGTATTTGTTGAGAAGGGCAGTGATTCCAGGGTTTGATAGGCAAATCGCCCTTCCACCCAATTCCTTAACGAAGACATATTAATGAAAGTTTATTCCTCACGTTTCACTGTTTTAAGAATTAGTCGCTGGTACAATTACTTCGTAAACGGGGGAACTGTGTGTGTTTTGTCTACTCTTTAAATCGGCTTCACATTTCTGTGATAGTTAATATTACTGACGATGTGCTGATGATGATTAAATAGAAAGAAAAAATACAAATATTTACACTACTGTGGAGTTTATAACACTTCAGCTTGTGGCGCATTTATTTTTTACTGGACATACATTAACGCCACATTTTTTGTATACATCACCTGTTGTAGATGTTCAGTGGCAGAATGCTCGTAGATCTCGTTGCTCGCCTGCCATTAACACATTACAAAATAATAATACGTCGGGTTCTTAGGAGTCTTGTGGAAACTACACGTTTCATTTTATACGTATATTTATTGATCCATTTCAAGACTGACTGACAACAATGCTAACTACTCCATTAGTAACTTCATACTTCATACTACTCCAGACTACTACAGACTCCTACTTCATTCTTCATACTGCCTTAGACTGACTCTACCTCATACTGCCACCCTTCGCGCCAATTCGCGCGTGTTAATATCTGATAATATTTCTAGAACACGGAAGTACAACATTTAAATATTTAACAATTTGTTCAATAAGCATTAATGAATCCTGCTTTACGCAAATATACACAAAACTATGACAGATGTAATAAACATATTTCCATATGAAAATCAAATAATACAAAAGATCGTAAGTAAACAACAGTTAGTGCAGTGTTAATATATGTTTACATTGTTGTTACGACTTTCAATAATTAATTAATTCAGTTCGTTAGAAGACCCTAGTAATGCAAATTATAATGATTAAAATAACTTGACAGAAGTGCTATAAAATTCTTATGTAATGTAAACATAAAATATTAGCCTACAATACTACGACCAATTATGGTATCGAATACTTCAGTTATTTAAACAAAATCAAATGTTTGTATAGTCTATGGGATTTAACAACGGGGTCATCAGTCCCTAAACTTACAAACTACTTATGAACTACTTACGAACTAGGACGGCACAAATATCTATGCCCGAGGGGGGATTCGAACCCCCGACCGTAGTGGCCCTGGAGACCTATTTAAACAAACGGAACCCACCTGGCTATATATATTACAAGCTACAAACATTAACATAGAGTTTCATCATATGTCTACACATAAACACTCATCACACCTGAAGGAGTCAATACTCATCTCGTAGTCTTCTCTCTGACTTGTGAGTGATCTGTTAACTTGCAATATAATGCTCTAGGCGATATTGCAAGATTGGATGTTTCTCATATAGCCCACAATATACTATCCAGTTTCGACATTTATTTTGTTCTAGACAAAACTCCATCTACTGAGATAACAAATTCAGAATGTTCCAGACATACCAACACAATACGTGAACGAACAGCGAACAAAACAGCATCCAAACAAGTACTGTGCAGAAGCTAAACAAGAATTTCCCCAGTGCCAAAGTGCACCCATATATATAACCGAACAATCAATGCTACTTTTTACATCCATGATTAGTTACCGTACAAAATATTACTGACAAATAAAAATTGTGAAATTAATAAAGGTTACAATAGCCGACCACCCCCATGAACCACAGACATTGCCGAGGTGGGGTGGCTTGCGTGCCTCAACAATGCAGATAGCCGTACCGTAGGTGCAACCACAGCGGAGGGGTATCTGTGGAGAGGCCAGACAAACGTGTGGTTCCTGAAGAGGGGCAGCAGCCTTTTCAGTAGTTACAGGGGCAACAGTCTGGATGATTGACTGAGCTGGCCTTGTAACATCAGCTAATGTGGTTTTGCCACACAGCTACTGCGAACGGCTGAAAGCAAGGGGAAACTACAGCCGTCATTTTTCCCGAGGACATGCAGCTCTACTGTATGGAAATATGATGATGGCATCCTCTCGGGTAAAATATTCCGGAGGTAAAATAGTCCCCCATTCGGATCTCCGGGCGGGGACTACTCAGGAGGATGTTGTCATCAGGAAGGACAATACTGGCATTCTACGGATCGGAGCGTGGAATGTTAGATCCCTTAATCGGGTAGGAAAATTAGAAAATTTAAAAAGGGAAATGGATCTGTTGAAGTTAGATATAGTGGGGATTAGTGAAGTTCGGTGGCAGGATGAACAGGATTTCTGGTCAGGTGAGTACAGGATTATAACTACAAAATCAGTTGGGGGTATCACAGGAGTAGGACTGATAATGAATAAGAAAATAGGAATGCGGGTAAACTACTATGAGCAGCACAGTGATCGCATTATCATTGTCAAGATAGATATGAAGCCAACACCGACAACAGTAGTACAGGTTTATATGCCAACTAGCTCTGCCGATGATGAGGAGATCGAAGAAATATATGAGGAGCTAAAGGAAATTATTCAGACAATTAAGGGAGAGGAAAACTTAATTGTGATGGGAGACTGGAATTCGGTAGTAGGAAAAGGAAGAGAACGAAAAATAGTAGGTGAATATGGACTGGGCAGGAGGAATGAAAGAGGAAGTCGCCTGGTAGAATTTTGCACGGAACATGATTTAATCGTAACAAACACGTGGTTTAAGAATCACAAAAGAAGGTTGTATACATGGAAGAGACCAGGAGACACCGGAAGGTATCAGATAGATTTTATAATGGTAAGACATAGATTCCGGAACCAGGTGATAAACTGCAAGACATACCCAGGGGCAGATATAGACTCTGACCATAACTTGTTAGTCATGAACTGTAGGCTGAAGCTGAAAAAAATGCAGAAAGGTAGGAAAATAAGGAGATGGGACTTAGATAAATTGAAGGAAAGTGAAGTTCTGGAGAATTTCAGAGGGAGATTTAGGCAACAATTGACAGAAACAGGGGGAAATAAAACAGTAGAAGAGGAATGGGTAGCATTGAGAGATGAAATAGTGAAGGCAGCGGAGGACAAAATAGGTAGAAAGGCAAGACCTACAAAAAATCCATGGATATCACAGGAAATACTACAGTTAATTGATGAAAGGAGAAAATATAAAAATGCAGTAAATGAAACAGGCAAAATGGAGTACAGACGACTAAAAAATGAAATTGACAGGAAGTGCAAAATGGCTAAGCAGGAGTGGCTAGAAGCCAAATGCAAATCTGTAGAAGAATGTATAGCAAGGGGAAAAGTAGATACCGCCTACAGGAAAATAAAAGAGACATTTGGGGACAAGAAAAGCAACTCTACGAATATCAAGAACTCAGATGGGAAACCAGTTCTCAGCAAAGAAGGGAAAGCTGAAAGGTGGAAAGAGTACATAGAGCAGCTCTACAAAGGAAATGAACTTAGAAACGATGTTGTAGGAAGGGAAGAGGAAGTAGATCAAGATGAAATAGGAGATAGTATACTGAGAGATGAATTTGACAGAGCCTTGAAAGACCTAGGTCGGAACAAGGCCCCAGGAATAGATGACATACCCTCAGAGCTACTAAAGTCTCTGGGAGAGCCAGCCATGACAAGATTATTTGAACTGGTGTGTAGGATGTATGAGACAGGCGAAATGCCCTCAGACTTTAAGAAAAATGTAATAATCCCCATTCCAAAGAAATCAGGAGCAGACAGGTGTGAAAATTACAGAACCATCAGTTTGATAAGTCATGGTTGCAAAATTTTAACACGAATTATCTACAGCAGAA
This sequence comes from Locusta migratoria, assembly GCA_026315105.1. Taxonomy (NCBI): domain Eukaryota; kingdom Metazoa; phylum Arthropoda; class Insecta; order Orthoptera; family Acrididae; genus Locusta; species Locusta migratoria. Next base: position 52,070,677 of record CM048751.1, read on the forward strand.
TGGAAAAGCTGGTAGAAGCTGACCTCGGGGAAGATCAGTTTGGATTTAGGAGGAAAGTAGGAACCCGGGAGGCAATACTCACTTTACGTCTTATCTTAGAAGATAGATTAAGGAAAGGCAAACCTACATTTTTAGCTTTTGTAGATTTGGAAAAAGCGTTTGACAATGTTGACTGGAATACACTCTTTCAAATTCTGAAGTCAGCAGGGGTAAAATACAGGGAAAGGAGAGTTATTTACAACTTGTACAAAAGCCAGACCGCAGTTATTAGACTCGAAGGGCATGAAAGGGAAGCATCAGTTGGGAAGGGAGTAAGACAGGGTTGTAGCCTTTCTCCGATGCTATTCAATTTGTACATCGAGCAGGCGGTAAAGGAAAGCAAGGAAAAATTTGGAATAGGGATTAAAGTTCAGGGGAAAGAAATAAACACATTGCGTTTTGCCGATGACATTGTAATTCTGTCAGAGACAGCAAAGGACCTGGAAGAGCAGTTGAATGGAATGGACAGCGTGTTGAAGAGTGCATATAAAATGAACATTAACAAGAGCAAAACAAAAATAATGGAATGCGGTCTTAGAAAATCGGGCGATGCTGAAGGAATTAGATTAGGTGACGAAACAATGAAGGTGGTAGATGAGTTTTGTTACTTGGGTAGTAAAATAACATGCGATGGTCGCAGTACAGAGGATATAAAATGCAGAATGGCAATGGGCAGAAAAGCATTTTTGAAAAAGAGAAATTTGCTAACATCGAATATTAACTTAAGGGTAAGGAAGTCTTTTCTGAAGGCATTTGTGTGGAGTGTTGCCCTGTACGGGAGTGAAACATGGACGATAAGCAGTGCGGACAGGAAGAGAATAGAGGCTTTTGAAATGTGGTGTTACAGAAGAATGCTGAAGATTAGGTGGGTAGATCGCATAACTAATGAAGAGGTACTGAACAGAATTGGTGAGAAAAGGAATTTTTGGCATACCTTGACTAAAAGAAGGGATCGCTTGGTAGGACACATTCTTAGACATCGGGGAATCGTAAATTTAGCATTGGAGGGAAGTGTGTGGGGTAAAAATCGCAGAGGGAGACCAAGAGATGCGTATAGTAAGCAGATTCAAGTGGATGTGGGTTGCCGTTCTTATAAGGAGATGAAAAGGCTTGCTCAGGATAGAGTAGGGTGGAGAGCTGCATCAAACCAGTCTCCGGACTGAAGACCATAACAACAACAACAATAGCCGAAAATGTCTTGTTTCTAATCGGTCATCTACAGGAGATAAAATTGTATATATCTTAGCGAAATACGAAAATTTGATTTAGCACGACAATACGAATCTCATTTCTTTATCTAATTACAGAAATGATGCAAACTTGCTAACACATTAGCAAGGAATATTTATGAAGATATACAACGTGATAATACCTGATGTTTACCATTGATCTGCATTCGCGTAATTACTGAAAGTCATTAAATGTCTTCAGTTCGTAATTAATTCATTTTTCGACTAATAAAGTTTCTTAAGCTACAAAATAATTTGATAAGTTATGATGCAGTGCCCTTTTATTACGAAATGTAGTTATTTACACCACGTCACGATTTATATGTAATTGCCCGTTATGGAAGTTTATAGAATGTTCTAGAACTGCTTTTGTTAAATAAATAATTATGAATCTTAGTCCCAGGAAATAGTTACGTCTTGCGCAAAGATCTTTCTAATAGATTATTTCACCCACTTTTCCACAGTCCTAACAATATTATCCAACGTAAGTAAAATGGACACAAAATGAAATAGCAGTTCGTTACTTATTGATTAGTCTGACAGTTCGTTAGCCTTATCACTGTAGTTAATGTGAACTTTGTCTTACGTCACATCACTCGGTTCATAACATGTCTGTGTTAATTGGAAGCGAACGGTTTGGTGTTGACGACTTAATGCTGGGAGGGCCGGTATCGTCACAAGTGCCTGTCACGTATCTAACTGTTCGCTATACCGATACTCACACGAAACAGGGTCTCGGGCCCGTTTTTTGCTATTTCGTGTGTAGTACACTCGCAACTGCGGTGTCATATAACGGCTGAAGGGTCATAGTAAGTATGAGAGCTGTAGCTAGAGGCAAATGGAAGATTTGATTGGTCATGCTCTGAAAGCTGAATTAGTTCGGATGTGATGGTGAAAGCCAGTGACCTAGTTCAAATCGTAATTTGTTGTGGACTCTGCTTTATAAGCGTTAAATGCCGGGACGTCACAGCCAATCGCAACATCGCTTCTCAATGTCAGCGGAGCGCCTCAGCTGTTCTCCCTCACCTCTTCCTTCCTCTCTTGTCCTTTGTCTTCGTGGAGTCTCCAGCCAGCCTGCTGATGTTTTTCGTGTGTTTATTTTCCGGTGCTCCGGGTGACTCGTTAACAGATTAGCGACCAGAGCCGTGCGCGGCCAGATCTGGTATTTCTCGTACGTTACTCAGCTTGAGATACTGCGCGACATTTCTCCTTTTAATTCTCTTTGCCTTCTTTTTAGCTCCGACTGCTTTTCAACATATCCCTTTATCTCAACAGAGTGCTCTTAGGGATTCACCAAGCAAAATGGGACATTGACAAATCCGTACATCAATCAACGCAAGAGGGTTCATTGTGCTACGGAAGCAAGCTTGCAAAGCCTGTGCTCCTATTGCAAACGAAGAACTGTTCCAGTTAAATTAATGCAGTGAGCTTAGAGCACTACTAAACATTTTTTAATTGGGTTAGTCTGGCTTCAGAAAAAAACCTCTTTCTCATTTTACCTTTTTCCCCAGATATGTTTTGCCGCAGTTGCAGCAATAATCTCCAGTGGGCTTTCATTAATTTGTATTGGACAACAGAGAATTTTTTTTCAATATGTTCATGATATTTACAGATTTGAAAACATGCAAGATTTTTAGTTAGGATTTGCGTGCGTTTGCGAGGGAGGACTCGAACCTCCGACGGGGAACGGCCTCGCGCATCGCAGCATAGTGCCTAATGCGCTCGGCCATCCCTCTTTAAGGTGTTACAAGAATTCGGAGTTCTTAGCAGTAATTGCAATTTCAAGGCTAAACTGAAAAGGTTGCTCTTTGCTCTTTTTATTCCGCCGAGGAGTTCCTACAAAAATAAAACATTAAACTAATTTCTATGTTGTAGATTCATTTTGCTTGTACTTAGGCCTGCCGTGTGCATAGAACTGCTATACGTTTTTCTTTATTAGGGTCCTGCAGAACATGATAAATGTAAATAAATAAATCGTCAGGAAATGAGCTACACCTGTCTGGAAAGAAGAAAGTGTTGAGGATTGTGTTCTGTCTTCAGTTATTGCTACTCCCAGACAATCTTTACGAATATGTGAGGTACCGGTAAAAGGAGAAATTTCTGTTACATATTGTGATATTTCGTGATGTGATTGAAAAGCAATAGTAGTTTTGCCGAATTTATTTGAAGTTGTGCAGACTTACCAGTTAACCTCCATGCTTTAAATAATGAAAAACTACACCAATTACAGAAGTTTATTGCTTACTACAACGAATTCCGAGGATTTATTCCCATCGTCTAGTGCATTTGTTTACAGAAGAACGGTACTTTTTCGACGTTTAAATGTGTGCTTTGCACTGCAGTTGTCTCTTTAGGTTAGCTACTTAAGTTCGGAAAATCGGACAGAATAAATATTGAGGTATGTGTTTGATCCTAATGTTAGAAACCATAACTTTTTTCTCTCTGCTTAAAGGTATTGTGCCTCTTCCATTACTCAGAATATGCAACATAATAATCGTGACTTAGGCCTACCTGTGTACAAAAACCACTGTAAGTGACGATTTTTATATTGTGATATCCAGTTTGATGGAGCAGACATTCAGACAATACCTGCAAGTATAGACAGACGTACTATTTAGTATGTAAAAAAGTTGCCAAGATTTTATTACGTATGCTACGATTTCCCTCATCACAGTAATCTCAAAAAACTACATCTGTGAAAGAGCTGCATAAAATCACACATATAAACGTCACAAATGCACTAAAAGAGAGAAAAATTCTGGAAATGCGTTGTGCTAAGCTTAAAAATACATAATGGATGCAGTTTTCAGTATTTAAATACACGAACACAGTTATAGCTCACCCAGAAACATCCGATTATGATGAACGAAATGAAGTTACGCTACATTGAACTTCAATGACTGTCATTCAATATATTTGTGAAAGACAAGTGTGAAATTAAGAATAATTTTGAACACAGAAAGCACTGAAAAGCGGAAGCACACGTAGGCCTGCACCACATTTGCAGGTCAGTTAACAGAACACACTCATCACCTTTTTAAAGAAGACTAGAACCAGTAAGAATAATTTGTGGACAGCTAATACCAGATAGTGGAAAACAACATAAGAGAGCCACTACAATAACATTAAGATACGCCACAATCCCAGACTGAACACAGTTTTTGAGGTTATAATTTACGCGTGAGATTTGTGATAAAGGATTTAACTAACTTGGGCTTTACAATAATCTGTAACATCAGACCATAGATTTCGAATTATATCTCGATTGTGATATTTATCGTCGTCTGGGCGCCATAATCTCTTCCTTTCTTTCAAAAAGCATATCAGTTTCTCACTGTCCATATCTAGCATGTGAGAACGTCGGTCGATTTGACCGAAGAAAACAAACTGATTTGATTTTGAGTGATTCTTCCGTCGCTTCTTGGTAGAACATAATCAAATAAATTAAAAAAACACCATTTTGTGTGTGTCCTATAAGTTTATTTTTGTTTACTTAACCGGTTTTCGGCTTATTAGGCCATCTGTAGAGTATTTACTGCTGTGTCAAAGAGGTTACTATGCTTAGATACAGTATGGGAAGAGATGACAAATGACTCCACTTAGATCGACATACATAGTATAACACTTTTTTGACATTGTGTTAGTACAGTTATCAACTTAGTTTTTAATGTCAAAGAAGTGTTATACTATGTATGTCGATCTAAGTGGAGTCATTTGTCATCTCTTCCCATACTGTATCTAAACATTGTAACCTCTTTGACACAGCAGTAAATACTCTACAGATGGCCTAATAAGCCGAAAACCGGTTAAGTAAACAAAAATAAACTTATAGGACACACAAATTTATTTATTTATTTATTTATTTATTTATTTATTTATTTATTTTTTTTTTTTTTTTTTTTAATTTAAACTGATTTGAATTTCACAGACTGTCGTCCGACGTGTCTACGTTCGGGCGATCAGATCGGCTACACTTTGACCGTGCCCATAGCGGAGTACTGATTTGAAACAATCGGCCGTTTTGCGCCGATGTCTGTCGTCGGTAAAACCCAGCGATATTGGAGCTACTTTGACTGTGAAACACGCAGACGCGTGGTGTAGGTAGGGGCCCCTGGCACAACAGGTGGGGCCGGCCACACCTGCCCCAGCGCGGCGCGGCGTTGCCTGGTGTGCGCCACCTGCGGGGCGTGGCGGCCGCCGGAAGCGGGGGAGCCGCCGGAAGAGGGAGGCACCGCGCGGCCGTGGGAAGCAAGGCCCGCTCACCTGCTGCCAACGTCCGAACGTGTCGCTTAAAACAAAGGCGGCAACGCAACAAACCTCCGAGGCCAGTAGGGTAACGCCTCTCAAGTGTAGGACTGATGCACAAAATACAGTATAAATCACCTCTTAATACGTTCTTCTCGAGCTACAACACTGGGAATGAAATGATCAACGGACCTCGATATTGTTGGGAGTTATATTCACACGAAAACATACAATTGATTAATGTGCAACACTTGCCTTATAATCGCTGTATTCTGGGCAAGTCAACATTCATTAATATTTATTCATATTACAGGGGAAAAAATCGGACTGACGTGTTTTATGGCCATATGTTTTATATGTTTTCACTGGGTAGTAATACATCAAAAATGGACGGACAAGCGTAGTGTATGCAGCGTCTTTAGTAGTTCTGTTGCATCTTTTAAGGGTTCTGCCAATAAAACGCAGTCTCTGGTTCGCCTTTCCCACGACATTATCTTTGTGGTCTTTCCAATTTAAAACTGATTGATTTATCTTGTAAACGTTTAACGGATTTCTTTTCCTTCTCATGTGGACAGCTTTACACATCTCATTATTTAGAGTCAATTGCCAATTTTTACGCCGCAGTCCGTGGGAAGGCTGGCCCGCTCACCTGCTGCCGACGTCCGAACGTGTCGCTTAAAACAAAGGCGGCAACGCAACACAACCTCCGAGGCGAGTAGGGTAACGCCTCTCAAGTGTAGGACTTTAAAGACTGATGCACAAAATACAGTATAAATCACCTCTTAATACGTTGTTCTCGAGCTACAACACTGGAAATGAAATGATCAACGGATCTCGATATTGTTGGGAGTTATATTCACACGAAAACATACAATTGATTAAAGTGCAACACTTGTCTTATAATCGGCGTATTCTGGGCAGGTCAACATTCATTAATATTTATTCATATTACAGAAAAAAATCGCACTGACGTGTTTTCAAATGTTCAAATGTTTGTTAAGCTTATGGGACTTAGCTACGGGTCATCAGTCCCTAAACTTACAAACTACTTATCAACTACCTTATAGCCGGCCGCGGTGGCCGAGGAGACTGAGGCGCTCCAGTCACGGTCTGCACGGCCACTACGATCGGGGGTTCGAATCCCCCCCCCCCCCCGGGCATGGATATTTGTGCCTTCCTAGTTCGTAAGTAGTTCATAAGTAGTTTGTGTTAAGTCCCTTAAGCTTAACATTTGAACTTTGAACAACTATCTTATACTAAGGACGGCACAAATACCCATGCCCGAGGGTGGATTCGAACCCCCGACCGCAGTGGCCGTGCAGACCGTGACTATAGCGCCTCACTCCCCTCGGCCACCGCGGCCGGCTGACGTGTTTTACGGCCAACTTTAGATTTGTAGTTTTACATGTTTTTGCAAACATTTGGACCGAAATAATAGAAAGCCTAAAAAAAAAAAAAAAAAAAAAAAAAAAAATAGAGGAACTTCTGGTAGTTGTGGGTTCCGAACCACTGACTTTCAACACCACAGTCCAACGCATTGCCACTACGCTACAACTAACAGTATGAAATTGCGTCCTAAAATTTGTACTGTTGATGGCCGTTGTTAACTGATGCTAATGTGGCATTTGTAGACACTAAATTATCATTTATCGTACAAAGAACGACGTCTTTTTGTTAATTTCTCAGTGCGCCATTGCTTTGAAATGACAACGTGTAAGTTACAATAAGAAAATCATCAAATACGCAACGCAAGATGGCGTATGCCAGAGAGAGTTCTGCGCGAGGAATGTCACGTGACATCTGCGAACGGCTGGTTTTCTTTAATTGAATGGAGGGTGCCAAAACTACGTTATTTTTGCAAATATCTCTCAAACTATACGAGATATGAAAAAAAAAAAAAGAAAAAAATCTTAAGGGAACAAATCCGTAGAGAATTTTCTCCTCTACAAATTCGGTTATTCAATTTTTCGTGTCAGATACATGGTTAGGCCGTGGTTTCATTTAAATTTACAGCTGTCAAAAGACGATCGCAAAGGCCTACTTTAAGTTACGGTCGAAACACTAAAAGTGGGCCAAGAAACATGTGTGAGAAGATAATTGCGGGAACAGTAAATACGTTGTAACAGCTTAAGAGAAAAGTCCGAATATCGTACGGACATTGAAGACAGTTGCAGCAGGAACCGTGTAATTAAAAACAAGCGCTAGTATGCTTCTGGTGGGCGCAAAGGACGTGAAGTGCGACAAGTAAGCGTGTCGGTGGCGTTGGAGTGGACTCCGCGGTCGCGCTGGCTCCAGATGAGGCACGGCGTGTCGGCAGGGTAAGCGATACACGCGGTCGCCTGAAACCCGAGCCGCGGGATACGGGCCATTAGCCCGGCGGCCGGCGCCGTTTGCGTCTCCACGCCCCCTGTCTGCCACTACAACGTACCAAATGCTAAAGCAGCACTGCATAACACCTAGTACTATGAATACAGTGAATAACTTTAATATTCGGACACTGTGATATTTCACCCTTGGAACATCATAACTTTATTTATAAGAAAACAAACAAAACATATAGCCAATTATTACATTACGTGATGTGTCTTGTAAGTAATAATATAAATTTTATTAAGATAACTTGCATAACATTCTTAATAATACAATTTAAACACAACTCGGTCCTAAATTCACGTTACTTTAATATTTGGACACTTTGCAGAACTAAGTATTTCAAGACAAAATTTTATGGAAAATAAATGTTTTAATATCCTGTTTGGGTAGCCATTCTGTTTTATCACTTCTTTCAAACGCTGCTGTATACTGATAATGATATTTTTTTAAATAGTCCGCAGATAGATCGTCCCATTCTTCTTTTAGTCGACGCTTCAGCCGTTCTTTTGTAGATATTGGTGTAATTCTAATACGTAGCTTCAGTTCTCTCCACACATTCTCAATCGGGTTGAGATCTGGTGACTGGGGTGGTGGTTGTATGACTTTGGGGCAGTTGTACAACAAATATTCCTGCACAATGCGAGCCTTATGTTTCGGGTCATTGTCCTGCTAAATTTGAATGTGTCTGATATCCCCATGGTTTCAGCACTTTTCCGTAAATTTTTCTTTCATATGTTCAAATAGACATATTTGTCCATAGTACTGTCGATGAACGCCAATTCGCCCGGTCCAAATGTCGATATACAGCCCCAGACAAGGACGCTGCCACCTCCATGCTTTACAGTTGGTTTAATATTTGTGACTGTAAATTCCTCATTCTTCTTCCGCCACACCATTCTTTGTCCATCGGACCCACAAACGTTAAATTTACTTTCGTCGGAAAAAATGACGTCATTCCACCAAACTGCATCCTTCGTAATAAACTCCCTAGCAAAGTCCAATCTTTTCTGTCGATTCTGTTGATTGACATACGGTTTCTTCCTAGACATTCTTCAATTGTATCCACTTTCTTTCAATTCTCTGCGAATCGTTTTTAGGATGTACCTTCATGCCAGTCTCGTTTAGAAGCTCACGTGCTAATCTCACGTGCTGAGTGTAGGATCCTTCTTTATTTTCCGTATTAGCTTCCTCTTGTCACGAGCATCCAACTTCTGTGGTTGGCCCATTTGTGGTATGGAGTCTACACGGTCCTCGTGTTTGAAACGCCTGACAATATCTGCCACAGTACTCTTACTCATGTTGAGCATAGCAGCAATTTGTCGATATGATTTTCCTTTCGCATTGTGAAAAATCACAAGTTGTTGTATCTCAAAGCTGGTATTAGCTTTGCTCGGCATCGTACCGTCTGGGCAGTTGACCGCGCTTGTAAAAACACACCTGCCTTCCGACAAGAAGCACGCCTATTCACCCCGGCGTGAACGGTGACAAGTGCGACACTGCCATCTGTCCGGATATTAAAGTAACGTGATCATCGAAGAGTGCCTTATTTTAATCACATTCTTTAACAACTGTTCTACGTTATGTAAACTACGTTCGTACTGTTATTTACAAGACAGGTGGGACTGACGGAAGATATTGAGAAGGTTCAGAGAAGGGCAGCTCGTTTTGTTTTATCACGTTACGGGGGGGAAAGCGTCACGGAAATGTTGCACGAATTGGGGTGGAAATCATTAAAAGAAAGACGTTATTCATTGCGGCGTGATCTGTTTGCGAAGTTTCAGTCACCGACTTTTAGTTCTGAATGTGAAAATATTTTGCTAGCACCCACCTACTTAGGGAGACATGACCATCCCAATAAAATAAATCAGATCGAAAACGGAACGATTTAGGTGTTCTTTCTTCCCGCGCGCTATTAGAGAATGGAACGGTAGAGAAAAGTTATGAAGGTGGTTAATGAACCCTCTGCCAGGCACTTAAATGTGATTTGCAGAGTATCGATGTAGATGTAGATGTAGATGTAGACATGTACCTTCATATAAAATATGGTTATATTATATTTTTGTTTGTTCAGAATACAGTTATAACGAAGCAAACTAAAAATATCTTAGTGTCCGAATATTAAAGTTATTCACTGTACAAGGTAACACCACAAGGTGTCCAGCGAACATCAAAATCTTGAAAACCGGGAAAAACCTTCGAATTTTACTCAAAATCCTTGATTTTTTAAAATATTTTCTCCAATTTCACATACAGTGAAAACCCACTTTTACGTTTTCGGATTAAATTTTCCCGCCTCTTACACATCCGTTCAAAGTTTCGGGGGCGGAGGCTGCGATAGCGTAGCCGACTGGCCGAGTGGCTAGCCTCTGGGGCACGGCCCACTGTCTCGTGACCACCAGTCAGTCAGCTACGCTGTCGTAGCCTCTGCTCCCTAAACTTTGAATGGTTGTAGCTGCCAAACTAAACGTCATAAAAATGTCATTCGAAATTATTTGTACACAACTGGTGTAAACAATTTCAGTGCATGATAGAAACAATCATTGCTCCATTTGAAAAATTGTATAGGTGCATAAAAACACATTTTCTAGGTGTTTTTACAATCCGTTTATTGGCTAACAATACGAGTCCTTGGCTACCAATCCACTCTTTGAAAACCGCACATCAATCGCACTTCCATTTCCGCAATATTTGCGGTGCAAGCGTTGGGTTATTTACCCTGTATACGTTTTTCCCGCGATTTACTGGTACTTTTTATGAAAGCATGTTCGAGCAGTTAAAAACCTACGTAATTGACATAATATGAAACTGGCATGATTATCGCCTCCAAATTGTGCTTAAAACGTTACGCAGTAGAGTTGTTTGACCTTTTTTGCGTTTATGGGAATGCACAGTTCGCGTTTCGTTGTTTATAGTTGGCGCTAAGTGGCCATTGACTGATGGGCGCGACTGTAATTTACGATCGCTTCCATCAGCCTGTTTATTCAGATGTAGTATTTCGCGCTTATTATGATGAGTTTCAAGAATAAATTTATTTTCATGGTAAACTGAAAATATTTATGTAACTCCTTTTGTGACGTTTCATAAACAGTGTGAATGACAGTTTGCTTAGGTGTGATTTTCTGCACATTGGAAGGGACAAAGTATGTTATAACCTCAAAAAGACGGTACGACAGTACAGTGCAAGAGATATTTACGCTTGACAACGCGATTAAATTCTCAAAAATCGTCGTCCGTAGCGTGAAAAAAAAAAAAAAAAAAAAAAAAAGAAAAAAAATCGCTAGTGGTGTAGCGTTTCATTATTTAAAGAATGAATGACACAAATGCAGCATTCACAAAAATATCGATTATGGCGAATAAAATTGTCAAATGTTTCCTATGAAGTTATCAGTTTTCAGTTACGATTTAAAATTCGGGTAACCTCTCTTACATAATAAAAACAGGCCCTGCCTAGTATTGTGTCTATTACGATATATATCATATAAAAACTACGATCCTATAAGCAAATTTTAGCGCTATTTTACACCATTTTTAAAACACCCCGGAAAAAGTTTAAATCGAGGTTGCCGGCCGTGGTGGCCGAGGTGACTGAGGCGCTCCTGTCACGGTCAGCACGGCCACTACGGTCGTGGGTTCGAATCCCCCCTCGGGCATGGAAATTTGTGCCGTCTTTAGTCTTAGCTAGTTCATAAGTAGTTTGTAAGCTTAGGGACTGATGACCCCGTAGTTAAGTTCCATAAGTTGTACAAACATTTGATTTTGAAATCGAGGTTCCACTGTATTTATATTTCACACTTATGCCTTTAGTTTATTAATTTGAATAGCGTATCGCAGCATATCAATAACGTAGCAAATTGATCTATTACAGTCAAGTTTTCTGTTTATCAGAAAGGAATGGCGCAATTGAAGAAATTCTAAGACGACACACTCCGTTAATTAGAACGAGTTTGCCGAAAAACATGAACAGGGCCGTATTTAGGGTATGCGACGCCTCTGTGCAGAAATTTATTTTTCGGTCCTTCCCCCCCCCCCCCCCCTCCCTACTATGGGCATTTGGGATTCACACCGATTTGTCAAAACGACCACCCAACTCTCTAGATACGTCACTGCTATCAACACAAAAACCTGAATTTTAAATTTTATCGCCGTAATCCATACTCTGAATAATGATTAACATTAAAATAATACTTTTTTATTAAAAAATATGCCACTGAAAATTAAAAAAAAATTATTTTAATGTTAATTGAAATCATCATTACTCACCTGCACATGTTGCACCTGCCTAAATATGGCCCTGTACATATTTTCTAAGTTGCTGAGGCGCATACCTGTACTTTTTTGAATTTGATAACAATGCTTTTAAATAAACAAAAAAAAATTCTCAAGTGTTATACATTAATTTTTGGTTTGAATTTTTAATGCAGATACAATGATACCGATAATTATGTATTAAGGAACGTAATTGTGGATCTTCGTGTTTATTTTGGATCACTCTCGGGTTCTTCATGTATAAAAAAATGCTTTCATATATTTGGCACATTTGATTTGTAAGCAGTTGATGATAGGTAGAAAAACTGTTAAAACTCTTAAAGAATAGTAATTCCTTGTACTTTGAACTTATGTCAAGTTAATAAATGGTGAGCCTGGAAAAAAAAAAAGATTATTCCTTCAAAAACCTGGAAAAAACCTTGAATCTGAAAATTACTTATCACTGGACACCCTGTAGATGAACAGACAACTTCTTTTATGTGGTGTTATGTCACATAATAAACTAAGTAACACATTCGCGTACGTAAAAACACAATTCCTACACGTATATACCGTTTCAGGTAAGAATAGATCCAACTTCTGCCGGGAAATTCTCGCCTGAAGCAGGATCGAATACACGAGTATCGATAGGCACTAATACACAGCTCTACACATTATAACTCATACATTACCACATTTATTGCATATTTTTTGCTGTTAATACTTATTTTCTCTCATTAGATTTCGCTACAACTGATAACAAATTATGAAGAATTTTAAGTGTTGAAAAGCTTTAAGTTCTCGATAATACTGGATAAATTTAATTTTTCCATACGCGATCTTCTTACTTTAAAGTATTAAAATGCCAAGATCGGAATTAATTTATTTATTTTTCGGTATACTTAGGATACCATCATCTGGTCACTGAAGAAAGGCAGATACATTCAATTACAATTATGTGGTATACAATAATACCATATACAGCAGTAATGCAGCAAGTTTACTCACACAACTCATACCTTGGGCCCCGTGCTTTCCATTACGTGAAGGCGCACGGCATTATAATGCTACGTAAATCATAAATCTTTTAACTTTTATAAATGGTATGTCAGACATAAAAACAGTTAAAATTTAAAAAAAAAATATTCTCTATTATGTGTCATGTTGACAGCCAGTGCGCCTTCTTACGCCTGCAGCAGAGATACTTAGTGTCGCCAGAGTGTGTCATCTTGTTTACTCTTACTACCAACGATTATTTGCTCGTAAAATCTATATCCTTTAATCGCAGCCGCTCTAGCGATTGCAAGAGACTGTAGTACCAATATACTAATGCGTTTTAAAAATCTATTCTACTTCATAACATACTTTCCAATAAAAAGATACAGAGATGGTGCAGATTTCAAAGTAAAATTCTGTCATAAAAGCAGTATGCACCTATGACTCAAAGTAATTACATGTATGGATTTAAAACTTATGTATTGCTACCTGTACATCATACTAAAATAGTACATCAGGGAATAACAGTATATAAAATGATTAAATAGTTGATAACTTAAATCGTGATTATTTGGATATTTCAGGGACTAGGTGAGGGGCGTGGGGTATCCCACTCTCGTGAGTAATTTATTTGCATGGCGATGAAATATTTAACCACTAATCATGCCAAATAATATACAAATTAACTTGTGTCATTCCAAAGTCATTTTACATACCGTAACCTATGAAGCACAAGTACAATGCATTCTTCGCAAATACGACACGATGCATAAACATTCGGATGAAATATTTGTGCGGATACTGGATTCTACTTTAGTACTGACCTGGTTAACTTCTACATCATAGGTAATATTTATTAGCCGACTGCGGTGGCCGAGCGGACTTCGGCGCGCCAGTCACGTTCCACACGGCCACTTACGGTCGGGGGTTAGAATCGCCCCCTCGGGCATGGATGTTTGTGCCGTCATTAGTATTAGCTAGTTCATAAGTAGTTTGTAAGTTTAGGGACTGATGACCTCGTAGTTAAGTCCCATAAATTCTACAAACATTTGATTTTAATATCTATTAGCGCATAAAAGTAATGTATAACTTGTGCATTTTTTTCCCACTCCGTTAGCAAACTTCCTTCAGTTCTCCTCTTCGTGTTTCCGTTTTCGTAGCTTTTATGTCCACAGAGTATTGATTATTTGAGTCTTTTGTGCTTCTACAGTGCTTTCTTCGCTTTTTTCTTTTTGTTAATAGAGGAAGAACGCTCATATTAGGGGCTGCAAACCCCTATCACCCCTGGATTTGCTACTGCATTTTTACAAATAGTTTTCAGTTATCAGGTTTGCCTGTTGCATTTAATCTTTGAAGTTAGTTTTCAAAATCACTCGACTCGCATTCAGGAGGACGGTTGTTCAAATCTACGTCGAGACATCGAGAGTTAGGTTTTAAATCACTCCAGGCAAATTCCGGGATGGTTCCTGGCCGATTTCTTTCCCCATCCTTATCCAAACATTTGAGCTTGCGCTCTGAATGTAATGACCACGCTATCGATGGGACGTTAACAGTAATCTTACTCTATTCCTTGTATTCAGAATCGTGCGTAAAATACTTCCAGATCCCATTTTGCTTCTTTTATTATCCTTTTCGTATTACCTTTATGTTCCATTCTCATTTAGAGCTGTACCGAAATCGCCAGAGTCTCGGTCAGAATACCATCATTATGGTTGACCGTTGCTTGTGATTTTAGAGTGTAACCATAATTGAAAATATGGTAGGAACTGCGCTAAACCATCTATTCCAATTGTAAACTAAAGTAGCCTGAGCGTTTTCCCATCTGTACGAGAAGACTAATCCCTGGAACTACTGTGCTGTAGGCATTCATATCGGTTTTCGGTAGTGGGCTCTACGAGTAGTGACAGTGAAAATAGAAAACGAGGAATCAATTACGCTCGTTAACAAGTGGATGACGTGGTTCTGTATTAGCAAAACAGTAATACTGGACAGTCACAGTGAGGTGAAAATTGTTAGGAATCTTTCTCGTTAGCAAAATGTTCAAATGTTTGTATAGTCTATGGGACTTAACTACGGGGTCATCAGTCCCTAAACTTACAAACTACTTACGAACTAGGACAGCACAAATATCCATGCCGAGGGGGGATTCGAACTCCCGACCGTAGTGGCCGTGCAGACCGTGACTGAAGAGCCTCAGTCCCCACGGCCACGGCGGCCGGCTTCCTCGTTAGCAGGGAGTGGCTGGCAGAATCGCTAAGTGAAACACAATTCTTTTCTTAAACTATGTTCGTAATAAGAAGAATAGAAGTACGAGACGCAAGAGTCGCGATGCCTTAAATAAGAACGCCAATAGAAAGGGCTTCATTTACCAGTGACTCATACAAGCCGACGTAGAAAAGCAAATTGCGCCAGACAAACACAGGGAATTCTTTTTGAGAACATTATGGGCAACAGCGATCTTATTATATGCAGTTATTAATTCGAGCAACAAGGCAATCTAGATCTGCCTCACTGGTCGAATTAATAAACACAGGGAAACCAATATTTTTACGCAAAATAAATATACTGAAAACGTTAACTGATATTAGTCTTTCTGGCAGGTCACAATTCATATGTGTCAGACGGATCTTTGTATAAAAAAACGTGATGCACATTATGCTATGAAACAAGTTAACCCTAGAACGATCGGCCGAAAAATAGTTTCAGGAACGGTTGGGCTGGGTCTGTGGGACCCAAAAATTAAAACGCTTATGACAAGTGCCAAAACAGTGTATTTACGTCAAATGACGAGTTTTTATATTGTTTAGGTTCTACCAAATGCTGTAGGGACATTATTTCAACGTTCTAAATTTCATAATTGCTGTAAAATTAAAAAAAAATAGAAAATATATTTCTTAGTAGTTATAAATGTAACCACACTGGAAGTACAAGTAAATTGGATTGAAATACAAATATAAATGAGAATAATTTGTAGAACTGATAAGCAGACTTGTTGAATTTTTGTTATATAAATCGAAATTATGCATATAATGAATAGTTTGTGTGATATCGTCCTCTAAAATCATCACTTTTCGTAAGAGACGACACAAACCATTTCTGCATGCACCAAACACAACTACATTTTGCAAATTTTGCATAAGTATTTAGTTTTGCTGTCCTTTCACTTATAGCATCTTCCCCTTCATCCCCACTTATTTCACTATTGTTATCATGATCACTGTTTATTTCGAAGTCTGGATCCGCGTCAGAATCGTCAATTTCATTATCATCATCGTATTAAATGTTGCAAATTTCACAGTATGAAACACTTTCTCTTGAAATTTTATATTTTAAATTATTGACATCAGAAATAGTTCACAAAGTAATTTGAAACTGGAAGAGACACCAAATAAAAATAGACCCGCACTGGTAGAAACCAATAACGTAAACGGCCGGGCTGGGTCTGACAGACCCTCTAGATTTTTGGAGAACTGCCGAACGTTGTCTAAACAATTCAAAACCTTATTCATGATGTTAACGCTTTCTCTTGCATTTTTCAGGAAGCTAGCAGAGCGCTCGAGTCAGATCAGCGACTATAAGCATATAAATTCATTGAAATAGAAACTAGTGGGTCTAACAGACCCAGCCCGACCGTGCTAGGGTTACACTTAACATGTTCCCCTTGTTACAATAGAGCATTTGATGTGTCTTAACATGACAGCAGCTGACGATGAATGGAGATAATATGTGCTGTAGGTAATGGCAAGAGTTTAGCTGTGCGAAGCGACGTGTCGCAGTTGGCCGCGTGCTTGTTGACTGAAGAGATGGGAACACTGGAATGTCCGAAAGCGACGGCAGGTAAGACGCGAAAGTGGCCATCGCAGGCTGTTTATCGGCACGTGCCACGCCCGGTTTCTCCTCACCTCGTTAATCGCCGCGACTCCGCTCTTACTCCCGTAATTAAATACCTCCGGCCTCGTGAGATACGATTTTCCCTCGCAAATTAAACTAACTGCTGATGGCGGTTTCAGTGTGGCGCGCCCGACAGCTTTATAAATATTAAACAACACACTACACCGTTTAACTATTACACAAACTGCAAGTTATAGTAGCGCAGAATTTCCGTTAAGTGCACCATAAAGGACACTGCTCGTTTTTTGCAGAGTGGCGCATATCTGGCGGGAAATTAAATGCCCATCCAGAGTGCAAACTTGCTGTACCCTAACGAGAACTATCATAGCTGCCCAATTTATATGATCTTAGGTAAGGACTTTGTCGATTTTGTTGTTCACTATGGAGAACTGGTTCTGCAGAGGTTCCTCTTTCATTATCTTTGTGAATACTATTTACAACATATCTGACGTAGGCTACCACCTGTTTACATTTATAATCACTCATAATCCTCTAATATTTCTTTTCACGTATTTATATGTGGAATACTGAATTGATTGGTTGGTAAATTTGCAAATTGCTTACGAGATCATACTGAAATATGATTTTACATGGCTTGTATAAATGTTGCTTTAATAGATTAGCCATACTTTGATAGTTTAGATAACTATTTGTGCACTATTAAGTCGTACAAAATAGTGCACAGTCGGCAGCTAGTGTTGCTCTAGGTCTGTGGCTTTCAACCACACGGGGGGTCGCCGTCACATCAGGAAGTACTTGCACCATAAAATAACTAGGGGATCAGTAATGCAAAAACGTGTGCCCAGGTGAAACATATTTAACGTTACTATTAAGAAATTTCTTGTGTAATATTCATTATGAATTGAAAAGATCATTGATTGCCTTATAATACACTTTTAAGTACCTAGGTGAAGTGATCGAACCTACAGGAAAATAGAAAATTGCCCAAAATCCTAGAGTATTGAAAATGAAGAGACCGTTATACAAAACGCAGGATATCTATAGTAAGAAATGTCTTTCCTCTTTCACCAAAATTCGTCACTACAACACCGTAATCAAACTGGAGGTGCTATATACCAGCGAGACACTGATGCTACACACAAAGACTTACCTTGAGAACATCCTCACAGAGGGAAGAAAAATCAGTAGGAAAATTATTATACGAAAAATTACAGGCGAAGCCTACAGACTTCACTCCAGGGAAACTACAGAGAAGTTCTCTAACATCGCAGCGGAAATTAGAAAGAGGCGACTAAAACTTTTTGAAGATAGGAAGAGAGTCTTTAGTGAAGGAATGAAGGAATACTGGAAGAACAGGAAGAGCAATAAGTCATAAATGTTTCGCATGATCAGATAAAAGGCCTGTAACGTGTGTATTATTATTATTATTATTATTATTATTACTATTATTATTATGAAATACTAAAAGAAAAAGATAATGTCTTTACAAATTGTCTATACATTGGGACCTTTCTTAATAAGCGTAATTCGCTTCGGAGTCTTGCCTGAAACGCGAAACAGTCGTTAAGCAAAACATATATTTTCCACCCCGTAAAATACACAAAAAACTTCTTCCAACAATTTAAAGAAAGCTGAAGCTAAAGAAAAAAGTTAAATTTGTTCCCTTTGAGATGATCTAGGTTTTCTTTTTTCTTTTTTTTACGATTCGTGAGGAGGGAAAGCGACAGAATATTTTTATATTTTGCAAGGAGGTCGCCAGAATATTTTTACGTGGAAGGGGGTCGCATGTTAGGAAAGGTTGAAAAACACTGCTCTGGGCTAATTTAGGAGGCTCCGCTCCTTTAAGGCTTGATTTACGAGGTGGACACCTACGCACTACTTTGCAAGTCACATGCTATTTCGTCAAGTGTAGCAGTAAGATTTTTTAGTCTTTTTTCCGAAGCTGGTTCTCCCGAAGCATCTGACTTAAGAAACTTCACAAGTTCCGTTACTAAAAGAAATTAATTTCCTAAATGAGTAGGTGAAGTGAAATTTTGAGAACAAAGAGTTATAATTCTCTTCATATATTTCTTTCTAAAATAAACCCTTTTAGGTTACTGTAATTATGTGTATTAGAGCAAACTGAAAGAACATACGAATAACAGTTGTTAATAATACGACTTTGATAATTAGCAAATGATCTCGGTTTATTGAGATTGCTCTAATCATCTTTCCTCGTTCTTCGACCATCGTGCGCCGTTCTTATTTTTGCGCAATCCATTGTAGACTACTGTACGAGGGCAGTACCTCAACATTGTGGAGAGGTCATTATATCTGATTCTAACGTGTTACAGATTCAAACTGCTACATTAGGAGCAACAAGGATGTAAATTTAGATCGTTTCTGTGCATTAAGAAATTTTGATTCTTAGGCAACTATAACTTTTGGTAGCTAATTCAAAACAGGAAAATGGTAACGTCAAGCATTTCTCAATGACATCAGTTACATTTTACACTTACTAGCATCAAAAATTTCTAACTCCTATCTCCAATACCCCATTTACATATTATGTTATTGTCTATAGTTGTAATTGA
Source organism: Locusta migratoria (assembly GCA_026315105.1). Lineage (NCBI taxonomy): Eukaryota > Metazoa > Arthropoda > Insecta > Orthoptera > Acrididae > Locusta > Locusta migratoria. The sequence continues at coordinate 52,090,229 of CM048751.1, forward strand.
TATTAACCAGCCTATTTATCTAACCAGTGAACTGTAATTTCAGTTCTTTCTCTGTATTGTAAAATTCTACACTTCGTCCTATAGGGCACGCCTACTCACGACTCAAGGTATCACTGAGCTCGATTTGGAACACGAAAATGCCAAACACGTACTGTAGCGCTTGGTAGGTGCCCCCGCTGTTAGTGCAGAACACGTGAAGGCTTATACAGGAAACCTGAGCAGGACAAGGGACGTAGATGGAAATGTAGCACACTGGAGCTACGGCCGGTCAGCGATGAACGTGCGGCAAGCAACCTGAAGTCCTGATGAATATACGCAAACTATTACAAACTTGCTCCAACACCGGTATAGCAGGGAAAATATTATTGTGCCTCTGATATGTCGACGACATTTTTATGGTTATAGCAGCAACCAACCGCCACAAACCTAATAATCTCCAATGACTCTTGTCACCCGCAAACACAAAAATTTGCTTTCTTCGAGTCTATTTTTCGTAGCCTGCTAAAATTTACTTAACTTGCGGGACGTTATTGAAAACGAAACTAAGGTTGTCATACAAATAGGGTTAGCTGACGGATTCACAGACAAGACAATAAGGAAATCTGGGGAAAATATTCCAGGAAAGGTTCGAAAATGGCCCGGTGGTACACAGACAAAAAATAAGACACTCCCCACTAACGTATTTTGGTGTAGTATCAGATAAGATCGCAACGTAAACATCAAAGTAAGTTGGGAATGTTACTACGGCAAAATATGTAGCCAATCCTTGGTAAGTCTTGTAGAACTGGGGTATACAAGATTCTCTGTGGTTCGTACGAAAAATTATATATTAGACAGACCGGGAGAGAATTTCGTATTATATTCAGTGAAAACGGATGGACCAGTAATAGTAGTGCCTTGGGTGAACATTTACGGGACTGCCAACACCAGTTAAAAACTATTAACGTTCTTATGTCTGTCCTACGTTACTGTTAGAGGAAGTTGAAGTATATGTAAGTTTTCAAAAGGAGCCGGATCTGGTAATTAACGAACAAATCACAGGAAGCCGTAAATGGTTTCTTTGGATTTTTAATGACATTCTAGTACACGAACTTAGTTAAATTAATTGGGGTTCTATGGTTTTTACACCTGGATACATATGCATTTCGTATGGTATATAGATTTTGTATTCTTCGAATACTGTATTAACTTAACATTTTTTGTATATGTTTCCTTTATAATCTTATTTAATGAGCTAATGGTAACCAGAACGTAAGTGCTGCCCTCTTGCACAGTTTCTTTCCTGCTTACCTCTAACTTGTTGCATACGTGGACTGTCAGGTTTAATGTTCCACGCTGTGCTTTACGTTCAGTCATAAACTGTTACAAATGGTCTATAACGTCCTGTTTTTTTTACTTCATTTATAACCAGAAGTAAACTAGGTTAATTCTGTTCCACTTTCATATTTTAAGAAAACCATATTCAACACTATAATTAACGTCTTACTGCAAGCAAACGTATCTAGGTGTGTCTAGCAGTGTGTACCGTTTATGCAGTACAGATTAATACCTTAACAAAATAATGTAATTACAAACTTCTAGAGTTGTTTATGTAATTGCCAATCTTCCCATGTAGACATTGCAAGTAAAGTCGCATTAGTATTTCATCATCGACACGCTAGTCACGGTAGCGGCGAAACACCATGCCACTAGAAAATCTTCATCAACCAGGAATAGGAATTAAAAGTTTCCTCGTCAATTGTTCAGTCTAAAATTTTGCCTCCTGATAATTTTTTTTATCTGCACTCTTCAGCATAAAAAGTATTAACTATGGCTAATTAGTTTGATTGCACACACTTTTTCACGTTGTTCACTAACTGGCTGTCGTGTCAGGGCCTTAGTTCCGTAAATTTTTCTTCATCCGCCATTCCCTACAATGCTGTGTCTTTATTGGTTATTTTCTCCACTCTTTGTATAGATTATCAGCTTTTTGCCCACGTATAAAGATGTTACACTGATAGCACGCGGACAACTGACCGAATATGTTTTAGACGTTGCGATTCCAGAGCGGACATGAAATCTATGTGAATTATTCAGCTGTCAAACCGATAAAATTGTCCTTGTATTGGGGAACTGAGCCCCTTTCCGCGACCATCCCACCTGCATCCCTAGAAGAAAATTGTACGTCCCGACTTCCCGCCTCCAAAAGTAGGAATTATCTACGCCCCGAGGTTTCGATATTGATACGAGTCGTTATGTACTAATTTTTATATCACGGCTTCTCACCATCGCGCTTGTAGCCGTGGGTAGTAGGCACTGTTAGCTTCACAGTATTTTTAATGCACGTGATTGAAAAAATGATTCATTGTCGACAAACTTTGGTTGAAATGGCTCCAGACATTTCTGAGTTATGCTCCTATGACATTGCCTCTGCAACCTCGCCATCACCCCTGTTAGAAATTCGCTGTTCTGATACACCATCGTGTTTCTTTCTAGATGTGAAGCTTCGTTGAAATAGGTCCAGTGGTCTAGGAGTAAAATATACATTCATACATTTTATAATAGTACTAATGTTTCGGGCATTAACGTCAAATTTTCTCTGGTATTTGTAATCGTAATATTTTCTCAACGCCGGCCGCGGTGGCCGAGGAGACTAAGGCGCTCCAGTCACGGTCTGCACGGCCACTACGGTCGGGGGTTCGAATCCCCCCTCGGGCATGGATATTTGTGTCGTCCTAGTTCGTAAGTAGTTCATAAGTAGTTTGTAAGTTTAGGGACTGTTGACCCCGTAGTTAAGTCCCATAGACTATACAAACACATGAACATTTTTTATTTTCTCAACGGCCTCCCCGCCAAATCACCGAAGTTAAGCAGTGTTAGGCTCGGCTAAAACGTGGGTCATCGTCAGAGACTGTCGAGCACTGTCGGCAGTTGGGTTGGATTCGACACCTGTGTGGCTACGTGAGGTAGCGGTGTCCTGAACACACGTCCCCCCGTACAACGTAGAGCCCGAGGCTGACACAGCTGTCGGTCGCTACCGACGGGCGTTCCCGCGATCCGAGTTTGGCTATAATCGTATTATTTTCATTTTCTCTACAGTACTGCAATTATTTATTTTTACTGATTTTCTTTTCATTAACAAATTTGTTACCACTTTCACTATAGCATCAGTCTGAAAAGCGCGATAAATTTTTGCTTTCATCTTGGGGAAAAGTACGTCTAAATTGCCACCCCTCAATACATACAGGAGAATTTTTATGAACCCTGCTAGGTAGGAGTAGGGATGGCGGTTATCGCTGAAACAACCGGTTTTCGGTTATACCGGTTCTTTTCATCTCCAGTTTAATCGCACCGCAAAAATTGCTCAAGATAACCGGTTTTTTAAATAACCGGTTTTCGGTTTTTTTATTGCTTTTATTTCCAGCAAAGTTCGACCGGAACTTAATTGGCAGGCGAAACAGAAACCGTAATCGAATTTTCGATTCTTCTAGTTTCGGCCGAAACCGAAACTTACGAAATTTATTTAAAATTTAGGTAAACTTACGTTATACCACAAATCACTACTCTTTCCATATTTTGCAAGATCCCCTCCCAATACTACGCCTTCTTGAGTGTGTGTAAGCCTAACCAGGAGTCCGTAGAAGACGATATGCGAAGCATACAGATTTACTGGCCTAGTATTTCCATCCAGCAGTTGCGAATACTGAGCCAACCACTCCGTAAGTTGGCCTTGTGAGCCAGCGCATACGAATATCTCGTAATATACACAATATATATATATATATATATATATAACTTACAGTCAGTAAATGAACTTCAAGTATTTCGAAAAATAAAGTGACAGTTCCGACTAACAGTATGATTGTTGTCAGTGTAAATTTACTCATATAGAACTAGGAAAGCTGTGTTCCACATGATCAAAGAATGTTCAAATGGGTGTGAGTTCTTATGACAGCTAAATGCTTAGGTCATTGGTCCCTAAACTTACAAACTACTTAACCTAACCTTAACTTACGCTAAGGGCAACATATACATCCATGACTGAGGGAGGAGGGAGGGCCGGCCGTGGTGGCCGAGGGGACTGAGGCGCTCCAGTCACGGTCTGCACGGCCACTACGGTCGGGGGTTCGAATCCCCCTCGGGCATGGATATTTGTGCCGTCCATATTATAATGTAGTTCATAAGTAGTTTGTAAGTTTAGGGACTGATGACCCCGTAGTTAAGTCCCATAAGCTTAACAAACATTTGAACATTTGAGGAGGGAGGACTCTAACCTCCGACTGGAGCAGCCGCGCAGTCCGTGACATGAAGCCTCAGACCGCACGGCTATCTTGCGAGGCACCACGTGATCAATGTTACCTAAACCCATATTGGTTATTAAAAAAGCCCCTCGCTTTGAAGGAATCACATCAATAAAACTTGTTAGCATAACAATATGATAATACATTAAAAGTTATTATTCCAAGCTTAGAGTACATCACTTACATAATAGTTATATGAATCGAATTTACCTTTTCTTCCAAAGAAAATTTTGGATGCTTTCTTCTTAAATGACATAGCAGTTTTCAGCTTTTTAAAACAAATGGAGCATTGTACCTCACTGGTCCCGTACTTTGTGCAGTACTTCGACACTCGTGATGGTGCCATTTAAGACACTATCGAAGTGTGGCGACGACAGCAAGGCACTGCCGCATGACCAGACGGAGGCGAGTCTCGTACACTGCCGGTGCACGCGCGTAGTCTAATAGGCCAAGCCACACCGCAACAGGTGCATCGATGCCTGACCAGCTGCACCAGTTCTTAAGTTCTTAAGCCACACGTTTGTTGCACGTTTCTGGCTTCCGGGATTGCTCTTAAATTATCACTAATCGCTTTTCATAAATTATCACCGATCGCTTTTCTAAGTTACTGCGATGACCTAATATTTCACAGCAGTGGAAATTTTAGGAATAGCTCTAAATATTAGGGTCTACTAGTTTTTATTTTTTTAAATTATTTTCAAAAAACACATTTTGAACCACTACTACAGGAAGTAGTCATACCGGTTTTTTACCCAGTTCTTGGCAATAACTAAAAAAACCGGTTACAACCGACATCAAATAAATACCGAAAAAAACAGGTTATTCAAAACTAAAATACCGGTATTGGTTTTAACCGGTCGGTTTTCCCATTCCTAGGTAGGAGATGCCTTCTGGCGGTAGTAATGACGGAATGACTGCGTCGCTGCGATAAGTGTGTCAGTAAAGAATTTTTCTCGCGAAAGGCAAAGTTTCCGAGTTCAGGTTCGGGCGCGGCTCACAGTTTGAGTGTCAGAAGTGGCAGGACCAGTGCCCCGCGTATGTCTCCCAGAGAGAGGAGACTGGTGGCCGGCCGCCTCTGGAGCAGCAGGTGGAGACGTGGCACATTGGCGAATGGCCGCTTTCTCACGGCGCGGCGCGGAGAAAGTGTCGCGCGCACGCACTCGGCACTCGGCACGCACCGCGGCCCCGCCCCGCTCCCCGCTCCTCGCTTTCGCCCCCGGACCACCTCGCCCGCGCCCGCGGCTGAAGGTCGCGCCGGCAGCAGACCGCCCTGGCCACCTGTCTGCGACATACGGCCGCCATATGGCGCCCACAGCTGCCGCCGTTTCAGTTATTGATCTCGCGCGGCCAGACCAGCCCGGCCCACAATTTGGTCGGCCGGCTCCGCTGTTGTCCTCTGCGGTGAGCAGTGACTCGGCGCAGCACGCCTTTCTGTGACTAAAGGGTATCATACCTGCCAACTTTTACGGTTTATCCGTAAAATTTACGGAAATTGCATCATTCTACGGTTTTACGGAAGGTCAGTGTTATTTTACGATTTGCACAAAAAATTGAAACGTTAACGTTAATCACACCACATATGTTCAAACGATTGTTTGTCTGGGTCGAAGATACGTCTACGATAGTCGAAAATTTATTCATTTGTCCGATTGGTACTTTTAACTCTGATGTTCGTGACGCCGTATTCTGTGGTGGCGCCATTGGAATTGAATTTAAAGCCGGGATAATAGCTCTTAAAGTTTTATGTGAATCTCAGGTGTCGACAGGCTCTGCTCTGCAAATTCAAAGAAGTGCTGATGAGTCAGTTATTGGCATTCAGACCTAGAACATACTTACGGAATTCCAGGATACAGATAAATACCATTTCTTTCCATCAATGAGGAAGTACTTCTTTAGGAACCGCCTGTGACTAAATAATTACGTTTGCACTCAAGGTGAAACAAAATTGAAGATGTACAGTTTTCTTCCGTTCCTTTTTTCTTGGTAAAGTTTTCCTTTTATGCAAAAGAGAAAATTAGGCTATAGTCGAACTAGCATATCATTTGCAGTGTGTGTTATTATTTCTTGCCTTTAAAGAAGTTTTATTGTGTAAAACCTTTTTCAGCTATACCATATCTGATTAATTTATCAAGGAAGTCTGGTTTTGTATGCTCTAAACGAATATTCATCGTGCCTAGTGCCATTTAACGTGGATTTCTTCTTGGTGGTTATGTCCGCTTAAACAATGGCCTATGACGTATGTAGATAAGATTACATTATTGTATTTTTTAACCCTGAAAAAATCATTATTTTCGTCAAGCCGAACTATGTGGAAATTATTTCCCAGATTTTTTGCGGCACGTGAGTTTTACTGAAAGCCCTTTCCAAAAGTTGGCAGGTATGGGTATATTACACGGAGCATATTTGGTCGCTAGTGGCTGGCGTCTGTTGTCGCTCGGCGTATGGGCGAATAGCGAATGAATACGCTGACGCAATGACACGCAGCCACTTCAGACGCTAGCGTCTTCGTAAAAACAATTGAAACACGACGTAGCATAAGATATATTGTTTTGGAGGTTAGGTGATAACAAACAGTTCTGTTTCCCAAGGTGCGACATGCTCGCGAATTTGTATCAGTGATCCATTTTGTAATTACTTTTAATATCTTTATTTACGCCGATCACAAAATTTCTCGTCGTTTTGACGACCGGATTTTGTCAGTGATGACCGTTTTCAAGTCTACAGCAAATCGGAAACAGGACATATTTAGTAATAGACTACGGTACCTTATAAAACATAAATAAGGCATTACAGTCAACAGCCGGCCGCGGTGGCCAAGGGGACTGAGGCGCTACAGTCACGGTCTGCACGGCCACTACGGTCGGGGGTTCGAATCCCCCCTCGGGCATGGATATTTGTGCCGTCCTAGTTCGTAAGTAGTTCATAAGTAGTTTGTTAGTTTAGGGACTGATGACCCCGTAGTTAAGTCCCATATCCTTAAAAAAAATTACAGTCAACAATATAGAAAAAGGCGTTAAAAATATTATACATCATACCTGTTGTTACATTTCTTAACGAAGATACAGTTATGCTGTCATGATGCCATATGGCTGTATTTCATGTATTGATGACTGTAAGTTAATGCATTATTTATTTTTCCTAAGGTAGTCTAATACTAGATGTATCCTTCTGTTTCTGATTTGCTGTAGACTTGAAAATGGCCATCCTGACCGAAACCGGTAGTCAAAGCGACGAGAAATTTTGTGATCATTGACGTAAATACAGATATTAAAAGTTCTGTGTCCCACCAAACAAAATATGAAGTGGAATTGTAATGAAATTGCTGAAAATTTATCGAAGTTTTCCAGTATTATGGGACATTAAAAATAACGATTATTTAAATTTTATTCTTGGCGAGATCGCCATCCTCATGATGGTATTCTGTTTCCTTATTTTATCCCCTACCATTTACAGTAATCTATCAAAATTTTCTTGTGTGACTCTCATTATATTTCTGTAGGCAGAAGGACCTTCACACGATAATTCACCCAAAAGATTTGCAGAAGCACCATACTTATACCTCCTCGCAATCCACCTTCTCAAATGTTCAAATGTTTAAGCTTTTGGGACTTACCTACGGGGTCATCAGTCCCTAAACTTACAAACTACTTATCAACTACCTTATACTAAGTACGGCACAAATATCCATGCCCGAGGGGGGATTCGAACCCCCGACCGTAGTGGCCGTGCAGGCCGTGACTGGAACGCCTCAGTCCCCTCGGCCACCGCGGCCGGCAATCCACCTTCTAATCCATTTTCTTTTATTCCTTTCTATTTTTCCGTTTTGCTTTTAGAGGGTGGAAGATATGATGGTTGAAAGTAGTCAAATTAAAAAAATTTCGGACTGAAGGCCAGCGATGACGTTAGCCACTCTATAGCAACGAGGTTACATACAGCGAAACGTGATGCCAAAGACCATATCTTTGGTCTATGCATGCTACAATGTCTTCAGCTTTTTCTCTGTAAGCATAAGCATACGAATAAGGAAATACAAGAATAAATAAATAAAGCAGTAAAAAAGAAATTTCTTTTAATACATCTCTTTAAAAATTCGATTTAACGTTTCGCGCATTACATCAAGTGATTGATCTGTGATATTATCACACTCATTATTGTTGAATTTCGTGAATGGATTCTTCGAAACGAGTGCATTTTTACGTGTGATTTCTTATTTCTTATATATTCTCTGATAAATGTAACGTGTTTTTAGAAAAAAGGAGATGGTCAGAGACAGAGAGTGGTTAGGAAAAGTACTAACTCAAGGCTAGAATAAATAAATAAATACCCGGGCAACGCCGGGTTTTCAGCTAGTTTGAAATGTTTTTCGAGTGACTTCCACTCTTCTTGTCACCTGGCCCGACAGACATTTTTCGCAGTTACAGTATACTGACCATCATGTCGTGTAGTGGATCAATTGCTTACTTTTCACAACACCTCTGGCAGTGTTGCTGATCTGAAAAATATCGAGTAGTACCGTGGTTCGGAATCCACATTAAAGTGTAGGTCTCCCTATAACTGGCTGGGTAAGTTAGTTCGAAAATCGGAGGAAGGCAACGGCATACCACCTCCAAACAGGACCGTGCCTAGTAAAGCATTGTGGTGTTCAACCAGTCTTCGGAATGTTGACTGCTTTACCTTTATATTATACGAAACATAGTGACTAAATAAAGCTACAACTCGTGTATCGGATTTGGAGTGATACTGCACACGATTTGAGTTCGTAACTACCCACTCTCAGTCACAATATAGTTGTTTGGAGATTTGAAGTTTTTATTTATTACTAAGAAACGCTTCGTCCTTGTCGTTAGTATCCGAATCAGATAAGGAACTGTGCTGTTGCAACAACAACTGTTTTACCTGTGAATCACACATTTTAAGTGTGGAACGCGAGCGCCACTCGGACTTAGGGATGGGAAAAACCTACCGGTTAAAACCGATACCGGTAATTTAGTTTTGAATAACCGGTTTTTTTCGGTATTTATTTGGTGTCGGTTGTAACCGGTTTCTTTTAGTTATTGCCAAGAACCGGGTAAATGAATCGGTACTACTTCCTGTAGTAGTGCTTCAAAATTTTTTTTGTATATAATTTTAAAAAATTAAATCTAGCAGACCCTAATATTTAGGGCTATTCCTAAAATTTCCACTGCTGTGAAATATTAGGTCATAGCAGAAACTAAGAAAAACGATCACTGTTAATTTAAGAGCAATCCCGGCCACTAGAAACGGGCAACAAACGCGTGGCATAAGAACTTAAGAACTGGTGCAGCTGTTGAGACATCGATGCACCTGTTGCCGTGTGGCGTGGCCTATTAGACTACGCGCGTGCACCGGCAGTGTACAAGACTTGCCCCCGTCTGCTCATGCGGCAGTTCCTTGCTGTCGTAGCCAGACATCGGTTGTGTCTTAAATGGCACCATCCCGAGTGTGGAAGCACTTCACGAAGTACAGAAGCAATGAGATACAATGCTCCATTTGATTTAAATAGCTGAAAACGGGTGGAAGTACTACAAACATACTATGTCATTTAAGGAGAAAGCATCCAAAATGTTCCTTGGAAGAGAAGGTAAATTCGATTCATATTATGTAAGTGATGTACTCTGAGCTTGGATTACTAACTTTTAATGTATTATCATATTGTTATGCTAACAAGTTTTATTAATGTGATTTCTTGAAAGCTAGGGGCTTTTTTAATAACTAATATGGGTTTAGGTAACATTGATCATATGGTGCCAAGCGAGGTAGCCGTGCGGTCTAAGGCACCATGTTACGGACTGCGCGGCTGCTCCTGTCGGAGGTTAGAGTCCTCCCTCGGTTATGGATGTATGTTGTCCTTAGCGTAAGTTAGTTTAACTTAGATTAAATAGTTTGTAAGTCTAGGGACCGATGACCTAAGCATTTAGGTCTCATAAGAACTCACACCCATTTAAACATTCTTTGATCATGTGGTGCAGAGCTTTCCTAGTTCAATTTGCGTAAATTTTACTGACAACAATCTTACTGTTAGTCGGAACTGTAACTATTTCCCGAAATACTTCTGAAGCACTGACTGAAGTTCATTTACTGACTATAACTTACACATATATTGTGTATATAACGAGATATTCGTATACGCTGGCTCACAAGTCCAACCTACGGAGTGGTTGGCTCAATATTCGCAACTGCCGCATGGAAATACTAGGCCAGTAAATCTGTATGCTTCGTATATCGTTTTCTACGCACCCCTGGCTAGGCTTACACAGACACAAGAAGGCGTAGTATTGGGAGAGGATCTTGCAAAATATGGAAGGATAGTCGCGAAACGTAAATTTACCTAAATTTTAACTAAATTTTGTAAGTTTCGGTTTCTGTTTCGGCCGCAAAATACGTTTCGGTCAAACTCCACTGGAAATAATAGCAATAAAAACCGAAAACCGGTTATATAAAAAAAACCGGTGTCTTGAGCAATTTTTACGGTGCGGTTAAACTGGAGATGAAAAGCACTGGTATAACCGAAAAGCGGTTGTTTCAGCGATAATCGTCATCCCTACTCGGACTCTCCGGCAGTCTCTTACGTCGATAAGACGCGGCACGCGCGCCAGCCGACCGCGGTGGCCGAGGGGATTGAAGCGCTCCAGTCACGGTCTGCACGGCCACTACGGTCGGGGCTTCGAAACCCCCCTCGGGCATGGATATTTGTGCCGTCCTTAGTATTAGTTAGTTCATAAGTAGTTTGTAAGTTTAGGGACTGATGACCCCGTAGTTAAGTCCCATAGGCTCTACAAACATTTGAACATTTTGAACACGCGCGCCAGCTGCGTGTCACGGCGTGTCTGCATGCTCGCGATGTGGGGCCGCCACTGGCTGCGCAACCAGATGTTGGGGCGAATTTTTCAGTCATTTCTTCGTTTCTGACATGTTGAAAGTGGCCTGTTATGTTTCTTAAGCGAGATCTCGGGCATTTGAGATCTGCAAATGCAAGTTAAAATGCTCACTGCTGCTCTAAATTACATTGCGAGTGGCCACATAATTTGTACAACGGAAATTTATCTAACTGCTCACTCCTTAAGGGAGCAGCGAACGTTTTAACAAACACAAAATTAATGTTATACTTAAATGAATAGATAATTAAACATGGGACAGGGAGCATGAAATTATAAGCATAATGCTTGTGGTGCATTACTCATACAGCAACAGTTCATAGCAGTGAAAAAGCGTCGGCGGTGTCTTGACGAGATGGTGGATGTTCAAATGTTTGTATAGCTTATGGGACTTAACTACGGGGTCATCAGTCCCTAAACTTATAAACTACTTATGAAGTAGCTAACACTAAGGACGGCACAAATATCCATGCGGTCAAAAGCGCCATGCTGTGGAGCGCGCAGTTGCTCGCCGTGTTAAAAAAAAAAAATATGCGGTGCTAAAGGTCGCCGGTTCAATCCCGTCCACCGGCAAAACTTTATTTCTGTGTAATTATCATTCCCAGAATGTACTACATGTTTCTTATGTTCACTTGTAATTTCTACGTGTTTGTTATGTTAAATTTTCTTCTAATTTCTGGTACATTCTGCCTGTGTATAAATAGCAGAGCACTGTGCCCGAGAGGCAGTCAGTGCTGCGTGTATGTTTCAGTTCACAATAAACCTGCTTTCAGTATAAGTGCTGTGTTCATTTTTTCTCCTGCCTTCGAAGTCAAGCCTGCTTCCATTTCAACGCGACATGCCATAGCGATATTTCCATGTAAAGTACCATGCATCACTACGAGGGAAGCGGTGCCTAGTTTAATAGCGAAATGTTCCGCTCCTGGCGACACGTATAACAGGCGGTACCTGTGATTGTACAGTGCAGTGGACGAGGACGTGTTCTATAACGGGCGTGTAGTAATAGGGGAACGTTGTAGGCCAGACAGCGGCCGATTAGCAAACAATACGGTGCGCGGGGCTCTGCCTGGCCTGCGATGACGCCGCACCTGTCGACGCTCCAAACACTCCACGTATTGTTCCGTAGGTTTTGGGAGGGGGCGGGGAAGAGAAGTTGGTAAATTAGTAGTTTCTATGTTTTTCTTAAATATTTAACGCGAAAAGCGCCATATACAACAAAAAATATCTACATTAAACTGAGAACAAAAATGGTCCGGTGCATAATCTTGCTAAAGTGAACTGTTCCAGAATTACGGAGGGTGTAAAAGAGGAAATTTTTCTATTTCTAAATTTCTTGAAAAACGAAAGTATACAGAAATAACTAGACACTTTTATTAAAAGTACAATCGTACTGAAGTCCAAAAGAGGCTAAGGCACCACAGAGGGTTAGAAGCTTAAAAGTACTGGGAACTACAACCGGTTTAGTATAAGCGATAATGCTGCTGTTGAGGAGACTGCATAGTCTCAACTGCAATGACGACCCCCGTAGAAATTCTGGAAAACCAACTTGAACCTTCAACAGAATCAGAACGAACACAAAAACTGTTGGTTCACTTGATAGAAACGATTGAGCTTGTTCAAATCTATATTGCGGATGAGAGGAGTGCGGACTTCCTCTGCCAGCGCGCTGAAGGCGCCCTGTTGCTCGCCGCCGGAGGTTCGAGCCCTCCCTCGGGCATGGGTGTGTTTGTTGTCCTTAGCATTAGTTAGATTGTAAGCCTAGCGACCGATATCCGAAGCAGTTACGTCCCTTGGATTCACAAACATTTCAAGTGCTTCCTCATTCATCTTCACTGTGTCCATTAAAACGACGAAATATCTCTTTTTTCTAAACAAAAACCTCCAAATTTTTATTTTAAAAGTATTACGATTGCAAATGATATAAAAATGTTCGTGAACCTATTCGAACAAACTGCTGTGCTCATCAGTCCAAAGGCTTTAAATCTACTTACACTAAGGATAACACACTCACTCATGCCCAAGCGAGGGCTCGAACCTGGAGAGAGAACGGTGGTTCAAATCCACTTCCGGCCATCAGGATTGAAGTTTTTGTGATTTCCCTACACCAATCCAGATAAATGCCGGGTCCATTCCTCTGAAAGAGCACGCCGGCCTCCTCCATGTTTACCTACACAATCCGTGCGTGAGCTCAGTCTCTAATGACGACGCTGTCGACGAGAGGTTAAACGCTAATCTTCTTTTATTCTCTGAGAGCCGGCGAGCAGTGAGGCGAGCAGTTTGCCGCTCACAGTTGATTTCAGTGCAGCTCAAAATTAGAGGGACATTGGAGGGCCTCTCATGAAACTCGTGACATTCCAGTCGTCCAGGAAAAGGCAGTCGCTCCTCTGGATGACAATGCAAATTTAAATCTCGATCGCTACACTGAAGTCATGGAATGAATATCAAAATGTCCAAAATGAGTGAATTGGTGGCAGAAGTGAAGAAAAGCAATGCAACAACGCATTTCCTCAGGTCGTATTGGTTGGAAATATTTGTATTTCTGTACATTATTATTATTTGGGGGTATTTTTGAATAGTCCTCCTTCCTCTTGTATAGTCTCATTAATTTCTGATCGTTGACTGACTGAAAATGGAGTCAGTAATGGATGAGCGTTCCAAACAGAGAACCTATATTTTCTTTTTGTGGAAAACGAAAGCATCACAACTACTCATAGGCGTTTTCCGAATGTCTACGGAGGCTTGTTGTCATACAAGGCGAGCAAATTTGTCCAATATCCCGCCGGCCGCTGTGACTGATTTTCTGGAACTTGTCAGGGGTGATCAACGGATCACAATCAGACGCTTTGCTGCACATTGTTACTTCTTTTTGTCCTTTTTCCCACAGTGGCTTGTTATTTAATATGCAGATACTTATTTATATAAATCGTCAATGCAACTGAAATAAAACAAATTCTTTTGCAATACGCATTTTGCCTTTATTTGCAAGACATCTTCAATGGCAATTTTCGTAGATGCTGGTCTACATGTTTTTGTTGACTCGGGTTGTTCTGTATCTTTCTTCCTTTATTTGATTTGGATCTTTTATACCAGCACTTCAGGTTAGGCAAAAGCCATTTTGTTCGCTGCACAACCTAACGTCTTTAACGTGTGTTGGTAATGCTAACATACTAAGCCATTAGTTGGACAAGGTTTATGCGATCTGGGTTCGTCGACGTGTAACTCAACACCACAAAGAGCAATGAAGGACGATCGGTGTTGAATTGCTTGCTCGTTTGAGGCTGATCGTGACATTTTTTGTCAAATATTGGCACAGGTGATGAAACTTGTGTGAAATATTTCTGACCTGAAAAAATGCAATTCACGGAGCAGCACCACACAAACTCTCTATTGAAGAAAACGTTTTGTAGAACTCTCAAGGGGTCATTGTGTTTTATATCTATCTCCATAGTGAATGATAAACTGTAAATATTATTGTGCTACTTTAAGGAAATTGAAAGGATTTCAGGATGTTGGCAGCTATTTCTCCTGGCAGCAACGAAGGGCCACTCCAGAACAGCACACAGAATTTGATAGGACTGGGCTGCTCTTCGCATCCACCTGCTATTTGAGTCAATAAAGGATCATGTAATCATATGGCTGAGAAGTTACTGAAGCAGCAAGACGTGGTTACGGCAAATACCAGTAGAGAGGTACAAAGCAGGCATACAGGCCCTCTAATTAAGGGACCATTGAACGGAGATAAAGTTGAACAATAGTTTTCTTTGAGGCGGGAGAGATAGTGTAGTGTACGCTACTTGAATGCTGAATAAAACCAATCTGATTAAAGAAAGAAAGAAACCAGCATATTATATTACTTAACTGAACGCTCCTTATGGAGTAAGATAAATAGCGTATAAACCAAATAAATACAAATCAGAATAGTGCTAATGAAGTACTTATTATAAAACAGTACATGTTCTCTTAATACACGCGCTGTCGGTGGCACGCGAGACCCTAATTTCCCTTCCTGGGTTTCTTCTTGCAAAGCAAACAGCGCGAGAAAATTCGAGATCTTTCTGCGAGCTCTGAACAGCGGCCGCTGCGTGCTCGGGGCCAGATTAACCTCATTCTAATGAGATCTTAAATTATATGTAAATTCCACTTCTCTTCTTTTTTATCTGTGAATCAGGTCTTTCAATTGTCGTATTCCGTCTGGATTTATACTGCTTCTTTATTCGGCCGAATAAACTCGGAGAGAAATCTGCTTGTCGGTTCCGCCTCATCACTGAATTATTCATTCAGTTTCCATCTCTCTACTGCCGAGGGGCCTTTTTAAAATCTCGATGGCGAGTTAATTTCCACAATTTCTTCGGTATATACAGAGACTTTGTTGCTTTCATTAGTATGTTTCCTCTTGTTTGTGTTTAATCTTTTAGTGTTGTAGAAAGTGATTGTTAATTGGAATGCTTTTCGCCTATGTAATTCTCTGGCCACAGACTATCAGAGCTGCGCCATGTAGTTCGTTAACCTAAAACACTTAGGTCTATCCTCGTCAGTCTGTGTCTGTTCGTAACGAATGTTTAGAGAAATGACGGAGGAAGAACTAGTTATCAGTTACATTTTTTGTTTCACTTTACTCTTGGTAACGGTTGTCTCACACTTGCTTCGTCAATACGGGTACATAGCTGCCAACTACTACGGATTGTCCGTAATTGTTACGGATTTATCGTCATATTTACGGAGTTACGGGAAGTTCGTGAAAAATTACGGACACTAGACATTTTACGATCTGTTGTGTTTTAAGAAAATCGGAGTAGGTACTATCTACATTTCGGTAATAGCCGATAAAAGTTTTATATAAATAATTTATTTCATTTCTGAGTACGTAGCAAAGCTGTAGGAAATGTTAAAGATAGCATTTCCGTTGGAACAAATCTGGATCAAATCCCGCCTATAATCTCCTACACACCTACCAAATGCACGCTCACACACCCAAGATCTATGTAAATTCTATGGTCTATAATGAGTATAATGTCTTTGATTCAAGCTTAACAGCCCACGTGTTTACCGGGTGGCGGAAGTTAGCCAGTTCGTTTCCGAAGAGAGAAGCTTTTACTGGCTTTTCTCGCGTATACCTGTTTTCGTAGCAGTCTTGTGCAGCTAGAATGAAATATGAGTGATGAGCCATTTGTGACACCTCTGTTCAGTGGTTTCATTCTTCGTTTAAAATCCAAAACCATTTTGTGTATCCTTAGCTGCTAAGGATTTTATATTTAAAAAATGGAAGGAATTTCACCCTTTTCTGTTCCTTCGGCAACTGTTAACTTTCCGTAAATACAGTTATTTGCAACTTACAGGAATATTTCTAAGCCACTCACGGTATTTACACAAATGTTTTAGGTTCTTCCACCTAACCTCAGTTTTTTTTATACAGAATAGTTTTTATACGGGTCGTGGCAGATATTTATGAATACAGAGTCAGGCTTAAATTTTTAAAATACTCTTGGGACACGGCCGTAGCCCTACGTCCTCTTTGGTCTTGCGCATCATTACGGATAGCCAATTGTAAAGGTTTGCAGTTATGCGGGTAAGTGGTCATTGTGTTTTTAATCATTAGTGCTGCTTTCACATTTCTGTTGGCTTTTCTGGTTTGAGCAAAACGCTAATGGTACTTAAAAAAGTTTTTTAAGTCTTAGTACTAGCGTGCAAGCGTCCGTGTGTGTGAATTTTAGATGTTAGTGTAATGAGTTCAGAGATGTGTACGAGGACACGTTATCTCCGAGCGGGAATAGCCGCTCTGTTCTAGGCGCGATGTCAGGGACAAACACGGTATCATTAATCCAAGTGGCAATATCTTCTTCGTATTTCGTAATTTCAATAATTGTGCCGGTAACGCTTATTTAACACATATGTTTGTAAACCTAGTGGACCAAACTGCTCAGGTCACCGGTCGCTAGAGAGACTAACTCACGCTGGGGACAAAAAACACGCACAACACACGACTCGAGCCTACTGCGCGCCTTGAGCAGAGCATCGCTTTGCTCGTTGGAAAACGAAGCGGTATATTCAAATTAATAATATGCCAAGATCGCAAAAAATAGTTTGTCTTGACGACTAGTTTCGGCACACTAAGGTGCCATCTTCTGGGCTGGTATCTTTAGGGCATTTATAGAAGTGCTGAACATAGTTGTTGTTATTTCAGTTGGTGCAACTATATTGAGGACTTCTATAAAGGCATAAGTGCCCTAAGATACCAGACCAGAAGATGGTATCTCAGTGTGCCGAAATCGCTCACGACAAATAAAAAAGATTGCCACTGCGGCCGGCAAACATTTGAACATTTTTGTAATCAGTTATCGGACTGAAGTCCACCATAACGGCTACCGGAACGTCTCTGGAATTACTAAATGTTCAAATGTCTGTAAATCTATCGGACCAGACTGCGTGGTCATCAGTCCTTAGCTTACAAACTACTTAAATCTAGGTAAACTAACCTAAGGACAGACACACACACACACCCATGCCCCAGGGACGACTCGAACCTCCACGGCGAGCAACCGCGCGCTACGCAGCGAGACGCTTTAGACCGCTCGGCTACTCCACCGCGGCTCTGGAAGTACTGTCGTATAATATGATAATGTAGTAAATGACTAAATAATTGTGTGTCTATAGAGGGAGATGATAGGGCAGTGCAGAGTTAAGCAGGCGAGTACAGATGAGCGTGCGACGCCTCGGAGTCGCATCTGATGTCCCTGGAGGGAATCGAGCAGGCGAGGCAGCAGGAAGTGGCAGAGAAAAGGAGCCAGGAAGGAGGCGGCCAGGGGTCGAGTAATTGCTGACTGCGGACCGGCGGTGTAGATGCTATCTGCCGGTAATGGCGGGCCGCGTGTGTGTGTCACAGCTCCCTACCAAAAACTCCGCCGGTACTACCGACCTGTCCGAATTACGCACTCTAAAATTAATCTCCCTGTATTATCTTGATTTAATTAAAATATTGCTTCTCGCAGGCCAGCGGTTCAGTTTTTTTTTTTTATTCAGAGCTGTTATGACAGCGCCCAACGCCGCAAGGGTACGAGGCGGCTGTAATTAGCCGTAATGCGGCCAGTTCCGTACGCGGGTTCCGTAGCGATTAAGAGGCCATAAAATACACGAGTTCCGTCGTAATAGCAGCGAGTCCCACCCTCGCCTGGAAACTGTCGACCATTCACGCACAGCCCTGCGTACAGACGTTCAGAGGATGCTAGTTGCTCGTATTGTGTAGTTTCTACTCCAGGAGATGTTTCTACTCGTGTTACACATTTCATGTCGGCATTTATATAGCGGTGCAGCTGGTAATGTATGAATAGTGTGTACTGAAATGAATACTCAGGTAGTACCTTTCCAAAAAATAAAATGTTTGTATAGCTTATGGGACTTGACTACGGGGTCATCAGTCCCTAAGCTTACAAACTACTTATGAACTAGCTAAGACTAAGAACGGCACAAATATCCATGCCCGAGGGGGGATTCGAACCCCCGACCGTAGTGGCCGCGCAGACCGTGACTGGAGCGCCTCAGTCTCCTCGGCCACCGCGGCCGGCAGTACCTTTCCAGGCCAGAAGTGCTTCCACAGGACACAGTACATCTACGTGTACTTACAACTGGTGGGACGATCTTCTCCTTCAGTTCTTGGCTATTGGTTCCTCTTTAGAGTGCACTTCTCATCGATACGTCTCTTGGTTCCAAACGTTACAACGTTTAACGTGAATTAATCGAGGAATTAAACTACTTTGAAAAACAGTAAGCTGTTAATATTGGCCGGCCGCGGTGGCTTAGGGGATTGAGTCGCTCCAGTCACGGTCCGTCCTTAGTGTTAGCTAGTTCGTAAGTAGTTTGTAAGTTTAGGAACTGATGACCCCGTAGTTAAGTCCCATAGACTCTACAAACATTTGAACATTTGTTAATATTGAAATTTTATCATAGTTATCAAGTACAGTGAAGGAAGTACAGTACATTGTAGTGCAGTTCTAGGCGCCGCAGGTTTGCGTTCTCCCTCGGGCGTGGATGTGTGTATTGCCCTTAGCGCAAGAAATTTTGTTAGTCTTTGGACCGGTAATTACAGTAGTTTGAAATTTCAGTTTGAGAACCACACTTATCTCTGCTTTCCCTTAATCTTCTTCTTTCAAAAGCATTCCTTGAGCGATCATAGTTTCTGTCCCCAAGTCAAGGAATCTGCAGTCTACACCGTCTGAGCCTCTGATTCAGACCCTCCTCTCGGCTCTGTACCAGAGGACCACAGTCGGTTCTGTCGACTGTGCTGCAGATGGTGAGCTCTGCTTTCATCTTGCAAGCAAGACAGTCTTTACCACTTCAAATAGCCGCTCAAAACCTGAGAGGATCTCTTCAGATCCGAAGCGACGCACATCATTGGTACCGACGTGAGCCACCACCTGCAGTTGGCTGCACCCCGTACCCTTCATGGCAGCCGGAAGGACTCGTTCCACATCTGGAATGACTCCACCCGGTATGTCCTGCAGTACATGTGTCTGTGTTTGCACACGCGTGCTTCTACTACTTTGTTCGTCTCTTCAGTGTGTAACAACTGTGGGCAGCTCGCATGCCTACGGATTTGTTTGGTCTACTAGAGGGAGAGGTTGAAAGGCTCAAAATGGCACGTGCTTGTCTACATATATAGTTTAGAGACAGCGCTTTAGGTCAGGAACTACACACAGCTCCTGAAGCAATCGTTACACACGTTTTGGGAATTACCGTGCATTTCACGGTGGTCACAGTGTGTACCTGTAGATAAGAATGACTTGTTGTTGTAGTGCTCTTCAGTCCGCAGACTGGTTTGATGCAGCTCTCCACACTACCCTTTCCCGTGCAAGTGTCTTCATCTGAGAATACGTGCGGTAACCTACATCCTTTTCCATCTGCTTACTGTATTCCTCCCTCGGTCTCCCTCTACGATTTTTACCCCACACTCTTCCCTCTAATGCTAAGTTGACAATTCCTTGATGTATTAGAATGTGTCCTACCAATGTATCCCTTCTCTTAGTCAGATATGCCAGAAACTCCTTTTCTCCCCAACTCGGTTAAGCACCTCCTCATTTGTCATTTGATCTACCCATGTAATCTTCATCATTCGTCTGTACCACCACATTTCAAAAGCTTCTATCACCTTTTTGTCTGAACTCCTTATCGTCTACGTTTCACTCCCATAAAATTCTACACTCCCGACAAATGCTTTCAGAAAGGACTTCCTAACATTTAAATTAATATTGAATGTTAACAGATTTCACTTCTTTAGAAACGCTTTTCTTCTCATAGACATTCTACATTTTATACCTTTTCTACTTCGGCCATCATAAGTTTTTTTGCTACCCAAATATCAAAACTCATCTACTACTTTTATTGTCATTACCTAATCTAATTCCTTTAGCATCTCCTGATTTTCTGACATTCCATTCAATTACTTTCGTTTTACTCTTGTTACTGTTCATCTTATACCTTCCTTCAAGACTCATTGCATTCCTTCCTTGCTTCAATGCACAGATTGAACAACATTGGGGAAAGACTACAACCCTGTCTTATTCCCTTCCCAACCTCAGCGTCCCTTTCTTGCCCTTCGACTCTAATAACTGCTGTCTGGTTTTTGTATAGGTTGAATATAAGTCTCCGCTTCCTATATTCTACCCCTGCAACCTTCAGCATTTGAAAGAGTGTATTCTAGTCGACATTGTCGAAAGCTTTCTACAACTCTACAAATGCTAAAAACTTAGGTTTGCCTTACCTTAGCCTATCTTCTAAGACAATTCGTAATGTGAGTATTGCCTCCCGTGTTCCTACACATCTCCTAAATTCAAACTGATCTTCCCCGAGGTCGGATTCCACAAATTTTTCCATTTGACTGTAAATAATTCGTGTTAGTATTTTGAAACCATAACTTATTAAACTGATAGTTCTGTATTTTTCACATTTGTACTTACACTTTGTACTCCCTTTTGTTTGCGTCCCTTGCTTAATTTTTATATTTTCTCCTCTCATCAATTAATTTCATTATATCCTGTGTTACCCAGGTATATCTATTAGGCCTTGTCCTTCTGCCTATATGATCCTCTGTGGCCTTTGTGCAGTGACAGTGTCTTGCGAGCCAACTGCTCTGCCGTGGTTATTAAGCACGCCTGTGGCGGGTCCTTATCTTGACGGCCTTATCTGGGAGGAGCACTGCCGCCGGTTTTTTCCGGTAATTGCCTCAAGACGGCCGGAAGGCTCTATTTGCACGGGAGTGGCTCATTCCCCTGCCACGGAAACTGGTAACACTCTGGAACGAAAGGGGCCACACGCATAACTCTGTGTTCTTCGGATAAAGAATTTCTGTCACCTGTGTAATACGAACTGTGTCGTGAATTCGTAGTCAGTGCTATGCTTGGGTTTCTTCTGGTATTTGAAAAACCGGGAAATTGTAGTACTCACAATAAACTAATACTGTAGTGCACGGCCGATTAACAGAATGTTCAAATGCTTTTAAATCTATGGGACTTAACTAATCTGGTCATCAGTCCCTAGGCATACAAACTGCTTACACTAATTTTTGCTATGGACAACAAATACACCCATGCCCGAGGGAGGACTCGAACCTCCGACGGCGCGGCTAGGCGCCGTGGATCGCTCGGCCACTCCACTGCGGCACTGCGAGATTCAGGCGTGCTTGATAGAAGTAGGAAATGGTTGTATGGGAGCTGTATGTGCTACGTACGGCTGTAAAAGCTAACTACAAACAGTGATGCACTCCGAAATCTTTCTTTAGGTTCCTGAAAAATAGAGATTTCTAAACATAATAGTTTAAGAAGACTACTATTAAGCCTGCTGCGATCGTTTCTTCTACTAAACATTGTCTTTAACGCTTTGATTTACCCTTTTTTTATAAGTTCTTTGTAGGTACAGGCAGTGGGTTGTTCGTAAGCGAAGCATTTTGAGAAAGAAAGGTCCAGAGCATTTGAATAAAATTTATGTATTATGCCCAGACTACTTTGTGAAGAAAGATTTTGTAAAGCCAAGGGTAAATGTAATTTGTTCATTGCGCGTAGTTTTATTTTTTTAATGGTGGTTAATGTATTATAACAACAAATGTGTAAGTTTTATATGAATCCATTTAAAGCGTAGACGAGGCTTTGGAAACGTCAGTCCAATACCTTCAGTGTCAGCTATTTGTACTGAAGCAAAACTTATATTTTATGAAACACAAGGCTAAACAGAAATATAAAATATTGTCTTACATTTTCGTCATCATTTCCAGTATTTAGCCTAATGCACTGCCTTCCGTTCTGCTACCTATCTGCTCATGGACACTGCGTTCATGTATATGGTTAAAACTTGCATCATGTATTGTGTTATTTTCAGTTCGAATTCTATACTAATAAACTGTACACATTATGAAGGGTATTTGTCTGTCTACGCAATTACAAAGAGTGCCATCGTTTTGAACCAAACGCGATTCGTTTCACTGATTATAAAACATCTTCAGTGGTCTGAAATGAGATATATGTATACTTTTATTTGCTTTTATCAAACGAAAACAGTTCGTTAAAAATTTGTAGAATGCTGAGTTTTGGACTTTGGAAAAATTTTCTTAGATTTTCGCCTGACACAATGAAGCGCGGAGGTGTTACTCAGTTCGTGGCAGAGACAACTGCTTCAGTTTCTTTTGCCCTACATTAAAAAAAAAAAAGTTATAATATCTTAAGGGGCGTAACAAATGTAAACCTTGCAAAGTAATTTTGGTAAGCAGCAAAATAAAACACGGAATCACACATGTTAAGGCAACTGTAGCCTACAACTCGAACCAAAAGATGGCACTGGTAACGGTGTCGCCTGAGAAAAATCATGTAAATGCCACGGAGTTTCCGCTGTTATCTTTATAAGCTGAAATACAAGGTGATCAT
Organism: Locusta migratoria; assembly: GCA_026315105.1. Taxonomy (NCBI): domain Eukaryota; kingdom Metazoa; phylum Arthropoda; class Insecta; order Orthoptera; family Acrididae; genus Locusta; species Locusta migratoria. The sequence continues at coordinate 52,113,308 of CM048751.1, forward strand.
TCCTCAGCGCAACCGCCTGTGCAGTGTGCGACTTCCCGGCTTAGCGGGCCGCCCTACGTCCGCACTAAACGAGTTGGCGCGCAAGTTATTTCTGACATACATGACACAAACACGTAGAAACAAAAGTTTATTACTCACCTGTATTACGCAACGAGATGCTGGAACTGCCTCCCTTCGTTGTTCGAGCATTTCTGACACCTGCTTAGGAATTTGCCCATTACACTCTGAAGTTCCCTCTCAGAAATTGCATTGATTTCATGACAAATGTTTGTTTTTAGTTCATCTAAAGTGTGTGTATTTGATTTGTACACTTTCTCATCTAATGCTTCCTACAAATAAAAATCGCAGTCCCTGCACGAATAAAAAAATAAAGAGTGTGGTGCGCTTTTTGCAGCGAGAGAATAATTGGCCCTATATTTTTTCAGGAGACAATAGTGACATGTATGTTGAAAACATATCGCGGCCTTTTTTTGCCCAATTAACTGAGAGAGAACGTGCTTTCGCGACATTTCAGCAAGAATATGCGATGGCACATACAGCGAACTTATCATTACAGGAAATTGGTAATGTGTTTGGTGAAAGAATTATCACTAAGAACATTTGGCGCTCTCGTTCTCCCGATTTAACCCCGTGCGAATTCTATCTGTGGGGAATATTAAAAGAGAAAGTGTACAAATCAAATCCCCACACTTTAGATGAACTAAAAACAAACATTCGTCATGAAGTCGCTGCATTTTCTGAGAGGGAACTTCAGAGTGTAATGAGCAGCTTCCTCAGCAGGTGTCAGAAAAGCTCGAACAACGAAGGGAGGCAGTACCAGCACCTCGTTGCGTAATACAGGTGAGTAATAAACTTTTCTGTTCAAGTGTTTGTGTGATGTATGTCGGAAATAACTTACGCGCCAACTCGTATTAAATTTGGTGCGGACGCCGGGCGGACGGCTTAAGCGGGCACCGCAGGCAGCTGTCATCCATCGCCGGCGACTGGCACGCTGCAGAGGCGGTTGCGGTGAGGATTGATCACCCTGTATTTATGTCTTCCTGGATGTTTCAAATTTATTGTTATATAGACAGTTATTTTAGGGTTTTGAATTCGGTTTATGATAAGCATGCAAATCACTAGCTAAGTTTCTGTCTTTGTAAAACAATGGTAACATAGCAGGAAACTAAGACTTGTTGAGAACATATTAAGGCTTTTTGTGACATATACTCGAGTGCAGTATGTTACTGAACAGTCGTGGATCAATGGGAAAGTTTGACGTTGAATGTAACGGGACTGTACTGGTTTGTGTTGCATTTGTCTGTGATGTGGATTTTGTTGGAGCGTACTTATTCTTATAACGCTGCCTCGCAGCCTGAAGCACAGCAACTGTAAACGGCAGGTACCTTCTGTGCTAAAAGTGTTGAAGAAATAACACTAAAATTTTGTACTTAGTATCGAAACTTCGTCTTGAACGTAAAGGCTGTGACAGTGGCTTTACTCAAGAGTTGTGCGATAATATAATGACAAGTTCAGATAGTGTGTCGGCTGACAGCGGCGGCGTGTCTAAGGGTGCGTTTACGCTGCCACCTCGCTGCTCGCGACGATCAATCAAATCCACCGTGAGGTTATAATGCTTTAGTGTCGCTCTGAATAAACCCATTAGTTTTTTCTTTGCGTTAATCATACCAGTTTAACCACGAATAAGATTATAAATGCTCGACTTCAGAAGTAAAATATTTTTAAAAAGTAATGTAAAGGGTAAACATGGATATTTATTTTTATGGGTTGCAAAATAAAATTAATAGTGCGGTTCAAGAGTTAATTTTTTGCTTTGGAAACAACGGAAGAGGACAAAAATACTAGATAATATTAAGAATACGCGAAACAGATTATCAATATTACTAGTTTCTGTGGTTGAGGAGAGATGAGAAGACGTAGAAAGTGAGAGAGGGTTAGTAGTTTCGTTATTTTCTTCCTTAAATATGTATCTGGAGAGAAGCAAGGAAGATGAAGGAGAATTCCATATGTTGAGTCGAAAATGGGAAGCGGCTTTAAATTTTCGAACGCCACCCATATCCTTTCGGTGTGGATAGCTTCCACCAGAGACAAATATATACAGACGGGAAACCTCCGTAAGGGCCCGGTCCTAAGCTCAGTGGTGCGGGGAGGGAGGGTTTCCAGCAGTTCCGTAAGATGTCCCATGATGGCGCTGCAGTCAGAAGCAGCCCTTTAAACTGGCCAAAGCAGGCGGCAGGTAGCGGCTGTCCCCACCACCACCTCCCCTCAAACGCCAGCAAGCTGGACACAGCCATGGCCTCGTGGCAGGCGGCACGAGTTCTCCCCTCAGCCTCCCCTGCACACTACCCTCTGACATGCGAGAGGCACCCTCTAGTGTGGTCTACCGATACTAAGCCAGGGAACCGCCCGACACATGCTAGCATCTTACGGAACTACGAGGGGAGCGTAGGACAGTGGTTTAGGGGTGGTTTCTCCTCTTTATAGGTTACTCTGTGCTTCCACTCATCCTCGCTGCAGAAACGACGCGGCACTGGGCGCAACTGAAAGCCCCGGGAAGTAAATTGCGGTACAACAGCGCCTGCCGCTTTCTTAGCAGGACCACAGAGTAACATATACAGAGGAGAAACCACCCCTAAACCACTGTCCTACGCACCCCTCGTAGTTCCGTAAGATGCTAGCAGGTGTCAGGTGGATCGCTGGCTTAGGGTGCCTCTCGCACGTCAGAGGGTAGCGTGGAGGGGAGGCTGAGGGGAGAGCTTGTGCCGCCTGCCACGAGGCCACGGCTGTGTCCAGCTTGCTGGCGTTTGAGGGGAGGTGGTGGTGGGGACAGCCGCTACCTGCCGCCTGCTCTGGCAAGTTTAAAGGGCTGCTTCTGACCGTAGCCACAGACAAATATATACAGACGGGAAACCTCCGTAAGAGTCCGGTCCTACGCTCAGGGGTGCGGGGCGGGAGGTTTTTAAGCAGTTCCGTAAGATGTCCCATGATGGCGCTGCGGTCAGAAGCAGCCCTTTAAACTGGCCAGAGCAGGCGGCAGGTAGCGGCTGTCCCCATCACCACCTCCCCTCAAACGCCGGCACGCCGGACTCAGCCGTGGCCTCGTGGCAGGCGGCACGAGCTCTCCCCTCAGCCTCCCCTCTACGCTACCCTCTGACGTGCTCATCAAGTGTTTCCGGCGACGCCCAGTGTGAACTGAATCTGTCGCTTTGTTTCCCGTTACAAGCATAATTATTTTTTAAAGCGGAGTTGTAAGTACCCACGGATAGAATGAGCTAAACTTTGCCTACTATGATATGGTAGCATGGTGTGAGGCGTTCAAATGTTCAAATGTTTGTAGAGTCTATGGGGAGAGTCTACGGGATCATCAGTCCCTAAACTTACAAACTACTTATGAACTACTTACGAACTAGGACGGCGCAAATATCCATGCCCGGGGGGGAAACGAACCTCCGACCGTAGTGGCCGTGCTGACCGTGACTGGAGCGCTTTAGTCCCCTCGGCCACCGCGGCCGGCGGTCTGAGGCGTCATGCTACAGACTGGGCGGCCGTTCCTGCCGGTGGTTCGATTCCGCCCTCGGGTATCGGTTGTGTGTGTGTGTGTGTGTGTGTGTGTGTGTGTGTGTTTGTGTTCTCCTTATTGCAAGTTTTACGGTATGTTTAAAACGTGTTTTCCACTCTCAAATAGACACTAGAAGAAAATCTGAACGTGTTTTATCTATGAGGTCATATTTAAAAAAATTATTAAAATTATTAATATTCGTGTTGTCAGCCCCCGTAGCTCAGACGGCAACGTCGCAGAGGGCCCGGGTTCTATTTGCGGCGGGGGGACTGCTTCTTGTGTGTTGTCCTCATCATCACAGACAGTCACCGAAATGGCGTCAATTAAAAAGACTTGCTTCGGGCGGCCGAACAGTCCCAAACGGGATCTCCCGGCCAGAAATGGCATACGCGTTGCTGTTTTTAAGTCTGGAAACTGGTTTGATGCAGCTCTCCAGCCTACTCTATCCTAGCATAATCTCCTCATAAGAACGGCAACCAACATCAATTTGAATCTGATAACTGTATTCCTGTCTTGTTATACGATTTTTAACCCATACACATCCCTCCAATGCTAAATTTACGACTCCTTAATGTCTCAGAATGTGCCCTATCAATCCATCCCTTCTTTTAGTCAAGGTATGCCAGAATTCCTCTTCTCCCCAGTTCTGTTCAGTACCTCCTCATGAATTACGCACCTACCCACCTAATCATTAGCATTCGTCTGTAGCAGCACATTTTAGAGGCCTCTTTTCTCCTCATGTCTGAACTATTTATCATCCATGTTTCAGTACCGTACAAGGAAACACTCCACAGAAAGACTTCCTAACACTTAAAATTAGTATTCCAAACTTCTCTTTTTCAGAGACACTTTCCTACTCATTGCCATTCTGCATTTTATATCACCTGTACTCCGACCATCTTATGTCATTTTTCTGCCACAATTAACAAAGTCAACTACCACCTTTAATGTTTCGTTACCTAATATTTACCCCTGTTTTGCTTTCGTTAATGTTCATCTTACACGCTCCTTCCAAACACACTGTCCACTATGTTCAATTGCTCCTTCACCTAGAACATTAATTCTTCTCCACATATCTTCATGCTCTCCTTCACAGCTTGGTCAATGTACAAACTCAATGTCATTGGAGAAAGGCTACAACTCTAGTTACTCCCTTCCCTTTCGTGCCCTTCGACTAGTATAACTATTGTCCGGTGTTTGTACAAGTTGTAAATAACCTTCCGTTTCATATATTTTACCCATTCTGACTTCAAAATTTGAATGAGTCTATTCCTGTCAAAATTGTCAAAATTTTTCTCCAAATGTACAAAATCTAGAAATGTAGGTTTGCCTTTTCTTAATCTATCTTCTAAGATAAGTCGTAAAGTGAGCATTGCCTTCCGTGTTTCTACATTTCTTCTAAATCAAAACTGACCTTCCGCGAGGTAGGCTTCTACCAGATTTTCTATTTTTCTGTTAATAATTCGCCTTAAAATATTACAACCATGATTTTTTAAACTGATGGTTCTGAAATTTTCACACCAGTCTCTGCCGGCTTTCTTTGGATGGTAATTCCCCGTACTGATTTTGTATTTTAACCCTGTAATCACTTGCCAGAAATCCTGTTTATCTTTCCGCCGAACTTAATTAAATCCGTCTATATCTAACTTCAACCTATCCATTTCCCTTTTTAAATTTTCTTATCTCCCTACCCGATTAAGGGATCTAACATTCCATGCTCCGACCGTAGAATGCCAGTATTGTCTTTCCTGATGACGACATCCTCCTGAGTAGTCACCGCACGGAAATTCGAATGGGGGACTATTTTACATTCGGAATATTTTACCCGAGAGGATGTTATCATATATTCATATAGTAGAGGTGCATGCCCTCGGGAACAGTAACGGCTGTCGTTTCCATTTGCTTTCAGCCGTTGGTAGTGACTGCATTGGCGAAGCCACCTTAGCTGATCTTACAAGACCAGCTGAGTGGATCTTCCAGACTGTTGGCCCTGCTGCCCCTCTTCAGGAACCAAACGTATGTGTGGCCTCTCCACAGATGCTCCTCCGCTGTAGTTGCAGCTACGGCCCATTCAACTGTATCGTTTGGGCACGCAAGCTACCCCATCTCGACAATGTCTGTGTTTCAGTAGTATTAATATATAATATTAATGCTACATTATTGTTTTTTGTGTGTGTGTTTAGGTCTGGATGAATGAATATACGCACAGTTCAATACATATTTACGATTCTCATGTTGAATAATACATAATTTTTTTCAATGGCGCTCTCTGGCTCGTGGATAACGTGCTAGAGATCTATTTCTCAGAGGTTTAATGCAGTAGAAGTATGTTTACTCTCATTTATCATATCTTTCAGTGCTTGGCATTGGTTGTTCACGTAAGAAATGTCAAGTTTCATTGTTTTTAGGATCAACGCTAAACTTTAGATGATCCACATCTGCCAAGGTACATTTTTTTTTCAAAGGGTGTGCATATATTTTTAAGCACTACGGTCCTTCATCATTCTTCGATGGGGTCAGCATTACATTTGTTCCATGTCTTCGTAACGTCGATTTTGATAAGAATCATGTGAATCAAGTTGTATCGTGGGTTTCTATGGCGTAGACAGTAATAAAACGTTAAATGGAATTGGTTCTTAGCGAATTAAGATACGTTATGAAATTATTGTGAAAGTATTTCTATCTCAATTATCACGACGGTGTTTAAATAATGGTGGCTGGTCAGAGGGCAGTTCTTTGTCAGGAAGAGAAAGTGATATATGTGATTAGACGAGTTTTGTCAGAAGGTACACTAAATCATTGGGCTGTCGTCTCTCTCTACCAACAGCTGGCCTATCACACGCAAATTATATGTTAATGGCTACGACAGTAACAGTGTGCGTACCGTACTACATGCATTCTGACTCTCTAGAAGTTACAAGAATATTATCGCAAGGAAACGTTAAGCATAACAGATTTTATCACATTGCCTAATGGTTTAGCTGTACCTAAGGCGTTTTTTGTGGATTGTGAGGTTGAATTATCGGGTCTGTACGTATCCAGCCCCGTGTACCTGAATTTTCTTATTACCCTTTTTACTGCTCATTTCAGATTAGGATCAATGAATTGTTGAATTTTCCGTATCTTTTCATTCGTATATAGACATCTGTGTTGTTTATCATATTCTAATATTATCGTTTCATAGTAGAAAAAATGTGACAGAGGCTTGGAACGCAGCAATTGTGATTATTAAAAGAAAATGATGAATTCTGATTTCGCTTTACTCACTCAGCTTTTTTCGTCGTTTTTCATCCAGGATAACACTGATATCAGTGTGATAGATGAAAGTAGTTAGAGAGAGTTGACGCTATTCTCTGCAGACCGTCATTAACGAAAGAGCTCGTTTCTGTAAAGCGTTTACAGTGCTTGCCCGTACTCTTACCGATTGACGAATTAAAACTGTCACCTTGAGAAACATTTAAGCTGTTGACTGTATTGTATATTATGGTGCGCCTCGGTTGCACAGTGGTAGAGTGCCAGACTACAAATCCAAAAGTCGCGGGTTCGATCCCCGCCAGGTCCTAGGATTTTTATCTGACACTTTCCACTCCTTTCACCTCTGGCAGTAATGCTCATGTGAAAAATACCGAGTAGCACTATGGTTCGGAACCCACGTTAAACTGTAGATCCCCCTATAACTGGCTGGGTAAGTCAGTTCGAAGGTCGCAGGAAGGCAACGGCATACCACCTGCAAACAGGACCATGCCTAGTAAAGCACTGTGGTGTTCAAACCAATCTACGGATTGTTGACTGCTTTACCTTTTTAAAGCTCGGCACCGGTAGGCCAGACTGCGGTTCCAGCAGTGAACGTGAGTGAGCCACGCGCCAGCACCTGCTGGGAGGCGTGCGCAGATAGCCGCCGCGCCGCGCTGCGCCACGAGATAAGCGGCCACTGCGCTGCTGCCATGCCGCGGGGAACCCGGCGCGCCGTGGAAGACGAGGGCAAAATTCAGACGCTCCGCACAAGGTGGTGAGCTCGCTGTGCGACGAGACAAGAACAACGTGTAACTGAAGCTTTACGTCACTCTCCAGTGAATGCCTGTAAAACTCACCACTGCACACGAACTGGTCTTAATACCATTGTGATAACTAGTACCTTTGTCATACATTCTGAAAAATCATAAATGTCAATAACACGTGTGGTTTACGTTATGACACATTACATTAGTGGTATTCCAATGGATTCCGGAGTGAGAAGTTTCTGGGATATGGAAAGGAAGTGCGATACAACAAAATTACTCTCCATTGCAAAATACGATTGTTCTAGATTGTTAAAAAAATCGATAACATGATGTAAAATTGATATCAAACATTTTTGTCCCTACCGACGTCAAAACTGATTGTTCTCCTCGGCGTAGAGAATAACAAATTGTAGGAATAATCTTCGCCGGCCGCGGTGGCCGAGGGGACTAAGACGCTCCAGTCACGGTCTGCACGGCTACTACGGTCGGGGGTTCGAATCCCCTCTCGCGCATGGATATTTGTGCCGTCCTTAGGATAAGCTAATTGATAAGTAGTTTGTAAGTTTAGGGACTGATGACCCCGTAGTTAAGTCCCTTAAGCTTTACAAACATTTGAACATTTTTTTTTTTTTTTTTTTTTTTTTTTGAATAATCTTCACAATAGTATAATAGTTGAGAATACTACCTCACAAAAATTTGAAATGTTTTTCAATATGTCAACAACTGCGAGACTCCTTTTTGTATTCCTTTATTGCACAATGGCTTTAACGTAGTTCCCATTCGAATGTTGAGAGCAATCGCTGTGTGAGGATCAGAAGAACGTAACTCCATTTCAGCTACTTCACAGAAGAGACGAAAAAAGGTATTTTAAGATGTAAATTTCTTTTTTAAATGGCGTAATACCAACTTTCTTTCCAATAAAATTTATATTACATCAATGAAACAAGAAATTTTCATCTTAAAATACCATTTTTCGCCTCTCCTGTGAAGTAGCTAAAATGGAATTACGTTCTTCTGATCTTCACACAGCGCAATGAGGTATATTATATTGCGTTTCTCCGTTACTAAATAAGTAGACCAAGTCCACACGACAAGAGTCATCTATTATTTCATCGTCATTGACTAAGGACCAGTGGCGAATCCAGGCGGGGGAATGAAATTATCGTACGGTTTTTCTTGGTCGGGATATCCCTATAGGGGTTCGGTCGCCTACTGCATGTCTTTTTATTGACGCCACTTCGGCTACTTGTTGTCGATCATGATGAGGACAAACACACAATAGCCAGTTCCCCGCCGTGAATCGAACCCGGGCCCCTTTCATCGGCGGTCAGAACGCTGCCGCTGTTGCTGCGTCCTACCCTCCCCCCCCCCCCCCCCCATTTCGAGCGTAAGCAAATCCACGTCATTTGCTACAGTGACACAAAATTCGAAGTGCCTAAGAGCTCAGCCTCCTCCACAGATCAGTTCTGGATTCACCAATGCAAAGGACAACTAAGGAAACTAAATGCACGTGTGATTGTTATTGTATAGGAAGAAAGGAGGATAATGGTTTTACGGCCCGTCGGCAGCATGGTCATTAGGGACTGAGCTGACGCCCGAATTGTTTGGATAAGGATGGGGAAGGAAATCAGCCGCGTTCTTTAAAGGCAACCATCGTGGCATTTGCCCGGAGTGATTTAGAGAAATCGTGAAAGCCTACACCTGGACAAAAGGCATCGACATCCAGTTACTTTGAATTAAAGGTCATCAAACCAAAGAAGTATTACGGAAGGACAATTCCGTCCCACACCGATTCCATATACAGTCTTCAGATCGACGATTCAGAAAGCTGCCTATGGCACTTGGGACCACGAATGGCACGTCTCTGAAGCGTTTAAGGCAGGACAAGTGGCAGCTATACAACCAAATGTCTGCTCCGGAGAATGGTTTTCTTCGATGAAGCTTTGTAGACGTCATGCAACGACTCTCATTCGGATGCGACTGGGACATCGATGTTACACTGCGCACCTACACCGTTTGGAAATCATGCCTTGTTCACATTGCGAGAAAGATCCTATGGCAGTGGTGGATCTCAATCACGTTATACTGGCATGCACGAACTACACTACAAAGTGTATTCTACAGAAAGCTGGTTGCGAGGTGTTACCCCCTGCCCACAAGTGTCACTGTCTTACTTCATCGGTTCTACTCGTTTAAGGACAGTTTACTCGAGGACTACCTAAAAGTCACCGGCACCCAGCTCTAATCTAACAGCTGGTGTAGCTCCCATGTTTACCTTGAACAGGCACAGCTTGAAACTGGATGACTAATTTTGTGTTTTATATTTTGACCTTAATTATGTCCTTGCAACTGTTTGTTTTGTGCTGTTTGCACTTCCGTTGTATTACGTCTGTAAATAGTATTGTTGTTGTTGTTGTCTTCAGTCCGGCGACTGGTTCGATGCAGCTCTCCACAATATCCTGCGCAAGCCTCTTTAACTCCAAATAAGAATGGCAACCTATATCTGTTTGAATCTGCTTACTGTATCCATCTCTTGGTCTTCCTCTGCGGTTTTTTCCCCACACACTTCCCTCCAACGCTAAATTCACAATTCCTTGATATCTAAGAATGTGTCCTACCAGTCGTCCCATCTTTTAGTCAAGGTATGCCAGAAATTCCTTTTCTCCCCAATTCTGTTCAGTACCTCCTCATTAGTTACGCGGTCCACCCACCTAATCTTCAGCATTCTTCTGTAGCACCACATTTCAAAAGCCTCTATCCTCTTCCTGTGCGCAGTGTTTATCGCACTGTTTCACTCCCATACAAGGCAACACTCCACACAAATGCCTTCAGAACTGACTTCCTTAGGCTTAAATCAATATTTGATGTTAACAAATTCTTCTTTTTCAAGAACGCTTTTCTACCCATTGCCATTCTGCATTTTATATCCTCTGCACTGCGACCATCATTTGTTATTTTACTGCCCAAGTAACAAAGCTCATGTACCTCCTTTATTGTTTCGTTACCTAATCTAATTCTTTCAGCATCGCCTGATTTTCTTAGGCTGCACTCCATTACCCTAGTTTTGCTCTTATTAATGTTCATCTTATATGCACCTTTCAGCACACTGTCCATTCCGTTCAACTGCTCTTCCAGGTCCTTTGCTGTCTCTGACAGAATAACTATGTCGTCGGCAAAACGCAATGTTTTCAATTTTTCACCCTGACTGTAAATAGCACTGTTAAATATCTGTGATTTTTCTAATTTTATTGTAAGATAGTATGATGTTAGATACCTCTTAATATTGTGATATACATTGTAAGAATTTCAATTATATTCTAATGTTGCCACTGTAATAAATGCTGGCTGTATGGCCACTACAACCAGAAGCCATATAAAGAATAATTAAAAAAAAAACCTACATCTGTTACCCGGCGGTGGATTTGAACCACCCGCCTTCGGAATCGGAGTCCAGTGTGCTAAGCCAACTCCGTCTAGATACGAGGCCTCACAACAAGTCACACCGATACGCTGACCTCTCAAGCTGATTGGCTGGCCGCTGGAGCAAAGCCAAAGAGGTATATAAACAACATAGAGGGGCTATAGGCAAGCTACAGCGCTCTGGGTGGCAGCACTAAGCAACATTGGGCGCCATATTTGAGAACGTCAGTTTGAAGCAGCAGAGTGAGCAGACGATTCTGTTTGTAGTCTAAACTAACGTGTAAGAGCTATTATTGGTGGTAACACATGCCCAGTGTATGTTCGGCGTACAGCTGCAGCAACCGCAGTCATAAAACAGTAGGAATATCATTGATAAAGAAAGAGATATGTAATTATATAGGTCATTGTGTATCAGCGTGTATTTGTCTCTAAACATTCATTATACTTAACTTTCGCATTTACGAAGTTTCAAAGTTATGTTTACTTCAGGACCATCAAAAAGCTAGGCAGAGGACGGATGTATTTGGTGTGTTTTAATGTAATGACAGTTGTTTATATAGTGTACAAAAGCGTGTTAACCATTGGGTAAGTAGCCTAGGTATATGAATTGTAATTAAACTATTCTTTATACAGATTTCTTTTGAAAAACACGGAGTTGCTAACCCAATTGGTAACCAGTATGAGGCGTGATAAGTGGCAGCCTACAAAGTGTAGTTGCATATGCTCTTGTCATTTTGAAGAAAAGTTATGGATGCTACCACCGATCGAAAGCGGCTGTTGGCAAGTGCCATTCAACAATAGTTTCGTTTCTGAGCAGCTACAGAAACCAAAAGCTGTAAGGAGAGTACCAAGGAAACGTCAAATTGTGGGAAGCTTGATAAATACGTAATGAACTTCAAAGCATGAAATATCATTTGAACCACAGGCAGAATAAAGGTAATCAAAGATTTTAAAGAAATTCGCCTGTGTTTGTAGGGAAATACAAATGATTATTGACATTATAGTAACATCAAATAATGCAGCAGTTCGACGATTGTAAACATTACACTTAGGATGCAGTAGTAAGCGAGAAATGCTATTTGTTGTGGGAATTACTTCCCGAAATGCGCCGTCCAGAAATTAAGGAATAATCGACACTGGCAATGATTAGTATGAAACCTATGATTCAGTTGTTAGCAGACGCCCAGTACTACCTGGCGTGACACTGACGTTCTCAAAGATGGCGCCAACCTTTCCAATTGGCTTCAACTATGGCGGCGCTGTGGCCAGTCTAAGTTGTTTATATAAGTCTTTGGGCACAGCCCACTGCTTCGTAGCGCCAGCCACTGAGCTTGCGAGGGCAGCCTATCGGTGTGACTTGTTGTGAGGCCTTGTACCTAGGCGGTGTTGGCTTAGCACTGCCGCCTCCCTCGGTCAGTATCCAGGAATCTACGCCGAAGCTGTTTATTGTACTAGACAGACTGCGCTGTTAAAGCAGTTATACAGCAGGCTGCAGTGAAACGCGCCCGGCAGCGCTTATCGCGCGCGTGTGCTGTGCCGCGCGCCTGCGTCAGAGCAGCGGCCGGCCGTATCGACCGGCTGGACTGCTGGCACTTCTCTCCCCGGCAAGTGTCGTTCATATCCTGCCAAATACACCAACGTTAAGCTTACTGTACTCAAAACATATGCTACTCATCTTTCTCCCGATACGCCATCGTTAGACTTGGGCATAGCTTTGTGAGAACATACCGCAGGCTTACTATTGTCCCCGCCTTGGGTATCCCTTGATATCTAATAATAATACCTGAACACGAAAATTGGAGTACCGGTTTTCAGTATTATATGAGGAGATATTTTCCTATAGATGTGTACAAACCCACTAATAAAGTAAATGATTGCATGTCTACAACTCTGCTGAATTATTTTTCCCATCGGTCACTTAAATCTCCAACTTTCATAATAAGTGGACACCTAAAATTCAAATGCTATCAACTTCTGCCCTTTGTACCGATTAGCTCATAATCGTCATCATCTTCACCATCAACATCATCTAAGACTGATTACCCATTTCAGCGTCCCTTTGGAGCACAGTGCCCCTACCAAATTCCTCCAGTTTCCCCTATCCAGAAATTTTATAAACGGTACTATGCTCCATTGTCCCGTATTGTCAAGCTCGCTCGACGACAGAGCCGAACCACAGTGGAGGGGTATCTGTGGAGAGGCCAGACAAACGTGTGGTTTCTGAAGAGGGGCAGCAGCCTTTTCAGTAGTTACAGGGGCAACAGTCTGGATCCAGAATGAGGAGGAGAGGTACTGGCAGAAGCGAAGTTGTGAGGCGGCATAGTGAGTCGTGTCGGAATAGCACAGTCGGTAGTGCGCTTGCCAGCGAAAGGCAAAGTCCCAGGTTCGAGTCCCGGTTCCGGCACACAATTTTAATCTGCCAGGAAGTTTCATAACAGTCTGGATGATTGACTGCGCTGGTCTTATAGCACCAGCTACAGGGCCTTGCCATACAGTTACTGCGAAGGGCTGAAAGCAAGGGGAAACTACATTCGTTACTTTTCCTGAGGACATGCAGCTCTACTGGATGAATAAATGATGATGGCATCCTCTCGGGTAAAATATTCCGAATCTCCGGGCGGGGACTACTCAGGAGGACGTCATCATCAGGAAAGACAACACTGGCATCCTACGAATCGGAGCGTGAAATGTTCGATCCCTTAATCGGGTAGGGAGGTTAGAAAATTTAAAAAGGGAAATGGGTAGTCTGACGTTAGACGTAGTAGAGATTAGTGAAGTTCGGTGGAAAGAAGAGCAAGATTTCTGGTCAGGCGAGTACAGGATTATAAATACAAAATCGGTAGGTGGTATTGCAGGAGTAGGTCTAATAATGAATAAGAAAATAGGAATGCGGGTAAACTACTCTGAGCAGCCCAATGATCGAATTATCGTAGTCAAGATAGATACCAAGCCAACACCGACCACAGTAGTACAGGTTTATATGCCAACTAGCTCTGCCGGTGATGAGGAGATCGAAGAAATGTGTGAGGAGGTAAGTGAAATTATTCAGAGAGCTAAGGGAGACGTGAACTTAATTGTGATGGAGGACTGGAATTCGGTAATACGAAAAGGAAGGGAAGGAAAAATAGTAGGTGAATATAGGCTGGCAAAAAGGTATGAAAGCGGAGATAGCTTCGTAGAATTTTGAGCAGAGCACAATGTAATAATAACAAAAACTTGGTTCAAGAATCATGAACGATTTTAGTATAATGGTAAGACATGGATTTCGGAACAAGGTTTTAACCTGTAAGACATAACCAGGAGCAGATAGTCTCTGGCCATATCTTACTGATTATGAACTGTAGACTGAAACTAAAGAAACGTAAGAAAATAGAGATGCGACCTGAAGAAATTGAAGGAACCTGTAGTTCTTGAAAGTTTCAGAGAGAGCTTTAAGCAACAATTGACAGAAACAAGGGGAAGTAATACAGTAGAAAATGAATGGGTAGCTTTGAGATATGAAATAGTGAAGGCGGAAGAGGACCAAATAAGAAGAAAGACAAGACCTACAAATCATCCATGGATATCACAGGAATTACTGAATTCAATTAATGAAAGGAGAATATATAAAATTTCAGTAAATGAAGCAGGTAAAATGGAATACAGCTACTAAGAAAATTGCGTGCTTATGGAATATCGCCCCCATTGTGCGATTGGTTCGAGATTTCCTATAAGAAAAGTCACAGTTATTAGTAATTGACAGTAAGTCATCGAGTAAAACAGAAGTGATAACTGGCGTTCTCCAGGGACGCGTTATAGGTCCCCTACTTTTCCTTGTGTTTATAAACGATTTAGGAGACAATCTGAATAGCTCTCTCAGACTGTTCGCGGATGATGCTGTCCTTTATCGGTTAGTGATGCCAACAGAGGATCAAAAGTAGCTGCAAAGCGATTTAGACAAAATTTGTACATGGTGCGAAAGTTGGCAATTAACACTAAATAATGAAAAGTGTGAAGTGATACACATGACTACTAAAAGGAATCCGCTGTACTTCAGTCACAAGATAAATCAGTCATACCTTAAGGTCGTAAATCCTAGGAGTTAGAATTACGAACAACTTAGTCGGGAGAGACACAGAAAATATTGTGGGGAAAGCAAACCAAAGGTTACGTTTTATTTGCAGAACGCTTCGAAGATGAAACAGCTCCACCAAGGAGACTGCCTACATCACACTGTGCGTCCTGTTCTGGAGTACTGTTGTCCAGTGTGGGACCCTCACCAGATGGGACTGACGGAAGACATTAAGAAGGTTCAGAGAAGAGCAGCTCGTTTTGTTTTATCACGTTACGGGGGGCGGGGGGGGGGTGTCACGGAAATGTTGCACGGTTTGAGGTGGAAATCATTAAAAGAACGACGTTATTCGTTGCGGCGAGGTCTATTTGAGAAATTTCAATCACCGACTTTTACTTCTGAATGTGAAAATATTGTGCTAGCAAACCCCTACATAGGGAGACATGACCATCCCAATAAAATAAGAGAAATCGGGTCGAAAACGGAACGATTTAGGTGTTCTCTCTTCCCACGCGCTATTAGAGAAAGGAACGGTAGAGAAAGATTATGAAAGTGGGTAATGAACTCTCTGCCAGGCACTTAAGTGTGATTTGCAGAGTATCTATGTAGATGTAGATGATGTCGCCTGTGTGCGGTACGTGACCGCCTCAAAGTGGCTGATAAGGGGACCATCACAAGTCAACGGAACGGATTTTGAGGGGTCTCGGATATGCAATAGAGGGTCATACTCTTGAGTATGAGGCTACCCGCTGTTTTAGCGATGGGCCTTGGTTTTCGAGAAAATTGATGTTGAAGTTCACTGGACTACGTAAGAAGCTTAACTTCGCCCTGTTCCAAGAAAGTGAGCGTGGCGCGACGGTTAAGGTGTCCAGCTACCATACTAGAGGTACTGTGTTTTTACTTTTAAAAAAATCTGAATACTCCGACATTTTTCATTTTATTTTAGAGGACATAAACTAATCTTGCTATGCCACAACAGAAATCCGAAATACTAATTAATTTTCCATAAATTCAGGGCACCTGCTTTTTCGAAGATGATCAAATATGCTCAAAGTTAACGGATGTAAGGGAACTCTTTGTTAATGTAAATGAACTATTTCTGTTACCGCTCGTTCGCCTGAGGACAGTAGCTTTTATGAAATCTGCTCTTCGAGAAATATCATCTGCATGTCTGTTGTGGCATAGCAAGCGACGCAGGCGATAGCGAAGAAGCTTTTGTAATAATGACGAGAAGATTAAATTATTATGGCTAAACTGAAACTTTCTAATTTCACAAGATGTACACTGTTTGTTGATATTCTGTAAAATAAAGTGAAAAAATGTCGGACTATCCTGTTAAAAAAATAGCAAGCAAACAAAAAGACGGTGAGGACCGGAACGTGGGACCTGCAGCCCAGCACGCTAGCTGGCGGCCTAATCGCTGCGCCACGCTCGCTTTGTTGGAGCGTGGCTAAGGTTAGGCGCACTTCAGTATCAAACCAAGGCGCGTCACTAGAAAAGCGTATGTCTCTGTACAGCGTATCCGAGACCCATCACACTTGTGCTTGCTGCTGGGCAACAACTCTCGGAATGATGACTCTTGGAAGTCCGGCAGTGCCTACCTTGGGTGATTTAGTGGGACCCTTTTATCCAGTGTGGCATGGACATTGAGTCGTTTTGTATGGTATGGCCGTCCTGCATTTCTGTATGGAAACTATACGTCGAATTTTCCTGTTACCGTAAATAGTCTGATTTGTATTTTCATGCAGAAAACGGACAAAGGAAACATTAAATCACTTCATTGCTTTATAACAAATAGTTATTTTCTGAGTAAACATATATATATATATATATATATATATATATATATATATATATATATATATATATTTTTTTTTTTTTTTTTTTTTTTTTTTTTTTTTTTTTTTTTTTTTTTTTTTTTTTTTTTTTGAAACTTCTATTCCACATTGCCACAGATATCCAAGTAGGATGTTGCTCTGACTGATGAGTTTTCTCGCTGACTCTTTGTTCGCTAGTTCTTTCATTTAATTTCTCGTTCATTTCATATTAGTTTCAGCCAGAGCGAAGTGCGGCCAAGTTCAACTAGATCTACTTTATTCACAGCAAAATATTTGCCACAAATGTTACAGTAATGACTCGGTGTTACACACTTCTCGTAACCTGCATGTGCGTTGCTGTAACTATCGTTACTTTTCTTTTGAGGAAGATTATTCCTAAACATCGCAGGCAGATGTACGTAGAGAAATGGAAATATCCTGGTGTTTGGAGATGCCGCTCACTGCCCAGTGCTCTAACCCTGCTGGCTGCCGACATGGCCGCTTGTTGACACTGCCGCGGTGTAGTAGCCGGGGCCGGCCGCGGTGGCCGAGGGGACTGAGGCGCTTCAGTCACGGTCTGCACGGCCACTGCGGTCGGGGGTTCGAATCCCCCCTCGGGCATGGATATTTGTGCCGTCCTAGTTCGTAAGTAGTTCATAAGTAGTTTGTAAGTTTAGGGACTGATGACCCCGTAGTTCAGTCCCATAGACTATACAAACATTTGAACATTTGAATTTGAGTAGCCGGGCGGTCTATGGCGCCTCGCCGCGGAGCGCGCGGTTGCTCGCCGTGGGAGGTTCGAGTCCTCCCTAGGGCATGGGTGTGTGTGTTGTCCTTACATTAATTTACATTAGTTTAAGTAGTTTGTAAGTTACGGACTGATGCCACGCAGTTTGGTCCGATAGATTTACAAACATTTGAACATTTTGACACTGTCACCTACACAGCTGGTGGCCAGAGGCGACAGGAAGGTACTCTAGAATGTGGGATTCTGTGTGTTAGCTGTCCCAAGCTAGTAGCCACTATTGTGTCTTGGTCTGCCAGATACTGGAGATGGTAGACCCACAGTTAAGTGAACGGTGGGAGGTGTAAAAAGTGCAAAATATTTAAAATATATGATTCTTACACAGTATAGTATACCGAATTCGCTTTGCAATTGAGGATAAAAATCAAGTAATATTTCGGCATCACGAGGTGACAATGGTGAGGTGGATGAAACAGCTCGGCGGAGTAAGTTGAGTGCGCGACCTATTTCGAGGCGACAGCGCCATGAGGATGACCGCGCGGCCCTGGGGAGGGCCGATTAAATATTTAAAACGCGCCGCCATTATGTTGTCACTGCGAATGAGATTTATCTGGCGCGCGCGCCCAACATGGAAGGCGGCGGCGGTGACACGGCGGAGCACCAGCCGTGGCAGAGGCCGCCATTGGGTGGGGCGGCGGCTACTGCGGGCCTACCAATGCTTGGCGGGTACCGAAACGTTAACGTGGTCGCTCGCGAAACACACACATGTCATCATTTGGTAGAGAATCCTAAGATTTGGTCATATGTAAAGCAGGCTAGCGGCAAAACACAATCGATACCTTCACTAAGCGATAGCAACGGTGATGGCTTCTGATGACAGTTGTGCTAAAAGAGAATCGCTAAACGCAGCTTTCAGAAATTCCTTCACTAAAGCAGACGAAGCAAATACTCCAGAATTTGTATCAACAACAGCTCAAATGTTCAAATGTTTGTATAGTCTATGGGACATAACTTCGGGGTCATCAGTCCCTAAACTTACAAACTACTTACAAACTAACTAATACTAAGGACGGCACAAATATCCATGACCGAGGGGGGATTCGAAACCCCGACCGTAGTGGCCGTGGAGACCGTGACTGGGGCGGCTCAGTCCCCTCGGCCACCGCGGCCGGCCTCACCCAAGTGTCGGTTCTTTCATTTGCATAAACTAGCACACTACCCATCACGTTTCGCGTCCCTTCCTTCCTTCTTGGAAGGTTGGACAGAACGTAACGTACGTAGTGATTTCAAAAGTAGGACAGACGTACTGTTGGCAGACAGTATTGCTGTGCTACCGAATAGTAAGTAATTCGCGTCTACACTTTACCTTCTTAAACAGTACTGTGTAAATCCCATTCCTGTCAGCCGAGCGCTCTAAGGCGCGTTGCTGCTAGGTGCTCGGTTACTCACCGTTGGAGGTTCGAGTCCTCTTTCGGACACGGGATTTTGTGTTTCTCCTTAGCTTAGTTGAAGCAGTTTTAAACCTAGGGACTGATAACCAGATTAGTTAAGTGCCATAGATTTATAAACATTGATTTTTGTTTAATTAGTCGATTGCCAGTGGTGTACCTTTGAAAAACGACCCGAAGTAATAAATGTAGGCCTGTTTAATCGCAACTGCATTATTTATTGAATCTCGGTGGATTATTCGTTTCTTGGTATTTATAATCCGTCAGTAAAGAGAAAAAAAACAATAGCGTTACCTGAAGAGTGACACAATGTTATGCTGTGTTAGTGTGGTACGTTTTGACGGTGTGACGGTGGATTTATCTGGTTGCGAAGAAGCGTTTTACAAGCCCTGTTTTGTATGTCTGTTCTTGAAGTTCTGCAAGGTGGTATATTGACAGAGGTTGCTCTAGTGGCTAGCACACTGAACTCGCATTCGGGAGGACGGCGGTTCAAATCCGCTTCGGACCATGGAGACTTATGTTTTCTGTGAGTTTCCTAAATCGCCCCAGGAAAATACCGGGTGGTTCCTTTGAAAGGGCACGGGTATCCCTTCCCCAGTCTAAACCAAACAGTCAAGAGCTTCTGCTTCACTATCAACGGGACGACAAACGCTATACATTTCATTAATGTACTTCAGATAAGGGCAACTTCTCGTTTTACGCTGGAAAAAACAATTTTAGACAAGCATTAATGAACACGGGCCAGAATTGTTCAGCGGACGATAACTGTGCCTCGAACGGTACTCCAAGGGAAAGTGTGTGTGTGTGTGTGTGTGTGTGTGTGTGTGTGTGTGTGTGTAGCTAGGTGCTGAAACGCCTCTAATACTCTTAAAGCGGGAGAGTCGGGCGGTTGCTATGTCACGTCTCCGACCGGAGCGGTGGTGTGCCTTTATCAGGCGGCATACCAGCTGTCGCAGTAAACCTCAAGGATTTGTCGTGCGGCCTGCCACTTTCTAAGACCTGCACTGGAATATGACTCCCTCCTCAGCGCTGAGGTATCCGTGACGGCTGCTAGAAAAGACCGCAAAGGCGCTGTGTCACCTGCGTTTGTTCAGTTACCTGCCTTGTCATCACTGGCGACATTCTAGAAATTTTCTATAAGTTTCTACAAGTTTATGAGATGAAATACACCCTCGTTCTTCACTTAAGAAAGATATATATGACAATTCTGAAACACAGTAGCCAGCATAACTGGAGGCTGTTGAAGAAACGAACAATCGGACAACGCTTTGTTAAACCTTCTACTTCCATCATAGGCTAAATCTGTATTTGTTTCACCCGGCAATATTTATTACAACAGTGCAAAGTGCATAAAAGGCTCGAGGAAATGTTTTGGTGTAACAGAAGTCGGATATAACATTTAATTGCCACATATAGCAGTGTTGTAGCATTCAGCTTTACAACCCTCCATTCATGTGCCGCATGTTAGACTGATAACAGTAACAACAGAGCGTTTTATCTTACTTCATATCCATTAGTCAAATTTTATACAGCGAATTCAACACGAGATATAGAGAATACGCTCAATAATACAAATTTGTAATCAGTTGTATTTTCCTTGAAGTACACACAAATCTAATGAAATATACACTCAAAAAAATGTTCAAATGTTTGTTAAGCTTATGGGACTTAACTACGGGGTCATCAGTCCCTAAACTTACAAACTACTTATCAACTACCTTATACTAAAGACGGCACAAATATCCATGCCCGAGAGGGGATTCGAACCCCCGACCGTAGTGGCCGTGCAGACCGTGACTGGAGCGCCTCAGTCTCCTCGGCCACCGCGGCCGGCGAAATATACACTGAAACGCAAAGTGAATACATCGAAATCGCTGAATTGTGTGTTACTGGAAGGACAACTGATCTGCAACAAAATGTCTTGTTATAAACAAATGATAAAAGGCTGGAATTCATATATCATTCAAACCTTTGAAGAAACAACGCTTATCATTATATCCCAAGCAAACGACGTCGGCTTAAATGTGGCTGTTTCAGATCTTATCATTGGGAATATGGCTTTATTATTTACGTGTGGTTTGAGACGTATGTATATTCTCCGAAGCTTCTTAACACAGTGGTCTTATTTTAAAACAGATGGGTGTTTAAAAACTTGTGTTTATGTTTGACTGATTGGACGCAGCCCGTTCTCTATTCCTTGGTATGAATAGAATCCCCACACGTCGAAAGATATAACGAAACTAGCTGAGACAAAGCCGATTAGAAATTTACGGTGACTGTGTTGGCTAATCGTTCGCTACCAGTATCAGTCGGAAATAAAAATGTCACTGCTTTGGCGCTTGTTTCATCGTGTATTACATTTTGTTTTCGTCACAGTATCAGGAAACGCTAAATGCAGCTCAATTAATTAAACATAAGCTTTTGAATGTAATTTCTAAATTTTCTAGTACGATCCTTTTCCCTAAGACTCTTCTGCTTGCGTTGCATAACGTACTTCATCCTAATTTTTATCAGAAAGTGTACATACACCATGTGAGTAAACTAATAACGCTTTCGACAACTTGGCTTGGAAATCAGTTGTCGTACATAGTTTGATCTGATCTGCATATGCGACTGGTTGCTACTGCAGTTAGAAATTCCAGAACATCGATGGTTTTAACAGTGGTCTTCGTTTAGACTAAGTACATGTTCAAAAAATGTTCAAATGTTTGTACAGTTTATGGGACTTAACTACGGGGTCATCAGTCCCTAAACTTATGAACTACTTACGAACTAGGACGGCACAAATATCCATACCCGAGAGGGGAGTCGAACCCCCGACCGTAGTGGCCGTGCAGACCGTGACTGAAGCGCCTCAGTCCCCTTGGCCACCGCGGCCGGCAAGTACCTGTTCCATATTGAAATCTGTAGTTGAGGTAGATGTGGTACCCTACTGCCAGTTTTTTTAGACATAAAAAGTATCTTGTAACGGTGTGGAAAGTGTATGGAATCTGTTATAAGCGTAAGTAATACATGTACTTAAACAATTTAATTGTGTCTTCGAAGAGGCCCATATGTGAGGATACAGGGTATTAGGTTAGTAACCTCTTTGGTACGTTTGGTCGAACGAGAGTTATCGTTGGCTGCTGGCAACAATGCTTGGGTTGGAATGTTTTTTGTCTGTTGGCTGGTGTGTGCCAGTCTCCCGCCGACCGCAGAGCGAGGCAGTAGCATGTTGACAGTGCGTCCGTAACCCGCGTTTATCGGTGGCTAAAGTTTTTGCCCTTCAGTCGTATCGCATATGAGTTTTGGTTGCAGTTGCGTATTCAAATGTTTCAGTCTGGACTTTTAGGCATTCATCGTAGTGGCACGCGGTTATTTAATCAGTGTATTTAAAGGAAGAGTTTTTAACATTTGTCGTTCCGTAATAAAGGAAGTTAACAAAGTTTATTGTCATGGATCAACCTAGTAATTGTCCGCGTCCTATACCGTCAAATCATTGGAACAATTATTAAATGATTAAGCAGCAAATAGAATATAACGGCAACTTCGCCCATCGAGGATTAGGTGGACGCAGCTGTGACGTTACACATGGAAGTAAAACCACAAGAGAACAACTAGTTTTCGCAAAGGAAATCAAAAACTTGGTTGATTGTAGAAATTTGTTTTAGGGAAAATATGTCATTGTGCATTTGACGCTACACGAGGGATTCGTAATATTCTTTCTTTCTCAATGTTGCTGCGTCTGGACGAAACAGTAACACCGTTCCCAGAAGCCGCGGTGGAGTAGCCGAGCGGTCTAAAGCGTCTCGCTGCGGAGCGTGCGGTTGCTCGCCGTGGAGGTTCGAGTCCTCCCTGGGGCATGAGTGTGTGTGTTGTCCTTAGGTTAGTTTACATAGGTTTAAGTGGTTTGTAACCTACGGACTGATGCCCACGCAGTTTGGTCCGATAGATTTACAAAACATTTGAAACATTTTTATAGTTGAGGTAGATGTGGTACCTTACCGCCAGTTTTTTAGGGATACGAAGTATCTTGTAAGGGAGTGGAAAGCGTATGGAATCTGTTATAAGCGTAAGTAATACATGTACTTAAATACGAGGTACGTCCAGAAAGTAAGTTCCGTTTGGTTATATAAAAGAAACGTGTACAAATACAGAAAAAATATGTACCGGTATTGTACAAAAATCTACAACTGTTAAACTACTTTTCTACATATCTGCCGAAATTTTGTAAGCACTTGTCATAGCGTGGCACACGTTTCTGTATGCCTTCTTCATAAAAGGTTGCCGCATGTGTATTCAGCCATGTGGTAGCATTTTCTTTCAGATCGTCATCGTTGAAGTGTTGACAGGACAAATATTAGATGTAAGAAGAGGATTTTCATCAAAAGGTGGTGTTTGTTTCCTCGATAGAGCTCGACCTCATGTGGCGAATGTGACCAAACAACTCTTACGGGAATTTCACTGGGACGTGTTTGATCATCATCCGTACAGCCCGAGCCTCGCTCCTAGCCACTTTCACCTCTTCTTACACCTAAAACTCTGTCATTGGTAGTCAACATTTCAACGATGATGAAGAACTGAAACAACATGCTACCACATGGCTGTATACACAGGCGGCAAGCCGCGGTGGAGTAGCCGAGCGGTCTAAAGCGTCTCGCTGCGGAGCGCGCGGTTGCTCGCCGTGGAGGTTCGAGTCCTCCCGGGGCATGGGTGTGTTTTGTCCTTAGGTTCGTTTACCTAGGTTTAAGTAGTTTGTAACCTACGGACTGATGACCACGCAGTTTGGTCCGATAGATTTACAAACATTTAAACATTTGAACAGGCGGCAACCTTCTATGAAGAAGGCGTATAGAAACTTGTGCCTCGCTATGACAAGTGCTTACAAAATTTCGGTAGCTATGTAGAAAAGTAGTTTAACAGTTGTAGATTTTTGTACAATACATATTTTCTCTGTATCTTTACACGATGGTTTTATATAACCAAACGGAACTTACTTTCTGGACGTACCTCGTAATTTAATTGTGTCTTCGAAGAGGCCCATGGAAGTAAAACCAAAAGAGAACAACTACTTTTCGCAAAGGAAACCAAAAACTTGGTCGATTGTAGAAAGCCGGCCGCGGTGGCCGAGGGGACTGAGGCGCTTCAGTCACGGTCTGCACGGCCACTACGGTCTGGTGTTCGAATCCCCCCTCGGGCATGGATATTTGTGCCGTCCTAGTTCGTAAGTAGTTCGTAAGTCGTTTGTAAGTTTAGGGACTGATGACCCCGTAGTTAAGTCCCATAAGCTTAACAAACATTTGAACATTTCGATTGTAGAAATTTGTTTCAGGGAAAATATGTCATTATGCATTTCATGCTACATGAGGGATTCGTAATATACTTTCTTTCCCAGTGTTGCTGCGTCTGGACGAAACAGTAACACCGTTCCCAAAAACTTAGAAGTTGCGCCACACAAACGCACAAAATTGTGCAGTTGGAGTGAAAGCGTGTAGTGCGTCTGGCCCCACCTGAGAGCGGCGGCAGCGGCGTGTCGACACAGCGGCTGGCTGGCTGCGCCGCCGGAAGTGCCGGCCCGGCCCGCTTCCGGTCTGCGTGAGGAAGACGTCAGCCGGGGCGTGGCCGCCGGAAGTCGCGCCCACCGCCGCCGCTATTAAAAGAAGCCTTCCGGGCCGCGGCCGCCGCCACCTGCCGAGGACGCAACACAGGCTGAAGCGTAGTGCAACACGAGGACCCTACGTACGTGCCCTCGCTAGTGTGATCGAAACTAGGCAGCAAGTCCGTAGCAGAGTGAATAAGCGCCGAATTGAGTTTCCTAAGCGCGAGGTCTGCGGATTGAATCACTCTACTGCTGTTTCGTTCTTACTCCCACACATTTATCACATCGGTACAGATTATAAGTATCCAGCGAATAATCTATATCTATATATAAAAGGCTTGTGTGTGTACGTGCTGACAGACTTTTCTCCATGACCACATACTGCCACCCACTCGTGGTTGTGGTGGTAGATAGCCCTTGGTCTAATGATGTTAGTAAGGTAGTTTGGTCGCGGTGCGTGGCAGTGGGTGAGTGCGACGAGCAAAAATTCGCAAAATATGCAATATATACTCTTAGGAAAAGCTATATACTCTATGACTTACGAACTTTACGGTACGAGTCAAAATCTATGTATTCTTTCAATCGTCAGACAATGCGGTCCTTTCAGACTTTAATAACGATGAGGAATATCAAATACGGAATTTTTTAAATACATAACATGTTTCCGTCAGCCACAAATTACCGACTATTTAGAGAGACACAAAACAAAGATAAAAATCCAGATAGACTCAAAGATATAAATACTCGTGGAACATTGACCACTGTCGTGGAAGCGTGATGGAAACACAAACATACATTAAAGAATATCTCTTAGGCCATAGATATTGATATGCCTGTGCCAGTAAGCTCACTGGTCTGCGCTAATCAGTGATCTCTGATACGTATAGCCGCGACACTCTCTGCTGTGAAAGTCGTTATCGTTTGACTGCTGGGTCAAGAAAAACTATGCCACGTATTCCTACTCATATCCCGGCGGCCTCCTGTGATAATGTTGGCAACAGATGTTTAATAACGAGAATCATGTGACATTGTCATAAGCCAATCACGTGACACGCAAATATTTTGTCGTGAAATCAAGCATACAGCAGGAACAACAGTATTTATCTACACTCTATGTGATTCGGCCATCTTTGCAACGATTTTATATCGTGTTGTTGATGTTGTCAACATAAAAACACGAGGCCGCCAGGATAGAAAGTAAAATTTTACCGTATCAGATACATCCGTTGTTGTCATATCTCATTATGTGCAGCACTTTCACGCGAAACTCTTTTGTATAGAGTTTCATGAGTCACACAGTCTTACAATTCATTCCAAATTCCTATGCAAGAAGATATTTGTGAAAACTGTTACAAATCAATATTCGCACTTATCCAATATCGTTTTCAGAAATTTAATTTGCCAGCCGCTTTCGGCGCTGCTGTTGCAATGTGTAACTTTATGAACACAACCTAACATTGAATTTACATTGTTCCGAAGCACGGAGTTAAATTAATTTTACTCTTAGTATGAAAAACTTTATGAACATTCACCGTTTTCGACAATGACTTCTACTTAAATTTCACATCTTGGCTAGGAGAACTGAATTTATTGACAGAGGGATCCAACATGGATTGTGTTTTTGCTGACCTACGTCCGGAACCCAAAGAACCATGATATACAGGACCTTCTTTAACAACCGTTGCGAAGCACGGGCATATAAGCTAGTTTACTGATAAATCTTCTCCCTGAAATATCTACTTTTCGCAGTTATTAGACTCGAAGGGCATGAAAGGGAAGCATCAGTGGGGAAGGGAGTAAGAAAGGGTTGTAGCCTTTCTCCGATGTTATTCAATTTGTACATCGAGCAGGCGGTGAAGGAAATCAAGGAAAAATTTGGAATAGGGATTAAAGTTCAGGGGGAAGAAATAAAAACATTGCGTTTTTCTGATGACATTGTAATCCTGTCAGAGACAGCAAAGGACCTGGAAGAGCAGTTGAATGGAATGGACAGTGTGCTGAAGAGAGCGTATAAAATGAACATTAACAAGAGCAAAACAAAAATAATGGAATGCGGTCTTAGAAAATCAGGCGATGCTGAAGGAATTAGATTAGGCAACGAAACAATGAAGGTGGTAGACGAGTTTTGTTACTTGGGTAGTAAAATAACATGCGATAGTCGCAGTACAGAGGATATAAAATGCAGAATGGCAATGGGAAGTAAAGCATTTTTGAAAAAAAGAGAAATTTGTTAACATCGAATATTAATTTAAGCGTAAGGAAGTCTTTTCGGAAGACATTTGTGTGGAGTGTTGCCTTGTACGGGAGTGAAACATGGACGATAAACAGTGCGGACAGGAAGAGAATAGAGGCTTTTAAAATGTGGTGCTACAGAAGAATGCTGAAGATTAGGTGGGTAGGCCGCATAACTAATGAAGAGGTACTGAACAGAATTGGTGAGAAGTGGAATATTTGGCATACCCTGGCCAAAAGAAGGGATCGCTTGGTAGGACACATTCTTAGACATCGAGGAATCGTAAATTTAGCATTGGAGGGAAGTGTGTGGGGTAAAAATCGCAGAGGGAGACCAAGAGACGCGTATAGTAAGCAGATTCAAGTGGATTTGGGTTGCCGTTCTTATGAGGAGATGAAAAGGCTTGCTCAGGATAGAGTAGGGTGGAGAGCTGCATCAAACCAGTCTCCGGAATGAAGACCATAACAACAAATCTTCTCCCTGAAATATCTACTTTTCGTTGAAAAATTTTGGAGTTGTTTACCATTATAACCGTATCACTGCAGGTACGTTACAACTCAGCATAAAGCCATTTTCTCTGTGTGTGTACAGACACGGTACATTTAACCGTATGTGCCCAGTTTGAGTAATCCTGTAGTTAGCTTTGACCCACCAGAACAGCTGCATTTGCACAAAAAACATTCAGTCCGTGGAGGTAGAAACGGAGCAGCGTTCGTACACCCGAAGACTACTTCGTCTGTTAGCCTCCAAGGTAGTCACAGGCCAACGCTCCAATATGTCTACTGTTGCCAGTGAATGTAGTGATACACCTGGCACTTCGACAGCAAGCGAACGTGAACCTAATTGTGAAGTTCTTGAATTACTGATAAAAAGGGCACTTCTGTACAGTGAACAGCTCCATCGTCAAAGCCATGTGATAGCTTCGAAACCGTCTGAAATAATATTGAAAGCACACATGCAAATTAGAGAAGAAATGTTTAGCAGACTTTTCGAAATGCTAGAGGAGAAACAACTTGCGATGCAACACGAACAGCCGCGCGGGAATGGCCTTGCGTTTTGGAGTTTCACCGAGCCCTATAGATTTTGTTAGTAATGTCTGTTTTATGAAGGTATGATTCAGTTTGAACTATCCAATTGTTTTTAATTTTATGGAGTGTGTGAAGTAGAGGGTAGTATTGGTTAGTATATTTGGCTAATTTTAAGGGGGTAGCTATAAGAATATACTTTCTTTTCCTGAAAGTCCTGTTCGAAGTTTCGATGCATTTCATTATGGCTTTCTCTCAATTCAGATTCTGACAGCATAAAGTACACTAAAAGGTTTATTATCGTTTCTTCTTTTAGTTACGAATTAACGTCTCGAACGCTTTTAACCACTTAGGTTTTACTACCGTTTTTTACATTACTGTGTATTGACGCCGGCCGCGGTGGCCGAGGTGACTGAGGCGCTCCAGTCACGGTCAGCACGGCCACTACGGTCGGGGGTTCGAATCCCCCCTCGGGCATGGATATTTGTGCCATCGTTAGTAGCAGTTAGTTCATAAGTAGTTTGTACTGATTTCCCTGTAGTTAAGTCCCATAACCTTTACAAACAGTTGAACATTTTACCTCACGAATGTTATCTATATACACGAATACTAAAATTAATGGGGTTACAACGTGCCGTAAATTATACAAGTAAATGTAGTTTGGCGCTGTTCGCATTTGCAGACAAAAATTTGTTGATTCCGATGAATGTAAAGTATTATGTTGAACATATTAAAAGAATGGAACCAAATAGATTGTCTAGACTGCTGGTCGAATACAATAACACTCGCCGTGGTGGAGTAGCCGAGCGGTCTAAAGCGTCTCGCTGCGGAGCGCGTGGTTGCTCGCCGTGGAGGTTCGAGTCCTCCCTGGAGCATGGATGTGTGTGTTTGTCCTTAGGTTAGTTTACCTAGGTTTAAGTAGTTTGTAAGCTACGGACTGGTGACCACGCAGTTTGGTCCGATAGATTTACAAACATTTGAACATTTGAAAAATAACACTCAAATTGACTCTAAAACTGAAAGAGTATAGTGGATGACTACAGTAAAGTAGCCGACGAAAGCAGGAATAATATAACTCAGTGTTGAAGGGCTGGACATTAAGACTGGCAGAATAACTCGAGAAGTTTTGTCTGTGAGTGAAGAGAATGAAAACTACATGGGTACAAAGGAAAGGTAAAATAATGTTTTTGAAATGCCTCTTGTTCTAATTCAGGTGGTCCAGTAAAGCCTAAGACAGATGATCAGATCACTTCGTTCCAGGAATGATCCATGTTTCAACTAATCCATATAATACGTAAGAGCCCCACGTCCTACTTTCGCGCTCGTGTGAGGGAGAAATGTCAGGTTACTTTGGTCTAAAGGAGCCTACATTCGCTCAGTAAGAATGTTTGACATGTTTGTAAATAGGCGATGTTAGTCGTCTAACTGGTAAATTCGTTAGCATTTTATAAGGAAATGAAGCGAGGACCACTGTTGCTTCAGTGTGCCAAAACTTTCTATGCGCCTTTTTTACATGCGTCTTTATATGTAATAATTTCTTAAATGGTGTCTGGAATATGAGGACTAAGCAACATCCAAAACCAAGTGACAATTTCATGGCAAATATTACTTAGCTTCGTGCTCTAAATGTGTGAAGTCGTTATAAGACGAAGTGAACACAAGAGTTAAAACGGCTCTCTTTCTTCCTCTCGTTTCTCAGTTGATCCGTGGTGTTGATGCACGGGCAGAATTCACGTCGGTTGCCCAAGTTACTAAACAAGTCACTAAACAAAAATAAATCTTCCGGGCCAGATTGTATACCAACTAGATTCCTCTCAGAGCATGCTGATGCAATAGCTTCGTACTTAGGTATAATTTACAACCGATCACTCAGCGAAAGATCCGTACCCAAAGACTGGCAAGTTGCCCAAGTTACTCCAATATTCCAGATAGGCTATAGGAGTGATCCCCAAAATGACAGGCTTATCTCATTGACGTCGTTTTGCAGTAGGATTTTGGAACATATACTTTGTTCGAATATTATGAAATATCTCGAAGAGAACGACCTATTAACCAATAGTCAACACGGATTCAGAAAGTATCGCTATTGCGAAACACAGGTTGCCCTTTATTCATATGAAGTGTTAAGTGCCATCGACAAGGGATCTCAAATCGATTCCATATTTCTGGATTTCCATAAGGCTTTTGACACTGTACCCCACAAGCGGCTTCTAATGAAATTGCGTGCTTATGGAATATCTCCCCAATTGTGCGATTGGATTCACGATTTCCTATAAGAAAGGACACAGTCGGTTGTAATTGACGGTAAGTCATCGGGTAAAACAGAAGTGATATCTGGCGTTCCACAGGGAAGCGTTATTGGTCTATTACTCTTCCTCGTGTTTATGAATGATTTAGGAGACAATCTGAATAGCTCCCTTAGACTGTTCGCGGATGATGCTGTCGTTTATCGGTTAGTGAAGTCAACAGAGGATTAAAAGCAACTGCAAAGCGATTTAGACAACATTTCTACTTGGTGCGAAAATTGGTAATTGACACTAAATAAAGAAAAGTGTGAAGTAATACACATGACCACTAAAAGAAATTCGCTGAACTTTAATTACGCGATAAATCAGTCAAACCTTAAGGTCGTTTATTCTACCAAACACCTAGGAGTTACAATTACGAACAAGAGAACTCATAGAAAATATTGTGGATAAGGCGAACCAAAGGTTACGTTTCATCGGCAGAACGCTCCGAAAATGCACCAGATCCACCAAAGAGACTGCCTACATCACACTTGTGCGTCTTATCCTGGAGTACTGTTGCCCCTTGTGGGACCCGCACCAGTTGGGACTGACGGAAGACATTGAGAAGGTTCAGAGAAGGGCAGCTCGTTTTGCTTTATCACGTTACGGGGTGAGGTGGAAATCATTAAAAGAAAGACTTTATTCATTGCGGCGTGATCTGTTTGCGAAGTTTCAATCACCGACTTTTACTTCTGAATGTGAAAATATTTTGCTACCACCTACCTACTTAGGGAGACATGACCATCCCAATAAAATAAGAGGAATCAGATGGAAAACGGAACGATTTATGTGTTCTTTTTTCCCGCGCGCTATTAGAGAATGGAACGGTGGAGAAAAGTTATGAAAGTGGTTAATGAACCCTCTGCCAGGCACTTAAATGTGATTTGCAGAGTATCTATGTAGATGTAACAGCTGAGTTATAATGGCACATCGAGTCTTGAGCAGTAACAGGGGTTACGTATCCAGTGTTTGCACCGGGGAGTGGGGTCTGTATGTGAAGAGAGATTCTGAAGGAGCAGTCGCCAGTAGCTGGACTGGCGCTGTAGACCGCTAGCGGCGCCGGTCGGCAGTGTCGGTGCATATGCTTCCGGCCGCCCGTCTCTTGCCGCGGCATGCCGACGTTGGCCAACTGCCGCCTTTCCTGTTTGTCTGCTCTTCCTCGGACAGATAACCGCGACCAGAACAAAGCTCCGAATTTGGCGCATATCGTGCCTCCGCACAACCGTTGCGCAAGCCCAAAGCCCTGGGTGCCTCGCCAGTCGCTCTTCCCTACCGCCGTACCTCAGGTAACCGACTCGAAGTATACGATCGTGTCCTCAAACGGAGTGCTGCACTGTGTGCCTTTTATGGGCAAGTGAGTGCAATTTATGCTCGCCACTTGCGTATTTTAATATTTTTGCGACACGTCCTCTTGCAGATACTTCACAAGTTCCAATAGTCTGACTAGATATGAGCTGCAACAAAATACGTATTCATTAAGTCGAGCTGGCCGCGGTGGCCGAGGAGACTGAAGCGCTCCAGTCACGGTCTGCACGGCCACTACGGTCGGGGGTTCGAATCCCCCCTCGGGCATGGATATTTGTGCCGTCCTTAGTCTTAGCTAGTTCATAAGTAGTTTGTAAGCTTAGGGACTCATGACCCCGTAGTTAAGTCCCATAAGTTCTACAAACATTTGAATATTAAGTCGAGCTCTTTCAAGCAATGCACACCAAATGACCGAACTTCCTTTACTAAGTAGAATTAATATTTGCTTTAAAAGAATGAAGGAAGATTAGGATTTACTGTCCCGTCGACAGCGTGATTATTGCAGTCGAAACACAAGCTCGATTCAAATGTTCAAATGTTTGTATAGTCTATGGGACTTAACTACGGGATCATCAGTCCCTAAACTTACAAACTACTTATGAACTACTTACGAACTAGGACGGCACAAATATCCATGCCCTAGGGGGGATTCGAATCCCCGACCGTAGTGGCCGTGCAGACCGTGACTGGAGCGCCTCACTCTCCTCGGCCACCGCGGCCGGCACAAGCTCGATTCTTTATTGTCTTATTGTTATATTTATTTTGCTAGAGTGTACGGCTTAGTCTCATAAACATCTGCCGAGGAAGAAGTTGTCCCCGTAATGAAAGTGAACAACTAAAAAATACACTGAACGGCCAAAGAAACTGATATAGACATGTGTTTCCAAACACAGAAAGGGGGAGAAAAGGAGTTTCTGATCCTGAATTAGAGGAAGGGGAAGGTTGCTGGGACACATTCTGAGACAACGAGAATCGTCAACTTAGCATTAGAAAGAAGTGTAAAAATCGTAGAGGAAGACCGAGGGACGAATACAGAAAGCAGATTCAAAAGGATTTAGGTTGCCATTCTTACTCTTTCTCAGGACAGGGTAGCGTGGAGTGCTGCATCAAACCAGTCTGTGGACTGAGGACTACAAAACATGCAAACACAGAGATGTAAACAGTGGCCTGCGCGACGTTTCGACCATTTCATGAGTGCTCCACGAATATCGATAATTCGGTGAAACATCAAATCGGCCGGAGACAGGTACTGCAAGAACGGGAGCAACGACGACTGAAGAGAATCGTTCGACGTGGCAAATTGCTGCGGATTTCAATGCTTAGACAAGAGCCAGCGTGCGAACCGTTCGACGAAACGTTATAGATTTGGGCGTTCGGAGCCGAAGGCCCACTCGTGCACCCTCGCTGCCTGCAGTAGGCTATACAAAGCTTTACGCTTCGCCTGTGGCTCCGTCAACACCGACTGGAAATACGCTGTCTAGTTGGACGTTTCAATTGTATCGTGCGGGTGGAGGACCTCGTGAATTCTTGGACCGTGCTGCCAGCGAGGGGCTGTTGGAGCTGGTGGCGGCTCTGTGGGACGTGTCCAGTTGGAAGGACACGTCCAGCTGCGTGCGCATCCTCGTTGATCACCTACATCCAGTCGTGTCAACTGTGCAGTCCGACGAATTTCGGCAATTGCAGCAGGACTACGGACGTCCAAAATGCCCTGCGCTTCCTACAAGACGCGCCCCTTGTTGAAAACTCTGGGATGCCAGATGCCAGATTCATGGACGGCGCCGCAGAATGCGCTGCCTCAGACATTTGTAGAGTCCATGGCGGCGCTTCAGAGCGTTCGCGGACGCCCTTCATGATATTAGGCGAGTCTACCGGTTTCTTTCGCCTTTTAGTCTATTATGTAATTGTATTGGTATTCGTACTTAAGGATCTCATAAACTCTTAAAAGGTGTTGTGGCATTATAAGTAACTGCACGTTTCCTGTAACCTGCCGGCCGCGGTGTCCGAGGGGACTGCGGCGCGCCAGTCACGGTCTGCACGACCACTAAGGTCGGGGTTCGAATCCCTCCTCGGGCATGGATATTTGTGCCGTATTTAGTATTAGCTAGTTCATAAGTAGTTTGTAAGTTTAGGGACTGATGACCCCGTCGTTGAGTCCCATAAGCTCTTACAAACATTTGAACATTTTCCACTTTTTGCAACTTAACTCAAAAGTGTCATAGATTTCTGAACCGTTTCAAAACTTAATTACACTAAAAATAATCGCTTTTCCCGGACTGCGCAGTATGCTTCATTTCCTAGGCAATGTCGTTACAATTAACTGTAGCTGCAGTTCTCTTACGTATACCTCCGAACACATTCTTCATGCAGTGAGGCTGTTGAGAATTGCATTAGCTCCTGTAGTCTAAAGAGCAGTGGGCTACGGGCCGGAAGCAGCAAAACCTTGGTAAGAGCGTGTCAGGCCATCCTATTTCGTAATTAATGAACGTCTTGGAGTTCCTTCACTTTTGGAAATGTTCATTTAGACATGATGTTAGCAATATATTCTCTGAAAGCTTGCTGGGAACTGGTGATTAGTAAACCGTAAACAATTTCAATGCTTCAAAACAGGTTCGTAACGTACTACTTACGGATTTTTCCATTGGATCCACAGAAGAGACTACTCCGGTGGCGAAAGACCGCCATTTCTACAGAAGCATTAAGTTTCATTTTCTGCGTTTACTTTTTTCTCTGTTTGCATACCTTCACATTCTTGTAGACACCACCACAATTACAAGCAGCGGTAATGGGAGGTCCTTCATGGAATTTCTGCAACAGGTCGGTAGCATCAGTCGCCGCCGTTGGCGCTAGACTAGAGGAGCAACAAAACCGAATGGAAGACCACCGCACTAGCCCGTCGCGTTGGACGAAATGACGTCGGATGATTAGTGTGATAATGGGCTTCGTCTGAGGTACCAATTATCGTTTTCCAATTGTTGAACGTCTGACGCGTATCTCAGAGTGGAGTAGAATGAGTAAGTCTAAAGTTGGCTTTCCTCTAAGTGCATACTGCAAATGAGGCATAGTATGCGAAAGAAACTCAGTGTGGTCATGAATTAGCGTGCACAGACGTCATGTCTGGTCGCCGAATACTCAAAACGTTTGCACAAATATGTTCTTTCTGATTCAAAATGTAAAGCTGATACGAAGCAGGCAAACGCGCTAATTAATTTAGAAAAGAGCTTTGTTGCTAAGTGGATAGCCTGAGCTAATCGCAGTTGGAAAATGCAACGAACTGCTACAACTGAAATGCCTGTGTTGTATTCATGTACAAGCGAGGGAGTATTATTAAGATAGCAGCACAATGCATGACACTGTACTTTGTTGTATTTGGGTATTTGTTGAACTGAATGTTATGTTGCTCTCACGTAGCACCACTCATGATGACATTACCTGAAACGGTCCAAATACAGCTGCTCTGCCTTTTTTCATGTTTTTATGATTCTCTGAATGTCATTGATTTGTGTGTCTTTTTTGTTTCAGGTGAGTACCATTTTTCTCTAAGGGTACCTTCCTGTCGCTATAGAAGGTAGGTACGCCTCAGTTACAACTGCTTTTCTGTTTTTCAGACAAACTAAACATCCGTATGTACCTCATATCACATAAGATCACCAGTTAACCGGACTGTGAAAAGATATACGCTGTCAGGTAAACTGTGTCTTCAGTCCGGAAATGACATCTGAAAAGTTATGTATATTTCCTGATGTGGAAATTGTTTCGAACTATTGAAAGGTCCCAACATTCTTAAGGCATGCTGCCTATATGAAAAGCGGTATTTCCTTTAAATTAGTCACCTTTATTTATTATTGTACTTACACTGAAAATATCTGCAGAACAATAAAAATATGTATCGCATGCTTTGTTCGTCGTGTTCGTCAATAAACATTTTTGTCTCAAGGCACTTGTTGTTGACAGCAGTAACACCTGCTTCACAGTTCGTCATTAAATCTGCATACATCTCTGCTCGGTTCTGTCTCGAGTCTGTTCGTTTCGGCAGTGTTAGTTGTACGTTATGACAGTGATTGGCAGCACAGTTTTAATGTGCCAGAAGTTTCATATCAGCGCGCACTCCGCTATGATGGAGTTGCCGAGCGCTTTATGGCACCTTCCTGTGGAGCGCGCGGTTGGTCGCCGCCGCAGGTTCGAGTCCTCCCTCGGGCATGGGTGTGCGTGTGTTGTCCTTAGCATAATTAGTTAACGTTAGTTTAAAAGCCTAGGGACTGATGACCGCAATAGTTAAGTCTCTTAGATTTACAAACATTAGAACATTTTTTGAGCGCACACTGCGCTGCAAAGGAAAAGCTCATTCTGGAAACATCCCCCACCATATCCTTTCCTTCAGTAGGATTAGTCATGCAAGGTTCACAGGAGAACGTGAGGTTTGGAAAGTAGGAGGCGAGGTACTGGCGGAAGTCAAGTTGTAAGGACGGACAGTGAAGCGTGTCGTTAGAGCGCTTGCCGGCAAAAACCAAACGTCCCATGTTCGAATCCTGGTTCCGGCCCAGAGTTTTAATCTGCCTAGAAGTTTCATATTAGAGCACACTCTGCTGCACAATTAAAATATCATTCTGATATTATTTGTTTGAGAAAGTGCCGTTTTCAACAATTTTCATCGAAACGAACAAAATGTTTCATACAAGAGTTACATATTTTTTTCCTGAAGAATCGAAATCTGCAATAGGAGTAGGGGCTCTTGTTAAAGTAAGTCACTCCGCCCCTCCCGTGGGCGGTGCGGCGAGCTTAGTGGCTGTCACTCTTGAAGGTGAACAACCTTTATTGCAACTCTTTTTAATCCTACTTGTATTTTTCCCAGTATTCCGAAAAACACTTTTACCTGCCTCACGCTTTATATATGTACATATGGTGATGCAGGAGGAATTGTCAGTATTGAGGGGCACAACAGGAGCAATAATTCGAAGCAAGAAAGTCAAGTAAATAATATGACGAGTCCATAATGGGTTGTGTGCCAAACCATCACAATAATAATAATAATAATAATAATACATTTTGAGCTTGGTGGTATGATATGAAATGTTTGAAAGTATCGCATATCGATTTCGTTCAGTGTTTGAACATCAGTGCTAGGGGTGATTTTCTTGACGATGCATTCCTTATTGAAATGGATATGTTGAATTGTGACTGCCAGTCTGACGTTCAGATTGTTGAATTTAAAAAATGCTGGCGCATGCTCAGCTAGGCAAAATCTCCTTACATGACAACTCTGTAACGGATAATAATACTAATTATAATAACATAATGGGTTGTGTGCCCAGCCATCACAATAGTACAACAACATTATAGAGTTTCAATTATTAAACAAAATCGATGTGCGATATTTTTAAATAAATATTTTATATCATGCCACCAAGCTGAAAATTTGTTAGTAAGTATTACTAAACCACAAAGCCTACCTTAAGATGTATGAAAAGTCATGAAAAGTTGAAAGTTCGTGTAACTAGGGACAGAAATACTAAGGTCATCGGTCCCTAGAGTTACACATTATTTAAAAAACTAACTTAAGCTAAAGGAGGACTCCATCCTCTAACGGTAGTGGCCGCGCAATCCGTGTCAGACAGCGTGGCAAGCCCCCCGCCCCACGTTGGCAGTATTTCATCTCCGGTATTGCCAATCAAATTTCTTCTGCTGCCCCGAGCGCGGTGGCGCAGCGCATATAAGCTGAACGCTCATTCGGACGATGGTTCAAATGCACCTCCGACCATCCAGATTTAGGCTTTCCATACTTTCCGTAAGTCATTCCAAAATATATCCGGGATTGTTCCTTTGAAAAGGCACGGCCGAATTCGTTCCGCACCCTTCCCCAAAAATCAGAACATGAGCTCCGTCTCCAGTAACCACGGTTGTCGACGTGACGTTAAACGATAATATTCTTTCGCAAGCTGCTCAGTTTCCCTAGTCTGATATATATGGTAGTATGGAGCAAAACAAGATATAGATGTGCAATAATCGCAGCTGGGAAAAGTTCAGAGAATGCTTGATCAAAGCATCCGAAAGTTTTGACAAACACCCAAGGAAAAGGAAACACAGCTGGTGGAATGAAAAGTGTGACGAAGCACTTTGAAAAAGATAAAAATCCTGGAAGAGATGGAATTCCAATAAAACGGAGGAAAATTGGGAAGACTTCAGGAGTGAAAGGGAAAAAGCAGCGAAGACCATCAGAGCTGAAAAGAGATGATATGAGACATCTAGGGTGGAAAAATTAGAAGAGGAATTTATAAAGAACAAGACTAGGGAGTTTTATCGAACCTTCAAAGAGGATCTGCTGCGATATCAACCACCTACTCTTTGTTTTAAACGTGCAGATGGTAGTATTGTCACAAGCAACAAAGAATACTGTAAGCTCGTAGCGAAATATTTTAAGGAACTACTAAACTGCAAAGAGCCTATAGAAAGTCTGGAGGCTACGAAACCTATCCACGAGAACCCAGATTACAAACCACCAAGTCTAGAGGAGTTCAAACAAATAATAAAGGAGCTCAATAATAATAAAGCACCAGGGGAAGATGGCATTGTGGCAGAAATCTGGAAAATCGGAGGAGAGATCGCTGCAAAAAGAATCCATCACATTCTTGAAGGAATATGGAAAAATGGACAGATCCCAAATGACTGGAAGTGCGCGCTCATACACCTGCTTCATAAAAAAGGTAATCGAACGGATTCAAATAATTCTAGGGAAATTCCTCTACTTCCAACCGCATATTAGGTACTACTCTCTAAAGCTCTGTTAAGCAGAGTGGAAAAACAGACTGATAACTTGGGAACATGAAGCTGGTTTCCGGAAAGAAAGGTCATGTGCCGAGCAGATATTCAATCTAAAAAGCATTCTCCGAATAAGAGCTCTAAGGAGTCAGAAAAAAAAAAATCAAATGTTTGTATAGCTTATGGGACTTAACTACGGGGTCATCAGTCCCTAAACTTACAAACTACTTAACAACTAGCTTATCCTCATACATGTACGAGGGGGGATTCTAACCCCCGACCGTAGTGGCCGTGCAGACCGTGACTGGAGCGCCTCAATCCCCTTGGCCACCGCGGCCGGCGAGTAGAACACAGTGGTAAAAAGGCGTATGACTCTATAGACAGACAAACATTATTTACTACTTCGGAAAATTTTGAATTGACAAAAAAACAAGAAAAATCATTAAACAAACACTGACAGGTACCATATCAAAAGTCAAGTTTTTAGGAGAAATTTCTGACCCGTTTGAAAGTTTGCCACGCACATTACGGTGAATTGCGGAGTATGTATGTAGATGTAACACAGGGGTTAGACAAGGAGATGGATTATCTCCACTCCTCTTCAACATCGTTCTGGAGAACTTAATGATAACCAGGGAAAAGACTCTGAATTGGGAAGGAATAAGAGGGATACGCCTTGGGAGGGAAAGATAGAGCCAGGAATTCAAGTGTTTAGCTTTTGCCGACGATCTTGTTCTATTAGATGATAACAGAGAAGATGTCCCATAGATGTTTGACAGTCTTCATCAAATCTCTGAAAAAACGGGCCTTCAGGTCTCCTACGAAAAGATGCAATATATGGAGTACAGACATGGAAGTGAGAGATTGATGGATGTAGATCATGGGAAGATTAAGAGGGCAGGTAAGTTTAAATACCTGGTAGAATGGATCCAACCCAACGGACTGGATAAACAGGCGAACAAAGGAAGATCCAGAAAACTAGACCTCGCCTACAAGCTAACCCAGAACACACATAATAAACGTGCATTATCCTACAAGGTCAAAAGCAGACAACTCGGTCGTTAAACCTGATGCGTTGTATGCCTCCGAGTGTCTTATTTTAAATAAGAAAGGGGAACTTGAAGAACTCAAAAAGAAGGGAAGGAAGATTCTGAGGAAAATACTCGTGCCACAGAAGACTACCTATGGGAATTGGAAGAACAGGAAAAATTAATAACTCTACAAGCACACTGAAAAGATTACGGACACAATGAGGAAGCGGAGCTTGAAGTTCTATGGACATCTATTAAGGATAGATGAACGCAGACTGTCTAACAGGATCTTCGATTATACCACGGCGTTAAAGGCTACATCTAAATGGGTAGTTTAAGTGAAGAAGGATGCAACAGAAACTGGAATTACACCACAGATGCCGGCCGCGGTGGCCGAGGGGACAGGCGCTTCAGTCACGGTCTGCACGGCCACTACGGTCGGGGGTTCGAACCCCCCTCGGGCATGGATATTTGTGCCGTCCTAGTTCGTAAGTAGTTCATAAGTAGTTTGTAAGCTTAGGGACTGATGACCCCGTAGTTGAGTCCCATAATATTAAAAAAAAATCTTAAGTTTCTTGTGGTCCATAGTTGGCTAAGTTTAAAAAAAAAAAATGCACAAAGCCTGAGAGCTATGAACGGTTTTTGTTTTTCTTTACTGCGGAAACGTCTCTTGTACTGAACAAATGTTCCTAGGTCTTAAAATGAGTTTTAGATCTTTTAGTTTGTATACTTGTTTTGAATCGAATGATCGTTCCTGTCATATGCCTGAATACTGGCCATTCCTACTGCGATATCTGGACGTTAGGAGGCTGTTTTGAACAAGAATGCTTGTGGTAGCAGGTAGCAGTGTGCCAGTGGTCGGGGTGTTGCGGCCGCGTGGGCCGTGGCCTATTTGTCCGGCGGCTGGTGAAGGATAGGCGGGTAGGCTGCGTGGGGCGGTCCACCGGCAAAGCGTGAAGCGCCACGCTGCCTGCGCCCGTTGGCCACAGCCGCGGCAAGAAGCGGCGGCGCCCAATTTAACGACTCATTTGATTCGGCGCTCGCGTCTTAAATGCGGCCGGTGCCGATTTCCCTCTCCCGCGGCTAAAAACGCGACACGAGCGCACAACGGGAGGTTGCCAGCCTTTCTCCACAGCTCCCATCTGTTCCTAGTCCGTGTCAGACGAGAGAAAGATAACGTCAACAATAAACCTACTTCTACGTGCAGAAATAATAGTGTAAAAATTTAAGCGTGTTTTTTGTTTGTTTTACTATCAAATGTAGCGCAAGCTCATGTATATATAACGACTGTCTCAGCGAATTTTGCAAAAATATCACGCCACTGGACCAGAAGTTAAAGAACGTATAGTGAAATATGTCAGTTGTACAAAGACTTACACTCTTTATTCTCACCGGAGAAGATGTGCACTTAAAAGAGCGCAGTTGCTGCAGTAGAATGCTAAGGCGGACTGCCACGTGGCGTGCCTCTGACGGTCGGCCGACGTGTGGTCGCGAGGGCACGCCGTGAAGGGGAGGGTCCGGAGAGTATCGTTTTTATCTGAAGTGATTATGCCAATTTTTGGTGACTTTTAGTGGTGTGTGACTCGGCCCATCCACTGATTACCTGCAGAAGGAACCACGAGGTTTATTTCATTAGTCTGTGTGTTGGGTCACTGCACTGCCGTAGCTGCCTACTTGCCTCACGCGCCACGTACGAGAAACTACGAATCTTTTCGTTGCTGATTAATCAGTGATTCAGTCATTTACGGTTTTTCCGTCTTCCTGGTCCTCCGGATAATACGAGTATTTTCGTTTGCGATCGCTAATACTAGGTGATAAAGTGTTTCTCCTTATTCTAGATCTTCGTTATGAGTACCAAGTGGACACAAGTCATGTTTGATGATGACAACACTGAGTCGTCAGGATTGCACGCACACATTCTTGGTTTTATAAATAATCAGGAACCCTTTATCACCTGCACAGTGTAAGTAAATGACTGGCTCTGAATCCCGTGGACAATATGAAACAGTGGGTGAAACGTCGAGACAACAAACTTAACAGTAGGGTAGTTCACCGTGACCCAATGACAAGTAGATGGCTTCTGCTTAATATGGCATGTCTGAAATTATAGTGTGACGTTATTGTCCGTGAGGGGCTTTTTTGCGGGAGGGGGGGGGGTTCTGCTGGCTGGTAAAGATGAGGTGGAATGACGAACACAACACAAACGCGCAGTCCCTAAGCAGAGAAAATACGCGATATGCAGCCGGGACTGAAACCCGGTACTAGGCGATCAAGACTTGAACAAAATTACGAGTTCTTTGTCGCCAAATTGCGACTGTAATCAAGGCTAGGAGCGGTTGTTAGATGATACAACCATGGCGAGTTGACAAATTTTTTGGACGATTTACGTAGAAAACGATGACCTATAGTTGCTGACAGACAAGTCACTCAAGGAAATTATATTAAAACAGCTGTGAGGGGGAAAAATAAATTTATTACATCTACATAGATACTCTGTAAATCACATTTAAGTGCCTGGTAGAGGGTTCATTAACCATTTTCATAACCTTTCTCTACCGTTCCATTGTCTCATAATCAAATGTCGAAATGTTTGTATAGCTTTTGGGACTTAACTCGGGGTAATCAGTCCTTAAACTTACAAACTACGTATGAACTAGCTAATACTGAGGACGGCACAAATATCCATGCCCGAGGGGGGATTCGAATCCCCGACCGTAGTGGCGGTCCAAACCGTGACTGGCGCGCCGCAGACCGCTCGGCCACCGCGCATTCTCTAATAACGCGCGTGAAGAAAGAACACCTAAATCGTTCAGTTTTCGATCTGATTTCTCATATTTTATTGTGATGGTCATGTCTCCCTATGTAGGTAGGTGCGAGAAAAATATTCAGAAGTAAAACTCGGTGATTGAAATTTCGCAAATAGATGTCGCCACAACGAATAACGTCGTTCTTTTAATGATTTCCACCTCAAACCGTGCAACATTTCTGTGAAGATTTCCCCCCTGTAACGCGATAAAAGAAAACGAGCTGCCCTTCTCTGAACCTCAGTGTCCTCCGTCAGTCCCACCTGATGAGGGTCCAACACTGGGCAACAGTACTCCAGGAGAGGACGCACAAGTGTGGTGTAGGCAGTCTCTTTGATGGAGCTGTTGCATCTTCGAAGCGTTCTGCCAATGAAATTGGCACACGTCAGTACCGAATTTTCAAAAAATCAAATGTTTGTAAATATATACTGCATCATAATAGTTTGCTACTGGTAAGGGTTTTCAGTATTTTTCAAAGAACGCGTCGCCATATTACACATTGAAATTTATTAAAAAATGTTCCAATGTTTGTAATTCTATCGGACCAAACTGCGTGGTCATCAGTCCGTAGCTTACAAACTACTTATACCTAGGTAAACTAACCTAAGGACAAAGATACACCCCCATGCCCCAGTGAGGACTCGAACCTCCACGGCGAGCAGTCGCGCGCTCCGCAGCGAGACGCTTTAGACCGCTCGGCTATTTCACCGCGGCGAATGTTAAGTAAAGGAAAATAGAAGGAAAGATGCCAATATATAAGTTTTTATTTTATTTTTTCAAGACGACCGGTTTCGACCATAAGGTGTTATCATCTGGTCTCATTGACATTAAAATGCTAATTATAGTGCTGCACATTAAATCTGGTAGGTGTTGTGGTTGATAGTTATATATAAAAATCATGTGCTGGTGATGGTCAGAAATAAAATGGATGGCTAGTTAAAATTAAAACAGCATTACCACTCTAGCGCATATATGTGATTGAGCACCTCCATAAAATTATTTCTCGATATCCACCAGCACAAGATTTTCCAGTACACCTGCCATATTTTATGTGGAGCACTATAATAAGCAGCCAAGTCATTGAGACCAGATGACACCACAGTGTCGAAACCCGTCATCTCGAATCAGTGGCGTAACTAGGACTTGACTTTGGG
This sequence comes from Locusta migratoria, assembly GCA_026315105.1. Taxonomy (NCBI): domain Eukaryota; kingdom Metazoa; phylum Arthropoda; class Insecta; order Orthoptera; family Acrididae; genus Locusta; species Locusta migratoria. The sequence goes on from CM048751.1 coordinate 52,156,520, forward strand.
GGGGGGGGGGGATAGATCTGCTTGAAGAGCAAAATTTTAGTCAGTTTCCAGACAGACTACCATCTACCACTCCCGTTGAAGAAACTAATTCACTCCCATCCAATGAAAGCTTATGGTAAAACACCCCAAGTTTCCAATCTTTACCTTTACCAGATTGCTGTTATAAGATTTCTTTCTTCTTTTTTTCCTTTCCTTTTTTTTCGGTTTCTGGGGGGGGGGTTATATCCCCCTCATCCCTCCCCCCCCCTTAGTTACGCCACTGTCTCGAATATATAATAACTGCGATCTTGGCCTCTATCCTTAAAATGAGTAAATTGCAGGAAGGAGATGGAGAGCAAGCTCCCGAAATGCGACCAGAGTGTGGTGTCGCAAGCGTGGCGCGGTAGCGGCGGCGGCGGCGGCCTGGTTTCCGGCCTGCCAGCCAGCAGCCGGTGGCATATGGCGGGCGGCGGCGGCGGCGGCGAGGCCAGCGCTGGGCTGGTGCACTGCGCGGGGCGCACGGGTACTAGGTGCAGCAGACATGTCAACAGCGTGTCTTCCATTTCCTCGCTGTGAAAGAACTGGGTCGAGCGACGTTCAGAGGACAGACGAGTGGCTGTAACTGAAGAACATCAATACGCCGTAGGTTAAACGAATTTACATCTACATGGAATACTCTGCAAATCACATTTAAGTGCCTGACAGAGGGTTCATCGAACCACCTTTATACTATTCATCTCCCATTCCACTCTAGAATCTCTCCGTTATAGCTCTGATTTCTCTTATTTTATTCAAATGTTCAAATGTTTGTACAGCTTATGGGGCTTAACTACGGGGTTATCAGTCCCTAAACTTACAAACTACTTATGAACTACTTACGAACTAGGACGGCACAAATATCCATGCCCGAGGGGGGGGGGGATTCGAACCCCCGACCGTAGTGGCCGTGTAGACCGTGACTGGAGCGCCTCAATCTCCTCGGCCACCGCGGACGGCTCTTATTTTATTCTGATGATCATTTCTACCTATGTAAATGATAGTCAACAATATATTTTCGCATTCGGAGGAGAATGTTGGTGATTGGAGTTTCGTAAGTAGCCCACACCGCAGCAATAAGTGCCGTTGTTCTAATGATTCCCATCCCACATCCTGTATCATTTCCGTAACACTGTCTCCCCTGTATCGTGACAGTACAAAACAAGCTGCCCTTCTTTGGGCTCTTTCGATGTCCTCCGTCAAACCCACCTTGATAAGGATCCCACACTGGGCAGCAGTACTCCAAAAAAGGACGGACAAGTGTAGTTCTGTTGCCTATATTAGGTTTCTGCCAATAAAACACCTTTCACACGACATTATCTACGTGTTATTTCGAGTTTACGTCTGATGTAATAGTAATTCCTAGGTATTTAGTGGAGTTTACGGCCATCACATTTGATTGATTTATCTTGTAAACAAAGTTTAATGGATTTCTTTTCCTACTCCTGTGGACGACTTCACACTTCTCTTTATTTAGAGTCAATTGCCAATTTTTACACCATACTGATATCTCGTGCGCCTCGGTTGCACAGTGGTAGAGTGCCAGACTACAAATCCAAAGGTCGCGGGTTGGATCCCCGCCAGGTCCTAAGATCTTTATCTGTCACTTTCCACTTCTTTCACCTCTGGCAATATTGCTCATGTGAAAAATACCGAGTAGCACCGTGGTTCGGAACCCACGTTAAACTGTAGGTCCCCCTATAACTGGCTGGGTAAGTCAGTTCGAAGGTCGGAGGAAGGCAACGGCATACCACCTCCAAACAGAACCATGCCTAGTAAAGCACTGTGGTGTTCAAACCAATCTTCGGATTGTTGACTGCTTTACCTTTTTACTGATATCTCATTGAGATCGTACTGCAGTTGGTTTTGATCTTCAGATGATTTTACTAGACGGTAAATGACGGCGTCATCTGCAAACAACCGAAGAGACCTACTTAGATTTTCACCCAAATCGTTTATATAAATAAGGAATAGGAGAAGAGCAATAACACTACGCTGTGGAACGCCAGCCAGATGTTGTTGTTGTTTTGAGGGGACTAAACATCTGGGTCATCAGTCCCATGCCCGATATCACCTCTGTTTTAGTCGATGCCTTACCATCGATTACTTCAATCTATGTTCTTTCTCACAGGAAATCCCCTATCGTGACACAAATCTCGGGCGATATTCCATAATCACGCTATTTGATTAAAAGCCTACATTTCAACCGGATAATGCACGACCGCGTGTTGCAGGTCCTGTACGGGCCTCTCTGGATACGGAAAATGTTCGACTTCTGCCCTGGCCAGCACATTCTCCAGATCTCTCACCAATTGAAAACGTCTAGTCAATGGTGGCCGAGCAACTGGCTCGTCGCAGTACGCCAGTCACTACTCTTGATGAACTTTGGTATCGTGTTGAAGCTGCATGGGCATCTGTACCTGTACACGCCATCCAAGCTCTGTTTGACTCAACGCCCAGGCGTATCAAGGCCTTTATTATGGCCAGAGGTGGTAGTTCTGGGTATTGATTTCTCAGGGTGTATACACCCAAACTGCGTGAAAATCTAATCACATGTTAGTTCTAATATATTTGTCCAATGAATACCCGTTTATCATCTGCATTTTTTTCTGTGTAGCAATTTTAATGGTCAGTAGTGTACTTGTATTCGTCAGTAAATAGTACATTTCGTCAGCATTATAGTCCAATTAATAAAATGAATGCGCGCGGCTGATCGCCGTCGGGGGTTTGAGTCCTACCTCGGGCATGGGTGTTTGTGTTGTCCTTACCATAAGTTACTTCAAATTTGTGTAAGTAGTTTCTAAGCTTAGGGACTAATGATCACAGTAATTAAGTCCTTTTGATTTACAAACATTCAATTTATATATATAAAAATTGAAATTCCATAAAATACTGTTTGTGAAAAATGTGCGACCTAAACTTTGCGAATTAAATGTCATACAGTTAATTTAAGCATAAACGACCTATTAACCAATAGTCAACACGGATTCAGAAAGTATCGCTCTTGCGAAACACAGCTTGCCCTTTATTCACATGAAGTGTTGAGTGCCATCGACAAGGGATCTCAAATCGATTCCATATTTCTGGATTTCCGTAAGGCTTTTGACACTGTACCCAACAAGCGGCTTCTAATGAAATTGCGTGCTTATGGAATATCTTCCCAATTGTGCGATTGGATTCACGATTTCCTATCAGAAAGGACACAGTTCGTTGTAATTGACGGTAAGTCATCGAGTAAAACAGACGTGATATCTGGCGTTCCACAGGGAAGCGTTATAGGTCCCCTACTCTTCCTCGTGTTTGTAAACGATTTAGGAGACAATCTGAATAGCTCCCTTAGACTGTTCGCGGATGATGCTGTCGTTTATCGGTTAGTGAAGTCAACAGAGGATCAAAAGCAACTGCAAAGCAATTTAGACAAAATTTCTACATGGTGCGAAGATTGGCAATTGACACTAAATAAAGAAAAGTGTGAAGTAATACACATGAACACTAAAAGAAATCCGCTGAACTTTAATTACGCGATAAATCAGTCAAACCTTAAGGTCGTAAATTCTACCAAATACCTAGGAGTTACAATTACGAACAACTTTGACCGGAGAGATCATATATAAAATATTGTGGGGAAGGCGAATCAAAGGTTACGTTTCATTGGCAGAACGCTTCGAAGATGCACCAGCTCCACCAAAGAGAATGCGTACATCACACTTGTGCGTCCTCTCCTGGAGTACTGTTGCCCCTTGTCGGACCCTCACCAGGTGGAACTGACGGAAGATATTGAGAAGGTTCAGAGAAGGGCAGCTCGTTTTGTTTTATCACGTTACGGGGGGGAAAGCGTCACGGAAATGTTGCACGAATTTGGGTGGAAATCATTAAAAGAAAGACGTTATTCATTGCGGCGTGATCTGTTTGCGAAGTTTCAATCACCGACTTTTAGTTCTGAATGTGAAAATATTTTGCTAGCACACACCTATTTAGGGAGACATGACCATCCCCGTAAAATAAGAGAAATCAGATCGAAAACGGAATGATTTAGGTGTTCTTTCTTTCCGCGCGCTATTGGAGAATGGAACGGTAGAGAAAAGTTATGAAAGTGGTTAATGAACCCTCTGCCAGGCACGTAAATGTGATTTGCAGAGTATCTATGTAGATGTAGATGTTGCAGCAGCCTGTCCGGCGTGATGCAGGCGTTCTTCGCGACACCCGCTCGCTCGCACTCGCGTCGCAGCGTTGCACGCCGGCGCGGCTGTCTGGGAGCGGTTCAACGCTCTGCCGCGGCCCGCGGGTCTCTAATGTCCCGGAATTAGGCGCGCCGGCATCTCGGCGCCGCACACGGCCGCCATTTTTCACCGCGCTCGCGCTTTTTTGCTGCGCTTCTGTCCCCTTAGATACACCGTAACCTGTATTTATACAATGGATATTTAATTCCCTGCCACGGCTGCCGGTTTGTTTATTACGGTGCTCGCCGTAATGTCCAGGTATTACGGTCATTTCCGTGAACACTTCCACTGATCGCTGGAGTAAAAGGCGGCCTGCCGTATTACGTTTCAATAGCGAGAACCGGTGGAAGGCACGAGGCGCGCAGCGGTCCTCTGCGTAAAAGGCTGTGACGGATTGCTGATTGCCGACTCGTGCGTGCAAGGACGGCAGTAGCAGTTTCATTGCCCATACATTTTCCTAATACTACAGCGCGACAATGGAACTTACCCTGTCTGCTGCTTCGTAGTCCAATGCGTCTCCGGTTGCTCGAAGAGCGTTATACCGACGTTAAATCACTCTTCTAGCTTGTCTGTATCCATTATGTCATTAAAAAACTAGATCTTAATTTATCCACCTGTCTTTTAATGACCTGTTGTCTTCCTCTCTTCTTTATTTCTTGTACAACATTGCGTCTGACTGCCCTTTTTAACCATTCATTATTATATATTTGAACCTTGAACGTCGCAAACACTTCGCTCTCTACCCCTTCACCCACGAGTTCCCTTTTCGACTAGGAAAAAAAAAAAAAAAAAAGAATAGTATTCAGATGTGTGTGAGGTCTTATCCGACCACACTTCATGATCATCAGTCGCTAGACTTACAAACTAACTACTCGACTAACTTAAACTAACTTACTCTAAGGACAACACAAACACCAATGCCTGGAGGAGGATTCGAACCCCCGACCCGAGCGGACGTGCAGACTGTGACTGGCTCGCACTGCGGCCGGCCTTTTTCGATTAAGCTACGTGGTAGTATAACCTCAGGGACTACCGCAACAACTTGCTAAATTCTGTAGGTGTTACATAACCTCTTTACTATACTGAACGTACCTTCAATCAGAAGATTGTTTCTTGCCGCAACAAGGCAACTGGCAGAAAATTCGTCTCTTTTTCAGAGTCTCACATTGTTTGACACGCAAAAAGTATCGCATTGTAATTATTGGATCGTTATTCGTGAATATATTTATCCATTACCGTCATTTTACGAATGTCATTCGCGGGATGGGGTTTCGAATACGTTCACGAATCTCAGACGGATAGTAATAATCAGTGTTGAAACAGCATTTTCGTTATCCAAGAATTATTCTATCTACTCTACGTAATGTACCGGACGTTGAGAATTACACTACTGGCCATTAAAATTGTTACACCAAGAAGAAATGCAGATGGTAAACGGGTATTCATTGGACTAATATATTATACTAGAACTGACATGTGATTACATTTATACGCAATTTGGATGCATAGATCCTGAGAAACCAGTAACCAGAACAACTACCTCTGGCCGTAATAACGGCCTTGATACGTCTGGGCATTGAGTCAAACAGAGCTTGGATGGCGTGTACAGCGTGTACAGGTACATATGCCCATTGCAGCTTCAACTCGATACCACAGTTCATCAAGAGTAGTGACTGGCGTATTGTGAAGAGCCAGTTGCTCCACCACCATTGACCAGACGTTTGCAATTGGTGAGAGATCTGGAGAATGTGCTGGCCAGGGCAGAAGCCGAACATTTTCCGCATCCAGAAAGACCCGTACAGGACCTGCAACATGCGGTCGTGCATTATCCTGTTGAATTGTAGGATTTCGCAGGGATCGAATGAAGGGTAGAACCACGAGTCGTAACACATCTGAAATGTAAAGGCAACTGTTCAAAATTGCCGTCATTGCGAACAAGAGGTGATCGAGGCGTGTAACCAATGGCACCCTATACCATCACGCCGAGTGATACGCCACTATGGCGATGACGAATATTCGCTTACAATGTGCGTTCGCCGCGATGTCGCCAAACACGGATGCGACCATCATGATGCTGTAAACAGAACCTGGATTCATCAGGAAAAAAATGACGTTTTGCCATTCGTGCACCCAGGTTCGTCGTTGCGTACACCATCACAGGCGCTCCTGTCTGTGATGTAGCGTCAAGGGTAGCCGCAGCCATGGTCTCCGAGCTGATAATCCGTTCTGCTGCAAACGTCGTGGAACTGTTCGTGCAGATGGTCATTGTCTTGTAAACGTGCCCATCTGTTGACTCAGGCATCGAGACGTGGCTGCACGATCCGTTACAGCCATGTGGATAAGATGTCTGTCATCTCGACTGATAGTGATACGAGACCGTTGGGATCTAGCACGGCGTTCCGTATTGCCCTCCTGAACCCACCGATTCCGTATTCTGCTAACAGTCATTAGATCGCGACCAACGCGAGCAGGATAAACCGCAATCGCGATAGGCTACAATCCGACCTTTATAAATGTCGGAAACGTTATGGTACGCATTTCTCCTCCTTACACGAGACATCACAACAACGTTTCACCAGACAACGCCTTTCAACTGCTGTTTGTGTGTGAGAAATCGGTTGGAATCTTTCCTCATGTCAGCGCGTTGTGGGTGTCGCCAACGGCGCCAACCCAGTGTGAATGCTGTGAAGTGCAGCCTTAAAAAAAATGTTCAAATGTTTTTATAGTCTATGGGACTTAACTACGGGGTCATCAGTCCCTAAACTTACAAACTACTTATGAACTACTTACGAACTAGGACGGCACAAATATCCATGCCCGAGGGGGGATTCGAACCCCCGACCGTAGTGACCGTGCAGACCGTGACTGGAGCGCCTCAGTCTCCTCGGCCACCGCGGCCGGCAAGTGCAGCCTTAAAGTCCAACCTTGTGCTGTACAGAGGCGTCGTGGAGTGAAAAAGTGTTTGCAGCTTATAACCGTCCTATCAGATAGGGGCGTAACCGAACATCAAACTAACAGATACTGGAAAAATAATTGTAGTGTCTGATCCTGAAGTGAGTACGGCAGCGTCAGAAAACAATACGTCGCAAGGGTTGAGAGCAGTTACGTTGAAAATTCAGGTCCTTCGTGACCAGGGGCAAAGAGGTACTTATACGATTCATTACTGAAGAATAAGTTATCATTTCCGCCCACTTAATTTTCTGGTCGTAGACATAAAATAAGAATACTGCTTTTTAGTGATGTTTTTTTTTTTTTAATTTTTGCTTCTTGATGTTTGGGGTGAGATTACTGGTCATCAACCTCATATATATATATATATATATATATATATATATATATATATATATATATATATATATATATGTGTGTGTGTGTGTGTGTGTGTGTGTGTGTGTGTGTACTACCACAAAAATATTTAGTTACGAACGTATTGCGATTTGAACACGGTAACCTAAACAGCTGCGGGATCTCTTACAGTGGGAAGTTCTTGTAAAACGTTTCATTAATTTTTTCCCTTTTTTTCCTTTGGTTCTACCACGAACGCCAAGCAGGCTTCGACGCCGATAACACTATTGTATTTAGGCGATGTGATGAGACCTGTGTTCGCTTTCTCGAAGGTGGATGGGAACTCAGGTGGTCGGTAGCAGTCAGAGAGCTTGATGGTCTGTGAAATAGAGAGTCAAAGGAAGTAGCATTCTCACATACCAAAGCGTTGACTGTCAGTAAACTGTACGAGGGTAATGCCAAAAGTAAGGTACGGTTAAAACAAAAACATCCAAAATCAAACTTGTTTTATTGACATCCCTTCCGTATTTATCTATTTTTCTATATGATCATACTTATTTAGACATTTATCATATCGTTCAACAAGCTTTTGAATGCCTAAGCCGTAGAAATCGGCTGCCTGCGAAGATGACCAGTCTTTAACAGCTTCTTCCACTTCATCGTCCTACTCACATTCGAGAAATGAAATAGTGAATCATCGATCGTCACGAATTTTGTCGTCAACCGCGTGAACCAACTCGTCTGAGATCACGGATGGTCGGCTGGAGCGTGGTGCATCGTGCACATTTCCCCGTCCTTCGTTAAAGGCTCGCACCCTCTTGCTCACTTTACTGTCACTTATTATATCAGGACCGTTCACTTCAGTAATCTGCTGATGGATTTCTGCCGCTGAACTGTTTCTTGCAGACAAAACCCACACCACTACCCTTACTTCACTATCGGCGGGCTGGTTGATTCTCTTAAACATTGTGAACTCAAAATGTTCAAATGTTTGTTAAGCTTATGGGACTTAACTACGGGGTCATCAGTCCCTAAACTTACAAACTACTTATGAACAACCTTATACTAAGTACGGCCCGAGGGAGGATTCGAACGCCCGACCGTAATGGCCGTGCAGACCGTGACTGGAGCGCCTCAGTCCCCTCGGCCACCGCGGCCGGCCATTGTGAACTCACACCATCAACAGCAGACAGCACAACGATACTGGCGCAAGGTATGCCAGGAGTCGGCACGCATGCGTCTTCTGTCCTCGACGCCGGTTTCAAATGTTTACGGCGAATCGGACCTTACTTTTGGAATAACCCTCGTACGTTTAAGCCGGGAAAGAAGTTTGCCGTATCTTCAGGATGAGAAATATCTTAATCGGGTTATAACTCGGAAGGAACTTGCTGATAACAGTAGATGACGTTCAAAACCGTTTCCTCGAGATGCAGCATCTTGCCTGTCAGGAAAACTACGTAACTCTCTTAGTTCGTTCAAAAACAAAGCTGCAATTCTGTACCACAATCTTACCTCTTTGAAGTATTTTCACAAATACCGTCTTTCAACTTTTATTAGCTGTGGGGATAATGGTAAATTACATGTCACATCTGGGGTTGGAACACTTGCGGGGAGTGACACTTGCGGGGAACCCAGGGTCCTTGGGGCGGCTAATATCTTTTCCTGGGTACAGGCACACCAAGAAGTCTAGCACTGTCAACATAACACGAAACTTGTTCTAACTACATATTAATTCGTTGAGTGTTCCTCCTGAAAACAAAACGGTATTTTAACAGTGATAATGTTTGGAGAGTTATTAAGACATTCTCTGCTACTACAAGACGATGACTTTCATAAGTCATACCTCCTAAAAGCATATTATTCAGAACACTAAGCATATCAAGACACCTTCACAAGCAATAAATATGTTAGGCATACTGCACAGATACGTTGATGTAATTGACCGCTATGTAGTTAACCCCACTATCACGCAACTTCCATCTCTTTAAAAACAACTACTATGCTTTTTAATAGTAGAGGCAACCTTAAACCTTCAATTAAAAAAAATAAATAAGTCAATGAGTATTTTACATAAATGATGAGTTTATTCGAGACCCCAAAACGATTTCCCTGTATTAGAATTACAAATATATCTAATAAATATATGAAATACGGAATGTGTAAGGGAATGTCACACACCGAAAAATGATAAATTCTATTTGCTATCACCGTCATATAGAACAATTTTTACTCCGAATTTGGCATAAACCAACAGGGAGAAACAAGTTGCAAGACTTCCAGGAAATATGAAGCGAAATTGGCAGCCAATAGTTGGTTATAAATTGCATTGCCTGTTAACTGTATAGATATAAATTACGGAATACGCGGAACTCCTGTTCAGTACAGTCAAAAAGGTCTAAGGTAATAGGCAGTGGTTTACAATCAGATATCCGTATCACTCTCCTCCTCAAGAAGTCTGTGTGAAGATTTATATTCAGAACATTCAAGAGAAAGGCTACTGTGATGTTGAAACTACAAGAAGCAGCTCATTTACTCAGGAAGGGAAAACGTTATGGTGCCCATAAATTTGAATGGCTGTATCTCTTGTAGTAACATTCATTTTTTGATAAAATGTTAAAATCCAATATACCAGAATTTTGTTGTTCTAAACTCAGTGCTAACTTTTTTTGTCGAAAAGTTTGCAGGAAGTAGTCTTGATGTAATCTCATACTTCTATGCATTAAATTGATATTATCAAACATGTAATTTGTGTCACAAATTGCGTGGCCGGTCCGGTGGGCGTTTCCCTGAATACGGCGCAGGTAGCGGCTGGAGGGCGCGGAATAGGAGTGGTGTATCCCTACTTCTGGAACACCCTGTTCACTACCTGCAGCGTCCGGGTCTCCCCGCAAGTGTCTACACATTCCCTTTCCTCGCAAGTGTCACTCCCCGCAAGTGTCACAAACTCGTCACATCTGTGGCTTTCGATCAGGATACAGACCGCAAGAGCCAACAGGAAGGAGTCACTTGAATTCTCGAGGAATTCTGCATAGTCTAGAATCACTAATCGGACCTTACATTCTGGTTAGAGTCGACACAAAACCCTGTGCGAATTTGATTCGGCGGTGGCAGTGAATGAGAAGCGGGCTTCGTGCGCGGCGGAGAAAGTGGGCAGAGGCGACGTCGACGTCGGTGGTGGTGGTGGTGGTGGTGGTGTGGGAGCAGCCGCTCTCCCACGCCGCGGCCCCACCCTCCCCCTCCCCCTCCCTCCGTTCTTGCGCGGAATCTCCACCGCGGTGGTCCCACCAGAACTCACTCCCTTGACGGTCGACGCCGCATAAGAACTCGGACTGCTGTAACGAGTAGAGAACAAATCGATTGCTTCACGCCACTAGCCAAAGTTTTTTGCAGTGTTTCGCGAGTGAAGGCTGTAAATTCCAGCTCGACAGCGACACGTCAGCAGGTTCCGAGAGGTCTGTTTGCGGAAACAGGCACACTACTCTAAATCACTTCGCACACAGCAGCTATCGAATCATTTTAATAATCGTATCACAGAAACCGCCCTCGTATTTCTTGTCGAGTTATTTGGAAGTGTTCGACGACGTTTCTAAACGCAGAAATTATCCTGCCATTTTCTGGTGATATCCCGATGTATTGTTTACTGTTGGTTTCGTGTGCTCAATTTGGGGTGAGCCGGCAACAATGACAATACTTTTATTCAGTCACATGACCTCGTATACACTAATCAGCCAAAACATTATAATCACACCCTATTAAAAAATGTTCAAATGTCTGTTACATTTCGCGTAAGGATGAGAAAGGTAAGAGGAATGACTGGTAAGTCGTGCTGAGTTCTGTCCGCCATACGCCATACGGTGGCTTGCGAAGTATTGATGTCGATTTACATTATGAACTTGAATAAATGTTTAGTGTCAGCCACATGCAGAAAAATGACCAAGGTAATATGTAAAGCAAGAAAAATAATCGTTCACACAGATACGTTGAATGCGGAGCGCTAGAGAAAACTCATGAAAGGGAAATGGCAACAATTTTCAAAAAAATGTTCAAATGTTTGTAAATCTATCGGACCAAACTGCGTGGTCATCAGTCCGTAGCTTACAAACTACTTACACATAGGTAAACTAACCTACGGACAAAAACACACAACCATGCCCCAGGGAGGACTCGAACCTCCACGGCGAGCAACCGGGCGCCCCGCAGCGAGGTGCTTTAGACCGCTCGGCTACTCCACTGCGACACATCCTATTATCTATATAAATCCGCCCAGGCGAAAGCAGCAGCACCTGACGAGAAATGGCTGTCAGTCAGACACGCGTGTTGCGACAGCGTGTAGAGTGAGGATCTCCCAGAGGCTGGTCGAGAGCAGATTGTGTACGCTCAGAGGCCCATTTGGTGTATAACGGAAACTGCTCGGGTGTCGGAGGAGTGCAACGGTGAGTGTCTACAGGTGACTCAGCCGAGGTAAAAGAACGTCCAATCGTCGGGGGGTCATCCCACATTACAGAGGTCGGAAGTCGTAGGCAGCGCACAGTGGTTAAAAAGAACAGGCGGTGAACTGCGGCGGCTGACTTTAATGTTGGACTTGCCTAGGCACACAGTCTTAACGATGGGTGTCCATAACCACCACCGACTCATTTGCCGCGACATCGTCGATTACATCTGAAACGGGCACGTGACTGTCGTACTGAGAGTGACATTGTGTCGTGTATCTCTATATCTTCTTCATCGTGCCTATGGGAGGTTGCAAATCCGTCGTTTTCACGCAACAGCTCCTAAAGTCCCGTACTGAGGGACGGGTACAAGATGGCGGTAGCTCAGTTGTGCTGTGCGGGATATTCGCGTCAACATCCGTGAGTCTGTGCGAGGCACTGTGAGGGTCGAGAAGAATAGCACACCGTTTGCAGGCCACGTACAGCCCTTCGTGAGGATCGCCTATACAGTGGCTGTGGCTTGTTGAGGAACACAGTGGCGAATTGCATTTGATACGCTAGCAGTAGTTATAAAAGGAGTGGCTCACCCCCAAAATTCAAGATGGCGGCCAGAAAAACCAGTCTCCTCCGCCTCTGGGAAAAACCCAGTGGCAACGCCAAACTGGCGTCACCTCCAACTCGCCCAGACCTGCCCACCCCTGCCAGACTTACGGTGTGCACCTTTTCGTCCCTAGCAAATCGACGGCCAGTTATACCTTTCTCCAGAGCTCATTACTAGAAAGGATACATACTGTACTCAATAACTTGCTGGTGGAATGCACGTGCTACTACCCATAACAGTAGATCACACATTTCTGATGTGGATAGGAAACGTGGCATGTGATAGTTGCGCTTCTTAATCGTGTGGGGTAGTCTAGAGGTAAGACTATTTGTAACAGTTGGGAGGCGTACGAAACAGCATGTATAGCACATACGGGAGTTACAAAACCTTTCCTTGCGGAAGCAGCTCAAACTTTTCTACGGGCACATGATTCGGCTCATAAACGAGGTGAGATGCATTCACACAGTTAAAACGTAATTTATATTCAGTAAACAAACAAATCATATCCACACGGTTGATGGAAACGCTATGAAATCATGCATGGAGCCACGCAATTCAGTACATAAAGAAACTAGCAGCTATTCATTTCTTTGAAATCAGACTTACAAGCAAATAATAAAGTGAAGCTCGTCTGTGATGTTATGAACAATTAAACAACACTCAGGAATCTACAGACAGGAGACATATGAGTACATCATCTCGGATCAAAGTATTCCTGAGAATTATTTATACAGTATCTGTTCTTTCGGGCATGTGCGAAAGAACAGACTCCATATAAATAATTGCATATCTGCCGCACAGTCAAGTGACAATTTCAGTGCGGACACATTGATACGCTGGATCCGTCGCGGGACTCCGGTACAGGCTGCGAGCAGGAGATGGGCAGCTTGCGCTACAGTGGCAGTGAGCTGCGAGCTGAGGCGACCGCTGGGCTAACGCGGGAAATTTTAGTCTTTGCCATTGGATTTATTTCAGTTGCCTGAAACGGTCCAAAAGTTTAAATATTTCGAATTCGTATTCTTCAGAAAACCAACTTTACTTGCCTCCATCCTTCAAGGGCCGCAAAAGAAGTAGTCCTTTTTTAACCGTTGACTAATCCGCTACCTGTCTTCTGGAAATTCCTCTCCTGCTTGATTTTAAACTGTTGTCAGCCGTTAATTACTTACCGCCAACTTCGGCAGAACAATTGTCTACAGCTTTGAAAACGTCTTGTGTGTGCAGCCATAGAATAATAATAAATTTTAAAAAACGTGCACAGTTTTACTACCCGAGAGGAAACTCATCTACAATTACCAAATTAATAGGGAAACAAAATGGGGAAATGTGGCTTCAAGTCTACTACTTCCTAGTAATTTCTCCGACTACACGAATCTACTTCGTCGTTTAACCTCCGGCGTAGCTTAATGTGGCTACAAATATTAAACCTTTTGGTACGTTAGTGGCCAATGAGTTTCAGAATGTGCACATGTATCGTCGATCATTTGTACGCGCACCAAAGAAGACGAAGTGAACACTCCAGTATTCAATCCAAGAACAGCTGCCAGCATGCGAAACTTAGAACTTCCTGGAGTAGTAAAACAACTTAAGTCACTAAACAAAAATAAATCTTACGGGCCAGATTGTATACCAACTAGATTCCTCTCAGAGTATGCTGATGCAATAGCTCCGTACTTGGGTATAATTTACAACCGATCACTCAGCGAAAGATCCGTACCCAAAGCCTGGCAAGTTGCCCAAGTTACTCCAATATTCAAGAAAGGCAATAGGAGTGATCCCCAAAATTACAGGCCTATCTCATTAACGTCGATTTGCAGTAGGATTTTGTAACATATACTTTGTTCGAATATTATGAACTACCTCGAAGAAAACGACCTATTAACCAGTAGTCAACACGGATTCAGAAAGTATCGCTCTTGCGAAACACAGCTTGCCCTTTATTCACATGAAGTGTTAAGTGCCATCGACAAGGGATCTCAAATCGATTCCATATTTCTGGATTTCCGGAAGGCTTTTGACACTGTACCCCACAAGCCGCTTCTTATGAAATTGCGTGCTTATGGAATATCTCCCCAATTGTGCGATTGGATTCACGATTTCCATTCAGAAAGAACACAGTTCGTTGTAATTGACGGTAAGTCATCGAGTAAAACAGATGTGATATCTGGCGTTCCACAGGGAAGCGTTATAGGTCCCCTACTCTTCCTTGTGTTTATAAACGATTTAGGAGACAATCTGAATAGCTCCCTTAGACTGTTCGCGGATGATGCTGTCGTTTATCGGTTAGTGAACTCAACAGAGGATCAAAGGCAACTGCAAAGCGATTTAGACAAAATATACGCATGTGCGAAAATTGGAAATTGACGCTAAATAAAGAAAAGTGTGACGTAATACACATGACCACTAAAAGAAATCCGCTGAACTTTAATTACGCGATAAATCAGTCAAATCGTAAGGTCGTAGATTCTACCAAATACCTAAGAGTTAATATTACGAACAACTTTGACTGGAGAGAACACATAGAAAATATTGTGGGTAAGGCGAACCAAAGGTTACGTTTCATCGGCAGAACGCTTCGAAAATGTACCAGCTCCACCAAAAAGACTGCCTACATCACACTTGTGCGTTCTCTCCTAGAGTACTGTTGCCCCTTGTGGGACCCTCACCAGGTGGGACTGACGGAAGACATTGAGAAGGTTCAGAGAAGGGCAGCTCGTTTTGTTTTATCGCGTTACGGGGTGGAAAGCTTCACGGAAATGTTGCACGAATTGGGGTGGAAATCATTAAAAGAAAGACTTTATTCATTGCGGCGTGATCAGTTTGCGAAGTTTCAATCACCGACTTCTGAATGTGAAAATATTTTGCTAGCACCCACCTACTTAGGGAGATATGAGCATCCCAATAAAATAAGAGAAATTAGATCGAAAACGGAACGATTTAGGTGTTCTTTCTTCCCGCGCGCTATTAGAGAATGGAACGGTAGAGAAAAGTTATGAAAGTGGTTAATGAACCCTCTGCCAGTCACTTGAGTGTGATTTGCAGAGTATCAATGTAGATGTATTTGGTGCACTGAAATTTTTCGTTTTATGTTAGCTGTACACGTATTGAAGACGCTCATTTCAATTTTAGAATTTCGAGGTATTTTCCATTTGCCCCTAATACCATAAACAAAGTACTTAAAACTTGAAATGGAAAAGAATGTTATTGAAGGGTGTTGTTTTCATGTTTCTTAGCAAATATTCCCGTTATTTCTCATGCATATTGACCTGTTTTGGCAGAAAAAAGTTTGTTAGACTTCTGCTACAATCATGATGCTTTCTCGGATGCTCTGAAAGTGCTTTACTACGTTCATACAACCTTGCTCTCAAGCTATAAATATGGCCAGCACAATTTTACGCTTATAGCATTCATTTTCGGGCACTGAATCAGTGAAGATGGAAACGTTCGAGCAGGTGTGGCAGTATACATAGCTTTCTCATGTGTTTGTGTCGGGGGTTCGAATCCCCCCTCGGGCATGGTTGTTTGTGTTGTCCTTAGGTTAGTTTACCTTACTGTAAATGGTTTGTAAGCTACGGACTAATAACCACGCAGATAGATTTACAAACATTTGATTTTTTTTGTGTTTGGTGTTACTGGTCTTGCTCATACTGCCGTGGTCACTGAAATTACTGCAACAAAAGAACAATAAAAAATAAAAAAAAAATAATTATCTCTGTTTATCACCGTGCATGGTAACTTTTAAAGCGACGAAACGCGTGCTGGACACTGACCAAAACCAGGCACGGCTAATGCTCCAGCAGGAGCTGGTAGTTTACTACAGGATACCTTTATCCGTACCTCAAGGGGCTTGCGTATAAGAATACCTGTTTGTGCCGTACAGCTAACGACCGTCGTAAATCTCATTTGCTTTGTCAATAAACTTACAACACTTGAACGGAACTTGATGTAATGAGAGAAAGTGTAGTGGGTGCTAAAATCTGCTCCTTGACACACTTCCCCTGTCAAAGAAATGTTACTTGAATGGAGACATAAAATGCGACCTACTTGTCTGCTCTCCTACATCTGCTGCCCTCACAGTTCTTGCTGTTTTGTTTCTCGGGTGTTGGTTGCGCAGTTTCTCCTTAATAACGTCGGCGGCGGTGTCGCCACCTCGCCCACCAGATGTCCGGTAGCGGTGACGCCAATTCCCATCCTCTTATTATCTTTCTTTTTCTCCCCGCAACCGCAAAACGGTAGGAGAATAAACACAGAACACTACTGAAGTATCGCCTCTTTCCTGAAAGACACGTCATTGATGTGCTATCAAATACAGCTGGATTCTGTACCTTTCGTTGAAAGTTCTTAAATAGATTAGTTATAAATACATTTTGGTGGTGCGCCTCGGTTGCACAGTGGTAGAGTACCAGACTACAAATCCAAAGGTCGCGGGTTCGATCCCCCCCAGGTCGTAGGATTTTTATCTGTCACTTTCCACTTCTTTCACCTCTGGCAGTATTGCTCATGTGAAAAATACTGAGTAGTACCGTGGTTCGGAACCCACGTTAAACTGGCTGGGTAAGTCAATTCGAAGGTCGGAGGAAGGCTACGGCGTACCACCTCCAAACAGGACCATGCCTAGTAAAGCACTGTGGTATTCAAACCAATCTTCGGATTGTTGACTGCTTTACCTTTTTTACATTCTGGTGAAGGAGGACAATGATGAATGCCATAAAGGAAATTATTAAAATTGTGGTCCGTTGGTAGACTCGTTAACCCTCAGATTCTGGAGCTTTGAACATCAAAATAGACAGGTACCAGCTCACCCATAATAAACTTTATTTAATACCGGTATGGTAATTAGAAACTTTTTATCGATTTATGCTTGTTAAATAGCGATTATCGCCATCTTGTAACCCCTTGAAGGCTGGCGCTTTTAATTGTCACTAAGCCGCGCGGATTTCGCCGCGTGGTCTAAGCATGATGCTGGAGGTTCGAGTCCTCCCTTTGGCATGAGTGTGTGTTGTCCTTAGTGGAAGTTAGTGAAAGTAGTTCGTAAATCTAGTGACTGTTAACTATAGCACTTCGGTCCAATAGGTTAACAACAATTTGAACAATTGTCAGGATGGGTGCCAGTTCAGTGCGATAATTGACTGACTCGGAGAGGTGCCTAAGATTAGAATTTATCCCGAATAGATTGCCCGTAAAATTTTTCAAAGGCGACGACTCGGCTGATGTTGTTAAATAAACAGCATTGTTTTTGTAAGTGTCGGATGTTAAGCGAAATTGGACTGGTTGGGCTATTATTGTTCAAACACCGCAGCGACTGTTAACAATTCAAATCAAATGTTTGTAAATCTATCGGACCAAACTGCGTGGTCATCAGTCCGTAGCTTACAAACTACTTAAACTTAGGTAAACTAACCTAAGGACAACACACACACCCATGCCTCAGGGAGGACTCGAACCTCCACGGCAAGCAACCGCGCGCTCCGCAGCAAGACGCTTTAGACCGCTCGGCTACTCCACCGCGGCGGGTATCATTTTTCACCTTCTAAATGACCGCGGTAAGCATTGCGTCACTTCTCTCGGTATGAGAGTTTGTACTGATGCATTATGAGAGGGCTCTTCGGAAAGTATGTCTGCAGCGGGGAGGAACGGGAGCAGCGATTTAGCATGTCTATGATAGTGAACGCCGTGCATTGGGTGCCAGCGCCGTAAGACAGTGTTGCCATTAGTTTAGGGAACGTCGCACGAACATCCGTGCAGAAAAGCACAAAACAAAAGACATAAGCGGACACCTGTGTTGTTGTGCCACATTAATTTATGGCAATGACAGACTTGGAGAAAATTATCGCTCAATTTCACTCAGATATTACTGCAGTGTCGTCTATTAGAAAATTTGTGCGCTATGCACGGCAACCGCGCGGGTGCCTTGCGGCGGTGCCTTGCGGCGGAGTGCGCGCTCGCTCCCGTCGGAGGCCCGAGTCCTCCTTCGGGCGTGGATGCTATCCTTAGCATAAGAAAGTGTAGTTTGTAAGTCTAGTGGATGATGACCACTACAGTTTCGTTCCATACTTTTACAAACATTTGATTTCATGCAATTCAAATCTTGTGACGCGCCTACGAAACGATAAGCGATGCGAATGTTCGATCACGTTGTGGTAACGTACGTTACAGTAAAAATAAAAAATAAAATAAAAATAAAAACAATCAATGGAGAAGCGCAACTGTAACTTGCCACGAAAATCGTTTTTAAGTACAGTTGAAAAGTTTTCTACAAGGAAATAGTTTAATCTTAATAGGCCGGCCGCGCTGGCCGAGGGGACTGCGGCGCGCCAGTCACGGTCTGCACGGCCACTACGTTCTGGGGTTCGAATCCCCCCCTCGGGCATCGATATTTGTGTCGTCCTTAGTGTGAGCTAGTCCATAAGTAGTTTGTAAGTTTAGGGACTGATGGCCCCGTAGTTAAGTCCCATAAGCTATACAAACATTTGAATTTGAATCTTAATAGTAAACATCGAAATTTACTGTGAAATTGTAATTAAGTCGAGAAGTGCCATCCACTGCATAAATCATGGAATGCTTGTTCTTTGATAGTTTTTTGGTCTATCACAACGTCTGACCACGTAAGTACTGCCACACGCTGAATTGAACTGGGATTAGAATTATTTCAAATCAAATGTTTGTTAAGCTTATGGGACTTAACTACGGGGTTATCAGTCCCTAAACTTACAAACTACTTATCAACTACTTACGAACTAGGACGGCACAAATATCCATGCCCGAGGGGGGATTCGAACCCCCGACCGTAGTGGCCGTGCTGACCGTGACTTGAGCGCCTCAGTCACCTCGGCCACCGCGGCCGGCTAGAATTATTTGATCAGTCTCCGTACAGCCTTGATTTGTTGCACAATGTTTTTCATTTGTTTCTGAAGATAGTTGCAGTCGCTTGAAGGTGACGACGAGGTAAAGAAAAGTATCGAAGCGAAACATAGTGGCAGAATTATTCGACGAGAGTATTAGAAAAAACTCATTCGTCAATATGACAAGTAGCAGCTATGTTGAAAGATGACTGACGGTCATTGCTGTAAGTTGTATATGACCACAAAGTCTCTTAATGTAGTGGTAGTTTTTGTCCGATTTTAGGTTACGGTTGTTGTTGTTGTGGTCTTCAGTCCAGAGACTGGTTTGATGCAGCTCTCCACCCTACTCTATCCTGAGCAAGCCTTTTCATCTCCTCATAAGAACGACAACCCACATCCACTTGAATTTGCTTACTATACGCGTCTCTTGGTCTCCCTCTGCGATTTTTACCCCACACACTTCCCTCCAGCGCTAAATTCACAATTCCTTGATATCTAAGAATGTGTCCTACCAATCTATCCCTTCTTTTAGTCAAGGTATGCCATAAATTTCTTTTCTCCCCAATTCGGTTCAGTACCTCCTCATTAGTTACGCGATCCACCCACCTAATCTTCAGCATTCTTCTGTAGCACCATATTTCAAAAGCCTCTATCCTCTTTCTGTCCACACTGCTTATCGTCCATGTTTCACTCCCATACAAGGCAACACTCCATACAAATCCTTTAGAAAGGACTTCCTTAGGCTTAAATCAATATTCGATGTTAACAAATTTCTCTTTTTCAAAAACGCCTTTCTACCCATTACCATTCTGTATTTTATATCATCTGTACTGCGACCATCATTTGTTATTTTACTGCCCAAGTAACAAAACTCCTCTACCTCCTTTATTGTTTCGTTACCTAATCTAATTCCTTCAGCATCACCTGATTTTCTTACACTGCACTCCATTACCCTTGTTTTGCTCTTGTTAATATTCATCTTATATGCACCTTTCAGCACACTGTCCATTCCGTTCAATTGCTCTTCCAGGTCCTTTGCTGTATCTGACAGAATTACTATGTCGTCGGCAAAACGCAATGTTTTTAATTCTTCGCCCTGAACTTTAATTCCTTCTCCAAATTTCTCCTTGCTTTCCTTTATAGCTTGCTCAATGTACAAATTGAACAACATTGGGGAAAGGCTACAACCCTGTCTTACTCCCTTTCCAACCACTGCATCCCTTTCATGCCCTTCAACTCTGACAACCGCTGTCTGGTTTTTGTACAAGTTGTAAATAACCTTACGCTCCCTATATTTTACTCCTGCTT
This sequence comes from Locusta migratoria, assembly GCA_026315105.1. Classification (NCBI taxonomy): domain Eukaryota; kingdom Metazoa; phylum Arthropoda; class Insecta; order Orthoptera; family Acrididae; genus Locusta; species Locusta migratoria. Next base: position 52,177,218 of record CM048751.1, read on the forward strand.
GCTTCAGAACTTTAAAGAGTTTATTCCAATCAACATTGTCAAAAGCCTTCTCCAAATCTACAAAAGCTAGAAATGTTGGTTTGCCTTTTCTTAATCTATCTTCTAGGATAAGCCGTAAAGTGAGTATTGCCTCCCGTGTTCCTACATTTCTCCTGAACCCAAACTGATCTTCCCCGAGGTCGGCTTCTACCAGCTTTTCCATCCTTCTGTATATAATTCGTGTTAATATTTTGCAACCATGACTTATTACACTGATGGTTCTGTAGTTTTCACACCTGTCTGCACCTGCTTTCTTTGGAATGGGGATTATAACATTTTTCTTAAAGTCTGAGGGTACTTCACCTGTCTCATACATCTTACACACAATGTGAAACAATTTTGTCATGGCTGGTTCTCCCAGAAACTTCAGTAGCTCTGATGGTATATCATCTACTCCAGGGGCCTTGTTTCGACTTAGATCTTTCAGTGCTCTGTCAAATTCATCTCTCAGTATAGTATCTCCTATTTCATCATCATCTACATCATCTTCCCTTCCTACAATAATGTCTCGAAGTTCATTTCCTTTGTAGAGCCTCTCTATATACTCTTTCCACCTTTCAACTTTCCCTTCTTTGCTGAGAACTGGTTTTCCATCAGTGTCCTTGATATTCATAGAGCTGTTTTTCTTATCGCCAAATGTTTCTTTTATTTTCCGGTAGGCTGTATCTATTTTTCCCCTATTTATACAATCTTCTACATCCTTGCATTTGCCTTCTAGCCATTCCTGCTTAGCCATTTTGCACTTCCTGACAATCTCATTTCTTAGTCGTCTGTACTCCATTTTGCCTGTTCCATTTACTGCATTTTTATACTTTCTCCTTTTATCGATTAAATTTAGTATCTCCTGTGATATCCAAGGATTCTTTGTAGGTCTTGCCTTCCTACCTATTTTGTCCTCTGCTGCCTTCACTATTTCATCTCTCAATTTTACCCATTCCTCCTCAACTGTTTTATTTCCCCCTGTTTCTATCAATTGTTGCCTGAAGCTCCCTCTGAAATTCTTAAGAACTTCGGGTTCCTTCAATTTATCTAGGTCCCATCTCCTTATTTTCCTACCATTCTGTAGTTTCTTCAGTTTCAGCCTACAGTTCATAATCAACAAGTTATGGTCAGAGTCTATGTCTGCCCCTGGGTATGTTCTACACTTCAAAACCTGGTTCCGAAATCTATGTCTTACCATTATAAAATCTATCTGGTATCTCCCGGTGTCTCCTGGTCTCTTCCACGTATACAACCTTCTTTTGTGATTCTTAAACCAGGTGTTTGTTATAACTAAATTATGTTCCGTGCAAAATTCTACCAAGCGGCTTCCTCTTTCATTCCTTTTGCCCAGACCATATTCACCCACTATCTTCCCTTCCCTTCCTTGTCCTACTACCGAATTCCAGTCTCCCATAACAATTAAGTTTTCCTCTCCCTTAATTGTCTGAATAATTTCCTTTAGCTCCTCATATATTTCTTCGATCTCCTCATCCTCGGCAGAGCTAGTTGGCATATAAACCTGTACTACTGTTGTCGGTGTTGGCTTCGTATCTAAGGTTACGGTAGTATCATTAAAAGTGGGTCTTTGTGATCGCCTTTTGAGTGCTCTACATTTAAATGAAAATAACTGCTTAACCGTGCATCTCTCACCAAAATTGAATAAACGAATTTGTAGAGGAGAATATACAAATCTGCTCTCTTACATATTTTTCATATATCACATAATTTCAGAGATATTTGCAAAAATAACGGCGATTTGACAATGTCTCTTGATTTTACGTAAATCAGGCATTCGGAGATGTCACGTGACATTACTGCCCCAGAACTCTCTCTGGCATACGCCATCTTGCCTTCTTTATTTTATGATTTTCTTATTATCTCTTCCGCGGTGTCATTTCAAAGCAACGGCGCACTCAAGCATTAACAAAAACACGTCGTTCTTAGTACGATAAATTATAATCTAGTGTCTAAAAATGCCTTATTAGCAGTCAATAACTGCCATCACTAGTATGAGAATTAAGGAACACTTTCGTAATTGTTCACCGTAGTGTAGTGGGCAGCGAGTTAGGTTGTGATGAACCTGGTCCGTAGTTCGAAACCCACCAGTTACTTTTTTTTCGCCTTGGCTCTTAAAAGGGTCTCGGACACTCTTATTAAATAGAGTTAGGTTCTTGAATGCTTATAGTTAAGCAGCTATTCACTGTTTATGGAATACGTTTAAAGTTATTAATTAGAATCAATGCGTCTACTAGAATGTTTGTCTTCGGCATGGTTGCTATGGACGCTTTTAATGTAGGCCTAGACTGTTTTGCCTTTTCTGTAGTTCAGATATGACTTCGTTAATGTTCCTTTGCTCTGCACTAAAATAAAGAGCAAACATTCTTTTTCAAACCTTTACTACGTTTTCTTTTATAGCTACAATAACAAACGGAATAAAGTGTGGTAGTATTGAATTCCGTAAGACTTAATATTTAATCGACATACAAAATTACTACTACGTAGTTTACAAAAATCGTTGCAACAGTATCTCACCAGTTTGTGTACATGTGATTAACAAGTTCAAATGTTTGTATAGCTTATGGGACTTACAAACTACTTATGACCTACCTTATACTAAGGACGGCACAAATATCCATGCCCGAGGGGGGATTCGAACCCCCGACCGTAGTGGCCGTTCAGACCGTGACTGGAGCGCCTCGGCCACCGCGGCCGGCAATTAAGAAGTCTATGTTTGCAATTCGTTGGTATATATATTATGGTATGAAAATAGAAAAAAAAATGTAATTTTCAGAGAAGGTGCTGTTACCTTTGAAGAACTCGGAGTCTTGCCGAATAGCTAGCTATAGTTATGTTCACTTAGCAAATGTCAAATGTCTGTAAATCTATCGGACCAAACTACGTGGTCATCAGTCCGTAGCTTACAAACTACACACACACACCCATGCCCCAGGGAGGACTCGAACCTCCACGACGAGCAACCGCGCGCTCCGCAGCGAGGCGCTCTAGACCGCTCGGCTACTCCACCGCGGCTTCACTTAGCAAGAGAGTGCGAAAACTTTGTAGGAAGAAAGATGAAAACAAAACAAAATTGCTGGTAGTGGTTTTTATTTTTATATTTATTTATATTTTTTGGTTCTTAAAGTAGATGGATGCTTTTGCGGTTGTTTGTTCATTTTCGATTTGGGTTGTTCGTTGAGAATTTTACTCAGTTTTTTGTTACATATGGCATTGAGCCCTCTTATTCTCTCTTTTCATTGGTTCTTCAGTTTGATGGGCACTTTGTGGGCGTTGGTTTGCTTTGTTTCAGTATGATCGCTTCGTCGTTGACTCAGTTTTTTCGTTACCGAGGCCGTCGAGCCTTCTGACCCAGCGCGCCCGGCAAGTTTCGAACCACCGTCTGACATGCTCGAGCGTCACACACTAATTTGCCGCCGATTACGTTATGCCGAACAGCTGCGAGAGTAATCCGTTATTACCGTACCATCGTAGACAGGTGGCAGCAGGTAATATGGCATTTTTAGATATTAAATTATAATTCAAGTTTCAAGTGTTTGTATAGTCTATGGGACTTACCTACGGGGTTATCAGTCCCTAAACTTACAAACTACTTATGAACTACTTACGAACTAGGACGGCACAAATATCCATGCCCGAGGGGGGATTCGAACCCCCGACCGTAGTGGCCGTGCAGACCGTGACTGGAGCGCCTTAGTCTCCTCGGCCACCGCGGTCGGCTATAATTCATTGTCCTAAGAACGATGTGTTTTTGGTAATTTTCAGTGCGCCCTTTCATTGAAATGAGAACGCTTGAGCTATAATAACAAAATCATCAAATACAGAAAGCAAGAATGCGTATGCAAGAGATAGTTCGGGCAAGGTTAGGAGGGAGAGATATCACGTGACTGATTTCCGAACGCCAAATGTACGCTACGTTCCTTCCGGGCTATAGTCACTCGTCCGAACGCCAAATGTACGCTACGTTCCTTGCAGACTATAGTCATCCGCAAGCAGTACAGGCAAAGAAATGTAACTTGGAACGAACTACCAAAGTAAGACAAGTGATAATATTTTAATGGATAAAGATAATGAAAATGTGCAGAGATATTAAAATAATTGTTTAAAAAGGTAAAGGTTCAAAAAAGAGTATGTTTGTGAAACTCACGTACGACATAATTTTGGCTGTTTATTAAAATGCGATCAGAAAGAATATCACGTGTTGGGTGCATAGATATTATGAAAATAGTGGAGTGGTAATCGTATCGTCCATATTTTTTAATGTTTTTTTACTATTTTTGTCTAGAGGCCTTTCCGCTGCTATCAGCCGCGCGCGGCCGTCAGGCAGCAAAGCAGCCGCAGCGCGACCAAAAGCAGAGGAGAGCGTCCCCTGGCGCTTCCCACGGCCCGCTAACAAGGCGCGTTCCCACAGCGGCCACCTGGCTGCCGCGGCCTGCTCATCGACAAGCAGTCTGCCGGCGGAGATCTAGGAGAGTCGTACGAGAGGCTCCCAGCTTAATGTTGTCTTCCTGCACTGCAGCGCGGAAATGGTCGTGTGATCTGGAGCGCCAACTTACGGTTCGCGCGGCCTCTCGCGTCGGAGGTTCGAGTCCTCCCTCGACAGCGCACGCGCGCGTTTGTGTGTGTGTGTAGTCCTTAGTTTACAAAAACGACCATTTTATGTATCTCATCGCGTTGTTCGTAACTTAATGCTATCGTTGATGTTAGGGTAAATTCGGTAGTCCCCTAAGGGTATATTGTTAGAGTGCAGCTACTCTTCACATTGCGTATAGTCAGTGTGGGTGTTGAGAGACGCTGCTGTTCTTCATAGTAAGGTTGTAAAGGCAGAAGACTAGGTCTAATTGCTGGAAAATCAATGGAGGTCCTTAGGTGGAGGGACTGGGACTTAACACCTGCACTGTTACCTTGTCCATAAATCGCAAGGAAACATCAGCAATTGCAATATAAGAGGGAGCAAGTGCCTAGAGCTGCTTGTTCCACAGCTAATGGTTCGGCCGCTCCTTCCTCGGGCATGTGATTGTGTACGTTGTTCTTAGTGTAAATTAGTCTATTCAATGTTCTAATGTTTGTATAGTTTATGGGACTTAATTACGGGGTCATCAGTCCCTAAACTTACAAACTACTTATGAACTACTTACGAACTAGGATGTCACAAATATCCATGCCCGAGGGGGGATTCGAACCCCCGACCGTAGTGGCCGTGCAGACCGTGACTGGAGCGCCTCAGTCTCCTCGGCCACCGCGACCGGCAAAATTAGTCTATTAATGATGAAAATTCTCCTCAGTACTGTTCAAACGAGATAGAATGGCTGGCCAGTACTTACCTTTGTGCTGTACCGCCGATAGTAACACAAATGAAGAAACATAAAAAAGGGGGCAAAAAGGACAAGCTTTCGGAACACAGTTCCTTCATCAGGTGAGAGAGAAGGGAAGAAGAAAGGACGGGAACGGAAGGGAAAGGTAATTCACGACCTAGGTCATGAAGGTAGTGTTTCAGGAGTGTGGCGTGAGAGATACCGCGTGTACGTACTGACCCAAGCCAGAGAGAATATAAATAACCAAAGAGGAAAGATCAAGTAGTGAAGAGAAGATGAGTGAACTTGATCTTTCTTTCCTCTTTGGTTATATATATTCTCTCTGGCTTGGCTCAGTACGTACATGCAGTATCTCTCACGTCCACACTCCTGAAACACTACCTTCATGACCTAGGTCGTGAATTACCTTTCCCTTCCGTCCCCGTCCTTTCTTCTTCTTCCCTTCTCTCCCACCTGATGAAGGAACTGTGTTCCGAAAGCTTGTCCTTTTTGTCCCCTTCTTTTCTGTTTCTTCATTTGTGTTACTATCGGCGGTACACACAAAGGTAAGTACTGGCCAGCCATTCTATCTCGTTTGTAAATTAGTGTAAGCAGTTAGGGACTGTTGACCATTGTAGTTTGGTCCAATAGTATTACAAACATAAGAACATCTTTGAAACGCCTCTAGCGACAATAACTGAAATGACCACATTAAAATATTTGTAGTATACAATGCTGAGATTCTTTGGAAGAATCTTAAGGAAATTTAAATATCCATTAAAAATGTGGCATACAGTACCGCTTGTTGAGTACTGGTCGTTTGTTTGGAATATTCACCAGGTTTAGTGATCGTAAAGCAGTTGACGACATTACAGCGGCAGTTTCCTAATATCACAAAAGACCAAAATAATAATCGGTGATAAATAACAGTCCAATTGAAAATTGTTGCCATTTCCCTTTCAAGAGTTTTCTCTAGCGCTCCGCATTCAACGTATCTGTGCGAACAATTATTTCTCTTGATTTATATATTACCTTGGTCATTTTTCTGCATGTGGCTGACACTAAACATTTATTCAAGTTCATAATGTAAATCGACATCAATACTTCGCAAGCCACCGTATGGCGTGTGGCGGACAGAACTCAGCACGACTTACTAGTCATTCCCAAATATAGTGAAAGCAAAACAACCGTCTGTACACCTCGTTCCGAGCCCTAATTCCTCTTACCTTTCTTATCCTTACGCGAAATGTAACGTAGTAACGCAAGTAACATTTTGCAGTTACGTGCAAATGGCGGCCCTGCAAACTTCCTGCCGCGGCGGATTAGCCGTGCGCAGAGATGCGCGCTGCCGTTCGCCGTCGGGGGTTCGAGTCCCCCTTTCTGCATGGGTGTTTGTGTTGTCCTTTGGTTAGTTTACCTTAGTTTAAGTAGTTTGTAAGCTACGGACTAATGGCCACCTAGTTCAGTCCGACAGATTTACAAACATTTGATTTTTTTCCAAACTTCCTCAATAAGCTTTTTTGCCAGGGGTGGCGGAAGGAGGGTCGCCTACCCCCTGGGATTCCAATTAAGGTTCACGAAGCATCGCTTCGAAGGCTCGCGTCCTGAGAGAACCTACCAGAAACAAATCTAGCCGCACGACTGTGAACTAAGTGGTCAGCGAGGTTACGACCACTTAACCTGATGGCCCCTGTGTCTGCCTCGGCGTGTGAATCAGTGAGGGCACGGCAGGTCGCTGAGGGAGCCGCCACCCCACAACTGCAACTCGCCACTGTGTTCCTGGAACCAATCCCTGACACTCCTGCCCGTGTGTGCACTACCGGTGCACTACTTGCCGGGGACACATGGTTGCTCAAATTAAGTCACCGTAGCTAGTATCCGTCCCGTAGTACAGATGGCACAGAGCTGTTCAGCTAGAAGACGATGAATTCGTACCCTGCCATCGACACGAGGAAGCAGGTATCGAGATTTATAACGCTCTTCCGCTGCGTCAAATTCCAGCGACTGTGCTCACCCGCTCATTTCAGTCTCAGTTCCCGTTGTCGTGGCGTTAAACATTGGCACACGCATGGGTCGTCGGCCGCGGAGGCCATATTTTCTAGTGTTCAGTGTAATGTATTAAGACGAAATTATATACTGTGCCCAGCACTGGTTCCACCACCTTTCGCTGCCAGTTCTGTCCTAAGTGTACCCAGTCTACGAAGTCCGACATCTGCAGTGAGGGGTGGCCACACAACCCCTCGATGTGTGGACGTGGCTTCACCTTGATTTCGTCACTTGCTGAAGACACAACAGCACTCCTCAAGCGACCGACAAGTCGTGCAGTTTCTGAAATGCTCTGCGCTATCACAACCCGCCCTCGGTCAAACCCGCCTGTTTTACACTCGGTCTTCACGGTCACCGCTCCTGTGGCCGAGTGGCAAGTGGCAAGTCACTCCTGGTCTGGTGACACTGCTGTTGCCTGGAGCGGTTCATACCGTAATGTTCTGGCTGACCAGTGAATGTCTTACTTTAAACCGACTAGGTGGGATCCCAGACACTTGTGCGATACTCAGGAGTGTGTGTTCTGAGGTTAATTATCTTTACAGATGACCATATCTTTCGAAAATCAACTACACTACCCGCCTTCCCCCAAAACTGTCTTTATATGCTCGCTGCAGTTCATATTTCTCTTTGCAACTTTACGCCTAGGTATTTGATCGATGAGATTATGTCAAGCAGCACACTGCTAATGCTGTATACCAAAATGGATGAATTGTTAATCATCTGAATTAACATATATTTTTCGACATTTAAAGCTATGAGCCAATCATCACATCAAGTATACATTTTCTTCAAGTCATCTTATATCCTCCTACAGACACCTGTACACGATAATATGACTAGCAAACAGCCGCAGATTGCTATTCACCCTGTTCGTCAGATATTTTATACAGAGAGAAAATAACAGGAGTTCCATCGCACTTCTCTGTGGTAGGTACTCTGGACGATGTCCTCGTTAAAACAACATACCGGCATTTATTACAGTGAAGACTCTAATCTCGATGTCTTAGCTCTTGCTGTCAACCCATTATTCTCTTAGGAATCTAATTCTCCGTTATAGAAAGGCTTCAAAATTCGATTACATTTGATTTAGTGTGTTTAAAATTCAACATTCAGGACGTAAGCGACAAAAAGTTTAGTGAAGGTTTGCAACTATCTTCAAGTTTGTTGGAAGTCACCTTGTTTTCTAGTTATCAAACACTGTGTGAGTATTGTGTGTGGAATTTGCGCTCTTATTTATGTAAAAGCTAGTTTACCAGTCATTGCTTACTAATGCAGGATTTCAGTTACATTCAGTGGTACATTTGGATACTGCGTTAAAATGTGTTGCCTATAGAAATAGTAGTAAAGTAGAAATAAATTAAAAGATAATACTCGTAGTTGTAGATTTTCTGTATAGATAGCCGAAATGCAGAGAACGTTTGCATTACTTTCCTTTCCTACTTATCGGGCGGGGGGGGGGGGGGGGAGGATACTCAAGTATTGAAAAGTTTCGTTACAGTTTCGAATTACGTGTTAAGTATTTTGGAACTTACTAAATGGTTCATGATTAGATACTGGACGAATTTAATCTAATTTTCCGACCTTGGTCCTCCCTGTGTCAGAACCTATACACCGTTTGTAACTGTAGTACTTGTTGTTCTATTGTATTCAGCGTGTAATACACGATTGTACTTGTTGATGAGTGGATTTGTACAGCATTATAAATATTTAAATTAGGTCAACAGTTCCTGTTCCAGGAAACAGTAAAGATACGCAGCGTGGTGGCAGACGTTTCACGCCATTTGTCGGATGGGGCTCTGGAAAGGCCGCCTGTCGCTACAACCACTTGCGCTAATGACGAGCTAATTTCAACCTTCATTGGCGACGGTCAACGTCAGTTACCGTGTCCCGAGTTAATCGCTGTAATGTGGCCACCTCTCTTTTTCTTCGCTCGATACCAACGCGCTGTAACGGATAACAGGTGGCAGACGACAATACTGGCAGCGCAGGGCACGTAAGTCCTGACTGGGGATGCGGGGAACAGTGCAGTAGTGGTCGTAATGCGGAAACAACCCGATTTGTCGTACCTTGCGAAGGGCGTCATCCTCGGTTTTCGGAACGAGGTGTAAGAAAATAAAAGTTAAAATGTTTGTTAAGCTTATGGGACTTAACTATGGGGTCATCAGTCCCTAAACTTACAAACTACTTACGAACTAGCTAATACTAAGAACGGCACAATTACCCTTGCCTGAGGGGGTTTCGAACCCCCGACCGTAGTGGCCGTGCAGACCGTGACTGGAGCGGCTCAGTCCCCTCGGCCACCGCGACCGGCTAAGACAATTGTGAAATTGCTAACGTGTATGCAAAACAGGCGCCGAGGTATCTGAGATGCACCACGTGGGCCGAACAAAGGATGCGGCTATGCGACAGGCCACTAGGCCTGCAACTGAGAATGCCGCTCAAGCGAGGGGCTAGGGTCAACCGTAGGTAGGAGCTGTACAGTAGTCGCCTGTTTCATGCGTCCGTGGACAGCTTCGTGTGGCCTTTGCAGATGAATCGCGTTTTATTCTCCATCAGACAGATGACCGTCGGCGTGTCCGGCGTGAAACGACAGAAAGCAAAAACACTGCAGCAATCATGTTGTGGGTTAGGCCGGAGGAGGGGGCGTTATTCGTTGGGGTAGTTCCCATAAAATGGATCGATGGAAGTATACGTATCCCCTTGGGGGACCATTCCATCCCTACATACGATTTGTTTTTCCTCGTCCGTGTCAAATGGCTCGCAGTATACACGTAGAACACCTAGTTAAGTTCCAGGATCTCACTGCACACTTCCTGTACGTCTCGAAGCGGTCCGCTCTGCTAGTATTGTGGCTTTTGATAGGTGGTCGCATTAATGAGACTGGATAGTGTGGAGTGTGAAAGGGTAGTGATAACCGTGGGTAAATGGAGCTTTCTCGTTCTCCCGCTCTCGGCAGTCGTGGAGCGCCGATCCCTTGTCGGTGGCAGGCGCGGTGGCCGCTGTGTGACTGGTGAGGCGGCTGACCAGCTGAGCCGCTGACTGCCCGAGCCTGCGGCCGCGCCTCCTGCCAGCAAGCTGCCTCAACAACGCCTGTTTCACAGTACATTCATTTGCAGTTTGCCCCATTTCGTGTGTTTACATTCGATTACGCGCCGTCGGCCGGATTGATGCCAGTTCCGGACGTGGCGTCACAAGATGAAACCTGAGGACGTGTACGGGACGCCCTCCTCTTCTTTCAGTCTGTACTAAACTTAGAAATTACTCACAACAATTATTATGCAAGTATCATTTTTTATAGTTTAATCTCTCTAAATAATACTACCGAAATTGCAGTTTATTTCTGACAAATGAAGGGTCCACGGGAAAAAGGGGGTAAGTCAGTTCTAAATTTTTCAGGAGAGAAGATTTTAACACCAAACCTTATGTACCAAATGCAATTTTTAGCCAATTCTCTTGAAATTTGTGTTTAGTGTAGCCTTACATATAGTCGTTAGATACCTCTACAAGGTTTTCCTGTAAATGTACTGTAACAAGCCAAAGAACATATTATATCGAATGACGTCAACTTTTTGTAGGAAAAAAGGGGGTAAGTCATTATGAAACAGGGAATGTCAGTAAATCTCGCTAACAGAGGGATCAAGAATTTACATCACAAAATAAAACAAAAAGGAAGCAGCCTCGTTAGACCCTTTGTAGGCTACTTTTTCATCATACACGAAGAAATATGATTCATCGGTTGAAAATATATGAATATTAAACATGCACAACGTTAACTGTCTCTTGTAGTACGTCACAGATTGTGTAGGGTATGATTTTTTAAATGACTCATACATCTTACTGATGTTCAGATCCGGTGGTAGATATACTTTCTTAGAGGTTTTCAAGCTGTAATGGCTTCGTTCACCTTTAAATGAACTAATGTGTTGGCAAACTGCCTCAAGTGCCTCTGATGTCACACAATGTTTCCGATTAGTGTTGGCCTCACCATGCTTAGGATTCACACCTTTTTCAGATAACGTTGTATTACTTCAATTTTTTTTTAGATATTCCATGAAAATATGTAAAGGCTTTAGAACAAACATTTACTTCAGTGACAGAATTCTCCCTCTTCACTCTTACACGATATGAATAACTGTTGTCACGAAATTTAGCTCCATTTTCCGGTCGCCTAGGTCTCCTTTGCGATGTAATATTTACATTAATTAGGCCTGCCAAGGAAGCATTCGGCTCATTCACAGTCATTTTGTTATAATTATTATATAATATACCCACGTTCTGCGTCAGTAATACTCTGGAAACATTTCAATGTGGAACATTTACAATCTGACCCTAATTCATGGGTGGATGATAAAAGTTTATTTCTCACGTCGAAAAGTCGACCTTTTCTTCGTTGAATGTGACAGTTGACTGAAGGTGATACTTTCCTCATCTTCATTTTTCATGTTCACTTCCACAGTTTAGTTAAAACGTAAAATAAAGTAAAGAAATTCACACAACACACAAAGCACTATCTTAACTTACCAACAGCAGATGCTCAACACCTGGACTACGGAACGTAAACGACAGGTGTGATCAGTGCATCCAATTGACTAACCCCCTTTTTACCTAGTTTCACATTGACTTACCGCCTTTTTCCCGTAGACGCTTTATTTTTAAACTGCTGTAACTTTGAGACTATCCCACTTCCTTCCATGAAACAAAAACCGATAAAAGGAGCTTGTTGAAAGATTTCTAAAGCTGTAATAATCTAAAATTTCATTTTTTTTTTTTTTTTTTACTTACCCCCTTTTTCCCGTGGACCCTTCAAATGGTGTTGCCCCTAGGAAAAGTTTGGTACGTACTATTTGATTTTGTTTAGGATTTTTAAGGCGAAAATCCGCTAAAGTATTGGTCTAAAGCCATTTCAGCGAGCAGTCCATTTGTCAGGAGTAATTCTCGTTATGCACTTTGGTATCGTATGAAACTATTTCGGAGCAATACGGCGTCATTTGAAGACTAAGTGGAAAATCGTAGACACTGAGCATAACATAGAACAGCCCGGGCAGAGGCGGCGGCTGGCCGGCGCTTCCTGTCAGGAAGAGCAGAGCAGCTGGTCGCGAGGGTCGACGGCCGGCGCCGGCCAGCCTATATATAGCACAACAACACTGCCGGCCGCCGCGCCGTGTGCCAAATATTAACGACCGAGCCATCCTGCTTAATGCAGCGCTAGGTCTCAATTTAAAACAAATGAAAGGAACAATTAGCGTGTTACACTGTTCGTGACTAAAATATTACAACTTCTGTTGAGCTATTCAGAGTCGCAAGCAGGTGATCACCTGTGCGAATGGTATGACAGTGTTGTGAGGGTGTTTACTTCGTAAGCGTGCGTAGATACACTTTAACACAAGGATCCCACTACTTAACCGACACTTGAGAAATTTGTTACAATATTCAACTTGTTGTTGTAGAGCAGTGTTTGCCGTGGTGGAGTAGCCGAGCGGTCTAGAGCGTCTCGATGCGGAGCGCGCGGTTGCTCGCCGTGGAGGTTCCAGTCCTCCCTGGGGTATGGGTGTGTGTGTTTGTCCGTAGGTTACTTTACCTAGGTTTAAGTAGATTGTAGCTACGGACTGATGACAACGCAGTTTCGTCCGATAGATTTACAAACATTTGAACATTTTTAGAGCAGTGTTTCTCAGCATTTTCGAATGTGCAACCCCCTTCACCCCCAAGATAACACTTATTTTTCTATTCTAACATTACCCTTCGTTATCTAATGGATGTCGCACTTTAGTCCCACAAGTATTAATCGCTTGAATTTTTACAGGTTTTTTCAGGCTTCTAAACATGTCTCATACGAAATTATATATCTTTGTAGTAGCACGTTTCGTGTTACCACAATAACCATTTTTGCTTGTATTTTGACAGATAAAAATAAATTTTCTTTGTAAATAGTGAATAGAGTGAAATTTTATTAAAAGTTCCAAATTTCATCTATAGGACGACAATCGTAAGAGGGACGTATATGACTAACTTCGGAAAATTTATGAACCTTGCTGCTGCGCTAACACACGGCCAACTCTTGACCTGTGGCGAAACTACAAGTAATTGACACGAACACACATCCGTACTCAGTCTAGAAATAGCGGGTTGTTAATTTGTCTTCTGCACCAACCAACTGCAACGTAAAACAATTTTTCGCTTATGTAAGGTTCAAATGTTCGTTAAGCTTATGAGACTTAACTACGGGGTCATCAGTCCCTATACTTACAAACTACTTATGAACTACTTACGAACTAGGACGGCACAAATATCCATGCCCGAGGGGGGGGGGATTCGAACCCCCGACCGTAGTGGCCGTGCTGATCGTGACTGGAGCGCCTCAGTCACCTCGGCCACCGCGGCCGGCCTTATGTAAGGAAAGTGAATTGTAATGCTGCCCAAAACAGACGCTCTCAACAAGACAATGGATTGCGGTTACGCATGCATGCTAAAAATTTGTTACCAACTTTTGAAATTGGAAATGCGTATGGGGACGATATTAGCAAGAGAAACGAAATTCGGCTCTCTTGCACTGCTCGTGTAAAAGTTGGATGGTCTACTATATATGTTCATTCAAAAAGCTTATTGAAGGTGATAGAACTATGCGGCCTAATAAGTAAAGACGGAATGTTTTCGTATTTTTCTGTACGAATGCTGACACGTGTAAGACGCAACCTTGCCCGCTTTTGTTAGAAATTAAACATCTGATCGCCATATTCAGATAGCACGTAGACTTGGTGTCTTGTCGCAAGCTTCAGATATTCAGAAATGGCTGTAGGAGTTCGATCATTGTTTCACATCACTTTATTGGACCCAATCAATCCCTGTATCTGAATACCTGTGAAATCCCCCTCAGTGCCCATGTTCGCCGTACGAGTTCTGTCAAGCATCTACATCTACATAGAAGTCTGCAAATCACATTTAAGTGCCTGGCAGAGAGTTTATCGAACCACTTTCATAATGTTTCTCTGCCGTTCCATTCTGTAATAGCGCGCGTTTTCGATCTGATTTATTTTATTGGGATGGTCATGTCTCCGTATGTAGGAAGGTGTCAGCAAAATATTCAGAAGTAAAAGTCGGGGATTGGAATTTCGCAAATACATCTCGCCACAACGAATAACGTCGTTCTTTTAATGATTTCCATTTCAAATCGTGTAACATTTCCTTGACGCTTTATCCCCTGTAAAGTGATGAAACAAAACGAGCTGCCCTTCTCTGAACCTTCTCAATGTCTTCCGTCAGTCCCACATGGTGATGGTCCCACACTGGGCAACAGTACTCGAGGAGAGGACGCACAAGTGTGATGTAGGCAATCTCTTTGGTGGATCTGTTGCAACTTCGAAGCGTTCTACCAATGAAACGTAACGTTTGGTTCGCCTTCCCCACAATATTATCTATGTTTTCTCTCCAGTGTTAAGTTGTTCGTAATTGCAACTCCTAGGTATTTGGTAGAATATATGACCTTAAGGTTTGACTGATTTATCGTGTAATTGAAGTTCAGTGGTTTTCTTTTAGAGGTCATGTGTATTGCTTCACACTTTTCATTATTTAGTGTTGATTGTCAATTTTGGCACCATGTAAAAATTTTGTCTAAATCGCTTTGCAGCTGCTTTTGATCCTCTGTTGCCTTCACTAATCGATAAACGACTTCATCCGCGAACAGTCTAAGGGAGCTATTAAAATTGTCTCCTAAATCGTTTATAAACTCGAGGAAGAGCAAGGGACCTATAACGGTTCCCTGTGGAACGCAAGTTATCACTTTTTTTAAGGGACTTAACTACGGGGTCATCAGTTCCTAAACTTACAAACTACTTATGAACTACTTACAACTAAGGACGGCACAAATATCCATGCCCGAGGGGGGGATTCGAACCTCCGACCGTAGTGGCCGTGCAGACCGTGACTGAAGAGCCTCAGTCCCCTCGGCCACCGCGGCCGGCTCACTTGTTTTACTCGATGACTTACCGTCAACTTACTGTATTCTTTCTGATAGGAAATCGCGAATCCAGTCGCACAATTGGGGCGATATTCCATAAGGACGCGTCTGTGCGAGACACTGCACATGGTGCAGTATAGAAACGTATAGGCAGGCACCTCGTTAAACAGGTGAGATATAGCGTAGCGAACGCTTTGCTACGAATGAGACGCTCGTTTGGAACGTGGGACACGTGTCGGACAGGCGGTAGTGAGGGCGGCGACAGCGCGCGTCTGCGGCGTGGGCGCGCGCCGCACGTGGCTCGCCCGGAATAGCCGCCGCTGACGTCACGGCAGGCCGGTTACGCAAGCGCCACGTCAGCGCGCCGAACAGGTGGCTGCCGCGGGGCGCGCCGCTATTGACCCGTCTGCTGCCGCGGCCCAAACAACAGGCAGGGCGAGCTGCAGCCACGGGGAGCGGCCTCGCGCAACGGAGCATAGGGCCGCGGCACTGTTATCATCAATCTCTAGATTTTCACTAAGGACAACACACGCTCCCACGTCGCGGGAGGACTGGAACCTCCGGTGGGAACGGCCGCCCAGTCCGTCACATCACGCTTTATGCCAGTTCGCGCGCCCCAGGAAAGTTAGAGTCGTTGGACACACGAATGCGAGTCCCGTGTGTTACCGCTGCGCCACCTGGCTCGGCATGTTCACGCTAAGGCATTCGCGTTATAGTATTGGGTTTGTACTTTGCTTGCTGCGGCGAAGCTGCCGAGCGCATTGAGGCGCTGTGCTCCGGTGCGCGAGGCCGTTCCCCATCGGGGGTTAGAATCCCCCCTCGGGCATGCATGTTCGTGTTGTCTTTAGTATTAGCTAGTTCGTTCAAATGTTCAAATGTTTGTTAAGCTTATGGGACTTAACTACGGAGTCATCAGTCCCTAAACTTACAAACTACTTACGAACTACCTTACACTAATGACGGCACAAATATCCATGCCAGAGGGGGGATTCGAACCCCCGACCGTAGTGGCCGTTTTGACCGTGACTGGAGCGCCTCAGTCACCTCGGCCACCGCGGCCGGCAGCTAGTTCGTAAGTAGCTTGTAAGTTTATGGACTGATGACCCTGCAGTTATGTCCCGAAAGCTTGACAAACATTTGAACATTTTTGTACTTTTCTGAAATTCAAATTCAAATGTTTGTAAATCTATCGGAGCAAACTACGTGGTCATCAGTTCGTAGCTTACAAACTACTTAAACCTAGGTAAACTAACCTAAGGACAAACACACACACCCATGCCCCAGGGAGGACTCGAACCTCCACGGCGAGCAACCGCGCGCTTCGCAGCGAGACGCTTTAGGCCGCTCGGCTACTCCACTGCGGCGTACTTTTCTCTCTATTTATACTTTAAAATCAAATGTTCAAAAGTTTGTAAATCTAAGGCAGTTAAATTACATTGGTCATCAGTTCCAAGGCTTACAAACTGCTTAAACGAACTTAAAGTAATGTATGTCAAGAAAAAAAGCATACATGCCCGAGGGAGGAGGCGAACCTCGAACGGCGAGTAACCGTGCATTTCGCAGGAAGGCTCCTTAGATCGCTCAGTTACTCCACCGCGCCAAAATTATTTACTTTTTTGCGAATGTTCCACGAAAATTTGAAAAATTAAAGTCTTAGCAATAAAGACGCTAAATGACGAAAACGAAAAATGATTTGGTTTTACGATACCCGAAGGAAGAAGTCAATACATTGTGCAGAAGTTGGTTAAACTTTTTCGTTATAAACCGTTCTTACGGTAAAAATGTCAGTCAGCACTTCCAGTAGTTATTGGTGTTTTTGGTAAGAAGGGAAAAAACGCAATATAAAAAGGGTGAGTTACACTGATGAACTCAAAGAATATGACCTTGGCCTGTTTAGCGAGTTCGTGCACGTTTGGAACGAAATACAAAGCTAATCCTTCGTGTCGTTGTAAGGTTTCTAAAAAGTTTGTTACGCTTGCGCACTTGTCATTCAATTTTCGTAAAGTATAGGCCACTATTTCCATTATGAAGTTTTCTATCTGCAGCTGAGTCTGCTCTGATACGAAACTTCCTGAGAGATTAAAACTGTGTGTCGGGCCGGGATTCGAAGCAGGAACCTTAGGAAGGCAGGCGTCGCGGTTCTGGCTGGTGTAAAGCTGCGCGCACGGGCCGTGAGGCGTGTTGGTCGACAGAGCGCTTGTCCGGGTTTGAGTCCCGGCCCAGCACACAGTTTTATAATGCCGCCAAGTTTCATAGAGGCCAGCGGGTTGTGGGCCGGGCTAGTGCCAGATGTTCAGATCAGGCTAATGCGCTGCAGAAGATACTGAGTTTATCGTTACGCTCTTCAAATCACTGTAGCACGTTTTCGGTCTAACCGCTATAAGTTGCCAGTGGCGTCCTGAAAATATACGCCGGCCGTGGTGGCCGAGCGTACAGCGGCGCTTCAGTCACAGTCTGCACGGCCACTACGGTCGGGTGTTTGAATCCCCCTCGGGCATGGATATTTGTGCCGTCCTTATTAGTAGCTAGTTCATAAGTAGTATGTAAGTTTAGGGACTGATGACCCCGCAGTTAAGTCCCATAAGCTATACAAACATTTGATTGTGCTGCTGTGAGTAATGCCCAGCTGCCGTGTGCCTTCGATTACTAGCACAGGGGCGCAGGTGATCGACCTCGACAGCGCAGTGCTGCCCCCGCGGCCGGGGTCCGTGCCGCGATACGTGTTTGTCTGCTGTAGCAAGCACGACCAGCAGACTAACTTCCACCGATCGACGATGCCGGCCCACTGCAGTCGTAATTGACTTGTTGGGTACATCAGGAACGCGTACAGCTCGCTTCACCAGGGCCGCGCTGAACAGTTTGTTGTGCGTTAGGTTCAAATGTTCAAATGTTTGTTAAGCTTATGGGACTTAACTACGAGGTCATCAGTCCCTAAACTTACAAACTACTTATCAACTACCTTATACTAAAGACGGCACAAATATCCATGCCCGAGGGGGGATTCGAACCCCCGACCGTAGTGGCCGTGCAGACCGTGACTGAAGCGCCTCAGTCCTCTCGGCCACCGCGGCCGGCATGGGCGTTAGGAAACCCTTGTGTCTGCACCTGCGTAGAGCACTGTATAGTACAAACAGAACAATCCGCAATTTTGAATCCCAAGCCTTTAAAGAATACTGAACACTTAAGCTATTTATTATGCTCTTAAGGCCATTGAATATACGTTCCTAACGCAGAAAATATTACAGCGTAGTAAATTTATTGGCTTATATTTTACTGTAGTAGGCAAGCAACTTAAGTAATTAGATGAATATTTAGAGATGCGATACATTCACTTTCATTGCATATTGCCGGCCGCGGTGGGCGAGCGGTCTGCGACGTGCCAGTCACGATCTGCACGACCGCTGCGGTCGGGTGTTGAATCCTCCCTCGGGCATAGATGTTTGTGCCGTCTTTAGTATAAGGTAGTTCATAAGTAGTTTGTAAGCTTAGGGACTGATGACCCCGTAGTTACGTCCCCTCTACTGTTTCGCATATTTTACACACACAACACTTCAAAGATTTTACATCAAAAATGTGTTTCTTAACTCTGAACGTCTGCTTTCGTTAGATAACAACTAAAGTCTTTTTTGGTTGCATGTACAGTGAAATAAATTGAATGTTGCATGCCAAGTTTTGAATTTAATGCCTTTCATGTACGACTCCTTTCCTGTTCTCATCCTTTGTGAAGTTCAATGCATTATTTTTTTCAGACATAGTGTTCTCAGCTTGGCTTAGGCCTACATATTCTCGTGTTGAAAGTCACATTTAAACATTGAACTGATGTGAAATAATAATATTTGAAAACTACCATCTGGGTAGAGCCAGCTGCACTCATGGATCACTTAAAATACAATTAACAACCAACCATTACAGTAACTTCTTAGTTGGTCTAAATAAAATCAAGAAAAGTAGCTTATATCCTTTAAACACACTGTATGTCGAGTTATGTTAACAATCTGTAGTAAAATTAAAATGAACCATTGCTTACTTGTGTAGGCCTATTCATGACTACCTCTCTGTGAGCGTTACTATTTCTAATACAAATTAAATATCTACTTCGTCCATTTCTGTGTCAATCCTTGGCGTTTGGAAGCTACATTTTACACCGATCTGTGTTTGAAGGGCACCGATAAAACTTATAGCTACCATGTGCTGTTATTCCAGCAGCACAACCAACCATATCACACTGTGCAAGAATAAAATCGCAAAATATTCGCCGCTTCACTCCGCTGCACCACACAGAGTATACAGCACTTCAGAACGGCGGCTTCTACAGCTCGGTATATCTACCAGAGCGTCCCCCCCCCCTTCCCCCGCGCCATGCGCGCTCCGCGTTGAGTCGGTCGCGGACGCTACCTCGCGGTCGAGGCGCTCATTCCCAGCTGTGCTGTAGTAACCTCACTTTGCCAGAGCCGCTTACGTCATTGGAATTTCCCCCACTGCAGGCATTATTATCGTTCCCTTGCGTCTCTTCTCCGTATATTCTGCGTGCCTTCTTTATTGCATCAAGTATGTGCGACAGGCCGCGGCGGATTAGCCGTGCGCATTGAGTGGTTTGTAAGCTAGGGACTAATAACCCAGCAGTCGAGTCCAATAGATTTACAAATGTTTGAACATTTATGTGCGACTCCGATCCATTCTTGAGGTTGTCAGTGACGAAAAATCTTGTGCCCCATCAGTGAATTTCCTTCTGAATATTGTACTGTGTGTTTTACATCTGATGTTTTTGATCAAATAAATGCGACAACAGTTTCTTCTTCTATTTTCAGAAATGTGGCAAGTTTATCATATAACCTTCGTCAAAAGTATAAGTTATAGAATTTGCCTTGGCCCTCGGATAACTAGTTCCTTACTTCTTCTTCGTGTTAGAGGGACGTGTCAGTTTTGTTTTAGGGAAATATACCTTTATTTCGTAGAATCTGTATTTCAGTTCTCGTTTTTCTGAAGATATGAGAATTTTGTGGACTCGATTAACGTAATTGTAGCCAATTTCTCAAACTTGTACGAAGTTGTCATCAGAGCGGTACCTCGGTGAACTCGCGCCCTTTCCAGAACTGCCAAACGCTACACGCCTCACCCCTAAATCCTCCCACACCCTTTCTGCTTTAGGAAAACTACTTTCCTTAAATTACTTCTACGCAGGTTTAGTGAATGTGTAATGGCCGGCCGCGGTGGCCGAGGGGACTGAGGCGCTTCAGTCACGGTCTGACGGCCACTACGATCGGGGGTTCGAACCCCCCCCCCCCCCCTCGGGCATGGATATTTGTGCCGTCCTTAGTATAAGGTAGTTGATAAGTAGTTTGTAAGTTTAGGGACTGATGACCCCCGCAGTTAAGTCCCATAAGCTTAACAAACATTTGAACATTTGAATGTGTAATGTCTATTGTAGATTCAGTTCAAAAGCGATTTAGTAGCTAAAATACTCTAAAATGAACTTTATTAGATGAAAAGAGTTCAAAACGATGAATTAAAGTATCATTGTAGTACATCGGACTTGGGCGGATTCATGTGCCAGAATAAGCTCTCGGTGCCACTCCATGGCAGCTTTTGTCATCAGTCCCAAGACTTAATAAACCACCGCCGCTGCGGTGTGGCCGAGCGCAATGAGGCGCTATGCTCCGATGCGCGAGGCCGGTCCCCGTCGGAGTTTCCAGTCCCCCCCCCCCTCCCACGGCATGGATGTTTGTGCCGTCTTCAGTATAAGTTAGTTAATAAGTAGTTTGTAAGTTAAGGGACTGATGACCCCCGCAGTTAAGTCCCATAAGCTTTACAAACATTTGAACAAAACCGCGCGGCACACAGCATGGAAAGCAAGACGCACAGTCGTGTTACCCAATGTCGTGCAAGAGAGGACGCCGCAGGCAACAGCAGGTAAACAAGGCCGCGATGGGAGAGCGGTGGCGCGTCAACAGCGGCTGCTGTGTGGGCGACCACTGACCAGGATAAAGAACACTAAGGAAGAATACGGACTAAGAAAAATCTACATCTACATGGGATACTCAGCAAATCACATTTAAGTGCCTGGCAGAGGTTTCATCGAACCACCATTATATTTATCTCCCATTCGATTCTCGAATAGCGCGGAAAGAAAGAACACCTGAATCTTTCCGTTAGAGCTCTGATTTCTCGTATTTCATTCTGATTATCATTTCTACCTATGTAAGTGGGAGTCAACAATATATTTTCGCATTCGGAGTACAATGTTGCCGATTGGAGTTTCGTAAGTAGCCCACGCCGCAGCGATAAGCGCCGTTGTTGTAATGATTCGCATCCCACATCCTGTATCATTTCCTTAACGCTGTCTCCCCTGCATCGTGACAATTCAAAACGAGCTGCCCTTCTTTGGACTCCTTAGATGTTCTCCGTCAAACCCACCTGATAAGGATCCCACACTGGGTAGCAATACTCCAAAAATGGACGAACAAGCGTAGTGTATGCAGTCTCTTTAGTAGTTCTGTTGCATCTTTTAAGGGTTCTGCCAGTAAAACGCAGTCTGTCGTTCGAAATTACCAACACAAAACTACGTGTTCCAGTTTAAATCTAATGTAATTCCTAGGTATTTAATGGACTTTACGGCCTTCACATTTGATCGATTTATCTTGTAAACAAATTTTAACGGATTTCTTTTCGTAATCGTGTGGACGACTTCACACTTCTCATAATTTACAGTCAATTACCAATTTTTACACCATACTGACATCTTATTTAGATCGTTCTGTAGTTGCTTTTGATCTTCAGCTGACTTTACTAGACGCTAAATGACGGCGTCATTTCGAAACAACTTAAGACAGCTGCTTAGATTTTCTCCCAAATAGAATATGTAAATAACGAACAGTAGAGGATCAATAACACTACCATGTGGAACGCCCGATATCAGCTCTGTTTTAGTCGATGCCTTACCATCGATTACTACAAACTGCGTTCTCTCTAACAGGAAATCCCTTATCCAGTCAAAATTGGGACGATATACCATAATCCCGGAATTTGATTAAAAGTCATTTGTGAGCCACGGTTTCAAAAGCCTTTTGGAAATCTATAAATACGGAATCAATTTGAGAACCGTTGTCAATAGCACTCATCACTTCGTGTGAGTGAAGAGCCAGTTGTTGTTTCGCATGAACAATATTTTCTAAATCCGTGTTGACCTTGGGCAATAGATCGTTCTGTTCGAGATAATTCATAGTATTTGAATACAGGATATGTTCCAAAACCGTGCTGCAAATTGACGTCAATGAAATAAGCTTGTAGTTTAGTGGGTTACTCCTATTGCCTTTCTTGAATATAGGTGTGACCTGTGCAACTTTCCAATCTTTTGGTACAGATCCTTCTATGAGAGAGCTGTTGTATATGGCTGTTAAGTAAGGAGCTATCGCTTCAGTATAATCAGATAGAAATCTAATGGGTATACAATCCGGACCAGAAGATTTGTTCTTGTTAAGTGACTTTAGTTGCTGCACCACTCCAATGATATCTACTTCTACGTTACTCATTACGGCCTCTGTTCGTAAATCGAAATCTGGAATATTGGTTTCGTCTTCTTTGGTGAATGAGTTTCTAAAAGCTAAGTTTAGTAACTCTGCTTTAGTAGCGCTGTCATCGACAGGATCGCCATTACTATCACGTTGTGAGGGTATTGTTTGTATTTTGCCCCTAGTATATTTAACATATGACCAAAGTCTCTTCGGGTTTTCAGTCAAATATCGAGAAAGAGTTTCGTTGTGAAATTATTGTAGGCATCTCGCATTGAAATCCTCGCTGAATTTCAAGCTTCTGTGTAGGATAGCCAATCATGGGGATTTTGTGTTCGTTTAAATTTAGCATGCCCTTTCCGTTCCTTTTGCAAAAGTGTCCTGGCCTGTTTTGTGTACCAGAGGGGATAACCTCCTTCTTTTATTAATTTATTTGATGTAAAACTGTCAATTGTTGTCGATACCACTTCTTTGAATTTGTGCCACATCTGGTCTATAATTACGTTTAATGTTAGGAACTAGTGGAAACTGTCTTTCAAGAAGCAATGTATTGTATTTCTATCTGGTTTCCTGAACAAATATACTTTTCGTCTGTTTTTGGTAACTTTGAGGCTTTCGATATTCAATATTGCTGCGACAGCTCTGTGTTCACTAATATTTGTTGCTAAGAGATCAAGTGCGTTTTGACATCCATTTACAATTCTAGTTGGCTCATGAACTAATTGTTCGAAGTAATTCTCAGAGAATGCGTTGAGTACAATTTCGACGATGTTTGATGCGTACCTCATGATGTGAAAATACAATTTCGCCAACTTCTAGAAGGTAAATTAAAATCAGCGCCTACTATTATTGTATGAGTCGGGCACGTGATTGCAATTTGACACAGGTTTTCTTCGATCCTTTTTGCTATTGTATCGTCAGAGTCGGGGGGCCGGTAAAAGGAACCAATTATTAACCTTTTTACGATTTTCGAGTACTACCTCTACCAATAACAACTCACAGGAACTATCAACTTCAGCTTCACTACGCGATAGACTACTTTTGACGGCGACATACACGCCTACACGTATTTTGTTTAGTCTATCCCTTCTGAACAAAGTTAGATGTTTTGCAAAAACTTCTGCTGAACTTCTTTCCGGCTTGAGCCAACTTTCAGTGCCTATAATGATGTGTGCTTCGGTCTTTTCTATTAACGCTTCGAGCAAAGCGACACAAGTCGTTGGCACCGACATGAGCCACCACCTGCAGTTGGCTGCCCCCTGCCCCCTTCATGGCATCCGGAAGGACCCGTTCCACATCTGGAATGACTGCCCCCGGTACGCACACGGAGTGTCCGTTGGCCTTCTTCCCGTCCTTACTGGCCAAATCCCTAAGGGGCCCCATTATCCGCCTAACGTTGGAGCTCCCTGCTACAAGCAATCCCACCCTCTGAGATTGCCCGGATCTTGCTGAAGCCGGCCGCGGTGGCCGGGGGGACTGAGGCGCTCCAGTCACGGTCTGCACGGCCACTACGGTCGGGGGTTCGAATCCCCCTCAGGCATGGATATTTGTGCCGTCCTTAGTCTTAGTTTGTTCATAAGTAGTTTGTAAGTCTAGGGACTGATGACCCCGTAGTTAACTCCCATAAGCTATACGAACATTTGAACATTTGAATTTGATCTTGCTGAAAGACAGCTGACCACAGGCCTTGTGGCACCATCCGGCTCAGGAACACTGTCCATCTCCGACAGCGCCTCCGCCTCAAACCTGTTTGCAAGACGGCCGGGGGGGGGGGGGGGGCTCATGATCGGTCCCCCGGAATGTCTTACACCGTCTGCCACGCGCCGGGCAGACCTCCCAATCCAGCACGGACGCGTGCAGTGACCGCACTAGCCAAAGCCGCGGTCCGATCGGTGGGCACATCAGATGCACAGACGGCAGGAGCGCCCATCCAACGCAGCCAACGTCGCCTGGAGCTGGGAACCAAGTCACCAACTCAGCCTGCATCCGCAGACGGAAATCACAGTCCCTAGCCATACTACGCCCAAAGGACTGCAAACCGAAAGTAATAATAAACGATCGGCAGGGTACATTAGACTGCTTATTTACGCGAATCTGAATCTAAATGAAGTCGCGAGCAAACGGAAATTTAAGAAAAGGAAAAAAACTCACAGAAAAATCAAAGTAAGTGGCCTCTACTGAGGAGCCGGTTTAAATGGAGAAAGCTGAAAGAGGTGCTGTCTGCTGACTTGTGAACTGATTGTAGAAATGAAACGGAAACTCGGTTTTAAAACAAAAGACAGACGACCATCGCGACGCGATTCACACGGCGGAATAATGTACTAGTCAGATATTTAACGTGAATACGAATCAAATATAGACGCGAGCACACGGTAAATTTAATGGACTTAAGGGAAAGCGCACAGAAAAGTTAAAATATGTAGCTTCAGGTGAGAAGCCGGTTCCACTTAACAACCGAAAGTGTGCTGCCGCTGGTGGGGTACGCACTGGTTCAAATATTTGTATAGCTTATGGGACTTAACTACGGGGTCATCAGTCCCTAAACTTAAAAACTGCTTATGAACTACCTACAACTAAGGACGGCACAAATATCCATGCCCGAGGGGGGATTCGAACCCCCGACCGTAGTGGCCGTGCAGACCGTGTCTGGAGCGCCTCAGTCCCCACGGCCACCGCGGCCGGCGGTGCGCACTGGAGGATGGACACTCGGCGAGGGGTGGCGTGATGTAAACGGTCAAAAATGTTTGTAGAGCTTATGGGACTTAACTGCGGGGTCATCAGCCCCTCAACTTACAAATTACTTATGAACTAGCCTATACTAAAGACTACACAAACATCCATACCAGAGGATTCGAACCTCCCAGACGGGGAACGGCCTCGCTCATCGCAGCATAGCGCCTCAATGCGCTTGGCCGCTCCGCCGCGGCGACAGGGTTTCCTAAACTGTGTTCCATGAAAACCGTATTACTGTTCCGCGCTAAACTATAACAGTATGGTATTTTGTCGGCATTTTGTCGAAACTAATTTAACATTACTCTGATT
Source organism: Locusta migratoria (assembly GCA_026315105.1). NCBI lineage: Eukaryota > Metazoa > Arthropoda > Insecta > Orthoptera > Acrididae > Locusta > Locusta migratoria. The sequence goes on from CM048751.1 coordinate 52,203,098, forward strand.
TCTGTGTCATTCGTTACGATATTTAATTACTGAGTAAAAAACATTTCCTCGTTACGATAGAACATTGTTAGTTTTATTAATCATAACCTCCACAAAGTGTTCCATCAAAGAACTAGGCTTTCGAAAGATTTCCGTCTGAGGAAAAGTATGGGAACCCCTGATCTAAGAGAAATTATCCGCTGTGTGGAAGTAGTTCAAAGATTGATCGATATCGGAGATGAGCGTTATGCATGGCATTCGTTTTGTGAAACATCAAAATACGCTGTCTTAAATAAGACCAGCTACAAATATGCTTCGTATGTGTAACCCACACATTTGTATCTGACACACAGCATACCAGTAATGTAACACGTTGTTAACCAGAGCTTTACCTTCACCGAGATGCGGAAGAGATACTGTTGATAAATCTGTACATTCACTTGCATTCGCTATGCGTTTCTCTTTATTTCGTATCAGTTTATTCCGTGTGTTATTGACCCAGAAACAACGAAGAGAAAGTAGCACATACAAGTTATGTGTTTGAAGGTTTAGAGAGTATATGTTTAATCTGTCAGCTGGCATTAATTCAAGGTAAGACATCCATAAACATCTTCAATTACGATAAGCAAGTAGCACCTTTTTTACGTGGCGCAGTTAATAAATCTTTAAGCCACCTTACAGTTATGCTTCTAAATGTTCTACACCATTTTGGTTCTGCAAAGACAGTACTTGAGATTTCTGTCTTGATATGTTGTAAATTAATTGAATAGTTTCAAGTATTTTTCCTTATGCGGTAATTATTTCCACGTATACATAGAAAAGCTTACAGTCTTGTTGAGCTTAAAAGTAAAGTCACACGGAATATTTATATATCCTGTACTTTAGCGCTTGTGGGAACAAAATGAGATGCTGAACTTAGATATATGTGATTATACTATTATTATGAAACGAATAGATGAAACCGAAGTTTTCGCCTACATGGCTGATGAAAACGTGTTAGTGGTTGCGTTAAGTTCGAAATCCTTTTCGTTTAATGTGTAAAGCCACTCTTAAATACCTGATGCTTTGTTTTGTTTCATTACTTCTAGTCAGTTTTTGACATTTGGTCGCACAGGGACATGTTTCGGATTAAACGGATAGATCGGAGATGTCATCAGTGAATACAGGATCGAAACAAACAGGTTTCTGGTATAATTTGATGAATCATTGATGTCACAGGCATTCAACAGATCACCCCTATTAGTTACGTTTTGGCCTAAATTTATTTCCTCTACAATTTTGTTCAAAGCTTTGGACTGAGGATCAAATGGCCAGTAATCATTGTCTTAACATAAAGAACATTTTGAAGTGTTCAAACTCTAATCTGGACAGAGGCTCAACATAGAAACTGTCCGTGGCAAGCTCTGCGACTTCTAGCAGTGTACACGAAAGATAGAACTCAGTTTCCAATGTTGGCGCAGCAAATGTCTCCTGAGCGAAGTGGCTTAGTGGTCACACACTGGACTCGTATCCACATCCGGTCATCCAGAGTTAGGTTTTCCGTGATTTCCCTAAATCACTTCAGGCAAATGCCGGGATGGTTCCTTTGAAAGGGCACGGCAGATTTCCTTTCACATCCGTAACTGAACATTCCGAGCGTAATCTCCGTCTGAAATGACCACGCTGTCGACGGGACCTTAACCTCCAAGCTTCCTTCCTCCTTCCGCAAATATTAGGTTGGCGGTTGGTTTGGGACAGGGGGCCTAAACTGCTACGGTTATCAGTCCCCCGGTGGGGAGGGAAGTTGTGACGATAGGAAAGAAGGGGAGGGGGAAAGGAAATGTAGTCGAAATCAATTGTTCAAATGTTTGTTAAGCTTATGGGATTAATTGCGGGGTCATCAGTCCCTGAACTTACTTAAGACAACACAACCAACCATGCGCGAGGGAGGATTCGAAACACCGACGCGGGAGGCCGCGAGATCCGTAAAGTGGCGCTGCAGACCGCTCCGTTTCTCTCGCGCGCCGAAATGTAGTACGGGAAGTAAAGAAAGAAGGAAGACAGCATTAGCTCGGGGTCCCGTAATCGCAACGCACGTACTCACGAAAGAACCGTGAGCCCCTGGAGGGGGGGGGGTCCGCAAATATTTTTGCAGGCGTAAAGATGGAATTCTCTTCGACTCGAAGATTGTTTTGAACAACAGGCGTGGTAACCGCTTCTCGTCCTGCCAAATCTTTCAACTTAATGCAGACTACGAGTGTGGGGCCCTGGTACAATATTATGCTTGCTGGCAGCTTTATCAGTATTGCGCGCGGTTTCGAGCCTCCCTATTGCATCCGCACAGAAATCGTCATTTGCCTGCTTGAGGCGTGCACACTATTAGAGATACGGTGTCTGTTTTTAGTCACATAAAGCTGGCAGGATGACCGACGACGCTGCAGCTGCGGTGAGTTACGAATTTAGGCAGATAGACAACTGTTTACCGCGACCGCTGGCTAGAAGCGGAAGAACGGGGTTGGAGTCCAGGTCGGTGTGACGTTTCCTCAAACGATCTTTTTTGGTCTTTGTTGTCTGGGCTCGGTGCATTCTGCAGTTTTACGGTTGTTTATAGATTAGAAAACGTGAAGCATTATTTGAACAACGTACGTTTTTCTTGTTAACCACGACCATACTGTTTTGCTATCACTTAGGAGGTGGTAATTTTCTCTCGAATTCTGTAACATGTTGGATAAGAGCGCAGTTCAGAAAATTGTCCATTATAATTCACGTTCCACCTCTATGAAGTGCAGACATTGCCGTACTGGAGGTGCAACCACAGCGGAGGGATATCTGTGGAGAGGCCAGACAAACGTGTGGTTCCTGAAGTAGTTACAGGGGCAGCAGTCTGGATGATTGACTGAGCTGGCCTTGTAACATCAGTTAATGTGGCTTTGCCATGCAGTTACTGCAAACGGCTGAAAACAAGGGGGAACTACAGTCGTTACTTCTCCCGAGGACGTGCATTTCTACTGTATGAATATATGATGATGACGTCTTCTTGTGTAAAATATTCCGGAGGTAAAATAGTCCCCCATTCGGATCTCCGGGCGGGGACTACTCAGGAGGATGTCGTCATCATGAACAACAAAACAGGCATTCTACGGGTCGGAGTGTGGAATGTTCTAACCCTTACTTGCGTAGGTAAATTATAAAATTTGAAAAGAGTAATGGATAGATTAGTAAAGTTCGGTGGCAGGATGAACAGGATTTGTGGTCCGGTGAGTACAGGGTTATAAACACGAAATCAGTTTGTGGTATCGCAGGAGTAGGTCTGATAATGAATAAGAAAATAGGAATGCAGGTAAGTTACTATGTACAGCATAGTGAAAGCATTATCATAGCAAAGATAGACACAAAACCAACACCGACCACAGTAGAACACGTTTATAGGCCCACTATCTCTGCCGATGATAAGGACATCGAAGAAATCCGGTGTCCGCAAGTCTGCATGTCCGCATGTCACCTGACAACGTTTTGCTGAGTCTCATTCCCATTCCATAGATTTAGTTAAATGAACGAAGGGTCTGTCTCTTGCGAGAAGGTTGCGAAGTAATAGCGGAGGAAATATTCTTTTCTTTCAATACGAGTCTCGTGTCTTCTCTGACTACGTTATTGCGATGTTTTGACTATTCTCTCTATAGTGCGATTACATACGCAGCCGAGGACACATCACCATGTCTTTATTGAAAGCTCTGTCAAATCCTCTGGACGGTTTTCGTTACGTCCTGACGATACTAGACAGTGATTTTCCTTATCACATTTGTGTCGCCTGTGATTCTTCCAGTTCGTGTAACAGTTGTATATGTAAAGAGGCTACCACTTGTCATCGTGTAACACGATCCGGGTCGGCTGCGGACACCTCTCAGTGATGGATCGGAGTCGGGCAGACATTTGACGCGGCTACAGCGGCGCGCAGAACTAGCCGCCGTGACAAATTGGTGCGCGCGTTGCATGCGGGAACCTGCTAGCAGGGCCCAGGGAACGCGTCAGCTGCTCCTGAGCTGGCGAGCGTGTCGCCAGAGAAAATGTGCCGAATAGACTTGTATTACAGTGCGTTTGCGTTGTGCGATGTCTTACAAGTCGAAGCGTTTCAGAATCTGAAGAAAATCGTGACCATGCCGCAGTAACAATTCATAGTGATCTGTTAAATACTACACTACGGGCGCATACCAGTTCCAGTACACTCAGTTCTATAAAACTTTACTTCGTGAGCTTTATACAGGACCTACCTCACTTCGTGGTCAGCACGACTTGAAAAATACCTGAGCAAGTATTCCGCAGTTCTACTGTGGTAGCAATCCTACAATTCGAGAAACCCAATAAGAAACTCTATATTTGTAAATCACGCAACATCATGCTGGGAGATTCCAGTAGACCCTGTGGCCGTCTCCAAGAATAATACAACAGAAATTATGAATGTGAACAGAAGAAGAGGATTCTTTGAAACAAATCTCTATCTTCTACAGATAGCCGGCCGCGGTGGCCGCGGGGACTGAGGCGCTCCAGTCACGGTCTGCACGGCCACTACGGTCGGGGGTTCGAATCCCCCCTCGGGCATGGATATTTGTGCCGTACTTAGTATAAGGTAGTTCGTAAGTAGTTTGTAAGTTTAGGGACTGATGACCCCGTAGTTAAGTCCCATAAGCTTAACAAACATTTGAACATTTGATTTCTACAGATAAGGACCAGGTTACGACCCAGCAGAAAAAAACAAAAGTAAAAAAAAAAAAAGTGGTGAGACCAGACCCAAACACATAAAACTCAACAAGGAAAACATCTTACAGGACATCAGTCAAACAGTCACGACAAACTGGACAGAACTCGTGGACGTCCTCAAATCCGCGATGAAATTGGGCCGGTCCCCGAGAAGTAGAAAACACAGGTGGTGGAATACGTAACCAAGCCTAGAAAAACTTCAGCAGTAACAAAACATGAGAAAAATGGCAACAATGTAACAGATCCGAAAACAGACATCGAAAACAGTTCGGTGGAGATGCTTCTCAACTTCGAAAGGCTAAGAGAGGATTTTCTGTACTGTACCAGACATCCACCTCAAATCCCGACGCTAAAGCACCTACCATCAAGGAAATAGAAGAAACTTTGAAAACAATAGATCCCGAAAGGAAGATTAAATTTTTGCAAAACCATGGAAACAAAATGATGAAAAATTAACAGGAAAAATCAACAAAATTATATTAGACATTTGGGAAATGAAACAAATCCCTTCTGAATGGAAATGCGTACTCATCCACCCACATCACAATAAAAGGGGACAAAATATACCTAAATAATTGCAGGCGTATTTTAGTCGTGCCCGTCACACATGAAGTCTTCTCAAAAGTTCACGAGAGTAGACTGACTAGAAGAACAACCTGAGCCACAAATAGGACAATACCAGGGTGATTTTCGCAAGGGACGTTCCTGCATAGAACAGACCTGGAATTGAATTTGAAATTGATTCTCCAGATAAGAAACACAGTGGTTACTTTTGTAGACTTTAAAAAGGCCTACGACTCTGTAGACAGAGCGGCGCTCTACAACACTCTAGGGCAGTGTTATATATATACTGTTCGTTGTTCTCGGTAAAACTCGAGAACGGGTGAACCGATTTGGCTAATTTTAGTCTTGAAATATTCGTGTAAGTCCAGGGAAGGGTTAAACGGTAATAAAATATAGAAAAGTGGTCCGGAAAAGAGGAAAATCGTGTAAAACTGAAACAATTTTTTTCCAGTGAGCTGTCAATACCGTTCGTCCAATGCGATAAAATTTTGTACATTTCATGTTGAAAGCAAGATAAAGGTTTGCATCAAATAAAAATTTGGAAAAGTTGTCCGGAAAGTAGGAAAATTTAGAAAAAAAATTTTTTTCTTCTACGAATAAAAATAAATTGCTACGTGGTTGTAAGAGATCACTTGAGTACGGCTTGCCAGGACGAGGTTTGTATGAAATAATTTTTTTTTTTAAATCTACAGGAAAATTGAAAAATTTGAGAAAAACTGAAAGTGCGTTTTTCAATGTGTTTTTGATTGAATTCAACGCTATAACTGACTATTCGCACGACGGAGAGGGGTAATTCTTTTGTTGTTTTGTTCATTATGGTCTTGGAAAAGTTTTCACTAAAAAAAATAGGGATAGTTAAAAAGGAAAGTCGCAAAATTCGAACCAAGTTTCTTTTTGAATGTGTTTCTAAATGTACTCAATACTATAAGTTGAGAACCGTTGATCCGCTTGCGATAAAATTTTTATCACTTGACGTTCAACGAAATATGAACTTTCTTATGAACTAAAAATTTGGGAAAGTTACCCAGAAAATTTGGAAATTCGCGAGAAACTGAAAGAGCTTTTTTCAGTGGGATATCAATACCATTCGTCTGATTGCGATAAAATTTTCCACATTTGACGTTCAAAGCAAATGCATTTAAAAAACTACTGGGTCTAAAATACATGTGATTTAAATTAGTATGGTTTATATTAAGAGGTAAGTGATACGAAGTTCACCGGGTCATCTAGTTATTGTATAAAGTTTTTTTGCCTTTCGATTCGTTCCTGAAAACAGTTTTCATCATGAACATACTGTATTATAAGACAATCTATGATTTTTTTAATTCATAATGAATATTACACCAGGAATTCGTTAATTTTAACATTAAATATGTTTCACTTAGGCGTACGTTTTTGCATTACCGATCCCACAGTTATTTTATGGTGCAAGTACTTCCTGATGTGACGGCGAACCCCCGGGCAAGATTTTGCGACCCCTCCCCTTGGGGTCGCGACCCGCAGGTTGAAAAACACTGCTCTATACGAATTAAGCGGCGACAGAAAGCCGAGAGCAAATATTTACTGACACAGTCTGCAAGGTTAAATTTGTGGCGGATGTCTCTGATCCAAATGGGAGTGCGACGGGGTGACGTACTTTCAACTATCCTCTTTAATACCGTTGTTGTGGTCTTCAGTCCGCCGACTGGTTTGCAGCTCTCCACGCTACCCTGTCCTGTGCAAGCCTCTTCATCTGAGAATACGAACGGCAACCGACATCCTTTTCACTCTGCTTGCTGTATTCGTCCCTCGGTCTCCCTCTACGATTTTTACCCCACACGCTTCCTTCTGAAACTAAGTTGACGATTCCTTGATGTCTCAGAATGTGTCCCAACAACCTATCCCTTCTCTTAGTTATGATATGCCAGAAACTACGTTTCTCCCCCATTCTTTTGGGCACCTCATTAGTTACGTGATATACCCATCTAATCTTCATCTCTTTAATATTTTTCTCTAAAAATTATCAGATGGGAAAAGAAGTCAACGGAATCCAAGTTGGTATTAGCAAAGATAATACATTCAATTTGAAATGTTTAGCCTTTGCAGATGATCTTGCAATCATCACACATCATAGAAAAGAGGCTGCTAATGCAATAGAAAAATTATACGAAATAGCCCAAAGAATTGGCCTGCGAATTAAGTATCAGAAAACTCAATACATAGGAGTGCCAGAAGACAAATCATGCAAAGTATCATATATATTCAGTACCTTGGAGAAATCATCCAGCTATCAGGGATCAACCAGGCCAATGAGGAAAGCATAAGAAAATTACAAAAAGCGTACAAACCCGAGTGGAACTATGACAATAAAAAGTCAATTTTCATTAACGCAAAATTGAGACACTTCAGCGCTGTCGTACTCCTTGGGCAGTATATGCAGATGAAACAACAGAAATCGGTGGGCAAACTCAAATGAAAGAAATGGAGAAACAAGAAAGGAACATTCTCAGGAGAAATTTTGGACCGGTACAAGAACAAGGTATCTGGAGGAAAAGACCAAAATCAGAAGTACGTAAATACACTGACAACATTGCGGATACAGCAAGGACTAGGTGAATGCAGTTCTAAGGCCATATTCAATATTCATATCATGAATGAAAATGGGATGTCACAACGGATTCGTAAACTCAAGCAGTGGAAAATCAAAAAGGATGAAACAAGTTGAAGAGGATCTCAGACAAGCACATACAACAATAAATGGTGCTGAAAATAGAAATGAATTCAGGTACGACACGGCAGCGCAGAGACCAATATGTAAATGCACAGCAGTACGATAGAAACATCACAGGGAGCGCATGAAGAAAATTTGGCACAGAGGAAACAAAAACAATCATCATAAAGGAATCAAGTTTACACGCTATCTTTAGATGGGAATAATCGAAAATAATAATATAATAACGCTCACGCCTGCAGAGGAGCTCAACTTCTGGAAGCAATTGACTTGAGTGTTTTCTTTAGCTTTTCGTTGAATACGTTTATACTATAGGAAAAGATTTTTTAGTCAGACAGGTCGTCTTGTCGAGCTTGTAAAGTACGATATTTCGAAAAAAGAAGAAACTATCTTCATTTAGTGCACTGGTGGGCCAATGTCACTCGGTAAGTCTCGTTCTTTTTTTCGAAATCAGCCTTTCGTCCGAGAACGTGTCCTGCTTAATTCCATTTATTTTAAATCGCTCTATGCTGAAACTTATTCGAATATTGCGATTCCAAGTTCGTTCCTTAAGATCCTAAAAGGGATACATCAGCACTACAACACATTTTTAATGATCCATTCGAAGGTCTTCCGTAGGCATGATTGACCGCTGCTTCACTAGAACAGAGAAGATGCAGAAATGCTAGCAGTACGGAGAATGGTGTGGCTGTGCAGCTCGTCAGGTCATTGACGTCAGAAGGCAGAAGCTAACCGCAGAGGAGGAAAAAGGGGACGTAGGCAGCGCGGGAGTTCCGCAAGGGCGCGTCCCGCGTCACGGATGTTGGCGGCCCTGCGGCGCGGCCGGCACACCTGTCTGGCGCCCGGCTGCCAGCTGTCGCGCCCAGCACCTGCCGCGCCCGCGCCCGCGCACTGCTGCCAACCGCCGCGCACAAGTGGGAAAGGGGCACACGCCACCACAGTATGCTGTCTCAGGAATGAGAATTTAGGAAGGTTGGTTGGTATAGGAATTTGACGTCCTGCTGTGATACCAACAGTTGTTACAGTAACTAGATGGTGTTTTGCAGGTACTATTACATATTAGGTCACTTATACATTTTAAAGTACAGACTATGAAATACATGATATGTAGACTCATTACATAACACATTAAAAGTGAAACTCCTCATCAGTGTTTTACTGTTCCATTGTTTATTAACCTCTTTCTTTCATTATCTTTCCACTCATTTTCTTTGAATTTATTTTTACGTGTACTGTAGCATTTTGTTCGTCAGTAACATTAATATCAACACCTGTGGCCGCCATGTTAGAAGAACCTTTGGGAAACGCGTTCGGATTGGCTTTCCGAAAACAAGTCAACCAATGAGACGAATCGACTCATGAGATACAGAGATACCTTTTGCACTGGGAATGTGTCAAACAGCAAATAAAATGTGTTCTCTTTAAAGGAACGGGCACGTGCCACTGTGCTGGAAGTTTGCACTTACGACACTAGATGGCATCAGCTCTCTTCCCCTACCATTGTGACGTGGCATGTGCCATTTCCACTGGGTCCCTCGACTGTTATAGTATGTTGCATCAGTTAGACTATTATCCTCTCGGCTCGTACGAGGAGGACAAGACTTAAGACAGTTGCGTGAATTAATAAAAAAATGTATGTTTGCGCTATGGCAGAGGCCTGAAGTTTTCAGTTGCTTACAGTTGTTATTCATTTTTTGCCGCGGTAGAGTAGCCGAGCGGTCTAAAGCGTCTCGCTGTGGAGCGCGCGGTTGCTCGCCGTGTAGGTTCGAGTCCTTCCTGGGGCATGGGTGTGTGTGTTGTCCTTAGGTTAGTTTACCTAGGTTTAAGTAGTTTGAAAGCTACGAAATGATGATAGAATTACAAACATTTGAACATTTAATTCATTTTAATAACAAAATTATTGTACGTCCTTAAACATGTAATACGATTAACGTCACGTTTATTTTCTTCTAAGAACAAGTTACAGTTCTGCTATTCTGTGTACTCGAAAAGATTGAAAATAAATTAAGGCAGTATAAACACAGAAGCTTACAAGATAAAATGTTGCCGATTTTCGATTTTTTAAATTTATTTATTTATTTTGTGTGTGATAAACAGTTGAAATTAAATGTATATAAACAATTGTACCGTCTGCATCGTTATGTACGTGCATTTGCACCGTTGGTATATGCAGTAAATCCACAGGAGTCGCATGTCTGCGATAGAACAGAACCATATGCTTTAGAGTATGAGTGGCTTCAAAGCGTAGTCAAATATCAACAAAGAATGTCTAAAATTAGTGTAAAATAAAGTGCGAAATAAAACTACTTCTTCTGTGTAGACAAAGATGGCAGTATCATTATTTGTTTTGCACCGACTAACACGTTGATCTGTCGAACGCCATCCACAATTAAGTGTAGCCCCGCTGTGTGCTCCTTGCTCGCATCACGTGCTGCAGCACACCACCTGTGCTCTCCTGGTGCCGAGAGGCCTGACTTAATGGTCTCATTATCAAACAGGGCTTGGGCGCAGCGTAATTTGCTTTCTGCCGTAAGCTAAAGCTAGTTTTCACGTGTCATACCTACTAAAGTATAGGAGTTACCGTCAGACTGTAAAGTATATTAGTACTGGAATGAATCTTCCACTCTGCAGCGGAGTGTGCGCTGATATGAAACTTCCTGGCAGATTAAAATTGTGTGCCGGAACCGGGACTCGAACCTGGGACCTTTGCCTTTCGCTGGCAAGCGCAGTACCGACAGTGCTATCCCGACACGACTCACGATGCCGCCTCACAACTGTACTTCCGCCAGTACCTCGCCTCCTACTTTCCAAACTTCACAGAAGCTCTCCTGCGAACCATGCAAGACTAGCACTCCTGGAAGAAAGGATATGATGGAGACATGGCTTAGCCACAGCCTAAGGGATGTTTCCAGAATGAATGGTTCGCAGGAGAGCTTCTGTGAAGTTTGGAAAGTAGGAGGCGAAGTACTGGCTGAAGTAAAGTTGTGAGGCGGCATCGTGAGTCGTGTCGGGATAGCACAGTCGGTAGGTAGTGCGCTTGCCCGCGAAAGGCAAAGGTCCCAGGTTCGAGTCCCGGTTCCGGCACAAAATTTTAATCTGCCAGGAAGTTTTATATTGGTAGGAAGTAATAAATTAAACGCGCCGGCCGCGGTGGCCGAGAGGACTGAGACGCTCCAGTCACGGTCAGCACGGCCACTACGGTCGGGGGTTCGAATACTCCCTCGGGAATGGATATTTTTGTGCCGTCCTAGTTCGTAAGTAGTTCATAAGTAGTTTGTAAGTTTAGGGACTGATGACACCGAAGTTAGGTCCATAAGCTGTACAAACATTTGAACATTTTTTAAATTAAACGTCATCCATCATAAGCGAGTTTTCCCGTATGAACAGGGAAAATGTCATTTAAAAAACGTTTATCTAAACCAGTTTTGTAGCGGTTGCCTGCTACTAGCAGTTGCGTAAACTGAAATTATGTAAGGTTGTTAGAAGTCGCGAAGTGTTGTAATTTTCAAACACGAGATAGTGAGGATACTTGTGCGCTGATAGTTGCGCTCCCTCAAGATACAGGTAGAATCTACGTGTAATACTGGTTTTCAAGTTCATGTGATATATGTTATTGAACACATGTATATAATGGTGATATAAAATTTTTAGATTGGATCAGCAATTGTATAATTTACTAAAAACCAAAATTTATGTTGTCCCAGCAAAATATGGGTAGGTGAACTGCAACTTGGCAATGCACCGAGAACATAGTTAGCAGTTTATTAATGTCGATAGACGTTCGTAGCGAAATCAAACTGTATTTTACGACTGTCAGTTGTGTTAAGCTAATCGTGTTTTACAATCATTCTTAAGTATCTTTGAACGTTGAAGAAAAGACGTTTCAAAATTCTATCCACAGAAAGTAAAAACTCGCACAATTATTCTTGCTTCTTCCAAAAATATATCTTGGTTAATGTATCTCTCTCTAATGAAAACACAATATGTGTAATGATTAACTTCAGCCGGCCGCGGTGGCCGAGCGCACTGAGGCGCTCCAGTCACGGTCTGCACGGCCACTACGGTCGGGGGTTCGAATCCCCCCTCGGGCATGGATATTTGTGCCGTCCTTAATGTTAGCTAGTTCCTAAGTAGTTTGTAAGTTTAGGGACTGATGACCCCGTAGTTAAGTCCCATAAGCTATACAAACATTTGAACAGTTTTGATTAACGTCATGGCGAGTGTAGCAGTTTTTTTTGTTTTCGCCGCTGTGGAGTAGCCGAGCGGTGTTAGGTACCTCGCTGCGGAGCGCGCGGTTGCTCGCGGTCGGAGGTTCGAGACCTCTCTCGGGCATGGGTGTGTGTGTGTGTGTGTGTGTGTGTGTGTGTGTGTGTGTGTGTTGCCCTTAGGTTATTTTACCTTAGTTTAAGTAGTTGGTAAGCTACGGACTGATGAGCACGCAGTTTGGTACGATAGATTTACAAACGGTTTTTTTCCCTTCAGTGCAGAGAAAATGAATTTGTTCACATTCACCGACATTGTAGGAAGCTAGTGACCTCTTGAGTTATAGAAGTTGTTTACTTGTAACGAACATCCACCTTGGCAGCTGAAATGCTGCAGCCAATCCCGGATTTTAACCGCTATAAATAAATAGATAAAAACCCACTGATAATGGCTCAGAGTTGATGAAACATATATACATGTGGCGTCTTTTGCTAGAGAACAGACGTCACTTCTGATCCTGCAGTTGTTATTATTTAATATTCATAGAATATATGACATCAACTGCGATTGGGCAAAGCTGAAAATGTGTACCCAGCCGGGATTCGAACCGGGGTCTCCATAACTAAGAGTTTGAGTACTGTGGCCAGGGCAAAGCTGGGAATTTGTATCTGACGGGAGGCGTGCTTAGGTAGTCCTTGCAGGTGCGGTGATCACTGTGTCCCCAGTGGTGTAGGGGTCAGCGCAACTGCCTAGAAATAGGTGACCCGGGTTCGAATCCCGGCTGGGTACACATTTTCAGCTTTGCCCAATCGCAGTTGATGTCATATATTCTATGAATATTGATGAAACATGTTTGGCTGGAAAGGCGGACGTTATACCGAGAATTTTTTGCTGCAAACACGGAAATCGTAGGAGCTTGACATACAAAATGACAAATACCGGATTTCCATATTGGACTTTTACAGAAACGAAGTGCGAAATGTGCAGACAGGTAGCTTGGGTGGCGGGCGCGCCCTTTGTGAGGGGCGCCTGCGCGGCACAAAGGCGGCGCCGCCTGCGGTGTGGGAGCTTCCCACGGGCAGGCAGGCAGGCAAGCAGGCAGGCAGGCGGGCAGGCCCAAATTACACGGCCAGCTGCCAGCCTGCATCCTCGCCACCTACCGCGGGCTGCGGCCTCTGCCACTGGCGTCCTCACAACTCCGCGATGCAAGCCATGGTCAAACGTCGATGAAGTACGAGGAGGGGTGGCACGTTTTCTACAACTGCGGAGTGTGAAGCTAAAATGATGCACCAGTTGGGTGGGCGGGTTGCTGATCGTTAAATGACATTTTTCGTTGCGTCGAGATCTACTTACGAAATTTTTATCACCAACTACGAAAGTGCAATATATAACAATAAATGATCATAATAATAAAATAAGGAAATCAAATCACACAACACCATCGGCCTTTTTTAGGTGTTCTTTCTACCCGCACGCTATTCGACAGTGGGATGGAAGCAAGTTGTTTGTCGGCCGCGGTGGCCGACGGCACTGAGGCGCTCCAGTCACAGTCTGCACGGCCACTACGGTCGGGGGTTCGAATCCCCCCTCGGGCATGGATATTTGTGCCGTCCTTAGACTTAGTTAGTTCATAAGTAGTTTGTAAGTTTAGGGACTGATGACCCCGTAGTTAAGTCCCATAGACTCTACAAACATTTGAACATTTTCTCACGTTGGAGCGTGAAGTATGCTTGAGAGAGCTTGGCGCAGGAGGCGTGCGGGAAGGCGCATGGGGAGGGCGGGCAGTGGGCAGGCACTCGTCTGCACGCCGCGTACTCGACGCTGATCACCTGTACGGCCGCCGTGGCCTGGACTCGACTCATGTCTGAAGCAGTGACACCGTGCACGAATCTATAGCAGTTCTGGACGTATTGTCCTTCTGATATTTCCTACGGTGGAATGGAATGAATGGATGCGCGCGAGCAGCCAGGATGCCTACTTGTCAGAGTGGTGTCTAGACGTATCAGGAGTCCCGCAACACTCCCTGCAGACATGCAGGGCCCACGGGATTCGTGAGGTTGTTTCCATACCCGTTGGCGTCCATCCGTTCGATACAATTGGAAGAGAGATTCGTCAGATCGGGCAGCATGTTTCCAATCGTCGATACTCCAGTGTCGGTGTATGCGGACCCAGGCGGCGTAGAGCTTTGTTATCGGCAGTCAGCGAGGGTACAGGAGTAGAGCTCCGGCTCCGAAAGCCCGTATCCGTCACGCTGAACGAACCTCTGCAGTCGTCGTTGCTCCCGTCCTTGCAGCATCTTTTCCTGGCTGCAGCGATCTCGGGGATTTGATGTTTCACTGCATTCACGGTGCAGTCGTGAAGTAGTCGTACTGGAAAATACCCGCCTCACGGTACCTCGGGGATGCTGCATCCGACACCTTGTGTGCCGACTACAACACCGCATTGAGACTCACCTAAATCGTGACAACTTGCAGTTGTTGCCCATCGCAGTGCCGTTTGTTATTGTATCTTTGTAAATCTAAGGGTCTTAACTGCTGCGATTATCAGTCCCTAGGCGCACAAACTACTTTAACTAGCTTATGCTAAGGATAACACACACACACACACACACACACACACACACACAAACATGCACGACGGAGGTCGCCCACCTCCGACGGCAGCAAGGCTCCGGAGCGCTGTCACTCCACCGCCTCTGAGTGTTCACGTACGTCTGTCTGCACAGTCATGTACCAGTTTTTTCACTTTTCATTGTACAAATCGGCCAATGAAACCACGATTTGAAAGCTATCTTGTCATAATGTGCACAGCAGGAAAAACAAAGCCTTTGAAGAGCGGAGCAAGGCACTGCATTCTTGTGTATCTAAAACTCTTACATACACTGTCACTCCTTTTTGTCTCCAATAGTAACAAGTGAACATTCAAAATCTATGTGCTGCCGAGGTCGGGCATGGTTACCGATCAGGTGCTGTGGTAGAAAACGTTAAAATGTTTGTAAATGTATGGGACTTACCTGCTTGGTTATCACTCCGTAGCTTGCAAACTACTTAAACTAAGTTAAACTAATCTAAGGACAACACCCTATGCCCGAGAGAGGACTCGAAGCTTCCGATAGCGAACGGCCGCGCGCAGCGCAGCACGGCTTCTCAGTGCGCACGGCTGTGGTAGAAATGACTCGAGGAATTAGCAAAGGTTCGTAAAATCGCACGATATAGCCGTTAACGTTTAGGCAATTCCTTTAAAGTTGTGTATTCGACACAGTGCCGCTACAGTGGCATCACACCTAGCTCGTCAGCAGTGGAATGAAAACATCGTAGTAACTAAGTTCGTAAATAATGTAGCTTATTGGCTTTTCGCGTACTTTTCTACTAGAGAAACTTTCTGGTCACTTCTCACCTTTCAAAATGTTCAAATGTTTGTTAAGCTTATGGGGTTTAATTGCGTTGTCCTCGATCGCTAAACTTACAAAATACTTATGAACGAACTTATACCAAAGATAGCAGAAACATTCATGCCCGAGGGGGGGATTCGAACCCGCGACGGAGAACGGCCTCGCGCATCGGAGCATAGCGCCTCAATGCACTCGGCCACTCCGCCGCGGCTTGTCATCTTCAACACAGTATTGGAGCAAAGTTGTCAAATTTCACTTTCTTAATATTGAGTAGCTAGGAGGAAGGAAGGAAGCGGAGTTGGTCAGAGAGAGGAGGGAGAGGATGGACGGAGGTGGCGTGTGGAATAAGAGAGAGAGAGAGAGAGAGAGAGAGAGAGAGAGAGAGAGAGAGAGAGAGAGAGAGAGAAGGGACAGAATTAAAGGCAACCCAGTGGCGGTAAAAAACATCTTTATTCAGAATAGGAGAACTCCAATAGCTTCACAGTAAGTGGTTTTCCGAGAGAACATGCTGTTTCTGATTTTTCTTTCCTTCCACGCAGCCACAGCGAAGCAGGGCAGAGTATTGATTTGAGTGATGTATTTTGTGAGCCGCGCCGTGTCAGGGACTGCGCGGCCGCCCCCGCTGGAGTTCTTAGTCCTCCCTGCGCTTGTGTAAGTCAGTTTAAATAGTTTGTATGTCAAGGGACCGACGACCTCAGTAGTTTGGTACCACACGTTTATAAACTCGTCAACATTTTGATGTACTTTCTCGGTTCCTCTATTTTGGTAAGAATTCTACCATTTGAGCTACAGCGAAGCGTCCCGGGTTTAACTCGTAGTATAAATAACAGCATAAACCATTTACTTTCAAACGTATTCTCTCTCTCCCTCCCTCTCTCTCTCTCTCTCTCTCTCTCTCTCTCTCTCTCTCTCTCTCTCTCTCTTTCTCTCGTGGGTGATAATCCAACCTTCTCAACTTGGTCTTAGCAAATTACCGTCTAATATTGTATTAAGAACATAAGTCGCAGCTCTCAGAATGTCACATGCAACGCTTCAAAGCCTGGAAGTACAATTTTTTTTACAATGGAAAAGTCCATGGTGGAATATCAATGACACATGGGGGTAGATTGCAGCTCACAGTGAATACGCTCGCTGAGCCGCCGACAAGCACATAGGGAATACTCTAACACTCACACAACTTAATGTTCGGGTAATTGTGATTTCACTCAAGTCAGGTGCTGTGATTTGTACTAAATGAAATAAGACCCAGTATTGCCACATAATTTCGTGTATGTAGACTGTCACAATTCCACTGCCCATTTCTAACAACTGTCAGTCTTGTTCAAGTGGTCATCATGTTGAACGCGCCATCGGCATAGGAAACAGTTTAAGTCGACGACGGTTCAGATTAAGTTTTTCCAATTTCAGGAAATAAAAGTATTCTATCTAACACAGATAGTGTCTTGTGAGTCTCGTTTCATTTATTTTTGCCGAAGGCGTATTTACATTAAATTTCTTTGAATTTCACTCGTCGGGAAAACCAGTCCAATTATTATAAAAATTTATGTGTTGTATTAACAGTGCAGTATTTCCTTTTTTCTCTTTATGCTGAATTAGCCGCGCGGTGTAGGACGCCAATCACGCATAGTACGACCGCTTCCATTGGAGATTCCATTCCTCCCTTGGGTATGGTTGTGTCTGTTGTCTTCAGCATAAGTTAGTTTAAGTAGCTGTTAAGTATAGGGACCGATGACCTTAGTATTTTGGCCCCTTATGTTTACAAATATTTGAACTTGTTATGCAATTGTTCTACCTTACGTTGAAATTTGCAAAATGGTTCTTGTTCAGAATTCTAAATCTATATAAGCTCCCTATTAGTTCCTAAAGTAAATCAGTTTCAGACGCCTCCCGATCGAAGCGAACTGTATCTCGTTGAGAGAAGGAGAACTTATTTCCCAGAAGCCCCGAGAAATTGCCTTAATCAGCCTTTAAAATGACCCGCGTCATAATTTTAAATTTTAATTTACTTAGATTTTTATCTCAGACAACCTTTTATAGGGTAAATTGTCCTTAATTGATTACAACCGCCAAGATCACAGTATTGTTTGATAACGATAAATATGATGGTCGCGTATACTTCAAAACCGTATTATACGTTCGACCTTAATTCTTAACGCGTTATAGGTTTTTAATTACGCGCGGGAGTAATATTTCAAAATCTCTTCATCCTAGCCGCAACTGCGAGACTGGTTCATAAGTCGAGAACTTTCTCTCTCTTTCGTCCCATTAATTACGTAGTCATGGGACCTTAATTAAGGACGTCTAATAACTTGAACATTATGCATATTGCAGCAGTTTTTGATCCTATTGGTACTAGTAATTAGTAAAATTCCTCTAAACCGAACCTGAAAATACAAAAAGAACATGAATCTGTAGTAGCGCGTGGGTGGTCTGGCTCTCCGGCGTACCCGATGTATGCGAGGGCCAGCCTGAAGTGCCGAGTTATTTACACGTGAACTGGTGGAGGCAGCGCGAAGCAGTGAGCAGCGTAGCAGCGACTGGGGCACGTCTTCCCATCAAGGAAGATTCTGTCAAACTGGGAACTTTGCTTTGATCGACATCAGATTGTCGCATGGAATTGCCCATTATCTATGTCGTCTAATAATATGTGCCGAACACTGTACATATTAGCTGTTCTGATTTGCGAGAGCCGCGCATCTCGGCTAAGCTTAAGGCAACGGTTCAGTCTGTCACCATAGTGTCGCGAGTCTCAACTCCGACTAACGTGGTGGTGCAGGCAGATTCGGTTGTTGTTGTTGTCCATCGTTAAACACACCATTGGCGGTGAAAACGCCAAAATGTGTATCACAGTGGTAAAGCTGGCAGCAGTCGACACTGCTTGTAATTTGTTGTGGTGTGGCAGGGCAAGGCATCAGAGCGGCGGTCTGGTGCCCGTCATCACAACAATGTGGGTCCAGTCGGTCCGTCGGGCCCTCCTGCATCTTGCCACTTACGGATCCTCGTCACTGTTGCTCGGTTACGGCCAACAGAATTACTGATTTCTCTTAAGGATAATGTGTAATCCCTGTCGGTAACTAATGTTCCTCGGTCGACCTCCGAAACGTAGGCTACTATTCAGACGCTCGCCGTCTTATACGTGGCGTAGGGTAAGTGTACCAGTAATCGGTGCTTTAATTGCATTGTACATCGAGTGCCGACACAGGGTGTCAGCACATTTTGCACTCTCGTTCAGAGGTAAGAAACATATGCATCTTATAAGTGTTATTAAATTGAACTGCTTGTTATTACAAGGGCTGGCGCTTGTACTTACGAAATCGCATGTTTTTATGTGACACATCACAATAAGTTACAACCAATATTGTCGTAAGGTAAAAAAGGTAAAGCAGTCAACAATCCGAAGATTGGTTTGAACACCACAGTGCTTTACTAGGCATGGTCCTGTTTGAAGGTGGTATGCCGTTGCCTTCCTCCGACTTTTGAACTGACTTACCCAGCCAGTTATAGGGGGCCCTACAGTTTAACGTGGGTTCCGAACCACGGTGCTAATCGGTATTTTTCACATGAACAATACTGCCAGAGGTGAAAGAAGTGGAAAGTGACAGATAAAAATCCTAGGACCTGGCGGGGATCGAACCCGCGACCTTTGGATTTGTAGTCTGCCGCTCTACCACTGTGCAACCGAGGCGCACTATATGTCGTATTGAATACGATTTACGCATAATATTTAATGTGAATGCTCTTAAGATGTCGGTAACACGCTACTGGAGCTACTTACGCCAAACAAGTCCACTAGAGCGATTCAGCACGCCGTCTGTTTCCCATCCAGGACAGCCTAAGGGGGGGGGGGGGGCGGCGAAAGACTTCTCATCGTCATCTGAACTCTGGCTAAGAAGAAAGGCTCTAGTACCCGCACCCCTTTCTACACCATGTCCCATCAAACAAATGTCCCGCCTTTTTGAAGACTCAGTGCAGTGATAGCATTCTTAAAATAAAAAACGCTGTTTGGGGAGGGGGCGGGCGAACGACCCCATTTAAATCATGCAGTTGGCGCTACGGCGCCCACGACGAAATGCTAACGTATGTTTCGTCGCCGCAAACGCATTCTGCAAATTTCATCTTATTAGGATGCTTGCTTCAGGATGTTGCGCTTTTGGTGGCCAAAGGCGAAATTGGAAATAGTATTATCAGTTTTATGAACGATACTAGCTACAAAAACTCGGAAAGGAGTACGCAACATGCCCGAAACAGTAATAAGCGCGCAATGAGTGTGTAGACATATTGCGTCCACTAGGCTACTGGATGCCGTCTATCATTGCACAGACAGGCGTGTGATGAGTGTGCTTTCACACGCACATTCGTCACTGTATGGTTGTAAACGGGTGGCGCAGGGCCATTAGTAAGCCACGTAGTCATACCGAGCAATGGACGGGATCTGAGCGACCGGTTAACTGTTGAAATCTTGACAGCAAACCCTCCGAGCATATGGGGTCAAGACAAGGTGATTCAGGAGGAATGCCGCGTAATTTGTGAAAAAGCTACCTCAGTACTCGCGGTGTATGGCGGAGGACACTTCCGTGTACCATTGACCCTTTCTCCTCCTGTTTCGATCGCGCACGATTCGCCTACAAAAGTATTGCTGGTATGCCTCCGTGTGGGCTTTAAGCTCTAACTTTATCCTCGTGGTCGTTTCTCGGGATGTACGTAGCAGGAATCAGTATATTGGCTGACTTTTCAAGAAACGTGCGCTGTATAAACTGCGGCGGAAGTCCTTACCGCGATTCTGAAGGTCTCCCGTGCAGCCTCAGCCACTCAAGTTTTTCACTCAGCTCCGTGGCGCTCTGGCGATTACTAAAGGAACCTATAACGAAACGTAATGCTCTCCGTTGGATTTTCTCCATGTCTTCTATCAACCCTACCTACGGATCCCATACTGATAAGTAATACTCGAGCATCGGCCAAACATGTGTTTTGTAACCTACTTTCTTGGTTGATTGACTACACTTGCTGAGGATTCTTCCAGTAAATATCAGTCCGGCATCCGTTTGACCCACGAATGATGTGGTCGTTTCGTTTCAAATCACTCCTTACACCTATCCCAGATATTTTATGGAAGTAACTGCCTCCAGTGTTTTTCCTGCTTTTGCGTATTTATGTAATCAACAATATGTCAATATTTTAAACATGATTGCGCCTCAGCAACTGTTACAGCATAGTAAATTAATTATCAGGTACCTAGTTACAACAATAGTGGTTTAATAAACTTTGACCAAGGTTTCGACGTATATAAATCCGTCTTCTTCAGAATACACGAGTGACTGTAATTGCATATCACAATAACATCCCCACAATCAAGGAAATGTAAAATAAATGATTACATAAACCGTCAGCGCATTTGTCGGCGTCCACGCCTAGGGGATATTTCAGCTACTGTGAAATTATAGTCACACACGTATTTCGGAAGAAGACGAATTTATATCCGTCGAAATACGATTTTCCGATGTTGTGAATTCTCTGCACACTAAAACATCATCCGCGGAAGCCTCATTGAACTTCCGATATTGTCTACGAGGCCGCGCGGAAGTGGCCGTGAGCTGTAAGCCACTTTTGCTTCGGAGCGCGCGTCTGCTCCCGACGGAGGTTCGAGTCCTCCCTCGAGCATGGCTGTATGCTTTGCCCTTATGATACGCTACTTTAAATAGTTCGTAAGTCTAGGAACTGATGACCACTGCTTTTTGGTCCCATAGCTTTCCAAATATTTGAACATTTTGTCTGCGAGGTCTCTCTCTCTCTCTCTCTCTCTCTCTCTCTCTCTCTCTCTCTCTCTCTCTCTCTCTCTCTCTCTCTCTCTCTCTCTCCACCCGTGTTTCAGGAGGAATAGTAAATACCTTAGGAGGTGGTAGTATAGACGAATTGCAATAAAATACCATATAACAAGTGTCTAGTTTTTACTGAGTTGAGAGATACAGCTGAGCTGAATGCATTTTTGTTTCGTGTGTTGGTACACAGATTGTCTTATTTATGAAACTTCAGCAGTAGAGTGCTGGTGTTAAAGTTGAACTGATCCTTGTCATTTTTTTGGGCAAGTCTACTGTGTGAACATGCTGAATGTAGTTACATACGCTGAGTACGCCGATATGGCACTTGTGTATGGGTTTTGTAATGGAAACGATGCTGCTGTTCATAGAGAATGCGGTACACGATGTCCCTACCGGAGACCGCCAGATTCAGCTGCGTCTCCTCTTGTGGCCAGTGCTCTGCTTGACACTGGTGCACTGCCCAGCGGTCATCCAGAGACTGTCGACCAAGTGGAAGGCCTTATTCAACAAGCACACGTAGGTGTTCCACGGACCTTTACTATTCACGGGTTCTATGCGTATGTTTACAGCTCATTTTACATCTTCGAGCTGGAGATTATTTTGTCGTTGAATTGTTGAAAGTAGTGCAATAATCCCTTTTCTACCCTCCATTATAAAGTCACTTTCACTAGTGGTCGTCCCCACACGGACCGTTCCTCACTCATCGCGGTCGCGTCTCGTACGTCGCGCGCGTCTTGTGCTAACCTCGCGATGCAAGGTCGGCCGTCAGCACGAGGGTCGATTGGCACTCGTCGTGGACGCGATTTTCTTTCAATCAGTTTGCACTTTCCAACAGGGAGCTATAAAACAGAGTTGTTGCAAATGTTTAAAAGTTTGTAGAAATAGACTTACAAACTACTTATGAACTAGCTTATACTAAAGACGGCACAAACATCCGTGCCCGTGGGGGGGGGGGGGGGGAGGAGGAAGAGGGAGACCAAGAGACGCGTATAGTAAGCAGATTCAAACGGAGGTAGGTTGCCGTTGTTATGTCAAGATGAAGAGGCTTACTCAGGATAGAGTGGGGTGGAGAGCTGCATCAAACCAGTGTCCGGGTCTCCGGACTGAAGACAACAACAACAACATCTCTAGGACTGGTAGATGGTATACAATGTTTTGAATAAGAACCCCAGTTCGAGAAACTACTGTTTCAGATCAGTTTTTTTTAGTTCTCTTAAGGAATTTAATTATACTCACGTCTCAGTAAATTACCTTTATGATCACTGAACTTGGATAATAGTTCCAAGAAAAAATAAAGTTATCAGTTTATTACTTTAATAATTCGTCTAATGTGAAACTTAGTGTCGTTTACTATGTCCCAGAAGAAAACGGACACGAGCACAGTTTGCTTAGAATACAGGACCAACAATGTTGAGCCCAGCAACATCTATACACAGAGCAACAGTGTTGTGGTACCTCTCATAATATCTGGTGTGTCGTGAGACTGTTTTGAACACTGTACCTTGTCTTGTCACCACTGAAGGCTCGTCATCAAAACTCTTCGTAGAACAAAATCGCTATCACTCCCGCCACTCGTTTCCCTCCCGACCAAGGAAAAAAAAATTAAAAAAAAAAATGAGAATAAATAAATAAATAAATGATCGTCGAGATATCTGACAGCTAGCTGCGCTGTTTTCGGCCAGTAGCTACAATAGGGAAACGCTCGCGGGCGATGACGATAGTGATCAATAGAGCTTTATCAATACCAAGACTTTGCCACAGACGTATACAAATTTAGCGAGTTACCTGAAACGTTTAGATAGGTGATCTTTGTACGCCGACTCGAATTTGGCAGCGTTCGTCTTACCAACCCTAGTGCATAATAGAACAGGCAAATCAGTCAGGCGCTTCAGTCACGGTCTGCACGGCCACTACGGTCTGGGGTTCGAATCCCCCCTCGGGCATAGATATTTGTGCCGTTCTTAGTATAAGGTAGTGTTAAGTAGTTTGTAAGTTTAGGGACTGATGACCCCGTAGTTAAGTCCCATAAGCTTAACAAACATTTGAACATTTTTTTTTAATTTTTTTAATCAGTCAATGCTCTATCTCTAAACAGAAGTCGTTTGGTTAAACATTTCAAATTTCCTGCTGTACCACGTCCCTATGTAATCCTTCATAAAAGTTCGTAACCGGAATACAGCTTGACTCAAAAATCTTTTAAAATTTGTATTTGAAGTAAACATGAAATAATGTAAATAGAGATATATAAATTAACACTCATTCTTGAAATCGTTTGGAATTTTATTGGAACCAGCAACGAGTGTACGGACAGGCCAGAAGCTGTCACTGCACAGAAGCAGGTCAGTAATACGGCATCAGTATAGTGTGAGAGGCGAAAGCCCGCTTCACGACGAGGAAGCCTCAGTTGAGGCCAGGCCGTTTCTCTTCATGGAAAATGCGCGACGCTTCTTTTCAGAGTGTCGTTCTGACAGGTGCGACGAATGCCGATGTGGTACAGGACCGCGTCACCCCTAACACATGCTGGACGGGACGACTTCTGTGCACAATAATGATGTGCTCCGCTGTGCACCGTGCCAAGTGCACGCAGACAGTAACATTCCTATTATTTTGAATGTAAGGTGTGCAAAATTTTTTATTAAATTGGAATAAAACAAGATTTTGTCTAAATCTCTGTTGCAGTTTTTAAGGCAACGTCACACTCCCCGTAGTATGTGTCCAGAGGTTCCAACCATTACGATTTAATCGTAATTGTTACGAAAATTGTTTAAAATTACGAGTTTACGAATGAAGTGGTTCGGATTCCGATTTTCAGGTTTAAATAACAAATTGGTCACATTTGTTTTGCGACGGCAAAAATGGACTGGTTTTGAGCAACAGCTTCTAGCATGTTCTTGTGAAAATCGCCAGTGTTGACACCGACTTCTACGAACTCGAAAACTGCGTAATACGGCATACGAGATGAATCCACAAAGGCGCGCCATTGTAGAATCTAGCAGCAGCCATTGGAAATGCCGAACGTCACTTGACTCGTAGCTGCGCCCCTACAGCAAAAATCGTGAAGGGTGTAGGTAATAATAAAAGATAGTTCATCATACATCCTCCATCGTTAGCCTGTGTTCAGAAGTTGAAATTGTGTTGGTTTTGTTTTTTATTGCATCGTATCTACTAATACAGCGATTCCTTGTGTGTGATATTCAGTACCAAAGTGTGTGATATTAAAATTTGCTCCCCCCCCCCCCCCCCACACACACACACACAATTCCAACTGTACTCATCAGGACCTCATCTGCAACCTTACAGAAACTGTTTTCACAATTTTGGTGATTCCTTATTCACTTATTCCCCTTGGACTTCTCCTTACTCTCCCCCCCCCCCCCCCCACTACGGCTGATACATATTACGTCGCATTACTATTTGCTGTATTCAAGAGTTGGAACCTCTGTGTGTCGTACAGTGATATAATTGTGCCTTTAACGTTGACAAAAGTGGAAGCAGTATGTTGACAAAGTTTCGTCGCAGTCGGATGAACGCTACAGCAGCGTATCATACACTAACATACATTCATTTTTATACAGTAGATTACTTTTTGTGTGTAGGCCAAGGTTCAGTAAAACTCATATCCAGCAGCGCTTGCGGCTTTTCATGTCAGCAGGGCAAAACGTTTCCCCCTTTCTTGTGATTTACAGAGTTTGAGGATATTGTTATACGTTTTATGTCATTCTTATGTCATTTTATGTATATTCTACACATCCTTTATCGATAATTGTCCAGGTATTTCAGATCAGAAAACTCGTGGCCGTTTTTCACGTTCGTAAACGAATTCTTAGTAGATGCGACTGCCCCGTCTGGCAACCCTTGTGGACATTCCTGTCAATACCATTCCAAAAGATATGGGCCAATTTTTAGCTCTCGCCTAGATTATTCTGTCAACTTGTGACTTTTAAAATGCTAAATGGGTTTTGGTTCACACTGTATGATAAGAGCTTGTATACGTGTATACGTAAAATTGCGATGACGTAAATACTGCCAGAAGGGTTGGCCAATGGGGGCAGTTGTTCGTATTGTAGATTTACTTAATATTTATGAATAGAAAAAGTTACCTATAACCGCAGTGGTCAGATTTTTATGATAAAAAAGAACCGGAAAGTAATCGCTAGATTGACCTGAAAATATCGTTAAAATGACGTAAAAGATATCTAAAGTGAATTATGAAGTGAACTAGAGTAATGCAAAGTTTATAGGTGATCGAAGTTATAACAAGGACAATTAATTTCAAATCTCTCTTTTCTCCAATGAATGTCATTGTTGGAAGAGGTACGAAAATTAGCTTATGAAGATAAAGGATTTCTGTTGTCGGGCACGTCGTTCTCTCAGTTCGAAAAACCTTTTGTTGAAACAGCTGGAGCGTGAACTTGGATTTTTCCTAATGTTTAAAAGACTTCAGAAATAGCTTTATACATTCCACAATTGGACATTTGATTCGGTGCCATTTCGACCTTTTTGTTCAAATACGCATATCTGAAAATGAACGTTAGCAACCGGAATTGTCCTGCGAGGATAAAGCCCCGTCCACACGCTCTAACGGAATGTTTCTATTGTTAGGCAAAGACCTATCTGGAACACGTCGATAAGAGCAAGAGATACCAAAGATAGCAATATTTATTTTTCAAGTAGGAATATTTTCAATGGCAGCATTGTAGTACTTTTATTGAAGGCACGCGTATTGTGCGTTCCTAAAAACATCAATAGACTGAATAACAGTGTGATAAATACGTGGTACCCACAAAAAAAATTAAAAAGGAATATCTTACAAGTACATGGGCTCGAACAAACATATCTGTTTGAACGTTTTCTTACATGAACTCTACGTACACCTCTGCAAATCTCTGCAATGATTCTCTAGATAGCACTGTAGATGTAATTGTAGACGCCGTACGTAATGCAGATATCTTAACTATAACTTCTGCAATAATCGTCGTACGTGTTCTCTAGCGAATTGTCATCAAAAGCCGTGATGATAGTTGCAACTTTAACCGTCTTCCCGAAAGACTGTTGGTATTCACTGCCACTGATCCCATCGCCTCTTCCCGCACTTACCGAAGCAATACCGCTTGCAATGAGTTGTTCGTCATAATCATCCCTATTATCATCATTATGTGTTAGTGTTACAACAGTATCTAACTTATGCTCATTTTTCTGAATCATAACAGATACGAGAAAGTATGCGAATGATTCATCGTCTACACTAATACCATCTTCACGAAGAAGGGTTCTTACCGGCCGCGGTGGCCGAGGGGACTGAGGCGCTCCAGTCACGGTCTGCACGGCCACTACGGTCGGGGGTTCGAATCCCCCCTCGGGCACGGATATTTGTGCCGTCCTTAGTCTTAGCTAGTTCATAAGAACACCTCATAAACATGAACCACAAACCAACTGACATAAATACTGATCTAAAGATTCTGAAACACAGTAAAAGCCTCTCACAAAAATTAACAATCGAAGAGAACTACCATATACAGAAAGCCATAATAGAAAGAAAAGAAATAATAAATGAATACACAGCCCTCTCCAACGGAACCATATTTTCTGCCTTCAAAGAACTTACACACACACACACACACACACACATACACTAAAACGAAAACAACATGATTCAAAAACTCCCGCCCCCACCACAGTCAGCTGTACGTAACACTACTCCCAGAATTCAACTGCCCACCATCTTGTTTTCATAACATAAACATTGAGTGAAAGTGACATAGTGCCTGTCCACAACACGAAAAACAGCGCATATCCACCAAAGTAAGTGACAAAAACTTGCTATAAACACTTAGACATTTTGTTATAGAAGCAGTAGCTACAATAAAATCAAATCAAAACACAAAAACTACGTACTGTATTTTTATAAAAATCCCGATATTTACAAGCCAACTATTCACCACATTAAATACACACGTTTTGGTTTGCAGATAACAAACTGTCAAAAACTATCAGTGACGTTTTGTGAGTGGAAGAACCACAAACATAACTACATGTGGTATTAAGGTAGGCCTAGCAGACCTATAAAAATAAGAAACGATGTATAGTAGTCTCACAATTACCTGTGGTTTTTACTGTTAATGTACAAAAGTAACAATCATTCCATTGTTAATTTGACAGACAATAAACATCCCACTGATGATGCTGCAACGCCAGCGAAACATGTATGGGAGAAATGAAAAAAAAAACATTTGTATTTGCTCAAGGCGGACCAAACCTATAAAGCAAATTTAGTTCATAAGTAGTTTGTAAGCTTAGGGACTGATGATCCCGTGGTTAAGTTCCATAAGTTCTACAAACATTTGAAGAAGGGTTCTTCGTAACTTCATCTCAACTAATCGCCATACATTAGCAGGATTGATTAGCAATCGCCGCCCCATCTGACGCTTCACCACACAAATGTCACAAAACGTAACTTCGGAGGCACACTGCACCGTCCCTATTGGCGAACCGACAGGTCAAAGTGCAATGCGGCAAGGCACACGCAGAGGCCTCTAACGAACGACTGCAGAGTTTTGCAGATGCGGGAGTATCACTAGTGCCATAAGGGAGTTTTACATTCACCCCGTTTACATGGGCTCCCAAAACCGTATTTCGTAAACCGATTTCCCAATTCCGCTTTTGGTGGGTCATGTAAACACTCCAAAACCGATTCTGGAACTCCACTTCTCTAAAGCGGTTTTCCAGTTCCACAATCGATTTTCGTGCCCATGTAAACGCAACCGTTTTTGAAGCGTTCTTGGCTTGTCAGATTGTGTTTTTTTGGTAGGAATTTTCGGCACATATGGACAGAGTGATATTTTCTAATGTGAAATAAAAGTATTAATATTAGAGTGAGCATGAATCTGTGTGCTTGAGTAAAGAAAAATAGCGATTATGCTGCCTAAATCGGGGACTGAATCAGCTGTTTTTCAGCCGCCATCTTAAGTGGATTTGGAAATCCGATTCAGGCTGTGCCATGTAAACACGACAGCGAAAAACGGTTTACTAAAATCGGTTTTAGT
The DNA here is from genome assembly GCA_026315105.1 of Locusta migratoria. Taxonomy (NCBI): domain Eukaryota; kingdom Metazoa; phylum Arthropoda; class Insecta; order Orthoptera; family Acrididae; genus Locusta; species Locusta migratoria. The sequence goes on from CM048751.1 coordinate 52,231,538, forward strand.
CTTCCGGAAGATGTGTTACATGTAAACGTAGTGATAATCTCTGATACGATTTTGGTGTATATGTGTTTGTTCGAGCCCAAGTACTTTCCTTGTTAGTAACAAATGACACAGACTGGTCAAATCACTTGTGTGGACAAGAGTAGCAGTAGGCGCCGCGGGCTGTGTCGTTTGGGGGAGGTGGGGGTATGGGTGAGCGGCGGACGGCGGCGCTGGGCCAGCACCAGCAGGTGGCGCCCGGCCGGGCGGCGCCGCAGCCGCAGCCGCGATGACTGCCGCTTATTTAGTGCCTGGTGGCGGGCGCGGCCGGGGCGAGGCGAGGCTGCGCTGTGAAGAAGAGCCGGCCACTCCCTGCATTCCGGGCGCGCTGTTGCCAAGTCCGGGGACCGCGCCCAGCCGGGACAAAGAGCGCCGCGGCCCAACCGTGCAACCGATGACGGCAGCTTTCTTTCTCCGTCGCGTACAAACTGTGAGGCTCGATCGAGGACGCGGTACGGACTGAGGTCTTATCGCGGGCTGTAACGGTATGCATGGCTCCCCTCTAGACGGCGATACAGCTCCTCATGTTGTTGTTGTGGTCTTCAGTCCAGAGACTGGTTTGATGCAGCTCTCCACTATACCCTATCCCGAGCAAGCCGGAGGCTTGCTCCCTCCCCCCTGCTGTACGTTGTTCTGTCTCACTGCAGGCTGTTACCTCGTAAGTGACAAGGAAAGCCATGATTTTGTACGAGGATCAGTGGTTGGATGTGGCGGATAACAAGTTACGCGCCCTAAAATCTTCAGTACGTCCATGGCGTACTTCCTTCCGCCCTCGACGAGCTGAGGAAGTCGCCCTTACTCGCCTTAGAATGGGACACTGCCCGCTAACGCATGGCTTTCTTTTGCGTCGTGAGGAACCGCCAGAATGTAACAGATGTCGGACACAATTGTCGATACGACATATTTTCACAGAATGCCATTTATACGCTGGTGTGAGGACAACTTTAGGTCTCTCACAGGACCTGAAATCTATTTTATGGGACGATGAGGCGTCCGTGGATTGTGTCCTAAGATTTTGTACGGCATCTGGACTTCTTCCCAAAATATTGGGTGTACGATTTTAATGTGTGACAGTGTGGCTCGGTCACTCTTTAAGTAGTCACCGGGCCCCATGCATCTATCAAACTTTTATCCCTTTTATGCAGTCCTTTCCTTTGAACCGTCTTTTAAATTTTTAATGTACAATTGAAGTTAGATGTCCATACGACTGGACCCATTTTTCTTCTCATCTCCTTACGTTAGCATACGGGCGCTGATAACCTCGCTGTTGAGCGCCCTAAAACGCCAATCATCATCATCATCATCTGAGCAAGCCTCTTCATCTCCACATAAGGACGGCAACCTACATCTGTCTGAATCTGCTTACTGTATCCATCTCTTGGTCTTCCTCTGCGATTTTTACCCCACTATTGACTGTGGTCCACATTCTGGTGGACTGCTTACTTTTAGCCGACTTGAGGCAGTCTTTTACCCTGCCTTCTGAGCTTCCATTGGTTTTATCAGACGATACCTCTATGGTCGATCGTGTTTTAGGTTTCATTCGCGCAACTGCCTTTCATTGTTCTATTTAGTAGTGGGGCTTACAAGCCCACCCTGTCGGGCTTCAACCAATCCAGAACAATAGACCGCTGTCATTTTACGGTTTATGACTTGTTTTTCAATTAAGCATTTTAAAGTGTGCATTTCAAAATGCATTTTAAAGTGGCTCAACCTGTGTTATTCTTGTGATCAGCCAGCCACACGCTTCTGCTGCCTTGTTTTAGTTTTGTCTATTTTGTCAACTCCTGTCTTGTTCATTGTTATATCTCATCATTTTACCATTGACTGTCTCTCTGTACCCGGAGTATACTGGGCTTCGAGTAAAATGCGACAAAACGGAAACTTTTAAAAGTTAACTCTTAGCTGGGAGCAGGGGACTGATAACCCAGCAGTTAAGTCCCCTTTAAACACCCAATAACAACAATTTACCCCACACACTTCCCTCCAACACTAAATTCACAATTCCTTGACGTCTAAGAATGTGCCCTACCAATCTATCCCTTCTTTTAGTCAAGATATGCCAGAAATTTCTTTTCTCCCCAATTCTGTTCAGTACCTCCTCATTAGTTACGCGATCCACCCACCTAATCTTCAGCATTCTTCTGTAGCACCACATTTCAAAAGCCTCTATCCTCTTCCTGTCTGCACTGTTTATCGTCCATGTTTCACTCCCGTACATCTACATCTACATACATACTCCGCAATTCACCGTAAGGTGCGTGGCGGAGGGTACACTGTACCACTACTAGGCATTTCCTTTCCTATTCCACTCCCAAATTGAACGAGGAAAAAAAGAATGCCTATATGCCTCCGTACGAGCCCTAATTTCTCTTATCTTGTCTTTGTGATCTTTACGCGAAATGTAAGTAGGCGGCAGCAAGATCATACTACACTCAGCTTCAAATTCCGGCCCTCTAAATTTACTTAACAGAAATTCACGAAAAGAACGTCGTCTTTCTTCCAGCGATCCCCAATTGAGTTGCCGGAGCATTTCCGTGACACTCGCGCATTGGTCGAACCTACCGGTAACAAATCTAGCTGCTCGCCTCTGAACCGCCTCTATGTCTTCCTTCAAACCGATCTGCTGCGGGTCCCAAATACTTGAGCAATACTCAAGACGTGGTCGTACAAGCGTTTTATACGCGGTCTCCTTTACAGGTGAAGTACATCTTCCCAAAATTCTCCCAATAAACCGAAGTCTGCTGTCCGCCTTACTCACAACTGTCCTTACATGCTCGTTCCATTTCATATCGCTCTGCAATGTTACGCCTAGATATTTGAACGACGCGACCGCATCAAGAAGCTCACTACTGATGCTGTATTCGAACATTGTAGGATTGTTTTTTCTACTCATGCGCATCACCTTACATTTTTCTACATTGAGAGTTAGCTGCCATTCTTCGCACCAACTAGAAATTTTGTCTAAGTCAACCTGTATGCTATTACAGTCAGTTACAGACGACACCCTCCCATACACCACAGCATCATCAGCAAACAGCCGCAAATTACAACTTACTCTGTCCATCAGATCATTTATATAGATAGAAAATAATAGCGGTCCTATCACACTCCCCTGGGGCACGCCTGACGATACACTCGTCTCTGATGAACACTCGCCGTCGAGAACAACGTACTGCGTTCTATTACTTAGGAAGTCTTCCAGCCAGTCACAAATCTGTGAACCTATTCCATAAGCTCGTATCTTCGTTAGCAGTCTGCAGTGTGGCACCGTGTCGAACGCCTTTTTGAAGTCAAGGCAACAAGGCAACACTCCATACAAATGCCTTCAGAAAGGACTTCCTTAGGCTTAAATCAATATTCGATATTAACAAATTTCTCTCCCTCAAAAACGCTTTTTTCCTATTGCCATTCTGCATTTTATATCCTCTGTACTGCGACCATCATTTGTTATTTTACTGCCCAAGTAACAAAACTCATCTACCTCCTTTATTGCTTCGTTACCTAATCTAATTCCTTCATCACCTGATTTTCTTACACTGCGCTCCATTACCCTAGTTTTACTCTTGTTAATGTTCATCTTATATGCACCTTTCAGCACACTGTCCATTCCGTTCAACTGCTCTTCCAGGTCCTATGCTGTCTGTCAGAATTACTATGTCGTCGGCAAATCGCAATGTTTTAAATTCTCCCCCCTGAACTTTAATTCCTTCACCAAAATTTCTCCTTCCTTTCCTTTATAGCTTGCTCAATGTTCAAATTGAGAAAGACTACAATCTTGTCTCACTCCCTTCCCAAACACTCCATCCCTTTCATGCCCATCAACTCTGACAAGCGCTGTTTGGTTTTTGTACATGTTGTAAATAACCTTACGCTCTCTATATTTTACTCCTGCTTGCTTCAGAACTTGAAAGAGTTTATTCCAATCAACATTGTCAAAAGCCTTCTCCAAATCTACAAAAGCTAGAAATGTAGGTTTGCCATTTCTTAATCTATCTTCTTGGATAAGCCGTAAAGTGAGTATTGCCTCCCGTGTTCCTACATTTCTCCTGAAACCTAACTGATCTTCCCCGAGGTCGGCTTCTACCAGCTTTTCCATCCTTCTGTATATAATTCGCGTTAATATTTTGCAACCATGACTTATTAAACTGATGGTTCTGTAGTTTTCACACGTGTCTGCACCTGCTTTCTTTGGAATGGGGATTATAACATTTTTCTTAAAGTCTGAGGGTACTTCACCTGTGTCATACATATTACACACCAGGTGAAACAATTTTGTCATGGCTGGTTCTCCCAGAGACTTCAGTAGCTCCGAGGGAATATCATCTACTCCAGGGGCCTTGTTTCGACTTAGGTCTTTCAGTGCTCTGTCAAATTCCTCATACTGAACCGTTATGTGGCTGCTCCAGCCCGCTTCGCTGTTAACCTCCGGACGCATCTCAATAATGCCTCACGTGGTCGACGAACAGGACTGAGGTCCACTTGTATGGTCTCCTCGTTCACTGGATTTCGACGAGTCCGATTTCTGGATATGGGTCCATCTCAAAAATCTCGTGTATGTAGAGTCCATTCAACACGCGGAGACAATGGAGCAGTGTGTTCGTACGGGTTTGGCACACTTGTGAGAAGACGCAGACGGAACATGACGGGACACTTGGAAACAGTTCCCAACACGTGCTGTTACTGTGCTACAGCGCGTCTCTGTGACTGAAGCCGCGGCGAAGTGTCCGAGCGCATTGAGGCGCTGTGCTCCGATGCGGGAGGCCGTTCTCCGTCGGGCATGGATGTTTGTGCTGTCTTTAGTATAAGGTAGTTCATAAGTAGTTTGTAGGTTTAGGGACTGATGACCCCGCAGTTAACTCCCATAAGCTTAACAAACATTTGAACATTTCTGTGACTGAATAAATCGTCGCTAACGGGACAAAAGTTCATAAGAACTTTCCCGTCCCGTATCCTCTTCTCCAAGAATCACTAATAAAATAATTCTGTACGCTATATTTGAGTTATTAGAGACATGTCTAAAAGAACCGGACACACATGAGCTACTTGTGTATTACTACGTGATGTCAACATACGGCTCGTTTCTTCATCACAGAAGTGGTAAATATCGTTGGACCTCATGTAGGAATCCGACAGATACGGCCAAGACTTCGCGGCTTCTGCTAACGGGAGGCGTGGCCGAGCAGCCACGTGGTTAAAGCGACCGCTGGCCCGAAACGGAAGACACTGGTTCGAATCCCGCCGACCACAAATTTTCACTCTCCGCCAGTCAATAAGTTAAATGCGATAATGGAGGTACTGCCATTTCATTCTTCCTCTTCCTTCGTCTCATTAACAAAAAATGCAGCAATGTGTGGTGTCTGTTCTGTCCCACATGTTCGAAACAACAGACATCAGACGGTCTGTATTGTAATTAGTGGAGCTCCTGAAGTGTGAATTTTTTTTTTTTAAAGTAAAGCTTCCAGCATTTCAGTCAATGATGGTGTTGGCCCTTCAGTCGTATTCGCCCTTCAGCGCAACACACTTTTCCCAGATATGGATGATTTGACGAAGCTCATTGGTTAAGAAGTAAGTCCTACTTTCGCTTGTTCAGGAAATATTCTACCTCCACATTGACTTTGTCGTTATTGAGCTTGTGATTCCCACGGAATAATTTTTTTCATCCGAGAAAACAGGAAGATGACATTGGAACCATTCAATCGAGGCTTAAAAACAATTTTCTGGGTACTTAACTGTTTAACAAGGTGGTCACTAACGAGAGAAAAAAAGACAAGGACGATAAACTCTAGTGTATATTCTCATAGAGCTGCTAGATACAACATAAAATCTAAATCAGATCAACGAAACTAAACTGAACGGCTAACATTGCGATGTTTCAATAAACTGGCAAAGTATAGTAAAACTCGCCCTTCAAACGAAAATTGTGTCACAAAAATCAAAAGTGGCTTGGAAGTATTACGGAATGAACTTATTGTCTGCATGTCGTCTGGGTTTTGATCATTTTACTAGCAACGCAATTTTCGCAAGCTGAATGTCAAAATGACTGACGTTGTCTAAGCATTGCCTCAGGACCTTAGATGTTTGTGCAGGTGCTTCCTTTGCGGTTGTAACGCGAAGTCTCGGCTTTATAACGCACGGTCCATTCTTAAACACTGTGCCCGGAACGCCACGAGAGGCGGCGGCTGCAGACCTTTGTACTGTGGGCGTCCGCGTGTTGACACTGGCTGACTCAGGCGTAGCGGCCGCGCCCGCCGGCTGACACTCCGCCCACCTGCTGCGTGTGGCCCGAGGCACACATACTACACCACCAAGATGACGTGCTGCAGACAGGAAGAAGATGCTGTGGCGTGCAAACGATTAGCTTCTCACGGCATTCACTCAAGGTTGGCGCCGGTGGCGACACCTACAACGTGCTGACATGACTACAGTTTCCAACCGATTTCTCATACACAAACTGCAATTGACCGGCGTCGCCTGATGAAACGTTGTTGCGATGCCTCGTGTAAGGAGGATAAATGCGTACCGTCACGTTTCCGGCTTTGATAAAGGTCGTATTGTAGCCTATCGCGATTGCGGTTTATCGTATCGCGACACTGCTGCCTGCGTTGGTCACGATCCAGTGACAGCGGAATATGGAATCGGCGGGTTCAGGAGGAACGCCGTGCTGGATCCCAACGGCCTCGTATCACTAGCAGTCCAGATGACAGGCATCTTATCCACATGGCTGTAACGGATCGTGCAGCCACGTCTCGATCCCCGAGTCAACAGATGGGGACGTTTGCAAGACAACAACCATCTGCACGAACATTTCGACGATGTTTACAGCAACATGGACTATTAGCTCGGTTACTCTTGACGCTGCATTACAGACAGGGGCGCCTGCGATGGTGTTCGCAACGACGAACCCAAGTGCACGAATGGCAAAACGCCTTTTTTTCGGATGAATCCAAGTTCTGTTTACAGCATCATGGTGGTCGCATCCGTTTGGCGACATCGCGGTGAACGCACATTGCAAGCGTGTATTCGTCATCGCCATACTGGCGTATCAACCGGCGTAATTGTATGGAGTGCCATTGGTTACACGTCTCGGTCACCTTTTGTTCGCATCGAAGGCACTTTGAACAGTGGCCGTTACATTTCAGATATGTTACGACCCATGGCTGCACCCTTCATTCGATCCTTGCGACATCCTACATTTCAGCAGGATAATGCACGACAGTATGTTGCAGGTCCTGTACGGGCCTTTCTGGATACGGAAAATGTTCGACTGCTGTCCTGGCCAGCACATTCTCCAGATCTCTCACCATTTGGAAACGTCTGGTCAATGGTGGCCGAGCAACTGGCTCGTCACAATACGCCAGTCACTACTCTTGATGAGCTCATGGTATCTTGTTGAACCTGCATCGGCATCTGTACCTGTACACGCCATCCAAGCTCTGTTTTACTCATTGCCCAAGCGTATCAATACCGTTATTACGGCCAGACGTAGTTGTTCTGGGTACTGATTTCTCAGGATCTATGCACCCAATTTGCGTGAAAATGTCATGTCAGTTCTAGTATAATATATTTGTCCAGTAAATACCCGTTTATCATCTGCATTTTTTCTTGGTGTAGCAATTTTAATGGCGAGTAGTGTAATACCTTTGACCGGTTATTGCATGATTGTGATTGTGAGAATGTGAGTGAACCGTGTATTTGTAAGTCTGGCTACAGGTGTCGACAAGAAATATTTCAGAAAGAAGGCAGAAAATGCACCAGATATAAGAATGGTAGGCTGTTCTTTTTACTGCTCGTGATGCAGAAAGTCCTCGATAGTTGAAACGTGGTCTCCGTATTTTCAGTCAAGTTGCTAGTCCGAAAAAATGCCTCGCTTATCTACAGCATTTAATGTCACAGACTGCTATGTTTATCAGGGTGCCTTACGATGATTCGAGAATCACCCTACATCACTTCTTTCCAAATTGGGTACTGCGACGGCTAGGGGTGTCGCAAGACAATTTAAGTCAGAAGGTAAAAAAAAAAATATTAATTCGGGAAAACATTCGATCAGTGTGTACTGTACTTAGAAATGGGACATAGAGATTAATATCTGTTGAAGATACCATTGGTTAAATTTTAAATCTCTCTAATTAACATTAGTGAATTGGTGCCTCGTATAACTGTGTGCATTACGTAGGATATCGCCACTGGGCTCGTTTCCAAAGCTGTCTGGGCGTCAGCCTCGGAGACGACGGTACGAGATGACACGGAACGCCTGCGTCGGTTCCGGCTGGGCCGCGCCGGCATCGCCTGGGCGTGACCTCGCGGCTGAATCACCGCTCCTGATTCACCCCGCGTCCCGCAGCTAGTGACTGAGTGGAGGAAAGGAGTCCTCATACGTACCGTCAGCAGCAGCTCCGTTCTTAGGCCTTACGTTCCTTTTGTTCAAAATTCTGTACGTTATTGAGAATTATCATCAAACCATCAAACTACAGACCCATTTCACTTTTGGCAGCATTCTCTAAATTCTAGAAAAGGTAATGTCCAAGCTGTTTCTCAACCACTTAACCTCAAATGGCATATTGTCTAGAATACAGTTTGGATTTCTGAAAGGTTCCGATATCGAGAAGGCTATTTACGCTTAGAGTGAGAATGTACTTAATTCATTAGATAATAAATTGCAAGCAGCAGGTATTTTCTGTGATTTGTCAAAGGCATTTGACTGTGTGAACCATAATATCCTTTTAAGTAAATTAGAATTCTATGGGGTCACGGGAAATGCTGCAAAATGGTTCAAGTCGTACCTCACTAACAGGAAACAAAGGGTGTCAGTGCAAGTGACTAGTAAATTAAGCCAACAGTCATCATCAGATTGAGAAGAAATTAGATGTGGTGTCCCACAAGGATCCATCTTAGGGCCATTGCTTTTTCTTGTGTACATTGATGACCTCTCATCAGTTACACTGCCAGTAGCAGAGTTCGTTTTGTTTGCAGGTGATACAAGTATTGCAATAAAAAGTACGTCAAGCATAGTTATAGAAATGTCTGCCAACGATATTTTCATGAACATTAATAGTTGGTTTAAAACCAACTAATTGTCATTAAACTTTGAAAAGACTCACTAGATGCAGTTCAGAAAATGTAAGAGATTTCACGTCAGCATATGCATTAAGTATGAAGAAAAGCAGATAAAAGAAGTTGACAGTATTAAATTCCTGGGATTTCAGCATGATAATAAATTTAGTTGGGAGGAGCACACCACAGAACTGCAGAAACGAATCAATGTATCTGTATTTTCAATACGAGTGTTATCAGACATAGGAGATATAAAAATAAGTAAGCTTGCATACTTTGCTTACTTTCTTCCACAATGTCATATGGTATAATATTTTGGGGTAACTCTTCAAGTCAGTCAAAAGTCTTCAGAGTCCAAAAGCGTGTAATACGTATTATTTGTGGAGTAAATTCACGGACGTCCTGTAGAAGGCTCTTCGAAGAACTGAGTATATTAACTACTGCCTCTCAGTATATTTATTCCTTAATGAAATTTGTCATAAATAATATATCCCTTTTCCCAACAAACAGCTCAGTTCATACATACAATACTAGGAATAAAAATGATCTACACAAGGACTTAAAAGCACTTACTTTAGTTCAAAAAGGGGTCCACTACTCAGCAACACACATTTTCAATAATTTACCATCAAATATAAAAAAATTAGCTACAAATAAAGATCAGTTTAAGAGGAACCTAAAAGACTTTCTAGTAGCCAACTCATTCTACTCCATTATTGAATTGTACCAAATGATGCATATACTGATACTATATTAGTATTGTTCCACATCCACGAGGATCTCCTCAACATTGATCTACGGAACAAAAAACTAATCTAATCTAATAGACAGATTGACTTCTACGTGTAACAAGGAAGCAGTGACACTTGACAGTTCATGGAAGATAGAGTTCTCGAATTGCCGACGTACTTTCCCTAGTAAATAGGTATGACGGTAACTTACATACTAAACGTCTTTCGTTTATTAATTTCTACTTTTCCTGCAATGTCAAAATAGAGCAAGAACGCTGAATATATACCGGCTTTGAAAGAAGAAAATGCCCTTAAATTTTTCGTCGGAAGCTACTCAGTTTTTCTTTGGTTAAACGTCCTACATTTATGAAGAAGATTACGCAATAAATTTATCGTTATCATTTATCCAAAATTACACATCTTAGAAAGATGGGGCAAAATAATTTTGAAGACATTATCATTTGATATGTGCCATTCAAAATGCGACGAAAATATAGTTTTCTAGCCAAATGGTTGATGTAACAGCAGACTGGGGCTGTCAGCGGGTCCCGACACCACCACCCAGAGAGAAGGCCGCGGCGCTCTCGGGTGACGTCAGGCAGAGTAGGTTGCGTGCGCATATTTGACTGGGTAGCCGTTGGGGCACGGCCCACTATGCCGAAGCAGCGAGCCAGTGAGCTATGCGCGCGCAACCTACTCTGCCTGACGTCACACGAGAGCGCCGCGGCCTTCTCTCTAGGTGGTGATGAGCTATCATGCGCGCGCACGAGCGGTGGGCGTGGGTCGTGGGTGTGCTTGCGTATGCATGTGTGGGAAGCTGTGTCAAGTCAAGGCAGACCTTACAGAAGCTCAAAACCTAATACAGGCAAAGCGGAAAAAATAATAGAGACAAATGTTTACGTTGAAGATTTTTTTAAAATCGAAATTCACTCGCAATAGCGAATTTCTCACAGCAACCCTGCATAACGTGTAGACCTACATCTACATATATACTCCGCAATCCACCGTAAGGTGCGTGGCGGAGGGTATACTGTACCACTACTAGGCATTTCCCTTCCTATTCTACCCACACATAGAACGAGGGAAAAAGAATCCACTATAAAACTGGTATTTTGTAGTAGTAGTTATTACGGCTACAGTCCATAAATCCAGTTGGTAAGGATAAATAATCTGCTATTGCGTCTCACCACGAGACAGGTGATTGTGAGGGTACTGTAGCTACCGCAGCTGATTGCGCGCGTAACGATTCAATGGATTGCGGTGAGCAGTGACGTCGGCGTTTCCTCGCGCAGCCGAGTTCCGAGAAGCGGAAGAATAGCCTGCAGTGGAAGCTCCGTACAGACGCTCTGCGTGCCACTTAGCGCTCTAAGCGTACTCCTTAGTGGGTATTATATCCACATTCACTGTGCTTCCCCACGTGAGTCGTTAATGGATTGATTCATTATACTCAAAGGAGCCCAGGGCGGCTCAGGAGAGAATCTCTTCATTGCCTTGTGGAATTTCGTGCCGCATTTCGAACTGGTGTTAATTCATGTTGCTTTACAGAGACGGTTGGTAAATTGCAGGCAAAAGTGGCACCAATGTTGTTATTGTAATCCGTCAAAAAATATACAAGTTATTACTTACATTTGTGAGAAATTATGTTTTTTTTTTTTTTTTTTTTTCATACGCATCATTCGATTTGTCATCATTTGCACTTTTTTTTAATGTTTGATTATTACTTCTTAAGTTTTTTACCATGACGATTCACACCAATCCCTCTTCTAAATTTTATTAGGATGCCGAACTGTTCAATATTAATAATAAAAAAAAGGGAGTACTTAATGCTATGAATCCCAGAGTTCATAAATTGGAAATTAAGGGAGAGTGACTGTCTACTGGTGGTGAAATTACAGCGAAGGATAAGCCTGAAAAGAAATTACTAATGTTAAATATGGGTTCAGAGACGTCCTTAACTTGTGTAGTCTTAAAGACTAAAATAAATAAATAAATAAAAGACACTGCTAAAGTGTCAAGAAATTTCTTTTTATGTAAGTAAACGAGCACGAATTAGTCATATAAATTTCAGTCTAGTTCTTGGTGCTGTGTCTTCTTGGAGAGGAGTGTTATCTGATAGTTGTAAGTAAAGCTTTGATCACGATCCGTCCAGAAATAAAATGTGAAACATCATCAAGGGCGAGAACTACGGCGGAAGCTGCAGCAATATACAGTCTCCAAAAGTTGAGAGCGTCCTCTCTCTCTCTCATTAAGAATCGTGTTGCTCCTAGAAAAAGCATTGTCAACAATACTGATGGCAAAAAAAAAAAAAAAAAAAAAAATCAAGTAGTGTATATGGACAATGACATAGTTCCATACACTTCATTTCGTTTTTCAGTTAAATGCATCACCAAGTAATATTATTAAGTTAATATAATTCTATTCGAATTGTTGTACCTCAAATGCCACTTCAATAATGAAAATATATTCATCACAAAATTGTACACGAAAAAATCTGTGCATTTTTACTAATAAGAAAAATGGAAAAATGAGCTAATGGTACAAATTGACGTTTGCAGGAGTAAAAGGTGGACTCTCCTCCCTAGGAAGGGGAACTTTTGTCTTTCTTATTACTACACCCCATACGAGTATTTTGCGCGAAGTTTGAGAAGCTCACAAATTGTTCGGCCATTTTGTTAGTAATTTGCGTGGAGTAGCAAACACAGCCACTCGGTGCTGGTTTCACCGTCTTGCTCACTTCAGGATGGCCGGCCGATGCCCCTCCAGACACACTGGCCGTGGGCGTTGGAGCGACACTCAGCCGGGTAGCTCTGTGTAGCCGGCCGCGGTGGCCGAGGTGACAGTCTGCTTTCCGCTGCGACGCGGCGAGGACACGCTGTTGTGTTCGCTGCCGCGGAGCCAGCGCTCGGGTTTGTTTACGCCGTACTCGGCCGTTTCCACGCGTGCCGGCGTATTTACATAGAACAACATGGCGAACCAGTACCGCAAATCGACGCTCAAATTCACGTTCCAAAACGAATTTGCAAGACCGAAGGCACTCGAACTAGAACGATTTATACGAGATGAAGTGAAAATTCCGACGGCCGACGTTCTCGGCATACACCTGTCAATAGTGAGCAGTGTGGCTTATGTAAAGATCATCAATGAAGCAACATGTGAAAGAATTCTTCGGGAGACGAAACGAGAGCTTCGTTTCTGTCACTCTGATGGCAATGTGGGTACTGTGACAGTCGACCACGCTGGATTGGGACTTCGTACCATCAGGATCTTCGAACTCCCCTTCGAACTTCCAGCAGAAGAGGTCGTGGCGGCGCTCCGCCCCTACGGCACGGTGCAGAGTCACGTTGCTGAGAAGTGGATGCAGTTCCAAACGTACCCTGTCTTGAACGGCGTGCGGCAGGTCCGTATCGAACTTCGACGCCATGTTCCCTCATATATATCTATCGGCGGCTGTCGCGCTATAGTCATATATGATGGACAACCGAAGACCTGCTCGGGATGTGGAAAAGAAGGACACCTCCGATCCGAATGTATGCAACGTCGGATCACGCAACTGCCTCCGACGGATATGTTGCCTCCGTCGCAGCCAACGATACTTCCCGTGACTTATGCTGCCGCCCTAACAAATGATAAAAATTTGTCGACTCATCTGCCAGCTTCGAACACTACATTGCACGACCCTCCGACGCGGAGCGATGCGGCAACGCATGCTCCACGTACTGAGGAATCACTGCCGACGGCACCTCCCTCCACGACGGAGGAACAACCCCGTAACACCAGCATGGCGATAGAGTCACTGATTGTGCCGACTTCGGCCTTTGTGCCGGAGCGTCGCGACTCGGTGCTGTCGTCGGATGCGGAAGGACACACCCGGAAACAACGATCCCCGAAGCGACACAAACGGAGGCGTAAGTCTTCAGTAGAAAAGATGGAGGACGAGACGCAGGAGGATGAGGACTCGACTCACAATGACGACACTGCCTCGGTGGCGACCGCCGCTGACAAGGTGATACAAGATGCGGATCAACTTGCTTCACAGATGCCCGCAGTAGAACGCCTGAACGACGAGACAAGGGATGGGCGCGGCTCCACCGGTGCAGGAGAGAGCGCGCCCAATCTGTGCCCTGAGGACGCAATGGACGAAGACCCTCCTCCGCGCTCCACGGCGTGGGCAGACGACACTGAAGACGACCATACAACACCGACGGAGTCCGCGTCGGTGACGGCGGCACACTAGGAATCGGTCCGGTAGAGGTGATGAGGGTTGGTGGCATTGTCGATTCTGCATGACGCTCCACAGACATTTTCCTTCTCATGAATAACTTGGCAACTGCAGCACACCAGCAGGCGTATCGGATTTCAACGATTAACCTTAACACGATAAGGACAGTAGTGAAGTATCAGTTGCTGCGAGAGATGCTCCGAGCGTCCGACGTTGACTTTGCTTTGTTACAAGAAGTCTCCATAGCGACTCTCCCAGAAATTTATGGTTATCGGACGTACAAGACACCTGGTGAACCAAATGGCAGTGGAACAGCAATACTTATTCGTGACGGCATCCCTGTTGAAGAAGTGACATACCTCCCTTCGGGCAGAGGGGTGGCGGTCACTGCGTTGGGAACGCGTATAATCAACATCTATGCTCCCTCAGGAACCGATAAACGTCGCGAGAGGTCACAGTTCTACGCCGAGGAAATCACCCCCCTTTTTCTTGGTCGTTACGATCACTTTATCCTTGGGGGTGACTTCAATTGTGTTTTACACAAGAAGGATCAGGTCCCACATTTCTCGACGTGTCCTGAACTTCGGATAATTGTAAGGGACTTGCTTCTCGTCGATACTTGGGAGCAGATACACGGGGACCGCCCAGGCCACACCTATTTCACTAGTCACTCGGCCAGTCGTCTTGACCGTATCTACGTCTCACGAGATCTTGGTCCACGAGTGATAGACGCCGAACGTTGGCCGCTTGCCTTCTCCGACCACAGCGCTTTCATATGCACGGTCACCCTTTCGAGACAGAAAGTATGGCAAAGCCGTGGGCTCTGGAAGTTGAATGTGGCACACCTCCAAAACCTGGAATGTCGGGAACTGATTGCCGCGGCGTGGGCGAACTGCGAGCGTCGGCTTCCAAGATACCGGTCAACTCTAGAATGGTGGATAGAGTGTGCAAAACCGACGTGCCGTCGGGTGCTAACACAGTATGGGAGAGACGCTGCAGCATGGACCCGTCACACTTTGGACTTTTACTATACGATGCTTCGGGAAATTACCTCCCAACCCCCGTCCCTGGAAAGACAGATGGAAAGTCGCCGCATTAAAGCAAAAATATTGTCGTTGACGAGGAGAAGATTAGAAGGGGTAGTTGTGAGATTACGGCATCGAGACAGAGCGAGTGGAGAACCTCCTACAATGCACCACATTGTGCTTGAAAACCGGCAACGCAAACGGCAGCTTATAACGAAACTGTCCTTGCCAGACGGCCGAAACGAAACGACCCAAGCGGCCATTGTGGAAGCCTTTGCAGCTCATTATCGACGATTTTACCAGGAAGATAACAGTGAGGAGGGAGACGAAAACGACGTCTTGCAATACGTCTCACACACCCTCGACGCCACGTCTGCGGCTTCACTTTTAGAGGAGGTTTCGCGGGATGACATCGAGGAAGCAATCGATAAAGCTGCTCTGAACAAAGCACCTGGGCCAGATGGACTGCCGATCGAATTTTATCGAACTTTCCGTACCTTGATGATGCCCCGTTGGATCGATATGTACCGAGAACTGATGTCACCTGGCTTTCATATCCCATCGGCTTTCGTCGAAGGACTTCTTATCCCCATACACAAGCCTTCAAGAGGACAGAGGATTGAAGACTACCGTCCAATAACTTTGTTAAATTCGGACTATAAAATTTTCACCCGACTACTAGCGGCACGAATCAAGAAAGTTCTACCAGTAGTCCTTTCCATAGAACAAACTACACGAGGAGGAGAGACCACCATGCAAACAGCCACTAGTGAATGTAGAGATGTGATAGGACTCGCCGCATCCTGTCATCTCGCGGCAGCGTTGATCGCCATTGATTTCGATCACGCATTCGACAGGGTACACCACAAATTTCTCATGGCAGTGTTGGATCGAATGGGCTTTCCAAATGATTTTACGAACATCATACTGCGCCTCCTACGCGACGCTACATCTCGTGTACTGGTGAATGGCCGTGTAACAGATCCTTTACCAATTCGGCGTTCGGTTCGACAAGGATGCCCACTCTCCATGATCCTTTACGCAATTGCTCTGGAACCACTCATAGGAGGACTGAAAAGCAAACTCACAGGAATTACCCTAAGGGGCCATACCTTTCGCTGCAGGGCATATGCGGATGATCTTCTCTTGTTGGTACAATCTGGAGATGAGATTCGCTTCGTGATTGATTGGATCCAACAATATGGTTTGGTGGCGAAAAGCGTCATGAATGTCAATAAATCGGCAGCAATGTTCATTGGAAGAGGCTTACCTGAAGATTGTGTGGCCCCGTTTCCACGGGCAGATGACCTCAGGTACCTAGGAATCACGTTTACACGGGACATGCGCCGCACAACAGCAATAAACTACAGACGATTACTGCAAGTCGTACGCACAGAGGTACGCCAAAACCTACTACGACAAATGGACCTACTACAACGTGTCGAATACCTTAACATCTATGTGGCGACTAAGATCATCCACATGGCTCAGGTGCTCCCACTGCCGACAGTGATGGCACGCAACCTACAATCGGCCTTTGGATATTACGTCACTGCTGGATACATTTTCAAAGTCCGCTATGACACTCTTACCCTTCAACGGCGTGACGGCGGACTCGGACTTATCAATGTCAAAGCGCGGGCCATGGCGCTGTTCCTGTCCACGATGGTGAAACTGAGGACACGTCGACATACCTCACTAACGGGCGTTCTTATAGATAAGCTGATGCCTACGTCGATCCTGCCACCGGTTGCGATTGGACACGTCGCGCCCCCTCTTGGCCACATTGCGACTTTCATACTCGAATATAGCTACCTACATACTCAGCTCCCCACCACACGAGCTCCAAAGGCAAGGGACATTTACCAATTGTTGCTTAGGGCAGTCCCTCGAAATGTGATTGAAAGTAAAGCACCGGCCACACAATGGTCAACGGTGTGGAAAGCAGTTCAACAGCCGTTCTTCCCTACAAGAATAAGAGCCACGTGGTACCACGTCGTCAATCGGAAATTTACGACGAGACACCGGCTGCACGCAATCAGGATGGTGGATTCGCCCCTTTGCCCGGAATGCCAGCTTATGGACAATGATGAACATCGTTTAACATGTGAATCTGTTGTCGAAGTCTGGACGCTAGTACAGAAGATTATTGCTTGCTACCTTCGCGTCCCGCCTAACGCGATTGACCCCAGGCTCCTCCTATGCCCGGAGGACACATATTTTCCGGCCGCGAAAACACACGCTCTCACGTGGATAAAAGGCATGTCCATTTACTACCTTTTCCAAGAAGGTGAGAAGTCGGTACTTGATTACTGGCAATTCCTCCAAGAGCATCATCACAGACTCGAGACCACACCTCGATACCGACAGATCTTCGCCAATTACCTACGTAGTGTCTTCACCGACCCCCCTCGCAGCTGGGGAGTGCCGGATAGGGGACGCCCGCCGTAACGAACCTTTACAAACGATCAACTGCATACGACCAGAATCAACGAAAATAGTCCGCAAATGGGATGAAGTGCGACATTTTCCAGTTTTATTTTTTTTTCCGTTTAGAATGGGAGTCTTTTGTTATATGTTTAGTGTTCTGAAGAAATCAATGGCGATGCACGATTATGGTAACTGACGGCGTCAGGGTTCACAGAAGTATACTATAGACTATGCATCTCGGGCAACCGAAATCAGACACACAAAGTAATTGAGAGAACAAGAACTTCCTGAGACAGCAGACCTACGAGAAGACAAACCCTGAATCTGTCGGTGTACTGTTATTTCGTGCAGCAACGGCCATCTGGGCAGAATGGGGCGTGAGTGTCGCGCCATTAAAAAAAAAAAAAATAAATAAATAAAGCAATCCAAGAAGACACTATACCTTTTGTTATCCCTTATCCTTTCCCTTAGTTTAATCTTTCATTTAGTATAAGGTAAAAGTGGCGGTGGCACTAGACCTTATTTTTTTTTTTTTTTTTTTTTTTTTTTTTTTTTTTTTTTTTTTTTTTTGCAGGCGAGATGTTTTGTTTATGGGGGTTATGATAGTTAGGCGCCAACGCCTGAAGAGGAAGAGCTTAGGGGGGGAAAAAGGGGGACTGAGAAAACAAAAAAAAAAAAAAAAACAAAAAAAAAAAAAGGGGGAAAAAAAAGAGCCTCGGTTGCACAGTGGCAAAGTGCCAGACTTAAAAAAAAAAAAATAAATAAATAAAAATAAAAATAAAAAAAACGGTTAAGACGTCTGCCTAAAAAAAAAAAAAAAAAAAAAAAAAAAAAAAAAAAAAAAAAAAAAAAGGTGACTGAGGCGCTCCAGTCACGGTCAGCACGGCCACTACGGTCGGGGGTTCGAATCCCCCCTCGGGCATGGATATTTGTGCCGTCCTAGTTCGTAAGTAGTTCATAAGTAGTTTGTAAGTTTAGGGACTGATGACCCCGTAGTTAAGTCCCATAAGCTATACAAACATTTGAACATTTTGAGGGGACTGAGGCGCTCCAGTCACGGTCTGCACGGCTACTACGGTCGGGGGCTCGAATCGCCCCTCGGGCATGGATATTTGTGACGTCCTTAGTATTAAGTAGTTCATAGGTAGTTTGTAAGTTTAGGGACTGATGGCCCCGTAGTCGAGTCCCATAAGCTATATATATATAAAGCTCTGTGTAGAAATGACTGAGTGATCGCGACCGACGGCAGAGGTAAACACCGGTACACTAGCTACAGTCTGCTAGTACTGACGAAACAAGGAAATATATTTAGCTACGTTTACATGTCTTTTATTAATGTATAATAGTACCCTTTCCTGCATATTAGCCTGATTGCATTATTTGCTTGCGAGATTAGCGGCATCAGTACATCTCTACACTCCACTGTTGTTGAATGCCACAATACATTTTCACACAATCAGGACCACAGGAACCGCTAACATCTAAAGGACAATAATAACTCGCCTTTTATAAAATCTAAACGTCGCAAGACATACTGCAAAATCATTTAAAACTACGATAGGCACATCTTATGTATGATGTCCGAGGGGGGATTCGAACCCCCGACCGTAGTGGCCGTGCAAACCGTGACTGGAGCGACTCAGTCCCCTCGGCCACGGCGGACGGCCCTTGAACTACATTAGATGGTTTTCTGTAAAACAATTTGTGGATCTCGTTAATGATTCATTGTGCGAAATGTGATGATTGTCATTTATTTCCGGTGACGATTGTAAACGTGAAAAATACCGAGGCGCAACATGGTTAGGAATCCGCATTTCACTGTAGGTCCTCCTGTAAATCGCTGGTTAAGTCAGTTCGAAGGTTGGAAAGATAAACGGCATATCACGTCAAACATGACCATGTTTGGTAAAGCATTATGGTGTTCAAACCAATCTTTTGGTTGATAACTGTTTTACTTGACCTTGAACTACAAAAAAAAAAAAAAAGTTCAAATGTTTCTGTAGCTTATGGGACTTAACTACGGGGTCATCAGTCCCTAAACGTACAAACTACTTACGAACTAGCTAACACTAAGGACGGCACAAATATCCATGCCCGAGGGGGGATTCGAACCCCCGACCGTAGTGGCCGTGCAGACCGTGACTGGAGCGCCTCAGTCCCTTCGGCCACCGCGGCCGGCCCTTGAACTACATTAGATGGTCTTCTGTGAAACAATTTGTAGATCTCTTTAATGATTCATTGTGCGTAATGTAATATCAAATCCTTTGTTCTCAAAAGACAATGCTCCAATTGGCCTATAAAGAATGTGTCTGTAATAAGTAGTTTGAACTATCACATCGACTTTGTTGCTGTCACAAAATATCCAATAGTCGTATCGTCGAAAGTAGCATACCCAAAGAACGTTCTACAGACCTTCATACCCTGCGTAATGTGTAGTTAAATGTACGCCTTTCATTACTTAATTATCTGCCGCAATCTCATTCCGTGTTTTGTAAGAGGAAAAGCAACTTCTTTCGGCAAGGATTAACTTACTGGAGGGTGCCTCCTAATAGTAGTGTAAACAACTTTCATTTACGATATACGCTTCTTCCCTGTTGCAGTTACAGTCCCTAACATCAACTAAAAAGACAAAAAACAAGACTACGTATTGCAGTTGTAATATATTTAACCATAATTACCAGGAATTTTAACCCTGTAGTGCATTCTGTACAAAAAACCAATACAGTTCGATATATTATATACTCCTCAGCAGACAGTAGCTGTTTTTAATTATTTTTAGAGTTACCGACTAAGAATTCAGACAACAAATGTTTTCATATTGCCTATGGCGTGAAGCCATAATATACATCAAATAAAAATGAGATGCACAATTTAAAAAAAAAAAAATATTGTAACAAAAACTACTGAATATAACACTTTTCGTTTAAATAATATAATTAGAGGTTACTGACACAGATTACTTGTATTATATAAAATGTCTTCATAAAATTAAAATAATTTACTTGTTCCTCTTATTGTTATGAATAAACAAAATGTCGTTGACACGATCTAGATCGCTAGAGCAGCATTTCTCGGATACAGTTAATCCAGCCCTGCTAAAATTTCTCTCGCTTTCTGCACTGCTAGCGGGAATGCATAGCGTTTCTCTGGCCAGTTTGAAGTTTGGGTTGTGTGCAGGCATTGGCCTTCCACCACGACAAAACGCCCCTCGGCTATCCATATTCAAATATTTCTCTAATTCATCTTGACGTTTGGAATTTGATAAACGCCAGCCTCGGAACTTCTTAACAGGAGAAGGGTGGGGAACTGCTCGCTCTTCTTCCACGACTACATCTGTAAGCTTCCGACGAACTGCTTCATACATATTTTCTCTCTTCTCTTCGGTCAGCACTAGTAGTTCCTTGAAATACGGATGCAAAACTGTAGCAATGTAATGAGAATTTTGCAGTTGGCTAATACTTTCTTTTAGGAATCTTTCAGCATGCTCTTTCAACAACTTGACTACTGCATTCTCATCTTCACTTTGGTATGTATTTAGTAAACTAAATACCCACGGCACTACAAATGGGTCGGCTTTTTTTCACATTCCAGGTCATTTGTGGCCTCTTTAAAATGTACGAGAAATTTAATAATGCCCTCCATTATATCCGCCTGATATGAAGCTATCGTTATTCAAATAGCAAAATCTCAATTTCATTTTATTTTTTTATTTTTTGTGGATGAAATTACTCTAACGTCAACTTTGAACGTCTTGATGAAGTGTTTTCCCTAAACTTGCCACCAATCCCGAGCGTTTCATTTATACCACTGTTTTGTGTACGGCCTGTATGGATATACAAGTATCAGGCAATTCTTCGCTAAGAAATGTTTCATCAAATGTATGCCTTAATGCTGTGTTTATTAAGTGCACTGCGCATGGCAGACGGTTGTGGTGTTCAAGAACTTTTTCTTATGTTTGGCCTTTGATCCGTTACAAATGTCACTTTCGCTAGTTCCAAAGGAGACATATTTATTTCACCCAATTTTTCATATAAGTCTGTTAAAATATTCTGACTACTTTGTGAAACGTCAGGAAACTTTGTTGTAGGGAACACATTATTTCTTAGGTCACATATGTCGTCAAAATCTGCAATAATACTACTACAAGTGACAGTCGGATAATGTATTTTGTGATAATTGACAGTCCAAAGGTCGCATGTCATAGCGCACTCGTTTTTGGTCAATAGCCTTCTTTACCTGAGGCAATATTTTAGTTGTCACTCACTTCATCAGTTCTTTAAAAAGGTAGTTATCTCTTCTGCTTTAACCGTACCGTACTTGGCAGCAATTAGTCGTTGGGCAAGGTTAATGAACCTCTGCCCACTAACAAAGGTGAGATCCAACGCACACATTTCCACGCACCTGTCCCTGATTGTCTCTTTGTCGCTGTTCGTAACTATTGTACTCACAGAATGTGTCGTACTTCCTTTTATATATAGAGACTAGCTGAACCCCCGCTGCTTCGCATGCGTAGTCTGGTTGGTATGCACCAGTTGTTTCTTTTTAATTCTGATGAAGAATCTATATCTTAAGTTTCGTAGTTATAGCGTGAAATTTGAGTTAACAGCACCATATTTTTGAAAATCAGTTTTTGCGTCACCTATTTTACCCCCTTATTTGTCGAATTAAAAAAAAAAAATGCCGATACACGTGTCTTTTAAATTCGAACTCTGAATTAAAATCCGAAATTTTGTAATTCTAGCTTCAAAATTGCCTACGTATTTTCAAAAAACGTTTCATCCCCTATTTCACCCCCTTACGGACGGAATATCGAAAAATCGCTTCTTAAATGACGCCTAAAAAGTAAGATCAACACCCTCCACAAATTTCAAGTTTCCATCTTCAGTGGTTTGGGCTGGGTGATGATGAGTCAGTCAATCGGGTCGCTTCCTTTTATATATAGAGATTAACGCTTTCTATCCGTCTTTTCGGCACTGTACGTAACCCACAGGATTACAAGTATCCCTTTCTGCTACTATCTGCAATTAAAAACAACAGTAATAATCATCTATTCTGTCGACTGCAGCTCCTATTTCTTATATCTATTTAAAATAATGACGCAATGTTTTCTAAACTAGAAATCAATAAGAAGGAAAGCGCAAAATATGATTGTTACTTCCATAATGGTTCCAAGGTGAAATCTCTTGGCCACTACCTTCAGTAAAAATGTTTCAAATGTTTGTTAAGCTTATGGGACTGAACTACGGGGTCATCAGTCCCTAACCTTACAAACTACTTATGAACTACCTTATACTAAGGACGGCACAAATATCCATGCCCGAGGGGGGATTCGAACCCCCGACCGTAGTGGCCGGGCAGACCGTGACTGGAGCGCCTCAGTCTCCTCGGCCACCGCGGCCGGTACCTTCAGTAAATGAAAACTATGATTCAAATGTCAGTGACATCGAAGAAAACATTTTCTAATTCTTTCCGCAAAAATTATTGCCCATAATAATTTTTATTTAATTTTTCAATAGGATGCTTTTTGATGATATTCAGCTTTTAAGTTAAATGTGGAACTAAATTAAATGAGACTATGAGTGGAAAAAAAATGCTACAGGTGTTACAGTCTGTAATTTGCACGTCGAATCTTCTGGAAATACGGTGTTGATCGTGTTTTTTAAACGTTAGCATTAACATCATCTTAGAGAACTTAGTAAATGTGAGCAGCGCTCTCAGCTAACATGAAGTGACACAAGTACCTGTCAACTGCCGCGGCTTGTGTCCAACAGACCGTACCTCCCGCCACCGCCCACCGCCCGCGGCTGCCCCACCGCGCGCGATGCTCCCTTCTGCCCAGATCGCGCGCGCATAATTAAAACGAACAGGAAAGCCCAGCCCGATATTTATCGCTCCCGCTCTGTAATTAAAATAACTGGCCCATCTTTTCGGCTCGCTTTTCCACTACTACCCCTCCCCTCGCCCTTTTTGTTCGCCGAGCGCACTCCGTGCGTGACCTTCCTTTGTTGCCGGGTGCGTTATTGAAAACGCCGTGCGTCGGCAGTCGGCAGGTCGACCACGCCTCTGCTGGCAACGGCGCAGCGCCGCCCGTTCGTCCATCTCGACGGCAGCGGCATAACCTCGCCGTCTGCGGATTAGTTCCAACCTGTGGTTACTCTAATACGCCACATCGCATTTCCCGGAAAGGTATCCCTTCAGTCATTCTAAATATGCTACCGTTTCTGGCAAGTAAAGCGATTTTTTCCCCTGTTATGTTCCATATGACTGCTAAAGACATCGTACAGAAGAATGTGTTAGCAGTAGGCAGTGGCAGAAATTAATACAGTGTGGAGGTACAGTAAGCTAGATAATGCGTAAAGTGACATTTAGAGAGTGAAAACATGTTTTAATTACAAAAATTTATATTTAATGGGGTTTCTCTGTGCAGTTTGCTACCACAGAATATGGAATTTTGTCCTGTTATTTTTGAAGAGTTTGTTTTGTTTCCCTTGTTACAAATTTGACATTATCTGATGTCTTTCAGAACTTTCCAGTGGCAATAATATTCGAGATCTGAGGAGGATTAATTGACAGGTTACGATTTACTGACAGGAGCCACATCCTCTTCTGCTTCGGAGCATAATATCGTTGGGAAACCTAAATGTTTGCTACTAGCAGTTGAAAGTTCCTGTTAGGTGTTGGCTTTTACTTGGTGGACAGTAGGCTAGTATCCCGTGCATCAGCAGCATCGCCCCACACCGTGGCGGACTCCCACTGCCGGCACCAGCACCTCCGGGTTTTTCCTCACGTCACATCTCCTGTCGTCGGACTCGAATTCGCTATATTTACTTTCATTAGGAAATAATCCTGTTCCAGAAGTCTCAGTTGTTGAATCTGTGTTCCTAGACAAATGCAAGAGTTTCTTCCGGTTTTATTCAATAAACCCAAATAACGTTTACACCGTTAATGGGAAAGGTAGAATAAGTTTGCCCCTGATGCATTGCTAGTGTTGCCAGATGTCCAAATTTTCGCGGGACGTCTGATTTTAGGGCGTCTGTTAATGCAGTGTGTTAGCAGTAGGCAGTGGCAGAAATTAACACAGTGTGGAGGTACAGTAAGCTAAGTAATGCGTAAAGTAGATACCGAGAAAGCTGTTAGATTGGTAAATATTGAGCTTTTTTCTCTGTCACGTAAATGGCACATACATGCTTAGAAAATAAACGAAACAGTATTCGTGAATTCTGAACAGATGTTCATCGTGTTCTAAAACTACTGTCTCCATTTCCGCTCCGGAGTTAGTCAAACATGCACTGTGATTAAAATAATTTCACTACAACGATGTCAACAGGCCGTTCAGAACTTTTTTCTGTCCCGTTCTCAATTTCTTCTGGATTGTGGGAAATAACGCAAAAAATGGCTGACGGATTTGATTTATTCTCTAACATAATTCCAAAGATTCAATACCACAGAAGATGAAGCAACCAAAAATCATAGCATTTCTAAAACCTGGCAAAGCACCAGATATGTCAAAGAATTACAGACCAATCGCGTTACTGAACACTATTTATAAATTGCTTCAAAGACTTCTCTACAGTACTATCATTCCAGTGACATTACAAAACCTCCCTGTTAAGCAAGCTGAATATTGACAAGGAAGAAGCTGCACTGATCAGGTATCATCATTAACATTCCTTGATGCAGGATATAAAAAAGCACAAAGCATCAGTTGATTTTGTTGATCTAAGTGCACATATGACAGACACAGTTTGGTGACAAGTACTGCTTTACAAATTATTATAAATTGTCACATGCAGACGAACGACAACACTAATTGACAACATGTTAGCTGGAAAAACCTCAACAGCGACTACTGGCTCTCTAAAAGTATTGAATAATACCTTACAACAGGCCTCTGTCCTTCCTTCTCTCCCATTTAATGTCTGTATCTCTGATATTCGTCCAACACAATCCTGACAGTTTAGCTCTGCAGATGATAGGACAATAGCTACTCACTACAAGACCTTCGAAACAAAAGAAAAAATCCTAACGTCTCGTTTACAAGTCCAGAGGCAACACTTTGGCGCCGGCCGCGGTGGCCGAGGGGACTAAGGCGCTTCAGTCACGGTCTGCACGGCCACTACGGTCGGGGGTTCGAATCCCCCCTCGGGCATGGATATTTGTGCCGTCATAGTTCGTAAGTAGTTCATAAATAGTTTGTAAGTTTAGGGACTGATGACCCCGTAGTTAAGTCCCATAAGATTTACAAACATTTGAATTTTGAACACTTTCGCAAACGGAGGCTACAAACAAAACACAAGTGGCATGTTTTCATATGTCGAGCAGACTGCCACATGGAACCCTCGATGTCTGTTTTGAGGGAGACAACTCAAACATAACAAGCATCGAAAATACGTTGGGATCACATTGAACAGGACGCTTGCCTTTGAGGCGCACTTGACACGAATATCTGCTAAACTCGGAATCCGAAACAATATCCTCCGTAAACTGTGCGCTACAGGCCGGAGATCATCTACAGATACACACCGAATAGCAGCTCTCTGACTGGTGTACTCAACAACAGACTACTGTGCACCTGTATCACTTAAAATCCCATATGTAAGAAAGGCAGACGCACAACTTAACGAAGCCATGCACATAGTCAGTGTGACAATACGAGCTACACCCACGTACTGTTTACCAATCTTAAGCCACATTCCATCACAATACTAAAAGATTATGAATAATCCCGACCTGCCAATATTGAGTGTTGTTTCTCCCACGGATCGAAAAAGATTAAGATCAAGACACCCCACCATCATTACACCCAGCACTGTGGCGCAAAATGAATTTTAAGCCCTCGATGAATGGAAACGCAACTAACACGACCCTGTATCAACCTCGAGCTATTCGGACTACTCTGAACGGCATCCGAACAGGCCACGCAAGATGTGCAGACACTCGCCACGAGAGGGGAAATCTTCATCGCCATCTCGTGACTGCGGTGCGGAACGACAGGCACTTACAAAAGCTACTTCATAACGTATTCCTCTTCTCGTGTTTTGTGACATTTAGAGAGTGAAAACATGTTTTAATTACAAAAATTAGTATTTAATGGGGTTTCTCTGTGCAGTTTGCCATCACGGAATATGGAATTTTGTTCAAATGTTCAAATGTTTGTATAGTCTATGGGACTTAACTACGGGGTCGTCAGTCCCTAAACTTACAAACTACTTATGAATTACTTACGAACTAGGACGGCACAAATATCCATGCCCGAGGGGGGATTCGAACCCCCGACCGTAGTGGCCGTGCAGACCGTGACTGGAGCGCCTCCGTCTCCTCGGCCACCGCGGCCGGCTGGAATTTTGTCCTGCTATTTTTGAAGAGTTTGTTTTGTTTCCCTTGTAACAAATTTAACATTATCTGATGTCCTTCAGAACTTTCCAGTGGTAATAATATTCGAGATCTGAGGAGGATTAATTGAGAGGTTTCGGTTTACTGTCAGGAGCCAAAGCCTCGCACATTTTTACTCTTCTGCTTCGGAGCGTAATATCGTTGGAAAAATAAATGTTTGCTACTAGCAGTTGAAAGTTTCTGTTAGGTGTTGGTTTTTACTTGGTGGACAGCAGCACCGCCCTACACCATGGGGGACCCCCACTGCCGGCACCTGCATATCTCTCTCTCTCTCTCTCTCTCTCTCTTTTTTTCACGCCACATCTCCTGTCGTCGGAATCGAATTCGCTATATTTACTTTTATTAGGAAATATCCTGTTCCAGAAGTCTCAGTTGTTGAATCTGTGTTCGTGGACAAAAGCAAGAGTTTCTTCCGGTTATATTCACTCAACCAAAATAACGTTTACACCGTTAATGGGAAACTTATTCTAAGTTTGCCCATGATGCATTGCTAATGTTGCCAGGTGTCCAGATTTTCGCGGGACGTCTGATTTTAGGGCGTCTGTTAACACCTCCCGATTCAACCTTGGTGTCCCGATTTTGAGTCAGTCGTAAATTATAAAAGGTTCCAACCTAAAAGATTAGTGCGGCACAGACGCCTCGCGATCGTCTCGTGGTCTTTGACGCGCGGGTGCGGCCATTGTAGTCCACGTGCTTTGCGCCTCTCTGTATTTCACTCACTCTGGCACACAACTTACAGTTTGTTCGTTTCGTACGACTTGGGTTTGTTTGTGTGTGTGTGTGTGTGTGTGTGTGTGTGTGTGTGTGTGTGTGTGTGCGGAAAGTAATGTAAGTTGTACGGAAGCAGTACTTCTATACATGTTTCAGAAGTAAAAAAGAAGGAAGCTTTAAAATGTAATTGTCATAACAAACATTATTTCGTAATCAGTTATTGTTTTTTAGTAAGACATTTGTAATAATATAAATACGCCAACACAAAAATTGAAGTACCTATTTTTAATATTCAGAGTTGTTAAGAGAAGTAGCAGTTAGTTGTTTTCGAGTGTAAAGTGGGTGTTAGACGAAGATCGCCCACGAGACGTTTAGATGTAGCGTGAGAGCCGCCTAGCGGTAGTGTGGGTGGAGCTCAGCTGTATTGTCAACAGTGGATACAAAAATATCGCAATCATTAAGTTAGTTTCTGAATAAAATTGGTCGAATTTGGACCACAGGCGACACTAGTATATATTTATACGTTATTAGTTAATTTATGAATACATTTGGGCAGGTCGTGATTTAGTGTTGTATGTTAAAAGAATATCCTAGAAATATGAGGATTTAGTTACTTTTTTTAACTCAGTTTTCACTTAAAAGTGGGTATGTAACAATAGATAAAATTAGTCTTAGCACTCTAGGGCGTATCGTAGGCCTAATCACAGCGGAGGGTAATCTGTGGTGAGGCCAGACAGACGTGAGGTGCCTGAAGAGGTGCAGCAGCATTTTCAGTAGTCTGGGTATTGACTGATCTGGCTGTGTCATGTAGCTACCCAAACTACAGTCGTTCGTTTGGCCGAGGACAAGCATCTCTACTGAATAATTGATAGATGGCATAACTAATGAGGAAGTGCTCAACAGGATTAGAGAGAAAAGATATTTCTACTATACCGTGACTAACAGAAAGGATATATTGATGAGACACATTCTGAGACACGAGGGAATCGTGAGGCCTGTGTGTGGGGTAAAAGCGGTAGAGGCGAGTGCAGTGAGCATGCGTGGGCCGCAGTTCTCGTTCAGAGAACTCCATTTATTACTGAATAGCTATTACCAATGTTACTACCGTAAATTAATTTTCAGTGGCTAATGATCAAAATAAATACTGGTCTATAAAAAGTTACGGCTCGGTAGCGCTGTGGTAGAGTGCCATGCTCTAAATTCAAAGGTCGCCGGTTCTATCCCCGCCAGGTCC
This sequence comes from Locusta migratoria, assembly GCA_026315105.1. Classification (NCBI taxonomy): domain Eukaryota; kingdom Metazoa; phylum Arthropoda; class Insecta; order Orthoptera; family Acrididae; genus Locusta; species Locusta migratoria. The sequence goes on from CM048751.1 coordinate 52,260,368, forward strand.
TAGGAATTTTGTTTGTCACTTTCCACTTCATTCACCTGTGGCAGTGTTGCTGATGTGAAAAATATCGAATAGCACCGTGGTTCGGAATCCACGTTAAACTGTAGCTGACCTTGTAACTGGGGGGTTGGAACACTTTCGGGGAGTGACACTTGCGGGGAACCAGGGGTCCTTGGGGCGGCTAATGGATTTTCCTGGGTACTGGCACACCAAGACGTCTAGCACTGCTGTTGTTGAGTTTCCACACTGTCAACATAACACGAAACTCAGTGAAATTGCACAACCCTTTGCAAGCTGAAGAGCAATATAGTAACTTGTTCTAACTACATATTAATTCGTTGAGTGTTCCTACTGAAAACAAAAAGGTATTTTAATAGTGATAATGTTTGGAGAGTTATTAAGACATTCTCTGCTACTACAAGACGATGACTTTCCACAGTCATACCTCCTAAATGCATATTATTCAGAACACTGAGCGTATCAAGACACCTGCGCAAGCAATAAATATATTAGGCATCCTGCACAGATACGTTGATGTAATTGACCGCTATGTAGTTAACCCCACTATCACGCAACTTCCATCCCTTTAAAAATAGCTACTATGTTTTTTTTTAATAGGAGACGCAACCTTAAACCTTTAATTTAAAAACTTTAATAATAAGTCAATGAGTATTTTACATACTTGAAGCGTTTATTCGTAGACCCCAAAACGATTTGGCTGTATTCGAATTACAAATACATCTAAGAAATGTATGAAATACGGAATGTGTAAGGGAATGTCACACATTACTGCTCCACCTCGCTCGGTGGGTCTTTCCCTGAATACGGCACAGGTAGCGGCTGGAGGGCGTGGAGTAGGGGTGGTGTATCCCTACTTCTGGAACACCCTGATCACTACCTGCAGCGTCCGGGTCTCCCCGCAAGTATCTACACATTCCCTTTCCCCGCAAGTGTCACTCCCCGCAAGTGTCACAAACTCGTAACTGGCTGGGTAAGTCGGTTCGAAGGTGGGAGGAAGGCGACAGCATACCACTTCGGACGGGACCGTGTCTAGTAAAGCTATGTCGTGTTCAAACCAATCTTCGGATTGTTGACTGCTTTACCTTTACATTTATTTTAATTGCCTCGATTTAAGAAGCAGTGTACCGATTTCTGTACCCTGGTGACGCTCGGAACAACTGGTCGCAGACCGTTGTGGGTCAGTTTTAGAAGTGTCGTCCGCGATCGCGCAATTGTAGTCAGGTTAAGATGGTGGACAAATAGTTTATAAGTTTTGTGTTTTTTTGTTCCCTTTTAACGCTATGGTTCAAATCCAATGTTTGTTAAGCTTATGGGACTTAACTACGGGGTCATCAGTCCCTAAACTTACAAACTACCTACAACTAAGGACGGCACAAATATCCATGCCCGAGGGGGGATTCGAACCCCCGACCGTAGTGGCCGTGCAGACCGTGACTGGAGCGCCTCAGTCCCCTCGGCCACCGCGGCCGGCTTTAACGCTATGGATGAGGTTTTTTGATATTTTCAATGATATTGATTTAGTGAGGTACTTACCACAGGAGTGGCTCTCGAGTGCTGTAATAAGCGCTTTTCTCTTATGGAATTGTGCGTGTGTTTGTGGTGTCCAGTGACTGCTGGCGACGGTGAGGAGGCAGAGGGCGGCGGTGATGTAAGGCGGCGATGGCTATCGGTCTGTGCTACCGGCACAGCGCGCCACATGTCTTGTTTACGGCCGCGCGGCCGACGCTCGTGGGAACCGGCCACTGCCTGCTACTACACGGCGCACCTCTTCCTGTCACTACACTCATCTATCGTCTCATTAAATGTCAAAAGAAAAGGTGCATCTTCCAAAATTTGCCTAATGATACTGATTCGACATAAACAATTACATTATGAAAATCTCGGTCAGCTTACTTGCCGCACTAAGCGCGAGCTGCTTGAGAAGTACCTGCAGTTATAGAGGCGTGCTCTATGATCACCATCATTTTAGCGATGTTCAGTGTGTATCGTGCCTGTATAACATATTAAATAATATGTTCACCACTATCGTCACAAACATGTGACTGGAGGGACCGCTATGTGTGTCTTATGTAGCTGGCTATTGATATACTGAGGGTGAAATGCAGAAATTGGCACGAGAAAATGATGGATGTAGACAGTGAAGAGTGTGCAAGCTTCTGCTGACGAAAAACATAGGCGCTTCAGACACGGTCTGCACGGCCACTACGGTCGGGGGTTCGAATCCCCAGTCGGGCATGGATATTTGTGCCGTCTTTAGTATATGGTAGTTCATTAGTAGTTTGTAAGTTTAGGGACTGATGACCCCGTAGTTAAATCCCATAAGCTATACAAACATTTGAACATTTGTTTGAGCAAATGTGTAGTGAAGCACCCGATTCTCACGTCCTATTCATCCTCCCGATACCCCAAACTTTATTCAAGAATCCGATACCCTATACTTTTCTGATAAAACCTTGCATCCCACACTGTCTTTACACCTATCCTTTAATTACAGCTCAAACTAACACATCTGGTGTACTTTCAATACTTCTCACACCTTTTTATCATGCAGTTAATCATTGTAGTTTAAAATATGCAGACCTCTGATTTGTAATTAACACGTTTTATAGTAGAATGTTCTAGAAGGAAGCATTGTCATCCATTGTAGGGACAACAGTTGATTACAATATAAATTATGCAAATAATGATAAAGTTTCAATTTACATCAATGTTAATAAAATAATGAATCTATTTATACTAATTTTATAGTCAAATAGCATTATTCCACCAAGAAAATACGTGAATTATGTATACCGTTTGTTAATGACAAGTACTCATTTAACCGAATAGTTTGTATTTATAAATTAATTACGACGGAATTCATTATGTAATATGAACTAATTTTAACATGTTGTACACATACATTTGCATTACTAAAAACTATTTATCTATCAAATGCTAATTGTTTGTGTAAAGCACAGTAACTAATTGGCACTAATTGTAACAAATGTATAAATACAGGATGCGCAGGTCTATGAGGTAGTTGTAGCTTTGGTTGCTGTTATTGGTTGAGCATTTAAGTTACAGTTAGTGTATCGTGTTTAAGACAATAAAAGTGAACAATATATAAAAATTAAATCATTTTCACTCTGTAGTTATACAGCCTACTGCAGATAAAAAATAACGAAGAATAAATATTTCTGCTAAAATATGCAATTTTAATTTACGAAACAAAGTAGAATTTAACTTTCCTAAATCAGGACAGGAGGGTTAAAGCCTCAAACGACAACGATGTCGACGGGACGTTGAACCCGTGTTGCTCCCTTTTCTTTTGGAGTTGGGATGAATCTGTGTGGTCACCGGATTCATTGGAATACGAGGTGAACGTTTAGTGATTAGTGGCACGGTCCACGCTGGTGGTAGAGGCGCCGCAGTATTCGGGAAAGGCAGGGCGGGCGTACAGTGAGCTGCACGTGTGTAGTAGACTGACTGACTGACTGACTGACTGAGGGCGGGCCGTGGGGGCGAACCTGCTGCAAGTGTCATATCAGCGCAACTTACGCCGCACAGAGACAATTTCATTCTGCATACCTTTTCTTCTTGATGTACGACGCCAAAGTTTTAAAGTGTCTTTTTAATGTTGTAATATATAGTCGATTTTGTTGTGTCCTTTTCTAATATACCACTGTTCTTTTGTTTTTCAGGTAAGAGGAAATCCTCCGCTCTACGCTTGGCGCGCTTGGCATAATGTAAGTACAATAGAAGAAGCGTGTTATTAGCCAAACGAAGAGGGCGCCTGAGGGCACAGCGGCTCACTGCGGTGCCGCGAGCATAATGATTTTATGGTATTACTATAAACAGCAAAATAGTTTGTTTTAATATTGTCTTATTGTTTAGCCCCTTGTTAGGGTGCATTCACTGAATTTTAATTCAGTTCTTCCTTCGAGGATGCGCAGGCACACACTTCGTTCGGCCACGATGTATTTTACTAAGCATTTAGTAGTCTTCCGACATTCCTATTTTCTTTGTGCTAGAAAACATTATTCTTCCCATAACCGCGAAATCATACATACCTTCATTAATATTGTGTAGGAGAATCGGAACCATGATAAGTAACTAATAAGACCAGTAGATCAACACCGATTAGAAAAAAATAATTATAAATATCCAAGAAGTTATTAATACAACGTTACATGTGAAATATTAAGGGATTCAATAAAAGAGAAATGTTACAGGACAAGTTGTTGCGAAACCCCTGCAAAAATACAAAAACATAACACTTTATTGTAACTGGGCAGTTCGTTCCTTAATCTTGGATGGTGGAAGCGTACTTAATAAAACGTTACTTCGATTTCGATCATTCGTGTAAATGACGGTAAGTATGAAATAATCCCATATTTTCAATATTTTTACTCTTGTTCCACCCATTATCTTCTTCCGATAATTTTGAGAACTGAAAAAAATTGTTCATTGTAAACCACCGACCTTTCGTCTGAAAGGTATGTAAGCATAAAATGTTAGGAATTTCTCTTTTCTTTTTGGAAAAACGGATTACTACCATGAAACAGACGATGAAAACAAATAGAAGTGGATTGTGAAATTCGCTTTCTTATTATTTGCTGCCTAAGCATCTCAATTTATTTGTTACTAATTATTTCTTATTTGGTGTACCTAATTGAGGATTAAATTAGTTCTAAAAATATTGAGTCGCTTCTTAAAGTATGTATAGGGCAACAATTGTTTGAAAAGTATAAAACTTTTCATCTCAGTTATGCACTAAATATATACGTATTATTTTTGTCTTCTACTTGATTTAATTTCATCATTTTGATGTCGTAATATTTTGCTTTACGCTGCCGAGGATAGTGATTTCTCACCCACATTTCAAGGAAAGTTTGACACCGTTTTTAAAATAATGTAACAATGTGGAATGCGCAGCGAGGTAGCTTGTACTCATTTATTGATGGTCTGGGCCTGATGGATACATTAGCAGATTAAGCTGAACCTGACAGTGATACGCTTACAAAGCAGGCAGTACTGGTTCGTAAGTACGTTCACACTGTTGCCAATTACTGATCTCTAGTAATGCGTTTTCCCCTGACTAAACGAGCTCTTTGTTGTATAAATTGTGCAAATCTGCAACGTGTAACACCTGCGTAAGACCTTTGTTCTTAGTCTAAAAAATAGTTTAATGTTCCTCGAAAATTGCTTGTTTGCGTTGTGCACTTGAACGTAAGTTCGTCGCAATGTGTGCCGTTATGTACGGGATCAACTGTCGTGTTGTCAATCCACACATCGATCCAATAAATAATTTACAAATTAGCATATGTAACGACGCGACGTGTGAAGTGTGATGTAAATTCATTATCTTGTGTGGACGCGTCGTGACACTGTTGTTTCTTGTGTATATGAAGAACTGACGCGTGTTTCGTGATTATTTCCTCTGGCCTGTCGGAGATACCAGAGCCTGTCAATCTGCATTAGACACAGATCGCTACTTACCACCCGTGACGTTCATGTAGGAGACATGCACGACAAATGCCGCGTCAATAACAGATGGTAACGCTTTCATCACAGTGCGATGAAAAACGTGATGACGCCACGGTTGAAAGAATCTCGCCGGTCGGCAAACCTTTGGAAGTTTGTTTATGACCAGCAACAGCCTCCTTCCAGCACCGCAGCAGAAGAAGTTATCCGACGCCCCTTGATGAAGTATGGGAGGTAGAAGCAACACGAGTGGTTCTTGAATAGTTAACTCAGTAGAACACATGTCCGCAGAAGGCGAATTCAGCTTCGACTCCTAGTCCTGCGCGCAATTTTAATGTATCATAAACATAGGGGAGTGGTTATAAGAAGAGAGAGGAGGGCTGTATTAATCCAATGTTATTTCTCTGCCTGTCTTAGACCCCCATCCTTCTCTGCCTCCTGGATTAACCACTGATCAGGAGGTTTCCGTTGCTCCCCAGTCGCCGTGTTCACCAGAATTATCCCCGTACAGTTTCTTCTCGAAGAATGAAAAGAAGTTGATAGGTCTATTATTAAGTACAATGGAGGAGCTTCTAGTTGTATCGTAGAGATGGAAAAAAAAATCGTATGCCTTTTCGTGGCCGGAAATCCCCATAGGGGTTCGGCCGCCTACTGCAAGTCTTTCTGTTGACGCCACTTCGGCGACGCGCCTGTCCACGATGATGATGATGAAAGTGTTGATGAGGACAAACACCAACACCCAGGCCCCTGCCGGGAATCGAACCCGGCTGTCAGCGAATCTGCCACTGAGCTACGGAGGCGGATGTAGTGGAAGTGTAGAGGTTACTGAATATTCCAAAAAGTACTTCCACACTTAATTCAAAAGTGACGACGTTAAGAGAGTGTTTTCTCGCTCCCACGGGAACTGGTTAGAATGTGACTGAGCAAATAATTGTAATTAATTTAATTTGGGGACTTTTGGATATCATCTCGTAAGTACAGAAACGGTATTCCATACGTGATATACGGGAAACTTTTTTTATTTTCCGTTTATGAGACAAATTTGTATGTTCAGTTTTCACGTTTTTGTAAAGCTAAGGGACCAACTGCTGTGTCATCGGTCCCTAGACTTATCAAATACGTAAATTAACTTTTACAACACCCACATTTTCTACGATCGAGAGAGTAACCTATGACGGGACCGAACGCGCAATATGGAATCTACAAACATACTTTGCAAGTCACCGTAAGGTGCGTGGCGGAGGATTCACTGTACCACTACTAGGCATTGACTTTCTTATTCCACGGCTGCTCCAGTCGGAGGTTCGAATCCTCCCTCCTCCCTCGGTCATGGGTGTGTATGTTGTCCTTAGCGTAAGTTAGTTTAAGTTAGATTAAGTAGTTTGTAAGTGTAGGGACTGATGACCTAAGCAGTTAGATGTCATAAGAACTCACACCCATTTGAACATTCTTTGATCATGTGGTACAGAGCTTTCCTAGTTTAAATTGCGTAAATTTACACTGACAACAATCATACTGTTAGTCGGAACTGTGACTTTATTTTTCAAAATACTTCTGCAGCACTGATTGAAGTTCTTTTGCTGACTGTAACTTATATAACTAGCTATTCATATGCGCTGGCTCACAAGTCCAACTTACGGAGTGGTTGGCTCAGTATTCGCAACTGCCGGATGGAAATACTAGGCCAGTAAATCGGTATGCTTCGTATATCGTCTTCTACGGACTCCTGTCTAGGCTTACACACACTCAAGAAGGCGTAGTATTGGGAGGGGATCTCGCAAAATATGGAAAGACTAGTCATTTGTCGTATAACGTAAATTTACCTACATTTTAACTAAATTTCGTGAGTTTCGGTTTCGGCCGAAACTAGAAGAACCGAAAATTCGATTACGGTTTCTGTTTGGGCCGCAAAATATGTTTCGGTCGAACTCTATTGGAAGTAATAGCAATAAAAAATCGAAAACCGGTTATTTAAAAAAACCGGTTATCTTGAGCAATTTTTACGGTGCGGTTAAACTGGAGATGAAAAGAACCGGTATAACCGAAAACCGGTTGTTTCAGCAATAACCGCCATCCCTAATGTGCCGTAGTAATAGGGTAAGTTGTTGGCAAATGAGGTGGCTAAGAGGAGTGTGAAGAAGGGCGTGAAGAGGCGCCGCGTAGCGCAGCAGCGTGGGAACTGCGGGGCTGGGTGTAGCTGGGCGGTGACTCAGCGGAGGCGAGGCGTGCGCCGCGCCCAGCACAGTACCGTGCCTGCTGCACGCTGCAGGCTGGCATCGCAGCACAGCCGTAGCTACTGTTTCTTGTTATCTCTGATTCGCGGACCCAATTTCCCGTTTTGTGTCGTTGATTCCCTATGTTACTTCTTAAAATGACGGAATATCTCACTTTTTGTTCATGCTGTTAACGTCTCTTAATCATTGTTTCAAAAACTATTATCGTCATTTATATTTACCGAGTAACAGTTTTCCTTCCTATCTGTCTATCTTTTCACACATTAAAACGTATCTGGTTATTTTACTAACTGTAATGTGACATTTTAATAAATATAATCACCTTTAATGCTGCTTATAACTTTATTTAATTGTCCACTACAGCTGTTTCGCCGTATTTGGTATTGTCAAGTGGTCTGCAATAGGTAAATAAATTTTGTGAAAATATTTCTTTCGATCAATTAGGAAGCATATTATACAGTTTTAAATTTATTACTTACTTTCTATTTGTTGCCAATATACACACAGCATCTGTACCTCTATATGATTTTAATAGGTACTTTCTTAGAAAGTCGTTTTTTAATAATTTTTAAAATAATGACTTTCTTGTTTGACTGCTATTTTGATGCTATGGGTTTACAAAGATGTTCCATTGCATTATATCTTTGGTAAAGATCTAGCTTCTCTGATATGATTAATTTCGAATTTTATGATATCTTTGTTACAAATGTTTTATACGTTTATATTCCGCATAGTGTTCTGATAAGCGCCATTGCGTTATGCATACAACGGAAGTTAGGAGCCCTGTGGTCTAAGGCGTCATGCTATGGACTGGGCTGTCGTTCCCTCTGGAGGTTCCAATCCTCCGTTGGGCATTGATGACAGTTTCATCCAATTGCTTTACAAACATTTGAACATTTTTAAAATTAAAAACGCAAAAAACCGTGCAAAATTATTTTTCTTACATCCGAACTCCATAGGTGATACACGATGGACGAAAAGAAATAGTTATTTATCTCGTTTTTACTTACGTTATTATTTGTTGGCTCCCTCGCTCATTTAGACGTGCCGTTCACATTTGCAACTTTTTAAACATTAATTACCTCATGAGTGTAATGACATGTTTGTCGTTTATTGGTGCCTATATAGACGGGGTGCAGGAGGCGCCCTTCGGCGTGTAAGCACTTGCGTATCCCTCCGGGATGCAACAAAGTTGCGGCCTGTGGATAAATGTGTGGTCAGGGAATCGTGATCGCGCCTGGGCGGGCGGATACTCGCAAGCGTAGGCAGCCGCGGTCGTCTGCTGACCAGTACTCCTCACACGTTGACTGTCTGTGTCTGGTTAGCAAGGATGGGGAGGGCGGTCTTTGTGCGGAACTCCTGCAAAACTAGTGGCCGCCTCAGGTACTGTTGCTTCTTCGTAGTAGAACTGAGGCATTATTACCATTATTTGTTACTTTATATTTTGGCTCCATAATATCACGTCAAACCAGAAACAGTAATTGTTGTTGTGGTCTTCAGTCCGGACACTGGTTTGATGCAACTCTCCACCCTACTCTATTCTGAGCAAGCCCCTTCATCTCCTCACAAGAACGGCAACCTGCATCCATTTGGATCTGTTTACTGTATTCATCTCTTCGTCTCCCTCTTACATTTTTACCCCACAAACTTCTCTCCATTTCTAAATTTACGATTCCTTGATATCTAAGAATGTGTCCTACCAATCGATCCCTTCTTTTAGCCAAGGTAGGCCAGAAATTCCTTTTCTCCCCAATTCTGTTCAGTACTTCATTAGTTACGCGACCCACCCACCTAATCTTCAGCATTCTTCTGTAACACCAAATTTGAAAAGCCTGTATCCTCTTCCTGTCCACACTGTTTATCGTCCATGTTTCACTCCCATACAAGGCAATACTCCACATAAATGCCTTCAGAAAGGACTTCCTTACACTTAAATTAATATTCGATGTAACTAATATCTCTTTTTCAAAAACGCTTTTCTTCCCATTGCCATTCTGCATTTTATATCCTCTGTACTGCGAGCATGGCATGTTATTTTCCTGCCCAAAGAAGAAGTAAATGATTGTGAAAATGTACTTTGCTTCTTAACTACGCATAATCCGGAGCTAATTAAGAGCACCAAAACAGACACAGGGTTTTGCGAATACAGAGTTGTAACGAGTATGAATATCGGATTTCCAAAACCTACCAAAAATAAACAAAAGTTACATCTTTTCAAAAATAGCAGATAAAAATTCGATTAAAACTTTCATGAGTGAGAATCTCCAGTCTTTCGAAACTAACAATGTGAAAGTAGATTAGATGTGGCTTATATTCAAATAAATCATATATAGAACCGTTGACAGATTTATACGTAATAAATTACCAAAAGAAGGGTCTGTCCCGCCGTTGTACACACAGCAGGTTAGGACACTCTTGACGGAAAAAAAATAATCGGATGCCAACATGCGTAATTTAGAAGTAGTTACCTCCGGATTATTGAAACAACTTAAATCACTTAGCAAAATTAAGTCTCCCGGTCCCGATTTTATACCAGTTAGGTTCCTTTCAGAGTACGCTGATGCCATAGCCCCATACCACTCGCTGGAAAGTTGCACAGGTCACTCCAATATTCAAGAAAGACAATAGGAGTGATTGGCAGAATCACAGGCCGATGTAATTGACGTCGATTTGCAGCAGGATGTTAGAACATATACTTAGATAATATGCACTACCTCGAAGAAAACCTATTAACCCACAGTCAATACGGATTCAGAAAGTATGTTACTTGCGAAACACCGGTAGCTCTTACTCGCATGATGTGTTGAGTGCTATCGACGAGGGATGTCAAATAAATTCCGTGTTTCTAGATTTCCGGAAGGCTTTCGACACTGTACCTCACAAGCGTCTTCTAATCAAACTGCGTGCTTATGGAATACCGGCACAATTGTGTGACTGTATTCGTGATTTCTTATGAGACAGGGCACAGTACGTTGTAATTGACGGAAAGTCATCGAGTAGAACGTGATATCTGGCGTTCCCGGGAGTGGAGGCTGCGATAGCGTAGCTTACTGGCCGAGTGGCTATCCCCTGGAGCACGGCCCACTGTCTCATGACCACCAGCCAGTGGGCTGCGCTGTCGTAGCCTCCGCCCCCTAAACTTTAAAGGGTTGTAGCTCCCAAACTAACAGTGTTAGCAATGTAGTTTAAATTGATTTGGACACAGCTGGTTTCAACGAATCCAATGCACGAAAGACAAAAACTATTGTTCCATTTAAAAAAAATATATATGTTTGTGCTGTAACTCTTTGGAAAATGATACAATAAACTATGTTCATAGCTCCGCAGAAAGTGTAACATTTCTTGTGTTGACCTACCACATTAAAATTTCCCGTCACGTATTATTTTATAAGTTACAGAGGCAAACACACTTAGTGAAATACCCTGCATATTGTTAGCACCTAGCTACTACGTAGGAAGACATTATCATCAGAATAGAAGGAAACGAGATCGAAAATTGTAGGATTTAGGTGTTTCTCTTTCCCGCGAGCTATTAGAGCCTGGAAGTGTAGAGAAATACCACAGAAGCGTTTCGATGAATACTCTACCATGCATTTCAACGTGACTTGGGGAGTATTTATGTAGATGTAGAAATGGTGGTAACATTATGGATATAGTCATTAAATTTATTGTACGTATTTAAGTTCAAACCTTTGTAAATCTGTTGGAGTGAACTGCTGTGCTCATCACTCCCTAGTCTTACAAAGTACTTCAACAACTTACACTAAAGACGACACACAGTACGCGAGCCTCCAGCGGGAGCAACCTTGCAGTCGGTGACAAGGCGCCAGCTGAGTGTTTGTGCAGCGTTTAGAGTGCTGTAAGCACGTCCCGTGTATTGGAAACCCAGTCCCAGCCGCAGCGGCCGGTCAGCGCGTGGGCGGCTGCGGCTCGGCTCGGCTCGGCTGCCGTGTCTAGCCGCTGTTTGTACGGCGTGTTCTCGATAAAGCCACTTTGCACGCGCCACTCCCGCCACGGCCGCTCTATCGCCGCCCCGCGTCGATATGGCTGTTTGTCTAGTGCTTTACTGGCTGCCGACGGCAGCCACTGAGTCGCTCGGTCGTCGTAACATTCCTTCCGTTCGGGAGCGTGCGCTGTAACCGTGTGCTATCGACAATCTGGCCGTGTAGAATTATTGCACTGCTATCGACGACGCAGCAGAAACCACAGCTTCTGTAGGCGACGTGCGCTTTGCCCAGGAATGTCGCCGTCTTCTATTTAACACTGGTGAGAACGTCAACGGACCACAAAGTGTGAGATGCAGCGCGGTGGGTGAGATGGAGTAATCGCGCCACGAGAGTGCGCCATGTCCGGAAATCGGTTTTCGTACTCGGCTTCAAATCATGCCACGGATTGCGCGGCCGCTCTCGTTCTGCGATTCGAATCCTCTCTCTCTCTCTCTCTCTCTCTCTCTCTCTCTCTCTCTCTCGTGTGTGTGTGTGTGTGCGGTGTCTTTAGCATAACTTAAAGTAGTCTGTATGTTTAGGGAGTAATGACCTCAGCCGGCCGCGGTGGCCGAGGAGACTGAGGCGCTCCAGTCACGGTCTGCACGGCCACTACGGTCGGGGGTTCGAATCCCCCCTCGGGCATGGATATTTGTGCCGTCCTAGTTCGTAAGTTCAAAATGTTCAAATGTTTGTTAAGCTTATGGGACTTAACTACGGGGTCATCAGTCCCTAAACTTACAAACTACTTATGAACTACCTTGTACTAAAGACGGCACAAATATCTATGCCCGAGGGGGGATTCGAACCCCCGACCGTAGTGGCCGTGCAGACCGTGACTGAAGCGCCTCAGTCTCCTCGGCCACCGCGGCCGGCAGTTCGTAAGTAGTTGATAAGTAGTTTGTAAGTTTAGGGTCTGATGACCCCGTAGTTAAGTCCCATAAACTATACAAACATTTGAACATTTGAATGACCTCAAAAGTTTCGATCTTTACCTTCGCAAACATTTGAACGTTTTCATACGGTAGTGCGGGGTGAACATTGCGATCCGCTGCACGATGTGACAAGTGTTGCCAACTCGTCGTTCTCTTACATGCGTTTTCAAAGTGCGCCAGATCCCGTTATACTAGATAGACTTGAATCCGTATGATGACCCAGACTCTGACCTCCAAGTGCTGCATTTTTTCTTCGCCGTATTCACATATTACATAAATCAGTACTCAGGTGTCTAGTGAAGAGTATCGCCATCAACTGTTAGTCACGAGTGGTGCCTCGAGGAATGTTCGTCGACAGAGCACTGCAATGCGTCTAATTTGTTCGATGTTATCGTTCTTATCATGCATGTCGGTGGAAGTGGTGTGCTGTCCGGATTTTTCCGGGTCGTACACTCAGAGGTTTAACAGGAAGTTTCTCCCTAATTCACCTCTCATCTTGTAGGCCTATCTTCTGCCGGAGCAGTTTTTTGTAACATGTTCATAAAGCTTTCTTGCCACCTAAATGATTCCGTGGCGTCGCTCTTCGTTGTATCCTCTCGGTTTTTTGTATTAATCTAGAAAATCCACTTTAGATCGTTCTGTATGGTTACTCGGAGGTATTCTGCGATAATTATGATGGTTTATCATTATTGTGATAGATTTCCTTGCCTATTTATGGACAATATGTTGCATTAATTCACGCCCCTTTCTCTGCACCAGTCATCGAGCCTCTGCAGATACTGGAATTTACTTTGAATGTAATGGGCAACCCCCATCGTCTTCACTCTGTTCGGAATTCGAGTTTTACAACGTTTTACTCGTATTTTGCATGTAGAGAGGCGATGATAATTTGCAGCGTTTTCTGAAAAAGTTACCTCTCGGAAGTTCCGAATTTTCTAGACAGTATGAACGCCATTGCATGGGCGGGATAGTGTGTCACGTGACCGCTCGTATTCTGAACGGCATAAGTCAAGTTCAGAAAATGACTGAGTGCACCTCCCCGATTAAGATGAGCCACAGACATATCAGAGGTGAGGTGGCTCGCGTGCCTCAACGATACAGTGGAGGGGTATCTGTGGAGAGGCCAGGCAAACGTGTGGTTCCTGAAGAGAGTAGTTGCAGGGGCAACGGTCTGGATGGTTGATTGAGTTGGTCTTGTAACACCAGCTAATGTGGCTTTGCCATGCAGTTAGTGCCAATGGCTGAAAGCAAGGCGAAACTACATCATATATGATGGCATCCTCTCGGGTAAAATACTTCCAGTCTCCAAACGGAGACTACTCAGGTCGATGTCGTCATTAGGAACGACAAAACTGGTATTCTACTGATCGGAGCGTGGAATCGTAGATCCCTTAATCGGGTAGGGAGGTTGAAAAATTTAGAAATATAATTGAATCATAACAAACAATTAGTTTAAGAATCATGAAAAACGGTTATATACGTCTAAAAGACCAAGAGACACCTGAAGGTGCCAGATAAATTTTGGAACTAGGTTTTTAAGTGTAAGATGTATCTAGGGGCAGAGATAAACTCTGACAATTTCTTATTGGTTGTGAGCCGTAGACTGAAACTGAAGAAACTGCAGAAAGATAGGAAAATAAGGAAATGATGGGGCCTGGATAAATTGAAGCAACCTGAAGTTCTTGAGATTTCAGAGGGAGCTTTAGACAACAATTGACAGAAAGGGGAGGAATGGATAGCTTTTAGGAATGAAAGAATGAGGCAGCAGAGGTTCAGATCGGCAGAAAGACAAACCTTCAAATAATCCTTGGATATTACAGGAAATATTGAATTTAATTGATAAAAGGAAAAGATATAAAAAGCAGTACAGACGATTAAGAAATGAGATTCACAGGAAGTGCAAAATGACTAAGCAGTAGTGGCTAGAAGGCAAATGCAAATCTGTAATAGAATGTATAAATTGTTGAAAAATAGATACCGCCTACATGAAAATAAGAGACATTTAATGACAAGATAAGATTTTGTATGAATATCAATAACTTAAATGAAAAACCAGATCTTAGCAAAGAAGGGAAAGCTAAAGATTGGGAAGAATATACAGAGGGGCTGTAGAAAGGAAATAAACCTTTAGACAATAATGTAGGAAAAGAAGATGAAGTAGAAGATGATAGAACAGGAGATACTATACTGAGAGAAGAATTTGACAGAACACTGAAAAACTTCAGTCGAAACAAGGCCCCTGGAGTAGACGACATTCATATGGAGATGCTGAGTCTCTGGGAGAGGCAGCCATGACAAAACTATTTCACCTGGTGTGTAACATGTGTGAGATAGGCGAAATACCCTTGGACTTTAAGAAAAATGTAATATCCCCATTCTGTAGAAAGCAGATGCAGACAGGTATGAACATTATAGAAACATGAGTTTAATAAGTCATTATTGCAAATTTTAACAGGAATTATTTACAGAAGAATCGCGGAAAATCAGTTTGGATTTAGGAGAAATGTAGACAATACCTTACGACTTATCTTAGCGGACAGATAAAGGAAAGGCAAACCTACATTTCTAGCTGTTGTAGATTCGGAGAAAGCTTGTGACAACTTTGATTATAATAAACTCTTTCAATTTCTGAAGTTAGCAGAGATAAAGTATGGGGAACGGAAGTTTATTTACAACTTTGTATAAAAGTATGGGGAACGGAAGTTTATTTACAACTTTGTATAAAAACCAGACTAGAAGGACGTGAAAGGGAACCATTGGCTGGGGAGGGAGTAAGACAGGGGTGTAGCCTTTGTCCATTGTTGTTCGATTTGTACATTGAGGAAGCTGAGAAGGAAAGCAGGGAGAAATTTGGACAAAGAATTATAGTTCAAGGTGAAGAAATAAAAACATTGATGACATTCTGATTCTCTCAGAATCAGCAAAGGACCTGGAAGAGTATTTGAACTGAATGGACTGTGTGTTGAAAGGAGCGCAAAGGATGATCATTAACAAGAACAAAACTAGAGTAATGGGCGATGGGAAGAAATGCGTTTTTCAAATACAGAAATTTTTTAACATCGAATATTAATTTATTTCTAAGAAAGTCTTAGCCGGCCGCGGTGGCCGAGGGCACTGAGGCGCTCCAGTCACGGTCTGCACGGCCACTACGGTTGGGGGTTCGATTCCCCCCTCGGGCATGGATATTTGTGCCGTCCTTAGTCTTAGCTAGTTGATAAGTAGTTTGTAATCTTAGGGACTGATGACCCCGTAGTTAAGTCCCATAAGTTCTACAAACATTTGAACATTTGAAGAAAGTCTTATCTGAAGGAATTTGTCTGACGTGTTGCTTACGGTAGTGAAACATGGACGATAAAAAGTTCAGACAGGAGGAGGATAGAAGTATTTGAAATTTGGTGCTACAGACGAATGTTGACGATTAGGTGGGTAGATCGCGTATCTGACCAGAATTGGGGAGGAAAGGAATTTATGGCATACCTTGACTAAAAGAAGGGATCGATTGGTAGGACGTATTGGACATCAAGGAGTCGTGAGTTTAGCATCGGAGGGGTTTGTGTAGAGTAAAAATCGCAGAGGGAGACCAAGAGCCGAATACAGTAAGCAGAGTCAAATGGAAGTGTGTTGTCGTTCTTATGAGGAAATGAAAAGGCTTGTTCAGAATAGATTAGGGTGGAGAGCTGCAGTCTCCGGACAATAACAAGAAAATCCAACTGAAGTCCATATTTATTCGACAGTTTGAAATTTGTGATTTGCATGTGTTTAAACAGTGCGGCGCAATCATTGTTGCTTTACAACACATTAGGTCCTCTGCTGAACTCACCGCTTTGTTTTTAGTAAAGGGTTTCAGTCGAGACGAATGCGCATTGGTCGGATCTCGGATTTCGTGCGTCCACTAGCGGTGTCAGGTGTCCACGGCAGTAGGCAGTGGCCGGGCGTCTCGTGGCCCACACGGCCGTTGGGGAAGCGCTCACTCGTGGTTGATATGTTTATTTGTCGTTGGAAGCGGTGGCGGAGAACGTGGCATATCCCTAAGAACTGAATAATTTATGTGAGTATTCCCGAGTGATCAGTCGAATGGTGGCCTCGTCTTGTCACAAGGATTCAAATAGGTGGAAGTACCCTGAAGGTGATGGGCACAAAACTCACGGAAATTTTACGACACGACGACTCCACTAATCCCTCCGTACGTTGTGAGTTTACACAATGTTTACTTACATTTTATTTGGTTTGCCTTGGAGTATTCCGCACCCACTAATCCGCATACATAATCATGACGACAGACACTGATGCTCTTTTCTGGAAATTTTCCAACGTCTAAATATGCAATGGTTAAGACACTGATTATTTACAAGAAAATAAGGGGTTACAAATACTCAGCTGGCCGTCCGTTCGTGTATTGGCATTTTCTACTAACTTCAACTGCTGTAGTTGGATCATATAATTTCTTACAAATTATCGCAATTTTGTCACGTTCAGTTAGTTTTATTTCGAAAGTCATAAGGAAAAAAAATCTGTAGAACCGTTGCTATTTCGTTTTTGTACTGTCTTCGCTTCTGATAAACGATTGAGCAATCCTAGCTCTCGGTCCGTTACTATGGAGTATGTACGTGCATATTGGGACGTAAACAATACTAAAAAGTTGATAATTGTAGGAACTCTAGTAACCTAATACACAGTTTAACTACAATCAGATGATCCCATTGAGTAGACACAGTAAAGAGGTCTTCGCTTCTAGAAAATCATTATTGTGGAATGAAATATTTATGTTTAATTCACTGAAAAGCTTATCGGAGTAAATTATATCATTAAATCATTGTTCTGTATAATTGTGGAGGTAACTCTGGTGCTAAATACGTACCTGGATTGAATTTCGTCATTGGAAGTACAATAGTCAGTCTAGTGTGGCAGGCGGTGATGTGCTCTTGTAATATTTTTAATAGTTTTGATTTAGTTTAGGATGAAATTAGGATAATGTATCACTTTCAACGATATCTGTAAAAACGTAGCGGTTGATTTTATGTAGTGAAATAATAATAATAATAATAATAATAATAATAATAATAATAATAATAATAATATTCTGGTTTTACAATGTAAGTACATTTTCCAGTACCTATATTAGATTACATTAAGTTACGAATTATAGCTCTCCACTCTTCTCTGTCCTCCCATAAGTCCTCAGGAATGTTGCTCTTCCTCATTGATGACTGAACTTCCTGCATCTATGTGGTAGGTGGTCGTCCCTTTTTTCTTCTTCCGTTCGGTGTCCAGTCGAGTATGCATTTTGGAAGCCTTTCTTGTCCCATTCTTCTGACGTGTCCATACCATTTTCGATGTTTGTGTTCGATGAATTCAATAATTCTATTTTTACATTTCATTTTTTTCTGATTACTTCATTTCTTATTCTTTCTCTTCTTGATATTCTTGATGAACGTCTCCAGAAATCCATTTCTGTAGTTAATAATTTTGATTTCAGTTGCTATTTTGTTGTCCACACTTCTGCACCATATGTAATAATGCTCCGGACCATTGTTTTATATATCCTAATATTGTTATCTGCAGTTACGTATTTGTCTCAGAGAATTCCATTCAACAAAGAAATTTTCGTCTTTCCTGCATTTATTCTTGATCTAATTTCTTTTCCTGTTTCCCATCATTTGTAATTTTCACTCCTAAATATTTATATTCCTCTGTAGTTGTTATTGTTCCCATCCCTTCTTCTAATATTAAGTCTTTATTTATTCCACCAATTACCATGTATTTCGTTTTATTCATGTTGACATTTAGACCTGCTTTTTTAAATTCCTGAATCAGCTTCCTGGTCATATATACTATGTCTTCATAGTCTTGGGCTATAATCAGTTGGTCATCTGCAAATTGCAATGAATACATTGTTCTGTCATAATAATAATAATAAAGAAAGATCCGCATGATCTGAGGCGCCATTTCACAGATAGTGGGACTGTTCCCGCCGGAGGTTCGAGTCCTCTCTCGTGCATGGCTGTCTTTGTGGTGTCATTAGCGTAACTTAAGTAGTGTTTAAGTTTAGGAACAGATGACTTCGGCAGTTTGGTACCTTAGGTTTATAATAATAATAATTAATAATAGTAATAAAAGAAGATATAGAACGCTATATCATAGGAATGGACGTGGTCGAAGCTAAATTTTTGTATCATTAAGTGAGGGGGGAAAACTCTTGATATTTAATTGGGAGGTGGCAACATGGAAGTTGAAATTGGTAACGGAAGAGGGAGAAGAGATAGAGCCGAGAGTTGCACGGCGCCTAGCTGCGGAGCGCGACGCTGCTCGCCGTCGGGCATGACAGTATTTGCTGTCCTTTGCATAAGTAGGTTTAACTGGTGCCACACTGCAGACTGCTAACGACGATACGAGCTTATGGAATAGGTTCACAGATTTGTGACTGGCTGGAAGACTTCCTAAGTAATAGAACGCAGTACGTTGTTCTCGACGGCGAGTGTTCATCAGAGACGAGTGTATCGTCAGGCGTGCCCCAGGGGAGTGTGATAGGACCGCTATTATTTTCTATCTATATAAATGATCTGATGCACAGAGTAAGTTGTAATTTGCGGCTGTTTGCTGATGTTGCTGTGGTGTATGGGAGGGGTCATCTGTAACTGACTGTAATAGCATACAGGATGACTTAGACAAAATTTCTAGTTGGTGCGAAGATTGGCAGCTAGCTCTCAATGTGGAAAAATGTAAGGTGATGCGCATGAGTAGAAAAAAACAATCCTATAATGTTCGAATACAGCATTAGTAGTGAGCTTCTTGATGCTGTCGCGTCGTTCAAATATCTAGGCGTAACAATGCAGAGCGATATGAAATGGAACGAGCATGTAAGGACAGTTGTGAGTAGGGCGGACAGCCGACTTCGGTTTATTGGAAGAATTTTGGGAAGATGTACTTCACCTGTAAAGGAGACCGCCTATAAAACGCTTGTACGACCACGTCTTGAGTATTGCTCAAGTGTTTGGGACCCGCAGCAGATCAGTTTAAAGGAAGACATAGAGGCGGTTCAGAGACGAGCAGCTAGATTTGTTACCGGTAGGTTCGACCAATGCGCGAGTGTCACGGAAATGCTCCGGCAACTCAATTGGGGATCGCTGGAAGAAAGACAACGTTCTTTTCGAAAATTTCTGTTGAGTAAATTTGGGAGGGCTAGAATTTGAAGCTGAGTGTAGTACAATTTTGCTGCCGCCTACGTACATTTCACGTAAAGATCACAAAGACAAGAGAAATTAGGGCCCGTACGGAGGCATATAGGCATTCTTTTTTTCCTCGTTCAATTTGGGAGTGGAATAGGAAAGGAAATGCCTAGTAGTGGTACAGTGTACCCTCCACCACGCACCTTACGGTGAATTGCGGAGTATGTTCAAAATGTTTGTATAGCTTATGGGACTTAACTACGGGGTCATCAGTCCCTAAGCTTACAAACTACTTATGAACTAGCTAAGACTAAGTACGGCACAAATATCCATGCCCGAGGGGTATTCGATCCCCCGACCGTAGGGTCCGTGCAGACCGTGACTGGAGCGCCTCAGTCCCCTCGGCCACCGCGGCGGGCTGCGGAGTATGTATGTAGATGTAGAACTAGTGTGTAAGCTGAGGGACTGAGGAGCACATTTGATTTGTGGAGGGAGACGCATTGAGTGACAGAGTTTGCTCTTGGGCACAGAGTCTGTGTCTTGGGGCAGGTGCAGCACGGCAGACCAGCTGGGCAGCGGCTCGTAAAGCCCGCGTGGGCCGGCGGACAAGCCGTTATCGCCGTAAGCGGCCTCGCGGCGGCTACCGGCCGCGATCCTGCCTGAGCGGTGTTAACGGCCGCGGTAACGGCCGCTTCGCCGATAACACAGGCCGTCCACGTCCATAGTTCTCCGTCTGCTACATTTGTGCCGGAACCGCGACTCGAACTTGGGACCTTTGCCTTTGGCGGGCAAGCGCTCGGGATAACGTGTCGGGATAGCTCAGTGGTAGAGCGCTTGCCCACGAAAGGCAAACGTCCCAGGTTCGAGTCCCGGTTCCGGCACACAATTTTAATCTGCCAGGAAGTTTCACCATGTATTTTTTTTAAACCCTCTTACTTTTCTTAGCTAGTCAGTCAATGATAAATAATTTTGAACCACTTCTTAATATACCTTCCCATACCTGCCAACTTTTACGATTTATCCGTAAAATTTACGGAAATTGCATCATTTTACGGTTTTACGGATGGTCGGTGTTATTTTACGACTTGCACAAAAAAATGAAACAACGTTAGATAATCACACCACATATGTTCAATCGATTGTTTGTGTGGGTCGAAGATACGTCTACGATAGTCGAAACTTTATTCATTGATCTGATTGGTACTTTTAACTCTGAAGCTCGTGACGCCGAGTTCTGTGGTGACGCCATTGTAATTGAATTTAAAGGCGGGATAACAGTTCTTCAAGTTTTATGTGAATCTCAGGTGTCGAAAGGCTCTGCTCTGCAAAATTCGAAGAAGTGCTGATGAGTCAGTTATTGGCATTCAGACCTAGAACATACTTACCCATTTCCAGGATACAGATAAATACCATTTCTTTCCATCAATGAGGAAGTACTTCTTTACGTACCACCTGTGACTAAATAATTAACGTTTGCACTCAACGTGAGACAAAATTGAAGATGCACAGTTTTCTTCCATTCCTTTTTTCTTGTTTAAGTTTTCCTTTTATGCAAGAGAGAAAATTAGGCTATAGTCGAATTAAAATATCATTTGCAGTGCGTGTTATTATTTCTTGCCTTTAAACAAGCTTTATTGTGTAAAACCTTTTTCAGCTATATCATATCTGCTTAATTTGTTGAGGAAGTCCCGTTTTTGTATGCTCTAAACCAATATTCACCGTGCCTATTGCTATTTAACGTGGATTTCTTCTTGATTGTTAGTCCGCTTGAAAATGGCCTATGACATATGTAGATACGATTACATTATTGTATTTTGTAACCCTGAAAAAATCATTACTTTCGTCAAGCCGGACTATGTGGAAGCTATTTCCCAGGTTTTTTGCGTCACGTGAGTTTTACTGAAAGCCCTTTTCAAAAGTTGGCAGGTATGCCTTCCTGACAACGTTTATCTTTTGCTTATCTATGTGATTCTTTTATGCACATGCCGTAACATATTCGTCTTGACTTTTGTTTATAGCAACCTCTCTACCTGATGATGGCCTAACAGCCGAAAACTAATTTGTGCTATACAATAAATATTGTGGAATATTGCAACATTGTCATGTTTTTATTAGTTATCATGTATCAAATATCCTACTAAGAACCAACAGAACATTCAATCAACGAGGTTATTGAGCTTAATTTCGAAGTATTTCCTATTAATTTCTCTCCTATGAAGGACGTTGAGAAGGATACTGGGTGTTTGCTAATGAACTATATTACAAATTTTCAGCCACTGGTGTATCTCACAATTACGAGAAGGTCCAAGTAAATAGTATCAAAATGACAATATTTAGAGTTTCGAAAAAGAATAGAGGAAGAGGGTAAAAGCCATAAAATAGTTGAATATGTCAAAGATGTAGGATGATATTTTATTTCTGTGGGAATGGGATCTTGAACAAGGGTCCGTCGTCGAATTTACACAGGCGTACCTTAAGAAAAGAGAAACAGCTGCATGTATGTGAAGAAGTCAGATGCAAAACGAGTAGATTAAATGTTTAAATGTTTGTATAGCTTATGGGACTTAACTACGGGGTCATCAGTCCCTAAACTTACAAACCACTTATGAACTAACTAAGACTAAGGACGGCACAAATGTCCATGCCCGAGGGGGGATTCGAACCCCCGACCGTAGTGGCCGTGCAGACCGTGACTGGAGCGCCTCAGTCCCCTCGGCCACCGCGGCCGGCAAACGAGTAGAAAGCAAAGCAAAGATGGGAAAACTGAAATGTTTTAACACTACATAGGCAGTTTCACATTTCTTCAAAACCGATCTCCCTTTAAGAGCCAATATTCCAGATTTCGAATTACGAACAGAGGCCATAGTGAGTAACGTAGAAGTAGATATCATCGGAGCAGTGCAGCAACTAAAATCACTTAACAAGAACAAGTCTTCCGATCCGGATTAAATACCCATTAGATTTCTCTCTGATTATGCTGAAGCGATAGCTTCTTACTTAACAGCCTTATACAACCGCTCTCTCATAGAAGAATCTGTACCAAAAGATTGGAAAGTTGCACAGGTCACACCGATATTCGAGAAAGGCAGTAGGAGTAACCCACTAAACTACAGGCCTATTCCATTGACGTCAATTTGCAGAGGGGTTTTGGAACATATCCTGTATTCAAATACTATGAATTATCTCGAACAGAACGATCTATTGACCCAAGGTCAACACGGATTTAGAAAATATCGTTCATGCGAAACACAACTAGCTCTTTATTCACACGAAGTGATGGGTGCTGTCGACAAGGGTTCTCAAATCGATTCCTTATTTTTTGATTTACAGAAGGCTTTTGACACCGTACCTCACAAACAGCTTTTAATCAAATTGCGTGGTTACGGTATATCGCCCAAAATTTGCGATTGGATAGGGGAGTTCCTGTCAGAGAGGACATAGTTTGTAGTAATCGATGGTAAGGCATCGACTAAAACAGAGGTGATATCGGGCGTTCCACAGGGTAGTGTTATTGGTTCTGTGCTGTTCCTTATTTACATAAACGATTTAGGAGAAAATCTAAGGTAGCTCTCTTAGGCTGTTTGCATTTACCGACAAGTAAAATCATCTAAAGATCAAAACCAACTGCAGAACGATCTGAATAAGATATCAGTATGGTGTAAAAATTGGCAATTGACTCTAAATAATGAAGTGTTAAGTTGTCCACATGAGTACGAAAAGAAATCCGTTAAACTTTGTTTACAAGATAAATCAATCAAACGTGAAGGCCGTAAGCTGCACAAAATACCTAGGTATTACGATTACTTCATACTTAAACTGGATAGAACACGTAAATAATGTCGTGGGAAAGGCGAACTAGAGACCGCCTTGTATTGGCAGAACCATTAAAAGATGCAACAGAACTACTAAAGATACTGCATACACTACGCTTGTCCGCCATTTTTTAGAGTATTGCTGTCCATTGTGGGATCCTTATTAGGTGGGTTTAACGGAGGACATGGAAAGAGTCCAAAGAAGGGCAGCTCGTTTTGTATTGTCACGATGCAGGGGAGACAGCGTTACGAAAATGATACAGGACGTGGAATGGGAATCATTACAGCAACGGCGGTTATCGCTGCGGCATGGTACACTTACGAATCTCCAGTCGCCAACATTCTCCTCCGATCATCAGAATAATATACGAGAAATCAGAGCTCGAACAGAGGGATTCAGGTGTTCTTTCTTCCCGCGCGCTATTCGAGAATGTAATGGGAGATGAATAGTATAAAGGTGGTTCGATGAACCCTCTGCGAGGCACTTCAATATGATTTGCAGAGTATTCCGTGTAGATGGAGATGTAGATGATCAGAGCTCGAGGGCCGCTTTTGTCGTGAGGAACCTTCGGCCAAGTTTGCGCTTTCATTTCTCAGCGGCTGAGGTACTTCACATTTTCAAATCTTTTCTAGATATGTTTTGTGCAAAGATTTGAAAAATAACATTATCGTGGTTAAAGATTAAGTGTTTTTTTTCAAAGGCAAGCGTCAATTTCCTGACCCAAATTTTATGGTCGAATGTAGCAGTACCTTACTAAATGACTAATCCGTTGCAGACGGAGTTGCCGGATAGGACGTTCACCGGAGGTGAGACGCGGATTTCTCACTTTATCCCGGAAACCGAGCAGCAGTCAATGCATTGGCATCACAGTTTCTCTGGTGAAGAAGAATTGTAGGCCCGGTAGAGAAAGTGATGTGCTCGGTGCTGTGGTACAGAAGAGGCATCCTTCTTAGGCCGGTATTACACTGTCATATTTCTTCGTCAAAAAATTACATTATATATTTATATCATAAAAATTTGATAGTGTAATATGAAACTTTGACATATCTCTGCTTTTGTCAAAAAATATGATCATATCTAGTGCTCGCAGTAGATTATATCTACTGTTCACTGCAATGCGAAATATAACCGCTTGGAACGCTAGCATCGCTGTAGCTCTTGGACGGCGCTTATTTGAAAACAAACGTCCTTGTTTCAAAACGTGACGTCCAAGTTTATTTGGTGTGTGCTGTCATCTGAAGCAAGCGAAGCACTATATAATCGCAGACACCCTGAATAAGAACAGATTGAGGAGACTCGAATGGCGGAGGTACTCAACGGAGAAATTCAGCCCGGGTGTAAGAAGAAGATTAATGGCCTCATGTGTTACATCAACCACAAAATAAATAGAAATATATGAAGCGGATTTTATAAGCTCTCCGCTCTTCTCAATCTAGTAATAATGGACGCTGTTTCTGCTCTGTTGAGAGGTTCTGGTAAGCGTTCTTGTCCGTCCAGTAAGTTAATCCTTCTCCTATAGGGAACATTTCATTGCCAACATGAGCAAGTTACACCGCCGCGTCGTAAGTAAAATTCAACCCCAGTAGCAAGAAATTGCTGCGTCACTGAAAACCTGTCTTCTGCCGATATAGTCTTCTGACCTACATATACTGATTTTTAATGTGTGGAGCCACTTTCCTGAGTAAATACCGATAAGTTGTATCATCCATTCTCCAGTAATTTATATGTGACTTGCCGCCCATCGCTTGCAGCTCCTGCAACACGAAATGATTTCTACAGTTTCCCCAAGTAAGCCCCTCATTTTTCTTCAGAATGCAGTTTTCGTAGTAGCAATGACAGCGCATGATAACATGTGTTTACTGTCAGCCATCTTGAAATATGTTCAAAAATATGACGACAGTAAAAAAAAAAAAAAAAAAAAAAAAAAAAAAAAAAAAAAAAAAAAAAAAAAAAAGTTCAAATGTTTGTAGAGCTTATGGGACTTAACTACTGGGTCATCAGTCCCTAAACTTACAAACTACTTATGAACTATATACATGTGGCGTCTTTTCCGAGAGAACAGACGTCACTTCTGATCCTGCAGTTGTTATTATTCAACATTCATAGAATATATGACATCAACTGCGATTGGGCAAAGCTGAAAATGTGTACCGAGCTGGGATTCGAACCCGGGTCGCCTGCTTTCTAGGCAGTTGCGCTGACCCTTACACCACTGGGGACACAGTGATCACCGCCCCTGCAAGGACTACCTAGGCACGCCTCCCGGCAGATACAAATTTTCAGCCTTGCCCTGCCCACAGTACTCAAACACGTAGTTATGAAACTAATTCCCGTAAGAGTGAGGGCTTCAAACTTGCCCACCCCTGCCCACTAACGATAGGATCATTGCCCGTCACCGGCATACTATATATATACATGTGGCGTCTGTTCCGAAAGAACAGACGTCCCTTCTCATCCTGCAGTTGTTATTATTATTTCATATTCATAAAATATATGAGACTGCGCCTCGGTTGCACAGTGGTAGCGTGCCAGACTACAAATCCAAAGGTCGCGGGTTCGATCCATGCCAGGTCCTAGGATTTTTATCTGTCATTTTCCACTTCTTTCACCTCTGGCAGTATTGCTCATGTGAAAAATACCGAGTAGCACCGTGGTTCGGAACCCACGTTAAACGTAGGTCCCCCTATAACTGGCTGGGTAAGTCAGTTCGAAGGTCGGAGGAAGGCAACGGCATACCACCTCCAAACAGGACCATGCCTAGTAAAGCACTGTGGTGTTCAAATCAATCTTAGGATTGTTGACTGCTTTACCTTTTTACCTTAGAATATATGACATCAACTGCGATTGGGCAGGGCAAGGCTGGGAATTTGTATCTGCCGGGAGGCGTGCCTAGGTAGTCCTAGCAGGGGCGGTGATCACTGTGTCCCCAGTGGTGTAGGGGTCAGCGTAACTGCCTAGAAAGCAGGAGACCCGGGTTCGAATCCCGTCTGGGTACACATTTTCAGCTTTTCCCAATCGCAGTTGATGTCATATATTCTATGAATGTTACTTATGAACTAGCTACGACTACAGACGGCACAAATATGCATGCCCGAGGGGGGATTCGAACACCCGACCGTAGTGGCCTTGCAGACGGTGACTGAAGCGCCTCAGTCCCCTCGGCCACCGCGGCCGGCGACGACACTAACACCCCTTTTTAGCGTCACGTCAAAGATTTACATCAAAAAAATATTACGAACATACGATGATATTTTTATATCAAAGATTTGATCAAAAATTTGACAGTGTAATACCTGCCTTATTGACTTGACGACCAGAGGCGAAACAGTGAACGCCGAGCGTTACTGTGAGACTCCAGAACGAGAGGCGTGGAACGCCTGCCGCAGCAGCTGTGCTGCTCCGTGACGGCGGTCGTCCGCACGCGGCTCGGCGCCTCGTTAAAAATGTAGGCAGACGTGGTTAGTGGGTGCGCGCCTGTTCCTCCAGAGGCAGTGCCCGGCCCGCCTCCTCGCGTTACACGTTATACAGATGCTGCCGCGCAGATAGGCCGCCGCGTGACCGCCCCGCCGCCTTGCAAAACGCGGCCGCCCGGCCCTCACGAAATGCGCTGCAGGCCGGCGGTGACAGCTGGCACGTTACTCCTCAGCGGTCGCTCTTCTGCTTACTCTCGTTGAACCGCTTTTTCTGTCACGAGTACTTGTCACTGCAATTCTCGTCATCTCCGTGGGTTACAAGTTAACTGTCATTGATTGTCACCGCGGAGCCGAGCGGTCTAAGGCGTCTCGCTGCGGAGCGCGCGGTTGCTCGCCGTGGAGGTTCGAGTCCTCCCTAAGCTACATCTACATACATACTCCGCAATTCACCGTAAGGTGCGTGGCGGAGGGTACACTGTTCCACTACTAGGCATTTCTTTTCCTATTCCACTCAGAAAATTGAACGAGGAAAAAGAAGACTGCCTATATGCCTCCGTACGAGCCCTAATTTCTCTTATCTTGTCTTTGTGATCTTTACGCGAAATGTAAGTAGGCGGCAGCAAGATCGTACTACACTCAGCTTCAAATTCCGGCCCTCTAAATTTACTCAACAAAAATTCACGAAAAGAACATCGTCTTTCTTCCACCGATCCCCAATTGAGTTGCCGGAGCATTTCCGTGACACTCGCGCATTGGTCGAACCTACCAGTAACAAATCTAGCTGCTCGTCTCTGAACCGCCTCTATGTTTTCCTTTAAACTGATCTGCTGCGGGTCCCACACACTTGAGCAATACTCAAGACGTGGTCGTACAACCGTTTTATACGCGGTGTGTGTGTTGTCCTTAGGTTAGTTTACCTAGGTTTAAGTAGTTTGTAAGCTAAGGACTGATGACCAAGCAGTTTGGTCCGATAGAATTACAAACATTTGAACATTTTTGAATTGATAGTCGACGCGGAGATTCAGAGTTCTATCAAATGTTTCTATAGTCTATGAGACTTAACTACGGGGTCATCAGTTTCTAAAATTACAAACGACTTATGAACTACTTACGAACTAGGACGGCACAAATATCCATGCCCGAGGGGGGATTCGAACCCCCGACCGTAGTGGCCGTGCAGACCGTGACTGGAGCGCCTTAGTCTCCTCGGCCACCGCGGCCGGCCAGAGTTCTATCCACCTTATATATTTCTGTGATGGTAAAGGTCTGTGAGTAGTTCTCTTACCCTCTTAATGCGAAAAAACAGCTACTCGAATAAATAAGAATTAACAAGCAAGCTATCGTTATACCAATAGAGTGTCTGAATCTGGTAACGATTATAAAGAAATTTCTTTGGTGCTATACCAGAGTTGAATGAAGAACAGTAAAATGTTACTTACCCATGGATTCCTAGGGGCATCACATTTCTTGAATACGTACAACAGATCTAGAACTGAGGAGACGATCGCTACTATTGCCATTATTGGAAGAATTTGGGTAGCAGACACACATTTGATTACATTAACTTGATTGATTGATTTTCTCAGGGAAGCCAAAACAGTTTTCGTCCAACCCGCCACTGCCCACACCGAAACTAAGTTTATTGTGCGATATCGCTGACTGTATATGTAGTAAAGCCAACCAATGCCATTAAACAGTGCAAGGATTCCCTTTACCAGTTCTTTATTAGACACAATTTTTTCGGGTATGGTTGTCCCAAATGTTCTGTGCCTTTTGCTGTCCGCCGGCCGCGGTGGACGATGGGACTGAGGCGCTCCAGTCACGGTCTTCACGGCCACTACGGTCGGGGGTTCGAATCCCTCCTCGGGTATGACATTTTGCACCAGCTGTTTTAAAGCTTCAATTGCAAAATTTTGCTAGCCTTAGTTACGACACGTAAATCAATGTAAGCGTCTGATGATGGAAAAGGCAGTTTGAAACGTCATTATGGAAAAATAACACGTATAAAAGCAACTAGCTACAACTAATTCGTTAGGGTATACTGTACATTACGTTCCGTTTCAACAACTACAATGTTGTAATGGAATTACAAGTAACAAAAATATTTATTGATATTAATGCGAGAAAGAATAGAAATACAAAAAAGGTAGTCGGCTCGGTAAACCCAGTCGATAATCAATCAGGAGTGAAACTAATTCTTTTTTACCTCATATAAGTCATTTGAGTGCTCGAATTTTAACATGTTAATATCCACAAACATTAATAGCAAGCAGTTGAAATTTATCTTAAAACATTTTTAACGACTCATTGAATATGGGTGGGTTATTTCCGTAAAACTAAATTAATTACGGTATCATTTCTTTGTACATTTAAAAAATATTGAAAGTTATAGCCCTTGAGCATAGTATACACTGACTGTATTACACAGAAACTAAACGGTAAAAAAATGAAATGGCATAATGTGAATATAATTTATATTTCGCCATTTTCTACAACTGCTACTTCCTTTAGACCAGCGCAGTCCCGTTTACACAAGTCATTGGATTCGCCGCAGTTATTACCATGGACTGAAGGTACTTGAGTGGTCGCCGACTGCGGTGGCCGAGGGGACTGAGGCGCTTCAGTCACGGTCTGCACGGCCACCACGATCGGGGTTCGAATCCCCCCTCGGGCATGGATATTTGTGCCGTCCTTAGTCTTAGCTAGTTCATAAATAGTTTGTAAGCTTAGGGCCTGATGACCCCGTAGTTAAGTCCCATAAGTTCTACAAACATTTGAACATTTTGAACCCGCACACGGATCCAACACAGCGCATTCTAAGCCTTTCAGTAAGTAATATTACTTCTCTTCATATGCATTCAGTAAGTGGTATTCCCACTTCATATGCATTCACGAGCCTTCAAATCGCTCCATTTTCGAAACGTTCGAAAATCGGACACACATTCGTACTCTCGTCTGTTTAGTTTCACACACAAAATCGCTTCACAAATTACGTGACATTCCTCCTGAATCTCTCAGTCTTTTCTGTAGCTATTTTAATTTGTTCACGCTTCTTAACCCTGTAATTAACCAATTATTGAAAAAATGAGCGGGGAAATTGAAATGGGGTTATTGTGATAAATTACAAAGAGTGTTTTCATAAAATACAAAATTTATTTTAATTTACCATTACAGGGTCAATACAGTCAGGTTGCTGGAGCGGACGCAGTGGGGCTTTGGACCTTCAGAGTCCCCCCTGTTAGATTTTTTCTGTTTCTTTGGGGACTTTCGAAGCAATCGTATGCATACAGGCTCCTTGCATGTAGTGAAAATGTGCTTTGTTCCTTTATTGTGTGTGAAATTGCTGGAATAACGTTCCGAGAACGCTTGCTGCGCTTCACGCTAGCCATCTCGACACGCTAATGCGTTCGCGTGAAAAATTTACGATTGTCATTTCTGACGTCGACACACTTACAGTGTAGCGTGTATCGCAAAGGTGCCCTAGAGTGGACTCCGTGTGTGCACGAGGTAAAAAGCGGAAGCAGGGGCACAGAAATGCGACCAGTGACATCCGTCCACTACATTGGACGCCGCTCACCACAGACGTAATCGGAGGGTTTACATTTTTTAATAGGGATGACTCTCAGAACACAAACGTTGGCTGCTGACAAACATTTCCGCCCCGGAGAGCGGGCAGCGGCGCTGGGTGGTGTCTCCTGTCCTTCACGGCGAAAGCGCGCCAGCCGCAGCCGCTTTAGTCCCCTCCATCTGTTTCCGTGTCATTTCTTTGGGTACCTGTGCATGTTGGGATATGCGGAAATGAAGCGGCTGATGTGGCTGCCAAGGCGGCCTGCGGTGACCCAAATGTCACAGAGTGTGCCATTCCCTTGCGGGACGTCTACTCTGCGCTGCGCCAGAGGTCCCTTCAGCTGTGGGAGGAGACGTGGCTGGCAGCGACAGGTAATAAACTGCGGTTGGTTAAACCAACTGTCCGACCGTGGCGAACCTCCTGCCAGCCATGCAGATGTTTCGAAGTGACACTGACGCGCCTTCGCATTGGACACAGCCCTTTGACCCACAGCTTTTTATTCCGTCGGGAGAATCCACCGATTTGTGATGCTTGTGGCGTGCAAATCACTATACGCCACATTTTAATTGAGTGTATTTTATATCGTGCTGAGAGGGCAGCGGCTAATCTTGGTCGTGCCCTACCCATTGTTTTAGGTGACGACGAGGCGAGTGTGACGAACGTTTTACAATTTTGTGAACGTTCCCGACTCTGGCCTAAGCTCTTAGACCGGAGTTTTTAGTGTGTTACAGGAGGGCTCGCTGATGCCTCTAACATACACACCACTCAACTGCTCTCCAAGCGAGCTGATCCACAAGTCCCACTCTCTCTCTCTGCGCGAGCTACAATGGTATGCGATACATGATCTTTGCCAAAGATGAAACTTCACAGAGTTAAGTACACATATCGATACACACAGTAGAAGCAATATTATTCATTTTTTTGCAAGCAAGTTACTCGACACAAAACAGGAGGCACAATATTAGACGTTTTCTTACAATTTTTTTTTTTTTTTTTTTTTTTTTTTTTTTTTTTTTTGGACCCGTTTCAGACTCCAAGAAGTAATGTGATTCCGTGACCACGAAACTGCTTGGAACACGGTCGCTCATTCCGCCGCCGCCGTGCTACGCCCGTTAGGTTCGGGAACCTTCGCAGTTTTGATTTGTGTACACTCTGCTGGATCGCACAGTCGATGCGCCGTAACTCAGCCGGTTAGCGGCGGCCATTATTATACGGGCCGGCCGCGGCGGCTGTTAGGATACGGCGGTGTCTGCGGGCCGCTCCTCGTTTTCGGTAATGCGCCGCTCGTGACCGCCGTGCTGCCCGCATACATGAATACGCAGTGCCGGCAAACAGGCACTTCTCCTTACCGGCCGGGCCTATTGTCTTAAGGAAATAGTGTAGAACCGCCCAAATTGCTGGCCGGCCGCCGATTAGACCGATCGCACTAAATTTGAGCTCGTGTTCTCCCTAACAGGATAATCGTCGCGAGATCACGTAAAAGGCCATCGTAGCCGTGTTAAATCGGCACTACTTTTTATTTTCCCATCTTACTGTCTCCTCATTGCGAACCCGGATCGATTTTTAGACTACGGGTAGGTTCTAAGTACCTTCGTATGAATATATATGTTTGAAGAATATATTGAAACGGAATGGAACGATAATTGAAACAAATTGTTCGACAATTGTTACAGCGAATTCCACGATCATGTGTTAATAACCTCGGGCATGGATATTTGTGCCGTCCTAGTTCGTAATCAGTTCATAAGTAGTTTGTAAGTTTAGGGACTGATGACCCCGTAGTTAAGTCCCATAAGCTTTACAAACATTTGAACATTTTTGTGTTAATAACTCCTCATCTCGGACGTCCGGCCGCATTCACTTACTTTGTAGTCTTCGCACAATATTTCGCTTAAATTTTATTTTTGACGAACCGTCTAACATACTGTCGGTTATCTTTTTCTAGATATTAAATGAGGGCCGCGTGGAGTAGCCGAGCGGTCTAAAGCACCTCGCTGCGGAGCGCGCGGTTGCTCGCCGTGGAGGTTCGAGTCCTACCTGGGTCATGGGTGTGTGTGTTGTCCTTAGGTTAGTTTACCTACGTTTAAGTAGTTTGTACGCTGCGGACTGATGACCACGCAGTTTGGTCCGATAGATTTACAAACATTTGAACATTTTTATTAAATGAGGAAAAAGGAGATAAGTAAATCTGTAACATGCTAAAGCGTGTAAATTTGTTGAGGCACAGAGATACGAGTGGACTCCCTCTCTATGCTGCTCTTTGGTGGATGAAACGAAAACTTGTCAGAAGACGTCACGAAGCAGACAGCGCCAGAGAGACGTGCAAATGCGCTCGTGTCGTCTCGCCTCTGAGCAGATGGAGGAGTGGCCGAGCGTTCTAAGGCGCCTTGCTGCGGGGCGCGCGGTTGCACGCCGTCGGAGGTCCGAGTCCTCTCTCGAGCATATGTGTGTATATGTTGTCCTTAGGATGGTTTAAGTAGTTTGTAAGCCTAGGGACAGATGACCAAGGCAGTTTGAGTCCATTAGGTTTACAAACATCTGAACATCTGCTTCCATGTTCGCCGTACGGTCACTTTGTAATACTGTACGGTGTACACAACATTTTATCGGTATCGAGGTCAATGTTATCGACTCGAGTAAAATTAATATACCAGACTGAACGACGGAAGTAAGTAATTTTTGCTACACTTTCGGTTTGAGGAAACGAACGTTCCATATATTACACATTACGGAGTATAAGTAGTATTTTTATTATTTTTTTTATTTTTTTTAACTTATGGGACTTAACTACGGGGTCATCAGTCCCTAAACTTACAAACTACTTATGAACTACCTTATACTAAGGACGGCACAAATATCCATGCCCGAGGGGGGGGGGGATTCGAACCCCCGACCATAGTGGCCTTGCAGACCGTGACTGGAGCGTCTCAGTCCCCTCGGCCACCGCGGCCGGCGTAGTAATTTAACGTAATAATAATCTGCCTACTGTCAAAGCAGGTGATTTTCTGTACTGATGGTTGTTTGTACTGATGTTTTTGGGTAAAACAGAGGTGAAGAATATTTTGCATCTGGATCCTCCAACATTTCCTAAATTAAACCTTTTCTGGCAAAAGGAAGAGCAGAATGAATAATATTTTCTTTATTCATAATAATTTGGACGTCAAGGGAAACACGTATCTGCCTGCACAGCGTGCCACGGTCTTACAGTCCCTTGTCTCAAAATACAGACCAGCTGCTGCACCCAAGACGAGTGTTCCAACAAAAGGGATGTGGGATGATAACCAGTCGTGCAGTGCTTTTCAGCCTAAGGCAGTTCAAGGTACGGGGGTAAAAATCCATTACTCCAGCCTTCTTGTTATATTTTGGCCGCGCGTCTGCAATAATTGGAAGAATCCTCGAGAAACACATCAAATATAAGTTTCGTCCACCGTCAGAATTGAAGAATATGTTATGTTCGGTGAAAGGCGATCTTGACCTTTCTAAACGCTGTGTTTACAAGATGCCACGCCAGTCTGGTAAATCCTTTATTATGTACATATCGCACTGACAAGAACGATGTGTTTAACACCGTCGGCATACACTACTGCTTCAACCTGATAAATCAGCGTGGCGAAGCATTGTCTGAAGACGGGACATCGCAGGCTTTATGAGCATACAGCGTCGTTTTTCTGTGACTGTATTCAAAGATGCCGTACATATCCGTAGCACAGATAATCGCATCAAGGGACTGCGAGATTTCGAGTAAGTAACACCTGGAATCCAAAACAGGCTGACATAAAATTTCAGCAGGAGGAAAAATCTCCTACTTAACATACAGACAGCACAAACATCCATGCCCTAGGGGGATTCGAACCCCCGACGGGGAACGGCCTCGCGCATCGTAGCATAGCGCCTCAATGCGCTCGGTCACTCCGCCGCGTCTCCTCCTTAACTCTTTCTCATTAAGCTGCTGACTTGTCAAACGGGGTCTCTGTAAAATTTACTGAATAGGTTCATTATACATACTCCCAATCTTCTTAAAAAAGGAGGAGGAAAAACGAGTACTTCGTCGCATTGGCTTAACATAGATTCAATTTAATCGCAACGAAAAGTTGAAATTTTTATTTTATTACGTGTAACGGAAAAGAGTTATCGCATTCGGAAGCATTAGCAGGGAGTGGCCACTGTGTTCAGCGGATTAACACTAGTAAACCATGTTTTCCTAGCTATCCGAAGCACCGTAAGTCGAATGACCGTACAAAACTAGTTATGTGAAATAGATGCCTGCGTGACATTCGTTCTATTGCGCTTATCAGTCCCTAGACTTACAAACTACTTAAACGCTGAGGACGACAACACACACCTCAGGAGCTCAGCATTAATTTGCTGAGTACGGGCTTGGCGAACCCGGAGTCCCGAGCTGTGGACTGTGTTGCGCCAACAGTCCACCGCACCGTAAGCTCTGTGCGTGCTTCAACGACCATCGTTCGGCGCGACGGTTGAACGTTGTACGTTTCAGAGCCCGGGGATCTTGGATTAATCGCCCGGGTCGCGAGGACGCTACAAACCTAAAAAAAAAAAAAAAAAAAAAAAAAACCTCAATCTCAAGGTGTGCTACGTGCCGAGGAGATGCATGGATGTTGAGGTTGAACAGTCGCTAGCGAGCAACCTCTGCGGAACCTGCCGCACCTCAGTTGTGTAAGGCTTACCCAGGCAAGCGGGGCTCTGCCTGGGTGGACGTATAGTTCGCTAGCTGCTCATGGGAACAGCACGAAACGAGCAATTAATAGCGTGGGCGGTGACAAAAACGCCGTCTCTAAGAGAGGAAAGATGAGACATATGGCCCACATACGTTCCCTTCCTTGACCACGCCATGGGAGGAACGTAGGGATAAAAGCAGGGATGAGCCGCACTCTCCCAAATTCCACACTCCAGTGGAATAGCGGCGGTTTTCTCCCCGCTTAGCTGAGCTGCGACAACTCCTCGGCACCTCACATTCATTTTGCATCGCCCACCAGGAGACCTGGTTCTCCAAGTCGCGCAACCCTGCCCTACCTGGCTATCGGGACTATTATCGTAATCGTGGTGTCTGCATCTGTGTCCCTACCACTGTCTACAGCGAACCTGTTCCTCTCCAGACGCCTTTGGAAGCTGTGGCTGTCAGGGTAAGGGCTGCATTGGAAGTTACCTTCTGCAACGTCTATCTGCCCAACACGTCCTGGCTGCACTGATTGCTCAGCTACCCCCACCTTTCCTAGTACTTGGTGATTTTAATGCACGTAACCTATTGTGGGGTAGTACTGTGACTACTGGGCGTCGTAGAGATGTCGAAGCATTATTGTCTCAACTCGACCTCTGCCCCCACGCATTTTAGTGCGGCATACGGCACCTACTCAGCCATCGATTTATCTGTATGTAGCCCAGGTCTTTTACCATCCATCCACTGGAGAGTTCACGACGACTTGTTTGGCAGTGACCACTTTCCCATCTTCCTATCACTGCCCTAGCGCCAGTCCCCTGAACGATTGCCCCGATGGGCTCTTAATAAGGCAAATTGGGACTCTTTCATTTCTGCTGCCACAATTGGTTCCTCAACACATGCGAACATATATGCGGTAATCGACAGCGTCACCTTGACCATTATTTCTGCGGCCGAGTGTGCCATTCCTGTTTCTTCTGGGTCGCCCCGGCAGAGGACAGAGCCCTGGTGGTCGCCAGAGGTCGCTCAAGCAATTCGTAGGCGAGCTCTGCAGCGTCACATCTGTGGAGAACCTCATACTTGTCAAGAGGCTCTATGCCCGAGTTCGCCTCCTAATCCGAAGACGCAAGCAACAGGTATGTGTCTACCATTGGATCACGTACTTCCCCATACCAGGTGTGGACAGAGATAAAACGTGTTTACGTCTACCAGAGCCCTTTCAGTGTACCTGGGATTTCTGTAAATGCAGTAGTTTGCACAGATCCACATGCAGTTGCCGAACACTTCGCTGAGCTGTACGCTCAGAGCTCTGCATCGGTGCATTATCCACCAACCTTTCACGCTCCGTTTAGTGAATGGGAACTCCTTAGTGCTCTTATCACTGCCCTGACACAGCCCCTGGGCCAGACCGCATCCACAACCAGATGGTAAAACGCTTGTCAGAGGAGTCGAAACAACAACTTCCAACCATGTTTAATCGCATTTGGATCGATGGTGTCTTCCCCTCTCAGTGGAGAGAGCATATCATCGTTCCAGTGCTCAAACCTGGCAAAAACCCGCACGAATTGGACAGCTGCCGACCCATCAGTCTCACCAACGTTCTTTGCAAGCTGCTAGAACGTATGGTGAACCGGCGGCTTGCTGGCTCCTTGAGTCTTGCGGTCTCCTGTCTCCATGTTAGGGTGGTTTCCGCAAAGAGAGCTCAGCCTTGGACAACCTTGTCCACCTTAAGTCCGCCATCCGGACAGTATTTTCAAGACGCCAACATCTGATAGCCGTCTGTTTGATTTGTCTAAGGCCTATTGACACGACCTGGCGACACCACATTCTTAATACGTTACCTGGATGGAGTCTTCGGGTCTCGCCAGATGGAAGTAATAACGTTTCGTGAATTCGCATTCTAAAGGACCGTATGTGTAAGTGGTTTATGTTTAGTAAAAAAAAAAAAAAAAAAAAAAAAAAAAAAAAAACACCGCGTATCGGGCAGCTAAAAGGCCACAACTGCACGGACGATCAAATTGTTAGCAGTGGAAATGAAACATTTTGTAACTGTCTCTGTAAATGACGTTCTTTATTAGTATCGTTCCCAGAATCGTATTTTCACTCTAATTGATACGGAATTGATACTGGTGAGAGCTTTTCGTCAAAAAGGTACGCAAACACTGTTGACACATATGCTTTTATTCCGAAGGCGATGGTCATGTATCGCCCTTCATTCCGTCTCTTCCATTCAGCCTTAATAAGTACAATACACGAGCTCGTCGGCCACATTCACTGGAATTTACTTTTAAACGTCAGTTTAATTTAATGAAAAATGCCCTTCATGTACAAACAAAAATGTTCGTTTTTTCAGCTGTAATAAAATTGTAATTTTGAAATTATGTTTCAAAAATAACAATGAAAAAATTACTAATACAGGTGATAAGCCAGATTGTAATAACGAAATTCTGTTTTGCTATGAAGTAGAATGTTAATTGCGAACACGTTTGGTAATGCATCAATTAATTCTAAAAAAATTGTTGGTAAAAGATTCGCCGTCGTGAAGAGGTCGCGGACTCCCATTCTTGGACTGTCAGCTCGCCTCTTTCTGCCATCCACGGAATCGTGTACGGCTGTGCTGCTGTGTGTGCAGCATTCGTTCGCTGAATTCCTTCGCAGACGAATATCAGTCCTTTGAAAGCTTCCCATTGTGACGTAACGGTGCATAAAGAAAGCGTTCTTCCCATGATACGATATAACTACATCACTGACAGCACCTTATGTTTTCCCATGGTCATTGTTAAACGTAAATCGTAGTCATGTTGTCATGGATTTGCGTGTTCATATATTTAGTTTTATTCCAAAGGCCCGTATAAATTAACCATCCTTTTTACACTTCGGAAATTTTTATATCAGGAATTTCCTTTCATATTTTTTCTAGTGTGGTGAGTTATGTTCACTGTTCGAGGTTTTGTGCGTTTAGTGTAATGTTAAGCGCAATTGCTGTAGAAGAAAAGATTCCACCTGAACTATTCTTTTGAAGTGAGTTCCATTTGAAATAGGAGGCAGTGCATTCGCCGTGAAGTGCAGCTGTAGAATTAAAATATTAGCAACTGTTGACACGCATCTGTTGGTACGCGAGTACAGGCCTGTACTTAGCACAGCCGCGCTCACACTGCGCCTGCACGCGCTCTGTGTAGGCTACCCGCTGTTCGAAGATCTTCCGCGGAGAGCATTCGCAGAGTGCAGGCCTTGCGGCTGATGTCGGAGTGAGTTTCGCTGCTTGTCGGACATCGATGCTCGGGGAACAAGGAAGTATTCTACATACATGGCTTTCTTTTAAGAAACTAATTTGAAATTATTGATAGAGCTGAAGCATTGAATTAAAATTTGTGGTGCGGCCGGGAATCGAACCCGGACCTCCATGCTTACTAGCAGACGGCCGCACCACAAATTTTAATTCAATGCTTCAGCTCTATCAATAATATCTTTGACATATTTGAGACGAAAATCCGTCTCAGGGATTCTTTCATTGTATTTAATTGATATTTATATCACCATAACAGGATTGTACCACCATGTCCATTGCTGAGGTGCTATTCCGCTGCATGGAGAGCCTTGGCAGTAGTGGCAATTATCTTTGGAACAAAGAAGCTGAATTAAAGTTTGTGTTGTGGAGGGAAATCGTACATAGACTATTCCGAGGCGCCTTAATAATTAGTGGTGTGGTAGTCTAACGGTTAAGACGTCTGTCTAGTAAGCATGGAGGTCCGGGTTCGATTCCCGGCCGCACCACAAATTTTAATTCAATGCTTCAGCTCTATCAATAATGTCTTTGACATATTTGAGACGAAAATCCGTCTCAGGGATTCTTTCATTGTATTTAATTGATAATTTGAAATTCGTTATTTTAGCAATAGGGATAAGTTACTAGCAGGGTCGCAACTTGGACATTTTCTTAGAAGTCGACCTAAGCCCTCCATAATATTAAAAATAGACGTCTTCTTACAAGTCGACCTAAGCCCTCAAAAATAAAAAAAAAAATAAAAAATACTCTGTCTCCCTGCCGCCAGTTCTAGAAAATACCCTGTGTGTGTTCTTGGACGCTTACCGGCTTATATACGACAACTTGCTCTTTTCACTGCGTGTTGTTCGCTAATGTCGACCCGTGACTTGTCCCACAGACTGAGATATATTTATATATTTTAAGTTTCTGCAAAGGATAGTTAGCTTATATGTCGTCAGTTTCTGTATGTTTTTCACACGACACTCGCAAACTTACTTTTTTTCAGGTTGTCAGCAATTAAAACGTAAGGTACCGTAAAGCAGTCAACAATCCGAAGATTGAAGGCCAGCCGCGGTGGCCGAGGAGACTGAGGCGCTCCAGTCACGGTCTGCACGGCCACTACGGTCGCGGGTTCGAATCCCCCCTCGGGCATAGATATTTGTGCCGTCCTAGTTCGTAAGTAGTTCATAAGTAGTTTGTAAGTTTAGGGACTGATGACCCCGTAGTTAAGTCCCATAAGCCTAACAAACATTTGAACATTTGAAGATTGAAGACCGCAGTGGTTCACTAGGCGCGGTCTTGTATGAAGCTGGTATGCCGTTGTCTTTCTCCAACCTTGGATGTGACTTACCCAGTCAGTTACGGGGGAACCTACAGTTTAACGAGGGTTCCGAACCACGGCGCTGCTCGATAGTTTTCACATCAGCACCATTGCCACACGTGAAAGAAGTGGAAAGTGACAGATAAAATTCCTATCGATTGCTAATGTAAATATAAGCTTGAGGTTATTTGATTGAGGGATTGCAAATATAGGGTGTTAATCGTCCGTATAGTTTTTCGGAAGAGGTTGAAACAGCGCGTTTCAAAAATGAAAGTGAATGATGAATAATATGATGATGAGAGACTTTTTACAACGGAAGCGAATAAATCTAAGCGCCCGAAGGCTGAAAGGAGCTGTGTATCTAGCAGAGTGCCGGCCGCGGTGGCCGAGGAGACTGAGGCGCTCCAGTCACGGTCTGCACGGCCACTACGGTCGGGGGTTGAAATCCCCCTCGGGCATGGATATTTGTGCCGTCTTTAGTATAAGGTAGTTGATAAGTAGTTTGTAAGTTTAAGGACTGATGACCCCGTAGTTAAGTCCCATAAGCTTAACAAACATTTGAACATAACAAACATTCTAGCACCTCCATGTTCTTGTTACAAAACTCTCGTTCTTTTACTCGTAGGCTTAATACCGCTGTGGATGTACAGTGAGTATAAGGATATGTATGGCTGGGGGTCGGCACGGGTAGTACGGTTGTGGGCGTGTAGTGAGTGGTAAAGTGCGCCTGTCAGCCCTGCAGTGTGTGGTTCCTCAGCCGCGGCAGTAGCCACTACTATACGGCGCCCGCGGCAGCCGGCGCGGCGGTCCCGCTAGCCGGCGGCAGATGCGCCGCTGCCCACTCGGCCTCATTCCGCGGCTCGCTAACGGTCGCGCTCCCAGCCGACCAAATTCTCCGGCCGCTACCTGCTACCTGCCTCCAGGGTGGCGGTGTGTCCGATCATTCACCGTGCCACGAATTTAACAGCGAATTCTGGCAACAGGCAATCCTCTGAATGACTGCCGTACTAATTAATTTTTTTTTACTACCGTTATATGTTAAGGAGATACTGTACTGAGAGGAGGACAGAGCCCTGAAAGACCTAAGTCGGAACAAGGCACTGGAGTAGATGATATTCCCTCAGAGCTACTGAAGTCTTTGGGAGAACCAGCCTTGACAAAATTGTTTCACCTGGTGTGTAAGATGTATGAGACAGGTGAAGTACCCTTAGACTTCAAGAAAAATGTTATAATCCCCATTCCAAAGAAAGCAAGTGCAGACAGGTGTGAAAACTACAGAACCATCAGTTTAATAAGTCATGGTTGCAAAATATTAACACGAATTATATACAGAAGGATGGAAAAGGTGGTAGAAGCCGACTTCGGGGAAGATCAGTTTGGGTTCAGGAGAAATGTAGGAACACGGGAGGCAATACTCACTTTACGGCCTATCCTAGAAGATAGATTAAGAAAAGGCAAACCTACATTTCTAACTTTTGTAGATTTGGAGAAGGCTTTTGACAATGTTGATTGGAATAAACTGTTTCAGGTTCTGAAGCAAGCAGGAGTAAAATATAGGGAGCGTAAGGTTATTTACAACTTGTACAAAAACCAGACAGCGGTTGTCAGAATTGAAGGGCATGAAAGGGATGCAGTGGTTGGAAAGGGAGTAAGACAGGGTTGTAGCCTTTCTCCATTGTTATTCAATTTGTACATTGAGCAAGCTATAAAGGAAAGCAAGGAGAAATTTGGAGAAGGAATTAATGTTCAGGATGAAGAATTAAAAACTTTGCGATTTGCCGACGACATAGTAATTCTGTTAGATACAGCAAAGGACCTGGAAGAGCAATTGAACGGAATGGACAGTGTGTTGAAAGGTGCATATAACATGAAGATTAACAATTGCAAAACTATGGTAATGGAGTGCAGTGTAAGAAAATCAGGTGATGCTGAAGGAATTAGATTGAGTAACGAAGCAATAAAGGAGGTAGATGAGTTTTGTTACTTGGGCAGTAAAATAACAAATGATGGTCGCAGTACAGGGGATATAAAATGCAGAATGGCTATGGGTAGAAAAGCGTTCTTGAAAAAGAGAAATTTGTTAACATCGAATATTGATTTAAGCCTAAGGAAGTCCTTTCTGAAAGCATTTGTATGGAGTGTTGCCTTGTATGGGAATGAGACATGGACGATAAACAGTGCGGACAGGAAGAGGATTGAGGCTTTTGAAATGTGGTGATACAGAAGAATGCTGAAGATTAGGTGGGTGGATCGCGTAACTAATGAGGAGGTACTGAACAGAATTGGGGAGAAAAGGAATTTCTGGGATACCTTGACTAAAAGAAGGGATAGATTGGTAGGACACATTCTTAGACATCAAGGAATTGTGAATTTAGCGTTGGAGGGAAGTGTGTGGGGTAAAAACCGCAGAGGAAGACCAAGAGATGGATACAGTAAGCAGATTCAGACAGATGTAGGTTGCCATTCTTATGTGGAGATGAAGAGGCTTGCTCAGGATAGGGTATTGTGGAGAGCTGCATCAAACCAGTCTC
Source organism: Locusta migratoria (assembly GCA_026315105.1). Lineage (NCBI taxonomy): Eukaryota > Metazoa > Arthropoda > Insecta > Orthoptera > Acrididae > Locusta > Locusta migratoria. The sequence goes on from CM048751.1 coordinate 52,302,759, forward strand.
CGGACTGAAGACCACAACAACAACATATGTTAAGAAGAACTGAATTTCAAGCAGCAATATTACTGACACTTTATTTTCTACCGGTTTACGCACCCCATCACCACGAGACGAAAAAGTGATATGCGCAGTAGGTTTCTGAGTGTAGTAGTAACATTTGATCGTTTCGTCACTTACTACCAATTCTAGAGTGCAGCCGCGGCCGAGCGCACTGAGGCGCTATGTTCCGATGCGCGAAGCCGTTCCAAATGTTCAAATATTTGTAGAGCTTATGGGACTTAACTATGGGGTCATCAGTCCCTAAACTTGCACACTTCTTATGAACTAAGTTATACTGAAGACGGCACAAATATCCATGTCCGAGGGGGATTCGAACCCCCGACCGTAGTGGCCGTGCAGTCCGTGACTGGACCACCTCAGTCCCCTCGGCAACCGCGGCCGGCGACCACTCAAGTACCTTCAGTGCATGGTAATAACTGCGGCGAATCCAATGACTTGTGTAAACGGGACTGCGCTGGTCTAAAGGAAGTAGCAGTTGTAGACAATGGCGAAATATAAATTTTATTCACATTATGCCATTTCATTTTTTACCGTTTAGTTTCTGTGTAATTCAGTCAGTGTATACTATGCTCAAGGGCTATAACTTTCAATATTTTTTAAATGTACAAAGAAATTACATCGTAATTAATTTAGTTTTACGGAAATAACCCATCCATATTCAATGAGTCGTTAAAAATATTTTAAGATAAATTTCAACTGCTTGCTATTAATGTTTGTGGATATTAACATGTTAAAATTCGAGCACTCAAATGAGTTTCACTCCTGATTGATTATCGACTGGGTTTACCGAGCCGACTACCTTTTTCGTATTTCTATTCTTTCTCGCATTAATATCAATAAATATTTTTGTTAGTTGTAATTCCATTACAACATTGTAGTTGTTGAAACGGAACGTAATGTACAGTATACCCTAACGAATTATTTGTAGCTAGTTGCTTTTATACGTGTTATTTTTCCGTAATGACGTTTCAAACTGCCTTTTCCATCATCAGACGCTTACATTGATTTACGTGTCGTAACCAAGGCTAGCAAAATTTTGCAATTGAAGTTTTAAAACGGCTGGTGCAAAATGTCATAGCTAAAGAAACATTTTTCACAATGTGTGAATAAATGAGATTTCTCGAGGCTGTAATGAACATGAAATGAATATATTCTCGTAAACGCGTTGGAGGCGTAATTTGCGAGCGTGGCATTTTGTTGCAAAGATACGGCGCGTCGGCAGTGCCAGCGATCTCAAGTGCGCTGAAGGCGCTGTGCGACGGATTGCGCGACCGCTCCCCGTCGGAGGTTCAAGTCGTCCCTAGGACGTGTGTGTGTGTGTGTGTGTGTGTGTGTGTGTGTGTGTTGTCCATAGCATAAGTTAATTTAGTAACCCGTAAGTCTAGGGACGAATGCCATCAGCAGTTTGCATCCTTACCGTTACAACCAGTTGAAAACTTTTTGAACGTTCCTGTTAACGAATGGTGACCCACGTTAACTAAACGTCCTTTTCCGTGTGAAAAAAAAGGCTAGTCATGCCCGATCCTTGACCTGTGCTGCTTGCAGAGCTTCGGAGATAATACGTGCTACAGGTCTAGTACTTTCATAAATTATCTAGGCCTCAAATTTGTTTATCGACTGCACACATACCAGTTAGACCACGCGATGTAGTGGGCATATATCAGTCCAGACTTTTATTATTGTTAACGTGAGAGGGTCTCTTGGCAACGTCGTGGCTATGTATGAATCAGTTGAATGATCGTATTTCCATATTATAATGCTGTTCCCTGGTAGATGGTGGTGCCTTGTAGATTGAGGTTATACTTGATGCCTCACGTGGATACCTGAAAGTGGTTTTAGGTCTATTTTTAGTCCCGTAAACATCAGGGTCATTAATTCCCCTCCGATTCCTCTAAAGCTGATGCATGCGATGGATACCATGTTCCAAAGGAGAATAATATGACCTACTTTTTAAAATTACGTAAAACTCCGCCAGTGTTTCTGTAATGGGTAATGGCTAATATCACAGTAAGTACCCCGTAATCAACAGTAGTCCCCGGTTACTTGAAATTGCCTGCCAGTATACACGTAGTACGTTCATACTCGTACATTAAAAAGGAAGCTCCAGGGGTGACAGGAACACTATACTGATGTCGTTAATGGGGGAACAATGACTACGTAAAATCCACGAAATTAGACATATTCGAGTAATTTTACGTTAATCAAACAAATTAGTGCTATTTATATGGTGATAACCTGTTGTGGACAGGACATGTGTTGTGCTGCGAACAGTGCTTCTCTCATCGCCAGTGAAAATTTTGTTTGAAGAACATTGCCTCCATATTCGTGGTCCCGCAATTTACAAACTTAAAGAGTTTAGTAGCGTTAAAGGAACATGATAACAGGAAGAAGTTAGTTCCAAACTATCTAACAATCAGGAAGCTAACAATACAGAAGACAGACTCATTCACCTATCTCGGTATCGACATCATCCAAGAAAATCTTCGAGAGATCGTAAGAAGAATACAGACTGGAGGAATATTTCTAGAAGGTCTACACAAGATCGTAATATCTAAGTTAGTATCGAGGCTGACAAAAGTAAGAATGTATTAATTACACCATAAACAAACAAATAAGTATTGTTTCGCCAACACAGGCTACCGTCATAAAGCCCGGCCTGACGTTCTTGTTCTCTTGTTGCTAGTGAGAGATGGCACCTAACAAAGTGAAAATAAAGTACTGAGGAAAAAAAATGAACAGTGGAGGTTGAGGAAAGACAGTGACAATTACGCACATTACTTGACATCGTTTCAATTGTTAAAACTAAAAGACACAGGGGGGTACGGAGAGGGGAGACCAAGATAATAAAAGCGGTAATGGATGGAGAAGTCGAAGAATCCAGAATGAATCTTTCACTCTGCAGCGGAGTGTGCGCTGATATGAAACTTCCTGGCAGATTAAAATTGTGTGCCGGAACCGGGACTCGAACCTGGGACCTTTGCCTTTCGCGGGCAAGGAAAGTAGGAGGCGAGGTACTGGCAGAAGTAAAGTTTTGAGGTGGCATCGTGAGTCGTGTCGGGATAGCACTGTCAGTAGTGGGCTTGCCCGCGAAAGGCAATGGTTCGAGTCCCGGTTCCGGCACACAATTTTAATCTGCCAGGAAGTGTCAAGTCGAAGAATGTTAGGACGACCGAGAACGAGGTGGAAGAATAATAGCGTGGGAGACATGGTGACGCAGCTGTAGGGAGGTGTGGCCAGCACCTTAACGGCGTTAATGCCGACGATTCTGCGGCAGATATTCGTAAGGCGGCCTTATCAATCAGAATCGACTACCCGGTGCAGCAGAAACACGGCGCCCGCAGTGCACTGTTTTTGTTTCTCTCGGCCACTGGCTGATGCGCGCGATAGCCGCCGGCCCGCCCCGCCCCAGCACGCCGCTTAATTGGATAAAACGCGGTCCGTCGCTCCCACGGCGCGCCATAACGAAGCATTGTCTCCGCGGCTACCGCCGCAGCACACAGCAGCTCTCGTTTTGCGCCGGCGCAATTTGTCTCGTCCGACACCTGTCCGCGCCGTCTGCCTACCTTCATTTTCCGGCTGGGTTCTTTCGCCAGGTGTGCCTCTTGTCCGTAGTAATCTCGAGGCGATTGCCACTCGCAGCAATTTGCGCGACGTAGTTTTAGTGCTCTACACCGCGAGCCACCTGACGGTACGTGGCGAGCTTACTTCTGGTGTCATTAGCAGGCGGACCACTCTTTACTGTTCCATTGCGGGAGGGCGGGGGAAACTCAAGTGTCTCTGAACGTGAATGCGCAGCACGCTCTCTGCATTAAGGAATGTGGATGGTAGTAATAGGTAACTGCCCAACAAAAAGGATTTCGTTTTCCTCTTGAGACGAAGTGCAAAGTTCTGGAAGACGATCATCTTCTTCACTTTACAGTACGTTCACAGCTGTTCATACGTAAGTAATCGATTCTCTTTCTTTTTCAGCGATATTAAAGCTGTGTAAATTCTGGAGTTTGGTCCTCGATTGAACATATGACGGCCAGCCGCGGTGGCTGAGGAGACTGAGGCGCTTCAGTCACGGTCTGCACGGCCACTACGGTCTGGGGTTCGAATCCCCCCTCGGGCATGGATATTTGTGCCGTCTTTAGTATAAGGTAGTTCATAAGTAGTTTGTAAGTTTAGGGGCTGATGACCCCGTAGTTAAGTCCCATAAGTTTAACAAACATTTGAACATTTTTGAACATATGACGCTCTTAGTACGTGTGACTGAAGCAAGTAAAAAGTGTAATGAGATTGGTCGATAAAACTGTGTTCTGACCACGGAACGTTCTCTTGAGCTTTCTAGGCATCGTTTACGGCGGAAGCTGACAATTAAGTTTTCCATGAGTCGTTTCTGGACAACTCAGTAGCCAACTGATTTATTTGCGAAAAGCGAGGTTTTGCGGACGAGAATGCTATGTTGACCGTCGGAAAAATTAGTGCACAATGCTAATGTGACTTTCAGAGGGTCAGAAACTTTAAGTGACGCTGTGGCGAAGCAGAGGAGACTGCAGCCTCCCCCGGAGCTCCAGCTGTTCACTGTTAACTGTAAATAATAATAATAATAATAATAATAATAATACTAACAGAGAGAGAACGTCGTGTTTGTCAAGGCGACACAAAGTTTCTGCGAGCCCAGTCTACCCCAGACAAAAATCGTGGATGCTCCACTGAAATGACGACATGATACTCGTTACACCTCCTTCACGATCTAGTAGTTAGCGTCGATTAAATCCCAGGTGCTCTTGATGCCGAGTGCTTCATTTGTAACAATTGCGCCAGATTGGCAACCACACGTATCGTGTGATGTTTAAAGCTTTCCCGGCGTACAGATATTTCCATAAAATCTCGGGCGAACTGCCGGATGTCCGTAACTTCTTGCTACGATATTTCGGCGCAGAGTCTTCTGGCCATCTTCAGGTGAGTACCGCCGAAGTACTGGCGAAGACGCACTGAGTTGTGCTATTTATGCCCAATTCAGCCGACATTGCGCATGCGCGTACTTAGCGTGCGCGTTGACTACAACTACGTACTCTGCTCAGAGCGCCCTCCGTGGTGGAGGCTTGCCGCTTCGATATCAGATCGATTCTCATCGTCATTCAGTTGTAGGAAACTACGCCGACTACGAAGTTTTTCAATTACAGGATTCCATGCAGCATTTATTTGGAAACCGCTGTCTCGATTGATAAGAGTCTCACTGTCAGACAGTCTTATTTCCACAGCTTCATTAATAATGGTGCTTTTTTAGTATTCTGCGTATCTGCATAAAGTAAGAGTCATCTTTTGCCCTCCTCCTAAAATTTCATCACTGTTGGGTTCTGTCAAAGACGATCTGGAGCTGCGTAAAGCAGGTGTTTACACGATTCCGTGCGAGTGCAGCAAGTCATATATAGGGCAGACGGCGCGCACTGTGCAGGACCGCATCGTGGAACATCAGCATCATACTCGGCTACTCCAACCCACCAAATCCGCAATCGCCGAACATTGTATTTCCACAGGTCATTCAATGAAATACAATGAAACGAAAATTGTGGCCCACACATCGAACTTTTGGAACTCAATTATTAATGAAGCTGTGGAAATAAGATCGTCTGACAGTGAGACTTATCGAGACAGCGGTTTCCAAATAAATGCTGCATGGAATCCTGTCATTGAAAAACTTCGTAGTCGGCGTAGTTTCCTGCAACTGAATGACGATGAGAATCGATCTGATATCGAAGCGGCAAGCCTCCACCACGGAGGGCGCTCGGAGCAGCGTACGTAGCTGTAGTGAACGCGCACGCTAGGTACGCGCATGCGCAATGTCGGCTGAATTGGGCATAAATAGCACAGCTCAGTGCGTCTTCGCCAGTACTTCGGCGGTACTCACCTGAAGATGGCTAGAAGACTCTGCACCGAAATATCGTGGCAAGAAGTTACGGACATCCGGCAGTTCGCCCGAGATTTTATGGAAACACACGTGTTGTTTTTGTGGTCTTCAGTCCGGAGACTGGTTTGATGCAGCTCTCCACAATACCCTATCCTGAGCAAGCCCCTTCATATCCACATAAGAACGGCAACCTACATCTGCCTGAATCTGCTTACTGTATCCATCTCTTGGTCTTCCTCTGCGATTTTTAATGCTAAATTCACAATTCCTTGATGTCTAAGAATGTGTCCTACCAATCTATCCCTTCTTTTAGTCAAGGTATGCCAGAAATTTCTTTTCTCCCCAATTCTGTTCAGTACCTCCTCATTAGTTACGCGATCTACCCACCTAATCTTCAGCATTCTTCTGTAGCACCATATTTCAAAAGCCTCAATCCTCTTCCTGTCCGCATTGTTTATCGTCCATGTCTCACTCCCATACAAAGCAACACTCCATACAAATGCCTTCAGAAAGGACTTCCTTAGGCTTAAATCAATATTCGATGTTAACAAATTTCTCTTTTTCATGAACGCTTTTTTACCCGTTGCCATTCTGCATTTTATATCCTCTGTACTGCGACCATCATTTGTTATTTTATTGCCCAAGTAACAAAACTCATCTACCTCCTTTATTGCTTCGTTTCCCAAACTAATTCCTTCAGCATCACCTGATTTTCTTACACTGCACTCCATTACCCTAGTTTTGCTTTTGTTAATGTTCATCTTATATGCACCTTTCAGAACACTGTCCATTCTGTTCAATTGACACGTATCGTATCCAAAATGATGCAGCGGGCCGGCCGCGGTGGCCGAGGGGACTGAGGCGCTCCAGTCACAGTCTGCATGGCCACTACGGTCGGGGGTTCGAATCCCGCCTCGGGCATGGATATTTGTGCCGTCCTTAGTTGTAGGTAGTTCATAAGTCGTTTGTAAGTTTAGGGACTGATGACCCCGTAGTTAAGTCCCATAAGCTTTACAAACATTTGAACATTTGAATGATGCAGCGGATTTTTTGCTTACAAGAAATTTCCGGGCAGATTAAAACTGTGTGCCGGATCGGGACTCGAACCCGGGAACTTTGGCAGACGGAAGGCAGAGGTCCTGTCGTCGAGCCCGGAAGTTTGAAACGGCTTGCTGTCTGTTTAAGCCAAAGGGTAATTTATCTTATACCACGGAGTTTGGCATTTCCGACTGGCACAGCGTTCGCGGCTCTTGGAATCACATAAATCGCGCACTCGGCAAAGAAAGTGAAGGACTGCGCCGTTGCTGCCGGCAGATGGCGCGATACGCGAGCGGCGAGGTGTCGAGCGGCGCCGTAACAAGCAGATGGCGGAGAGATGCAGGCCGATTTATCACGAGGCGACACGACGCCGACCAGCCATTAGCGCGAGCGGTGGCCGCGATACTGCCGATTAGAGTTGGCTACGGTTTCATGGTTCCGAAACCAGGTTTCGATACACACAACAGTTTCAGTGTTTAAGACCGGCATCTTTCACGGTTTCGAAACCGTGCGGTTTCATTCCGTTCTGTTTCGGATCACATTCGTGGTCGATTGTCGATACACTGAAACCGTTTCTTCCTGTCGGTTTCACGGTGTCGTGTCGGTTTCATGCTATCGTGTCGGTTTCACGGTGTCGTGTCGGTTTCATGATTTCATGTCGGTTTCAAATGTTCAAATGTTTGTAGAGTCTATGGGACTTAACTACGGGGTCATCAGTCCCTAAACTTACAAACTACTTATGAACTACTTACGAACTAGGACGGCACAAATATCCATGCCCGAGGGGGTATTCGAACCCCCGACCGTAGTGGCCGTGCAGACCGTGACTGGAGCGCCTTAGTCTTCTCGGCCACCGCGGCCGGCTCATGTCGGTTTCACAACACCGGTGTTTTAAACCACTAATGCAGAAAGGCGGAACAGACTAATGGTATCGAAATGTGGTGTTTCATTTTACTGAAGGTCCACACAGATACACATATAACTTACTAGTATGTAAACCATTTAGAGGGTGTCAAATAGTAGTTGACACTCTTGAGTCTGCAGTTTATGATTACTGATATCAAATCGTTTGCAAGAGACTGCTGTATTTCGAAATGACATAATGTCTGCTTTATAAATGTAAAAGAACAATAAAACAACGTTCACTCTTTGCGTTGAAATAACCAGTTAAATTCTAGGTTTATCTACCATATTAAAAACACACGAGTGGAACTACATTCTTTAAAATAAGATACAATATGAAGCCTGAAATGACATTTTTTATACTAACAAGGGTAGATCGCATATTTAATCACGTGTTAAAGAGTTGGTTTCTTATGAGCGAAAACGAAGTTACCTACTGTCGTTACAATTTTTCGAAACTCGTGTTAAAAGAATTGCGGCAGTGGTGTAACGGTCAAGACGTACAAGTGGTGAACTTGCCTCTTTATTATTTTTGTAATTCCACAGCATTATTTGTGATTATTTAGTGTGCCCTTTATTGCCTATAATTTATTTAGTATGCATAGAAAGTATGCATTTAATGATCCATCACTGTAATACGCGTACCGTATTGCAGTTTGTGAGTTCCTAACGGGGTAAACTTTTACCTACCATACCGGCGGCCTTGTGTGACTATGTTGGCAACATCAACAACACTGGAGAAAATCTTTTTCAACATGTTCCGTACAGACCAAGAAGTAAATATATACTCTATGGTTTACAGGTTCTTGTATGTACCCTTGTCCATAGTGAAAAATATTGCCCTCATAGAACGAAGATTTCATGACAAAACATACATTGCTTCACGGTTTCATGGTTTCGAAAACACAGGAGGTACGGTTTCATTCGTTTCGAAACCGTCAGATGTTTCAGTTTTTCCATCTCTACTGCCGATGCTCGCGTGGACGCCGAACGAGGGCCGCGCCGTCCGGTTGCAGATAACCTGCCTAATGGCGCCGCTCCGTCCACCTTAACGTCCACTGCGAAGCGCGCCAGCGGATGTGGCGGCTCAAATTAATACCTGGCCGCGTGTAATAGCTCCGAGCACGGTCGCAACAGGCCCCAGTCTACCGAATAAGAACAAATACCTCTAAATGGTACTAATACGACGTCTCCTGTCTCTCTTCTTTTTTTTTTTTTTTTTTTTTTTTGTGTTGTACATTAGATGGTATTGAGTGTTGTTAGATGTCTTTTCGGCGGAATGGTCTCGCAGATCAAAGTAACAATCGGAACAAAATGAGTTGTTAACATTGCGCTCACCTGCGCCCCTGGTTATGTAACACTAGTGACTTCGTACTGCGAACTACATTATTCTCATGCGTACAGTTAGCATAAGTACTGCTTTACATTTGTAATGATCATTCCTCTCCAATTTAAATTTTTAATGTTTCTCGTACTGTCAGATTGTCGACTAACGCTTTGTATGACACGACACTGCTGCAGAATATTAAATACCTTCTACGTTTAACTGTACGTTTTTGTTAGGTAGGGTGACGGAAGTGGCGGAACAGTAGCTCAAAAATGTTCAAATGTTTGTAGTGCTTATGGGACTTAACTACGGTGTCATCAGTCCCTAAACTTACAAACTACTTTTTTAGCTACAACTAAAAAAGGCACAAATATCCATGCCCGAGGGGGGATTCGAACCCCCGACCGTAGTGGCCGTGCTGACCGTGACTGAAGAGCCGCAGTCCTCTCGGCCACCGTGGCCGGCGGAACAGCAGCATACACTACAATTGCATTATGCCTTTTGTTATCGCGCATCGTATTTCACCTGGAACACTTTGACATTCACCATGACATTACCGTTTGATTGTAACAGTTGGCGATAAACATTACCGTAATTGAAAGTTACATTAATTATCAGAAAGATTTCAGAAGGAAGTGGATATCTCAATATTCCGTTAATTTATCGAACAGAGAAGCTACAAAACCACAAAGGCAATTATTTAACGGAATATATTGCTCTGTAACACGTGTAACATTTTTAATTTTTATCATGTGAAGTGTCATGTTTGGTAACATGCAGCTTAATTAAAGTAATGCAATGCCTTGGAACTAATATGTCGTTCTCAAACTTTTTCTGTATACATCGTTACAATATTTTGGGAACTGCGTCATTCTACTTAGACTTGCTACGTTTCACATTATGACGCAAGGTTCATAAGCAAAAAAGGTAACTTAAATTTTGATAAACTTATTGACGTGATACATGTTTCTGTGATTCACTGCAAAAAAACACTGAAGACTAGTTAATAGTTTTTGCATTTACTGTGGCAACGGTAGCCTGCCTAAAATGTCGTGTTCGGGGAGCGGTCGTCCGCAGAGCTCTGCGAGGCCAGCAGGCGAGTATTTCACGCCCGCCTGCTCCATATTCAGTGGAATTGGTGCAAGCAGGACCGGCAAGGCCGCGGCTCACGACGTGGCCGTCACAAGTACTGTACCCGGGAGCTCACTTAGGTGTTTCTCCCAGGAAGTCCCTGCGTTACGTTCCCTAGAGGTGACCGTATTTCTTCGTTGTCCAGATATCCAGATCCTCAACGTGCCTCCGTCTATAGCAAAACAACTCGGAAGTTACACAGCATCAATTACAGCAACCCATGAAAACGGGCCTGTTAAGTTCATTATATGGCTCCAGTGAAATTTTTTAAAGTGTGTATTACATCTGCTATTTCTAGTGAGGGCGTACAGTAGACACATCTCCAAGAATTTTTATTACGCGGCATTGCCTGCGAGATCTAGAAACACCTAATATATTGATATACGAAATAAGCGGCTCCATATCAGCCCCCTCACAACGTGAGAAAAACGTCAGTTTCAGGTAGGACCCCACAAAATTTCTAAGAGCTCAGCCTCCACCCAGAGTAAAAAGCTCGATTAGCCACTGAGAGAGGTCAATTGATGGCGCGAAAATTACCCACACTATAGTCGTCATCCAGAATTGTTTCCACAATGGGAGCGTTTAGCGACGTCTAAAAAACTAAATTTCCAAACTTTCCTTAAGTTTGAGGTTGAATAAATCAATCAATATTCAATGCTGTGTAGGAGCTGAGTTGGACAGATCGACACGTCTGGGGCTTCTCCAATAGACGGCAGTTCTTTGACGTCACACCGAGGCGACAGCTGCGACACTACCCAGTGAACAGTCTTGGGTTAGTTGATGTCCCATTGCGCAGGTGAAGCAAACAGGTCGCGCATCCGTTGTACCTGAAGTGATGCTTTAAAGAGGTGTTGAAATGTGGCTAGGAAGTACTGCACTACGCATAACTTTAGCTTTTGTAGGATTCCAGTGCTTGTTTTTATTGAAGAAATGCCAGTGTATATCGAAGCACAAATATATAGACTGAGTAATATTAAATATATAAACGATACATAAGGTATAAACTGTCCCTGGCCCGCACTGAACTAACATGAATGTGCAAGGTATCGCGGTCGGCGCTCGACTGACTGCCGCCGCACTTCGCTGCGCGCCACAAGCCACCGTTTTGGCGCCAAGTGAAACTTGTAGACTAACATTGTTCAACTTATTACAAAATATAGAAATAATTAAATCTTTGAATTAACCGAAATATAGCTTAGCACAAAAGCATTACAAAAAGTATGCAGGTAATTTTTCATAGACATAGGAAAGTTAAATATTAATAAAAGAAGCTTAAAGTTTTGGCGGACAAAACTTAAGTTATCAACTACGACAAAAGACACAAGGTTAGTAAAAAAGTGATTTTAGATATGCACTGAAGTTGCATATCGACACGGCACCTCGCGTGCAGTGCTGCCCCGTTTACAAACCAGGGGATTGGCACGAAGTGCGTTGGTAACATCGCCGAGGGAAGACATGAAAGAGGGGAGGTGTTTTAGGAACTTTGTCAACTATGCACTGACCGACCCTCCCTGTGTTTCTAAAAAGATGCCCCGCCGTAACGTTCATTAAGACATGGTACAAAAATGCCAGACGGGAGATATTTTTCGCTGACCGAAGCCGGTTAAGTTATGTGTAAATATTGAAAAATGAGTGTGTATCACCTTGCCGCAGCTCGCGTGTCGGCGGACCTGGTAGTATTAGTAGCGGTGCGGGCGGTGGGCGAGCGCGGCCGCGGCGGTCGTGACCGGCTGGCGGGCCTCTAGCCGCGGGGCGTGGGAAGCCGCGAGCGGCCGCAGGGCTCTTCACACGCTCCCTGGGCGCTAGTGTGCGGGGAGCTGGCCGTGGACGACGCCGAGAGCAACAGCAAGTTGTTGGCCAGAAGGGTGGAAAATCATTAATGAGATAACAGATGGGATATCAAAAGCCAAGGAGGACGAACATAGACAGAAAAATCCATATAAGGCAGCAACATGGAATGCAAGGTGACGTGAACACTGTCATGAGCTCATACACTGACGAATCCACTGACATAGACACAGAAACTTACACGTCAGTAGATAGCCGGCCGCGGTGGCCGAGAGGACTGAGGCCCTCCTGTCACGGTCTGCACGGCCACTCCGGTCGGGGGTTCGAATCCACCTCAGGCAAGGATATTTGTGCCGTCCTAGTTCGTAAGTAGTTCATAAGTAGTTTGTAAGTTTAGGGACTGATGCCCTGTAGTTAAGTCCCATAGACTATATAAACATTTGAACATTTTGCCGGCCGCGGTGGCCGAGGGGACTGGGGCCCTCCAGTCCACGGTCTGCACGGCCACTCCGGTCGGGGGTTCGAATCCCCCTCGGGCAAGGATATTTGTGCCGTCCTAGTTCGTAAGTAGTTCATAAGTAGTTTGTAAGTTTAGGGACTGATGCCCTGTAGTTAAGTCCCATAGACTACACAAACATTTTTTTTTTTTTTTTTTTCGTCAGTAGATAACATACAAGGGATAAATGATTTTTGTATCAGTGGCGTAACTACGGGGGGGGGGATGAGGGGGATAGAAGCCCCCCCCCCCACAATCCAAAGAGAGAGAGAAAAAAAGGAAGGAAAGAAAGAAAGAAATTGTATAACAGCACATAGTAACATATACAGAGAAGCAGCCCTACCTAAACCACTGCCCTACGCTCCCCTCGTAGTTCCGTAAGATGCTAGCAGGTGTCAGGCGGTTCGCTGGCTTAGGGTGCATCTCGCACGTCAGAGGGTTGCGTGGAGGGGAGGTTGAGGGGAGAGCTCGTGCCGCCTACCACGAGGCCACGGCTGTGTCCGGCTTGCTGGCGTTTGCGGGGAGGTGGTGGTGGGGACAGCCGCTACCTGCCGCCTGTTCTGACCAATTTAAAGGGCTGCTTCTGACCGCAGCGCCATCATGGGACATCTTACGGAACTGCTGAATACCCTCCCTCCCCGCGCCCCGGAGCGTAGGACCGGGCCCTTACGGAGGTTTCCCGTCTGTATATATTTGTCTGTGATAACAGCCATCTGGTAAAGGTAAAGATTGGAAACTCGGGGTGTTTTACCATAAGCTTTCATTGGATGGGAGTGAATTAATCTTCAACGGGAGTGGCAGATGGTAGTCTGTCTGGAAAGTGACTAAAATTTAGCTCGTCAAGCAGATCTATCCCCCCCCCCCCCCAAAAAAGCCAAGTCCTAGTTACGCCACTGTTTTGTATTAAGGGATTAACCTAACGACACTTCTCCAATCTCCGTTTATCATGTGAATTACCCCTTTTATGATTGTCATTAATCGTACACACAACGCCGCGGCGGATTAGCCGTGCGTACTGAGGCGCCGTGCTGTGGTGCGCGCGGCCGTTCGCCGTCGAGGCATCGAGTCCCCCCTCGGGCATGGGTGTGTGTGTGTTGTCCTTACTTTAGTTTACCTTAGATTAAGTACTTTGTAAGCTATGGACTAATGACCAAGCAGTTGAGTCCAATAGACTTACAAACATTTGAACATTTGATTTGTACATGCAACTCTGTAACTTTTGCAAAGGATTAAAAAAGTAACAGAATACTGTGTATAGATGTCTAAGTATCAAAACAGAAATATGTATAGATGTGTACAATATAGTTATTACGTAATGCATCATGTAATCATACGATTGTCCTTAATCGTAGACACGACTCTGCTTATAACTTTTGCAAGGAATTAATAATTACCAATATACTGCCTCCATAACTTCATCCTTTGACAAAACAATATATTATGTACGTATCTTCATACTAACATATATCAATGTCTTGTTATATGACATAAATTAATGTCACGTATTGTGTCAACAATGTCTCGTCATGTAACATAAATCAACGTCGTATATCTGTGTTGATACAGGTTTTGTAAAACTGAATACCGCACCATATAAGAAATGATGTATCGACAATCAGCATTCGATTTCGTCATATCAAACATTACGTTCTAAAACTTAAATGTGAATGTTATATGTGTAATATTAATTAAAGCTCCGTGTGCAAAATGTAAATATGCGCAGAAGTGAAACGACGAGCACTAAATATTAGTCCTCTAAAATTTTATTCCAATATATTAATGACACTTCAACAATAAACATTTATATTTGTGTAGATGTGAAAACATACAATTATGAAATCTGTAAGACTTACTTCGTTATATAGACCATTACGAAGAAGGTGTATTCCCTTGTTTTTAGTGGTGGCATATCCTTGCTACAGTTCTTTTTCCTTTACGCCAAAAGCAGAAAAAAAATTGCTTGTCTACCGAAAATGCCTAGCCCACAGCTGTGTTTTTTATATATTTATATTATTTCTGGTATTGACGTTGGTACGCACTTCTTATACTTGGGTGTACTAAAACACTACTGCAAATGTTGGAACTAGAAGCAACCAACTGCTCTCATAGGCTTTCATTGCTTGGTGATAATGTTTCATGACAGCTGGCTTCTTATTTTCGAATACCGACATTCTTGTAATTGTCGAAGTTTGCAACCGAAGTTTATAAGACAGTCGTCGACAAAGCGTAGTCAACTTTCAGAACCTCGTCTCTTGGTGGATAATTTGTTAGTGTAGCGAATTGGGAAAGAGGTGCGTGCCCTTACGTGATTGTAGTCAAAGCTGTGGGAAAGTCGTAAAATGGACGGGGGACACTACAATGGTAGAATGCGGTAGACAGAATTAGAACATAACGGGAATGTTGTTCGGATAGCTAAAGTAGTTAAGGGGTCCGCTGACCCGAAGCGGAAAATCAGGGTTCCAGTCCAGATCCCGCACAGTTTTTTAGGTACCACCGTTGAATGTATTTTGACGCCTTGAAACAGCTAGGATTTTTAGCTATTTCTTTGAACCAGACGCGCAGATCACCAAAGGTTGCGCATGCCTGTCGTATAAGCACAAGACTCGTTAATGATGTGGCAACGGCGACGTTCGTTATTGCAAAGAAAGCGTAGAAAGACCGCTGACATTAGCATATACGTGTTCACTTTTTGTTGGAAGATTTTGTTTGTGTTTAGCAATGTGCAGAAATCAGACCTTAAATGTATGAGCTGTGATTTTGGATACATGTACTGAGGCCCCCCCCCCCCCCCCCCCGGAATGACCGCGTGAGCTAACACTGTCACGCTACGGTCTGGGCGGTCGTTCCCGCCGGAGGTTCGCATAATGCCTGGGACGTGTGTGTGTTGTCCTTAGCATATGCCAGTGTAAATAGTTGGTGAGTCTGCAGACTGGTGACTGTAGCAGTTTGGTCCAACAGGTTTACAAATATTTAAACACGTACTGAAAGGAAACTTCCTAATGTTAGAGGAAGAAGAAGAATAAGAGCGTTCCGGAGACCGCGCCAGGTGCACGAAAAATGTTTCAGTGGTCACATGTGCTGTTGGAAGTGAAACCACTGACCCGTCCTGACAGAAAGGGCCAAAAGAATAAAATGTGATCAAGCGGTCCATGGTTGTAGTTGATAGTGTTTACTATAGGTACTAAGATACTTCAGATATTATTTGTACCGAAGATAATCTAATTTACTCATTTTTGAACGCACAGTTAGCATGCAACGAAGCGCTCTCCCCGCCAAGAGAAGTGCGTGTTGAAGTGTTCCGCCTGATTTCCATGCAACCCACATAACGCGTCTGTGTTGGTGATAGCAGAGTACGGCAATGGTAAAGGAGACGAACAGATAGGCCTATTTGTGATGTTAGTGGCCATGTATGAAGCAGCGTACTTCTCCGATTATCAGATTTCTGCATCAGTATATCCCTGGCCCGGGCTAAATCCCAAACTTTTTATGGGTCAAAGATATTTGGCTTCATCGCTGGTATTCCTTACTAGAGATGTGGTCATTAAACTCGGTATTTCTCTGCTGGAGTTTCGCTCTATTTTCTACCAGCGACTCTACTTTACAGTCATCAGTCATCTGCACTATGAAATACTAGGAAATGCGGCTGAGAACATTGTTTATGTGGATAAGTATCGCTTTCCTAGGCAATAAAGCCACGCTAAGTTTTATTTCATATTCAATTATGACTCCTTAGAACTAAGCTCTTTTGGAAACTGTTTCGTTGATTTGCATGTCATATAAGTAACACAGATGTTCGTTGTTAGGATGAGGTTCCAGTGTTCTATAAATTGTCCGTTAAAACGAGCCACAGACAAATTCTACATTTGCGGCAACAACATTAGCCTTAAACACTAACTCTACCGTTTTATTTTGTGGAATCGTCCCTGAAATCTTACCGATAGTGACAGCAGGAACGAGAGCAAATGAAGTGAACGTGTTTGCTATTGCCAGTTGGTATAGCATGTTAATTGTAACTCCAAGATTCATAAAACAAAATAAAATTTACATTCGTGAATGTGAATTACACAAACAATTCCATGTATAACTTGAAATAACAAGATTCTAAAAATGGTCGATATCGTGTTATTAAGGATATCGATGGCATGCAACAATTGCGAGATTCTCCATTCTCGGGATGGGTGAGCCATCGTATACCCACAATTATATTTTGTTTCCCTTATCCGGATTTACTTTTTACTGTATTAAGATATTTTGTGAATTTCGAAATTGGTGTGAAAGGGTGAGTTATTACTGAACAAGGCATTAAAGATGGAATTTCTTCGCGGACATTAAATCTTTCACTTTTATTCTCGAGACTAAAGTTTATGTGAAGGAAGTAATTTAATTTTTTTGAATACTATGAAGCGTCGTGTTGCAAAACAACTTTTTTGTGTAATGGAATTAACATATTGTCATACTTTCGATTACTAAATGTATGGAGTTGAAGATCTACCGCTGTGTATTAGTCAGTGTGACTACAGTTTAGCTGCAGCAAATTGTTGTTTTTACTCTTGAGACGCTAATGTTCTCAGTATCCATACTTTCATGTTTGATGTGTTGTATGGTACAAACCGCTCAACATTTGCAGACCACCTTAAACAAGTACATCACAGGCCCAGCACCATAGAAAAAGATATGGAAGTCATACAGATCAGTAGAGACGGACACCTTCTCCCTTTCCAAGGAAACCTCCATATACACAAAGCACTATCACACAACAAACCATTACCTAATGAGCAAATAAATATTGGAAACGAAACGTTATATGAAGTAGTATAGAAAGTCATATAAACCCCACAACTTGTTGTCCCTAACTCTCTGTCTTCTCCCACATCTCACTCCACATCCCACTATCCATCACTCCACACCTAACATCAATTTACCCCTTCACTTCACCTACACCTCTTCAAAATTAAAACCTCCTGTCCCCCACTCTTATCCACATATCAATACAAATTGTAATTATCTATCATTACAGACCACTGAAGATGTTTTATATCAATAAAACGAAACGCGTCTGGTAACAAAAAAGTCACCTCTTATTTGGAGTTGCATACACAGACAAACATCCCCATTATAAGATAGGTTTGTGATTTACTGGACTTGCACCAGACGTCTGTTGCTTTCACAGCTTACGAACAAGTGCTGTATTTACAGCTACTTCTGCACTTAGCGCCAGAGGTATAGGACATATTTACCGTCTTTTAACTGTCAGACATTTCCAAAAACATCTTCTAGAGGTATTATCGATAATAATTTGATTGGACGTTTTCACGTAGCTACTTGTGGCCAGGAGAAGTTTGGCTTAAAAACAACAGAATTAGGACGTTTAACATTTTTTATTTTAATTTCTTAACATCTTCTAGCTATGTTATCATCTTCAGAAGTATTCCGCTTCAAGATCCTTATAACGCTTCATTTAAATTTTCCACTGCTCAAAGTAGTATTTTAAGTTATCATCCAAAATCCTGTTAATAATCTTTGCAGTTCCAGGTGCCATAATTGTCGTTCCTTTCAGTGCAGGTTTCAGTTCAAGAATAGAAAATGTCGCACGGGGAAAGATCTGAGGGCGGGTATTCCAACACAGGAATTCTGTGCTTAGCCAAAAACATCTTGACAATGAATGCAGTGTGGGCCGGGGCACTGTAGTGTTGGAAACTGCGTTACTTGGTTTTGCACATCAAAGTTCGTTTCTTGTTATTTAATTTTTAGAATACCAACAACCGTCCCGTTCTCTCTATTTAAGTGTTCAATTCGTCCGTTGTTTTCGTCATTTGTTGACTTTGACGATCGCCGTGGATGGATCAGTTTCTTCTCGTCCGTCTTTTGACCCCTTAAACCAGTCAAAAACTTGAGTGCGTGAAGACAACACTTATTTCAACGAAGAATGGGTCTCTATGATGCACATATCGCATTAATCGATTGCTCTTTCAAAAAGCTAAATATTTTTGGACGATTTGGGGTTGCACAGACGGACACAAGTGACGACCATGTTCCAATTGCCAGTTGACAGGTGGATGGTTAGCGGTAGTGGAGAGGGGTGTTGTCGCACTGTTCGATAGTGTAGCGTGCACAGTTTGTCTGTTCAAAAATCAGTCTGATTATTCCTGAGCGGAATCTCTCACTGATCTTCAAAAATATTTCAGGTTGTGACGAATATAAGCTTTCGAAATCATACCGAATTTGTTGTTTATCTTGCCACATGTGGCTGACAACCAGTGAATGAAATACAGATCCCCAAGTAAGTTTGGAAATAGACTATGCATATAGCGCAAGGCTATAGTGGTAACAATAAGAGAAAAGGGAATGGAAGGAAAACTGGTCTCCAGCATCTCGTTGATGACAGGATCACTGAACCATTGGACAATGTCTGTACAGGTGATCAAATACAAAAATGGAGAGGAGGATGTGTTTTATTTTACTCTGTGTATTCTCTCAGAATTTAGCGGTATATGGAAGTTAAAACGGCAGAGGACAATGAAATTCCAACATTTTAAAATGCAGCGTTATAGAAGAATTTTGGAGTTGATATCGGATAACAAGTGAGGAGGTGCTGTGTAGAATCAGGGAGAAGAGAGTTATGGAACAATATTTCTTAATGAAGTGATAGGTTAATAGCTAATTTCATCGTGGATGGAAATATAGGGTATAAAATGGCAGACGTAGATCGAAACTTAATACAGTAACCTTTTAAGACGCACTTACTCATGTAGTAGTTTTGCAGACATGAAGAGATTCGTACAAGGAACCAGTCGTAGAATTGAACGCTACAACTACAGCAATTACAGAATATTGTCAGCCAACTAAGTTAAAGAAACTGCTTAAAATTAAGGATAGCCTCATTTACGTAACTGTGTCAAATTATTGAAGTAACTGGTGTAAGTTTCCTTGAACTGTTAATAAGTTCACTGCAGTTGACGTCTTTGTTGTGTGCTTTCTGCAGATAGCTTAGTGGAAGAAATTCTGAGAATTTGTGCGCTGTGATATCGAACGAATTGTTTAATCCTAATGGCGAACACGTGTAAGTCGGCACTTCGGCGTTTAGAAAACGACCTTCCAATTAAAATCGCTGCCAGGTTTTTATGAGATCGAGATGCGAGCCAGCAGTTTCGGAAAGAAAAATACGAGTGAGAAAATACAGGGCAAAGAGCCCTCCGAACGCCATTGTGTCGGCAGGATAAATAGCTATTAAGCGGGCGTGCCGTCATTGAGAAATGCTGTCGGAAGAGCGGGAATCGATAAAGCTATCTGAGGAATGCGTTTGTGGGGCGCAGGGCGGGCCACAAAGCAGGCATTCCACGCGCGCCCAACGCCGGCATTCCGGGCTGCAGCTGGCCTGTTTCTGTACCGGGCAGAACGTTTCCCAAGGCGCCATAGGACGCCGTCAACTAGAAGAGGTGCAGCACGGCCCACAACGGGAGGGACCTGAAGTTGTATGAAGTTGGAACAGACGTGTTGTCTAAGCCTTAAAGAGTAGAAGAAGGAGAGAAAAGATAGAGGAAGAGTACTTTCATAATTCCATATTTTTGTCTAATGTGTAACTTGGCGCAGCACTTTGCTCGAGTATCTGCTAACGAAGATACGAGCTTATGGAATAGGTTCACAGATTTGTGACTGGCTGGAAGACTTCCTAACTAATAGAACGCAGTACGTTGTTCTCGACGGCGAGTGTTCATCAGAGACGAGTGCATCGTCAGGCGTGCCCCAGGGCAGTGTGATAGGACCGCTATTATTTTCTATCTATATAAATGATCTGATGGACAGAGTAAGTTGTAATTTGCGGCTGTTTGCTGATGATGCTGTGGTGTATGGGAGGGTGTCGTCTGTAACTGTAATAGCATACAGGATGACTTAGACAAAATTTCTAGTTGGTGCGAAGAATGGCAGCTAGCTCTCAATGTAGAAAAGTGTAAGGTGATGCGCATGAGTAGAAAAAAACAATCCCATAATGTTCGAATACAGCATTAGTAGTGAGCTTCTTGATGCTGTCGCGTCGTTCAAATATCTAGGCGTAACATTGCAGAGCGATATGAAATGGAACGAGCATGTAAGGACAGTTGTGAGTAGGGCGGACAGCCGACTTCGGTTTATTGGGGGAATTTTGGGAAGATGTACTTCACCTGCAAAGGAGACCGCCTATAAAACGCTTGTACGACCACGTCTTGAGTATTGCTCAAGTGTTTGGGACCCGAAGCAGATCAGTTTAAAGGAAGACATAGAGGCGGTTCAGAGACGAGCAGCTAGATTTGTTACCGGTAGGTTCGACCAATGCGCGAGTGTCACGGAAATGCTCCGGCAACTCAATTGGGGACCGCTGGAAGAAAGACGACGTTCTTTTCGTGAATTTCTGTTAAGTAAATTTAGAGGGCCGGAATTTGAAGCTGAGTGTAGTACGATCTTGCTGCCGCCTACTTACATTTCGCGTAAAGATCACAAAGACAAGATAGCCGTCCGCGGTGGCCGAGGAGACTGAGGCGCTCCAGTCACGGTCTGCACGGGCACTATGGTCGGGGGTTCGAATCCTCCCTCGGGCATGGATATTTGTGCCGTCCTTAGTCTTAGTTAGTTCATAAGTAGTTTGTAAGTTTAGGGACTGATGACCCCGTAGTTAAGTCCCATAGACTTTGCAAACATCTGAACATCTGACAAGATAAGAGAAATTAGGGCTCGTACGGAGGCATATAGGCATTCTTTTTTTCCTCGTTCAATTTGTGAGTGGAATAGGAAAGGAAATGCCTAGTAGTGGTACAGTGTACCCTCCGCCACGCACCTTACGGTGAATTGCGGAGTATGTATGTAGATGTAGAAGAAGGAGAGAAAAAATAAAGAAAGAGGAAGAGTACTTTCATTATTCCATATTTTTGTCTAATGTGTAACTTGGCGCAGAACTTTGCTCGAGGTACTGACTAGCATCTAATCTTGTCCAGGGACAGACTGCGAACCTGTGGAAACTGTTGTCTGTAACGTTTTTAGCTATATCTGAGGTTGGAAATGATACGAATGGAGTGTTCTAAGGCGCCTCGCTGCTGAGCGCGCGGTTGCTCGCCGTCGGAGGTTCGAGTCGCGTTGTGTGTGTGTGTGTGTGTGTGTGTATCGTCCGTAAGTTAGTTTAAGTAGTTGGCAATACTAGGGACTTATGAGCATAGCAGTTTGATCCAGTAGGTTTACAAACATTTGGTATGAACGACGACTGGAGAAGTAAATATTTGTGACGATAAGACGCAAGTGTTGGCTGTGCACATTTCGTGCTGGTCTACAAGAGTGCCGGCCTCGGCTAATGTGACTGGGAGGTGGCGGCCGCGGCCTCGCCACAGATAGCATTAATTATTCGGCGGGGCCGCTGACTGGCCGTAATCTGGTTATCTCCGTAAAAGGCGTCCATTAGCAGATGCGATCGCGCGCACGAGCCGCGCCGAGCGGCTACCGTGCGCCGCGCCGCGCCAGCCCAAGGCCGCTCTGCCTGCTTCCCCCTGTGTGGCTGCCGGCTGTACGACACCGGCGTGCAGCCGTTCAAAAGTGGTGCAATTTAACCAGCTGTCTCCTTCACAAGTCTAGACACTAAAGTACCAAATTGCTTTTATACCAGTCCACGTATTTGATGTAACTAGGCACGATCCAGTAGTGGCTCATGACTCGGTGATATGCGGTTCGGAGCCTTGCAGTAAAACATATTGTCATCGCTAATATTTGGTCGATAAGAGAAGAGAAGAGGTAAGACAGGGTTGTAGTCTTTCTCCATTGTTGTACAATTTGTACATTGAGCAAGCTATAAAGGAAAGCAAGGAGAAATTTGGAGAAGGAATTAAAGTTCAGGGTGAAGAATTAAAAACATTGCGTTTTTCCGACGACATAGTAATTCTGTCAGATACAGCAAAGGACCTGGAAGAGCAATTGAACGGAATGGACAGTGTGCTGAAAGGAGCGTATAAGATGAACATTAACAAGAGCAAAACTAGGATAATGGGGTGCAGTGTAAGAAATTCAGGTGATGCTGAAGGAATTAGATTGAGAAACGAAGCAATAAAGGAGGTAGATGAGTTTTGTTACTTGGGCAGTAAAATAACAAATGATGGTCGCAGTACAGAGGATATAAAATGCAGAATGACAATGGGTAGAAAAGCGTTCTTGAAAAAGAGAAATTTGTTAACATCGGATATTGATTTAAGCCTAAGGAAGTCCTTTCTGAAGGCATTTGTATGGAGTGCTGCCTTGTATGGGAGTGAGACATGGACGATAAACAGTGCGGACAGGAAGAGGATTGAGGCTTTTGAAATATGGTGCTACAGAAGAATGCTGAAGATTAGGTGGGTGGATCACGTAACTAATGAGGAGGTACTGAACAGAATTGGGGAGAAAAGAAATTTCTGGCATACCTTGACTAAAAGAAGGGATCGCTGAGTAGGACATATTCTTAGACATCGGGAATCGTAAATTTAGCATTGGAGGGAAGCGTGTGGGGTAAAAATCGAAGAGGAAGACCAAGAGATGGATACAGTAAGCAGATTCAGACAGATGTAGGTTGCCGTTCTTAAGTGGAGATGAAGAGGCTTGCTCAGGATAGGGTATTGTGGAGAGCTGCATCAAACCAGTCTCCGGACTGAAGTCCAGAACAACAACAAGAGAAGAGTCGGCGATGTTCAGTTTCTGATGATGAAACTTGTCGTACGTGGCGGAGAAGACTTCGCGTGTTTGGCGAAGAAGCGCAATATGAAAAATATTACGAGTAACATTTATAGAGCCGCCGTATGTCGTCTTCATCGAGAAAATTGACGTTACTACGGATTACCCAGAAGTTGTATCACCTCGGAAAAAAATGAAGATACGTAATTCTTATTTTCTTTTGTCATAGAAGTTTACACTCACACATTTAAAACCCCGCTACCCATTACTGTAGCATGCAGGTACAGGAATCAAAAAAGTAATAGCGTGGTCTACTCGTAAATGAGAGTAACGTGAAGTAATTGGTTTTCTGCAGTTTTACTGGAACAAAGTTGCAATTAGTTTCGCTAGTTACATGAATAGTGCCGACCGCGGTGGCCACGGGGACTGAGACGCTCCAGTCACGGTCTGCACGGCCACTACGGTCGGGGGTTCGAATCCCCCCTTGGGCGTGGATATTTGTGCCGTCTTTAGTATTATCTAGTTCATAAGTAGTTTGTAAGTTTAGGGACTGATGACCCCGTAGTTGAGTCCCATAAGCTATACAAACATTTGAACATTTTTTTGTAGCACAAGTGAGTAATGATTACCTTTAAAACGTGGGTGTATAAATAAAATGCTGTTTTCCAGTACCCGGGACCTAGAAATCTGATTTTTTAAGGAAAAAAAAATACTATAAATCCATTTCAGGAAGCTCATTCCGCTATCAGGCTTTCCAAAAACCTTTTCCGTTGTTACTTAAAAGCTGTAAATGCTTATCCGCCGTGAATACTTGAATTCTTTTTTGCAGAAAAATTACGGAAAAGACAAGTAACTTGAGATAGCAGTGCTGTAACACACGTGTAGCAGAGGTTACAACCATCACGATTTAATCGTAATTGTTAAGAAAATTGGTTAAAATTACAAGTTTACGATTTTCAGGCTTAGATAACAGTCGATTTGATAGCTGATATATAAAAATGAAAAGATGAAAAGATGATTTCAGTAGCTTTCAGTTTCGTCCACTAGAAGATGTTTTTCATGAACGAGCAGATATCACATGGTGTAACATATCCCAATTTGAGGAGCCCTCGGGCAAAACACATTTTTGCAGGATTGTCCAAACTGATTATGAGAACTATGTTGGTGCCACAGAGTAATTCAGCCACTGAGTTTTTAGCATTGTGTGTATAAAACCTAACAGAATTAAGACAAACTGTTAGCACTTCAACATTGAATTCATTTCTAGTGGAAAAAATTACAATGATTTCATATATATATATATATATATATATATATATATATATATATATATATATGCCATCAGTTAAAATTTATGGAAAAGCAGTTGAGCGATGCCAAGAAAGCGATTAGGTTGTACTATTCAAGTTTTAAGAGCTCCACTGTCAATTCAGGTTCTCTAAATGTATGACATTTTCATGAATGCTTAAAAAAATAGGGAGAATGATTTAATTATGCCTAGTAACATGCTGGAAGAGGTGGATGTGGATGGAGACACTCTTAAGTTATGATTTTATGTTGTGTTGTGTTTGTGTGCAATTTTGAACGAGTATATTCTTTTAGATATACATCTATAGCCTATATAAATAAATATTAATCTGGAAATCACAAAATCTAAAAGGCTCAGTTCTGAGGAAGAAAAGATTTAACTGTTAAGTTTTGCTCCCCCACACCCACACACATTCGTAGTGTACACATCAGAGTGATGTAGTAATGTGCTGCCCCTATCTCATCTGCAAACTTACAGAAACTCAAAATGTTCAAATGTTTGTATAGTCTATGGAACTTAACTACGAGGTTATCAGTCCCTAAACTTACAAACTACGTATGAACTACTTACGAACTAGGACGACACAAATATCCATGCCCGAGGGGGGATTCGAACCCCTGACCGTAGTGGCCGTGCAGACCGTGACTGGAGCGCCTTAGTCTCCTCGGCCACCGCGGCCGGCTTACAGAAACTGATCTCACAATTTTGATGATTCATAATTCACCTTGGACGCCTTCTAACCTCCCCCCCCCCCCCCCCCCACACACACATTCATACTTATTAGGTCGCATTCGTATTTGCCATATTCAAAAGTTGGAAGTTGGAACCTCTGGTGTAGGTTCCTCTTCCTCCTGTGCTGTGACGTCAGGAGTGCTTCGGACTCGGCCTTTTCCATCGCGCAACGAAATCTCGACATTTAAATGCTAGTAAGAAGACCGGCCTTTTTTTTTTTTTCGAGAATATTCAGTTTCAGTGTTATGATCCTTGATTAGATTTGATTTTTCCAGGGAAGCCAAAACAGTATTGGTCGAACCCGCCACTGCCCGCACCGAAACTAAGTTTATTGTGCGGTATCGCTCCCTGTATATCTAGTAAAGCCAACCACTGCCCTTGAACAGTGCAAGGAGTCCCTTTACCAGTTCTTTACTAGACACAATTTCTTCGGGTCTGGTTGTCCCAAATGTTCTCTGCCTTTTACTCTCCAATGCAATGCATTCGAAGATTAGATGCGATGCAATTTGAAAATGTTGAAATGTTTGTATAGATTATGGGACTTAACTACGGGGTCATCAGTCCCTAAACTTACAAACTACTTATGAACTAGCTAATACTAAGGACGGCACAAATATCCATGCCCGAGGGGGGGATTCGAACCCCCGACCGTAGTGGCCGTGCAGACTGTGACTGACGCGCCGCAGAACGCTCCGCCACCGCGGCCGGCGCGATGCAGTTTCATCACCGTCATCACAGATCCTACATTTAGGGTCCTCTTCTGTTACTCCCATTGTATGTAGGTGTTTTTTGAAATTCCCATGACCTGTCAGCAATCCAACCATGAGTCTAATCTCTCTCCTGTTCAGGCCCAGGATTGCAGAGCTTCTTTTAAAACATGGCTATGGCATCATTACCTTGCCATGTTTTTGTTGATGGACTTTGGCGTTATGATCGTTTATTAAGTAGGCTACCGTGCAGAGTGGTGGCAGTCGGTAAGAGAGCGCGGCCGCAGTGGGCGTGCAATTGAATGAGGCGGCGGCGGCAGGAACCGGCTGCCCCGCGGCTCGGCCTGGCCGGGGCAGCGACCCGCTAGCCTGCGCCTGCGCCTGCGCCGGCGGCGGCAGATGCGCCGCTGGAGAAAGCGGCCTGACCCCGCGACCGCCGCCGCCACCGCGACCGCGCCGTTCCCACGGCTCATCCCGCGCCCACTTTCTGCACGACGCCCGCCGCACAGCCGGTCACGCCGCCAGCCGCCAGCCGCCGCATAAGCTCCACCCGTGCTGGCAGCGAGGGCAGCGGCGGCGCTGTACTCTACCATCACATCCTAAGGATTTACCGTGGTGACCACAGTGTTGTTAACCTACCCAATCAACATCACAATTGAAACTTCATGGCAGATTAAAATTGTGTGCCGGAACCGGGACTCGGACCTGGGACCTTTGCCTTTCGCGGGCAAGCGCACTGCCAGGAAGTTTCATATCAGCGCAGAGTGAAAGTTTCATTCTGGAAACATCCCTTAGGCTGTGGCTAAGCCATGTCTCCACCATATCCTTTCTTCCAGGAGTGCTAGTCTTGCATGGGTCGCAGGAGAGCTTCTGTGAAGTTTGGAAAGTAGGAGGCGAGGTACTGGCGGAAGTAAAGTTGTGGGGCGGCATCGTGAGTCGTGTCGGGGTAGCTCAGTCGGTAGAGCGCTTGCCCGCGAAAGGCAAAGGTCCCAGGTTCGAGTCCCGGTTCCGGCACACAATTTTAATCTGCCAGGAAGTCTCATATCAGCGCACACTCCGCTGCAGAGTGAAAGTTTCATTCTGGGATCATCACAATTAATTTTAGGGCACTAACTTACTGGGCAAAGCAGTATTTCTAGACCTTTTTGAATACGCGACCCCTTCCCAAGTAGACGTATCCTGACGTTGCCGCTCCTCTCTCCCCCTTTCCCCCAACCGTAACGCAACCACGTGTCATCTGAAATGCAACGAGTTTGATTTTACTTAGTTAAAACAACTTTCTAAAAACCATTGTACAGTATTATAAATGATAGTATCAAATTTCTGGCATACCTTGACTAAAAGAAGGGATACATTGGTAGGACACATTTTTAGACATCAAGGAATTATGGATTTAGCGTTGGAGGGAAGTGTGTGGGGTAAAAACCGCAGAGGAAGACCAAGAGATGGATACAGTAAGCAGATTCAGACAGATGTAGGTTGCCGTTCTTATGTGGAGATGAAGAGGCTTGCTCAGGATAGGGTATTATGGAGAGCTGCACCAAACCAGTCTCCGGACTGAAGACTACAACAACAACAACAACAATAACAACAGTATCAATTTTGTAGAATTTGTTTCACAAAGAAACATCTATTTTCAACTGATTTCGGGCAGAAAAAATGTATTCAGCTAGGATTTGGGAGTGAATTATGCTCGTTAAGCAAAGTTCCACTGTATAATCAATTTCCAAACAAGTAAATATCCTTTTATTTCGAATTTCGCAGAACTACATAATGCACTTGCTCTTTTAGACACTTTATGCTTCATCGTATCGCGGTGTATTTATTACGGAACAATCTGTGTATGTTCAGTTCGGAATTAGCAGAAAAAAACTTTAACCGCTGGTGTTCCGGCATGCACCGGCCTCTTAGTGGTCGCGGTGCCACCCCCAGAGCAGGAAATGTCCAAATGTTTGTATAGTTTATGGGACTTATCTACGGTGTCATCAGTCCCTAAACTTACAAACTACTTATGAAATAGCTAACACTAAGGACGAAACAAATATCCATGCCCGAGGGGGGATTCGAAACCCCGACCGTAGTGGCCGTGCAGACCGTGACTGGCACGCCGCACTTCCCTCGGCCACCGCGGCCGACCCCAGAGCAGGATATTGCTGCTCCCCCTCCCCCTTGTCGGCACATAGGCTGAGAAACAGTGGGCTGACGCTCACATCATCAGGCAAAACATTAAGGGGGTGAAAAGTTGTGGCGCGTTTTCACATTTTTACTGCATACCAGTACCCCGCGTAATTGCAGACGTGAAGGAGAGCAAAACTGGTTCTTCCGCGTATTGGGAAATATTAACCGCGGTAGAAGGGTCTGGAGTTTCCGGTGCCAGCCTTTCCTGACGTGACGTATTCTGTAAGTGTCATATCGGAAGCACGTAGGCCAACGCAACAGTCCAATCCGATGGGCGACGTGTAGTGCCGCACTATCCTGTCGCAGTTTGGCCGTCGGTGAGCTGAGGACAACGGGCTGTAAAACGTGAAAGATGTAAGGCTGGCCGGCTAGTTTCCCGGCAGTGTCTACTGCGGTAATGCAGGACTAGAATCCGACACCGCCACAAACCACAGTACCGGACGCAGGGCCATTCTGGTGATACATCAGTCTCACACCACTGCGTCTCCAGACTCACGCCCGACCATCGAGCTGCTCCAGACAGATTGGGGATTGGGGCGACATCGTTTTTACCGATCAATCCCGACTGTGCCACGTTGGTTGGACCAGAGTAAGGAGACACCGCGGAGAACCCATTGTCGTCCTGGTCCTGCAGTTACACGCTGAGAAACTATTGGGTCCGCTCGCGTAATCATTGCCGGTACAATAACCAGCCATCAAGTGTTTGTTGTCTTTCCATACCTTCGGAGCTTTCCGATAACCATTTAGTAATAGCATAATGTGCCACGAATGATTAAAAAAAATTCTTGTAAACCTAAGGGACCAAAATGGTAAGGTAATCGGTCCCTAGACTAAGGATTGCACGCGCAGCCACGCCCGAGGATGGACTCGGACCTCCGACGGGAGCGCGGCGCAGTTGGCGGCTGGTTAGGCGCCCGCCGCCCGCGTCGCTTCCTTGTCCTGCGGGGTGACTGGCCTGCGAATATATGGAAGCAGCTGGCACTGTCTGTGGCGCGTACCAGCGGTCATGAGCAGGAGCGTTGGCGTCGCTCTGTACAAAATCCATAACGTGTTTGTTTGCAAATAAATTTCTTGTTGGTGTTGCTCTTAAGATGACCAGCAGTGAAGAAAAAGAATAAAGATGTACAGTCTATACTATCTGGAGACAATTAGTTGATCACCTTTAACCCTTGTTCACTGTAAAATTAAAATGTTTAAAATGCAAAATAGAAAATCTGTAACAGCTCCCATTCCCTTGTTGAAGGCTAAAAAATATTACAAAAAACGAGAGTCCACTCTAAGCGCATTCTAGGATGACTGTGATCTAATCGTATGCCACTGAGCTTGTATCCCACTTGGCAACGGCTCTGCTCTTCAAATATATCTGGAATCTTCGACAGTTAATGTTTGATGTGTTTAACTACAAATAACACTATTTTAGAGTTTGGTAACATTGCACGTCATACGAAATGGATGATGCGTTATAAACTATGAATTTGAGTTTTTTTACTTTATAACGGAAGGGCGGTTACCAAGTTAATAGACATGGTCTCTCCTTACCTTGCGTACTCTTAATGGGGAAAAAGGGCCAGCTTTACAAGTTTCACTGCAACGGAAAGACGCAGTTTGAGGTTTTCCGGATACTACGGAAAGGCTAGTTATATTTATCTAAATCTCTTATAGATTATCACCGCCATGTTTGGTACTTAGATAGAAAGGATTATCGAATAGGAAAGATGGGGGCAATATACAGTTTTCTATCTGTGATTTATGGAGCTCCATGCAATTTTCCTGTAGCAGAGATAGGAGTAATTATATAAAAATGGCACGTTTTAGTACGTTATACCAGGATTACTATTTCGTATGGGGATGAAGTGACGAGTGCAGTCTATAGTGATGTTCTGCAGCTACATGGGCGTGTTGTGGTGCCTTCATATGATGGATGATTATTTACTTGCGAGTACACTGAGATGGTCTTATGGACGAATAAATCCAACACGTGACGATTGTCTTGTACGGTTACCACGTCGCTCCACGGCCATTTAACAAATGTTATGTACTATATAATGTAGCGGGATCCGCGCGTGACACGCCGTGGCATGCCTTGCTGCTATATAACGGTTCCACAAGAAAAGTTTCTAGTAAAGACCCAGAAAATGTGATAGTTTAGACGGTGACCTAGGATACCTGCTGTTAATTTGAAGCTTACGCTGTTGTTATTAAACAGGGTTTGTCGTGTACTCAGCGTCGAGATCTTAACTTAGGTTATTTATAAATTTTGATTTTCTTAGGTGTTGGTATATTCCTCATTAATTTATAATTTATAATTAATTGACTTTTCCGTTGGTGCTTGACAGAGCATGGTGAAATATTACATGTTCTGAAAATAATTACAGGGCATTTGGTAGTGTTTTACTTGTGCAATATTGTCGTTGTAAGTCTATGGACCGATGACCTCAGCAGTTTGGTCACCCAGGATTATAAACATTTGATTTGATTTTTCTGTCCTTTGTTTCTAATTCATTGAGTGTCGTCTCATTTAATTCGACACCATTCCATTTCCCTGTTTTTACTAACTTTTCATTTATTACAAAGATATCTGTTGACTTAACAGTTAAGCTTTTCATGTGTCCGACTTGCGTGGAAATATCTTTTGAGGTTCTCAAACAAAAACAAAATAACCAGCTTGCGCCCCAAGATTTCAAGTGGATTTCCAAGTGACTCTCTTGAGTTTTAGTTCAAATGTTTGTAAACCTGTTTAACCAAACTGCCAGGGCCATCAGTCCCTACACTTCGAAACTACTGAAACTAACTCACACTAAGTATAACACGCGCGCACTCCCGAAGGAGGACTCGAACCTCTGGCGGGAACGGCCGCCCAGATCATATCGTGACGCCTTAGACGAAGATACCATTCCGCGGGGCGAGAATGAGAGAACTGAGACTATCTTGTAGTGCTACTGGATACAACGCCTTCGGTAAAACAGATGTTAACTACAGCATTTAAAACCAAAGCTTCATATATGGTTTCAGTATGTTTGTGGGCAGAATATTTCTCCCCAGCAAAAGTTCATATAGGTCATAATCGGGTAATGATAATGAATTACGATTTAATTTTCTCAGTGTACGGCAGTTTGTACGGCATAAAGAATTGTACTTTCGCACTAATAAAAAATGAAAGAACACAGCTTAAAGGCTGTAGACTGGGTTCAGAAATGCCGTTATTGAAATTTTGAACCGGTTTTTCTTCGCCACAAACAGTTGGACGATTGATGAGTCTGCCGAAAAGACTTCGTAGATTATGTAAACAACATAAATACGTGGAAAAGTAGGGCGCCGAAATTCCGTGACTTGGAAGCGGCAGTCGGCTGGCGCGCCCTTGGAGATGAGAGGAGAGGAGAGGAGAGGAGAGGACGTGTCGAAACGGCGGTCGCCTGGCGCCTTGGCTGCGTTTCCACGCGCTGCGCAACGCGGCTCGCTTCAGGAGTTCCGCGGGAGGTGCGGTCGCGAGCACACAGCGGGCAGAGAAATGGAGATCACGACGTATATTCCGGCTTTCGGAATTTTTCCAAATTTGTTCGTTAGACTCTACACGGGCGCAAAAGACGATTCTTATTGGAGATACGCGCTGGATAGAACCAGAGAACGTAGTCGAAACGCCGGTATCGTAAAGGTCTCAGTGCATCCGTTTAATTTAGTCTTTATTAGCATAATTGATTAATGTAGCCTTGAGTCTGAGGCGGTTGGGGAAATTTAGATACAGCAGAAAATGTAAAAGAAGATGTCTGCAAAGGGATTCCACCGTACTTTACTGGTACTTCAACAGTCCTAACGGTGTATACTGCATTTCTTGCTCCTGCACAACAGTGTCTATGAAATGTAGTTACCGTCATGAAATGGCGTTTGGTAGCGAAGAGTGTTGGCGCCACATCACCAAGCTCCTGCCGGCTCCTCCTGTGTGTGTGTGTGTGTGGTGTGTGTGTGTGTGTGTGTGTGTGTGTGTGTGTGTGCTGTACTTATGATACGCTGGTTTAAGTTAGTCTAAGTAGTACGTAGGTTTAGGGACTGATCACTTACGACATTTGGTCCTTTAGATTCGCAAATATTTTATTTTTATTAATGTGGGACAATTTTAAAAATTAGATGATTAATGACATACTGTTGTTTCCTTGTTGTAACAAATGTTACAAGTCATATTTCAAGCCTCGAGCTAAACCTTGTAAGGCAACCAGTTGATAAATTGATTGTGTATTCAAACTGCTACTACGACTGCAACTGCTGCATTATATGAAGAGTATAAGAAACCTCGTTCATTGCAGACTAAGATAAACGTAGTATCAGAATTACAGTTGAATGATCATCACACCCATCTTCATGAAGACATATGTACTTCAGTTGAAAGAGAGCTTGTTGAACACTTAAATTTATGCGTATTCTTAGAGGTAAAACTCGGTAGTAACTGGAATAAATCAGGACGTAGGGTCTTGCTCTGAGATGAGGAGAGCAAGACATGGCGGACCGCTGTATCCTGTCAGTCAGAACATTGATGACAAATACTGATTTGAGTGGTAAATGTTCTGTTTTGATACTTCATCAAAGACGTTTACTGACAGCAGTTGACGATTAGGCACACACAAATGGGAACAGCTGCAGTAGGTAGTTTCTTCTAATAAAACACACGCTGGTTGGCATATTATCAGTACACTGTTAAACTGTCATTGTGTTAAAGGAACTCAGACTCTTGTCAAATGTTCAAATGTTTGTTAAGCTTAAGGGACCGCCGCGGTGGAGTAGCCGAGCGGTCTAAAGCGTGGTTGCTCGCCGTGGAGGTTCGAGTCCTCCCTGGGGCATGGGTGTGTGTGTGTTGTCCTTAGGTTAGTTTATCTGGGTTTAAGTAGTTTGTAAGCTACGGGCTGATGACTACTCAGTTTGGTCCGATAGATTTACAGACATTTGAATTTTTTTCCTTATGGGACTTAACTGCGGGGTCATCAGTCCCTAAACTTACAAAGTACTTATGTACTACCTTATACTAAAGACAGCACAAACATCCGTGCCCGAGGGAGGATTAGAACCCCCGACGGAAAGCGACATCGCGCATCGGAGCACAGCGCCTCAATGCGCTCGGGAACTCCGCCGCGGTAACTCTTGTCAGTACCCGTCATTTTTTCACCGGATCAGCCGAAGTTTTTGTTTTGTGTTATGCACTTAATCAATATATCACTAGTCTGCAGCCTTATTCCGGCTTTTCTTCTAGTAGTGTATGTTGCAGTATCCTGTGGGAGGAAACTTCACCCGCGCGGGAGTAGCTGAGCGGTCTGGAGCGCCACGTTGCGGATCGCGCGGCCTCCCGCGTCGGAAGTTCGAATCTTCCCTCGAGCATGGATGTTTGTGTTGTCTTCAGTATAAGGTAGTTCATAAGTAGTTTGTAAGTTTAGGAACTGATGACCTCGCAGTTAAGTCCCATAAGCTTAACGAACATTTGAGTAAACTTCATCATATAAAGTACTTTACCGGACTTGTCCTCAATGTTTCGCGCAAATTGTTGTATAAAGGAAATATTGCGGAAAGGGTAAGTGCGACTGATGTTCGGTTTTTACAGAATGGAATTTCAGGGGCTCCTATTCTTAGCCAACAAACAGATTGTAATATATTTAGAAAGTGTATTTTTTATGCAAACTTACAATTTCTCAAATGCAACAATGGTTGTTTCTATCGTGCACTGGAATTTTTGACACCAGCTGTGTACAAAGAATTTTGAATGGCATTTTTATCACGTTTTATTTGGCAGCTACAACCGTTCAAAGTTTCTGGGGCGGAGGCTGCGATAGCGTAGCTAACTGGCCGAGCGGCTAGCCCCTGGGACACAGTCCACTGTCTCATGACCACCAGCCAGTCACATACGTTGTCGTAGCCTCCACCCCCGAAACTTTGAACGGTTGTAGCTGCCAAAGTAAACGTCATAAGAATGTAATTCAAAATTCTTTGTACACAACTGATGTCAAAAATTCCAGTGCACGATAGAAACAACCATTGTTGCATTTGAGAAATTGGAAGTTTGCATAAAAAGTAGACTTTCTAGGTATTTTTACAATCTGTTTATTAGTTAACAATACGAGCCCCTGACTACCAATGCATTCTGAGAAAACCGCACATCAATAGCACTTTCCGTGTGCGCAATATTTTCGGTGCAAGTGGTAGGTGATTCACCCTGTATAGCAGACGAGGTGCAGTAGTGGTAACACACTGGACTCAAATGGGGAGGACGGCGGTTCGAACCCGCCTCCGGAGATGCAGATTAAGCTTTCGATGACTTTCCTAAATTACTGCAGACAAATAGGATTCTTCCTTCCAGAGGGCAGGGTGATTTTGTTGGCCACCCTGGAGGAAAGTGTCGGTAATGAGCAGGAAGTGGGCGCCTGGCGCTAACTGGGGCCGCGCTACGCCGTCCTGGTTAGCGGCTGCTAATGAGCCTCCACTTCTCACGTCTGCTCGCCTTGAACCCACCAAGCCGCGCCGCGCCGCGGCTACAGCGCTCCACTCGACGGCGTCGTCGCGGCCCAGCGGAGCACACTGTTCTCCAGGAATCAAAAATGTTTGTACATCTATCGGACCAAACTGCGTCAGTCCGTAGCTTACAAACAACTTAAACCTAGGTAAACTAACATACGGACAAACACACACACACACACACACACACACACACACATACACACACACACACACACATCCATGCCCCAGGGAGGACTCGAACCTCCACGGCGAGCAACCGCGCGCTCCGCAGCGAGATGCTGTAGACCGCTCGGCTACTCCACCGCGGCCTCCAGGAATCAATGAGCGTAGCTGCGCCCTGCATCGCCGAGTCATGTTGTATTCCATTGAAGCAATATCATTAGAAAGTGGCACGCTTACGTAGAGGCGCTGGGTGTGTTTATTGTTTACAGGAATGTAGGACTGGACAAAGAACAGAACACCCGGAAAAAAAGTTCAAATGTTTGTAAATCTATTGGACTGAACTCTCGATTGTTAGTTCCTAGCTTGCAAACTACTTAACCTAAGGCAAACTAACCAAAGGACAACACTCCCTCCCCTGCCCGAAGGAGGACTCGAACTCCCGACGGCGAACGGCGCCACAGAACATGCCATACTGTATCGAGATGGTAATGGTAATGTTGGTAATGTTTGTATAGCTTATGGGACTTAACTATGGAGTCATCAGTCCCTAAACTTACAAACTACTTATCAACTAGCTAATACTAAGGGCCGGCCGCGGTGGCCGAGGGGACTAAGGCGCTACAGTCACGGTCTGCACGGCCACTACGGTCGGGGGTTCGAATCGCCCCTCCGGCATGGATATTTGTGCCGTCCTAGTTCGTAAGTAGTTCATAAGTATTTGTAAGTTTAGGGACTGATGACCCCGTAGTTAAGTCCCATAAGCTTAACAAACATTTGAACATTTTTTCATAAGTAGTTTGTAAGTTTAGGGACTGATGACCCCGTAGTTACGTCCCATAGACTATACAAACATTTGAACATTTTAATACTAAGGACGGCACAAATATCCATGCCCGAGGGGGGATTCGAACCCCCGACCGTAGTGGCCGTGCAGACCGTGACTGGAGCGCCTCAGTCCCCTCGGCCACCGCGGGAGGCCTGAATCGAGACCTCGTGTGAGTATGTAGAACTGATACCTGCGGTATGTAGGACCATCTGTCTGCATCGACGACCTGTAACAGAAACCTGGAAGTTAAATGATAGAAAAATGGAGTACCATAATCAGAACAACAGATATCATTTCATAACATTTACAACCGCTAAAAAACCTAATGTAACAATACGAGAAAACGTGCTGTAAGAGAGATAGAAAACGAGCAGAGGAACGGAACCTTAGGGTTTAACGTCCCGTCGACAGCGTGGTCATTAGAGACGGAGCTTACGCTCGGATTTTTGGGGAAGCATGTGGGAGGAAATCGGCCGTGCCCTTTGAAAGGAACCATCCCGGCATTTGCCTGGAGCGATTTAGGGAAATCACGGAAAACCTAAATCTGGATGGCCGGAGGTGGATTTGAACCACCATCCTCCCGAATGCCAGTCCAGTGTCTTACCACTGCGCCACCTCGCTCGGTAAACGAGCAGAGGTGTAATAAAATACCAACCACGGTTGAAATACAGGATTCAAGCACGATGATTAAACGTCGATCTCCCCTCACTTGGAAACGTGCTATCGTCAGCAGGTAGTGAGTGATTCTGTGGAGGCAGTGCAGACGGCTCCAGTGGCTGGCGCTGGTGCCGGTGCGTGCTCGCGCCTGGGAAGCCGTTGCCGTGGGCGCTCCCTGGCAATTACGCCCGCGCCTTATAACAGGCCGGCGGCGATCGCGTGCCCAGCCCGTCTGTACTCGCCTGACCGAAAGCCAGTTCCTCCACTAAATCTCACGGGTCCAACATTCTCCTGACCAGTCCCCTGCCGTCAGCAAACACACGATAGCCCAGGCATCCAGACTGCTGCCCCTCTCTAGGAAGCACACGTCGGTCCCGCCTCTGCCCTCAGGCTATCTGTTTCCTTCAGACACATCCTCGGCTGTGTGTGTGCTTCAGGAGAGTGGTTGCTCATCTCGACAATTCGAGCGGGGACTCGAAACCCGAACATAGCATTTCGTGGACAATACTCTTACCGACTTTCGAGTAACAGTTTAAAAAAAAGTATTGAAAATTAAAGGATTTCAATATATACAATGTTTGATGTTTCTCGCGTAGGAGCCATTAGAAACAAATCATCTGCTCACGTAGAAGCTACGTAATTTGTCCAGGTTAGAAACAGTTCGTCCCGAAT
Source organism: Locusta migratoria (assembly GCA_026315105.1). NCBI lineage: Eukaryota > Metazoa > Arthropoda > Insecta > Orthoptera > Acrididae > Locusta > Locusta migratoria. The sequence goes on from CM048751.1 coordinate 52,339,786, forward strand.
ATCATTGAAAATAGCAATTTACTAACCCTGAGACTGTGTTTCGTCTGGAACATGTCAAATACATTAAATTAAAATTGAATTAAAATCTGTGATGCGGTCGGAAATAGAACGCGAACCTCCATGCTTACTAGGCGGACGTCTTACCAGTAGACGATTAAAATCTAGTGGTAAGACGTCTGCCTAGTAAACATGGAGGACCGGATTCGATTCTCGGCCGCATCACAAATTTTAATTCAATACTTCACCTTTATTTTTAATGCCTTTGACAAGCGTCCTGAGTCTCACAGGAAAATGTACGCGGTTTATCGTCAACTCGACAAACTATCAACGGTAATAGCTAAATCGAATCAATATTGATATCAATAATTATATGCATATGGAATTAACTTGTTAGTATTATTATGATAACGATAAATTCCAGAATACTTCATTTTACGGCGGTCTCTTTCATTTATGTCTTTTTAAATTCTACTGTCATGATTTTTTTTTTCGTCTACTATAATGAAATTACTCTTACACGAAACTCATTCGAGCTACATAAATCTTTGGTTTATTTTACTAATTTTCGTGGACATCTCACATTTGACCACAAATTTTCCATCCCCGAGGGGGGGATTCGAAACATCGATGGGGAGCGGCCTCATGCATCGTAGCATAGCGCCTCAATGCGCTCGACCACTCCGCCGCGGCCCCCATACTGCGCCAGTTAAAAAAAAAAAAAAAAACACAACTACGAAACCGGATCAAATTTGGTGCAGTACTTTTTGCGCAACGTGCGTGCGAACATACGAGCAGCTAACAAACTGTGTTGACTTGTATTGCTCTTATAGAGACCCCTCATATTACATTTTCAGATATAATTTTGTATTACACAACCGAACGTTTCTTCTGATGTTACAAGTGACTTATACGTGGAGGCCTGCCGCGGTGGCCGAGGGGACTGAGGCGCTTCAGTCACGGTCTGCACGGCCACTACGGTCGGGGGTTCGAATCCCCCCTCGGGCATGGATATTTGTGCCGTCCTTAGAATAAAGTAGTTGATAAGTAGTTTGTAAGTTTAGGCACTGATGACCCCGTAGTTAAGTCCCATAAGCTTAACAAACATTTGAACATTTTATACGTGCAGAGTGTTTCAGAGTCTTTCTTACAAATGTCTTCAGGTGACAGCTAACGTCATGAGGAACTTTTTCTCAGAGACAAAATCTTCCCTGATGCTTTTCTGTGACGCTGTGTGTCCATAGTTATGCCGCTGTAAAGCGTCAGGCGTTTGTGTGTTATGTTTGTTGTCTATCGTCTATTCACCAGCTACGCCTGAGACCTGCAGTTGTTAGGGTCTTATTATCACAAACAACCCTTCCCCATTCTTTCCAAGGACAGATACGTTCATCAGTCCCTAGACCTGTAAACTACTTAATCTACACTAAAGACAACACACACACACACACACACACACACACACACACACACACAGATATGCCCGAGGGAGAACTCGAATCTCCGGCGGAAACGGCTGCCCGATCCGTAGCGTGACGCCTTAGGCGGAATGGCCGTAAGGTCTGAGGGGTCTTGATGTATAGTGTCTGTTCTTCCTGGAGGAAAGAAGATGATTGATTCAAATCAAGTTGAAAATATGCGCAAGACCGGGATTCGAACCTGAGTCTGCTTCTTACGAAGTAGTCGTACTGATCGCTACGCCACCTGGACCCAGTGATCGACACGATTGCACGACTTCAAAACTATTGTTTGTAATTCTAGCTTACAAATTACTTAAACTAAGTTAAACTAGGCCGCGTGATTCGTAACGTGGCGCTCCAAACCGCTCGGCTACTCCCGCGCGTTAGACGTGTAGAGCTTCTATAGCAAGGGCACTAAGTGATGCTTACGGTTGTGCTTAATCTTCTCTTCAATTGTGTGAAGTGGGTCGTCCATTTCGTTCATCGTGCACTTGATTACGTCCTTGATTGAACATCTTCTAACCATTGCTCACTAGTAGCATTTTGTCCGTAAACGTCGCGTATTTGCCGATGAATTTCGTTTGGTTAAACTTTCTTTGCATTTGGAAAACGAATCACAGATCTGATTTCACACGCGGCGGCATTTCCAATTACGGCTGACATTATAAAGAAGCACTACAAAACACAGGTCGGCAGCAGCGATCTGAAAATGGCGTGCATGTCTTTTTGTTAGCCATTGCAACTGCCGTTCATGCTCGGAACTGCGATCGTAGCGCTGCCGCCAGTAGAAATAGAAGCTTAGTTTGTGGACGACCCTCGTGTTATGCAGTCTCCTTCTCATCCAGTTTCTTTGTCTTGTCTTAATGAGCACCAGTGATCCAGGCAGTTATTCCTTTAAATTTTTGCGCTACTGACAAAAAGCATGTTGTACAATGAAGGATCATCATGTTATCCTAATCTGCCAACTGAAAGAACAACAGGCTATAATTTGCGACTCTTTAATTATGTACCGAAAATAATGCCAGCGAAAGGTACAGTTATAATTGGCCAGAAACGTTCACTCCAACTTTTCACTTGGTTGCATGCTGAAAGATACATTCTGGAGCAGTATGTACGCGCTCCAGAAGAAAGAACTTTGTGCATAATATTAGGAGTATTTATAATTTCAGTACTTGAAAATAAAAACTAGAGTGTTTTCATTAGATATAATTGGGATGCCAATGATTAAAATTTTTATAAAATCCTTCTGCTTAGTGATTAATATTTGGTAATGCAGAACAATTTTCCGCTCCCTTTGCGGAACCTGTACCGAGGACTCCTTTTAGTAGAGCGATGTCTTAGCATTTGAATGTGAGCGATTACCCGAATAACAGCACAGTGATAGCTCTTTTCTAAACAGCTGCGGCGCGCTGGCAAACAATGTTTACTATTATCCTGTCTGCGCCAACAAGGTTGTCAGAAAAAAATTAAGAATGTATACAGTGTAGTTTAAATGAAACCGGCGCTCTTTGTTGCCTTAATGGAGTGCCGCGTTCACAAAGCACGGAGATTGAAGAGGCAGCTAATGTCGATTTATCAAGATCACTTTGTAAGCAGCGGCGAGGGGCTGGTAATTGGAAGGCGACACAGCGCAGATGCCGGCGCCGAACGTGTAAACTGGACTACCAATCTGCGTCTAATAATGCACACAGACATTGGTACGCGTTCACACCCATCTAAGGTGTACACGTAGCGACTGTGTGATCGAACATTTTGATAGCTGGGTGACTACGCAAGCAATTGAAATGTTTTATAAGTACACGCATTTACGTTGGCAAGATCAATACGCTTATAAATTCCTAACGACAACAACATTGAAATCTGAAATACTTTATTAGTCACAACAGCCGAGTACGAATTTTTCTTATTTTGTCGTCCACAGAAGTCATTCATTAGACACTGGCATTAAACCCATTGCTATAAAGTTAATAGCTGTTAGTAGCGGACATGTTACTCGTTTGTCCAGTTAGGTGGCGTAATTTGTTAGTACGTCGAGATAGCAATCTGTTGGACTCCTGCCGTAAGTGGAAAAGTTGTAACTCACCTGTTTTTAGCTTTCCACTTCATGTGGAGGTTAGGACGAAATTTGTCACCAAGTTGACTTTATAAATATGACAGCAACATTACTTTGAATCACGGACAACAGTGTAATGTTTGACAATGTAGGTAGGGAGTGTTTGGCAACATAAGATCACAGTGCTCGCAGGTAATTGAAGCAGCAGGGTTTTAATAAAAACTGTTGGAAGATTACGATTGACTATAGTAGTGGGGTAATAGCAGTATCAGCGCAGTGAGCTCATTAAAACAGGGTATTTTCCCGGGTAGACTGAAATATGCTATCGTTAAACCTTTGAATAAAAAAAAGGGATACATACGATGTCAACAACAACCGGCCCATCTCACTTCTGACAGCTTTATCAAAAATTTTTGATAAAGGTTATGTATTCTCGAGTTGCTTCACATATTAGTAAAAATAAAGTTCTAACAAAATGTCAGTTTGGTTTTCAAAAAAGCTTTTCAACTGAAAATGCTATATATACCTTCAATGATAAAATATTAAATGCTTTGAATAACCGGACATCATCAGTTGGGATTTTTTTGTGATCTCTCAAAGGCTTTTGATTGTGTAAACCATTGGATTCTTCTAGATAAGCTTAAGTATTGTGGTATGACTGGGACAGTGCACAAATGATTTAAATCATACTTAACTGGAAGAGTGCAGAAAGTTGAAATAAGCAGTTCACATGATATAGATGAAACAATTAATTCTTCTAACTGGGGAGTTATCAAAAATGGGGTCCCACAAGGTTCGGTCTTGGGTCCTTTGCTGTTCTTAATATATATTAATGACTTGCCATTCTACTTTCATGAAGATGCTAAGCTAGTACTTTATGCTGATGATACAAGTATAGCTATCACACCTGAAAAACTGGAATTAACTGATGAAATTGTAAATGATATATTCTAGAAAGTTATTAAGTGATTCTCTACAAATGGACTTTCATTAAACTTTGATAAAACTCAGTATATACAGTTTCATACAGTAAATGGCATGACACCATTAATAAATTTAGACTTTGAACATAAATATGTAGCTAAGGTAGAATATTCAAAATTTTTAGGTGTTTGCATTGACGAGGGACTTAATTGGAAGAAACATGTTGAAGATCTCCCGAAACGTCTGAGTTCAGCTACTTATGCTAACAGAGTCATTGCAAAATTTGGTGATATACACCTCAGTAAATTAGCTTACTACGCCTGTTTTCATTCACTGCTTTCATATGGGATCATATTCTGAGGCAATTCAACATTGAGTAAAAAAATATTCATTGCACAAAAGCGTGTAATCAGAATAATTGCGGGAGCCCACCCAAGAGAATCCTGCAGACATTTATTTAGGGATGTAGGGATACTGTTCAATGTTCAAATGTTTGTTAAGGTGTCATCAGTCCCTAAACTTACAAACTACTTATGAACTACCTACAACTAAGGACGGCGCAAATATCCAAGCCCGAGGGGGGATTCGAACCCCCGACCGTAGTGACCGTGCAGACCGTGACTGAAGCGCCTCAGTCCACTCGGCCACCGCGGCCGGCCTAGGGATACTCACTGTAGCTTCACAATATATATATATATATTCACTCATGAAATTTGTTATTAACAATCCGACCCAATTCAAAAGTAATAGCAGTGTGCATAGCTACAACACTAGGAGAAAGGATGATATTCACTATTCAAGGTTAAATCTAACTTTGGCTCAGAAAGGGGTGACTTATGCTGCCACAAAAGTCTTTGGTCACTTACCAAGTAGCATCAAAAGTCTGACAGATAGCCACCTATTATTTAAAAAGAAATTAAAGTAATTGAAATGTTCAAATGTTTGTATAATCTATGGGACTTAACTACGGGGTCATCAGTCCCTCAACTTACAAACTACTTACGAACTAGGACGGCACAAATATCCATGCCCGAGGGGAGATTCGAACCCCCGACCGTAGTGGCCGTGCAGACCGTGACTGGAGCGCCTCAGTCTCCTCAGCCACCGCGGCCGGCTTAAAGGAATTTCTGAATGGCAACTCCTTCTACAATGTAGATGAATTTTTAGATAAAACTTAATAAACAAATAAAAAAATAAGTAAATAAAATTTAAAAAATCTTAAAATATTGATTGTCAAGTATTGACAACATTTAATAAACTGACACGTTCCACATCATTACGAAATGCCGTATATATGATCTATGGAACAAGTATTAATCTAATCTAATCTGAGATGAGCTCATTCTTGCTTGTCATCGACGCCACTGGCCGCCATCTTGGATGATGTCATCCGCCATCACCAGCTGTCAGCACACCCCTCCGCCCCCCGCGCCTACGTGACCACCGCCGTCTCCAGCGCCGCCGCCCCCGACAGGTCGAGACCCGTTCACCCCCGCCAGCCTGCGCCGCCCTCACCAATCCCGGCGATCGCGTACTTGTGACAGAGTGCGTACGCGAAAGAATTGTCGCAGTGTGTTTACGGTGACCGCGCCGCTCGCCGCCTCCCTGGTGTTGCTCAGAATTATTTAAGCGCGCCGCACCTCGCGCCTCAGTCGTGCCCACCACCCACCGCCTCCGATTGAATGTATGTAGGAATGGACGTGTCCCTCGCAGCTCTCTCTGTCCTTGAAACCAGCAGGCGGCAGCAGGCATGCGACACACTTCCGCTCTGCCCGCGAAACCGCACCAAACACGAACACACGTCGGAGGAGAAGACCATCTGTTCGGTGGTGCTACTCTGTTATTGATAAAGCTTCGCTCTACCACGGACGACACGTGCACTGGTGCTGGAAGCAGAGCGAGTTCCTTTACTTTATATAGAATCATATTTATCTCCGTGCTGTCAATAATTCGGCACTTATGCTAATCAGGTGTTCACAAGTGCCAGAAATGGCTTTTTTTTTTGAATACAGGCAAGTGCATAAACATCAAATTCGAGCTTGGCAGGAAGAATGTTTCGTAGCTAGCAACCTAAGACAGCCCACGTAACCTTACAAGTTGACACCAACAGAAGACGTCCAGTATCAGGCTGTGAGAATCTTACAAACGGGCACGCAGTATCACACTGAATAACTGTACTCAGCTACCACGTAGACAAAGATCTGCAACAACTTAAAGAGTATGCCGAGCGGGAAAAGCGCCAGATCACGGGTTGCGCGGTTGCTCCCGTCTGAGATTAGAGTCCTTCCTCAGGCTTGTGTGTGTGTGTGTGTGTGTGTGTGTGTGTGTGTGTGTGTGTGTGTTTGCCAATGTGTGTGTGTTGTCCTTAGAATAAGTTAGTTTAAGTAGTTAATTATGGCCGGCCGCGGTGGCCGAGGAGACTAAAGCGCTCCAGTCACGGTCTGCACGGCCACTACGGTCGGGGGTTCGAATCCCCCCTCGGGCATGGATATTTGTGCCGTCCTAGTTCGTAAGTAGTTCATAAGTAATTTGTAAGTTTAGGGACTAATGACCCCGTAGTTAAGTCCCAGAGACTATACAAACATTTGAACATTTGAGTTAATTATGTCTAGCGATCAATGACCTTATTAGTGTTTCCCATTAGCTATGAATGGTAGTGATTTTCCGTCTTTTGCAACTACAATAAAATGCGATTTTTTCACACCAGACGCGTTTCGTTTTATTGACTGTAAAACATCATCAGTGGTCTGAAATAGTAGAAATCTACAGTTTGGTTTTTGTTTAGATCGAAAACAGTTCTTAAATGGACCCTAATGTAGGCCTAATGTTTGGTACTTACGGAAATTTTGTCTTCTTTTCGCTTCACATCATGGAATGCCGGTCTGTTTAGTGCAATACCGCCGGTTCTTCATGTTGTGTCGTTTTCTCACTACTTTCACTGTCACTGTTTCACTGTTTATGGTTGTTTTTCACAGATCAGAAGTGTTTGTTTTTGTTTTTACTGATTCTGCTCAGTGTGTTATTGGAGTGTTTCCCATTAGGTTTACGAACTTAAAAATATTGACCACCTTATTATGAGTGTTACAGTTATGATTCCAAGCAATACGACGGCAATATAGAAAACGTTATTATGCACCGTGTGCTACAGTAGGTGACCGGACAGAATTGGCGAGTCGCTCGCAGGCCTGCAGCAGTGGCTGGCCACGCCCACACACTGGCCACAACGCTCTCTTGCCCCACTGTCTCGCGACAGCCGCAGCGTACGTGTCAAGCCTACGAGTTTTATTACTAATGAATCAGCGTCACGTGTTATAACGAAAGAAAGTTTTAATCGTGCGCCTGCTTCTGAAAATGGTTGTCTGTGAAATACTGACTTTCTCTTGCGCACATGTGAAGGTTCAAATCAGTTTCCTTTTTGGTGCTTTTCTTTTTCGCGTTAGTAAAGTGTGTTTTATTGTTTGTTTTCATGTTCTTCCCTCCAGAGCTTGGCTTGTAATTAAGTCATCTAAGACGTCCTACAACTATGATTTTTCCATGCATTTATGAATTCCTTTACTTTACTCTTTTTTTATCGACATTGAAAGTTCCATGCTTCTTGGTCTAAATCTGACTTTTGACAGGTTCGTAATTCAATTTTGAATACAATGTGTACATTCCGTTTATGTCTTGTCTTTTGAACATGTTATGTGTTAGTATGTCATTGCGAACAATCTTGTCTCTTCACTAGTGGTTTCCTTATTGTTCTGCCGAGTAGTGGTACAGTCCGCCTCCCCTCTCTTTGTGTGTATGTGTTTTAATTTGAGTTGTATTAATATTTGTGGCTCTGTAGGTCGTCTTTCAATTTTATTGTTTGGATTTGTGACTATGTTACTCTCTTGACATGTATTGTGATGTCCACTTTTTCTCTGCAGTTTTCTCTGTTGAATGGCACTAAGTTGAGTCTGCATGAATATCAGAGCAGTAGCGGTGGTCAATAGTAGTTTAGCTAACGGAATATGAAAACTGCTTAAGAAAGAATTCGACTTTCTCTGTTTTATAACAGTTCGACCTCTACCGTATGACCGGTTTAGAGGAAACGCAAATTTCGACTGGAAAAGTAATACGTAAATAATAAATTAACATTGAAAAAGTAATTGCATTAACTGTTTTGTTACTTTTAAATATTGTATGTTAATACAAAACTATTCTACGAGGGCAACTAAAAAGTAAATTACTCGGCTAAGACAGCATTTAATGTACCCTTTTTCACATAGTCCTCAAAATACTTATTGTTGAAACGAGCAGCCAACTCTTCGGTACCGAATGCGTAAAAATCATCTCGTCATCGTTTCAGAATGCTCGTCCACTGAAAAGCTACCTCAACTTTCCGTACACACAATAATCACACAGTTATGACCTTTATGGAGGATGTTGACATGCTTGCCACTCAGCTGTGACGTTTGGCAGGGTGTGTGCGGTGTCGAGTTTCCATGCGACAGGACCACATCGGCGGCCAATCTACGCAACCGCGTGTTTTTTTTTTTTTTTTTTTTTTTTTTTTTTTTTTTTTTTTTTTTAAATTATGGGACTTAACTACGGGGTCGTCAGTCCCTAAACTTACAAACTACTTATGAACTACTTACGAGCTAGGACGGCACAAATATCCATGCCCGAGGGGGGATTCGAACCCCCGACCGTAGTGGCCGTGCGGACCGTGACTGAAGCGCGCAACCGCGGGTGCGGCAAGTTGAGGAGGCTCTCGGTGGACGAAGATTCTAAACGATTTGGCGGTGAATGCAGCTGTATCGAGGTGGAGCTGATTTCTACGCATCTGTAAACGAAATTTGCTTGTCCGTTCCGCGAAGGGTTTACAGTCTGTTGGGATATGTGCGGAAAAATTATATATATATATAATATTATGGCACAGTCGTGTTGTCTTATGTTCATGTGGAAGTGTAACTTTTTTTTGATTGACCGTCGTGTTAAACTGTAACTCCAGAGACGATGTTCGAATGTAAGAGAGGCGAAGGATCAGACGTATCTACAGATTGCTCGAATAAAAATCTATTCTGAGATAAATTGTAGGTCAGCATTGCCTCGCGTGTCCTACATTTCTAGCCGCGGTGGAGTAGCCGAGCGGTCTAAAGCGTCTCGCTGCGGAGCGCGCGGTTGCTCGCCGTGGAGGTTCGAGTCCTCCCTGGGGCATGGCTGTGCAATGGGGCATTGTCCGTAGGTTAGTTTACCTAGGTTTAAGTAGTTTGTAAGCTACGGACTGATAACCGCGCAGTTTGGTCCGATAGATTTACAGACATTTGAACATCTTTTGAGTAAAGCTGATATTCTCTTTGTCTCCATAGGTCGCCTCAGTATTTTCTAAATAACGCATGTTACTACGGTGACTGCCGGCCGCGGTGGCCGAGGGGACTGAGGCGCTCCAGTCACGGTCTGCACGGCCACTACGGTCGGGGGTTCGAATCCCACCTCGGGCATGGATATTTGTGCTGTCCTTAGAATAAGGTAGTTGATAAGTAGTTTGTCTGATGACCCCGTAGTTAAGTCCCATAAGCTTAACTAACATTGTTTTTTATATTTTATTTTATTTTTGTTTTACTACAGTGACTAATGACGTGCACTGTTAATCAAATTCAAATGTTCAAATGTTTGTATAGCTTACGGGACTTAACTACGGGGTCATCAGTCCCTAAACTTACAAACTACTTACAAACTAGCTAATACTAAGGACGGCACAAATATCCATGCCCGAGGGGGGATTCGAACCCCCGACCGTAGTGGCCGTGCAGACCGTGACTGGAGCGCCTCAGTCCCCTCGGCCACCGCGGCCGGCACCGTTAATCCGCCGTATGCTCTGTGGACATCACAGTCCACGGTCAAATGCCGGGACTGGTAGCCTCTAATGAACTACCGGGGTCGGTTCACGAATGATAAGCGCAAGCCTGACGAGTCAGTCGCATGTCGCGCGTGCTCGCGCCGGTGCTCGAACTAGAGACTGGCTTAGGAGGCTCGGCAGCCGGTGGCGGAGGTGGGAGGCGGCGCTATTATTCAGGGCGCGCGGGGCGCCGCATTGTGCTTGTAGCGCGTCATGTCCGCGTCGATGGCGAGTATCTCCATTAGGCGGCTGCCCCCGCGGCCACAAAAAGAAGCCGCCCGCTTATAAGTATGGCACGCCCGTCGCGCCGCCTCGGCTCGGCTCGCTCGCTCCTTATACGCGCGGCGGCTTGTACAACAGGTAGGGGCGCGGCCACAGCCGCCGCCGCTTCTGCCGCCCGCGGCTGTCACGCGGAAAACACGCGCGGAGAAACTCGACGGCCGCTGCCGCGTTACGCAACCTGCCGACCACCGCGCTTCCGGCTGAGGGGGCTGCCACTCCAGTGTCTACTGTGCCAACGTTCTACCTGGGCTTCAAAGGACACCAGGAGTGTAGATACAAATTGATCACGCTATACATATCCATTAATATAGAACACGGTCTGTGTGCAATAGAGCAATACTGAAGGACACGGCACCACCCGTCCGCTTTGACTCATGACCCACATTATATGGAGGGATAAAAAACCGAGGGAAACAACATTCCTTAACTTCTATACAGATGAAGTACATCTTCCCAAAATTCTCCTAATACACCGAAGTCGGCTGTCCGCCTTACTCACAACTGTCCTTACGTGTTCGTTCCATTTCATATCGCTCTGCAATGTTACGCCTAGATATTTGAAAGGCGCGACAGCATCAAGAAGCTCATTACTAATGCTGTATTCGAACATTATGGGATTGTTTTTTCTACTCATGCGCATCACCTTACACTTTTCTACATTGAGAGCTAGCTGCCATTCTTCGCACCAACTAGAAATTTTGTCTAAGTCATCCTGTATGCTATTACAGTCAGTTACAGATGACACCCTCCCATACACCACAGCATCATCAGCAAACAGCCGCAAATTACAACTTACTCTGTCCATCAGATCATTTATATAGATAGAAAATAATAGCGGTCCTATCACACACCCCTGGGGCACGCCTGACGATACACTCGTTTCTGATGAACACTCGCCGTCGAGAACAACATACTGCGTTCTATTACTTAGGAAGTCTTCCAGCCAGTCACAAATCTGTAAACCTATTCCATAAGCTCGTAGCTTCGTTAGCAATCTGAAGTGTGGCACCGCGTCGAACGCCTTTTTTAAGTCGAGAAAAACACAATCCGCCTGTTGCCCTTCATCCATGGCTCGCAAGATGTCATGTGAGAAAAGGGCAAGCTGAGTTTCACATGAACGATGTTTCCTAAACCCGCGCTGATTCATAGAAAGAAGCTTTTCCGTCTCATGGAAATTTACTATATTCGAACTGAGAATCATGGGTGATTATTTTTCGGGTATATCCCGGAAATCCGGGATTTTTTAATTTTGTACCCGGATAGTTCTGGGTTTGCGTACAGGCGCTTAGCCGTGTATAAAAGTTTCTCAGGAAATCAGTAATTTTCAATACACGAAGCAATTTTTTTTGGGTCTATGTATAGTCACAGCGTGCGATCTGTAATGTATTCATCCGCTTTTCGGATTAATCTACGTGGGCGACAAAAGAGAGCGACAGCTACAAGCGACCGCACGTACTGCTATGAGTCTGTCGTACGTGGGCGACATTTCTAGAGCTACGCGTCAGACGCGACATCGAGCGATGTTCCATCAAAGGGACCACTGGACAGGCAGTTTGTACAGAACTTAATAAAAAGTTGGTCGTTTTATCAGTCGACATTACACAAAACCAAGTCATCAGATTCATCGAGGCCTAGTTCTAATGGAGAAAGTTCTACTCATGAGTTGCAGGATAAACCGTACAGTTCTAAAATATATTGCTCTGCTGGCAAAACTAAATTAAACACTACACGTGAATTAGTGCTAGCTACAATTTCTTCTTCATTCTCTGTGCGAGCTATTTTCATTGACCCACAGCCTTATACAAACGTAGAAAAAGATGGGAAACGAAAAAAATATAAAATTTTCATAAATAAAAGGAAAGCAAATGAAAATTGGAAGCTATTTTTCAGAAAAAGTAATTTTCTTACAGCTTTCAGCATGCTTCATTGTCAAAACAACAGTGTAAGTATCCCAACTAATCTTCTAATTGTACAGTATAATTGAGTTTGAAAACATAGTAGACCCAGTTGTAATCCTACGTTATCTTGTACATGTAAATGATAGACAAAAATTTCAGGGATTTTAATAAAGCACCACAATCACCCCTGGAGAATATACTCCAAAATTCTACAAGAAACTAATGTCAACGATATTGGCCTCTAATTATGTGGGTCAGTTCGCTTTCCTTTCTTATAAACGGAAATAACCTGCGCTTTTTTCCAATCACTAGGAACTTTGCTCTGAATTAAAGATTATCGATAAATGCAAGCTAAGTAAGTAGCTAATGCGCAGAATACTCTTTGTAATACCGAACAACTGGTATTCCATTCGGACTATGAGACTTTTTTGTAGTTAGCTCTCTCAGCTGCGTTTCTACCCCGGAAACAGCTATTACTGTGTCTTCCATTTCGTAATTAGTACGTTGATCAAATGGTGGTACATTTGTGCGATCCTCCTACGTGAATGAGTTCTTAAAGGTTAAATTTAGAACTTCAGATTTCCGTTTGCTCTCTTCAATTACTGGCCCGAAATGATCAACGAGTGACAGTGGGATTTGACCCACTTACCGATTTAACATAGGATCAGAATTTTTTCGAGTTCTCGAGAAGATCTTTTGCTAAGATATGGCTGTGGTAATTATTGTAAGCTTCGCATATATCATTTTATAAACCCACGTATCTCTACTAACTTTTGCCTCTCATCATTTGCGTGTTCTTTTTTGAAGCGAGAGTGCAACAGTCTTTGCTTTCTCATTAGCTTACAAACATTATTATTATAATACCACGGTGGATCTTTTCCATCCTTAATCGACTTTACAGGCACATATTTCTCTAACCCTTTATTTACAATGCATTTAAATTTAGTTCACAGTTCCTCTACATCCATTGTACCGGAACTAATTGATGTGCATTCATTTACTAAGTACGATCTTAAGAATTGTTTGCCGCGGCGGAGCGGCCGAGCGCATTGAGGCGTTATGCTACGACGCGCGAGGCCATTCCTCGTCGGGGGCTCGAATCAGCCCTCGGGCATGGATGTTTGTGCCGTCTTTAGTATAAGTTAGTTCGTAGGTTTAGGGGCTGATGACCCCGCAGTTAAGTCCCATAAATAATAATAATAATAATTGTTTATCAGCTCTTCCTAACAAAGACACGATCCTAGCCTTCTTGATTGGTTTATGAACTTTGGTCACTATCGACGCCATAACGATATCACGATCACCAAGTCCAGTCGCTACACAGATATCGTTAATAAATCAGGCCTGTTAGTAGTTATAAGGTCTAAAATATTTCCATTGCGCGTGGGTTGCTGGTTTCTCTGCTCAAGACAGTTTTCGGAGAAAAGTAGCTTGCAAGACTGTAACTGGAGAGGTCCCAATCTATACTCTTAAGGTTGTTGTCTCCCCCCCAGCATATCGATACAATTAACTGTAGAGAGGAGAAAACTAAATAATCAACTTTTAACTAGTCTAGTACTTTAATACAGGCTGCTGACAGCTGACTGAATTGTGGTCAGTGGTGACTATACTGTAAAAACAACGAAACTGTCTCTGGCTGTTTTCAAAATAAACAAGAAAATCTATGGAATACACAGTTATGAAATACGCGGGAATAAAACGTTTCTGAAAGCCGAACACGAAATATAGAAATGACAGTAAGATACTTCAATCACGTAGATTACAGCAGACGAAAACTATACACACGGTATTTATCAAAATACGCGAGAATAAACTGTTAAAACAGTATATACATGTGGCGTCTGTTCCGAAAGAAAAGACGTTACTTCTGATCCTGCAGTTGTTATTATTTAATATTCACAGAATATATGACATCAACTGCGATTGGGCAAAGCTGAAAATGTGTACCCAGCCGGGATTCGAACCCGGGTCTCCTGCTTTCTAGGTAGTTGCGCTGACTCCTACACCACTGGGGACACAGTGATCACCGCACCTGCAAGGACTACCTAAGCACGCATCCCGTCAGATACAAATTCCCAGCTTCGCCCTGCACACAGTACTCAAACTCGTAGTTATGGAGACCCGGGTTCAGCTTTGCCCAATCGCAGTTGATGTCATATATGCTGTGAATATTAAATAATAACAACTGCAGGATCAGAGGTGACGTCTGTTCTTTCGGAACAGACGCCACATGTATATATAAAAAAATATGCCGGTGACGGGCAATGATCCTATCGTTAATGGGGAGGGGTGGGCAAATTTGAAGCCCTTACTCTTACGGGAATTAGTTTCATAATTACGAGTTTGAGTACTGTGAGCAGGGCAAAGCTGGAAATTTGTGTCTGACGGGAGGCGTGCTTAGGTAGTCCTTGCAGGTGCGGTGATCACCGTGTCCCCAGTGGTGTAGGGGTCAGCGCAACTGCCTAGAAAGCAGGTGAGCCGGGTTCGAATCCCGGCTGGGTATACATTTTCAGCTTTGCCCAATCGCAGTTGATGTCATATATTCTGTGAATATGTTAAAACAGTATCGCAAATGATATCTGCCAAGTAGGTGAGAAGAAACTTGTTAAAAACAAAAAATGTTCTAATGTTTGTGAAGCTTATGGGAGTTAACTACGGGGTCATCACACCCTAAACTTACAAACTACTTATCAACTACCTTATACTAAGGACGGCACAAATATCCATGTCCGAGGGGGGATTCGAACTGCCGGCCGCGGTGGCCGAGGGGACTGAGGCGCTTCAGTCACGGTCTCCACGGCCACTACAGTCGGGGGTTCGAATCCCCCCTCCGACATGGATATTTGTGCCGTCCTTAGGATAAGCTAGTTGTTAAGTAGTTTGTAAGTTTAGGGACTGATAACCCCGTAGTTAAGTCCCATAAGCTTAACAAACATTTGAACATTTTTTTGGATTCTAACCCCCGGCCGTGCAGACCGTGAGTTGAACGCCTCAGTCCCCTCGGCCACCGCGGCCTGCTGTTAAAAACAGAAGCACTAACGAAAATTAAGAAATTAACTGGCAACGAAATTTCACGCAAATTACATTACGATATTTAGCGCTCTGAACGTTGTGGCAGCGACAGCAGCAGGCACTTGACTGACTGATAACTAGCTGTAGGGGTGAGGACTGTGTAATGGCTGTATGGGCAGTTGTTCCAATACTGTTGGTAACTAGGTATTTTCCTTCTCCGCTAATGGTTTCAAAAACGTGTCCACTTGTGCAAATAACTTTTATTTATCCCTTCCTGTGTGTGTGTCCTGTTTATGGATTGTCTTTCAGTATCCGGAGTTGAAACGTACGTAGTGGGACCGTGAGCAGTCTGAACTGAAACTGTAGAAAACGGTGAACGAAACCCTGGTATGAAGAAGATTGACTTGCTCTTGAACCTCACTTCCAGTGGAAAAGTTAATAAACACGAGGACAGGATTAAATCGTGTATCTGCGGACTGGTGCGGAGCTGCGCGCTCAGGTGTGGAGTGTTGCGCGCGTGCGCGTGACACCTGTCGGGCCGCTTAATCGGATAGGCGGCGGCGAATGAGCCGCTATGCTAATGAGCGCGCCTGGCGAGCGGCGGATAAGCCCTAATGGGACAGGGCGGCGACAATACCAGGCCGCCGGCCTGGCACACTCAATTAACGCCCGGGCTGCCTGTCACTTCCTCTACCGTCTCTCTCTCCTTCCCCTCGTCTACCGTCTCCTCCTCCTCCTCTCTCTCTGTCCATTTCCTCCTCCGCTCTCTCAGTACTTCACACAACTTCTTTGTCCATCTCCTTCTCCCCCTGTATCTATCACCTTATGCTCCACTAACCTCCTCCCCCCACCATTTTTAGTTTTCTCCTCTCCGCTACATATCCCGGGTATTCATTTATTTACGCCGCCAACTCGACTGTACAGTTAATTAAAACGTAACTTTTTCTGATATTTTTAGAAATATGTATTCAAACCATGCAAGTTCAAAACCATGTAAATAAATTTATATTAAAGAGTGGAACATCCAGGTTGAAATTCTACAATTTATGTTTAAAACTACTCTTAACTTGTAGAAGAGACGCGATTGATGCTATAAAGAAAAGTCGGTGCTGTTGGTTTGGAATTGTTCTTGTGTACCCAAAGTGCCGCGTACCGACTGGTACCTCCGTTCCGGAAGAGTTCGGCCAGTGAACAACCGGATACTCCGCGTTCTCTACTGACCTTTTACTTCTTATTATCAAATGTTTGTAAATCTTATGGGACTTAACTACGGGGTCATCAGTCCCTAAACTTACAAACTACTTATGAACTAGCTAATACTAACGACGGCACAAATATCCATGCCCGAGGGGGGATTCGAACCCCCGACCGTAGTGGCCGTGAAGACCGTGACTGAAGCGCCTCAGTCCCCTCGGCCACCGCGGCCGGCTTCTTATTATCCATTCATTATTCCTGTTTGATCTTTTTATAACATTTTTAGGATTTGCCAGACATTGGCCAGGGATATTTCTGTACGCAGTAATATGGTGTGCATGTTAACACGTGTAGTAATACCACACTGACATTCCGCCTGTAAATTATTAATTGGCTACCAGTTTGTTGTGTACGAATCGAATGCGTGATGAGTCGTCTAATAGATGTGTGTCGTGTTTGTTGGCTCGCCTGTTCGTCCCTGCTGGTTTGTTTAGATAGAGTTTCTGTCACTACTAACAGTGTTTCGTAATATTCTTTCTGTAGCCTGTACATGTATTTCATACAGCGACGGGGTTACAAAGTTAGAGAGAGGTAAAAGGTTATGATTCAGAAATCCAAATGTTCAAATGTTTGTATAGCTTATGTGACTTATTAAGGTGTCATCAGTCCCTAAACTTACAAACTACTTATGAACTAACTAATACTAAGGACGGCTCAAATATCCATGCTCGAGGGGGGATTCAAACCCCCGACCGTAGTGGCCGTGCAGACCGTGACTGGAGCGCCTCAGTCCCCTCGGCCACCACGGCCGGAATATGATTCAGAAAGTATCCTTTCGTAGTTATAGAGAACAATGTACTTACCGTTGTCTTTATGTCTTTTGCGTGACAACGCCAATACAGGTTTATTCATTTTTTCGTACTTTGGTTGATTATTCACCTGAGCTCATATCTGGACCAGAAACATCGCAAATAATTTTCTGTGCATATAATAATTGAAAATGGAAGTCTGGTCGTTCGTCTTTCATGCGGTGCCGTGGAGGTGGTGGAGAGAGAGAGAGAGAAACGGGAAGTAGAGATGGAGTAACTTAGTCTGGACGACATCGGGTTTTCAGCTAGTGTTGTAATACTTATCAGATCTTACATTTTTATTGTGTCTTCCTCCTAAACTCCCAGTTACAAAATTAGATTCTGTGAGAAGGCGATTTACAGAAAGACCATAACAAAATCAAATTAATTTCACTTAATGCTTAAATTCTTTGTTTGGTGACCATAGGGGTTTCGACGGAGCACTAATATTTCTTGACTGGTTACTGCGTCAGAGCAAACTAAGAATATTTCCGCGAGCCTTAGAAACAGTTGACAGTGCTTTCAATGAAGAACATTGGAATGTTTGTGTAGTGCATTCCGGAAGGGAAGGAGTCCGTTTACTGACGGCTTTTGAGAAGGCGGATTACGTACAACACTTTCGCTTAAGATGAGTGCTGCTTTAAAAGCCAAAGTAAATAATTTACAAAAGCGATGTTAAGAATTAAATATCGCGACAGGACTTCTTTAGTAACACAACGCCTTTACACGACACTTTTGAACCGTAACATAAACCTATTAAAAACACGTTACGGGTTGAGAACTGCCCACTTTGACGCAGTGAGCAAACCTGTTACCCACTCAACGTTCAGAGCGGGGCGCTACGCGGCGAGCAGCAAACGAGCCGTGCACACGGAAGCCGTCTTCTCATAATTACGGCGCTAATTATACCGCTTTATTCCCTTAACATATCAGGTTAGACTGGTGACGTTCCCTTGTAAAGCAACCCGCACTCTAACCGCGTCTGGGGTGTCAGTCGACACAACGTACTCAAGCGAGTCCAGTACTTAATCGTGAAATTTTCTGACCTTCAGTATTTAATCAAACACGTATTATTACACACAGAGGACGTCACATGCTTTCCGTAACTTCAGTACTACCTGGTGTGTCTAATCTGAACAACGATAGTGTTGTACGTAATCCGCCTTCTCAAAAGCCGTCCGTAAACGGACTCCTTCCCTTCCGGAATGCACTACACTAACATTCCAATGTTCGTCATTGAAAGCACTGTCAACTGTTTCTAAGGTTCGCGGAAATATTCTTAGTTTGCTCTGACGCAGTAACCAGTCAAGAAATATTAGTGCTCCGTCGAAACCCCTGTGGTCACCAAACAAAGAATTTAAGCATTAAGTAAAATTAATTTGATTTTGTTATGGTCTTTCTGTAAATCGCCTTCTCACAGAATCTAATTTTGTAACTGGGAGTTTAGGAGGAAGACACAATAAAAATGTAAGATCTGATAAGTATTACAACACTAGCTGAAAACCCGATGTCGTCCAGACTAAGTTACTCCATCTCTACTTCCCGTTTCTCTCTCTCTCTCCACCACCTCGCATGAAAGACGAACGACCAGACTTCCATTTTCATATATCAGATGCACAGAAAATTATTTGCGATGTTTCTGGTCCAGATATGAGCTCAGGTGAATAATCAACCAAAGTACGAAAGAATGAATAAACCTGTATTGGCGTTGTCACGCAAAAGACATAAAGACAACGGTAAGTACATTGTTCTCTATAACTACGAAAGGATACTTTCTGCATCATATTCCGGCCGTGGTGGCCGAGGGGACTGAGGCGCTCCAGTCACGGTCTGCACGGCCACTACGGTCGGGGGTTCGAATCCCCCCTCGAGCATGGATATTTGAGCCGTCCTTAGTATTAGTTAGTTCATAAGTAGTTTGTAAGTTTAGGGACTGATGACCCCGTAATAAGTCACATAAGCTATACAAACATTTGAACATTTGGATTTCTGAATCATAACCTTTTACCTCTCTCTAACTTTGTAACCCCGTCGCTGTATGAAATACATGTACATGCATTTAAACAGCAGATAGAAAGTGATGAACTTCATTTCGCAATAATTCTTGAGTTCTCTGGGTTTGAAGCGTATTTGTAGCTACAGTATATTAGTAAAGGAATGCGTTGTGAGGTCTGGATACTGGGCCCACTGCGTTGGCCTCTCGCCCCCCTTGTACACGCCTGGTGGTCGCTGCTCCGGGTATCATTCGCGCTGTTTCGGCGCTCGTGGGAACTTACTGCGGTTGACATCTGACGCGTGTAAGCGTTTTTGTCCCTCCTGGTTGACGCTCCCTCGTTAGCAGAGCCCTGGTGGCCGGTGCGTGTTGCCGGAAGCGTTATATATATAGACGCGGCCTTGCGCGCAGCTGCCGGCAGGTGCCCGCACGACGAGCTGACGCCTCTGTTCTAGAGTTGTGGCGATTCGTCAATGAGTCGTTCATTTGAACGAATACAAATAAAGAATCGTAAGAATCGAATCGTGATCCGGACGAATCGTCGTTCAAAAGAATCGTCTGTCTCGTGACGATTCCAATATCCAACGATTCACGATTCGAAGGCGACTGTCGAATCTTGCCGAATCGTGCCGAATACCGGAGAGAAGAGGGGGGACGAATCGTCGTTCAAGAGAATCGCCTGTCTCGTGACGATTCCAAGATCCAACGATTCATGCGAATCGTGCCGAGTAATTACGAAAGCCAGAAAGCGTGTGGACAAAGGAAGGACAGAAAGTAGATCGTGAGCTGTTAATTATTACCCTATTCACGAATTACATATGACAGAAACAAAACGCAGCGAAATACACAGCTGCCAATACATACGAATATACGTCTTTTATACAGATTACATATTATGTATTTAAACGAGCAATCTTTACACATTTATATTTCGCGTGTCCCGGAAATGGCTGTAACGATTTGGATTATATTTTGTGTTTAGAGCGATTAGGCTTTTAGAGTTCATCTACGTAGTTTTAGTTTTTGTAAAATCTTTTTATATAAAAACGCGATTTTAAATGTTTTTAAAGCCATCTCAAAAATATTTTTTACCATTTTGGTTTTTACGTTATCAGCTTTCCTGAAAGAATCCGATTTTACAAAAAAGAAACATTTTAATAAACGCGAATGTCTTGTATCTCGAAAGAAATTTAATATTTAGAGACGTATTTTTATTTTTAATGTTTATTTATACAGACGTGTTTCATTAAACTAACTGATTTTACATAATAAGTATTTTATAACGATTATATGTGTGTTAATTACCATAGATTTAATTAAATTTATAATTAAATGGCCGAAGTATTCAAACAGAACGAAAAAAAAATATAAGGTTACAGCAGGATTCGAAATAAGTGACCTACGTTCACTAAACCTACAACACTACTAAATGAGCTATGATGACAGCATAAATAGTTGGCAGTGTAATATGTATTTATAACCGCTCGCAAAACTTCAGACTATTTTCTCAAGAATTCTTGAGAGCTGAATCGAATGGCTTTGCCTCATTATTATTTTAAGTCTGAACTTTATGCACCATAAATATTAAAAAATCCGATACCCATATTGTCACCTTTTCAGTATTTTGTAAGAATCGTGCCGTCTCAGACCAGAAAGAATCGTGAACGAATCGTAGCAGCAGATGCAAAAGGTTAAGATTCCAACATCCATGACAGACATGTATTGCCATCTATGAGGAAGATGTAGAAGTAAGTATCGCGCCAATGCAGACTAAAGAATCGCGAAAGAATCGTGATCGAATCGTAGGAATCGATTCACAATGTGCGATTGAATCGCAAGAATCGATTCCTAAAAAGGAGTCGTGTTGCCCAACTCTACTCTGTTCCGCCATGTCACGTTTCTGCAACAGATTTGTACTATAATATGCTTACAGGTTCTGCACACACTCAGATTATGTAGCCACTGACAGCATACATAGCTTCTAATTGGACATGCTGCCACAACATTATTTTTCACCGATAGTGCTAGCTGCTTTCATTTGTGCGTAAAGAGAACTGGACAAGTCCTAAAAGTGACGGGTGCACTAGACTTTCTCATCCGCATCACACGTGGAAACTGTGCAATTAGTTCGTTCGGTAGAGCAAGGTTTGCAGTCGCTGGAACGTCACTACTACGAACGCTGAAAGCTGATCCCTGACCGTGACACCGGGTTTCCAACAGCTGCTGGCGAATGCAGTAACGGCTTGTCGTCTATAGAGCGGAGAAAACACTGAGGCGTTTCCAAACCTCGTTAGTGACTGGTTGTAGAAGACACGCGAAACCGCCACGATAAATCCGCATCGTCAAAGATCTTACTTCGCTGTCCGAAATGTAGGTATTCCCTCGTATTTTCGTACAAGTACCAATTTGTGCCGCATCGATAGAGGCAGACGATATGGTTTTTACGACGTGGAGTAGCCGTCCCAGAGAGTGACTGACTGTCAGCGTGTCCATCTCGATAGGAATGTTTATCGAGCAGACGGCGACCGCAGTGACCACAAAGCAGAGGCAATGAGGAGTGTGTGCGCAGTGGCAGCACATAGCTTACAGAGGTAATAGCGTAAACAGCGTGTGGCATTTACACGTGTCTGTCTGGCGACGCCGCAAGCAGTGCCACCTGTCGATTCGAGTTGTAGACTATACTTGCCTTCACATCTGTGATTCCGCATTTTATTTCGCTGCGCAACGAAATTACTTTCCAAGGTTTACGTTTCTTACGCCATTTAAGATATAATGTTAGATGAGTGAAGGGCAAAAAAAAAAAAAAAAACTAAAGCAATAGTTTCTGCCATGATCTGTACAACACCGTGGCGCTTCATTATGTTCGGAG
This sequence comes from Locusta migratoria, assembly GCA_026315105.1. Classification (NCBI taxonomy): domain Eukaryota; kingdom Metazoa; phylum Arthropoda; class Insecta; order Orthoptera; family Acrididae; genus Locusta; species Locusta migratoria. Next base: position 52,362,179 of record CM048751.1, read on the forward strand.
AAAATCTAATAAAAAATTTCCGTAATTAAAAAAAAAACAAATAACATATTACATGTTTTTAACGAATTGTTTTCCATCAATGAAAACAAATTTTAGATGGCTCTCATTTCAGACCACTGAAAATGTTTTATATTCAGTGAAACTAACGCGTCTGATGAAAAACGATGGCACTTGTTACAGTTACGTAGACGGACAAATAATACCATTCATAATCTGTACAGTTCATTTGGATAGAATTCTAACTGAAGGTAACACAATACATAACGTAAGTTTTAGCCATATTCATGAACGCTGTTACCGTGAGAAGGTAGGCAACAAAAAGGAAGGTAATGCTTCAGGGCAAAGACAACGAAAATGTAAGATATTACTCTAAATTTCCGTTCAGTCTTGTCTTTCTCAAAATATAATTTTTTACTTAAATACAAACAGATAACAGTGAAGATATTGTGTTGATATTTCTAAAGCCTCGTCTACGCTTTAAATGAAGGGATTCAAACAAAACTCGTTGTTATACATTTGTTGTTATAATACATTCATCACCATTTTTAAAAAATTACATGCAATGAACAAATTACATTTACCGTTGGCTTTACAATCTTCTTTCTGAAATCTTTCTCCACAAAGTAATCTGGACATAATACATAGGTTTTTATTCATGTACTCTGGACCCTTCTTTCTCAAAATTTTATCAAGTCAGCTCTTCGCTTACGATTATCCTATTGCCTGTATCTATAAAAAAAGTATAAAAAGTGTAAATCAAAGTGTTAGAGTTTATCAAAAGTAAACGATCTCGTAAGCTTAGTAGTAGCCTCCTTAAGCTATCATATGTAGAATTATCTGTTTTTCGGGAACCAGGAGAAAGATTTCGGAGTGCATCGCTGTTAGCTGTTACGGCCTTATGTAGCACGTACACTCCCTCTTCAATTTCCTACTTCTATGAAGTACATCGACAAATGATGTACGTGTTCTGAGTCTCCCAGTTTTAGTTCACAACTCACGCCGCTAGGAGGTGCTCGGGAGCACCGTCGCGCGTTTTGTCAGAGTTTCCGCTACTGTTCGGTGGCATTAACGACGCCTGGTTGTCGGGCCGAGTGTGTTGGCACTGGCTGCACGGCCTCTAAGTGCCTGGGGGCGGGGGAAGACGGGACAGAAACAGACTGCACCCTTAACCACAAAGTGTTCAAATGCTTGTGGGACTTGTTGTGGCGTACAGTCAGCGCCACACGCCAGACGTAAGAGAACGATCGTGGAGAAGGCAGCGATCGATCCAAAGCCAATCGCAAGCAGGCGCCGCGCATCCTGGAGGGAGTCACCGAAAATGCGCGCTCTCTACAAGCGGCTATATCTAGGCCGACATACGTCTGTACAGCCGGTCAGTTACTAATTCAGGTACTAAACAGAACTCGGACAGTTACTAGTCACGTACGAAGTCAGATATAGGACAGTACTAAGTCAGAACGCTGCTACGAACTTAGCAGTAACTAGGTCACAGCGCAGCTAGCATCATACGGACGACGCCGCGAGATGCAAGAAGAGGGAAGAAACAGACACATGTTCTAAAGTTGAGTATTATAATTTTCAGTCAATAGAACTTGTATTATTAATCTGAATAGTTGCTACAGTTGACATCGATTTCTGCACCAGTACCTTTCCTGACATCCAGACCAGGACGAGGAAACAACAAAAGGGACGAGGTCACTGTACTCTGCTCTTCAGTCACTGGGCTTTCAGACTACTTTAACTTATGCCGACGACAACAAATACACCCATGTCCGAGGAGGGCTAGAACCTCTGACGGCGAGCAGCGGCGCCTTGGAACGCTCGGCTACTCCACCGCGAGGTACAACACTGGAGACACCATTACCGTAGCGAACGAGCTGGCGCAGTAGTAACAACCGGGAGGACGGCGGTTCAAAGCCGCCTGCCCGCTACCAGATTTAGGCTTTCCCCGATTTCCGTAGTGATCGTGACGCAGTAAGTACACGAGGGTATGGGTTTGTTGTTGTTGTGGTCTTCAGTCCGGAGAGTGGTTTGATCAGCACTGCACTCTACTCTGAGGACGCCTCTTCCTCATAACAGCGGCAACACACATCCACTCGAATCGGCTTACTATATGCGTCTCTCGGTCTCCCTCCACCATTTTCGCCACACACTTGCCTTCATTACTACTGGTGGTTGGTTTGCGGGCTGGAGGGAAAACCGAATGTTAATCCAACAGAAAAACAAATTTTGTTACAGGCTGACGCGAAATACGAAGACCTCCACTTCATTCCGAAATTGGTTGACTAAGTGCGGGAAATTATTTTTCTCTTAGAAAATAACTCCAAGTTTCCAAAAGAACAGGTAAAATCGAAGACCACTGTACTAGCAAGTAACGGAATGAAGCGCCAAGTGCCTACGCAACTTCTGCACCACGAATGTGCCAGCTTTTTGGGGGATTACGCAGTTTTCATTGCCCAGTGTCAGATGCCTGATGAAATACCAGCAAAGTCTTTGAACTATGTGAACTTATTCAACGCAAGAGAACTGTCAGTATAGTTACCGCGTTCGCCTTTTAGGCGTAACGTTTTAAGCTTAGCAAAATGGTTTAAAGTGAGCTGAAAGTCTAAACGGAAACTGTGACGAACGTACTTATCTGCCACAAAATTAAATTCGACACTCGAGAGTTGTTAACACTGTTTTCAATATAAATCAGAATGTAAGGACGAAAACTAATACTGCACCTAAATCACGTTCGATTGCTGAGGAGTATTCCGTAACAGGAAAAAAAATCAGTTTCAATAAACAAAATTTGGACTGACGAACGGCTAGAGACGTAGACAGCCCGTTGCTGACCACGTAATCACTAACGCGACCAAGACGCTTCTAGATTTACGAGATACTTAAAGCGGTCCGCAGGCGCGCGCATAACGAGCTTGCATCGTGCCTATTAGGTGCGTAATACGCAGAGAAACTCAATCGCCGTGGCCGTAATTAGAGAGACGAGGCGCGCCATGGCGGCCATTGTGTAGGAGCGCGGGCGCCCGCGGGCGCTAGTCAGTCAACCCCACTACCTGACCAAGACGTTGCCGTTACCACTGACTCTGCACTTAAAAGATCGCGTAAGGATGCTGCTCACTGCTTTGTCAGACGCACACTTGTCAGAAAGCAGTGACCAGTGTCCTCATAATTATGACCTGACGACGGCAATTTAATTTTTCCGAAACAAGTCTTCAGTAGGCATGTAAAAGCGATCCAGGCAACCTAATACTTTTTACTAAGAAGTGCAAAAACTATACAATGATATCGCCTCCTATGCTGACATTGTCACGTAATCGCCATTAAATCTTTTAAGGAACAAAAACCGATGCAAGTGACAACGCTTAGAGTACTTTTTGTTTCCAGGTAGGTACTTAACAAAATGTTCAAATGTTTGTAAATCTATGGGACTTTACTACGCTGGACGTCAGTTTCTAGGCTAACTTAGACCACGGACAACAAATACGCCGAGGGAGGACTCGAAGCTCCGACGGCGAGCAGCGGCGCGCTCCGCGGCTAGGCGCCTTGGAACACTCGGCCACTCCATCGCGGCGCTACTTAACACTAATGCACTGTATTTTTCAAGAAATCCTGTTCGGATAATGGAATCAATTGAATTATAATTACTCTAATTCAGATTTAATTGTGAGCCGCGGTGGAGTAAACGAGCGTTCTGAAGCGTCTCGCTGCAGAGCGCGCGGTTGCTCCCCGTGGAGGTTCGAGTCCTCCCTGGGGCATGGGTGTGTGTGTTGTCCTTAGGTTAGTTTACGTAGGTTTAAGTAGTTTGTAAGCTACGGACTGATGACCACGCAGTTTGGTCCGATAGATTTACAAACATTTGAATATTTTTTTGAGATTTAATTGTGTAATAGATGGGATGCTGTGATACCTTACCTGCGACGAATCTCGTCGAGATGCAGTCGGACAAGTGAATACTACATCCTATGTGGGATCGCATGAAGTGGGGCTGACGGATGGTATGGAGAAAGTTCAGAAAAGGAAAGCTCGTTTTGTATTATCGCGGTATAGGAGAGACAGTGTCGCAAGAATGATGGTCGGCTTGGAGTGGAAAACATTGAAGGGAAGACGTTATTTGTTCCGGCCAGATTTGTTTGCGAAATTACTGCAACCAACTTTCTCTTCCAATTGAGAACATGTCAGCACCCACCTACATAGGAAGACATGATCATCTTAGTAAAATAACGGAAAGATTGAAATGTTCCTTTATTCCGCGCGCTATTAGAAAATGGAGCGGTAGGGAAATATCATAAAAGCGGTGCGATGAACCCTCCGCCATGCTCTTATATGTGATTAGCGGAGTATTTATGCAGAAGTAGACGCAATACTAAAGTCACTGTGCTCCCCCCACACAAAAGAAAGCCCGCGACTATATCTTGTTGTGTCACACACGCACTACTCGCAGACATTCTGTTACCGCAAACCGGGTTAGGCTTAGAGCTTGCGAGCGGCCGCTCGAGTGAGATGCAGTAATGACTTCATATCCGGATGTTAACGCGTAAGCTCGGAACAAGAAAACTAATAAATTCACGGAGCAAGTGGCTAGTTTATGAATATCATGAATGAGAAGGTACTGTGGTTTTATTTCTCTCAGCAAACTCGTTCTTTAGTGCTGAAAGAATCTCTCTCGGTATGCGTTTTTCTTTCGCAAGTAATTGGAACGACAGCATCCGGCTGATAGCTGTATTACACGTCCTGTTTCACGGCAGAGTGAGTTTGACGTTTTATGAAAATCTCTTTGTGCATTTACATAGGGGAAATATGATTGTATTTTATTATTATGAAGACTTCTTCAGTTGCATTAGGATTAAAAGAAACGTATATAAATTTAATTGATGAAAGGAGAAAATATAAAAATGCAGTAAATGAAACAGGCAAAATGGAGTACAGACGACAAAAAAACGAGATTGACAGGAAGTGCAAAATGGCTAAGCAGGAGTGGCTAGAAGCCTAATACAAATCTGTAGAAGAATGTATAACAAGGGGGAAAGCAGATACTGTCTACAGGAAAATAAATGAGACATTTGGAGATAAGAAAAGCAACTCTACGAATATCAAGAACTCAGATGGTAAACCAGTTCTCAGCAAAGAAGGGAAAGCTGAAAGGTGGAAAGAGTACATAGAGCAGCTCTACAAAGGAAATGAACTTGGAGACGATGTTGTAGGAAGGGAAGAGGAAGTAGATCAAGTTGAAATAGGAGATACTATACTGAGAGATGAATTTGACAGAGCCTTTGAAAGACCTAGGTCGGAACAAGGCCCCAGGAGTAGATGACATACCTTCAGAGCTACTAAAGTCTCTGGGAGAGCCAGCCATGACAAGACTATTTGGACTGGTGTGTAGGATGTATGAGACAGGCGAAATGCCATCAGACTTTAAGAAAAATGTAATAATGTCCATTCCAAAGAAATCAGGCGCAGACAGGAGTGAAAATTACAGAACCATCAGTTTGATAAGTCATGGTTGCAAAATTTTAACACGAATCATCTACTGGAGAATGGAAAAGCTGACCTCGGGGGAGATCAGTTTGGATTCAGGAGGAACATAGTACATCGAGCAGACGGTGAAGGAAAGCAAGGAAAAATTTGGAATAGGGATTAAAGTTCAGGGGGAAGAAATAAAAACATTGCGTTTTGCTGATGACATTGTAATTCTGTCAGAGACAGCAAAGGACCTGGAAGAGCAGTTGAATGGAATGGATAGTGTGTTGAAGATAGCGTATAAAATGAACATTAACAAGAGCAAAACAAAAATAATGGATGCGGTCTTAGAAAATCAGGCGATGCTGAAGGAATTAGATTAGGTAACGAAACAATGAAGGTGGTAGATGAGTTTTGTTACTTGGGTAGTAAAATAACATGCGATGCTCGCAGTACAGAGGATATAAAATGCAGAATGGCAATGGCAAGAAAAGAATTTTTGAAAAAGAGAAATTTGCTAACATCGAATATTAATTTAAGTGTAAGGAAGTCTTTTCTGAAGGCATTTGTGTGGAGTGTTGCCTTGTACGGGAGTGAAACATGGACGATAAGCAGTGCGGACAGGAAGAGAGTGGAGGCTTTTGAAATGTGGTGCCACAGAAGAATGCTGAAGATTAGGTGGGTAGATCGTGTAACTAATGAAGAGGTTCTGAACAGAATCGGTGAGAAAAGAAATTTTTGGCATACCCTGACTAAAAGAAGGGATCGCTTGGTAGGACACATTCTTAGACATCGAGGAATCGTAAATTTAGCATTGGAGGGAAGTGTGTGGGGTAAAAATCGCAGAGGGAGACCAAAAGACGCGTATAGTAAGCAGATTCAAGTGGATGTGGGTTGCCTTTCTTATGAGGAGATGAAAAGGCTTGCTCAGGATAGAGTAGGGTGGAGAGCTGGATCAAACCAGTCTCCGGACTGAAGACAATAACAACAACATATAAATTGCCATTGTCTGGAATTAGTGTTCCGCTTGGAGACTACGCAGTGCAGAGCGGTGGCGTGTCCTGGTGGAGCGCAGCGACCCAGAGAACGCGGCGCCGACGTCTGCCAGCGATTCCTCGCGCGTCCTCCGCTACCGGCGCGGCGACGGAATCGGACAGCGCTCTGCCTGACGGATGAATATTCACGATGCAGCGGCGCACTTGAATATTTATGGCGCGCACGCACTCGCCGCTGTTCCTGCGGCGCACGCAGCCGCGGATTGGAGCTGGGCAGACATGTCAAGCAGAGCCCACTGCGGAGGGCCGCCGGGCCGGAACTAGCCGGCGCGGCTCCCAGCCTGCGAGCGGGACAGCGAGTCCTGGAAGTGTAGCAGGAGCGGCGGCGTACGTGCTGGGGATACTTAGAGGACGCGTATTTAAAAAGATGTGTGTGTGATGAAAGTTGCGATATTGAATGTTGGGGTTAATGAGAAAACAAAATCGTATTCTTAGTTCCGATCCACTGTTGTGATACAGCTGTACTGTCCTTAACCTTCCGTCGGGCGCAGTCGGCCTCACAGGCCAGCAAAACACTTTTTTTGATTCCCGTGTTTAACACTAGTGGCCCAGCCTCTCCGTTTACTCGCGTAACTTTGGGAACCTCACACAGTGCCATCGATTTCCACGCGGATCACGGGGAACTCCTTGGGCCTCACAGGCAGTCTGCGCCCGATTACGTTATGGTTTTTAAGGTGAGATTTTTCAAGATATTTTTATTTTATTACTTCGTTTCAATCTAAGTCCGTCCTCTGTGATTTTCACCGTTACCTTCGGAAAAAAAGAAGACTTTGATGACCCTGGCCCTTCAGACTGAGTGCGCCTGATCGAGTTCTAATTTCAGTTTTCCTTTCTTTTCCTACGTCATCACATCCATATTTTCTGCTGAAATGTCGAGAAAAGTATATTATGCCTCTAAGCCAATGATCTTGTGGAAATAATGCGCCTCCTCGAGGACGAAACTGCTGAAGATCCAGCCGCGCTCGAAGATTTAGTCGATGAGAGAGACACCCACTCTCAGGATAAGGTAGGAAAAGGCAAGGAGGACTCAGCAACTGAACAAGAAGTTTAGGGAACAGCTCGGGAATATGAAGAAGAGAAGAAAATATCTGAGGAGTTTTTTTATCTTGGAAAGGATAAGACGACGAAGTAGTCTAAGTAGATACCTTCTACTATTCATAGTGTGAAGAGTCACATCATTATTACACAACATCCAGTGTAAAAGATATTGCTACAAATGACGCCACCAATTGCAAAACCTTGTGTCATCAACTTCTAACTGGACAATTTAGCCTGTGTATGCTATGAATATATGTGGAATGTCGATTCGGCTGCAAACTCGAATGAAAAAATTTTTACCGCACAAAGAACGGGAAAGTTCTCCCACAGTACCTCCCAAATGGATAAAATGTCGACCGTGCGTGGCTGAAACAAGAGTTAGGAGGATGAAGAATCACGAATGTTCAGCTTGTCATCAACCAATCTGCTTGAGCGACGTATACGTTCTGTGCCATACCTGTGTTTCAGCTATTGATTTGGGAGCTATAGCATAGGTTTTTGGCTGCAAATGTGGCGAGAAAAGATGATTCCATGTCAGAATAGACCGCCTAGTTTTCTTTTAAAAATAACTTCATTACTTTTATGGATGTCTGTTCGACCAATATTTAAGGCTCTTTGTGGGAAAATGGTAATTTTGGTTACTTTATTTTAAGGTGTATTGTGTTCAATAAATCAATTATTATGCTTTAAGTTTGCTGTAATTCCTTCCTTTAGATCCTCTTCAAGACTAGCCAACATGCATTTTGAATTTGATTTAACATGGCGGAGCTAGTCCACAAAATATGTGGGTGGCCTCTCAGGCCGGGTGCGCCTGATTTTGTTTCAGCTGGAGGTGCGCCCCACGGAGGGTTAATGGCATGCTTCGAAAAATTTCCTTTTGGAAGAACAGCGAATATAGTCTCGACGCGTAAAGTGTTACAAATGTATCTTGTAGTATATGCCACTACAGAATGACGCTTTACGCGAATGTGAGTTTATTTGTAATGTTTTCAAGACTTAGCTAGACAACCGATCATTATGAAATTTTGTCAGGGTACAGGACGTAAGGTACCTTACATCCAGAGAAAATTACTGTCGCAAAGGGTAGAAAAATAGAATAAGGGACCTGTCGCATTCCGAAAGAAAATGTCATCTAAAATCTAAGTAGCTCTCTTAGGTTGTTTGCAGATGACACCGTCATTTACCGTCTAGTAAAATCTTCTGAAGATCAAAACCAACTGCGGAACGATCTGAATAAGATATCAGTATGGTGTAAAAATTGGCAATTGACTCTAAATAATGACAAGTGTGAAGTCGTCCACATGAGTACGAAAAGAAATCCGTTAAACTTTGTTTACAACATAAATCAATCAAATGTGAAGGCCGTAAACTCCACAAAATACCTAGGAATTACTATTACTTCAGACCTAAACTGGAAAGAACACATAGATAATATCGTGGGAAAGGCGAACCAGAGACTGCGTTTTATTGGCAGAACCCTTAAAAGATGCAACAAAACTACTGAAGAAACTGCATACACTGCGCTTGTCCGTCCATTTTTGGAGTATTGCAGCCCAGTGTGGGATCCTTATCAGGTGGGTTTGACGGAGGACATCGAAAGAGTCCAAAGAAGGGCAGCTCGTTTCGTATTGTTACGATACAGGGGAGACAGCGTTACGGAAATGATACATGATCTGGGATGGGAATCATTACAACAACGGCTCTTATCGCTGCGGCGTGGGCTACTTGCGAAACTCAAATCGCCAACATTCTCCTACGAATGCGAAAATATATTGTTGACTCCCACTTACATAGGTAGAAATGATTATCAGAATAAAATAAGAGAAATCGAAGCTCGAACAGAGAGATTCAGGTGTTCTTTCTTCCCGCGCGCTATTCGAGAATGGAATAGGAGATAAATAGTATAATTGTGGTTCGATGAACCCTCTGCCAGGCACTTAAATGTGATTTGCAGAGTATCCCATGTAGATGTAGATGTCATACCATGAAGAAAAAAAAAGTGTTCGCAAGGTAGGCACATCTTAAAATGGTGTATACCAGAGGGTACATTGCTGTAGACTAGCACACCGTTGGATCGACCACTATGAAAGTTGGCACGTGCAGGCATGTTTGTGTGAAGAATTCATATACAGTCTCTGACAATAAAGTTCAGTGAATGGTCCTGTAACATTAACGTAGATCACCAATGAAGTACATTTTCCTTTCAAATAGTCACCTCCCATAACCATGCACCGCTGAGCTCTGCGAAGAATATCCTGGAAAGAAACTTCTTGGTAGATTAAACTTCTGTGCCGGAACCGGTACTCGAATGTGGGACCTTTTCCTTTCGCGGGCAAGCGCTCTTCCGTCTGAGCTACCCGGGCACGCTTTAAGGGCCGTCTTCACAACTTTACTTCTGCCACAACCTCGCCTGCTACTTTACAAACTTGACGACGGACCTTGAATAGTGCCGGGATAGCTCAGTCGGTAGTGTGCTTGCCCGCAAAAGGCAAAGGTCCCAGGTTCGGGTCTTTGTTCCGGCACACAATTTCAATCTGCCAGGAAGTTTCATATCAGGGCTCACTGCGCTTTAGAGTGAAAGTCTCGTTCTGGATATCCCACAAAACTTTGCACGAGTTCTACAGGGTGATCAGTTCTCAGCGCAAACACCTTTGCGGCGTGGAACTTGCCGGCGATGGCAGCTGCCTTGCCCGCTTAGCGGACCACCCGACGTCCGCACTAATTTCATGCGAAAGTTATTTCTGACATACGTAACACAAACACTTAGAAAGAAGACTTTATACTCACCTATATTACGCTAGAAGGTGCTCGAACTGCCTCCATTCGTTCTTAAAGCATTTCTGACACCTGTTCAGGAACTTGCTCATTACACTGTAGTTCCCTCCCAGAAATTGCAGTGATATCATGACGAATGTTTGTTTGTTTTAAGTTCATCTAAAGTGAGGGGATTTGATTTGTACGCTTTCTCTTTTAATGCTCCCCACAGATAAAAATCGTACGGAGTTAAATTGGGAGAATGAGAGGGCCAAATGTTCTTAGTGATAATTCTTTCCCCGAACACATTACCAATTTCCCGTAATGATAAGTTGGCTGTATGTGTCGTAGCAGTCTTGCTGAAATGTCGTGAAAGCACGTTCTCTCTCAGTTAATTGGGAAAAAAAAGCCGCATTATGTTTTCAACATACCTGTCACTATTAACTGTTTCCTGAAAAAATATAGGGCTAATTATTCTCTCGCCACTAACAGCGCACCACACTCCTATTTTGTGATTGTGCAGGGACTGTTCGTGAACTCCCGACTTAACCCCGTACGACGGATTGCGCATTGGATTCAATGGATTATGCCTTGAATGTGGAAAAGGTGATGAGCATCGTTTTGATGCTTCACTTTTTGGCTGTGCCCTTTTTCTGACAAGGTGGTGTCGGAGAAAGCCTTTCCGTGCTCTGTCGTTTCGGTTCATGGTCGTATCGGAGACGCAAAAGGCCAATAAATTGGCTGTCATATCCGCCGCTTTGACAAAATAGTGTGAAGCTTCTAAAAGCGCCTGCCTGCTTGCTTCTAATCAGTCCAGTGGTGTGGCACAAGACTACACGTTTTCCTCTTCCCTAACATCGGCGTAAGGGTTCGTGGCATGGATTCACGGTTAGTCTACTGTTCATCCTCTGTAGTGCGCACACTTGATCCTCACTTTCTCAGAGCTTTCGTCACTGAGCTGCTCGCCGGTCGCCTATCATATTGTCAGAAACACTTTCGCGGCCTCCTCGATAACTGGCGAGCCACTCGAACACGTATTTCATGGACCGTGCTTGATCCTCAAGAACATGTACCAACGTCGCATGCGGTTCTTTACGAGCCTTACCAGGTTTAAAACTTTAATTTAATCCTTTGCTGGTTCGTTGTCCTGTTCTCGGTTCACAATAAAGAAGCACTTCATCCAACAAGTCTTACACGGAACACACACGGTGCTGAACTACGGTGTGTGTGGGGGGGGGGGGGGGGAGGGGAGGGGGGGTGGTAGGGAGGTTGTTAGCACCCATCGCTACGCAGTAGAAGCGTTGTAATTCGCCTGTGTTGTCCGATCGGACGTTCTGACTTGATTCTCGTAACTTTGTCACAGGGTGCTTTTTTATTTTTTTTTTTTTAAGCCCTGATCGCCATTTGACTGAAAGTTTTTGTTTAATGTCACAACTTGGGTTCGGCCTTAGGCCATTTTCCAGTGCTGTGATAAAAACTTTTAGTCAAATGGCGGTCAGCTCTTTTAAAAAAAATTATTTGACTGAGGCTCCTGATGCATACAAAATCATAACTTGTCAAAGTTGTTTTTGGAAGACCATGGCGGAGGATACCTTGCAGTAAAAGTCGACATCGTTTCGTCAGTCACCATCAAAGTCGGCAGATGTATCTGTTTATTATTATTATATACAGGGAAGGAAGACAGCGACTGCAAGAGGAGGAGGAGGAGATTTGGGGTGGGGGGGGGCGATGAGTTGGACAGTGAGGGGCGGACAACGGAGTATTATACAAGTGTCAAAAATTTAATTAATAATAACAGAAATTTGCGCTCGGAGGTTTGCATAAAATATTTGTATAAAAATATTGCATATCGATTTCGTTCAATGAATTGAATTCTCACAGTGTCGTAAAGCGCATAATTAATGTCGATGTTCACTGTTATACACTGTCTGTAATAACTAAGCTGCCTGCGGGACGTCAAATCTTCATCGTCCATTTTTCCTTCTGGTGTAGAAGAGGAATAAGTGTTGCTTAAAACTGCGTAGTTTTCGCGAGTATTTGACCGATGAAGTGATTAATCACACCACTAAAGAATTAACGACACTGTTCAATGTCCATCGTGAAGTACGAGTACGACTAACAAAGTAATTCTTTTGGTGCTCATTTTAAGGACTGTTTCTCTCATACGCTAAACTCTGTAATGTGAAAAATGAGCTCGAGGAAATGCTTGACCATATTTCTCACAAACGCATTTATATTTAAACGTTATCGTGAATATGTGCATATAAGACAGTAATAAATATGGCATGAAACCGATATCTGTTCCGAATTACGTTTGTTTCAGTAAGTAGTAGTACTTGGAATGAAGCTGTAATTATAGGAGGAGGATACAGTCACTAAATAACGACGAGCGAAACCTGAAACCTAAACCAGTAATCCTATATTTTTATAGTCCCTTGTTGAATAACTAGCTCACTTCGGAAAACACTGTGGAAGTTGTTCCACTGAAAGTGCCTTCTTCGAACTGAGAAATGCTGTGAACTCCTTCAGCGATTTGATCACACTTTTCCATTGGATAGTCTGGTCAGATCAAGGAATTACTCGAACCTCCGACGAGCAGCCGCGCGATCGTAACGTGGCGCTGCAGACGACGCGGCCACCGCGCGCGCTCTGCGCGGCAGCAGGTAGGTGGGTACTCCGTGGTAATGCTTTTATTCTGATCTCTACGGTTGGACCAAGGGACTGATAACCAAAGTCGTTTAGTCCCTTTAAAAATCAAACCATCCATCCATCCATCCGTGGTGAGTACTAGTAGGAAACGCCACGGTCCTGCCCGGGAAGGATCCAGTAATTTCCGCTTGTATACGCAGACTGTTAGCCGGGGCGGGAATGAAGTGGCGGCAGTAACCTACAGAAGCCGCGCTGACCTCGCTCTCCCACAGCCCCTTACCAGGTCTGAGATTAGTTTATTCGTGAGCAATGACGTCAGGTCATTCTCACCATCACTGAGGAAGTACGTTCATCGGTTCTTCGAAACATTCATGGCACGATCTGGGGCGTCATGTCACGGACTGCGTACCCGTGTCCGTCGGAGGTTCGAGTCAACCCCTCGGGCAAGGCTGTTTGTGTCGTCTTTAGTATAAGGTAGTTCATAAGTGGTTTGTAAGTTTAGGGACTGATGAGCCCGCTGTGAAGCTTAACAGATATTTGAACATTCTTTTAGTAACCGCGGCGGCAGGTGTGCAGCTCGTTGCGGCGCCGCCGCCGCCACCGCCGGCCAGCCTGCTAGCCTGCTAGAGCGCTACCAGCCTGCTTGCTGTGCGCGCGGCGCCGGCGCAATTACAAATTACGCACGTTTAACCCAGTTACGCAGCCGGAATAGCCGAGCGGCTGCGGCAGCGGCAGGTGGAAACTGCCGCCGTCCGTCTGCATGCAATCACTCGGCTGCCTGCGGTGTGAACGGCCGCCCCTCCTGGAACCACTGCTGGTACAACTTAAACCTCAATGGAAAAAACATGTAGTGGCTTCTTGTACCAGTGTTAAAAAGAAGTTACTAGGCGCGTCCGGAAAGTAAGTTCCGTTTTAATTTATCTCCGCTGCAGCGCTGCGATTGCAGTTACATATATGCGCTGTAGACGATGTGTATCGAGGAGAAGAACGTGCGCCATTTGGAGATCGCTTTGTTGTACTTGTTTGAAATGTCGGCGTTGATTGAAAATCCCGCCGCCTGTGAAATCAGGTCGGTGATTCGGTTTCTGAATGCGAGGAAAGTGAAACCGAGAGAAATTTATCGGCAAATTTGCGATGTTTACGGACCAGATGCGATGAGTGATTCGATGGTGAGAAGATGGGTCCGACAGTTCAATGGCGGGCGTAGTGATGTGCACGATGACGAACGAAGTGGGTGTCCATCTTTGGTTACAGAAGAACTGGTTCACGCGATTGATGACAAGATCCAGGAAAACCGTAGGTTTACAATTAGTGCTCTCGCTATTGACTTCCCCCAAATTTCACGATCACTGATGCCTGAAATTGTTACCAAACAACTGAAATTCCGTAAACTTTGCTCACGTTGGGTACCAAAGATTCTCACTGAGCAACGCAAAACACAACGGATGGGTAGTGCACTTGAGTTTTTGACCCGTTATGCTGAAAGCGGCGAAGAATTTCTCAGACGGATAGTCACAGGAGATGAAACGTGGGTTTCTTACGATACTCCTGAGAGTAAGCGGCAATCAATGGAATGGAGGCACACTTCATCCCCACCAAAGATAAAGCCGAGGAAAATCATGACACCTCGGAAAATGATGTGCACTGTGTTCTGGGACTGAAAAGACATCCTGCTCATTGACGCCTTACCGCGTGGTCAAACAATCAAAGCAGATGCGTATTGCGAGACACTTCGGAAATTGCGCCGTGAAATTCAGAATAAGCGCTGGGGACTGCTGTCAAAAGGTGTTGTTTTGCTTCACGACAACGCACGACCACACACTGCACATGTGGCGAAAAACCTCCTACAGGGATTTGGCTGGGACGTGTTTGACTCGCTAATGACCTTAGTAGTTGTGCGCCCTAAAACCACACTTGTTTGACCATCCTCCGTACAGCCATGACGTCGCTCGTAGCGACTTTCATCTGTTCTTACATCTCAAGTCTTTTCTTTGCGGTCTTCACTTCACCAATGACGACGAGCTGAAAGAAACTATTTCCAACTGGTTGAAGACACAGGCGGCAGATTTCTATAAAGAAGGTATACAAAACCTTGTGCCACGCTATCACAAATGCCTGCAAAATTTCGACAGTTACGTGGAAAATTAGTTTAAGAGTTGTAGAATTTTGTGCAATAAAAATTTCTTCTGTGTCTGTGTACAATTTCATTTTATTACCAAACGGAACTTACTTTCTGGACGCGCCTCGTATTTACGCAGTATGGTAAGTAGCTAGATAGGAACGATCCAAGTGTATCACAATGAAAACAGATAGCCTACGTACAGTACGGACTT
The DNA here is from genome assembly GCA_026315105.1 of Locusta migratoria. NCBI lineage: Eukaryota > Metazoa > Arthropoda > Insecta > Orthoptera > Acrididae > Locusta > Locusta migratoria. Next base: position 52,377,465 of record CM048751.1, read on the forward strand.
CGGCTCCTGAAGTTAGACCTAAACGTAAGCATTGTACGCGGTGAGATACTTGCGTTCAAATGTTCGTAAATCTAAGGGACTTAACTACGTTGGTCATCAGTCCCTAGGCTTACAAACTACTTGCTAAGGACAACACAAAACACCTATGTCAGAGACAGGACCCCCGACGGCGAACGGTCGCGCGCACCGCAGCAGGGCGCCCTAATGCGCACGCCTATTCTGCCGCGGCGAGTGTTCTTACTCAGAGCACATATTCGGCTGGGCCCCTCGCTATCCTTAGCACTCAGCTAGGCCGTGAACCAGCGGTTACGGCCGCTTGTGCCATTAGCTGTATGTGGCGACTGAATACCTTCTGATACTTAACTAAAACAGCGGATATGAAGCGCGTGCTGATACTCCATTATGCAGCACAAGATGTCTGTCCAACTGTTCCCTGAGGTGTCAGTCTTCCTTTGGATTTTTTTGCGATGTATTTAACGTTTTGTTAGAAACGCAAGCAATTTTGCCTGCAGCACGTTTGCGCTGGTTACGCCGTTAAACACCGACACGGCACATCGCGTGACCCACAGGAAGGCAGGTGAAATCTGTAATAGACGTCTCTCCCTGCGCATAAATAACATCAAATTTTCGTACGTCACCAGTGAATTGTACAGACGATTCGCAATTTCGAACACGCCTCTTGCAGTCTCAGCAGCTGCAGTCGCCGTAGTGTCCTTTCCTCCAGTGTATTTCCACTGCAGTATCAACAAACTCGCCGCAGATTCCCTCGTCGCTGAGAGGTTGCTCACCTCTTCTTGGTTCGTCTCCGAAGTTCACCTACTTAATCTGACAGAGCTACCCATACATTTACAGGAATTGTGTTCACGTGTAGTACTCGTAAATACCTCGTAATGAATTAGCTTGTCGTTTTCTGTTTCAAGAACATGGAACTGATCAATATAAAATATTTTCGTGAATTCATATAAGCCTTGTTCTGAGAATAACGAAAAAAGGATCTGTGAAAGCGGTCGAGCCGTTCTCGAGTTATGGCGCGACCAAGGTAATTGGAAACAATTTTTATGTTGCAAAGTACTCTCCCCCATGCAACGTATGAAACTTAAGGTAAATGGTGACATTCCTCTAATTTTGAAGATGAAGCGTGCGAAATTTCGCGAGGATCGGAATGAAACTGTAGATTTCGTGCGACTGTAGGGGAGGTATGCTCCGGCATGCACCTATCCTAAAATTCTTTCTACCTATAAACTACATTACTGCCAAATTTCAGCTTCATAGGTGAAGTAGTTTTCGATTTCGTGTTTAGTCAGTGAGTGAGTGTTCTTTCGCTTTTATATAGACAGAGATTAAGAAAACAGATGGCTTAATATTGGATGGAAGAGAATGAAGGGAGACTTGCAGACAAAAATAAATAGTAACATGCAAGTCTGTAATGGTAACTTTAATTGATTCAAGGTCATGCCTGATGCTACAGTTTCACGACATCGTCAGTGAAATTGTAGTGAGCGGTAGTCTTGTTTTCGTTTCATCGGTTTTTTTTTTTAGGGGGGAGGGGTGGGGGGGCGCTTGGTGTCAGTTACAGAACAAATGTTCAAATGTTTGTTAAGCTTAAGGGACTTAACTACGGGGTCGTCATCAGTCCCTAAACTACTTATGAACTACCTACAAGTAAGGACGGCACAAATATCCATGCCCGAGGGGGGATTCGAACCCCCGACCGTAGTGGCCGTGCAGACCGTGACTGAAGCGCCTCAGTCCCCTCGGCCACCGCGGCCGGCAGTTACAGAACACTTCATAAACGTCCGAAAGTATATACAAACTTTGTTGCAGGACCGTAACAACTCCCATTTTCCAATAATTGACGCATAAATCCGGGTATTCTCACGCGGTGGCCTCTCATTATTTATGACGTCATATCTCCCGAGGTGTGTGTGGTGATATTTTGTTTTTGGGTCAGAAACCTTCGTGGGCGTACAATGAACAGTTGACCAAAGTTTCATTGCAATGTAATTAATGGTTTATGGACACATAGAGGACATACGGACAGACATTCATTTATATGTATGTAGATGGGGAATGAAGTGTTAAAGGGTACCATTCCATGTTTTGCGTGGGTGACTTAGGGATATAACCTACTTGGAGATGGTCGGAGTGCGGTTTGAGCTGGCACGCTTGTCAGCACGAGAAGCAGCGCCACTGTTTGGAGTGGTCGGCCAGCTGGCCGCAGGTGATGAGGAGCGCGGCGCGGTTTGCACTGCCGCTCACGGCCGGAGCGCCGCGGCGCCACGGAATGGCGATGAGGGCCACCTCTGCATCCTGGAGCGACACCCTGCAGCCTGCCGTTATGTCAGCGGCGCGCGTCCACAGAGGTAGGCTTCCACTGCATTAGAGCTTTGCACGACGTACGTGAAGCCAAGCTCTTCGTAGGCTACATTTCAGTCTTGTGATTACGTTACTGGAGTTCTGAACCAAGAACGTCCAACACTGGAACAGCGTAGCGTGATAGCTCAGATTGCAAGCTGCCGTGGGTTCCAATCTCCTCATTTGATAATAATTTATTTATGAATCTAATCAAAATAATTTAGATCGTTAATGTTATTCAGTTTAGTGACTTTATTGACTTCTCGTTTCAAACACTTTACCATTTTCGTTTTCATACTCGTAATTACTTTTTATTAGCTCTTACTTTTCATCATATATTCTTTCCGGTTTCAGTATATTTTCAGGTAACCAGTGATAGCGAGAAATTACAGTTTGTCTTTACCGCAGAAACTTTAAAATTTTCTGTCTTTTGTTCCCAAGGGTCTGCCGTGAACAAAGCGATCGTGATTTTGTTTCTAGCGCAGATTAGTGAGCGCTGTTTCCTCGGGTTTCATATTAGGTTGTGGTTAGGCCACAAAACGCGTCGCCTTCTGCAGTTCGGTCATTAGTCACTTGAAACTAGCTGTCGACAGACATCTTGCATTCCCGCCTCGCCTCGCCTCGCCGAAACGGTCGCACGGTCTAAGGCGTCATGCTAGAAACTGGGCTGCCGTTCCCGCCGGAGGTTCGAGTCCTCCTTCCGGCAGGGATGTGCTTGTTGTCCGTAGTATATGGAGTGATGACCACACCAGTTCGCTCCAATAGGTTTGCAAATTTAAACATTCTATTCTCGCCGTTTGCAGCACTGCCCCGCGTTGCGCATTAAAAGCGTGATTTCACTGAATTACTGGAGGCAAAAGTTGGGACGGTTCCTCGCAGGCGCGCGCGTGTGCTCCGCCTCTCACGTCGGCGGCACGTGAAGCGTCTCTCCACAAGGAGTGTGCCCGAGCGAGGTGGCACTGGACTCGCATTCTGAAGGACGGTGGTTCAAACCCCCCCCCCCCCCCCCCCCCGCCATGGCCACCCAGACTTTTCAGTGCTACCCTAAAACCAGGCAAATGTCTGGACGGTTCCTTGCACGACCGATCCGTTTCTCCATCCGCAACAGAAAAGACGAGCTTGAGCGTGTGTTCGCGTACTGTCCGCCTCGATGTCCCCTGGACTCTTCCTTTTTTAGTCGAGAAGCAGCGGTTGGCGTTTGAAGCGACACTGCAGCGGCGCTTAAGAAACCTCGGATGTCACGTAATTTCATTCGGATCGTAGTATTGCTTCGTTTATGGCGTCAGGTAAACGTAGGTAAAGTTATTACATTTTTATCACCTTCAGCAGCGTGATACTATAATGCCCACTAAACTCAACGTCTGGCCGAAAACCATGCCTTCCATTGTGACACGGATGTCAGAAACCAGTTTCTCTCTCACGAACAATTTAATAACTTAAATTATGTTCCGAGAGCTAATTGTAAGCCTCGGCGGAATATTCGGTAGGAGTGCATAGCTGCGTGTTTGCTGGTGTGCTTACTCCCTTTGTACACTAATCGTAGAGGGTTTTCATAAAATCCGAGCATAGTAGGGCAGCGCAAATGCATTAATGGCCATACATTTCCATATCATTAATTTGTAACGGCAGTGTAAAGGTTAAGACTTGATACCACTGAAAGGTGAAAAAGGGAAATACAGGGTGAAAAAATGCTGCATTTGGAGGGTCATCACGCGATTCCTCGTCCAGATTCAAGACACAAGTGTGTGTAGCAGAAGCTGTGACACGGTCACATCCTACAGTGGGTAGAAACGTACAACGGAACGTTTATTGCCCCCCCCCCCCTACCTTAGCAACCGTCGTAGCTCAGTGATAGGTTTTAGGGACATCGAGCCAATATGCACTATATAGCTGTTTCTCAAATCCTCAGCAGGTTCCTAAGATAAGGAGAGAAGCTCAGTGTTTCGATAAAAAATTCCGGGAGGACGCCCCAGCCAAGACGGCTAGTTATTTAAAAATTCTTAATTTAAATTATTACCGGTTTCAAGGACCAAGTCATTGTCTTCAAATACTGTACACTGATCTGAGGATGATGAGTTGGTCACTGAAACCCGTAATCAGTGAAATAAAGAAGTTTTAAGTAAATTTCTATCTTGACTGCGCCTTCTTCTTAGAAGATTTTACCGATTGAGGTGGCGCAGTGGTAACGCAGTGGACTTGCGTTCGGGACAAGAGTGGTTCAAATTCACCTCAGATTTAGGTTTTCCGTGTTTTCCCTAAATCTCTCCAGGCAAATACCGGGATGGTTGTTTTGAAAGGACACGGCCGATTTCCTTCTCCATCCTCACCCAAAAATCCGAGAGTGAGATCCGTCTCTAATGAGCACGTTGTTGACGGGACGATAAACCCTAAGCTTCCGTCTTTCCTTTTTGTAAGTTTTTATCATCTACCTTCTTTTTGCGTCTGTTCCACAGACAGTGTTTCCAGCTCCTTGTTTTTGTACATGCGTTTCCAAACTCCACCCTACCTGATTTTGCGCCGTAAAGTTTTGTATTCAGTCAGGTTGAGTAATCGCATACCGACCACCTACGGTGCCATTTTTCTTCTTTCTGTATACTTAATCTGGGAAACCGCATACTTTCTTAAACCACACGCATAAAAAAAAAACACACACACACACACTCGTAGATATTTGTTAGAATAAGAATCGATTATTAATGCAGTAAGAGAAATTTTATTTGTGAACGTGCATTGGATCTCAGACTTCAACATGCACATTTTTCTTACAAAACAGTCGCCATGAACCTCCTCCATAAACCACATACATTGCCGAGGTGGGATGGCTTGCCTGCCTCAATAATGATTGACTGAAATGGCCTTGTAACATCAGATAATATGGCTTTGCCACACAGTTACTGCGGACGGCTGAAAACAAGGGGAAACTACAGCCGTTAATTTTCCCGAGGACATGCAGCTCCACTCTATGAATATATGATGATGGCATCCTATCGTGTAAAATATTTTGGAGGTAAAATAGTCCCCCTATTCGGATCTCCGGGCGGGGACTACTCAGGAGTTGTCGTCATCAGGAAAGACAACACTGGCATTCTACGGATCGGAGTATGGAATGTTGGATACCTTAATCGGGTAGGGAGATTAGACGATTTAAAAGGAGAAATGGATAGTTTGAAGTTAGATATAGTGGGGATTAGTGAAGTTCGGTGGAAAGAGGAACAGGATTTCTGGTCAGGTGAATACAGGATTATAAGTACAAAATCAGTTGGGGTGAAGGAAGGGAAGGGAAGATAGTAGGTGAATATGGACTGGGCAAAACAAATAAGAGGATGTCGCCTGGTAGAATTTTCCACGGAACATAATTTAGTTACAACGAACACCTGGTTTAAGAATCACGAAGGATGGTTGTATACGAGGGAGAGGCCAGGTAACACCGGAAGGTACCTGATAGATTTTATAATGGTAAGACATAGATTTCGGAACCAGATTTTAGACTGTGAGACATACCCAAGGGCAGATATAGACTCTGACCATATATTATTGGTCATGAAATATAGGCAGAAACTAAAGAAACTACAGAAAGGTAGGAAAATGAGATGGGACCTGAATAAATTGAAGGAACCTGAAATTCTAGAGAATTTCGGAGGGAGCTTTAGGCAACAATTGACAGAAACGGGGGAAAATGAAACAGTAGAAGAGGAATGGGTAGCATTGAGAGATGCTATAGTAAAGGGAGCAGAGGACAAAATAGGTAGGAAGGCAAGACCTACAAAAATCCGTGGATATCACAGGAAATACTAAACTTAATCGATGAAAAGAGAAAATATAAAACCGCAGTAAATGAGACAGGCAAAATGGAGTATAGACGACAAAGATTGACATGAAATGCAAAATAGCTAAGCACGAGTAGCTAGAAGGTAAATGCAAGTCTCTAGAAGAATGTATAAATAGGGGGAAAATACATACAGCCTACAGGAAAATAGATATTTGGAGACAAGGAAAACAGTTCTATGAATATCAAGAACTCAGATGGAAAACAATTTCTCAGCAAAGAAGGGAAAGCTGACAGGTGAAAATAATATATAGAGGGGCTCTATAAAGGAAATGAACTTCTAGACAAATATTGTAGTAACGGTAAAAGTAGTAGATGAAGATGAAATCGGAGATACTATACCGAGAGATGAAATTGACAGAGCACTGCAAGTTTTAAGTCGAAGCAAGGCCCCTGGTGTGGACGACATTCCCTTAGAGCTACTGAAGTCTCTTGGAGAACTAGCCATGACAAAAGTGTTTCACCTGGTGCGTAAGATGCATGAGACAGGCGAAATACCCTGAGACTTTAAGAAAAATGTAATAATCCCCATTGAAAAGAAAACAGGCGTAGATAGGTGTGAAAATTACAGAAACATTAGTTTAATAAGTCATGGTTGCAAAATACTAACACGAATTATTTACAGAAGGATGGAAAGGCTGGACCTTGGGGAAGATCAGTTTGGGTTCAGGAGAAATGTAGGAACTCGGGAAGCAATATTCACCTTACGACTTATCTTAGAAGATAGGTGAAGGAAAGGCAAACCTACATTTCTAGCTTCTGTAGACTTGGAGAAGGCTTTTGACAATATTGATTGGAATAAGCTCTGTCAAGTACTGAAGCAAGCAGGAGTATAATATAGAGAGCGTAAGGTTACAACTTGTACAAAAACCAGACAGCGGTTGTCAGAGTTGGAGGGATGAAAGGGATGCAGTGGTTGGGAAGGGAGTAAAGACAGGGTTGTAGCCTTTGTCCAATGTTATTCAATTTGTACATTGAGCAAGCTATAAAGGAAACCAAGAAGAAATTTGGAGAAGGAAGTAAAGTGTAGGGTGAAGAATTAAAAACATTGCGTTTTGCCGACGACATAGTAATTCTGTCAGAGACAGCAAAGGACCCGGAAGAGCAATTGAATGGAATGGACAGTGTGCTGAAAGGTGCATATAAGATGAACATTAACAAGGGTAATGGAGTGCAGTCTAAGAAAATCAGGCGATGCGGAAGTAATTAGATTAGTTAACGAAACAATAGAGGAGGTAGATGAGTTTTGTTACTTGGGCAGTAAAATAACACACGATAGTAGGATATAAAATGCAGAATGGCAATGGGTAGAAAAGCGTTCTTGAAAAAGAGTAATTTGTTAACATCGAATATTAATTTACGCGCAAGGACGTCCTTTCTAAGGTATTTGTGTGGAGTGTTGCCTTGTATTGGAGTGAAACTTGGACGATAAACAGTGAGGACAGGAAGAGGATAGAGGCTTTCGAAATGTGGTACTACAGAAGAATGCTGAAGATTAGGTGGGTGGATCGCGTAAGTAATGAGGAGGTACTGAACAGAATTGGGGAGAAAAGAAATTTTTGGCATACCTTGACTAAAAGAAGGGATCAATTAGAAGGACACATTCTTAGATATCAAGCAAACGTGAATTTAGCATTGGAGGGAAGTTTGGGGGTAAAAATCGCAGAGGGAGACTGAGACGAATATAGTAAGCAGATTCAAACGGATGTAGGTTGTCGTTCTTATGAGGAGATGAAGAGGCTTGCTCAGGATAGAGTAGGGTGCAGAGCTGCATCAAACCAGTCTCCAGACTGAAGACCATAACAAGAACAAACATTTGAACGTTTTAAACAGTGGCACGTTGTTTGTAGGAACTACGGGGCCACTGTATTTACCAATGGAGATTCTTGTCCCTGTTTTCAAAGTTTGCCCATAGAGCTGGCTGTTTGTTTGATGCATCATAGAGTCTGGGATTTGGGAGTCAAATGCCGAACTGGTAGTAGGTAAAGGGAGCGTCACATGGAAATATTAGAGCGCATTTCCAACTGGAGCATTTCTCTTACAATGGAGGAAAGTTTTGGAAAATGTAGGTGCGAATCGGCGATTGGGAATTCCTAATTTTATGCTGGGACGGCGTGTGTTTTCAGGTGATGGGAGCTTAGATTTTAGATACAATTGTAATATTCCTACGTGTACACAGTTAACACGATGAGTTACTCGACAGAATCTGACGTGACTGTGGTGCCCGGTGGATCGAAGTGTATCTAGGGTCCAATGTTACGTCTCCGAAAAGCGTAAAGTACGAATACGGCGGAGGTGCAGCCCGACCGGTTTCCTTTCATTGGATTTGGCGGGCGCCTGTACGCTAGGAGCGAGCAGCAGTCGCGCCGGGCGCCGTGGGCGGACAGTCTCCGACAGATGTGGAACGCGACCGTTTGATTGGAGCGCGGTGCGAAACACTCCCTTTCTAAACGGACGGCGGCGGACGTCAGTCAGCGCGTGGGAACGGCGGGCTTTCCTTTCGGCGAGCGGAATCCCGTCATTGGCGGCAACTGGGGCGCCGCGCCGCTCAGCCGCCTGAATTACGGCAGTGGCAGCAGCGGCAGCGGCAGTAGTGAAAGGCGGCGTGGGGGCGAGCCGAAACCCCGCTGCCGAGTGCGCCGAGGGCGGGAGTAGTCGCACGTCTCTTAACAAGTAAAACCTCGGTAGACGGTGTTTCTCCAGCTGCTGTGCATATTCTAAAGCAGGTTCCAAGGCTTTGTGTCCTTCGTTGTGAGAAATCTTGGGCGCACTTTGATCCGGTACATCCGCTTCATCGTCGTCTTCTTTTTCGTTTACAAATGTTCAAATGTTTGTAAATCTAGCGGACCAAACTTCGTGGTCATCAGTCCGTAGCTTACAAACTACTAAAACCTAGGAAAACTAACCTACGGACAAGCACACACACCCGTGCCCCAGGGAGGACTCGAACCTCCACGGCGAGCAACCGCGCGCTCCGCAGCTAGACGCTTTAGACCGCACGGCTACTCGACCGCGGCCTTTTTCGTTTACAATAAGGAAAATTTTATGAAACACAAAGTTAAGACAAATGTATAAAATAAGATACATTACAAGTTTGTAAATGGTCAGAAGAACGTCATAAAATATGATGATGTAGGTATCATCGAGGCCAGAAGTTGTTTTAAGATCAAGTTGTTCTGTAGTCTGTGCTTCAGAGTGGTCAGTCCTATGCAGCCTAAAAATATAAAACGACAAATGTTGTATTATCCTTGCTCCTATTATTCAACTGGTAATGCATCCATAGTCATTAATATTTTAAAATTCCCCACCTTATTTACTTTATATTTATAAAAGTGAACAAAAGTAAGAAATGAAAATTTATAAGTATGAAATAAAGCTGCGGTGGATAGCCGAACGGTCTAAAGCGTCTCGCTGCGGAGCGCGCAGTTGCTTGCCGTGGAGGTTCGAGTCCTCCCTGGGGCATGGGTGTGTGTGTTTGTCCTTAGGTCAGTGTACCTACTTTGTAAGCTACGGGCTGATGACCACGCAGTTTGGTCTGATAGATTTACTTTTTTTTTTTTTTTTTTTTTTTTTTTTTTTTTTTTATATATATATAAAATAAAAGGTGTGGAATTTTTAAATATTGATGACTATGCATTCAATACCAATTGAATAACAGGAGGAAGGATAATACACAATTTGTCGTTCTTTATTTTTAGGCTGCATAGGACTGACAACTCTGAAGCACAGACTACTGAACAACTTGGTCCTAAAACAACTGCTGGCTTCGATGATACCTACAGCATCATATTTTATGACGTTCTTCTGACCATTTCCAAACTTGTATCTTATTTTATAGTTTTGTCTTAACTTTGTATTTCATAAAATTTTCCTATTAAAAGGCTTTACGTAGACTGTCTGGAAGCAGTTAGAGTAAATGGCAAATTAAGCTTATGGTTCAGGGTAGTTTCAGGGGTAAGACAAGGCTGTAACCTGTCACCACTGTTGTTCATACTATTCATGAATCATATGTTGAAAACAGTGGCCTGGCAGGGAGGGATTAAAATAAGTCAAAACAAAATAAGCAGTTTCGCATATGCGGATGACTTTGTTTTAATGGCCGATTCGATTGAAAGGTTGCAAACTAATATCTCAGAGCTCGATCAGAGGTGCAAGGATTATGATATGAAGATCAGCATCTCCAAAACGAAAGTAATGTCTGTGGGAAAGAGATTCAAACAGATTGAGTGGCAAATAGGAGGAACGAAGTTAGAACAGGTAGACAGTTTCAAGTACCTGGGATGTATTTTCTCACAGGATGGCAACATAGCGAAAGAACTGGAATCGAGGTGCAGCAAAGCTAATGCAGTGAGTGCTCAGCTAAGATCAACTCTCTTTTGCAAGAAGGAAGTAAGTACCAAGACTAAGTTAGCAGTGCACCGCTCTATCTTTCGACGAACTTTGTTGTATGGGAGCGAAAGTTGGGTGGATACAGGTTACCTTATTCATAAGGTAGAGGTTACAGTTTTGAAAGTAGCAAGAATGATTGCAGGTACTAATAGATAGAGACAGTGGCAGGAGGGTGTCCATAATGAGGAAATCAAAGAAAAGATGGGAATGAACACCATAGATGAAGCAGTTGGAGCGAACAGATTGAGATGGTGGGGTCATGTTACACGCATGGGAGAAGCAAGGTTACCTAAAAGACTCATGAGCTCGGGTGCGGAGGGTAAGAGGAGTCGAGGTAGACCAAGAAGAAAGTACTTAGATTCGGTGCGGAATGATTTTGAAGTAAAAGGCATAACATCAAAAAATGTTCAAATGTTTGTAAGGTTTATGGGACTTAACTACGGGGTCATCAGTCCCTAAACTTACAAACTACTTATGAACTACTTACGAACTAGGAAGGCACAAATATCCATGCCCGAGGGGGGATTCGAACCCCCGACCGTAGTGGCCGTGCAGACCGTGACTGGAGCGCCTCAGTCTCCTCGGCCACCGCGGCCGGAGCGTAACATCACACGAGGCATCAATGTTAGCACTGAAAAGGGGATCATGGAGGAATTTAATTAGAGGTACTACGCTCCAGACTGAACGCTGAAAGGCATAATCGGTCTATGATGGTGGTGGTGGTGGTGGTGGTGGTGGAGCACTTGAGAACATCTACATCTACATGGGATACTCTGCAAATCACATTTAAGTGCCTGGCAGAGGGTATGGTGGCATAGTACGTTGAAACAGGTTGAGCGGTACATATGAAGTATTAAAACAATTCTGCAAGCAAATGTGGGCGGCTAAAGGACAGCCCCTTTGGAAGGGCGCGGCCAGTCGCCTCCGTCACGTGGGCTGCGGTGGGTGGCCGTGGGAGCCGGCAGGCCAGGCGCTACCGGGAGCGGCCGTGAGGCCCGAGGTTGTGAGCGCTCGCTTCCGGAAGAAATGTAAATGGCGCCGCTAATGTATGGCAGCCTCGCAGATGCGGCGGCCTTGAGCGTGTATAGGGCCGCAGATTCTAATCGCGCCGCGGCCCCTGTAATGAGAGTGTGGTGTCTCTCCATTCACCTAATGTTATTTGGCGAAAATAGAGCGCCGATAGCATCGGCCGGCTGTCAGTCACCAGCCGGATCGAAGCGTTGCGACTCGCCTGGCTGTGTCTGAGGCCGACATCTCAGCTCCTGTGCTTACAAACCTCAAGTCACTGACGAATAGGCATTTGAGCTCCATTCCTGGTATTGCATTCCCGGCTCAATGTTAGTCTCTTCCTACTGGTAAATTTAAAATCGTCCTCGGAGGCCCTCACCCGTCTAGAAATATCGAATAAAAGGAATATCCTTAAATCTGCAGCCCATTTCGGGAATGTGTTCAAGTTCTGAAACTTTTAATTCGGTGCAAGCCATGGGACAGAAGAGGAAGGCACTGAATCGCGTACCTCGGCTATGTTACTGGAAACAGTTGTAACAAAATCGGCGTCACACCGTTAGAATAAAGTTAATTGAAAGACAACATTTACGACTGCTTTCTGATATTCACAAACGATCAAGCGACAAAATTTGCCAGGTATGCTGCACAATACGTCAAACGATTAACGGCGCGGTGGCCGAGGGGACTGAGGCGCTCCAGTCACGGTCAGCACGGCTATTACGGTCGAGTTTGTGAGACTTGCGGGGAAAGGGAATGTGTAGACACTTGCGGGGAGACCAGGACGCTGCAGGTAGTGAACAGGGTGTTCCAGAAATAGGGATACACCATCCCTACTCCACGCCCTCCAGCCGCTACTTGTGCCATATTCAGAGGATTTTAACATTTTATCAAAAAATGAATGTTACTACAAGAGATACAGCCATTCAAATTTACGGGCACCATAACGTTTTCCCTTCCTGAGTAAATGAGCTGCTTCTTGTAGTTTCAATACCTCAGTAGCCTTTTTCTTGAATGTTCTGAATATAAATCTTCACACAGACTTCTTGAGGAGGAGAGTGATACGGATATCTGATTGTAAACCACTGCCTATTACCTTAGACCTTTTTGACTGTACTGAACAGGAGTTCCGCGAATTTGGTAATTTATATTTATACAGTTAACAGGTGATGTAATTTATAACCAACTATTGGCTGCCAATTTCGCTTCATTTTTCCTGGAAGTCTTGCAACTTGTTTCTCCCTGTTGGGGGGGACTGGGACGCTTCAGTCACGGTCTGGGGTCGGAGGTTCGAATCCCCCCTCGGGCATGGATATTTGTGCCGTCCTTAGTCTTAGCTAGTTCATAAGTAGTTTGTAAGCTTAGGGACTGATGACCCCGTAGTTAAGTCCCTTAAGCTATACAAACGTTTGAACATTTGAACGCCAAGTGATACGCCAGTATGGCGATAACGAATACACGCATCCAATGTGCGTTCACCGCGATTATGCCAAACACGATGCGACCATCATGATGCTGTCAACAGAACCTGGATTCATCCGAAAAAATCACGTAATGCTATTCGTGCACCCAAGTTCGTCGTTGCGTACATCATCGAAGGCGCTTATATCTGTGATGCAGCGTCAAGAGTAACCGCAGCCATGGTCTCCGAGCTGATAGTCCATTCTGCTGCAAACGTCGTCGATCTGTTCGTGCAGATGGCTGTTGTCTTGCAAACGTCCCCATCTGTTGATTCAGGTCTCGAGACGTGGCTGCACGATCCGTTAAAGCCATGCGGATAAGATACCTGTCATCACGATTGCTAGTGATACGAGGCCATTGGGACATATACGGCATATCGTATTGCCCTCCTGAACCCACCGATTCCATATTCTGGTAAGAGTCATTGGATCGCGACCAACTCGAGCAGCAATGTCATGATACGATAAATCCCAATCGCGATAGGCTACAATCCGACCTTTATCAAACCGGAAACGTGATGGTACGCATTTCTCCTCCTTACACGAGGCATCACAACACCGTTTCACCAGGCAACGCCTGTTAACTGCTGTTTGTGTATGAGAAATCGGTTGGAAACTTTCCTCATGTCAGCATGAATGCTCTGAAAAGCTAATCATTTGCATGCCACAGCATCTTCTTACTGACGGTTAAATTTCGCGTCTGTAGCACATCAACTTCGTGGTGTAGCAATTTTAATGGCCAGGAGATATACTTCTATGCTGCTTCTTAAAATTAAAACATTTTTGTTGATGTAATGTCAGCAACCTGGAGATATATACTCGTGCAACAGTGTTTGATGGTTTCCAGATCGCGTGCTTTAAATACACTGCAGTCGTATAGCACTGTCTGCAGAAAATATACTGAATTGTAAACTTGATAAGGATTCTAAGGACTGAAACCGTAAGCAGGTGTCTTGTTTGCGATTTGCTTTAAGAATTTATTGCATTTTCTCAGAACCAACAAATCTAAATGTTGCAGTCGCCTATGTTGGTACTGATTTTGCACGATTGTCCCATTTCATATCGCTTGCATATTGTCCCTTCGCACTGTGGGATCCACAGCAGGTAAGACTGACGGACAATTTAGGAAAAGTCCAGAGAACGGCAGCTCGTTTTGTGTTATCGCGGTGTAAGGGGTAGAGTGTCACGGACATGATGCACGAGTTGGGGTAAAATCATTAAACGAAAGGCGTTATTCGCTGCGGCAGGAGTCAGTAATGGAGTGCCGGCCGCGGTGGCCGAGGGGACTGAGGCGCTTCAGTCACTGTCTGCACGGCCACTACAGTCGGGGGTTCGAATCCCCCCTCGGGCATGGATATTTCTGCCGTCCTAGTTCGTAAGTAGTTCATAAGTAGTTTGTAAGTTTAGGGACTGATGACCCCGTAGTTAAGTACCATAAGATTTACAAACATTTGAACATTAGTAATGGAGTGGCCAGTTTGTTCACCGGACTTAAACCCGACTGAGCATGTCTGGGATGCAGTTGGCAGACGCATAGCAGCCAGGCCAGCACCTCCCACGACGGTTGCAGAGCTGGGTACTGCAACTCGTGGAAGAATCGCCAAACATCCCTCAAGAGCTGACTGGTAACCTCATACTGCCCATGCCACGCGCGTCTGAAACTGTACTGGCCTTCCGAGGTGATCACACGCCATATCAGAGGGCAATGCATTGTGCCTCGCTCTGAGCAAACCCCATGTAAACTTCAGATAGGTAGGTGAGACAACAGATATCGTACTGTATCACATACAAATTACAACTGTAACCAATATCTGAATAAAATATTACCTTTTGTCTGTGAATGTCGCAGATTTGCCGATGAATTTCCTTTGATTTAACTTTCTTTGCATTTAGAAAACGAATCACAGATATGGTTTCACACGCGCGGCATTTCCAATTACGGCTGACATTGTGAAGAAGCACTACAAAGCACACGTCGGCAACAGCGATCTGAAAATGGCGTACATGTCTTCTCCTCGACCCAAGGGTAACTGGCGCGCATCCTCGGAACTGCGATAGTAGCCCTGCCGCGGATAGAAATAGAAACAGAACGTACTTTGTGGACGACCCTCGTATTCAAGGAGTTTCCGTACGTCACAAGGCGTTGCCTTTAGGGTCTCATGTTGATTCCACTCTTCTGCTGTTGCCCTCATCTCATTACATTTAGCCAGGGACGGGTCGTCAAACGCAATTGGCGTCTATACTGATGAGTTATTTTTTCGTAATTTTGTAGACTGACGATACGTTCGTCTTTAGTTTGCTTCTGTAGCCCGATTTCCACGAGTCAGTTTATTTTGTAGACCGTGTGAAGTCTTAATTACTCGAGTATCGTACAAAGAAATAATTGTAACTTGCATCTTTTTATCCTCATGAACAGTATTAGAAGTTTTACCAAGTTAGAAATTAAGAACACGGTTAAAATGGTTACTAGTGTGGATTCATCAAAATTCAAATGTTTGTAAAGCTTAAGGAACTCAACTACGGGGTCATCAGTCCCTAAACTTACAACTACTTATGAACTACTTTATACTAAAGACGACACAAACATCCATGCCTGAGGGGGGGGGGGGCGATTCGAACCCCCCGACGGCGGACGGCCGCGCGCACCGCAACACGGCGCTCCAGTACGCGCGGCTAATCCGCCGCGGCCGGAGATTCATTACGTTTGTACATGTAAATGTAGTAATTAATTGTTAACATTAGCTTCGTTTAGTTTTGAGCTGTATCAAATAAGGTTTATCGACTCAACGCTATAATTTTCGCACCATGTAAGTTGTGGAAGTATTTTTGAATTACTTTTTTTTTTTTTTTTTTTTTTTTTTTTTTTTTTTTTTTTTTCGTGAAGTTATTTTACGTTCTGGAATTAATTTTATTCTTTCTCGACTACTGTTCATAAAAGTGCTACCCTAAATATCTGGAAGTCAGATTCGAATACGATGATTATTAAAGCTCTTTCATCGAAGTTAGGTTCCGAGAAAGAATTCCTACTTTTATCTAAAATTATGAAACTATACTGTGCATTCCGTCTCGTGAAACGTCAATCACAAATAACAAGCTGAACTATCACGACGTGGAGCAGCCTCGACGTATTTAAAAGTAGGTACTCACTATTCCTTTTGTTCCACTTTCGATTTTACTTCGATATACAGACACTGAACTGGATTCTGAGTCACTAGGATATGTACACTTATGTAATGTATAATGTAGGTACTATCATTTTTCTAATGAACTGATTAAAAATTTGTATACTAACATCGTTTGCATCGGATAGTTGAGTGAGTTTTGAAATCAATAATATTTGCGTTTCTATACAATTATCAGCACCCGGAGATTGTTTGTTTAATCGAAAATGTTTGTTGTCATTTGCTTTTAAGAATGAATGTTTGTGCAGAGAATATTTTGTAATGTATTACAGCCAGGGGAGCGTGGAAGCGAGTGGTTTATCCTCTCAAGGTTTCCCTTCCAAATAATTGGTATTTTGCTGCTTATGTTGGAGGAGTCATTCTGAAATACGACAACTAGAAGTAGACGATCCCCGCTTTCAGAAATTTGCAGCACGCGCTGGGCTGCTGCGTACATTGTTTAAAATTACGTAAGGAAAAGGAAGAAGGAAGCTTAGGGTTTATCGTCCAGTCGACAGCATGGTCATTAGAGACGGAGTTCACGCTCGGACATTTGGGAAAGGATGGGGAAGGTAATTGGCCGTGCCCTTTGACGGGAACCATCGTGGCATTTCCCTGCACTGGTTTAGTGAAATCACGGCAAAACGAAATCTGGATGGCTGGAGGTGGATTTGAACCGCCGTCCTCCGGAATAAGTGTCCAGTGTGTTGCCACTGCGCCAAGTTACTCGGTTAAAATAATTTGGTTCACCTGGGAGGCGGGGATGGATATCAGTGTTGAAATGTCGAGGAAACAGTTACAAATCGTGAATGTCGCCTTTTTGGCCCACTTTAGGTTATGGTAGTAACACTAAAAGTGGGCCTTTGCGATCGTCTTTTGACAGCTCGAAATTTAAATGAAAATAACGGCTTAACCATGCATCTGACGCGAAAATTGAATAACCGAATTTGTAGAGGAGAAAATTCTCTACAACTGTGTTCCCTTATGATTTTTTCTTTCATATCTCGTATCGTTTGAAAGATATTTGCAAAAATAATGGAGTTTTGACACCCTCCATTAAATTAACGAAAACCAGCCGTTCGCAGATGTCACGTGACATTCCTCGCCCAGTACTCTCTCTGGCATTCGCCATCTTGCTTTCTGTGTTTTATGATTTTCTTATTGTAACTTACACGTTGTCATTTCAAAGCAATGGCGCACTGAAGAATTAACAAAAGACGTCGTTCTTCTTACGATAAATGATAATCTAGTGTCTACAAATGCCATATTAGCATCAGCATCAGTTAACAATGGCCATCAATAGTATGAGATTAAGGAACGCAATTCTTAACTGTTAGCTGTAGCGTAGTGGGCACTGTGTTGGACTGTGACGCTAAAGGTCACGGAACCCGACAGTATCTATTTTTTTTTTCCTACAAGGGTTTCAGACACTCTTATTAATTAATTTTTTATTATTTAGATTATTATTTTGGTCCAAAATGTTTGCATAAACTTATAAAACTACAAATCTAAAGTAGGCTGTAAAACACGTGCTATTTTTTCTTTTGTAAATTACGGTAGTTTGGTTTACTGACATGTGGTGCAGGCCACAGATTACAAAACTCCAATTCCAATAGTGGACAGAATAAAATTACTATCAATTTGTTACAACTTTGTGAGTTATTGGTTAAAATTAATTCAAATGTTTGTATAGCTTATGGGACTTAACTACGGGGTCATCAGTCCCTATACTTACAAACTACTTATGAACTAGCTAACACTAAGGACGGCACAAATATCCATGCACGAGAGGGGATTCGAACCTCCGACCGTAGTGGCCGTGCAGATCGTGACTGGAGCGCCTCAGTCCCCTCGACCACCGCGGCCAGCTAAAATTAATTTGGCTAATTATTACTTGAGACAAAATAACTGTAGGAATATACGGAAGGAACCGAATAAATTAATGAATGTATTTCGTTCGTCTAGTCGAAAAATAACGACGGTGTAGCAGAAAAACATCTCCTGAACGACCAAACCAATCTAGCAAACAACACACTTTTCAAGCTTATTGACCACCTAACATAAATACAAACATTATGAGAGTCAACCCCCCTTCATAAAAACACAAATAACGATACCCTCCCCTCCTCCTCCCCCCTCCCCCACCATTACAACCCAATTAAACCTGCATTTACTCATCTGAAAAAAAAACATCCTAACACCCTGTTCACGAAATTAAAAAATCAATCTCTCTCTCTCTCTCTCTCTCTCTCTCTCTCTCTCTCTCACTCACACACACACACACACACACACACACACACACACACACAACACACTCATGGTGAATTAAGTCGTTTTTATATTATAAATATATAACTTTGGCAACACTCACAGACCTCATGAAAAACAAATGAAATTACACTTAAACAGACAGGCATTCCATTTATAACAGGTAATATGTAATCAGTTTTCCTTTTAAAAAAGTGAAGTGATGTGATGTGCTGAGATGAAAAGGAAAGAAGGAAACAAAAACACACGAAAAGTGCTGTACACAGCCCTCAAACAAACGCCAGGAAAAAATGAACTCCAGCCAACAAGACGGAGAAACAGTAGTAACATGTAAAGAAGAGACATCAACACCGTGAGAAGACCGAATATTAAGTTAAAAATACTTAGGCCTAACGTGCAAAATGTTTTTTAAAAACTGTTTTAATCTATTTATCGAAAAGAAACCGTACAAACTTTTGTATCATTTACAGACCACAGAAGATGCTTTTAAAATAAAATTAAAAAAAAAGCGAAACGCGTCTGGTGTAAAATAAATCTCTTAATTGCAGTCAGCATAAGGCAGATTACCTCTTATAATCAAAGTATTTGGTATTTGAAGCGTCTTTGCAACTACCAGATGTCACTCGTGGAGAAAGGCGAGGGAGGTGGCGTTTACGCGCTACACCTACCGCCAGAGCCGTTACGAACGCCGTAGAAGGTGGCGGTAATTACGCGGATGATGGCCGCGGTCGCTCTGGAAGGACGGCTCGGCCCCACTCGTCGATGGCTGCAGGCCGTCGGCAGGTGGCAATTGCACAGAGATAGCATCTGTTTCTGCGGGCAAGAGGCGTAATATCAGGTAGCCGGGGCGCGGCCCCTGCCATTTGGCTTCTGCGTCATCTCGACAGTCGAGATTCACTTTCCAGGCGAACTGTTATTTATTTACCCATTTACTTTGTCAAGAAGTGACGACACTGGCAAAATCCACTTCACGTCGCGGGTAGCTACTGTCACCACTTATTTGCATTTTCATAACCGAGACCAAAGTTTTTCAATTTTTTTTTCATGGCGACACTTTTGTGACACCCTTTTCACTAATATTAGTAAAATACATTATTTTGTATCCTGCTGCATGAATGGAGTCAGTTTGTAGTAAGACAGTTGTGGGGCCAGGTATAATAGACTGGCATAAAATATCTACACTGAATAGAGGTACTTTAAGACATGAGCGAATATCTATTAGATCATAGACTGTCATAACTGGAAACTAAGCTCTACTGCTAAGTACTGTGTCGACGGAGCCTGCCCTCTCTACCTGATGTCTGTCTGGATCGTGTTGTAATGGCACAGTGCACATCACATTCTATTATAGTCAGTTGAATATTAATTTTTATATTTCGTTTCTCACTACGGTGTAATTATATATTCACCCAGTTTTCTCAGATACGAAAATTGTCACTGTCATTTGGAATGCAGCGACGAGCAAGACAAATGTGCTTCATATGGACATAGAACCAATTCATTTCCATTTCCTTACCTAACTTTCAAATTTTTATACTAGTTTAATATTTTGTAGAAGTCTTCAGCAAAAGAGCGAGTGCTCTTTCACTCAGATGAACTCATATCCAAAAGCTCCATAAATATAATTCCTATTGCTTAAGTCGTAAGATGGTGGTATTTTATTCTCTTCAACAAATTGACGTTCAGAAGACTCTATTTGATAAGATTTTATTTTTATTCTGTGCTTAACAATTTGGGACATTGCTTGACTGTCCATCTGTGTGTAGTGTTTCATAAACTGCCAGAAGTCTCCGATATCTTACATTCACAATTTCGTTGTGTGGAGGCACCCTACTATGTCCCACTCAGTTTGTAAAGCTGTGTTCTAGACGCAGGTAGTGTTATGTCCCTGGAGTTTTAACTATTCACGTGCAGAAACAAGTACCGCGCAATGAACACTCATCACGAAGTACGGTTTCAGTATATAGTTCTCCTACCGCTCTACAGACCTTACCTAAACATTGACTCCTTTGCGCATACTCAGATTTTTAGAAGAACACTACACTGCTTTTTTTAGTCACCCCTATATGGCCGGTGCACCACGCATTTAAAAACGAGGTGGACTTTTGAGTGGTGCAACAGTGACGGAAAATATAAAAGCTAAATGCACTTTTACTCCCCATTTTCATGTAAGCTCTATGATAAATGTGTAACAACGATTTTTGCTATCGAGAAGGTCCCTTTTTTATCGATTGTGAATCTACATAATTCCACGAAAAAGCTGAAGTTTGCCTCCTGGTTGCGAACATACGACGGCGATGGTTTGGCCAGTGATTCGCGCCCAGATGTTTATGTGCGCGCGGCTGCCTGTGAGGGAGACTGCGGGAACAGTTCCAAACAAGCAGGCGGCCGTCATGTCACCAAACATAGTGGGGTCCACTTTATTTCAGTATACCGACTGTGTCCATTTTTTACAAAAAAAGTTCAAATGTTTGTTAAGCCTAAGGGACTTAACTGTGCGGTCATCAGTCCCTAAATTTAAAAACTACTTATGAACTAACCTATACTAAAGACGGCACAAACATCCATGCCCGAGGGGGAACGGCCTCGCGCATCGCAGCATAGCACCTCAATGCGCTCCGCCGCGTCTCGATGTTACAGTTTTCATTCATACTCTCCATAACAGTTTGAGTCGCCTGATACTCAGGTCGAGATATTTGAAATGCTAGTCAGATTTACGTTTTTCGGTGTACATGGTTTCTTCAGCGACCATCGAGTTCTTCAAATCATATGCAGAGGGTGTACAATAGTCTGTTGTTGGGAGGATGAAGTGTTCTAGAAAGACAGCGAACTTCACAACATTTCGGTGTGACAGAGTGACACACGAGTGGGCACACTTCCCATCCTATCACAAGTCTCAGCTTGCCATATACTGCTGCTGGATTGCGCAGTTGATTCAGCCGGAGGTTCCACTCCTCCCTCGGGCATGAGCGTGTGTCTTGTCCTTAGCATAAGGTAGTTTCTTTGTAAGTCTAGGAGCCGATGACCTTAGCACTTTTGTCCCTTAGATTTACAAACATTTGAACATTGTTTTGTAGTGTTCATTGTTTTGCTCGCAGCCATACTTGCATTCCTGCGAGTATATCCACAAAGAAATGATCATGTCCCTGTGATACCGTGCCCACGGGTGCGGTTCCTGGGAGATGCTTGTCCACTGTTGGTCGAGCTGATCTCTACGAGATTAAGAGAGTAACTCGTGCGTCCGATCCTTGATTGTCGTGAGTGCATTCGTGTTCTCTCGATAATCCATTTTTGTCCGGGGCAAGTCCCGGAGATAATTTAAATTGGTCCCAATCCCCCGGCTCCGACCAAGGTTTTCGGGAGGTTTTCCTTGGTTGTAAGGCGTATGCCGGAGCTGGTAAGCCCCTCCTACTTATTCCCAATTGGGATCCCCCTTTGCCCCACTATCAGCTTGTCTGATATTGGCTGAATAGAACCGCGACTCTTTATGGGCCGGATCTCAAACAGCCCGCTCCACTCCTCGGATTGGAGAATGAAAAGAGATAAGTTTTTTTTTTTTTTTTTTTTTTTTTTTTTTTTTTTTTTTTTTTTTTTTTTTTTTTTTTTGGATACCGTGCCCACAAGTGCGGATTTTTAAGGGGATGCCTGTCCACTGTAGGTCGAGCAGATCTCAACGAGTTTACGTAAATAACTCGGGCGTCCGATCTTGATTGTCGTGAGTGCACTCGTGCTCTCCCGATAATCCATTATCAGTCCGTGGCAACGGCCCGGAGATAAATTAAATTTGTCCCAATCCCCCGGTTCCGACCAAGATTTTCGGGAGGTTTTCCTTGGTTGTAAGGCGTATGCCGGAACGGGTAAGCCCCTCCCACTTATTTCCAATTGGGATCCCTCCCCTCCCCCATTTGCCGGCCGCGGTGGCCGAGGTGACTGAGGCGCTCCAGTCACGGTCAGCACGGCCACTACGGTCGGGGGTTCGAATGCCCCCTCGGGCATGGATATTTGTGCCGTCCTAGTTCGTAAGTAGTTTGTACGTTTAGGGACTGATGACCCCGTAGTTAAGTCCCATAAGCTTAACAAACATTTGATCCCCCCTTTGCCCTCCTATCAGCTTGTCTGATGATTGGCTGAATAGAACCGTGACTCTTTAGGGGCCGGATCTCAAACAGCCCGCTCCACTCTTCGGAGTGGAGAATGAAAAGAATAAGAACATGTCCCTGTCGCTATATATATGCGGTGTTATTTATAGCAACACTCTTCGTTCAATAAACAAAGCAGATTAATTTCGCACTCTAGTGGCACACTGTGACTGGTGACAGCTTCACATCCACTGCAGCACTGCTTGTTCCATTAAACGCACTACTCACAGCTTCACATTTTTTAAGTTTAGTATTACTGGATTTTGTTCTCTTTTGATTACTGAAATCAGTTTAGGTTGCTTTAAGGGAACGTTGTCGCGACCCTTCCCCAGCCTTTCTCTTTTTCTGACGGCGTCATCGTGCGTACTGTTGCACCGTTCCTCCTTCCTCTCGTTGCAGCGCACTGAAAACAAATCTAATAGGTGATTATTATCTTCGTTTGCACATTTTTCTTATTTCAGATCATGTCCGTAAACATGATAGATGAGTAATTTCTCGTGTGGCAAACGATCTTCTGTTTAGTTAATGTTCGGAAGAAACTTAGACTGATGATCAGTATATTATTTAGCCCTTTAGGGACAGTATATTGTAATCAATCCACTTTACTCTCGGCTTTTGACAGAGCAAGAAAGATAAAGTAAAAAAGGAAAATACTAGCAAATGATGTTGTGGTCTTCAGCCCGCAGACTTGTTTGATGCAGCTCCCCACGCTACGCTGCCCTTTGTAAGCGGCTTCGTCTGAGAATAAGAACGGCAACCTTCATACTTTCTGCTTACTGTACTCGTCCCTCGGTCTCCCTCTCCGAGTTTTACCCCCACACACTTCATTCTTATGCCAAGTTGACGATTCCTCAGAAAGTGTCCTATCAACTTATCCCTTCTCTTAGGATATTCCACAAACTCCTTTTCTTTCCAATTTTGTTGAGCACCTCCTCATTAGTTACGTGATCTATCCATCTAATCTTCATCATTCGTCTGTAGCAACACATTTCAAAAGATTCTATTATCTTTTTGTTTGAACTCCTTATTGACCACGTTTCACTCTCCTACAATGCTACGCTCCAGACAAATGCTTTCAGAAACTTCATAACATTTAAACTAGTATTGGACTTCAACAAATTTCTCTTCTTCTGAAACGCTTTTTTCTTCTCATAGCCATTCTGCATTTTATATCTTCTGTGCTTCGGTCATCAGAAGTTATCTTCCTGCCCAAATAACGAAATTCATGTACTGCTTTCATGTCATTACCTGATTTAATTCCTTCAGCATCACCTGATTTTCTTACATTACATTCCATTACCGTTGTTTTACTCAATGTTGAACTTACCCCTTTCGTTTAATTGCTCTTCCAGGTAATTTTATCTGTCTTATGACATCAGCAAATCTCAAAGTTTTTATTTCTTCTCCATGGACTTTAATTTCTTGTCCAAATTTCTCCTTGGATTACTTCTCAGCATGCACAATGTACAGATTGCCGAAAGACTACAGCCTTGTCTTAATCCTCTGCCAACCATTGCCACCCCTTCATGCACTTCGACTGTCCGCCTCCGTAGCTGACAGCAACGCTGTCTGCCACGCAGGGGTCCGGGTTCGATTCCCGTCAGGGGACTGTGTGTTGTGTATTGTCCTAATCATCATCATCATCATCATCGTAACGCATTCGCCCAAGCGTCGTCAACTAAAAAGACTTGCACTACGGCGGCTGAACTCCCCATGTGGAATCTCGTGGTAAAAGATGCTATGCGCCCATCTTTCATGCCCTTCGACTCTAATAGCTGCTGTCTGGTTTTTATTCGTGGTGTCTCCAGTATTCCAGTCAATATTGTCAAAAGCTTTCTGCGGGTTTATAAATGCTAAAAACATAGGTTTAGCTTTCATTCTAAGATGTGTAGTAATGCGATTGTTGCCTTTCGTGTTCCTATATTTCTCCTAAATCCAAAATGATTTTCCCGAAGGTCGAATTCCACCAGTTTTTCAATTCGTCTGTAAATAATTCGTGTTAGTATATTAAAACCGTGACTTTTTAAACTGATAGTTCTGCAATTTTCACATTTGTCTACACTATCAAATATGCGCCAACTAATATTTATTTACTTGGTAACTAACCGTTTTTGGGCTCCCTAGACCATTTTCAAAATAGCACCCGACTTAAATAGATATTATGACTTGAATTTACAAATATTGACATTGTAATGTATTATATCAAATTCGTATAAAAAAGTAGTACCTAAACTTGTTTATCTTGATATAGAATTAACAAGTGATGAAATATATTAATTTATTATTTGTGACAAGACACGGTAAAATGGAAACATAAGTCTTATCATTTAATAGTAATCTGATATTCTGTGTGTTTTTGATTTCCAGAAGGGTCATCTTTCTACTTTTATCAATACAAAAATTAATATATTAATTTATTTTATCAGTTGTTAAATGAACATCCATCGATGTAAACAAAAGATTGTTATTTATTACTTAATAAAATTATTTCTTTATGCCTTTAATGTAATGCATTCCATCGTCAAAATTGGTGTCCTCTGTGTTAAAATCTTTGTGATTCACGTGTCACTTTATCTGTTTCTAAGACATTCAGTTGCTACATAAAAATGCCTTAGAAAACGAAAACCGGTTAACGAGCAGGTAAATAAATATTATTCGCAAAATATTTGTAATTATTTATCTTATTCAACAATATATAATTCATGCGGAAGAGACTATTGAATGCTTCATACATTTATGAAAAGAGATCATTTTCACATTGATGAAGTGACTTTGGATTTATTCAGTAACTACACAACATATTGTCTGACGAGTTTTGTTATATCAATGGTTGATGATTTCGTTTCACCTTTCCATGCCCACAGATGTGTTGTGCTTCTTATTCTGTTAAAATTCATAAATACTTAAAATAATATAAAATGAATTGAAATTGATTCTTGTGATTATCGATTAGTTGAAAAAGTCATTGAAGCAAGAAATTGCTACGTATGAAAAATTTAGAGTCATTATTCCATTAATGTACTTGAGTCATTATTACTGTGAGTATATTCTCGAGTATATAAATCTTACGCATCTGTAGTAATTTCGACGTTCGTGGTTTCGTAGTTTTATACTGGCGAATCATTGTACACTGAATCTAAATAAACTTCAAAGACTGGTTAAAAGTTTTTTACATTATTACATTTCATAAAGTCAACACGACGTATATATAACGTCGGATTCTGTTAACAAATAGTAGCAGACTGTCTTTATTAATCTTAAAACATTTCATAGTCCATCACTCTTTCACTTGTTCATTAATCCGCATTTCTGAATAAAATAAAGAAATATTTTATCTTAAAATGGAGAGGAAATATTAGTCTGCCTGCTCTCGTTGCTATTGCCTGTCTCCTGCCATATGTGTCGTCACAGTCTGCTGAGGGTTTTGCAAACGTGTGCCCTGCGTTAGTGCTGGGATTTTTTTTTTTCCCCCATTTATTTGGCCTTTTGAGTGTTAACTCAATGTGGCCATCTACAACACACAGTGGAAATGTACATATATTTAAATAAACAGACAAAACAGAAGTGCATTTTGTCAAAATAGGAAAGTGGAAACAAAGCGAAAACTGCATTACATTACAATTTAAATAATGTTGGAACAATTTCACATATTCACAAGCAAAACCTTATATTACCAACACACTTGATGCTTAAAGATTGTGTACAGTGATCTTAATAAACTTAATTATGATTTTATATACACGAATGTCTTTCGTAAACAAAAGGGAAGAAGCTGACTGGGGAAGGGGATATCCCATCTTCACCAATGTCTGCAGGAAGTTCAAACGTTCTCGGTCAAATTTGGGGCACCTGAACAGTATGTGGTTGACATCAGCTTCCGTGTCAGGATCACACTCACATGCCGCCGAATCGTAGATGTTCATCCGATGTAGATGTTTTGGATAAGAGGGGTGATTGAAACGAAGACGGATAATGGTAGAAATGGCGGATCGGTCCAGATGAGTCCTCATAAACCACGGCTGCGTAGAAATCTGAGGTTGCAGCACAGCGTAAGAAGCGCCTTTCGTTTCTTGGGAAACGTTCCACATCTGTTGCCACTGTTGTTTTGCGTAGTCCTTGACGGCAGATAAGAAGTCTGTGTATGGTAGTTGTAGGTCCATAGTGCTGGGATGACTCGCACAACATGCGCGCCTCACCGTCAGCAGCGCGGCCGCGTGACGCATCACCGGCGGCGGCTCTCCGCCGCGCTTCGGTTTTACAGTAATGACTAATGACGCGCCCGATACCATCGGTGTGACCGGCCCGCAGCTATGCACATAATGACCCATTCATCTGTCGCGCCACAATCAGATACGAGACCAGAGTCACAAGCCATTCATTAATTACGACAGTGCCCTCAGGTCCAGTCTGGGGAGGTATATTGATCGCTGTATGTATTTACGGTCTTATTCTCTTACTGGGCAATATTTTTTTACAATTTATGTCAACTGCGGATTATTTTTCGCAACCTTTCCTGTTCATTTTGTTTCTGAGACACTAGAAATGTAGTTACGACATCGATTTCTAAGGTATGATGAAACTTACGTCTTCCATCACACTTTTATAGGTTTGTTTCTTGTTTATAATGTTTCACACCATTTTTTGTTTGCCGCTTCGGCTGAAAATTGTAATTTACGTATTGGCTATCCATTCTCATTTATTTATTTATTTATATTTAGTTCAATGGGTATATTAACTTATTTTCATTGGTATGGGAGATTTTATAGTATTCAAACTTGATTATTTTCACCGTATATTCATTATTGCCTATTTTTCGAGTGTCTGCTCCCGTTTAGGAAGCGGGGCATTTTCCGGCATGTCTAACAGACTATTTACATATTATTTTGTTTCTGGGTAAGATGCTTGGTTGGGACTTGAAATGCGCCATCTCATATCAATGAATGTTGCAGTTTCAATCCGAACCTCAGTTAATTTTCAGCGCTCCTTTCACTTGATACATCTGAGTAGTTTGTTAAGTTCTCCTATCTGCACACACTGTTCCAGTGGACAGTAGCACAGAACTAAGCCTCACGATCACAACGTAGACGTAAAACGTAACATCCGGTTAATCACATGCTTGCTTCAGATACAGTTGTTTGTAGAGCATACGCTTGTGTGATGTATTGTCATTATCGTTTTGGATTCTTTTTTTTCTCTTGGAATGGCGTCGGGATAGGACTATACACTATTTGCGATAAGTTCATCTTATCTTTTAGGGGCTCCTGTCGCTAATTATCATTTATGGAAGGTATTAATGTTCACGTTTCTGGAGACGACACAAAATGCGTTGTGTATGTCATGAAACTGCGAAGTTTCAACATGTCGTACAGTATAGAGTCCCAACCAGTGACGTGCCAATTCTGTTCCTGCACTACTACAATTATTTAAGTTTTGCTCCCTTTACCGCTGCCGTGTGATGGATGTGGAAAGGTCGGGCACACTGGTAGCGAGTGAAGCGGCGCGCTGTTTGAGACACGGCTCACTCACTCGTGCGATGCCGAATCTCCGCCCAGCCGGCCAGTGCGTTTCGCAGCGCTCCGTCGGCGAATTTTCCGTAATTGGCGACGTAATCTTCTTTCTTACGTCCTCGTTCCTTTACTACAATACAGGGTCCTACATAAACTCTTGGCATTAAAATTGCTACACCACGAAGATGACGTGCTACAGACGCGAAATTTAACCGACAGGAAGAAGATGCTGTGGTATGCAAATTATTAGCTTTTTAGATCATTCACAAGAGGTTGGCGCCGGTGGCGACACCTACGGCGTGCTGACATGACGAAAGTTTCCAACTGATTTCTCATACACAACCAGCAGTTGACCGACGTTGTCTTGTGAAACGTTGTTTTGATGGAGGAGAATTGCGTACCATCACGTTTCCGACTTTGATAAAGGTCGGATTGTAGCCTGTCGCGATTGCGGTTTATCGTATCGCGACATTGCTGCTCGCTTTGCTCGCTATCCAATGACTGTTATCAGAATATGGAATCGGTGGGTTCAGGAGAGAAATACGGAACGTCGTGCTGGATCCCAACGGCCTCGAATCACCTGCAGTCGAGATGACAGGCATCTTATCCATATGACTGTAACGGATCGCGCAGCCACGTCTCGATCCCTGAGTCAACTGATGGGGACGTTTGCAAGACAACAACCATCTACACGAACAGTTCGACGACGTTTACAGCAGAATGGACTATCAGCTCAGAGATCATGGCTGCGGTTCCCCTTGACGCTGCATCACATACAGGAGCGCCTGCTATGGTGTACGCAACGACGAACCTGTCTGCACGAATGGCAAAACGTCATTTTCTTCGGATGAACCCAGTTTCTGTTTACAGCATCATAATGGTCGCATCCGTGTTTGGCGACATCGCGGTGAACTCACATTGGAAACGTGTATTCGTCATCTCCATATTGGCGTATCAGCCGGCGTGATGGTATGGGGTGCCACTGGTATCACGTCTCGGTCACCTCTTGTTCGCATTGACGGCACTTTGAACAGTGGCCGTTACATTGCAGATGTGTTACGGCCCGTGGCTCTACCCTTCATTCTGTCCTTCCGAAACCCTACATTTCAGCAGGATAATGCACGACCGCATGTTGCAGTTCTTGTACGGGCCTTTCTGGATACGGAAAATGTTCGACTGCTGCCCTGGCCAGCACATTCTCCAGATCTCTCACCAATTGAAAACGTCTGGTCAGTGGTGGCCGAGCAACTGGCTCGTGACAATACGCCAGTCACTACTCTTGACGAACTGTGGTATCTTGTTGAAGCTGCTTGTACCTGTACACGCCATCCAAGTTCTGTTTGACTCAATGCCCAGGCGTATCAAGGCCGTTATTACGGCCAGAGGTGGTTGTTCTGGGTATTGATTTCTCAGGATGTATGCACCCAAATTGCGTGAAAATGTAATCACATGTCAGTTCTAGTATAATATATTTGTCCAATGAATACCCGTTTATCATCTGCATTTCTTCTTGGTGTAACAATTTTAATGGCCAGTAGTGTATATTTTTCGACGTGGAGGGTGGGTTTTACTACATTCATTCAGATCAGAGTTCCAAAAATATCTGCAATTGGTCATAATCATTTTGGTATTGGTATTGGCACACAGAATGGATCCTCAATGGACGGGGGAGGAGTTTTTAATACATGCAGGTTTTCCTGTTTGGTTCTTTTACTTTCTAATTTTGAAGGCTTTAATATTTCGTATTACTCCTATGTAAATGCCCCGAGTTGCTACTTTAACGATGAAATAAATATAGAAGTTGTTGATTTACGCGCCACCATCTAATGTTATGCATTATCAGATTGGAGGTAAATGCATGTAGAAATAAAAGTTTCCAGATATGTAGCAAGTACTTCAGTGTTGGCCAGATCATTGTGACCAACTACGTAATAGTCGGTGTATCCGCGTTTCGCACGGATGACAGCGGCAATGTTCGTCGCTGGAGGGAGTCGACGTCGTAACTTCACACACAAGGCGGAGGAGGAAGAATGCCTTAGGGTCTAACGTCCCATCGACAGTTTGGTCATTGGAGACGGAGCTACGCTCGGAATTACGGTAAAGATGAGATGCCATCCCGGCATTTGCCGGGAGTGATTTAGGGAAATCACAGAAAACCTAAATCTGGATGGCCGGAGGTGGATTTGAAGCACCTTCCTCCCGAATGCGAGTCCAATATGTTACCACTGCGCCACCTCGCTCGGTGACACACTAGTCACTCAATTCTCTATTAGCCCTGACGCCAATTTCAACCGTATCCCAGATAGTGTTCAGATCTGCACTGGTGGTGGGGTGAGCAGTGCATCAGTTGCAGCTCACCACTGTGTTGCTCGACAAACTCCAACAGACTTCTCGCTTTGTGGCACGGTGATTTATGAAGTTGAAAAATCTGATTGCCGTTGAGAAACATAATCGTCACGAAGAGGTATCCTCGGCCTGCAGGCAGTGTACGATACTTCTCGGTCGTCGTGGCGGTCGCACGAGTTCCACAGGACCCACGGAAGTCGTCGTGAATGTTGGCCGGACCCTTACGGAGGTTTCCCGTCTGTATATATTTGTCTGTGCCGGAGCAGAACTGAGCGTCCGCCCGCTGTCAGGGAGCTGTTGATGTGCAGACGGCGGCCCAGCGCCTCCCACCGACTGACAGAGTGGCGGCATTCATCACGCCGGCCAACACTCCGCCCCGCGCCAACGCCAGTGACGGCGGTCGCGTACCCGTTGCCGATGTCGAGGTGTCAGCATTGGCATATTCGTGGGTCTTTACTTGCGGGACCCATCGTTAGGAGTGGTTGGTCCCCTGTGTGTTCTGATAGCGTTGCAGTCTGCTGAGCATTAAAGTCTGACGATATTCCGCTAAAGTTCGCCGCCTGTACTGTTTTAACGGTCTACCCGGTCAAAGACGTCCGACGTAAGTAGCGGGGGTAGCCCGTGAATCCCTGGTCGTTTGGAGGTGGTTTCACACCTGACAACCGAGCGAGGTGGCGCAGTGGTAAGACACTAGACTCACATTCGGGAGGATGGTGGTTCAATTCCACCTCCGGCCATCCAGATTTAGGCTTTCCGTGATTTCCCTAAATCGCTCCAGGCAAACGCCGGGATGGTTCCTTTCAAAGGGCACGGCCGATCTCCTCCCCCATCCTTCCCCAAAAATCCGAGCGCAAGCTCCGTCTCTAATGACCACGCTGTCGACGGGACGTTAAACCCTAAGCTTCTTTCCTTCCTTCCACACCTGAAGGTCGTCCAGCCATCGAAACGCTCGCGCCGAGCCTGCGGGTGACCACGGTCTGCCTGTGACCGCACGCATACTGCGTGCATCTCGCTAGTGTGTGCAAGTCTTTCCTTGTCAGGTGCCGCTCCTATCGCCTGGCTGTTCTGCCTGATGAGTGTACGATTTCAGTTTTTAGTAATGGAAGACGGATTTGTCTTTTGCGACTATAACTCGCCTGCTGCGATTGTGCCTGGCGTGGCTTCAGTGTTCCCTGCACCTGCAGCCACCCTGTCCTGGCATTACCACAGCGCAGAGGCCAGAGTAATGACGCCCAGCCCGACAGCCGGGCGAGCGGCGTCGCATCGGCGAGGGGCGCGGTCTGCTGTCTGGCTGAGAGGGATCACTTCCGCGAAGTTGTGGCCGGCCGGGCCCTGAGAAATAACAAACCGGCCGACTTATGGACATTTAATGCGGCCGCGGTGGCTGCCAAGGCGTAATCGCTCGCGTCGTCCATCACGCGCTCCGATAATAACGACTGCTCGACAAGGTGGACGCTTGCACGGATTTGTACATGTTGGCCAAAGTAGACTCGACAGAGAGAAACCGGTATCGTAACCAAACGGAAGGAAAGCAAATAAATCTCTTGTAGCTTTTGAAACGTACAGCATACCTCGCACAGACTGGTCACCAATCCCAAATCAGTAGTCAAACCGAACTTCATCAGAAGTTGTGTGTGTTGTGCAAAAATACTTGAAAACAAAAATGAGTGACGGTAGAAACAGTACAAACTTCATTATCGCCTTAAAAGTATATTCGGCGTTGACCATGATTAGTCTTTATATGGTACAGCAGTATCTTGTTCTTATTCGAATCGACTGTGCGTCACAAAAAAACTGCATGTTGTCAGAAAACTGTCGGGAATTTCGACTGTTGAGTATACGAATAGGCAGGCACACTGCTTACGTTAAGCGATCTGTGCACAACCAAATTAAAAAATGAAATGCAAGTAAAAACAGTAGCATAGTGAATGATACTCTGTAGGAGACAATAAAAAGCAATTGAGTCTGAATCGTGCATTACAGTGGAATCTATAACGTGAATGTTTTAATATTTTTCCGCTTGTTAATAAAACACAGTAAACGGCCATGGGGAAAAACTAACTCACTTTTTATGGCATCCGAGAAAAAGCCATTCAGGTGTGTGACTTGCCTAGTACAGCAAAACTTATAATGCTCTTGATTCTTGAATCTCTTGATTTTTGGCTGTTTTTGTTTTTGCTTTAGCATATGATCATTCTGAATCCATCTGTAGTAAGAACTCCATTCCAAAAAAGTGACCTGTGTAGTTTTATCCTGTGACCCTAGTTGTTGAAGAAAATGTCGTAAATAAGTTCTTTGTAACGTTCATTTTTAGAGCTCCTATCAATAACAAACATTAATATGCATATATGGTAAGTTTGCGATGCTAGTGTTGTTGTTGTTAGTTTTGTTTTCTGTCTATGGGAAAAGTACTTGAATTCCCAGCCATGTCGCTGCCTGATGTATACGAGTAACTGCGCAAATGTACAGATGTTTGCAAAACCAAAACGGAGAAAAATGGAGTCTTACAAAATACTGAAATTAATTTACCCTAAGGACAACACACACGACCTAGCAGTGGCGTAACTAGGACTTGGCTTTGGGGGGGCGGAATAGATCTGCTTGACGAGCAAAATTTTAGTCAGTTTCCAGACAATACCATCTACCACTCCTGTTGAAGAAACTAATTCACTCCCATCCAATGAAAGATTATGGTAAAACACTAAAAGTTTTCAATCTTTACCTTTACCAGATTGCTGTTATTAGTTTTTCGGGTTCTGGGGGGGGGGGTTTCTATCCCCCTCATCCCCCCCATAGTTACGCCACTGCGACCTAGCTCAGGTGAGGTCTCGAACCTCCGGCGGGAGCAGCGCAGTCTGTGGCGAAGGGCCTTAGACCGAGCTGCCATTCTCGCGCAGCTAAGTTACTGCCAACTGTAGTAATGGTCCGTCTGTCAGCATCCGCTTTTGCCTCCGTTCTGTTGTAGTTCCGGAGACAACGGGCGAAACTGCGTGTTTATTTTGTTCCGTGTACTCTGGAGAACTAGCCAGATAGTTTGACGGCACAAAGGACTGGAGGAGTCCCTTGGTAGACAGCGAGGTTAAAAAAAAAAAAAAAAAAATATATATATATATACTTTTATAACAAATACAATTGGGCCGTCGGCCGCAGCGTCGGGTGGGCAGAGGGAGCCCGGCGGGTCCCGCATCGGTCGCGGCTCCGCCTGAGGTCTAAATTACCGCCGGTGGCCTCCGCGAGGTTTTTTCCGGCCGCAGGTCTCCCCGGCAACAACAGCGGCCCTCATTAGGCGGGATTACATCCGCCGCGCTACTTCAGACTCCAAGGACGCGCCCAAGCCGCGACCCCACCACAAGCTACACCACTGCTGCGATTTGTCCAGTCGCCTCCCACCGTGGCTCTCTCTTTACAATGGATCCTGCGTTCATAGGGCCGGCGTTCAAAGCAAATGCTAAGATTAATGATTGGAAAAGGAACCGGCCATTTCATTCGCCATTATTTTCCCAGTACGAGGATGCGCTCCTGCTAAATTGACAGGCTGATCGTAGTTAAAAAAAAAAAAAAAAAAAAAAAAAAAAATATATATATATATATATATATATATATATATATATATATATATATATATAGTTTGTTGAGCTTATGGGACGTAACTAAATCTTCATTTTTATATATCAGCTATCAAATCGATTGTTATCTAAGCCTGAAAATCGTAATTTGAATCACTCCAATCGTAAACTTGTAATTTTAACCAATTTTCGTAAAAATTAAGATTAAATCGTAATGGTTGGAACCTCTGCTACACGTGTGTTACAGCACTGCTAGCTCAAGTTACTTGTCTGTTGCGTAATTTTTCTGCAAAAAAAATTTCAAGTATTCACGGCGGATAAGCATTTACAGCTTTTAAGTAACAACGGAAAAGATTTTTGGGAAGCCTGATAGCGGAATGAGCTTCCTGAAATGGATTTATAGTCTTTTTTTTTTTTTTTTTTCCTTAAAGAAAATCAGATTTCTGTGTTCCGGGTACTAGAAGACAGCATTTTATTTATACACCCACATTTTAAAGGTAATCATTACTTACTTGTGCTACAACAACGACTCTAAGCTAAGGACAATCTACTATACTCCATAAACATGTCCTTACTAACAAGGACGTCTTCTTCCATTTTTTTCTTTTTGTACCAAATGCATTTAGCTTTTAAATGATTAAAAATGTTCAAATGTTTGTATAGCTTACGGGACTTAACTACGGGGTCATCAGTCCCTAAACTTACAAACTACTTATGAACTAACTAAGACTAAGGACGGCACAAATATCCATGCCTCAGAGGGGACTCTAACCCCCCACCGTAGTGGCCGTGCAGACCGTGACTGGAGCGCATCAGTCTCCTCGGCCACCGCGGCCGGCGCTGATCGTAGTCAACGCGCTGATGAATCTTGTTTCCCCTTTCCGCCCTTATTTAATCTTTACGTTGCTGTGGTTACGTCCTCACGCATTGCTTCCCCAACACGTGAACTGCTGAAGTATGTATAAATTTACTGCAATCAAGACTAGCCGCGGTGGAGTAGCCGAGCGGTCAAAAGCGTCTCGCTGCGGAGCGCGCGGTTGCTCGCCGTGTAGGTTCGAGTCCTCCCTGGGGCATGGGTGTGTGTGTTTGTCCTTAGTTTACCTAGGTTTAAGTAGTTTGTAAGCTACGGACTGATGACCACGCAGTTTGGTCCGATAAAATTACAAACAAAATCAAGACTATTTCTGTCTCCAGTTTTCAGCATAAACACTGTCTAGTAGGATTATTCGCAATCCTTAACAGAATGGCGTCTCACCTTCCACATTTTTTTTGTAAATTTCCGGTTTGATTATTTTTTCCCCTTTTTCCTTGTTTGTTTTATACTTTTTTGGTATTTTTATTTTTTATATTTTTTATTGTGTGTATTTATTTATTGCTAGGTCGGACATGCAATTACTTTTAATTTTCTAACCGTAGTCGACTTTGCTCAATTTCAGAGGAGTTTCCTGGAGTTAATGGAGGTATTTCATCTAATATATCAAAGAAATGAACACACATAGGATGAGACGAGACAGCGTACTGTTCTCTTACTGTTCGCCAAACTTTGATTTATATTGCCAGTCTCTCCTTAGTGTCATGTTTTGCAAGATTGTTGTTGGTGACAAGATTCGGGTACACAGATATTTCATCTTTAGCTACAGATTAAAATTAGTTTCGTCCAATGAGCTTCTTGTCTCGTGACGCATAATACGAAAGGCTTACTAGTTTGAAAATGCTCCTCTCCTCTCCTTTCCTTTCCTGTCCTTCCCCTCCCCACCGGAGGACTGATGACGTCAGCAGTTTGGGTCCGCTGTCCCAAACAAACAACTTCTCTATTGTGAAAGATTGGTCCAAAACACGGTAATGAATTATTTATTTATCACAAGATATATTTCTCAATTAAGTGCCATTGTCAGGTATTTGGTTTTTTAGAGGCCTTAATGATAATAAGTTCTTAAACAATCTCTTCTCTACCAGCTATCAACTCTCAATTATTCTGTCTTGTGCATCACAGCTACGCGCCCATCGTATCACAGAGACAAAGCATTAAAATCTGTTAGTAGATTATTCCCGCTAAATATCTGAATGTCCATAACGTAAGAAATGTTACATTATTTGCACCAAGCAATGAATATAAAGGCAAATCGTTTCATATAACTATATGGTTAAGAAAGTACTATCTTTCTTGACATGGGATTAGAATGTTCTGAATAAAGCTGAAGGCGAATGGAGGCCATTAACACCTTGTAGTACTACAATTACTGAAACAGCTTACTAGTAAAATTAAGCAAAATTTGTTCCCTGGAAATCCTTGTTTATAATTCCATAAAGGTTAAGATCTCGTTTCTCATGTACACCCTTGTGCAAGTATCACACTACCACGTTGTGAGCTCGATATTATTTGCGTGAAGCGTATTTGTGCATGAAATAAAAATTACATTCGATCTGAGACCGTCTGAGTGGTGAACCGCCTGGCATTTTACATGACTGTTACACAGTTCCGACACAAGAGGAGTGCTTGTTTGCTAACTACCAGCACGTCAGGAGTGCAAAAGTGGCCTCTACGTTTGTCGTGTCTAGCGAAAAAACTAGAAGTAAATAACGTAGCACGCCGCTGGCACTACGTGGTGAGTGGAAGGTGGCAAGGAAAATATAGAGCGGCTTTCGTGGCACAGGATTACAAGACGACTTTTGCAATAGGGTAGCAAAAAGGGGACGTGCCGCGACACAGGAGCCGACTGAAAGCATTATCAGGCTGGAAGGGGCCAAAAACGACCAAGAGGGAGAGAGGCTAGACGCTGCCGAAATTAATATCAACGTGCCGCAAAACAAACACCGGTGGACGGAGGCCAATAAGAGAGAACCAGTCGCAAGAAAATGTCAGACTAAGTGAGCCGGAGCGGAGCTGCGTCTGGAACAGGTGTTGCATCTGATGGCCGCGGGAGGCTGCTGGGGTATACACTCTGCAGAAAAGCAGACCTTCACGTCGCTGATCAATAAGAACGGTTGCCATTATCAGCAGTGGACGAAGAAAAAGAATTTTTTACCATGTGGTGTCTCCGTAAATTCTCTGCGTAGGAAAATTATTACATCACTTTTGGTAATATTTTCAGCCAAAAATTGCACTTTACATAACCGAATAGATTTACATTGCCTGACAAACAAATTGGAAGAAAGTTTGGGTTTAACGTCCTGTCGACAGCGTGGTCATTAGAGACGGAGCTTACTCTCGGAGTTTTAGGTAAGGATGAGGAAGGAAATCGGCCGTGCCGTTTGAAAGGAACCATCCCTGTATTTGCCTGGAGTGATTTATGCAAGTCTTGGAAAACCCAAATCTTGATGGCCGGAAGTGGATTTGATCCACCGTCCTACCGAATGCGAGTCCAATGTGTTGACACTACGCCACGCAGCTCGGTAAAGAAACAAATTGGAGCACCCATGGGAAATGGTTGGTTCAAATGTTTGTGAAATTTAACCGCGGGGTTATCAGTCCCTAAACCTACGAACTAACTTGCACTAAAGAGGACACAAACATCCATGCCCGAGGGGGGATTCGAAACCCCGACAGCGAACGGCCTCGCCCATCGGAAATGGTTGGATGTGAATGAAACTACATATGCGAAGTTACTGAACTGATTCCGACATGGGATGAACAGTGGAACGTTGACTCTAGGTTAGGAGGGTGTCTCGCCTTTTCTGGCCATAATGCATGTCCTTCAAATGTTTGTAAATCTAAGGGACTTAACTACTGAAGAAAAGACATTTTTTTTTAAATTATGCACCAAATCTGCTTTTATTTGAAATGCTGACGACTAGTTTCGGGCTTTGCCCATTTTCTAAGTCACATTCATATAGATTTATATTTGGTTACTGTTTAGGTCACGCTGTTTGTCGTAATTACTTTCTTCAATATTTAAGAGCTGCAAAACGCGACATATCAAAAACATTTGGACTTAACTACGGTGGTCATCGGTCCCTAGACTTACAAATTACAATACACAAATTTAAAGTAACTTATGTTAAGGACAACACACACCCATGCGCGATGGAGGACTAGAACCTCCGACGCGAACGGCCGCCCGCTCCGCAACTGGGCGCCTTAGTGCGCAGGGGTATTCGGCCGCGGTGCTCATGTCCTTGTACGGCTGGAAATGCTTGCAGACAGCTTTTGAATCTCCCCTGGGACAAATTGCCCACACATGTTGCAGCTGTCCCTTAATATGCCACGGGTTGGCAGTGGTCAGAGACCATTTCCATCTCACACAAGCTCAGTGAAGGAGAGTCTGGGATTCTCATTGGGCACGGGAGGATTCCTGCGGAATGTGTTGACTGGTGGGCAATACCTGTTGGTGGCAGAGGCTAAATAAATAAAAAATATTGTCCAGCTGTTGGCGGAAGGATGGCTGTATTCTAAATTACAGGAAAAATTTACTCTAGTTGGATTCGAATACCCGTGTCTGTCCTTCGCAAACCGTTAGCGGGCGGACACAGCGGATGTGGAGCACTCGTCGCTTTAGTCATTCCACCGTTGTGCACTTGTCATATATCAATCGTTTCTGCCTGATCCGATAATGGTTTTGAAAAAAAAAAAAAAAATCGTAGGATGAGTTACACGACATTGCATCTCGAAATGTACGGTGTCGTAACTATTATATTGTTTCCATTTGACGATGTAAACACCAAACTAAAGCTCCAATGGCACTTCTGAACTTGAGCATGTGCAGTTCTTGTAATCATTTTGGCCGGGCAATGTTTTTACTGCTCATTGTACTATGTAATTTATGTGGCGTCTGTTGTTTCGGACATGTGGAAAGAACAGTTATCGTTTGTGATCGTGCAGCCTTTATCAAAGAATACACGAAGGAATTTATGGCTCCAGCTGCCGGTGAGCATCGAAATAAATCAAATGTCCGAAATAACACCCACCCCCACACACACCGATGTGCAGAGCTTATATTTCAACCGTTTCCACCTACTCGAATGGTGATTTTCTTAATTAATGATAAGTTAAAGTGTATCGTACCTATTACATTGCTTCTACTGACGATGTAAACACCGAGTTGAAGCTCCACTGAGCGCTAGAATCGGTAACACTGGCACTCCTCCGGCCAGTCTTTTTGCCTCTGACTGTTCGTGTTAAGTTACAGATGGAGGGCAGAGAAGAGAGAAACTTCAACACACTAGAGCCGTGTTGTCCCAATACACCGCGTCATTCCACAAAGTTTCGATACTTCCGCCAATGTCTCGCATGCTCCGGGTCGGCGTGACAAATTACGGATATGGCACAAAAATTTGAAGGACTAGCTGCGTCCCCTTCCTGCCACCAGCTGGAAGGAAATATGAGAACCCCAATTCGCAATTGTCTGCATGAAATGTGCTACACTCTTTCTCCGTACTTGTATAACACGGAAGGAACAGTCGTGCAACCATATGACAAGGTCTACGGGATGGTGTTCAAATTCGCCTGAATGTCGGTTACGTCGTGGTGAAAACCATTCTTCGTATGAATTTGCGCGCGCGCACACACACTCACACACAAGAAGTTTCTTTAATTAAATTCTCAGCGACGTACCAGCATTGATTCTCTTATTGTCTTATCGAAAATGGTTGCACGAATCTAAGTCGTCGTTTCATTCATAAATTCCTTTATGTACTGAAATCTACAGTTACAATGTATAATGTTCCCAAATCTACATCCGGAGACTGTCAAGTGCTACGCGTGAGGAAGTGGTGTAGCTGTTTCTCTGCGCTAGCATAGAAATTTGCGACTACTCTTTTTTTACGTAAAGGGGATAAGCTTTTGTTACCATTGTATAGAGGTCGACCAACTCCGTCCACACTATAGCAAAGACGGTCAAATACTAGGTAAGAAATTGAGATGTAAGGGATGTCGTTAAAGAGCTGTAACTACAGCACTAAGTAAGTTTCTCACGTTAGATCCGCATTTTTGTTGAAACTCGAAGAAATGCCGAGCTTAATGGAGCCTCATTTTTATTAAGAGCAGAGGAATCTATATTTAATTTTTCCTACATAACTGACTAAGCAGTAAGAGATAAATGGCCACGTTCTTTGACTTGACTTGTTAGCAGCTTGTGTGGTGCGGTGGCCAGAAGCAGGGTACGGGGCACGTGGTCGGCGTCCTCCGCTGTTCGCGCTCCTCACCTCGAAGGCCGGCGCCGGTAGATCACGGGCGTTGAAAACCAGAGGGACGAAAAAGGCGCAGAATGTTAATTAAATGTAAACAGCGTGTTTCATTAGCGGCGATACATCAAACCGCCGCGCGCCGCCGCTGCCGCCGCGCTTCCTAATGAGAAACTTAATCAAGGGGGTTCGAAGCCGGTCGCCTGCAGCCGCAGCGGCGCTCTGTTTGATATCGGCCGTAATTAGAGGCTGCGACCGCGCCGGCGAAGACGGGGCGCCTCGCCGAAACTAACGCTAACTAATTAAATCTACTTCTCAACATTTTATTTCCGAAAAGAAAAAGAAAAAAGAAAGACCCGCACATGTACAAGCCCGCGGAGACGCGATAGGAAATACCACAGCCAAATTTCTACCTCTACGTGGGATACCCTGCAAATCACATTTAAGTGCCTGGTAGAGGGTTCATCGAACCATCCTCATACTATTTATCTCCCATTCCATTCTAGAATAGCGCGCGGGAAGAAAGAACACCTGAATCTCTCCGTTCGAGCTATGATTTCTCGGATTTTATTCTGATGATGTTTTCTACCTGTGTACGTGGGAGTCAACAATATATTTTCGCATTCAGAGGACAATTTCGGCGATTGGAGTTTCGCAAATAGCCCACGCCGCAGCGATAAGCGCCGTTGTTGTAACGATTCCCATCCCAGATCCTGTATCATTTCCGTAACGTTGTCTCCCCTGAATCGTGACAATACGACACGAGGTGCTCTTCTTTGGACTCCTTCGATGTCCTCTGTCAAACCCACCTGATAAGGATCGCACGCTGGTCACCAATACTCCAAAAAAGGACGGACAGGCGTAGTGTATGAAGTCTCTTTAGTAGTTCCGTTGCATCTTTTATGGGTTTGGACAATAAAACGCAGTCTCTGGTTCGCCTTTCCTGCGACATTATCTACGTGTTCTTTCCCGTTTAAATCTGCAGTAATAGTAATTCCTGGGTATTTTGTGCAGTTTACGCCCTTCATGTTTCATTTATTTATTTTGTAAACAAAGTTTAACGGAGAGATAACACGTGCTGCGGTGGAATAGTCGAGCGCTCTAAAAAAATGTTTGTTAAGCTTATGGGACTTAACTACGGGGTCATCAGTCCCTAAACTTACAAACTACTTATTAACTACTTACGAACTAGGACGGCACAAATATCCATGCCCGAGGGGGGATTCGAACCCCCGACCGTAGTGGCCGTGCTGACCGTGACTGGAGCGCCTCAGTCCCCTCGGCCACCGCGGCCGGCCCGAGCGCTCTAACGCGCCTTGATGCGGAGCGCATGGATGCTCTCCGACGGAGGTTCGAGTCCTCCCTCGGGCATGGATGTGTGTGTTGTTCTTAGTGTGTGTTAGTTTAAGTAATTTCTAACTCTAGGGACTGATGACCACAGCAGTTTTATTAAATAGGTTTACAAACATTTGACTTAGGCTAAGAACAATAAACACACACACACACACACACACACACACACTCACAACGACTCGAAACTCCGTTAGCGACCGTGCCGTCAGTGGCAAGGCGCCTTAGGTCTAACGGCCATTTCCCTTCTTCTCTGTCCTTTCGGATACACACCTGGAATTAAACAGCTCGACTTTACATTGGACGCACGTATAAATTCGTGTGCGGCAGTGTCATGAGCGATCACTGCCCGAGTCCAAAGAAAGAGTTTAGCTGCACTGACTGGAGGAAGTCAAAGAGTTTACCTGCACTCACGTGGAGGAAGTCAGTGTGACAGAGCAGTCACGGTCTTGACGGCGAGAAGGCATCGCTCTCTCTGTACACTCGATGTCTGATTCCAAAGATGAAAACTCCAAAAGTTTTTAGTACTAAGTTCGTCAGTACCGACAGTATTTCAAGACAATTTTTGTATTTAAACCTTAGTTTCTAACCATGACTGTTTCAGAATGTTCGGGGAATCTCCATGGTTGCAAAGAAGTGTAGATCTCTAGCTGTAAAGCGAGATCAAATTCTGTTTGCAATGTTAATATTGGGGATAACTATCCCGATTTTGTGTATGTCTTCTATATACATTAGGTTGTAATCCGTCAAATATGTACGAGATTTTAAGCGCAGTTGTTGAACTTTTATCTGATAAATGGTTCCTTGAAGCTAGATTAAAGAGGGATGGACAAACATCAAGTACAAACCATTGTAGCGCTGCTGTAGTCACTGTTAAGATCGGTTTCCGCTACAGGAGAACTGTGTGGCATGGCGCAGTGTAATAAGGCATGAATTCAATAAGTAAAAAGTATGGTAATTGTAATAAAGTAAGAAAAGTCAGACATCACACAGAAAGATTTAGGTGTTTGTTCTTCCCGTGAGCTATTAGAGAATGGAAGGGGGCGGGGGTAATAGCATCAAATTGTTTCGTCGAACCGCACTTAATTGTGAATTTCAGAGTAATAATGTACCGGGTGATCAAAAAGTCACTATAAATTTGAAAGCTTAATAAATCACCGAATAACGTAGATAGGTAAAAATTGACACACATGCTTGGAATGACATGGGGCTTTATTAGAACCAAAAAACGAAAACAAAGTTCAAAAGATGTCCGACATATGGCGCGTGCTTCTGGTTTTGTAACTGCTACCGTGACGGGTGAAAGGTACGCCGATATGTTACAGAGTCGCATCATGCCCAGCCTGGCTGATAAACACCTACCGGAACGTACGATTTTTATGGAGGATTGCGCTCCACCCCATATTGCTAGACGCGTGAAAGATCTCTTGAGCGCGTCGTTTGATGATGATTGTGTGCTCAGCCGCCACTTTCGCCATGCTTGGCCTCCCAGTTCCCCAGACCTCAGTCCGTGCGATTATTGGCTTTGGGGTTACCTGAAGTCGCAAGTGTATCGTGATCGATCGATATCTCTAGGTATGCTCAAAGACAACATCCGACGCAAACGCCTCACCATAACTCCGGACATGCTTCATAGTGCTGTTCGTAACATTATTCCTCGACTACAGCTATTGTTGAGAAATGATGGTGAACCTATTGAGCATTTCCTGTAAAGAGCATCACCTTTGCTGTTTCTTAATTTGTTGTGCTAATTTTTGTTTTCCTGATCAGATGAAGCGCCACCTGTCGGACATTTTTTTGTTCTAATAAAACCCCGTGTCATTCCAAGCAAGTGTGTCAGTTTTTACCTTTCTATCTACATTATTCCGTGATTTATTAAGTTTTCAAATTTATACTGACTTTTTGATCACTCGGTACATGTCGATGTGCAGAATACTTGGGATACCTGTAATGATAAACTAGCGTGTACATGCATCTTTTTGTCCCTCCGCCTTACCCTTTGCATTGAAGTACAGGGAGGAGCAGATGTAAGTATATCCCTGTTGTCCGAAATGTCCTCTCATTCATGTGTACAGCAGGCTGACCACTTGTCGACCAGAACGAGCGAGGGCTGATGG
Organism: Locusta migratoria; assembly: GCA_026315105.1. NCBI lineage: Eukaryota > Metazoa > Arthropoda > Insecta > Orthoptera > Acrididae > Locusta > Locusta migratoria. Next base: position 52,421,074 of record CM048751.1, read on the forward strand.
CGCGTCTGGTGGCCCAGTGTAGTAAAGGCTTACAAACTACTTAAACTAAACTAAGGATAACACACACACACACACACACACACACACACACACACACACACACACACAAGGAGGACTCGAACCTCCGACAGGGAGCAACAGCGCGCTCCGCAGGAAGGCCGCTCCACCGCGACGCACGTTAATTAACGGAACTTTCGATACCCAGCGTCGTTAATAAGCGCGTTACGAAAGCAAATAAAAGTCGGATTTTTACGCACGTGTATGAATGTGTGATACGTGTAGTACTGAAAAGTGCGTATCTGGCCCATTTATCGACATTTTCCGCCGTATTAGCTGCAGCTATCGGAAACGTGTGCGGGCCGCCGCCCGGCGCCTTTCTGTAACGAGGTTAATTTTTATCGCGTTTTAATTGACCATCGCCGTAATGGAATTAAGCGTATTTATTTCCAGCCCGGCGCCGGTGGTTGGCAATTAGCGACTGCCGCTCGCGCGTGCCCGCTGCGCTTCGCATCGCATCGCCGCCGAACAGGTCGGACTAATTCCTCGGAATCGCCTCATTTATTTTGCTGCCGCCGGGCTATATATCTGCTGCGGCAGCGCCGGCCGTTAGAAAAATGGGGCGTGCGTTATTTTGACATCAGCAGTTGTGGCCGTTCATCACGACACTTAACATTCGAAGCCTTCGGTCGGAGCAGCGCTTTTGTGGCCTAATGGCCGGCGAATAGACACCCGCACGTGAGAAAATTGCTGATCGCGGTTTGATGGCTCCGTTTATCATACGTGGCATGTCTGTAAGTTTGTTCTCCCAGGACATGCGCGGCTTAAAAAACGCATTTTAATTTTTTTTAGCGCCTTACCTCCTGTGATTAATCTTTGAAGTTAACTAGCTCTCAACAGTACTCACTGCTACGCCTTGTTGCTTGCGTGTGGGCTACGAACTCTCGTTTGGGAATGTTCTAGGACGTTGTCCGTACACTCGACTAATTTCCTGATCACTACACTCGCGTATACGTGCGAAATTCAGAGGACTATTACACTCTTACTTCATCCAGGCCGCAGGCCACCAGATTTTCGAACCAGACGAGCAGCTACGGTTTTTCAAGGTGTCGTACTTAATATACCTCATTCTTCCTTGTTACTATGAACTCCGTCCTACAGGATCCGACAAGTCCAACAGGTACCGGCCGGCCGCCGTGTCATCCTTGATAAAGCAGCCCCTCAGTTGGCCTCACAAGCGCTGAGTGCATCCGCTTGCCAACAGCGCTCGATCCCTGCAAGTACTGAGATCTCGAGGGACCCGGTGTATGCACTGCGCCACGGTCATGGGCTCTTCCTTCTAACTGCTACTGCGTAATTTGCGCAGGAAGAACGCGTCTCGCAGAGGCCTTTCACTGACGCTTATTCGGGTGAAGAGCTTTAATTTGCAGCATTGTGTGCGATATGAACAAGCGAAGCGGTCATTTCATGTTTCGTGTCGGACTGATGTTATCAAGTGCTGCTATACCCGCTTCTTTCATCGCCAAGTTAAATATTAAATAAATGTTGATATGTGTTTTGCAAAGCAATCTCCAACGATATTAACACTGTACAATAGATGATTAACCTCTATAGGTTCTATGTATAATCTAGGATGAGGTACCAGTGATTTAGTTTACTATTACAATTTCGGCCTCCAGGCAAATCAGGTGGTGATGCCGGCCGCGGTGGCTGAGGAGACTGAGGCGCTCCAGTCACGGTCTGCACGGGTTCGAATCCCCCCTCGGGCATGGATAGTAGTGCCGTCCTTAGTCTTAGTTAGCTCATAAGTAGTTCTCCAAAGAAGAACTTGATTTTTGAGATGGTACCAGAAGTGTTTAAGAGTTTCTGCCTTGTTTGTAGTACACCAATCCTTCTTGCTTGCGAAGACTGCCTTGCTAAGTAGTGCAGAGTGTGGTGTGGTCTGCATGCAGTGAGACATTCTCGTGTGCTGACGCCCCGCCTGTGTTGTGTTGCAGGATGAGAGCGAGTCCCAGGCGAAGAGGTGGCTGCCCAGCGCGCCCCGACCTCCGTCCAGCCCGATGCACCCCACGTCCAGGGAGGTGAGTATCTGCCGCCGATTACTGAAACTGTAAAAAATAATATAAATTAATCTTCCCTAGGAAAATGCTAAGCTCCTTACCATATTACATTTCGGAAAGATGTACTAATGCAAGCATTCAGGGCTCAGTAAGTTAAACACAGACTATATGTGGCGTACGGAGTTGTGGGTAGGTCTGGAAAGCGTGCAGGGGTAGCTCAGTGGTTGACGCGGGAAGGCCGACTTCCAGTCGCGCTGCGACGCGAGGTTTCAGGTGTCACCGACAGCTTGTGCAGCTGGCGGTCATGTTTCTTAAAATCTCCAGTTTTCGTCCTCTATCTTAGGTTTAGTGGCTGCCGTTCTGCGAAGTTTCCGTTTTCATTAACCGAGATATTGTTTTTGTTTAATGAGATAAACTAAACCCGATAATCGTTACGTTTTAGGGGAAACTGCTAACCATTGTTCAAACTCTAGTGCTAGATTAAATCTATACTTGGCTTGATTCCATGTTGGAATGGGTGCTCCACGACTGCATTTGATTTGTGGTAATTCTTTCAGCAATCAGTCGTAAGAAATATATACTTTATTTGTTTGCAAATCTAGATTTCGACCACTGTGTGGTCATTATCAATGCTTAAAACCAATTGAAATACTTAAAACTTCTGCGTCAGTACGAACGCAACCTCTAGTCGAGATAAAATATATATATATCTTTCTTACGACTGATTGCTGAAAGAATTACCACATTGTAAAGATACTTCTAACGAAGAGCTGGGTGGCACATTTATTATATCAATTTCCTTTTATTTGGGGAGATCGTAATAAAATTAATGATCGCGTGTCTGTGATTGTACTACGAAATGGTCCAACATGGTGATACGTAGTATTTTCTACAATTCTTGTTGGTTCTGATATTTTGTTTAGTGTTGAGGGATTTCCAAACATTGACGGAAACAAAAATCCTCCTAGTTTGAACTACTAATATTTTTTCTTGGTTAGCGTCAGTGACATAATCTTCACTGACCTTACGGCGCATTACGTCCGCTGTTTTTAAAACGCAATTTGAGATTTATAAAGATTCACCATTAGTGACACTAATCATGTTAACTAGGTGGAACTTCAGTATTTTTAAAATATACTTGAAATGAAGCTTTCCACTTAAATGGTGTTCGGAAATATCAGAAACTTGGAGAACTTGTGAATAGATTATAATGTTATGTAAGGAAGGCATGTCTGGGAATAGCGTCCACTGACACTATGAGCACATGACGTCCTACATTTTCATTAAAAAATCCCGATATTTACAAGCTACCCATTCACCCCATTAATTACACACGTTTTGGTTTGCATATGACAAACTGTCAAAAATACACAGAGATATTTTGTGAGATAAAGAACCACAAATACAACTACTTTTGATATTAAGGTAAGCCTGGTATACCTATAAAAATAAGAAACTATTTTATTTGGTTTCACAATTATCTGTAGTTTCTACACTTAATGTACAAAAAGTAATAATTATTTCATTGTTCATTTGACAGACAGTATAAAATAAATATCCCACTGATGATGCTCCAACGCCAGCGAAACATGTTTGGGAGAAACTAAAAGCAATTGTGTTTACTCAAGGCAGGTCATACCTTAAAAACAAATTCATCTTTTTTATCTTTGACACTATGAAACAAATCTCTTCTACGGCAAGGTCTTTGCGTTCCATTTTGGAAGGAAGTATAAACTGAAAAAAAAAAAAAACATATTTTTAATGAAGACATTTAAACAATGTACTTATGTGCTACAATCGCTAAATTACTTATAAAATTTCTTTATTTTGTCCAGCCTGTTTCAGTGAAACCACCATTTTCAAATACTTTTGTATCACTAGAGACATTTTTTATCATCAAAAAAAAAAAAAAAAACCCTTCTTAACAACATTAAATTATTGACTCTGTACTAATGCAAGTGATTATGAAAAATAATAAAAATTAAAGTAATTCAGCCTAGACCTGTTTTCTTATTACAGGAATTATGTAACAACCTGATGTAGGAATCCATTGTTTAGGCAGGCTAATTTATTTTAATTTTATTATTTTTATTTTTTTAAACCACTTGTATTAGTACAGAGTCATTACTTTAATTTTGTGAAATGATTTTTTGTAGAGGGTAGAAGAGTCTTGGTGATACAGAAGTACTTGAAGAAGGTGATATAAGTTCACTGAAACTAGTTATACAAAATAAATGTTATAAGTAATTTAGCGACTGTGGCATATAGGGACATCGTTTAAATGCCTCCATTAAAAAAATTTCCACTCGCACTCCTCACAGAAAATGTCTGATATTACAACAATAAAATTTGTACATGTGTGCTCTTAACGTGCGTATTCTAAGAGGAATGAGTATGTCGGTACTGTGAAGACGTCTTTTCTGCTGATCAAGTGCTCACACCTTTGAAGAGCCCATGTTTTCTAGACTATTTTCTTCTTATTTTGGTCCATTCTACCTAAATTCAATACACGGAAAACAAAGAACCTGGAGTAGAAGAGATTTTTTTGACAGTCTCCAATATAAGGGAGCGCTAGTAGCATCAGTAGATGGCATTTGCGGGTCCGGGTTCCTTATGAACATATTAACTATTGACTCCCGTATACAAATGTTCTGTAGAAAGCTGTGCCAAGAGAATGAATGTCCCTAGCAAATTATGGCAGGTGAAATCATTGATATGCAGTGCTACGTGAAAAATTTCCCATTATTTCTTTCTCTCTCAGCCTGCCTCCCGTCTGTCATTGTGTGAAACGGAAGCCGTCTTGGAGTAAAATGAATTAGTTTGGCAGCGGGTGGAACTTCGCGAAGTGTTTCCGTTATAAACTTTGTAACGCCAGCTTTCATAATTTTAAGCCGTGCGGTGTGGAGCGCCACGTTACTGGTCGCGCGGCCGCCCGTGTTGGATGTTCGAGTGCTGCGTCGGTCATGGCTCTTTGTGTTTCCTTTAGTATAAGTTAGTTTAAGTAGTTTGTAACTCTAGGTACCGATTACCACAGTAGTTTGGTCAAACCTTTTGTAATTTTAAGATGCTTTGCGCCTATGACGTAGTGGGCAACAGAAGCATTTAATTTCCCATTGGGTATCTGTTAGTTGCTGTAGAACTAGGTAACAAGCTGATCGAAAGAGACAAAAAAATGTTCAAATGTTTGTAGAACTTATGTGACTTAACTACGGGGTCATCAGTCCCTAAGCTGACAAACTACTCATGAACTAGCTAAGACTAAGGACGGAACAAATATCCATGCCCGAGGGGGGATTCGAATCCCCGACCGCAGTGGCCGCGCAGACCGTGACTGGAGCGCCTCAGTCCCCTCGGCCACCGCGGCCGGCTCGAAAGAGACAGAATAGTTGTAAAATTATTTATATCTCAACATTGATACGAAACGAACCGTCAAAGAATAAAGATTTTGAATCGAAAAGACGTTAGTGCGACTGAAACGGCCTAGCTACAAGACAGCTGTCAGTTGATCCCAGTTAATTGCAGGAAAGCGTAAGTACAGTGTAGCCAGGCCTTGCGACCTCAGCTGGAGCTGTACGACGCCCCGCCGGATGCCGCGGTGCGCGGCGTTTGATCTCGTTGGCTGCGACTGCGGCCGGCTTTTTGCCGGACGCTTGCCGCGCCGCGCCGCGCCGTGTTGACACCAGGCCGTAATCTGCCTAATGGCCGTGTTTTTCCGCGCCACCACTCCAGCGGCCCCTAATTGCCAGATTACCTTCTCACCAGGCGGCAGCCGCCGTCGGAATAACACTGCCCGGGACCGAGCACTCTGCTCACCGGGCCCTGGACCTACAAACTAACAGGGAGGACGCGAACCTCCAACGCGTGGGGCCGCGCAACGGCTATACGCGGAAGTTCCACAAGGCGGCCACGCACTCGACCACGTGCTCGTGACGCACGGTCGTGCGTGAGAGCGCGTAGCATTGAGCTGTTCAGCATCGGGCTCGAACTGAGCCAAGTGGCGCTGTGGACCCACTTCCGGATATCCTGATTTAGAAAATGGAAAAAAAAGACATTTCGTTCATCAAAATAGAACATTTTCGATAGCCTTCAAATGTGGCTTTCGTAATTTTAATAACAAACGCTGTCTAACATATTTCCCGCTCAGAATGATGCATTTGGATAATTTATTCTGATTGTCAGTTTCAAATATTTACAGAAGTGTTGTTATACCTTTTTTGCACTGATGTATTGTTGAGCATAAGAAACAATACAAACATCGGACAAAATATATTTTACCATTTGTAGTCGTTTATTTTATATATATAAACAGGGTGTTTCACTAAGTTGGTTGCCTCTAAAATAATAGGTGACGGGAAATTTTTAAATGCGGTAGCTGCGGAGCTATGAACATAATTTATTGTATCGTTTTCCAAAGAGTTGCAGCACAAAGGTATAATTTTTTAAATGGAACAATAATTTTTTTCTATCGTGCATTGGATTCGTTGAAACCAGCTGCGACCAAATTAATTTAAACTACATTCCTATCACTGTTAGTTTGGGAGCTACAACCCTTCAAAGTTTCAGGGGCAGATACCACACGCTGTACATAATACATGGCCACAGAATAGGGAACATACAGAACGGAAAGCTGGAGGCGGCGCCTTTGATCTGTGTGTTACCAAGCGTTGCGCTCGATGCCATATTGAAAAGCAGTAAACGCGGAACTATAGCCACTTAGTACTTTGGCTGGAAATGGACTTTTTACGAACTGCAGCTAACCTCACCGCCTTTTAAGAAAGGAAACGGCTTTTCATTATGCTCTCCTCTATTTTGAGCCCTGTTCTTGCACCTAATTGTAATCCAACGAAAAAAAGTAGGCCTAAATTTTAATACAACTACGAAAATGTACGATGGAATCGAAGAGTTTTATTTGGTGCTTATCTCCAGAAAAATCCCAAGTAACGCGAAGTTACGTTTGGGAAATTAGTTATAAACAAGAAAGTGACTTTGCAACAGCCAGTTTTTATTTGACACGAATAAATTTGCACAAAATATTGAGTCAGACTTAGCAGTAAAACGTGATTACACAGAAGTAATGACGTCTGGGCATATATAAAACTGTTAAATTACACATAAATGATGGACAGGTAGCGGAAGCATAAAACTACATAACACACTTACTCTGTACTTGTCATATTGTGGCACACATTGTTTCAATTATAGCAAAGGAAAAAAAAGTGTTTATCATTTTCCTCTTATCTTCCTTGTCAATATGCATTCACTAGAACATTACACACCATTTGTACCTCACAGATGGGTCACTTTTAGAACTTTTAATTTCTTTTCAATTTTGGTTTTATATTTCAAGTCTCTGTTTGTGAACTTCAAGAAATAGAAAATTCTCACTCTGACAAAAAGTTTTACTAAATACTGGAAAATATATTTTTATCAGCTCTCCTTGAATTCACAGTCCGTTTCTTAGCACTGGAGAAAAATATTGCCTTTAAAACATATCTATATGTTATATTTTACTTATGGCAGTGATGTAGTTGTGTTTCAATGTTGGAAAAGTTGTATTTGCTTTAGGAGGATAATAAATTTACTGATCAGAGAAGGGCATATAGAAAAATCTGTCAACCATAGAGCAGGAACAGCATAAAATAATTATTCCCCTTAATCTATTTGTTTGAGTATCCGAAGAGCATTCGTTGCCAACATTAGCACACTACGCCTCCATTGCCGCAAGTAAAATTTTACCTGTCTAAGCAGCGTAGAACAAGGGGAGGAGGCAGGATGAGTGTCATCGATTTGACTGGTTTAGTTTTACTTACGGCAGTGGAGGAGTAATGGTTTAATGTTGGCAACACAATATTCATTTTACGAGAACAATTACTTTACCGACCAGAGAAAGGTAGATACAAGAAACAGCCAGCCATAGAGCTAGAACAGCAAGATTATTTCCCTTATTCCATTTGTTTGAATATCGTAACAAGGGGAGGTTGGCAATCGGGACCCGCCGATTTCGCCCAAGTTATGTGTGTAGAAGGAGGTGGGTCTCCACATAACGTGCCTGAAATATTTCGCCTTAGTAGGCCTTAGGAAAGGAGGAAATGCTCTCGAAAGTTTTTCGATAGCACTGTACATGTCATTCAGCGCTCTGTTCGTGAATAAACGGCGTAGCGTAATGGGCAAAAAAAAAAAAAAATAATAATAATAATAAAATAAAATAAATAAAAAATAAATAAAAATAAAAAAGTACAGTACTATTGGAAAAATTTTCTAGGGCATTTTTTCCTTTCCTAAGGCCCACTCAGACGAAATATTTCAGGCACGTTATAGGGAGACCAATCTCCTTCTACACACGCAGTTTGGGCGAAATCGGCGGGTCCCGATTGCCGACCTCCCCTTGTAAGAGGATCAACAGTCGTTAACATTAGCACGCTACGCCTCCGTTGCCGTTAGTAAAATTTTACCGTTTGCATCAAATTATGTGAAGGTGAGCAGGTAGATGAGCCTTAAAAATTCCTGAAATATCTCTCCTATGTGGGCAACCGGAAAAGGGAACGCACGCGCAAAATGTAGAAGTCCCGCTACTTACGCACTGTTCTTTGTCTTTCATTTTATATTATTGCCTGCGACGTTAAACTTATTATTACAAAATATAAATGTACTTTAACATTTCGATGCTGTTGAACTGCTACAGCAACAGCGAGTTATCGTCAAGTGAAGAAGCAAGGCTACTTTTAATAATTATGCACACATTGTTCTCATTCGAAACTGGTAACATTTAACTTTTGCCACACATATAGCGACGTTCACTAACCGTTTAACATCTTTTGGGAAGGTGAAGAAGCTCATATCCTTATTTGTATGAGAATTATTGCGGCAATTAGGTGCCGAACACCATCGGACGCCTTTACTTTCATTGCTGCTCGTAATGAAAACGGAACAGCTACACCTACTGACACACAGTTCTTTATTTTCATTTCACCTAATACTTGTTTACTTTTATGCAATTCAGGCAGCTAAAATACACAATTAACAAACAAAGGCGGCCCATTACCACGCCACAGAGTAGGGAGAGTCCACGCGTTTACTGCTTTTCAAGATGGCCGATTCCGCGCATGCGCACTAAATTTTGGACGACAGACTGCAGCGGGAGTTTCCTTTCTGTATACTCCTTATTCTGTGACATGGCTGTGTGGTGGGTGATGGATGTTATGGCGGTGGGAAGTTGATTTACATGAGATGTTCAAATGTGTGTCCATGTCCCTCAATGCATAATGCAATGCGCCGTCGAAAGGATCTGCGGACGAAATGTAACATCGCCGGTGTGACGGAGCGACATCCGTCCTCGATGCACCGTTTTAGATCATCTGGGCATGTGGGCTCAGTGACATAAACACGATCCCTTAGATCCCCACAAAGCCGGCCGCGGTGGCCGAGGAGACTGAGGCGCTCCAGTCATGGTCTGCACGGCCACTACGGTCGGGGGTTCGAATCCCCACTCGGGCATGGATATTTGTGCCGTCCTAGTTCGTAAGTAGTTCATAAGTAGTTTGTAAGTTTAGGGACTGATGACCCCGTAGTTAAGTCTCATACACTATACAAACATTTGAACACACACACACACACACACACACACACACACACACACACACACATATTCCTGTTCCTTAGGCCATTTCGAAAAAAGAGATATAGGACTCTTGTAAAGTAATATACCAAATTTGGTGCTTTCCAAAATGGTTTAATATCCATTGCCTATTACTTTCGAGTTGCCTAGGACCTTGTGAAGTGTTGTGTTACGCCAGAAACCTTTTCCGGTATCATATGATTATACATCAAGCCCCGTATTAATGCCACAGTAGTGCAGGAAGAGCCTAAGTCTGAGCCAAGTACAGCACTTGATTGTCGTGTCCGTATCGGACAATAGAGAGCCGGTGAAGTCAACCGCCTGGTATTGGCAAATCCCCTGCAGTGCGTTGCGACAGATCGAGACGTGCCATCGTTTCTGGGGTAACCGAGGCAGGCCAGAGCGTCTCGTTCCCACAGGCCACTTACCGCCGTTCGCTCCTTACGAAATAATACTAAGGGCGCCAGAGAAGACCGTAATTTTCACCCGATCGTGACAAATGACTCTTCTCCTCGGCTCTCGACAAACCTGATCTATCGACGTCCAATTGCAAAAGTACTTCACGAGCCGGCGCGGCGGGCAGTTGTGTTGTTGAGGCAATATTTCAGGTGCCAATCCCTGGCAGCGCACAGCTTTATTTGACGTCCGACGTCGTAAAACAATTGCGATACAAGCTCTGTCTCGTAACAGGCCCTTAACCTTTCCCATTTTGTTTTCGGTGTAATGTTCCAAACCAATTGTGTCGACAACGCAGCATCTCCAGTGAAAAGTTACGTTTAAGGTTGAAGTTTCAGGGAAGATCCCATAAACATTGAACGAATGACTCGCTAGAGAATAACAGTAAGAAATAAGGAAGACTAAGAGTGCTAAGGAATCACGCAAGCGGCTGAGTACAACAAACAGACATACCTACTATGAAAAAAATTCTGGTCATTAAAACTGGTTCAAGTATAATCCACAATGAAATTTCAAAACTCAGTAAATGGCCTCTTCGGAGTACAGACTACCGTCACCTCATACACCCCAATAAGTTCACGTCTACGTAAGAATGGGTTCGAAACAGTGAAATGCTGAACAAATGGTCAAAAAATAGTGTATTTAATATTAATAGAAGGGCATCAAGAGAAACCCATATTCTGAGACTATTTATTTTTACAATAATGGCACAAAATAGTTCTCGATAGTCTCTCTTGCGTCGATTCCTACACAAAACTCGTGAATACACAATCCAAACTAGGGATGGGAAAAACCGACCGGTTAAAACCGATAACGGTATTTTAGTTTTGAATAACCGGCTTTTTTCGGTATTTATTTGGTGTCGATTGTAACCGGTTTTTTTAGTTATTGTCCAGAACCGGCTAAAAAAACCGGTACGACTACTTCCTGTAGTATTAGTTCAAAATGTGTTTTTCGTAAATAATTTAAAAAAATTAAAACTAGTATACCCTAATATTTAGGGCTATTCCTATAATTTCCACTGCTGTGAAACATTAGGTCATCGCAGTAACTAAGAAATGCGATCAGTGATAATTTAAGAACAATCCCGGCAGTCAGAAACGCGCAACAAACGCGTGGCACAAGAACTTAAGAACTGGTGCAGCTATTGAGGCACCGATGCACCTGTTGCCGTGTGGCGTGGCCTATTAGACGACGCGCGTGCACCGGCAGTGTACAAGACTTGCCTCCGTCTGGTCATGCGGCAGTTCCTTGCTGTCGTCGCCAGACATCGGTTGTGTCTTAAATGGTACCATCCCGAGTGTGGAAGTACTTCAGGAAGTACGGTAGCAGTGAGGTACAATCCTCCATTTGCTTTAAAAAGCTGAAAACGGGTTGAGGTACTACAAACATGCTGTGTCATTTAAGGAGAAAGCATCCAAAATGTTACTTGGAAGAGAAGGTAAATTCATTTCATATAACTATCATGTAAGCTTGGAATAATAACTTTTAATGTATTATCATATTGTTATGCTAACAAGTTTTATTAATGTAATTCCTTGAAAGCGAGGCTGCTCCAGTCGGAGGTTCGAGGCCTCCCTCATCCCTCGGTCATGGATATATATGTTATCCTTAGCGTACGTTAAGTTAGATTAAGCAGTTTTAAGTCTAAGGACCGATGACCTAAGCAGGTCTCATAAGAACTCACACCCATTTGAACATTCTTTGATCATGTGGTAGACAGCTTTCCTAGTTCAATTTGCGTAAATTTACACTGACAACAATCATACTGTTAGTCGGAACTGTGAGTTTATTTTTCGAAATACTTCTGCAGCACTGACTGAAGTTCATTTACTGAATGTAACGCTGCCTCACAAGTCCAACGTACGGAGTGGTTGTCTCAATATTCGCAACTGCCGGATGGAAATACTATGCCAGTAAATCTGTATGCCTCGTATATCGTCTTCTACGGCCTCCTGGCTAGGCTTACACACACTCAAGAAGGCGCAGTATTGGGAGGGGATCTAACAAAATATGGAAAGACTAGTGATTTGTCGTATAACGTAAATTTACCTAAATTTTAACTAAATATCGTAAGATTAGGTTTCGGTCGAAAATAGAACAACCGAAAATTCGATTACGGTTTCTGTTTCGGCCGGAAAATATGTTTCGGTCGAACTCTACTGGAAATAATAGCAATAAAAAACCGAAAACCGGTTATTTAAAAACCGGTTATATTTAGCAATTTTTACAGTGCGATTAAACTGGAGATGAAAAGAACCGGTATAACCGAAAACCGGTTGTTTCAGCAATAACCGCCATCCCTAATCCAAACAGTGAACATCAAATCGTACCGCCTACCAAGTTCTCAGCGCAGACGAAACAATACAATGTGTTAGATCTATCCAGTTTGGATGAGCTGGGGCTTGCATGAGTGTTTTTCGCCGAAGCGGGTAACCAGGGTCGCCTTACTGGTGGACACACAACTTTCCGCCCTTCCCACTCATGTTTTCGCCCAATTTAAGATAACTCGAGAGGTCTCAAACCTACTATAAATACGCCTAAAATCATCATTATACATAATCACCAATATTAATTACGACAGGCCAGCTTATCAGAAACCTCCAGATTCACATACGTAAATGAATTTTTTTTAAAACACGTCGCCTCTTTTTCTTATTTTTCCGAAGACCATTTCTGGTCATGTAGATGCAGCCAACTAAAGAACTTGACTAAAAGTTTTTGAAATAAAGGGAAAGTATTATTGGTGCACCTACTTACAGGCAAAAGCAGGATCCACAGAACAAAAACTATGTTCGAATGATTCTAACGGGGAGCGGCAGCGCAATCCTTGGCAAGCTGCCTTAGACGCCACGGCCATTACCGCGCGACAGAACCAAAACAAACAGAAAAGGTTAAAAACCACTGTCAGAGCTAAAAAAGAAGAATCAAAGAATTATTCCGTCAGCAAATTGTGCACATTATGAACAACTTGGGTGTAATGAAAACCAAACATTGGAAGTTAACGTATAACAGGGGTCACCTAACGATCCAAGAACGAACAGAGGCCCTAAATGAAACTAGAAAGACGAAAACGACGCCTGACAGCAGAATTACTAAATACGGGATATTATTTTTAAATGTTTCAAATGTTCAAATGTTTGTAAGACTTATGGGACTTAACTACGGGGCTATCAGTCCCTAAACTTACAAACTACTTATGAACTACTTACGAACTAGGACGGCACAAATATCTATGCCCGAGGGGGGATTCGAACCCCCGACCGTAGTGCCAGTGCAGACCGTGACTGAAGCGCCTCAGTCACCTCGGCCACTGCGGCCGGCTTTAAATCTTTGACTTCTTCATTTATACAATATGTATTGTTGTTGTTCTTGTAAAGAAGGTCAATGAAACAAATGCAATAAGGCGAGGCATCACATTGACGGACATCGTGTACACAATTTACGCCAATATAACAAATCAACCTCTACAAATTACTGGTGAAAATGTAGTATCTAAACAATAAAATATTTCACGGGTTGAATTACAACATATGTGTTAAAATTTCGGATATCACTTATTTTACAAAATACGTAATTTATTTCTAATAAGGGTATGTTCAGACTAGTCATGTCGAAACCTGTGTTGCTATTTTTACCACTGTGACTTAACATTTGTCTCTGAGTATTTATACACCATGGGAGAAACTACTGTCTGGAAAGACCTCAAGCGAGCGCGCTAGGCACCGGTCCGCACCACCAACATTTTATCGACGTTTGAGTTAACATTTCCTAAGAACTGCGAGTTACCGCTAACGTGACGTCATCAGTGGCCAGCGTCAACCCGAAACTGCCGAGCGGCGAGGGTCGCCATCCGCACCAGTAAACCCTCCGTTCAATCAAACGCCTGCATTTTTGAAATGAAATGTTTGTTAAGCTTATGGGACTTAACTACGGGGTCATGAGACCCTAAACTTACAAACTACTGATGAACTACTTACGAACTAGGACGGCACAAATATCCATGCCCGAGGGGGGATTCGAACCCCCGACCGTAGTGGCCGTGCTGACCGTGACTGGAGCGCCTCAGTCACCTCGGCCACCGCGGCCGGCCCTGCATTTTTATCGAACCCTGATTTGTAGCTGTTGCAATGAAACCCTTTCTCCCACTCGCGGGCATTTATCTTTCTCGTCCTCTTATGTGTAAGTTTCCTTCAGACTGTAGGTTTGTAACATTATTACGGCACCTTTGAAGCATATGTGATTTTATGAAATGAATACTGTAAATTGGGGTACACTTCGACAGTTACACATAATCTCTACATTATTTCTTACACAGGTTGGTGAAGCCTTTTAACAGTTCGAAAAAATGTTCAAATGTGTGTGAGGTCTTATGCGACCAAACTGCGTGGTTATCAGTCGCTACACTTACAAACTAATTAAAATGTTCAAATGTTTGTATAGTTTATGGGACTTAACTACGGGGTCATCAGTCCCTAAATCTACAAACTACTTATGAACTAACTAATACTAAGGACGGCACAAATATCCATGCTCCAGGGGGGGATTCTAACCCCCGACTGTAGTGGCCGTGCAGACAGTGACAGGAGCGCCTCAGTCCCCTCGGCCACCGCGGTCGGCCACACTAAAGTACTAAGTTAAACTAATTGCGCCAAGGACAACACAAATACGCATGCCCGAGGGAGGATTCGAATCTTCGACCATAGCTGCCGTGCAGACTGTGACTGGCGCGCCGCATACCGCTCGGCCACTGCGGCCGAGCGAATTTTATTCTGATGATCTTTTTACCTATGTAACTCGGAGTCAACAATATATTTTCGCATTCGGTGGAGAATGTTAGCGATTGGAGTTTCTCCCCTGTATCCAGACATTACGAAACGAGCTGCCCTTCTTTGAACTCTTTCGCTGTCCTCCGTCAAACCCACCTAATAAGGATTCCACACTGGGCAGCAATACTTCAAAAAAGAACGGACAAGCGTAGTGTATGCAGTCTCTTTAGTAGTTCTGTTGCATCTTTTAAGGGTTCTGCCAATAAAACGCAGTCTCAGCCTTTTCCACGACATTATCTACGTGTTATTTGCAGTTTAAGTCTGAAGCAATAGTAATTCCTAGGTATTTTGTGCAGTTTACGGCCTTCACATTTGATAGATTTATCTTGTAAACAAAGTTTAACGGATTTCTTTTCGTACTCATGTGGACGGTTTCACACTTCTCATTAGTTACAGTCAGTTGCCAATTTTTACACCGTATAGATATCTTATTTACATCGTTCTGCAGTTGGTTTTGATCTTCAGATGATTTTAGTAGACGGTAAATGACGGCCGGCCGCGGTGACCGAGGGGACTGAGGCGCTCTAGTCACGGTCTGCACGGACACTACGGTCGGGGGTTCGAATCCTCCATCGGGCATGGATATTTCTGCAGTCGTTAGTATAAGGTAGTAAATAAGTAGTTTGTAAGTTTAGGGAATGATGACCCCGTAGTTAAGTCCCATAAGTTCTACAAACATTTGATGTTTTTATGTTTTGTATGGTTTATGGGACTTAACTACGGGGTCATCAGTCCCTAAACTTACAAACAACTTATGAACTAGCTAATCCTAAGGACGGCACAAATATCCATGCCCGAGGGGGGATTCGAACCCCCGACCGTAGTAGCCGTGCAGACCGTGACTGAAGCGCCTCAGTCCTCTCGGCCACCGCGGCCGACGGAGGGAGATAGAGAGAGAGTGTGTGTTGTGTTGTTTGGTTGGGATAGGGGGACTAAACTACTGAGGTTATCAGTACCCCGGAAAGGGAGGGGAAGGAGTGAGGATAGGGAAGGAAGGAAGGAAGGAAGACTGCATTATCTCGGGGTCACGTGCTCGCCACGCACGTACTCACGTAGCTATACAGACAGAAGCGACGGCTGCGGAGGCACATTAATAAACACGTTGTCGAAACCGTCGGCGCCAGCCGCAACGACCACCATTTGATGAGAGGGGAACGCGTGATTTATCTCGTAACGGATATGCATATCAGTACGGCGTCAGATTTATGGAGCTAAACAGCGGCGATTCGTCGGGACACGTGGGAAGAAAAAGGCGGCCGCGGTCCATCTGTCAGGGGCAGGGCAGAGCACGGCGCAAAAAGACGCCGCAGGCAGGGCCGGCCAATTACGAGGCGCGCTGATCGACTGCGACAGGCGCAGCCGCAGCCTAATGGCGGCAGCCACGCCGCCACTCAGCGTCGCTCACCACGACGACCGTCGGCACAGCGACAGACAGTCTCTCTCTCGGCTCGGTACCTAATGTACGAGGTATGTCCACAAAGTAAGTTCCCTTTGGTTACATGAAAGAAACGTGTACAGATACAGAAAAAATATTTATTCATAGTTTCTTCGGGTTTGCTGCCGGATTTTGAAGTCAAACTGACCCTATATTTCGGGGGAACACCTGTCCGCCATCCTCAGGGGAACTGCTGCTGCTGGACTCGCCGACAACTGATGCCGAGTGCATGGAACGCCGTCCTATATAGGCCTGCGAGTGATGAAGGCGCATGCGCGGCCTGCCACAGGTACTGCACACAGACAGGTCTTGCGGCGCCGCCGGTGGTGGAAAGGCGGTGCTCTCGATATATCGCAGTCATGGGTTATCTTCCAGCAATCTGGTGGGTTGCATAAAAGATCAATGTTTTTTCATATTTGATAAAACTGGGTTCCACGCCCTGCTAAGCGGGGAAACCCTTGTCTCTATTAATTAAATTTTCTGACAGCCTGATTTCAATAGACTCTTTATACACCTTGTCCCAAAAACCGGACGTGCTGGCCACAATACGAGTATCATCGAACAACATCCTATGTTGCTCGTTTAGACAGTGTTCCGCAACTGCTGACTTTTCGGGCTGTAGAAGCCTGCTGTGACGGCGATGTTCCACACATCTGTCATGAACAGTGCGGATCGATCTGCCAATGTACGCCTTCCCACACTCGCATGGAATCCTGTACACACCCTGTACACAACAGTTGCTTTTATTCCGTATGCAGGGAGCATATCTCACAAAATTAGCAGAATCCTAAAGAAATTTAACATCCAGAGTGTGTTCCGTCCACCACCCAAGATCAGGAAACTTTTAGGATCCGTTAAGGACGACTTGGGCCTTAAAAAACAGGGTGTGTACAGGATTCCATGCGAGTGTGGGAAGGCGTACATTGGCAGGTCGATCCGCACTGTTCATGTTCTTAGTATAAGTTTAACTAGTTTGTACGACTAGGGGCTGATGATTCCTGCTGTTAGGTACCATAGCTTTACAAATATCTGAACAATTAATGTGCTCCCTCTCCCCCGAATCTGAACCCAAACAAATACATCCGGGACGTGAAGGCAGCAAAACACACACACACACACACACACACACACAGTAGCTAAATTTCCGCTGGTTCGCACGCGTAGACTGGACCGCCTGCATTGGTTGTTTCTACTTCTGAATAGAAATTTTTATAGATTTAGCTTTAAAATCTTTTCCTAATCAAGTATTTCGATACAACTTGCCACCCTCTTAATGGTTGAATTTCCAAAAAAGCAACGCCGGCCGCGGTGGCCGAGGGGACTGAGGCGCTTCAGTCACGGTCTGCACGGCCACTACGGTCGGGGGTTCGAATCCCCCCTCGGGCATGGATATTTGTGCCGTCCTTAGTATTATTTAATTCGTAAGCAGTTTGTAAGTTTAGGGACTGATGACCCCGTAGTTAAGTCCCATAAGCTATTACAAACATTTGATCATTTTTCTCCAGTATACAGACGACTGCCAGAAGATTCCGCGTAAAAATATGGTGGCAGCAATTCATAGATATTTGGCAGTTTGCTAGCAATTTCGGTGAATGATGTTCATGGTGTGTACACTACAGGTTGTTTACGTGACTGCTTCTGGAAAAGCTGTTGTTTCAAATCTGAACGAAATCTGTGTGTTTGTGTGTGTATGTGTGTGTTGTGATGTTTGAACTTCTCTCGATTTCAAGCAAACTTACTACTCGCGTTCGGGACGACGATTGTTCAGAACCACGTCCAGCCATCCAGATTTAAGCTTTCCATCATTTCCTTATGTCACCAGAGTCTGTGCCAGGATTATTGCTTTAAAAGGGCACAGCCGACATCCTCCCCCGTCCTTGTCCAAATCTTTCACGCATGAGCTCCGCCTTTGACGGGGCGTTAAACCCTAATCACCTTTGTTCTTCAACCAGAGCAGTCACGTAACATGCGCGAAAATAAGCTGTCACGCGACAATGTTTCACGGCCTTCCTGGACACAACAGGCAAACTCGATGGGACAGGTGAGGAGGCGGCGGTGTGGCGGTGAACGGGGCCGAGAGCGAGCAGGGCAGGCGCCAGCGTTTGTGGGACAAGGCGGCTGCCGGCGCGTGGCAAAGGCAGGGGCGCCGCACCGCCTAGCCTACCGGCTCACCACTCACCAGCGCCCAGCGAGCACACGACAGCCTAGAGCCCTGTATTGGGAGAGCAGCGCCAACCTTCTATGTGTGGCTAGCCGACAACCGCCGGCTGCTATTGGTCAGTTGAGCGCGGGTGGGGCACGTCCGCCATTTTAGGCCTAAGCAGTCCATCAGCGTAAATGGCATATTTCACTTAACTCGCTGTTATTTCAGCATTTAGAGGTGTTGGAAATCTGTAGACTCACTGTGTATTAAATTAAGAGCTTAACATAGCATATTCCACTTCTATATATATGGTGAAGAATGCCGCAGTGTTGTGCAGTGAATTGTTACACTAAGACAGTCCGAGGTTTCCGCATTCCACAGGGCGAAAGGAATGCTAAAAGACGCGAATTGCGGGTACATCGCATTGGAAGAAAAGATGGATTTCCATACGAGAATGCAAAATTGTTTGAAGTAAACAAATTTGCATTGAAATATCGAGTAAACTTCTAGGTTCGTCTGTTTCTTGCGAGTA
Source organism: Locusta migratoria (assembly GCA_026315105.1). Taxonomy (NCBI): domain Eukaryota; kingdom Metazoa; phylum Arthropoda; class Insecta; order Orthoptera; family Acrididae; genus Locusta; species Locusta migratoria. The sequence goes on from CM048751.1 coordinate 52,440,141, forward strand.
ATGTTGACCGGACAATCATGTAAGAGAAAAGATATTTTTAAAAGATACAAATACGTAAAAAATCTAACATAATACGCCGTATTTGACGAATTTCGCATTTATACTGAATATGACGAAAATCTGGACAGGCAGAACCGTTTATATATATATATATATATATATATAGACAAACCTTTTTTTTTTATATACATTTCAAGATAGTGAACAATGCTGCTTGGACATAAATCAATCAATGAACGTGCTCCAAAATGTTACTTCGTGTTACAGTGTTGTGGAAAAAGTTGTGCACGTATTTTTTTAACCACTAGAGTACATATTCTTCTGAGAAAATATAATCGCCAAGCAGAGTGCGGTGGTAAAAGTATTGACATGATGAATGCCGTGAAGGTATTTTAAGACGCAGTTGCTATGTAGATAAAATACCTTTCAAATTTTTTAGACAAATTAATTTGTAATTTACCAATTTTTATTCTTTTCCTTAGCAGCCTAAATAACTAAACTACATATTTGTATTTTAATAAGTACCAGTACATTAAATGAAATATGTAAACTCGAGCGACTTAGTCTCTTATCATTACTACATATATTACTTTTGACAAAACTTTGCACGAAACAATTTTACAACTAGTTTGCTCAAAAATAAAAGGTCTTGATCTCAGATCTCGATCTCAGATTACCAATTTTTCCTTAATATTCGCAGTAGACGTGATGAAACAATTAAAAACTCAAGTTCATTGTTAACTTAACGCACTGTCATACCACGTCGATGTACAGACCGGTTCCCTTCATGATAAATGTTGATTTAACAGCGCCGCGCATCGCGCTGCTATTGCCAGATAGGCCTACAATGGCGGCGCCCGCCCGGTTGGCGGTACTCTCCCAATACAGGGCTCTACGACAGCCCAGCACACAGCGACACGAAGCCGCCGAGAGCGCGACACCCAGCCAACGTGGCGGCCGAGCACACGGTACTTCACTGAGTTCCATGTCTGTTAATTCCTTTTACACATGTTTTAAGGCGTTCCTTTTTGACAGTCTGTTTTGCCATAAATAATTAAGGATAGTAAATCATACTATTATATAAAATACTAGCTAAAACCCGCGGCTCCGCTCGCGTGTTGGTTGATTGTGATAGATAATGCGCGAAACGTGAAATCGATTTTTTAAAGACATGTATCAAAAGAAAATTCTTTTTTACTGCTTTATTTATTTATTCTTATATTTCCTTATTCGTATCCTTATCCTTAGATAAGACATTGAAGCACGCATAGACCAAAGATATGGTCTGTGGCATCACGTTTCGCTGTATCCTTGCTATAGAGTCGCAAACGTCATCGCTGGCCATCAGTGCGAATGTTTTTTTTTTTTTTTTTTCATATAATTTGACGACTTACAACCACCATATCTTCCAACCCCTTATAGCTATCGGCATGGAACTGCTATGGTGTACAACGGGAGACTTCGGACAACTACACACAGACCATTCGTTTGCGTTCTGTTGTTTTCGCTGCTGAGCGAAATATTAACACACACACACACACACACACACACACACACACGTAGAATTTTATATACATCAATAACTTTCCATCCCAATATACTCCACCCTTTTATCATTATCAACCCTCAAGCAACAATGCAACCAATAAAACCATTTTCAAATAGTAAATATAATTTTCAAAGAGTAATTATTGTTCCGCATTTCGCGTTATATTCTTCAAATTACTAAATATCTATCAGATCACTATAAAAACTTCCTCTGGTATAAATTAGTAACTGTACAAATATTTAAGTTTCTGCGTCTTGTCGTTCGGGCGTAATAAGTGTACACCGAACAGACATTCACATTAATAGATAAATAGCTATCCGATCACCATAAAACCGTGCCTAAAGCCTTCTCCGGGTAGACATTGGTAACTGTACAAATTTTTAGCTCTTTATGTCTTGTGGTTCAGACGTGATAAACGTACACCGAACAGACATTCACATTTATAGATATAGATAAGCACATTTTTCCTCTGTCTGTCCCTTTAACCTTTTATAACTCGAGGAGTACCAAACGTATCGCCATGCGGTTTCTTTTAATGTTTTTTATCTTTATTTTTTTAATTTTATTTATTTATTTATTTATTTTTATCGTCGTGAGTTCTATAATTCTATACTATGTACTTTGGCGCAGGACTCATAGTTTAGGCTACCGGTACAAAGGGCACGAAAGTGGAGAAGCGGTAAATCATTCTGCGTTATCAATCTTATTTCAATTATTTCTCATTTTCGTATTGGCATTTAACATAGCCTACGTTGAACACAGAATTATACCGAAGAAATTGAAAGTTCTCGAGTTAAAGATTACCCGCGCAAAGCCGGAGCGGCTCAGCTAGTTAGTAATAACATAAATAGAAAGTGTTAAGACATAATTATTGTATACCGAAAATTGTATCCCAAATTTCAAATGTTTATCAATATTTGTTCAAATATTTATTTATTTATTTATTTATTTTTATTTTATTTTTTTTTAATTTTATTTTATTTTTTTTTTTTTTTTTTTTTTTTTTTTTTTTTTTTTTTTTTTGACGAATTACAGCGTTCAAATGAATGAAATAAATCGCAATTTGCGATGTTATGGCTTCACTGTATTACGTTTAGATGTAATACCAAACTATCGCAAATGAAAATTTGTGCCAGGCCGGGATTTGAACCCGTGATCTCCTGCTTACTAGGCACACGCGTTGACCACTCCGCCACCGAGGACACAGTGATCAACCCGACTGCAGAGGACTCTTCCCTGCACGTTTCCCGCCACACCCAAATATCCAATCGCCACGCTGTCTCTTTCCTATACCACAGCCTATTTATTCTACAATGCTCGCAGCCACAATACTGTATTTCCGCATCAGGGAGAACAGACCGTGAGGTATCGAGACACAATTAATTGTCGTCAGGAGCCCAGCCTCGGCTTGTATACAATATTTGCCGAATTACAGCGTTCAAATGAATGAAATAAAACGCAATTTGCGATCAGTTATGGGTTCACTGTATTAGGTTTAGATAAAATACCAAACTATGGTGAATTAAAATTTTCATTCGCCATAGTTTGGTATTTCATCTAAACCTAATACAGTGAAGCCTTAACATCGCAAATTACGTTTTATTTCATTCATTTGTAAATCTATCGGACCAAACTGCGTGGTCATCAGTCCGTAGCTTACAAACTACTTAAACTAAGTTAAACTAACCTACAGGACAACACACACACACACACACACACACACACACACACACACACACACACACACCCATACCCCAGGGAAGACTCGAACCTCCGACTACAAGCAACAAAGTACAAGGTGAGTGGGCAACAGAATCTGTGCTCGCTGGTGGGCAATCTCGCTGAAAGTAACAGTTGTCGGCAGCTCTTTCCGTGCAATGCTCAGCTGCCGAGGCTGCAATCTCAGCCGTGGCACCAGGGCCCTCTTCAAAATATTTTGCTTCAAATGGCCGCCGGCCTGTGCCAGCAACAACCAGCAGTTCGCCAGCAATTGTAACTCCAGAACCGCGACGCTTCCGCAGCCCTTTAACACGTCGACATTTTGTAGGCCCTTCGCCCTTGTTGACGCTGGCGTCTTCACACCAGTAAAAAACACAGCGCGCCGACCCGGCGCCATGCCGCGCGACTGGTCTTAATACATTAACTTCGGTTATAGGCTACCTCTGCTTAGTTCCATACGGCTAATTTCAGCTAATTGCTTATATGGTAGATCTCGCCTAGAAAACAGGAGGTGAGTGAAGCAGAATGTGGTGTTTTCTAAATGTTGACTTTCGAGTAATGAGAAGTAAGTCAGATAAACCCTTGATAGTCACCTTTCTTCGTAACATGTGCTGCAACTGACGGACAGCCATGCTAATATCAGTAATGAATTCCACAAAATATAAACGCCGTCACCCGCACATCCACACGATTCTTCCATGCCTGCTCCGGACTGTTTACGAGCAATAGATCTCAAACGTCAATCTGTTTGAGTTGAGAGGCTATTGTTTACCGAAAAAATAGAAGTAACAAACATAATGAAAAGTATTCATAATGGTGGTGTACACACCGTTTAAAGAAATATTATTTGCACATGCTGTAGTTTCAAATAATTTAAAATAAATAATTAAACATTGCACCATTCAAATGTTCAAATGTTTGTGAAGCTTATGGGACTTATCTGCAGAGTCATCAGTCCATAAACTTACAAACTACTTATATACTACCTTATATTAAAGACAACACAAACATCCATGCCCGATTGACGATTCGAACCCCCGACCAAAAACTGCTTCGGGCATCGGAGCAAAGCGCCTCAATGCGCTCGGTCACCCCGCCGCGGCCATTGCACCAGTTACGTATTTATTCTTGGTCAGCTTGTCAAGTGCAATACGGAAGTATTTGGCCTAAAGTACCAGTACTTGTAAGTGATCAGACAGAAGTACAACTTCTGGTAATATATATATATATATATATATATATATATATATATATATATATATATATATATATATATATAGTGTGATTCACTGAGTGTGTTTGCCTCTGTAACTTTTAAAATAATAGGTGACGGGAAATTTTAATGCGGTAGGTCAACACAAGAAATGTTACACTTTCTGCGGAGCTATGAACATATTTTATTGTATCATTTTCCAAAGAGTTACAGCACAAAGATATAATTTTTAAATGGAATAATAGTTTTTTCTATCGTGCATTGGATTCGTTGAAACCAGCTGCGTCAAAATCAATTTAAACTACATTCCTATCACTGTTAGTTTGGGAGGTACAAACCTTCAAAGTTTCAGCGGCAGATACCACAAACGCTGCGCATAATGCAATGCGCCTTCTAAATGTGGTGCGGCCTAGTTGTAGCGTCGCCGGTATCACGGAGCGAGAAGCTTCCGCGATGCGCTGTTAGACTGCCGACTGTCGCCGCACACGGCCGTATACCCGACAGTTGGAGCCACACAAACAACCGGGGCTCAATATACCACAGTTACAGACATCGGATGACGATGGCATACACGAACAAAGAGTAAGTTGACATGTTGCTGATGCTCGGCGAGTGCCGACACGATGCCACTGAAGCAGCCACGGCGTAAGCCGTGAGATATCCTAGGCGAAGAGCCCCGGAAGCTATTACGTTCTTAAGTGCCGAACAACGACTTCGGGTAACAGGCAGCTTGGTAATGCGCCGCAGTAACAGACGAAGACCTGCATGAAGTGAGGAGACGGAGGTGTTTGTTTTAGCTGCACTACACCACAACTCATGTCAGCTTACGAGCCGTTGCTGCAGTCGCTGGTGTCAGTTTCACATCTGTGTGGCGTATAGCACACGGCCACACTACTTATGAACTACTTACGAACTAGGACAGCACAAATATCCATGCCCGAGGGGGGATTCGAACCCCCGACCGTAGTGGCCGTGCAGACCGTGAATGGAGCGCCTTAGTCCCCTCGGCCGCCGCGGCCGGCTGTGTGTATGTGTATGTGTGTGTGTGTGTGTGTGTGTGTGTGTGTGTTAAGTGTTTTGAACAAATCATACACCGGGAAAAATTAAGGAATCACAGCGTTATATTCAGCTGGGCGTACGAACTTAATGAAAGACGGAAGTCTGTATAGCTGCTCTGATATTGCTTTGTTTTTCAATGTGCTGCCGTACTTTTGAAAACTAAACGCCACTATTTTGATATTTTCACTCTGTAAACATACGAACAGCGTCTATCGTTGATTTTTAGTAATGGAATCCGTTCCGCAAGGACAACTTCTATGCTATACGGTACCTGGAAAGTCACTTTTATATTACATATACGAGAGACTGAGTCACAGGAGAAGTCAATGATCTGGTATGCTTCGTTACGCTGGTATTTTAATTCTGTAAATCACAGACTTCGGTGGAAGCGCGAGACAACAGCCGCACGTACACCGTTCTGCCCGTGCAGTAGGTAGCGCTCCTCGTGCCAGATGCAGTCATGCCACCGCGTCTCCCTCGCGTACTCGTGTCTTCCAGCACCGCTCCAGTCGCCACGAAACATGGAGCTTCTGCTTCAATCACCTGACTAAAAGGGGACGGCATCAGTGTCAACATACCTTCTGACGCATATCGGGTAAAAGGTCGTTGTATGGGATTTCATTCTGCTGGCTTCGACGAATGAAAATAAATACACACGCCAGCTGCCAGTGAACAGTGAAATAAATCACTGGGGAAGTTCAGGATTTGTGTCCGATGGGGAAAGTTCAGAGAAGGGGCTCTTGGGAATCGGGTTTATGCTTTTTCTCTGAATAGTTTAAAGACAGCCATTTTACTAATTTCTCGTCCTTCTCCCGTCCGAGTTGCTGTTCCGTTCCTGATCGTCAGCTGCACGTTAAATCTTAATTTGCCTTCTTTCTCTGCACGCTGTTTATCGCATTGGAGAACAGTATGGCAGCGCATAAGATACCAAATTTACTATTTATTTATTTATTTATTTATTTATTTTGAGCTATTGCTGTGCATTTGGTTTCCATATTTTTCGTTGTAAACCGGTATTGAAGCAACCAAAAGAATGAAAATACAAGTTCCGAGTTTTAGCGAGAGTAACGCACAGCAATTGACGAAATGTAAATGGGAAAATGAATGCTGTAGTATTTCCTCTGCAACGTGTCCGACAGAGAAGTACCTCTCGAGATATGTAGCGAAGTTTCCTCGAGCTGCAAAGTATCAGTGGTGCTGTTAGTCGAAATCAGAAAGGTAAACAATTAGAAAGCTGGCACTACTTGTACGAAATCGTTGTTATTGTTGACTGTGAAAAGGAACACGAGAAAACGTACGTAGAACTAGTGCTCTAAAGTTTCACGAGCCAAGAACACAGCGAGTCTCCGGACTCATTACCTGTGCTTTTCCGGTTCTTTGCTAAGAAGGCACTATCTATTGACCTTAGCGACAGAAATCACTCGCAGCGTTTCGAAGTCTAGTTAGCGTGCGGTCGTATAAAAGCCTAAGTTATTTTGACGGTCTTAATTGAACAATTCTGTTAGTAGAGTAAGTAGTCGGCACGTTGACGCAGAGGACGATTCTCATTTCCTTCCTGAGCTGACTCAATTACCAGCGTGACGAAGACGACCGAGCAGTGCGTGCGTAGGGCGGACAGCGGCATCTCCGCGAGCATTAGAATAACATGAGTGAGCGGCGGCTGCTGCCTAGGCGAACCATCCGCATGTGGGAGTACCACCTCCCCAGAAGAGAAACAAATTTTGAAATTGCACTGAAACGAATGAAATAATTTCTATGATCCGGAAAGACATGCCTTGCCCGTTCCAGAAAGGCCATAATAAGTGAATTTTGTAAGATTTAAAGCGAAAACAACGGGGATTGGATGTGCTCCGTCCGCACCGACCGCCAGCCACTCCTACTGCCTCTGTTTCGTGAGCCGCTCCTGTCCGCAGATCTTACTACCGCCTCCCCCTCCTCCGAAATGCAGCGAGATTCTAAATAACAGGCCCCGACGGGTGTGCGCAATTTTGAAAGCATTTGTGGCAGCATTAACGGAGGAGGAAAAGACGTGTAGTTACTTTCGTCACGGCGGAACAGCGGTGGCACGTTGGAGCCCGTCCACACGCTTGTTAGCGGATCCAGTATGGGCGCGGCCTTAGCTGTCGACCCTTGTTACCTGGTCTGCCTGCCAGGGCGCGGTTGCTTCGTGTGGGGAGCCTTCCAGTCTCGGGTATACACCACCTCCAGCAGTCCATCTTCGGTCCGCCGCCGGAAAGCTGCTGGCAAGTGCGAAGACGTGAGTGGGACTCACTTTCGATATCTGTTGTGGTCAGGTCACTATTCTGTTTGTTTATACCCAGGAACTCTGTTTCATTTGCCACACGCTGGACCTGCACAATACGTCAGTAGTAAAAAGTAGCCTACATGTCACGCAGTAAAATCTTTTTCACCCACACCCATGCCGATGTAGAAGAAAGAGGTTTATTGGTGCATTCTCGTCCAGTTGTTACTTATGTTCAAATTTTGTTGCTGTTAGTTTAAAATCGATATCGTAAGACATGTACGACATTGACAGTAAAGAAAGTTACCTGGCGAACACTGATAACAAATAGTGCATTACGTTCACTGTAACAGGAATAACTAAAAATAAAATTGACAAGCCGCGGCCGACAGCATTGAGGCGCTATGCTACGATGTGCGAGGACGTTCCCCGCCTGGGGGGTTCGAATCCCCCCCTCGGGCATGGATGTTTGTGCGTCTTTAGTATAAACTAGGTCATAAGTAGTTTGTAAGTTTAGGGACTGATGACACCGTAGTGAATTCCCATAAGCTCTACAAACATTTGAACACTTTTTGAAAATTGACAAAAGAGTTCCAGTACTTCATTTGATAGCAGCTCTGTATCAGAAGTGGAGTGATTTGTACAAGGGGAATGGGCGTTTATTAGCAGTTCTGTATGACGAGATGAGTTAATTGTACACGGAAAATGTGCGTTTATCGGCAGCTCCTCTCCACTTTTAGCGACATCTGATACTTGCACTTTGTGTTTCATTCGAATAATTCGTAAATGCAGTTGTTAGGAAGCATGTAATGGGACGGCGTCTTCAGGCACACTAGTCACTTGAAACTATAGGTGACAAGCTTTATCTTCTTGTTCACACCTATACATTTAGTCAATGACGCATGAAAGATGTTTCCTTGTCTTTTGTAGAAATAGCGCGAAATACCACGGCTATTCAAAATTATTATTATAACGTAATCCAGTGGTTATCGTTATATGGTCATAGAGACGTTTTCCGTGGAATGGACAAGAGTGGATTCGAGCAGGTATATTGTGCCTTGATTAAACCGTATCTTGCTGTACTGTCAATGCAATATTAAACTCTTCGTGAAGTGCAGGTCAGTTTTGAGTATGCAGACCTTGACGATTATCTTGGTGGGTTGGAAGTTTGCATTTTTGTGAACCGAACTAAATTCAGTTTCATAAATTATAAGGTGCATGATAAAACACCAGCCAAACACTTGACGAGAAAAGTATCCTGACGAGATTGGATCAAAGCGGGACAGTGTAGTGAAGGTGAGGACTTGGGCTTTGTTGGAAGACGTTCGCGCGGGCCCCGCTCGTTTGCCGGTCGGTGCTGTCTGGCATGTGATCCCGGCTATGGGTGTCTGCATTTCCATGTCGCGACTCGGAATCGTCTGTAGACGAACGAAATGAGTGAATTTTGGTGGAACGAAAAATTAAAGATGTGGTCGATGGGTGCAGAGATTTAACACTATACATTCCTTTTAGAGTTATCTTTATCGTATAACATACGTGTATTGCAACTGCCTGACTACCTAGGCGTGTAAGAATGTGCAGAGTATTAAGATACTGGGATTATCCGTCACCAACGTCCAGTAGAAAATATGAGACCGGTGTGGTGTCCTAGCCCGCAAACCGCGCAGTGCCCAAAGCCGGGAGGCTTGAAATTTTAATATCGTTCACAAAACCACAATTACAGGGTAAAACAGGTCTACAGCATATATAGTGTACAACATAGAAGTTGCTTGAAAGTGTAATAGAAGATGTCACTTGAAAAAAAAAAGACTGCTACATCAAGGAAATAAAAAAAAAAGTTTGTATAGCTTATGGTTCTTAACTACCGGGTCATCAGTCCCTAAACTTACAAACTACTTATGAACTAGCTACAACTAAGGACGGCACAAATATCCATGCCCGATGGGGATTCGAACCCCCCACCGTAGTGGCCGTGCAGACCGTGACTGGAGCGCCTCAGTCCTCTCGGCCAGCGCGGCCGGCGAGAAAATTTGTTCCGGCAGGGAAGAATAAGAGCCGGCCGCGGTGGCCGAGGAGACTAAGGCGCTCCAGTCACGGCCACTACGGTCGGGGGTTCGAATCCCCCCTCGGGCATGGATATTTGTGCCGTCCTAGTTTGTAAGTAGTTCATAAGTAGTTTGTAAGTTTAGGGACTGATGACCCCGTAGTTAAGTCCCATAGACTTTACAAACATTTGAACATTTGAAGAATAAGATTGCAATGTCTGTGTGGCTTGTTAAACGTGTTTTTGAATGATGTTCGAGTTGCTGTATCCCAAGTGTGCTCCACTTCGCCGCCCTTACTTCCATAGTGTGGCCTAACGTGGGACTACGAGGGGAGCGTACTAAAAAAAACGGAATTATTTATTTAAACCCATACATTTTCAAATTGTGTACAATACCACCATATCCTATTCAAATACTCTCTATTACAACTAATAAATTTGTCCCACCGGTGCTTCCATTGTTCGAAACATTTTTGTAGTCGTCCTTGACATGGGTGCCAGTTTTTCTTTTCCTTATCTGGAATTCTTCAATGTGGCAGATGGATGTCCTTTCATGCGCGAAGTCAGGCAGAGCTAGAAGGTGCATGGGACAGCGGAACCGTGCAATTTTAGCCTAAAACCCTCTAATAGAGGTTGGTACGTGTGCAGCTGAGTTATCCTGCTGGAAAAAACAATCTCGTGACTGCCACAAATCGTGTCTTTCTTAATGAAAAGTCTTGGCACTAATCTCCGACCCTTGATTAATTGTATGTCGACGGTCTGTGAGCACAAGCTCACGAATTATTGAAAATTTCGCCTATTCTGGCAGTTGATGGACGACCAGACCGAAGTTTGTCATCAATCGACGTAGACTTGTATTTCCCGTCGGTAAACTGTTGTCAACATTAAAACAGTTTCAGCAGCATTTCTATCGAGTAGAAAGTAAAATGTCACAGTTGCGCGTTATTCATTCAAATGTGTATCATAAGAAACGAAACAAGGAAGAGAGAGAGAGAGAGAGAGAGAGAGAGATGCAGAAACAGTCACTGCAGATCAACAGAAGAAGCACAGGCGTCACTGCGGAGTTGCGCTGTTCACGCCTAGCGGCAGAAATGCGCAGTACACAAGTTGCACTCAGGGCAGTGTAACTGTGTCCTGCATTTTCTGTAGCCCTTCGTATGACCTACTCCCACACCACTAAATACGGCAACTTCGGAAACAACATGGACCTGTCAGTGACGTAGGTCAGGCCATCAAATTTGAGACGTTATGTGACAAGTGCAGTGTAGTACACTGTAGGAATTCAAAGGTTTGTAAAGCTTATGGGGAGGTGGGATTCGAACCCCCGATGCGGGAGGTGTCTCGATCCGCAACGTGGCGCTCCAGACCGCTGGGCTAGTAGCTGGCCACATTCGCAGGGAGGCCCTCTCGCGGAAGTTTCAGAATCCTCTCGTTTACTGGCTGCGCCTGGTGACTCAGCGGGCGGCGGCGGCGCGTGCCGTGTGGACAGGCCAGAGGAAAGGAGCGGCCGTTAGCTGACCGCTGCAGCCACCTGCGTCAACACGGATGCCCGCCGCGCTGCGCATGGCGACGCCGGTCACGCTTCTACGCTGCGTTCTCAAGCATCGCCAGTACTTTAGTTTCAGTGTTGGTTCTAACTTGAAGATTCTCGACATTCCTAGTTCTCAAGTAACAAGTAAAAGAAAAAAGAAGACAATCTTTAGATGGCCACTTTCTTTTTCTTAATAAATTATCATTACGGTTCCTTAGAGCATGCAACATTCAGCTTCGACTCTGCCGCGCTGGAATGGCCGGGCGCGGTGGCTCAGAGGGCTCATCGCCCTTTGTAATGGAAACCTCGGGCACCACATACTCAACGAACAAGAACAAACGACCGCACGGGCAAGTACTCAACGGACAACCGTGAACAAACGACCGAAAAGCATCCATCTACCTGAAAGAAAAAAAGTGCTATAAGGGGTCTTGCTGCCGAACGCGTGACTGTTCCCCGTCGGAGGTTCGAGTCCTCCCTCGGACATGACTGATGACCATTGCAGTTTGCTCCAGTTCGTTTGCAAACATTTGAACATTCCACCTTCAATTCTCTGTCACTTGCAATCAAAATGATTTTTTCAAACTATTTTGCAGACTGTAGCACAGTTGAGCAGAAATACGAACTGCCTTTTCGTACATTACAAGGAGTAAAAATATCTTAATAGTAGGTGAGAAGCAGATCTTTTATCAGTACAGCGAAATAACAGTTTTGGTTCATTCTTTTTTTTGCGACTATATTAAAATAGTAACCTGTTTCTAAGAAAATTACGAAAACGATCATTCTCACCATTGCCGTAGCGCATTTACTTATAATTGTCAAATGCTAATAGTTAAATTACTTTCAACTAAAATAAACGATTTTAAAGACGATTTAAAGTCGTTAAGTAGGTAAGCAACCATTTTTCTTCAATAAACAAAATTAAGTAACAGTAACACTGTGCTTTTCCTTCACACAACTGGGGATTTTAAGAATCCTAGAATCCCCATTCAGCTGGAAGTATGCTTCATCTACAAACCAGCCTTAATGTAGCCGACATGAAATCCCTCATTATCAACCACTGTGAGAATCTGTTTCGCAAGTTAGCCCTCTGTCGCGTTATCGCTACGGCCTGGTGACATTGGATTTTGAATCGATAGGCTTTGTCCCAGTATTTTCTGTATCCCGCAACGCTTCAAACCTGTCTCTGTCGCAATTCTTCCTATGGATATCTTTGGATTTTGCTGGATAATTCCAGTAGCTGTGGCCACATTTGCAGGAGTAAGTACAGTTTGCCTGGGGGCCAACATTCCCTGCCAGATCATTAGCGATGCTGCCCGTCCATTAGAATTTGTCGAACAGCTTCCGAATTGTTTTCGCATGAGGTCCTTTCGACACTTCAAACCGTGCTTGAAAACAGCGCGTTGTCTCTGTAGAACTGTCGTGTACTGTGGTGTTCCAGTGGCAGAGTAATACGTTTTTCGATGGACTACTAGCTGCTCCTCGGGTATGTGGTGTTGAAGCGAGTGAGTGGTCGGCGCCACACGGTGCCCGCCCCTCCTCCCGCACTGTCCGCCGGCCGCCGGCCGCCGCTGCGCGCACTATAGTCTGCGGCAGCCTGCAGCCGTTCTGCGCATCCCCTCCATTACCGCGTGCCTGAGGTGTTTCTCCCGCAAGCTGCACTGTTGGCGCTCCTCCGCCTCTATGCGCGGAAGCGCCTTCCTACATGACACTAACTGTAGCCGTACAAAACCGTGTTTACCAAACAGCGCATCATAGGGGGAGGGGGGGGGGACAGAGCAACAGGTACCACAGTGGGGTGTTACACGGCATTCGATGACGCAATTGTATCGTTATATTTCCCACTATTTAACCAGTTAAGGAAGCTCAATAATACTTTAAAATTATGATGCGTGCACTTGCATACATCACACAAACAGTACTAATGGAACTAATTCAATTAAAAAAATGGCACACCGTGGCTCTTAAAACATACAATCAAGCATTTGCCGGCAAAAGAAGCAGAACCGACAGTGTTGCCAACAGATGACCATGAATTATCCATCCGTCCTGTTGAAGAACCTTTTAGTCAAACAAACTAATATTGTCTTCTGTTTCAGTTGCAAGTTATGCTACGAGATAATTCTGAAGAAGTAATTAATAATTTTCGATTTTTCTTTCTGACATACACGCTAGTGTAAGACTAGTTTTTTACAGATTTAATACCGAAGATTAACGTGTACGCTTATAACGAGTTTGGCGTTCAGGGAGTACGCCGAACCGGCCCAGGTTCGGCACTGGCTGAAAGCTATTACAGCAGCGCGAAACACACTTGTCCTACGCATGCGATAACGCTTATATACGTCCCCAAAGTGCAAATGCGGGATTTCGATGAATAATTGAAACTATGTGTGGAGGGTGCATACCCGACTAAAGACACGTTTTTACATTTAAAATCTCTCGAGCATTTCAGTCAAGGGTCAAACCGATTACCTTTTAAAATGGTGTATGTCAACCTTCACGCGCATTCAACATAGGCAGAAAGGCGATTATAAACTACATGGTTATTTTTTGTTTTTGTTTTTTGTTTTTAATGAAATAACGATCATACATCTCTTCCACTTCTGTTTAACCACTTCACTGAAATTCTGCACGTGTTCTTTGAGGACAAATGTAACGACTATGAAGTCTGCAAGGTATGTATGTTTAGCGCTATTATAATTAAGTAGAGTCTGTTTGGCAGTCACGACTAAGACTGTAATAATACACTGATGTCATTAAATTACTTTGTCTCTTTTGAAATGTCACCTGTGCTAGAATGCATGGTTTTGCATTGAAATGATACAGATGACGGTTTTTTTAAATTATGAAGTGTTACTCTGAGCATGGTATCGCGTGGTTACGAGGCGAGTGCTGTCGCTTGTCATATGACTCTTTCCGGTAATTAGACAAAGAGAAAGAAACAAGCCGGGCAAATAGATACCTTGTAATGACACCAGTTGAACGACACAGCGTGTGTCCAAGTTTCTTCACGTAAGCCATGTGCAAATCACTAATGATTCGATTTTGCAGAGTGTGACGTACGTCCACAGCAAAGGCGTGTTCTACGCCATGAAGGGAGAGCCAAAAACGAAGAGAGATCAATCCACAGACTTTGCACTGTAGTGGCGATGTAAGATGACTGCCAGACTGCAAAGTCCTCAAGAGGCGGTCCGTTCAAAGGGGCAATGACTGCTGTCTGGTGTAGGCGTGAAACTCAGGAAACTGACAGCCTGAAGCCTGAGTGAGGAAGCGAGATCAGTGCCTCACGAGGCAACGCATGAATTGTCATACCGCCAATGAATTACCGCGCGACACCGAAAATACCACAGACAAGAGTTCTCTGGTTGGAAAAGCTGTGCTGATTGTCACTTCAGGCCTAATGTTCCCAGCTAGAGTAATGCAGCGCCGATGGCGGGGGCGACCAGCACGTACTCATCGTGGAGATGCGGAAGGTAAGACAACTCTTGATCACCTTCAGTGTAAACGTAAACATCGTGATTCACGATCATTATGACCAGGAAATAGAAGGAAAAAAAAACCGGCTGGAAAACATCACAGAGCAACCTCCTGCCTCGTTTTAATTCTGGGAATTGAGTGCCTCATTAGACTGTCGGTTCACGTGACATCGTATAATTTTGAGACAGCCAAAATCACTCTCGCCTAACCACATTACGCGCCTCCAGCCCCTGTCGTCAAGTTTGTGCAGCCTTATTTAGCAATACGAAAACGTGCATTTGTGAGATGTTAGACTAAAAATGCTACTTGCTTGTATACAGCTTTGCAGTATTCGCTCGGCTGGACCTGTACTCACTGACTACAAGTAGTCCTGTCAATTTGAAAATTAATGGTAGTATCTTTACGTTCGTTCTTACGAGGGCTCAAATGTTGTAACACGTCGTGAAATCGACTTCGATTAACAAATTAGGCATCTTTTGTCATGGGCACTGCTAAAGCTACTCCCTGCCTTTACTGCAGTGTCTCCTCCCGCCGGGCTCAGGATGGCAGAACATATTCATTCCTTATTACACTGTTCGGGAACCATCGGAGTAGCTGCGTTTTATCTGAGATAGATGCATCCTGCGTCAGATGCTGCAGAGTACAATACTCTTCGTTAGTCAAAGATGAGGAAGATGGAAGGAAGATTGCGATTTAACGTCCCGTCGACAGCGTGCTCATTAGATATGGAGCTTACTCTCGGATTTCTCTCGGGTAATCGCTGATGTCGCTGTCGCAGCCGTGTGTCTCGGGGCATGTGGACTGCAAGTTTAAGGTGATCGTCGCCTTGGTCAAGTTCTCATCTCATCTGGACACTCCTGCCATTCACTAGAACTTTCAGTGCATCTCTTTGTGGTGCGTTGGACAGTCGGGAAGCCAGCACAATTATGAGTGGTTTTTCTTTGTATTTATTGTGGTTGTGTTACATCGCTTTCTATGTCTTGCGTCTATGTCCTAGTTTTACGCTGGTTGTTGTCAGCGGTTGCAACTGTGCTTCCTTTCGTTCTCTTCGTATTAGAATAGATCGTTTGGCCCTTGTCTTGGGTGGGGCGTTACCTTTCAAAATTAAAGAAAAGTTGCTGTCACAGAGGAATCCCGGTTATGCCCTTCCGCGTCCTCGTCAACTGCCCAGAGAACCGGTCGTATGTTATTTGGCAGAATCCTTTCCCTCGGGGGGGGGGGGGGGGGGTGAGTATCCTACCCATAGATGTAATTAGGCACATAAAATTTTAGGTGAAGTTCTGGGAATGAAGGCTGACGTTCCCTTCATGCACTGGTTATCCTGTAAGCTTTCCGTTCCACATCCTAAATTTCCTTGTGGAGACACCTCATCGTTTGTAGGCCTTCCTCGCCATCGCGATGTGCTTGTGCAGCTTAATAACTAAATTTGATTTCGAAATCTGAAGTGTGACTGTTGTTTCATTTAATGTAACTGATTTTGACAAAACTTTCAAGACACTTGTACTCTGAGTTGTTGTATCTTAAAAAATTAGGCCACCTCCTCTGGTGGCATGATACATTATAACTGATTTGTAAAAGGAACTAGTCAAAAGATACGTGTTGCTATTTTCAAAGGCACTGTGTATTTTGTTGATTAAATTAAGTAGCTTTTTTCCTGTTCCCCCCAGGAGGCTCACGGTTCTTTCGTGAGTGTCTGCGTGGCGAGCACGGGGCCTCGAGCTAATGCAGTCTTCCTTCTATACCACCCGGACTGCATTTCCTTTCCCCCTCCCCTCCCCTCCTTTCCTATCCTCACTCCTCCCCCTCCCCACCAGGGAACTGATAACCTCAGTAGTTTAATACCCCTATCCCAACCCTTTTTCCTGTTAATGTGCAGAGTTTTATGGAAACATACCTAATCTGCTTCAAATCTGTTTTACTTCTTTGTAATTTTGCTAATATGGGGGGAGGTGCCCTTGTGTATTGTAACAACCTTATTACTGCGTAATTTCTCGGGCTTGTGCCCGCGTGTGTCTTAAACAGTATTTACATCTGATAAATTTCTTTATCTATTCTAATTCTTTATATCAGATTAATTTGGGTGGTATTACTGGACAGTTTTACAAAATTGTTGGAAGCATCTTATTACTTCATCTGTGTCTTTTCTTAAGATAAATAAATTAATTTTGTTATTTGACATTTGAATTAAACGTCTTGGCCCAGTGCTTCCTTGCCTATCTGGTTATTGGTGGTTTCTCTTCCTTCGCCACCCTCTGTAACTATTAATATCAAGCAATTCATCATAAATTGCATACAGCTTATGCAGATATTCCAAATAACTGTAACATGAGGCACTCCTCAAAGTTACTAATACTAACGATATCCATGTACACGTTTTTATACAATGTAACGTTCCTGAAAGTTTTTATAGACGTTTGGCTTAACTTTACATACAAAGAACTGCGTTTTTAGTGACGATACAGTACATTTTGAAAGATAGCTCTGACAAGGTATTTCAAAGGTTTCACTGTCTGTAAGGTTAATACCCTGATAATCCGTTATAAGCCATTTGAAATCGGAAAAAGATCCTCTTCCACATCCATCACCAATGAATAATAATGCTAATAATGATGGATATATATGAAGACCTCGTGGGAAAATAATGATAACCCTCATTTATAAAGTGTTGAGATATGACGACTTGTACGTTTAAAATAGTTTATATTACATGTTTTAATATTTATATTTGGCATTTGTCTGCAGATTCATGTACTACTTGAAAAAATGAAACATTCTGTCGGATACGATTGTTTGCACCAAAAACATTGCAAATACAAAAGTTGAGGGTTATCATCATTTACCCCCGAAGTCTTCATATCTTATCGTAAAACCAGAAGTTGCTCGAAGATAGACCTCATCTTTAGTTTCATTGATCAGTCTTTTCATAAAGATCAGAAAAACTATAAGTTATATACATGTAGGCTGCCATAATTCATGTCACTGTCAATAAAATTCTACTAGTCTTTGAGTGCACTGCAAATACCTAAAATTATTAGAGAAATTGGCCACTGCTGCAATCGGCTTTTCTCACGGAGAATTGAGTCGGCGAATTTTATATACCTGTATTGTTGATGCGGTCACAAACCCAGAGAATTTTGTTCGCAGAAAGAAATATTTTATACGACTAACGACGTGCAGACAAATTATCAACGCATGTAGAGAATTCAGTCTTTAATGCCCCCCCCCTTCTTGTCTAATTCCTTTCATCTCAAGAAAGCGTATAAAGTTATAACAATCCTAGCTGGGAGACTAAAAGGAAAACATTATAGGGGCAAAATTTTTGAAAGTTTCCGCATCACTAGTGACATCCTGTTGTTTTTACACCCCTCGCACAGAGTGCTAGGTGTTCCACGGTGCAGTAATTTGTCACCAGCACGTTTTCAGCTACGAATCCACTCGTTTGTGCTCGCATTCCTTCGACCGTTTCCTTCCTCAGTGACAGGGAATTCGGAACTTGAAGATGGACGACCGACATGTCAGAGCGTTGAAAATTAGCGGTACAGGTGCTCTGTAGGTATGGCGCAGCGCCAGGCTGCCACGCCGTGAAACCTGTTCCTCCGCTACTACGTGGAAGTGTGAGCTGTGATTCGTCGCGTCTGTCAGTAAATTAGAGCTCTTTAAGTAGTTCTCTATTCCAAGCGTACAGACTATCTCAAGTCAATGCTTGTGCCATACTTCCTTTCAATATGGATTACCGATTGGTGCAAGCCTTGTCACTGGACGTTATTTGTGAATGATATCGTAAGTCACATTACCAACTGCATAGTGTCACCCAGTTTGTGTTGCTAGTGATGTCACTGGTAATGGGAGAGAATGAAATTCATTACCATCAGTAATACCAAGGGCTGAAACTGAAAACAGTTCTTTCCTGTGACCTCATGTGGTGTTACGACATAGTTAAGAAAGGATGACGATGAGAAGGCTTAGGCCATTAACATATACGAAAACATTTCAGAAGGTACTTAACGGTAAAATTGTCGTCTGAGTGGAAGTTGTTCCAGCACCAGGCTGAGTTATGGGATTTAAAGGGCTGGACGTTCACCATCTATTACGACTCGGGAGGAAATAAGTGCCCGCGTTCTAGATGGCTGTCAGCCCCTCTCTTCCCATATCCTCTCCTCCCCCTTTACCTGGCCCCCCTCATCCCCCCCGCTCCCTCCTCCTCCTATTCTATACCCCCTCCGCCTCGTGTCCTTCTGATACAAGCAGTGGTGTATGCAATTCTCCTACTGTGCTCACTGTTGCAATCTTCCTCCTTTCCCCCTGCTCTACGCTCTGTCTATCCGTCTGCTCCCCCTTTTTGTCGGTGTCTCGGCCCATCATCTCTCCTTTCTCGCCCTTAACCTCTCTCAGTCCCTCTCCCTATGTCCATGAACAATTACCTATATCTGACACGTTCCATGCTGATCGGTGAAACTGCATCAATTTCAAGGTAACTTCCCTCAAGCACCGTACGGTGTCTTGCACAGTATAAAAACATTTTCCACGGAAATAACGTGTATGTGACAACTTTCTCAGTTATCGATTAAACGGTGACATAGTATGTTGTTAACGTACTGTTTGTTCGCTGTGCACCGAACAAAATATTAGGCTCACTGTGGTCTTCCTCTTGTTCTGAAGCTAAAGTATGCAACATCCGAATAAAATTGTAGGCCGGTGTCTAATTCTGTAGTAAGCTACCCTTCTCTACGTACCATATGGGATTATATGTTCATAGTGAACTTCCCCTTTTCTTCTAAGTTCAGATGTCCAAAATTTCGTCAAAATTGTAAATAAAGTGCAGATTTGTATAAAATTAAAAAAAGAAAAGAACGAACATTTTTCTTTTTTCCCCACCATTTTATAGAAAATAATACACAGCTGGAAGAAAAAAAGAAAGAAATACACAGCCGCACGGGACTGGCTATGCGCACTAAGGCGCCGTGCTGCGGAGTGCGCCGTAGCTCCCCGGTGGAGGTTTGAGTCCTCCCATGGCCGTATGTGTTTGTGTGTATGTTGCCCTAAGTGTAAATTACTGTAGTTTGAGTATTGTAGGGCCCGATGAGCACTGTATTTTGGTCCAAAATTTGGGAAGAACATGTAATGTGAAGTAAGTTGTAGCATCAAGAAAACGTCTGGAATCGGTGGTAATAGTAATCATAATAATATTCTTATTGTTCTGTGAACTGGTGAAATTGTTTGTCTGGATGCATTTTGGCGTCTTCGATGTCACTAACTTATCTCAGTTATCCAACCGAGAAAAGGGGACCTGTAGTTAAATGTGCAATGCGAATGACATGTCGTTTCTGGCGACTGCTTACATCGTTGAGAGGTGAAGGCTGGGTTAAGAGTGAAAACATTCATGATCCGAGTGACTTTCGAACCCTTGACCTCTTGGTTTACCGTAACCCTAGGCATGAAGACAAAACTAAGTTTCATTTATTACGTTATTACCCAACCTATATAACAGCATTTAATTTGCAGTAAAATATATTGAGGTCATTAATCAAGAGAAAAATATCTCCTTTTTAATTTGGCGCAAATCACACACTATGTTCATAATTTCTGACTTGTACGGAAGTGTCGACATCATAGCTTGACCTTAAATATCGTAAATTTACGAATTGGAAACATGCAAACATCTCGACAGTTACAGTCAGTGGCGAAGTTGAAATTTTTGCGGGACCTGGATACGAACCCGGATTCTCATTTTTTCTTTTTTTCTTTTAATTCATTGAGTTAAATACCGGGACAGCGCATGCGCAGTCCCGACTAGCAAAAACTACTGGCACCAGGCCAGCAGTGCGGCTGCCCAGACACGCCCTCTGAAGCTTTGCAGTAGTGGGCCGGCTGCGGTCAGCTGCGGATGTGGGCATGGCGGCAAGTGGCTCTCGACTGCCTAATGTTTTAAGGCGACCGCTGGTCCGCAGCAGAAATTTTCAACTTTGCCATTGAATTTATTTGAATGCCCTGTAACAGTCCACATGTTTGAATATTTCGAACTGGCCAGGACAAGTTAAGTTTCCTTGCATATAATTCCTGGTCATTGTTTAAAGGTAGATTTACGACCTAGTGTTACGTGCAAAAATTTTCTGGGTTGCACATCCGTTACCCTGTTGTGAGGTTGTTTATCTCCACGCTGTACGTCCATTGCTGTGTCTTGGTCGTAGTAGGTAGGTAGGGTCGTGTCTCGCGCTACCTGGTCGCCGCGTTCCCTCATTTGCAGCGCCACCCTCTTTCCCTGACAGTGGTGCAGTCCCTGTGCCTGCCTCTGGTATTCATACTGCTGGGCGGTCGTGCCCCTCACGGTCAGCGCGCTTGCCCTTTGCGGTGGCAGCTGTCGCCATCGCCGCCGCTTTCGTAAATCGCGGCACAGATAAATATATACAGACGGGAAACCTCCGTAAGGGCACGGTCCTACGCTCCGGGGTGCGGGGAGGGAGGGTTTCCAGCAGTTCCGTAAGATGTCCCTTGATGGCGCTGCGGTCAGAAGCAGCCCTTTAAAATGGCCAGAGCAAGCGGCAGGTAGCGGCTGTCCCCACCACCACCTCCCCTCAAACGCCGGCACGACGGACACAGTGGTGGCCTCGTGGCAGGCGGCACGAGCTCTCCCCTCAGCCTCCCCTCCACGCTACCCTCTGACGTGCGAGAGGCACCCTAAGCCAGCGAACCGCCTGACACCTGCTAGCATCTTACGGAACTACGAGGGGAGCGTAGGACAGTGGTTTAGGGTGGGCTGCTTCTCTGTATATGTTACTCTGTGATTGCGGCGCGTGTGCCAGAGCCGTAAACCGATCGTGACTGTAAGTAGCTGTAATACTTGCCGGGTTGTCTCCAACCTTAGGGTAGTGATAACCGTGAAACGTCCGTACCTCCAGTTCCCGTGGCGTCCCACTCGTAGCCCCCTTCAGAATTCACGCGCTTGCAGGTAGGAAGATTACCGAAGCCAGCGAGCGAGACGGGCCTGGCCACTCAGCCAGGTGAGTGCAGTAAGAGCAGTGCTGAGACAACGTGGTCGCGCCACTGGCTGTGCCCCAGCAGCCAGCCAGGCGTACCGAGCGAGGCGGCTTTAGCACTGGTAACGGCAGCTCCGTGGTTCAAATCCTCCTCCGGCCATCCAATTTAGGTTTTTCGTGATTTCCCTAAATCACTCCAGGCGAATGCTGGGATCGTTCCTTTGAAAGGGCACGACCAATTTCCTTTCCCATCCTTACGGAAAACTCCGAGCGTCAGCTCCGTCTTCATTGACGAAGTGGTCGACGGGACGTTAAACCCCTCAACTTCCTTCCAGCCAGCCAGTTCCGCGGCCGCGTTGGCTTGGCTCGGCACTACTCTCATCACGTGACCTGGCCGAGTGCCCAGGCCTGTCTTTCTCGGTCAAATGTTTTTATCCGTAAGGCACCGTACTGCTGAGCTCATCGCTCCCTAGACTTAACAGACTACCTAAACTAAGTTATGCTGAGGACAATACATACACCCGTGCTCGATGGAGGACACGAACCTCCGATGCCCGCACTCTCCGTGACATGGTACCTGAGACCGCGCGGCGGGAAAGAAATTGGCCGTGCCCTATGAAAGGAACCATCCTGGAATTCTCTTGGAGCGGTTCAAGGAAACCACTTCGCGCTTCAGACGTCTCCGTTTTAGGCCCAAATAAGGTTAATTTTCGCTTGTAAAGTCAATAATTAAAGACCTGTTGGCAATGTTTCTAATGTTTGTATAGCTTATGGACTTAATTACGGGGTCATGAGTCCCTAAACTTAGAAAGTACTTATGAACTAACTAATACTAATGACGCCACAAATATCCATGCCCGAGGGGGCATTCGATCCCCGACCGTAGTGGCCGTGCAGACCGTGACTGGAGCGCCTCAGTCCCCTCGGACCTGTTGTCCTTCAGGTAGGTAAGACATCGTCTGCAACCTCGTTCCCCCAACGGATCTGTCGCCTCTGACAAGTGAGGATGTGCGATTTCGTTAAAAGATTGTGCAACGCTTTCGGAGAAACACGCGTTAAACTATTTACTTTTTTCGCTGTCGTTTGTTACGTTGTTGTTATCTCCAGTTTGTAAGAATTAGTTGTAAATCAAAATGTTCAAATGTCTGTAAATCTATCGGACCTAACTGCGTGGACATCAGTCCGTAGTTTACAAACTACTTAAACCTACATAAACTAACCTACGGACAAACACACACTCCCATGCCCGAGGGAGGACTCGAACCTCCACGGTGAGTAACCGCGCGTTCCGCAGCGAGGTGCTTTAGACCGCTCCGCTACTCCACCGCGGCAGAATTAGTTCTACAGGCGCTTCTTTCTAAAGCGTACAGTTAAGTTGCAGTAACCTCTCTGTTCGCTACCCGAGTAACCTTCAGGAATTAATCCAACGTCTCATCTCTGCAATGGCGTTGTCATCGTGACGGTGACCGTATTCATATGGAAGGTTCTCTGACTTCCATAAGCTTTACTCCTATGTCGTCGGAAAATAGATGACAAACACCGAACATCAGGAATGCCATCACAGGTAGTGAGAAATTTAATTCTTCTTCCGATGCAAATAGCCTTTTATTTTTAGCCGACTCTTCATGAATGGAAGGTTAATGATTTCGTTGTCCACAGAAAGTTTAACCTTTGCATCCGTTCTTTATTATTAGGAGATTGTACGGTACGGGAGTGTTACGGCCCTTCCTACACATCTTGATGTGGGTAGTTTGTAAATGTAGGGACTGATGACCACTGCAATTTGGTCTTACAGCTGTACAAACATTTAAAACTTTTGTCATGATATTAAAGTCTAACATAATGATCTCTCTCCCTAAGACAGTATATTGTATCCAGGCAATCGTCATTCACTATTTTGCAAATAAATATTTTAAGCGTGTGCATTCTGCTACAAATAGTATTTATATACATGTGGCATCTGTTCCGAATGAACAGACGTCACTTCTGATCCCGCAGTTGTTATTATTTAATATTCACAGAATATATGACATCAACTGCGATTGGGCAAAGCTGAAAATGTGTACCCAGCCGGGATTCGAACCCGGGTCTCCTGCTTTCTAGGCAGTTGCGCTGACCCCTACACCACTGGGTTCAGCTTTGCCTCATCGCAGTTGATGTCATATATTCTGTGAATATTAAATAATAACAACTGCAGGATCAGAAGTGACGTCTGTTCTTTCGGAACAGACGCCACATGTATATATATATATATATATATATATATATATTATGCCGGTGACGGGCAATGATCCTATCGTTAGTGGGGAGCGTTGGGCAAGTTTGAAGCCCCTACTCTTACGGGAATTAGTTTCGTAACTACGAGTTTGAGTACTGTGGGCAGGGCGAAGCTGGAAATTTGTATCTGACGGGAGGCGTGCTTAGGTAGTCCTTGCAGGTGCGGTGATCACTGTGTCCCCAGTGGTGTAGGAGTCAGCGCAACTGCCTAGAAAGCAGGAGACCCGGGTTCGAATCCCGGCTGGGTACACATTTTCAGCTTTGCCCAATCGCAGTTATGTCATATATTCTGTGAATAACAAATAGTATTATTTGCCTTTCTATATTTTTTGATTGGTTAATCACGTCGTCAAAGTACTTTACGGATTCCTGTGTGACTGAATCGGATGACGTGAAAAGCTACGGGCACCTGGAGCCGTGTAGCTGCTTGTGAGAGCGGTGCCATTGGAGTGCTGCTGACAACATTATCTCGTGTTGTGAGAGGCGCGCCTAGTGGACACTTGTTAGGAGCGGAGGCTCGTTCGGTGACGGGGGCACTTGTGGACACGGAAGCCTACCTGCGGCTAACGATTCCTGGCGTGCAAGGTTGTAGATGAATTGTGCGTGCACGCCTTGCGTAATTGAACCGCTCGCCTTGAAATATTCGGTCGCCGCGGTCGTTTTGTAACCGTCGTTACAGTTAGACCTCGTACCGGTTTCAATTAAAGCACGGCGCTTACTTTGCAGCGGAGCAGTGTAAACATTTGTGCCGCGAACAAAAAGGCGCGCTCTCGTATGTCATTAGGCGAACACCGCGTCCGTCACGCGCGTTTGCACCCGCTGCGACTCGGCTGTCCTGCAGACTGGACTCGTAAATATCGCGACCGCTGTTTCTTTAAATCCGCCTTTCATTCAGTTAAAAGGCGTTCGACAGGAGCTCCAGTAACACGCGACTTTATTATGGAAACATTAACGAGTGCAAAGAAGTAATACGCTCGACTTTATGTTTATCGCCTCCACATTTCCTTCGTTTTCCATTCTAAATTACAGACTTCATGTCTACATCGTTCTGTTTGCTTTACGTTAACTTAATTGTGCATTGTTTGTGACTGAATTGTCGTGTTAAGGTAACAGTCTACCCTTTAGTGTTGAATTAGTACCAGACAGAGAGAACATTTTCTCTTTTACGTGATTAAAGAGTGTCTCGGTCCATTTACATTAACTGTGGCGGAATAGCCGTGCGCACTGAGGCGCCGTGCTGCGGTGCGCGCGGCCGTTCGCCGTCGGTCATGTGTGTGAGTGTGTGTTGTCCTTAGGTTAGTTTACCTTAGTTTAAGTAGTTTGTAAGCTAGGGCCTAATAATCAAGCAGTTACGTCCCATAGATTTACACACATTTGAACATCTAAAACAATAGCGCTCTCACTAAAATGCATTATAAAACTAGCTCAGGTTTGTCCCCATTAAAATGTGAAATCATTTAATCTTTTTTTTTCAGTATTAATATGTATGCATCTATATTAAGAAAACAAAACTGTGATGAGATTTTGGAGCCGCGGTGGAGTAGCCGAGCGGTCTAAGGCACCTGGCTGCGGAGCGCGCGGTTGCTCGCCGTCCTCGCTGGGGCATGGTTGTGTGTGTTGTCCTTAGTTTAGTTTACCTTAGTTAAAGTAGTTTGTAAGCTACGGACTGATGACCACGCAGTTTGGTCCGATAGATTTACAAACATTTGTTCAAATGTTTGTATAGTCTATGGGACTTAACTACGGGGTCATCAGTCCCTAAACTTACAAACTACTTATGAACTAGCTAATCCTAAGGACGGCATAAATTTCCATGCCCGAGGGGGGATTCGAACCCCTACCGTAGTGGCCGTGCAGACCGTGACTGGAGCGCCTCACTCCCCTCGGCCACTGCGGCGGCACAAACATTTGAACAACATTTCTAAAAGTAACTCAAATTAAACAGAAGTCTATAATAAAACCATGGATTAAACAAGGAATTAAGATTTCATGTAAGACAAAAAGGAAAATGTATCTATATGCTAAGAATAGTTCCATTGATGATGACTTAGCTAAATATAAGGAATACAGTAAAACATTAAAGAATGTAATTGTGACATCTAAACAAATGTACCATGAGAAAAAGAGCAAAATCAGACAACAAAATAAAAGCAATATTGGATATAGTGAAAGAGGAGGCTGGTAGAAAAAGAAAGAAAGAGGAACAGATAGTATTAAAAGTAGATGATTCTTTAGTAACTGATGGGCATAGTGTGGCAAATCTATTTGACAAGTACTTTATGTCAGTTACTGATAGTATGGGATTGTCAGAGTCAGTAAATAATATACTTGAATATTTGAAACTAGCATTAACAAATAAACGTAGGAACATAAATGTGTCACTCACTTCACCACAAGAAATACCTTCCATAATAAAATCTTTAAAAACAAAGCATTCTAATGGTTACGATAAAATATCAGCAAAGTTAATTAAAGCATGCTCTTGTGAATTTAACACAATTTTCAGTTATTTGTGTATCCAGTCTATTATATCTCGAACATTTCCTGATTAGTTAAAATATGCGGATATTGCACCTGTATTCAAGAAAGGGGATAAAGAGATACCATCAAACTACAGACCAATTTCACTTTTACAGGCATTCTGAAAAATTCTAGAAAAGGTAACATACAAGTAGCTTCTCAGCCATCTAACCTCAAGTGACATATTGTCTAGAACACAGTTTGGATTTCTGATAGGTTCATATATTGAAAAGGCTAATTACACCTAAAATGAGAATGTACTTAATTCATTAGATAATAAATTACAAGCAGAAGGTATTTTCTGTGATTTATCAAAGGCATTTGCTTGTGTGAACCATAACATCCTTTTAAGTAAATTAGAATTCTATGGTGTCTTGGGAATTGCTGCAAAATGCTTCAAGTCGTAACTTGCTAACAGAAAACAAAGGGTGTCAGTACAAGGGACTAGTGAATTACGCCAACAGACATCATCAGATTGGGAAGAAATTACATGTGGTGCTCCACAAGGATCCATCTTAGGGCCATTGCGTTTTCTTGTGTACATTAATGACCTCTCATCAGGTACACTGCCAGAAGCAGAGTTCGTTTTGTTTGCAGATGATACTAGTATTGCAATAAATAGCATGTCGAGCATAGGTTTAGAAAGGTCTGCTAATGATATTTTCATTAACATTAATAAATGGTTTAAAGCCAAGTCAATGGCATTAAACTTTGAAAAGACTCACTACATGTAGTTTAGAACATCTAAGAGATTCCCATCCAGTATATGCGTAAAGGAAGAAGAAGAGTAGAGAGAAGAGGTTGACAGTATAATATTCCTAGGATTACAGCTTGATAATAAATTCAGTTGGCAGGAGCACACCACAGAACTGCAGAAACGACTTAACAAATCTGTATTTGCAATACGAATGGTATCAGACATAGGAGACATAAAAATAAAACAGCGTGTAATACTTATTATTTGTGGTGTAAATTCACGGACATCCTGCAGAAGCCTCTTCAAAGAACTGCGTATATATTAACTACTGCCTCTCAGTACATTTATTCCTTAATGAAATTTGACGTAAATAATACTGTATATCCTTTTTCCCAACATAGATTTCAGTTCATACCTACTATACTAGGAAAGAAAAAAATCTACACAAGGACTTAAAAGAACTTACTTTATTTCAAACAGGAGCCCACTACTCAGGAGCACACATTTTCAATAATTTATCAACAACCATTAGAAATTTATCTACAAATAAAGATCAGTTTAAGAGAGATCCTAAAAGACTTTCTAGTGGCCAAGTCCTTCTACTGCACTGAAGAATTCTTAAATAGAATGATGTATGTATCTGTATTCATTAGTATTATTATATTGTCGTAAAAATGTATGTACCTGTATTAGTATTATTATATTATCAACGTGTAAAAAAAATTTAAAAAAAGACATGTTCCACATACACGAGGATCTCCTCAACAAGGATGTACGGAACGAACTAACTAATCTAATGTAACGACAACTGCAGCTGTTTCCGTAGCGCTGTCCTACTGTACAGTACTCTTGCATTCTCAGGCACGCTTACGTCGGCGATCGGCTCTTCCTCTTACTGTTGCGGACGCCAGTCTGGCAATTTGGCCATGTTTCCGTAATCCTCACAGGCTGTGGTCGTGGCCTGCTGTAGTGCCGGCAACATGAGCAGCTTTCCCCAGGACGGCGAGTGTGCATTACCTGTTGGAAATACTGTGAACTCGGAATAGTACTGGCAGAAAGCACTTCTGTACTGAATGATGTTTGTGGGAGCAAGGAATTGATAATAGAAACGCCGGAATTCTCGTCCTGAGACTGATTGACTGAAAGGGCATGTTCAAAACAATTTATGCAGGTCTCGAAGTCAAGCTGGCTGGCAGGCCACTTGTTGACTAGTCGTGTGCCCTCTGGAGCTGCGCAGTTGTCAGCAGTCGGGAGGACGGTGGTCCAGAGCCGGTTCCGGCCATACCTCCAGATACAGCTTTCCCCACATCGCTCCAGGCAGAGGGCGCCGCATATTTCCGACCTTCTGCTCCTTGATGACCATGCCGTTGACGGGACGTTAGACCTGATCTCTCCTTCCCTCTGTAACAGGTCATGTTGCTGTCAGTAGTGAGAAGTGGCCTTCGTGATCAGTCGAGTTACTTTTCAGAATAGCAATACTACGTTTCTGGTGTAGAATTTTCATCAATGTGTGTCATGGGATTAACGGAGCCTGCAGGTTGAGATAGTCAGATGCCTTATATCCAGTTAGAGAGCTATTACCCATTTCAGCCCTGATTTCTTGTTGTCTTACGTAAAATTTGAAACCTAGTATTCTCCTTTTAAATGTGTTTATTTCCGTCAAGAGTTGCAATATAATTGTTTAATAACATGTTTCGATCACTTGGATCATCTTCAGATCTAACAAACAAAAGTAAAATAGAAATGTACAATTTGATAAATTTACTAAGGGTTAATTGAACAATAATTAATTTATACATAAATGGATAGATTTTTCTTTACCTTATAGTTGCGTCCGCAACTCGTCTGGCTGAGTACTAATTGGTACTGAGTTTTACAGTTCGATGGAGGCATTTTTAATTTGGTTGCAGGTGGTGGTGGGGAGGGAAAGAGTAGGTGGGGGGGGGAGGGATTGTAGTGGATAGGTTGATCCCTAATAAGCTAGGGTCTTATACCGTACAATTGTTTGTTATATAAATATTTCTAAAAGTGGGGTTCTTGAATATATCCAGACATAAAAATTATAAAACTGTATGTGATATAAGTATAAAAATATGGTACGATAATTAAAAAATGCATACGATATTTAAAACATTGAAGGTGTAAAACAGAGATGTATAAAATTACACATGTCATACTTTAAAAAATTTTTAAACGTCAGTTTGTTAAAATTATCATTAAAATGTTAAAATATAAAAAATATAGTATTCTTCATTATAATTAATTTATTTGCGATAAAATATGCAGAATAATTTTTTCGCACTTTGTTTGAAAGGTTGGTGTCTACTGTAAATAGCACACCAGGTCTCAAATGGAGTAAATAGTTACACATAAGTACTTTTTATATGTCGTCATAGTTTTGTATCATTCTTTCAACTGTATTTATGAATAAAATGATTCCCAACCAAAGTACATACACGATAAAAAGGGTATTCTATTGACCTTTCGAACTTCTACTAGAGTTTTCAGTACAGCCACTAGATGACGGCAGATGTTATTCTCAGAATATCAAGTGGAAATGATGTTATATTCAGAACTCTAGAGATAAAATGTTTCACACTCTTTCGTAAAGATATAAGGATATGTAAAATTGTAGTTTATTTAGTACGCCAGGGCTGAAAGGGTTAATGTGTTCTGTGAACAAGAGGAGCTCCAAGATGTGTAATTCACGGCAATGCATTCATTTGGGGTGTTGATGTGTGACTTGGTTTCCTTTTGACTTGCAGATGTTGTTCAAAGAGTAGCTGCGGCAGGCTGGAGACGGCTGATGACCAGTTAGCGGTACAGATACCGCACTTCAGTGGCCAGATTTTAGGATCCTTCCGAAAACAGCTTCCAGCGTGGTATTTATTAGCAGTACGGAAGTAGTAACCATTTAAACCCTAACGTGAAAACGGGGCACACAATCCTAAGTCAGACTAGTTTCACAGCGCAGATAATCTGGTTGTGGCAGCAAATTCATTACAATGGGACGCCACGGCCGAAAGGAACGTTTTCTGTTGAATGTCGGCCATTTTTCATTCAGATTCGCAACCTCAGGCGTGCGTAGCTTTGCTGATGTTCACTCTTTAGCCTCATTACTCTGCGAGTGCTCTGGACAACGTACAGAATGCCATTTGAAACTATGGAAGTAAAAGATAATTAAATAGTTACTAAAATGAGCTTGCACGAGACCGGAGAATTAAGGAAGTCCTTAATCTATAATATTCTTAAAATTATTCTGCAGCGATATATGTTAGGCACCCAAAATTCGGTTACGATATTTAATTGAAGAGTTGTTTCGGCACGATTTAGAGTTATTACTGTCGCTCTTCTTTCCACGCTTATCTCTAATTTAACAACATCGTAGTTTTCTTCTCTGTGGGATACAGTACAACAAAATCCCATTGGGAACATAGCGGTGTTTACCTTTTCGTGATTTGGGAATTTGTTGAATAAAAGGTGAGGGACTTGCTTGTCATCGGCCGTCCGATTTAAGTCACTGCCAGTCATCTGTCAGCAGACTGGCTGCTTCCCACTGGACCCGTGTCTCTGGTGTAGGGACACAACACAGGACAACACGAAACATTTGAACAAAATTATTTCATAGCCGGTAGTTGTGCAATTCAACTTTATTAGCTACTTGTTTTGGTTATTATGACTATCATCACTGGATGAGTAAACAAGAGAACTGAAAAACCTATGTAGCGTATTCAAGCAGAGAGTGAATAGTACTTATGTGTATGAAAATTACAGTACTTACAACGCAGTACATCTGTGTACCACATAGTTTTATTGAAATACGTAATAAAGACAACAGCATTTCGTTAAAACGTAGTTTTGCTGAAGAAGGAAATGTGAATATTTACATTCCAAAAAAATATTTCCAGTGAATGCTTAAACTAAACTTACGTATGTTGGGCAGAAATACAGTACTGTCCATCTTAAATTACGAAGATGTAGGTTAGGTGACTCTGGTGGTCATTTAAGGACATTGTTTGTGACTGCGCGTGTAAAGTGACTGAAAAGCGATGGATGTCGTATTTCATTTTATCTCTGCGAAATTCTCAGTGATTGGATTCTTGGCAACAAGAGTTGTCGGTTGGGTGGCCTAATTGGAAGGAGATTGGCGATGCCGTACGGCGGCGTACACTGGCTCCGATTTCCCCGGTGTCTGCCACTCACACGCAGTAAGGCTCCAGTCCTTAACTGTGCGAGGTACCCTCAGCCACGATCCGTACTGTGACTTGCGAACTATTCGTGTACATGTCAAACATAGCAATGTTCCTGCAGCTACTCGTACCTCTGATGAAATTGGCCCTTTCACGCAGCTGTCTTTCCGTGGTCGTTTAACATTAATCTCGATACGAAGTGAACTTACCAAGGGTTATCGCCTGTGGCACGCCTAAAGCGATTTAGATTATCCGTGCTGTTTGGTTTGATTGTTTATGGTCTTTCTACACGTGACCGCCATAACTAAGATCATGAACTACAGGAATGTAGGAGTATGAATCAGTAAATAAATAGCAAACTGAGGTAGACACGTCAGTAGTGTGTTTACAACCGTGGAAATTGCTTTACTTTTCAGCTGAATCCCATTCGTTCGACAAGGCTTTAAAAGCCTGGAGCTTGAAAATGTTGTGGCAGCGTTTGCATGCTGCTCAAAAATATGAACTGGAAAGATGTATATAGTGCTCATGGCATCAATGAAAAATATAACATATTCATTAATAATGTCAGTACTTTCTTTGGAAACTGTTTTCCTCTAAAAGTAAGCCGTGGTGGACTGGCCGAGCGGTCGAAAGCGCCTCGCTGCATAGCGCGTGGTTGCTCGCTGTCTGAGGTTCGAGTCCTCCCTCGGACATGGGTGTGTGTGTGTGTGTGTGTGTGTGTGTGTGTGTGTGTGTGTGTGTGTGTGTGTGTGTGTTGTTCTTAGGTTAGTTCACCTGCCGGCCGCGGTGGCCGAGGAGACTGAGGTGCTTCAGTCACGGTCTGCACGGCCACTACGGTCGGGGGTTCGAATCCCCCCTCGGGCATGGATATTTGTGCCGTCCTTAGTCTTAGGTAGTTCATAAGTAGTTTGTACGTTTAGGGACTGATGACCCCGTAGTTAAGTCCCATAATCTCTACAAACATTTGAACATTTAGTTTACCTTAGTTTAAGTAGTTTGTAAGACAGATGACCACGCAGTTTGCTGCGATAGATTTACAAACATTTGAACAACATCTCTAAAAGTAATTCAAACAGAAATCTATACTGAAACCATGGATTACACAAGGAATGAAAATTGCATGCTCTTGAGCTGCAACCCTATTTGCTTCCATAAAATGGTGCAACCCACTAGACGGGTGTGCCATAGTGATAGAGAAATACGCGCAGTTTCTTCGAGCATGCAGTGTACCATCCCACAAGGACAGACTGCTTTTGTACGAGCACTTTATTGGTTTTTCTCTTGCCATATCACTTTGCCTGCACTCATTGTCAGAATTATTGGCGTAGGTCCTCTGCCTTCAGTATTTACGTGGAGCATTCGTCTACAGAGCAGTCTCCAAATTGTCTAAACTCGGAAAGCTTCTGCCAGTGAGGGAGAAGGCGAACAAGGGCACTTATTAATGGGTGTGTGATAAATGCTGATGGGAGGTTGAAGACGAGTTTAGTAGCTCCGTCACTGGCGGTCGGCGTGTTGCGCGCCAGAGGACTACAGAGGCGGCGGCGCGGCTGCACAGAGTAACATATACAGAGGAGCAGCCCCCTCTAAACCACTGTCCTACGCTCCCCTTGTAGTTCCGTAAGATGCTAGCAGGTGTCAGGTGTCAGGAGATTCTCGCACGTCAGAGGGTAGCGGGGAGGGGAGGGTGAGGGGAGAGCTCGTGCCGCCTGCCAGGAGGCCACGGCTGTTTCCAGCTTGCTGGCGTTTGAGGGGAGGTGGTGGTGGGGAGAGCTGCTACCTGCCGCCTGCTCTGCCCAGTTTAAAGAGCTGCTTCTGACCGCAGCGCCATCATGGGACATCTTACGGAACTGCTGGAAAGCCTCCCTCCCCACACCCCTGAGCGTAGGACTGGGCCCTTACGGAGGTTTCCCGTCTGTATATATTTGTCTTTGGCGGCGGCCCGCTGGCAGAAACGCGGCTCTGCCCTGAAATTTAGACCCGCGGACCACGCCATCTCCTAGACGACCGCACAATGCAGCGTAACAGCCCTGCGCGCCTCCTCCCTTATTTTTGGTCTCTTTCTCCCACCAGTCGTGAAGGTCACAACGCGGAATGCTACTGCACTCCATTCCATCAAGTATTTATCCGGATGTCGTACGCACCGAGTTCTTTTCGCGCCTTCTTCGTCCTTATTCTATTTTATTGCAATTTCTCATTTTGATCTATAACAGTTAAACAAAAAAATTATATTACACCAGAAAAAAACACGACTATCCCAAATCTTAACACAATCCAGCATGTTCAAATGTTTGTTAAGCTTATGGGACTTAACTAAGGGGTCATCAGTCCCTAAACTTACAAACTATTTATTTACTACCTTATACTAAGGAAGGCACAAATATCCATGCCCGAGGAGGGATTCGAACCCCCGACCGTAGTGGCCGTGCAGACCGTGACACCAGCATGTCCAAAGAACAGGCGCCACATATATATGACTTACTTGACTTGTTTCCTGTACCTACTATGTGGAACATAGGGCATCAACGAACTTCCTCCACCGGACCCTGTTCTGCGCCAGTGTCACATATATATATAACTCATAAAATCTTTTCTATAAGTAGATTAAGTTCAAAGTATATAAACTATACACTGACTCGTTAAATCAGCAAATAACCCAGTAGTAGAGTTATTGTTACCAGAAGAACAAATATGCTCGTCAAAATGGCGTTTGTAGATCTATACAATTACGTAGAAAAACCCGAAGTATGGCATTCAATGGCTAAACATTTAATAATGTATATGAAAAGCTTGTATAATGAATAGCTACTTCACACATTTCATCTAAATAAAATGGGGAAAATTTAGTGAAATGATCAGTTATATAATAATAATTTTCGGAATTTGTCGACTACAGCTGCAGTTCTTAAGTTGGTCTATCATTTTGTGAGAAATGAAAATTTGTGCCGGGCTCGAATCTGGAAGGTACAGTTATCAGTCAGAGAGTAAGACGGAAATTATTATCGAGCACTTGTTTTTAATATTTAGATCGACGATATCCTGTAAAGATAGAAAGATAGGAGCACCACATGGAATTAAGTTTGGTAGGTGATGTGCTTTTCTATGATGATGATGCTTATGTAAAAATACTCGTATTTCAAAGAGTTGTTTATTACATAAGACTTGAAAAGGGCTGAAATTTTGAACTTTCCAATTTTTGACTTAGAATTACTAATGATGGCAATCGCCAAGCTTGAGAAAAGTTTATTTTTGTTGACAGTTTTTAAGAATACGCTTAAATCTCTCTTATTACAGTAAACTTAGCGATAGTAAGTTAGATGGAGCATTTTGGAACTATTCCATCAACAGTCGCCAAACCTACTGGCCGAAGAGACCCAGAAAGATGGAGCCAGTGATGAACTGATGCCGGAGGACACCGAAAGAACGATGAGGGCGATGATGAAAATTTGTTGGATTATAAAGGTTCATAGGCGCAGTAGCTCCATAGTGGAGTCGTGCATTACATGTTCTTTCTTCCCGCGCGGTCTTCCAGAATGAAATGGTAGATGAACAGTATAAAGGTGCCAGAATGAAACTTTCCACTCTGCAGCGGAGTGTACGCTGATATGTAACTTCCTGGCAGATTAAAATTGTGTGCCGGAAACGGGACTCGAACCCTGGGACCTTTGCCTTTCGCGGGCAATCGCTCTACCGCTCTTCATTTTGGAAACATCCCTTAGGCTGTGGCTAAGCCATGTCTCCACCATATCCTTTCTTCCAGGACTGCTAGTCTTGCACGTTTCGCAGGAGAGCTTCTGTGAAGTTTGGAAAATAGGACGCGAGGTACTGGCGGAAGTGAAGTTGTGGAGCGGCATCGTGAGTCGTGTCGGGATAGCTCAGTCGGTAGAGCGCGTGCCCGCGATAGGCAAAGGTCCCAGGTTCGAGTCCCGGTTCCGGCACACAATTTTAATCTGCCAGGAAGTTTCATATCAGCGCACACTCCGCTGCAGAGTGAAGTTGTGGAGCGGCATCGTGAGTCGTGTCGGGATAGCTCAGTCGGTAGAGCGCGTGCCCGCGATAGGCAAAGGTCCCAGGTTCGAGTCCCGGTTCCGGCACACAATTTTAATCTGCCAGGAAGTTTCATATCAGCGCACACTCCGCTGCAGAGTGAAGTTTTATTCTGGGAACATCCCTTAGGCTGTGGCTAAGCCATGTCTCCACCATATCCTTTCTTCCAGGACTGCTAGTCTTGCACGTTTCGCAGGAGAGCTTCTGTGAAGTTTGGAAAGTAGGAGGCGAGGTACTGGCGGAAGTGAAGTTGTGAGGCGGCATCGTGAGTCGTGTCGGGATAGCTCAGTCGGTAGAGCGCGTGCCCGCGACAGGCAAAGGTCCCAGGTTCGAGTCCCGGTTCCGGCACACAATTTTAATCTGCCAGGAAGTTTCAGTATGAAGATGGTTCGATGAACCCTCTGCCAGGCACCTAAATGTTATTTGCAGAGTATACCATGTAGCTGTCGAGTAGGCCGAGATTCCAGTATCATTCTCGCCATCTGGTTTACGTTTCTCCCGGTTTCCCCATTCACACCAAACAATTTTCCGCATTGATCATTTGGCAAGGCCAATTCCTTTCCCCATCTGAAGATAACTAATTACTTCTTCCCAAATAATCTCGTAGTTAAGGAGACTTTATTTTATTTATTTATTTAGTTTTTACGTCAAAGTATATTTGGAATTTAAAATATTTTTTTTGTAAATCGCTCTTGTTAATTAAATACTATAAATAAATCGGATGCCGCGGTGGAGTAGCCGAGCGGTCTAAGGCGCCTAGCTGCGGAGCGCGCGGTTGCTCCCCGAGGAGGTTCGAGTCTTCCCTGGGGCATGGGTGTGTGTGTTGTCTTTAGGTTAGTTTACCTAGGTTTAAGTAGTTTGTAGCTACGGACTGATGACCACGCAGTTTGGTCCGATAGATTTACAAACATTTGAACATTTTTTAAATCGGGTGACCTGACTGTACAATAACAGAGGAGCCTTTATCAGAAGTCAAACTTACTTTTTTTTAACTTATGAATGAGAAGGTTTCGAGCGGTAGGGCTCATGTTAAAAATTCAAAAGTTGCACATTGCAAACTGCTGACTTTACACTGATATGTAAAAGAAAAAAACTTTTGTATTTATGATGAAGGCTCCCCTAGTGAAGCCGAAACCATGGTAAAGCAATTGTTTTAGATTTCCAAACATTTAATTTCAGCTAGGAACGAGAAAAGTGCAGGTGACAGTAAATCAAGGTACGACTATGATGTGGTTTGTTTAATTGCGTGTGTTTCCTAAAAGAAGGTGTTAAAACAGGTCACCGCTAACCTGAATGCCTTGTGCCGCTCCTGTTGACAGCTGTTGTGTTGTATTGCAGAAGTCAGCACCTGTCTACAGGAGCGGCAGAATGCATTGAGGTTGGCGGTGATCTGTTTTAACACCTTCTTTTAGAAAACACACGCAATTAAAGGAACCACATTTTAGCAGTACCTTAATTTACTGTCACCTGCACTTTTCCTGTCCCTAATTGTTTTCATTGGTTTATACAGGAACGGTTAATTAAGGAAAGGGCATATGTTTATTAAAAAGTTTTTTAATTTAATTTTTTTCTTAGTTTTTATTTTATTTATTTACATAATCGCCAGTAGTATCACCACGCGAACCGTGTTCCTTTCCTCCTAACTCCTCTATATTTAGGGAGTAAGTTTACAGTGGTTATACAATCTTCGCGCAATTTCATTTCATTTGAATTGTCTACCAGAGAGTGGTATTCCCTAAGTTTCGTTCACCGCCTGCGACCGTTCACAAGAACCGCAAGGTTACAGACTGGGAGAAAACAAAGAAACGACTTGTACTTGATCCAGTGTAGTGGAACGCTTTTAGAAATCGTAACAGAATGACATGAAGTGGAACAATCATGTGAGATCGACTGCGGTGAAAGCAACCTGAAATCCATGCTGCAAAAGACACTGTGTTACGAAATGTTAGTTCTCCTCTTAGAATAAGGATCACGGAAATACACTCTACTGTTCGGTTCAGTTAATCCGGTGCAAACTTGGGAGTTGGATATGTAGCATATGTAACTCGTCTTGAGCTCGTTTCGAAACAATGTCTCAGTCGGAAATTAAATTGTGCTGTTGACAGGGTCGTTTTCACAGAAGTACTCGTTTTTTACTAAACAGAACCACAGCAGCGGATCACATCGTCTTTTATCGTACCAAGTAGTGGTTGAAGGCAGAAAGAAACATACGGTTGTTTTTGACTTTATGAATCACTGATGTGGGAGTTGGTGCCTATATTCCCAGCTGTGAGAGCAATACAGGG
Organism: Locusta migratoria; assembly: GCA_026315105.1. Lineage (NCBI taxonomy): Eukaryota > Metazoa > Arthropoda > Insecta > Orthoptera > Acrididae > Locusta > Locusta migratoria. The sequence goes on from CM048751.1 coordinate 52,477,962, forward strand.
GACTTACATGTGAGTTTAGTCCCCTCTAAACAACAACAACAACAACAACTTACTTGTGATGCCGTGAGTGTCGGCAGAGAGTTGCGAGCTGGTCGGTGCTGGGCGTGCGCGCTCTTCCCTCCAGCGTCAGCGTCGAAACCACAACAGAGCGAAGAAGAGGTGAATGACGGCATTGTTCGACTAGAAGCCACAGTGAGTAACATGCAAGATTGAGATCGTTTTAGCAGGACTAACTGAGGTAGTCTCTCTTACGTATTCTGGTTTACAGAATTTTATCAATGTCTTCTCGCCGGCCGCGGTGGGCGAGGGGACTGAGGCGCTTCAGTCACGGTCTGCACGGCCACTACGGTCGGGGGTTCGAATCCCCCCTCGGGCATGGATATTTGTGCCGTCCTTAGTTGTAGGTAGTTCATAAGTAGTTTGTAAGTTTAGGGACTGATGACCCCGTAGTTAAGTCCCTTAAGCTTAACAAACATTTGAACTTTTTTTTTTTTCAATGTCTTCTCGAAGTCACAATTAATTGCGTCTATCAGTATTCCTTTTTCACGGAAGCAGGGTAGCATTTTACGATACGAAAGACTGAGATCAGAGCTATTACTGTAATGTGACTATCATTCATGTCAATATTGAAATTATAGTACTACCGTGACGGACCAAGAGATGGATACAGTAAGCAGATTCAGACAGATGTAGGTTGCCGTTCTTATGTGAAGATGAAGAGGCTTGATCAGGATAGGGTATTGTGGAGAGCTGCATCAAACCAGTCCAAACCAGTCTCCGGACTGAAGACCACAACAACAAGACCGTGACTAATGATTGACATTAGCGCTAACAATTTCTATCTCGTTTTGTTCAGTAAGGAGTAGAAGAGAATGAGTACGGTATAAATAGTTGTAAGGTTTTTTATATATATTCTGTCGTGGGGACTCACTTGTAACAGTCTCTCATGCAAATTAATATTTAATACGCAAATTATTACTTGATATGAAAATTACTATTTGATATGCAAATGAAGACTAATAGTAATCCGAACATTTATTTAAGTTATGAAATCAGAGTAATTGGCTCACTACTATGTTTTCCTAAACATAGAAAAAATAATCCTGTACTATCTGAGCACAGTGGCGTTCTGAAGTCACTCGATAAAGTATGTATTTATTTAACTCAATTCCAACACATTATCAGCAAGTCAATGCACATATGAAAATGTCCAATCTCTGTCTTTCAAAATAAAATAATCAGTCCACACAACAAACTTTATGACTTATTTTGTTAATTGATTGTTTATTTTCTCCTGAAAAATAGTGATAGGGATTTACTGAATTACGATAGTCGACACAGAGATCTGTTGAGAGTAGATTTCATTATGAAATAATTACGAAGACCCTACCATTGCATAATACAAAATAACAGATGCCAGAATCACACAAAAAATAGATTTACATTACTATCTAACCATACGCTAAACAATTCACAAATAGAAATAAGTACCAACGTTTCTTTTTATCGGACTGGCTATAAAAATGGGGAATTCCTACCATTTATAGAAGTGGATCTAATCTCCACTGAAGAATGTGCCGAGACCTGATGGGAACAGTGACACACGCAAACCGTACGGATGTGCCCCACTACAGATGCTAATTATGAAGTGCTGCACTGACTACGAATGGCTGTAGCAATTGCTGTCGTCACATTATCCATCAGGCATATGTGGAAACCCGGCAGTGTGCAATCGTGAGCTGTAAATCTCGCCCACAAAATTAAATACATTTCGCGCTGCTAAGCAAATTGAAATGTTCAAATGTTTGTATAGTCTATGGGACTTAAGTATGGGGTCATCAGTCCCTAAACTTACAAACTACTTACGAACTAGGACGGCACAAATATCCATGCCCGAGGGGGGATTCGAACCCCCGACCGTAGTGGCCGTGCAGACCGTGACTGGAGCGCCTCAGTCCCCTCGGCCACCGCTGCCGGCGCTCTGCTAAGCAGCAACGATATTTAATTTTTTAAACTCCAGCCACTGTTAACCAAAAGTTTCAAATGTTTGTTAAGCTTATGTGACTTAACTACGGGGTTATCAGTCCCTAAACTTACAAACTACTTATCAACTAGCTTATCCTAAGGACGGCACAAGTATCCATGCCCGAGGGGGGATTCGAACCCCCAACCGCACTGTTAACCCGGAGGGATCACAGTCACAGACGAAACTTTCTGAATTGGCTGAGTATAAATACACGGGTTTCAGTTTCACACTGTGTCCCCAGAGCGGAAGAGTTTTCGTCACTAATGTGTCGGTGCACTGCTGTTGTGAACAGCTGAAATATTTCAATGCTCAGCAACAAATTAGGCGATCAAGCGTGAAGTGCGAAGTGTCTATCACACCTACACAATGCACCGCCCCTCTCATTCGGCAAACAAACCTCAGAGTGCTCTTAATGGGTTAACCAATGAAAACTCTAGTTCTGATAATGAATCTTCAAACCTGTAAGCGTAAAATTTCTCAGCCAGCAGCAGATCGATTGCGCGCAACGGCAAGCACCGCCCCCGAGAGCTGATTCTCGCGGGGTGAGGCCATCACTGCATGCTGGTGTCTCACCACTAGTCTGGCGCCACATTTCAGTACCGTCGGCGTGGAAACCGCGCAACGTCGAATGCCCCGCCGTCTGTTTACTCGTGGAACGGACGTCCCTAGGCTGACAGTTCGGAACGCAGCCATCAGACGCCAGGCAACAGCGCTCTCGCCGGCTGCGCCAACAAATGCCTTTGAACGCCACTCTCTCCAGAGTTCTGCGAAAAACTCACAGCCACGTGAACGTTCCGAGGTTACCTCTGACGTGGCAAGTTGACGCAGTATCCCATAACAGCTCGCTCTGGTCTAAATAGCTGTTTTCGTTCCTGCCACAATAATCTTGTAGCCGGCCGCGGTGGCCGAGGAGACTGAGGCGCTCCAGTCACGGTCTGCACGGCCACTATGGTCGGGGGTTCGAATCCCCCCTCGGGCATGGATATTTGTGCCGTCCTAGCTCGTAAGTAGTTCATAAGTAGTTTGTAAGTTTAGGGACTGATGACATGTGTTCATGTGTTTGTTAAGCTTATGGGACTTAACTACGGGGTCATCAGTCCCTAAACTTACAAACTACTTACGAAGTACTTACAAACTAGGACGGCACAAATATCCATGCCCGAGGGGGGATTCGAACCCCCGACCGTAGTGGCCATGCTGAACGTGACTGGAGCGCCTCAGTCACCTCGGCCACCGCGGCCGGCGGACTGATGACCCCGTAGTTAAGTCCCATAAGATTTACAAACAATTTGAACAATAATCTTGTGAAATTCGTACCCGTGATATTTCAATATCCAAACCTCCCATCAACTATCTCCCAACCAATAAATAACATGTGAAATCAAAATAAGGAACAAAATATGCTAAAAACTACTTTTCCTAACATCTACATAAAAATAAAATAGCGCGAACAGAGGAAAAAAAAGTCACAAAAAATTCCACCACTTCTCGTAGTAAATTATGTTGATCATCGACGAAAAAACATTGGCAGGATGCCAGAGGTGTACACCAACTTTGGAGGAAATGCAACTGCAAAATAAGAGAGTCAAACTAATGACAACTATCATATTTTTGATGTGGTTCTTCTGTTTCTTCCGGCATATTTCTTGATAGGACAGTCCACGGGTGTACTGAAGCAGCTGATGAGATATTGTTTCTTGTGCGAATTTCGATGGCCTTTGTAACGACTTTGTGCCAGTAATTGTACCACAATTTCGGTAGACTACAGTCTCTGAAATGTATTTATTTGCACCGGTAGTTGGAGTTGCGCACCTGCAGTATAGTCGCCCCCGTTATCTGTGACCTGTTGTCAGATTTTGGGAAGGCGCCGTATTTGATTTGCATCTGTATTTTTGTAGCGACCGCCGACGGTGATGTCGCCCCTGGATACCTCGCTGTGCTTCTCTAGCAGAGGCGGCAGTTCAGACGGGCGTCACAGGGTGCCCCACTGCCCGCGGGACGCAACTATACGCCAGTATCACTCACATCGGGCAGCTGCAGAGTTTTATGTTGGACCACTGTGTCATTTCTGGAGACGGGAAATCTCCTCTGTAGCAATCAACACGGTTTCCGAGAGCAACCATCATGACTCGCGCTGTCCGTCGACAAGATGCAGGAGGCAGTAGACCAGCAGGCACCTTGTTTCTCGACTTCCGGAAGGCGTTCCATACTGTTCTGCAACGTCGCCTGGTGTTCCAAGTGCGAGCATACGCAATATCTGACCAACTGTGGACTGAGGTGTCGATAGCTAACAGAACGCAGCACGTCACTCTCCCAGCGCAGTGTTACAGCGCCATTACTTTTCACAATATATATATATATATATATATATATATATATATATATATATATATATATATATAAACGTCAATAAGTTGAGTTTCAACATAGACAAGTATAATGTGCTCCTTTTGCATAGAAAGAAAGATCCGTCATAATATAACTAATCAATAGCAGGACAAACACTTCCTCAAAATATCTGCGATTAGATATAGGGGCGATTTGAAATAGAACGTGCAAATAAAAGCTGTCCTGTGTGAGGTGGATGCCAGACTGACATTCATTGGGAGAATCCTCAGGAAGTGCAGTCCGCCGACAAAGGAAGCAGCTTACAAAACTCTCGTCCGACCAGCGATTACATATTGCTCATCAGTGTGGGATTGGTTCGAGGTGGGGTTAATATAGTTCATAGAGGAGATCTAACGGAGAGCATCACGGTTCATTTAGTAAGTTCGAGAGTGTCACGGAGATGATCAGGAAACTCCAATGTCAGGCGCTGCAAGAGAGACGTTTTGTATCGCGGTACGGCCTTCTGTCAAAATGCCGAGAGCGTAAATTTCATAAAAAGTCGACCAATATATTGCTTTTCTACGTACATCTCGCGAAGATTAGAGCGATTAGGGCCGTACGGAGTCACGCAGGCAGTCAGTTTTCGCTGGAACAGGCGGAGGGGGCGACAACGGAACACGTGGTGAGTTGGCTTGCGGAGTATTGGCGTGTTGCATTCCATGAAATATCGTTGCAGTGTCGTCGAATGATATAATTGATTCTGCGCTATATGTCAATATTGTATGCGAATAAAGTTAGTATTGAAGACGTAATAAATCGAAATTCATAAGTGATAGGGCGGTTTTCATCATCCACATTGTTTAAGACGTTGCTCTTTATAAACTGTGTGTCAAACTGTTGTATAATTTCGAAGGTACGTTCAGTGATATATATCTTTATTGTCTGCAAGTCCGCGTCCGTAGTCAAGTGTATAGCGCGGAAGAGTGCCACTCAGGGGTGTCGGGTGATATTCCCAGCCGCGGTGGAGTAGCCGAGCGGTGTAAGGTGTCTCGCTGCGGAGTGCGCGGTTGCTCGCCGTGGAGGTTCGAGTCCTCCCTGAGGCATGTGTGTGTGTGTGTGTTTTTTTTTTTTTTGTCCTTAGGTTAGTTTACCTAGGTTTAAGTAGTTTGTAAGCTACGGACTGATGACCACGTAGTTTGGTCCGATAGATTTACAAACATTTGGACATTTTGGTTCTATTCCCGGTCGGGTCGTATACTGTGTGTGTTCGGTAATTTCATCGTCATCTATGCGTAAGTCGTTCTAGTGGCGTCAGCTGAAGAATTAATTACACCACGCGTACCGAACACGACCGCAGCCGTCTAACGGCAGAAAATGCCACACTAGCATCATCATCATCATCAGCAGCAGCGCAGCAGCAGCATTGTCTGTGAAATTTGCTGCAAGTACAGTTAAAAATAAATTGCAATATCATGCCGAATGCCGTAGTTGTACTATACTAGCAGCGAAAAAGTAGTAAGCGCTAAACATCTTTCCTTTCTTCATTTTTCTGGATTCCTGAGCGAGGAAACGTAAATGTTTTAAATTATGTGAAGTTTGTTGCATGTCACTAAGTACTCTCATTCTGAAATAGTGAATAAAATTTCGCTATTTACTAGTCGCATTATGCACAGTTTTCACTGTGCTAGAGGTTTGTACCTCAGTAACGTCTACATAAATACTCTGCTAGTCACGTTGAAGTGCATGGCAGAGGGTGACGGTTTGTTCCTGGCCGTAAAGAACATTTGTACTGCCGCGGTGGAGTAGCCGAGCGGTGTAAAGCGTCTAGGTGCGGAGCGCGCGGTTGTTCGCCGTGGAGGTTCGAGTCCTCCCTGGGGCATAGGTGTGTGTGTTGTCCTTAGGTTAGTTTACCTATGTTTAAGTAGTTTGTAAGTTACGGACTGATGACCACGCAGTTTGGTCCGATAGATTTACAAAACATTTGAACATTTGTACTAAATTCGGTAGTGATCGCTGCATTAGTTTAGGAGGAGAAGAGATTATCGTACGGCCTCGTTGACCACAAGACCCTGTCTGTGGTTGCTGGGCGGCGAAGTGGAAGTATTTTGATTTGACGCCACGTGGGCGACGTACCTGTCGACTATGATGACAATGACAACATGCAGGGAATCGAATCGTGGTAGTCAGTATAATGTTCCAGCCAGGCCATTAATTTTTGAGATTAACAAATTTACAGAAGGAAGTGGTTTGAAGTTAGAGGCTATGAAAGATCCCAATCAGTAAATTACGGGGAAAAATTTTTGGAAAAATTATTACATGCATTTAAATGAAATAGCAAGCTAATTAACGGTGGAGTGTTGTGCAGGCAGAACATTACAAAAAGAATCGACGAGCAGTTACCTTTAACAATAGATCCATCGGTGGTTGAAATTTGGCTGTAAATGAAATTTTAATAATATGATAACCACTCGCCGAACAGTGGATGGCAGTTCGTGAATATCAAACTACGATTCGTGTAACAAACCGTAAAGTAAGATAAGTGACATGATATAAATCGGATAGGAATATTACGTAAGTCAAACACATCGGACTTCTAAAAATTCACAAGAAAATCGACTGCAGATTCTATTGCCGGTAAATGATAATATTATGGAATAAATTTTGAAACAAGAGTGGCAGGCTACACGAAATATCACCATTCAATATTAACCAAAAAAACTGTGCCATCCATTGTTGCGGTGATTCAACAAGGCTGAAAAAGACATCATGGGCGGAGGGAGGATAGGGCAAAATTATTAATAAATATTCATAAGTGCGAATTTAAGTGAGAGGTGGGGTTTATTTATAAATTTAAGATACGCGCACAGCACATATATTTACCTGAATGTACATAATAGGGGCCACATAAAAATAATAAAGTACAGCTCCCGTCTACAAGATGCTATCGCTACGAAGTACCAAGCAAGAGTGTCTTCTTTCTTACAAAAAAATTGAAAGTGTTGTTCCTAAATTTTCTTTCTCTGACTTTCATAGATAATTATTTTAACATGCCGAAATAATATAAAAATACAAAATGTTCTCTGATAATATCGTGGAAAGGAAACCATCCATTCATACTCACATATACACGTGTCAGATTTCATAGTCATCAGTTACAGCATATTGCAACGTACCGTTACTATGCACCATACGCCGACTTGCTGTTTATAAAAACCCAGTCCTCCAAAACTTGCACGAGCGAAGCCGGCCGCGGTGCCCGAAGGTCTGCACGGCCACTACGGTCGGGAGTTCGAATCCCCCCTCGGGCATGGATATTTGTGCCGTCTTTAGTTGTAGCTAGTTCATACGTAGTTTGTAAGTTTAGGGGCTGATGACCCCGTAGTTAAGTCCCATAAGCTCTACAAACATTTGAACATTATATGAGCGACGCTGTCTTCCGATCTGAGGAGTCGGATCAGATGAAGACGTGAAACATTGACGCGTAACTGTCTAGAAAGTCATTATTTATGTCGTTATATTTCGTCACCTATTTGTCACAGGCGGTTCTTACCCGCAGAGCTATTACTTCCTGAGAATGGCGAATATGTCAAGTATGGTTGAAAGAGGTCCATTATAGTTTCGGAGGAGTTGTGGAAGGCACACACACACACAGATTGTATAATGTTTATAGGTGTAGTTCCTTGAGTTTTCGTGTTGGCGTGTTAAAGTAATGATGAGAGAAGAAACCAGACGGGGCGGCAGCGGCTAGCAGCGTGTGTGGGCGGTCGGCGCGGCGGCGCGCTGCAGAACGCCTGCTGCGCAGACTGGGCGAGGCGGTGGGCCGGCGCGCCACCTGTTGGCGGTTGCGTAAGGCCGCCAGGCCGGCCAATGGGCGCCACGCCTGTCTCTGCCTCCTCCCAGCGGCTGGCGCCGCCCAGCCAGCCAGCTACCACTGCCAATTATCAACTGATGGCCACAAATTCATTCTTTCAGGACAATACGCGCATTAGCGACGCCAAGAAATAACGTTACTCCATTACCAAGAAATTCTGATTTCCGTCGCGCGGTCTGAGGCGGATTGCCCGGCCGCTCCCGTCTGAGTTTCCAGTCGTCAACATTACGTTTTACAAGTCGAGCAACTGAGGACCGTGGCTGTCGGCCGGACCTAGCTGTTGAGCGCCCTGAAACACCGACCGCCGCACAGTGGTATAGATTTCACAAAAGTTGGCATAGAAAAAAACTTTAGATTTGAACGAAAATTGGTATACAGGGGTTATTGAGGCCGCTGATTACGAATTTCGTATTAAAATTTCCAAATTCTTAATATCAGATTCAATATGGCTGACCTCTTCATTGAAAATTTTGGGATTTTTTCTTAATCCGTATATAATTATCTTTGAGGTTTCTGATTACGAATACTATATAATGATTTCTAATTTAGAAGTGGGAAATCACGATTATAATATAACAATTACAAAAGAAAACTAGTTTGTTTATCTTTGGTTTTTATTTTGGAATTTTTTGAAGTACTAGCTGTTGGTAGTAATATGTACAATTAAAAAAATTGTAACGAGGAAAACACAATAAAAATCAGTCGCTCTCACTGTCAATATCGGGATAATTATCGTTTTCGAAATCAAAATCAGTATCATGTTTATCAGAAACTTCTAGAAAATTTTCGGACTCAAAAAAATCAAATGTTTGTAAATCTATCGGACCAAACTGCTTGGTCATCAGTCCGTAGACTACTTAAACTAAGGTAAACTATCCTAAGGACAACACACACACACACACACACACACACACACACACACACACAATTATACATGCCCCAGGGAGGACTCGAACTTCCGACGGCGAGCAAACGCGCGCTCCGCAGCGAGGCGCCTTAGATCGCCGCGAACACTTTTGATTCCCCCTGCTGGCCTCGTGGTGGCTCCCGCGACAGACCTGTTCCTCTCTCGCCGCCTGATACCGCCTTCACCTATGAAAACCCCCACTTCCTTTAACCACGCTACACGGCTGCCTACACGCACGGGTTTTGTTTTGTGCGCATCGGTAGCCAAGTCCGTTCCGAATTACGTAAGTTTAAATTCATCTCCTTGTACAATTAATATTAAAATGAATGTTTCCATTTTGGTGTTCGCGTATTTATGTAACACTGCCAAGTCGCTTGCTCCGTTCGAAACAATATTATTCGCATTCTGTGACATTAAAATAACCTGCCGGCCACCCAGAAACATCTAGAATGACCGAAGATACCGGGCAGGACACCTGCCACTTCTCAGTACGTCTCCCCTCCACTTCTGTCCATCTATTCACTCCCATCTCCTTTTTCCCCTCTCTCGGCCCATCTCTTCCAGTTTATCGCCCTTTCCCTCTCTGTTCATTCCGCCTCTTCAATTCATCTCCTCTCCGCCACCATCCCTTCAAACTCACATATAAATCTGTCACATTTCACAGTCATCAGTTATAGCATATTGCAACGTACTGTTACTATGCACCATACGCCGACTTGCTGTTTATAAAAACCCAGTCCTTCAAAACTTGCACGAGCGAACTTTCTAAGCCGGCCGCGGTGCCCGAAGAGACTGCGGCGCTTCACACACGGTCTGCACGGCCACTACGGTCGGGAGTTCGAATCCCCCCTCGGGCATGGATATTTGTGCCGTCTTTAGTTGTAGCTAGTTCATACGTAGTTTGTAAGCTTAGGGACTGATCACCCCGTAGTTAAGTCCCATAAGCTCTACAAACATTTGAACATTTGATTTTGAACTTTCTAATAACGTAAAATCGGTGTCAACGCCTGCTGTTGTTTTCATCAGATCAGATGTACTTTTCGTTCCAGTAGATCCACACTGATAAGATGCTCTTGGAATAGGCAACGTCTTCACATTAAACACATACAAAATGAGAGCACGAGTGTTAATAATGTACATTACACAGATCCCAAATGTAATTCCCTTGTCAATATGGAATTGATCAGAAAAAACAATATCTTAATAGTATTTACATTTTAAAGGACATAAAACTTATTACTATGTAATAAATGTTGATTATGATAATTTAGCCCTTATTTACAATGATCACATTTCTGCACAAAAATAGTACTAAAGTCAGACTGAACACAATATTCACATCTGTGAATATTATACACAATCTAATATATATATAAAGCAGAGTGTCCGTATGTTTGTGTACGTGTTGCATACAAATCTACGGTTTTGATCCAATATTTTTCAAATTTTGTACACGTAAGCTTCAGTCCATGAGGACGGTCGCCGTAAGTATAAGAATCACGTACAATACATAGTTCATGAGATATGACGTCATAAACAACAAAATGCGCGAAGAAATTCTGCATTTAGCGACAATGCTGCTCATTTTCTTCTAAACCACTGGACTTCTTTCAACCAAATTTGTTACACACATTACTTACCGTGAGGTAACAATTTCTGAAGGGTTAATAATCACATATGACACATGGTTCAGAAGATATCACGCCATAAACAGGCACTTAAATGTGATTTTCAGAGTATCCCATGTAGATGTAGGAGTCGCAAAAAAAACTGCCACATAATTGGACGAGACTTCATAAATACGCTATATGAGAATAAGTTCAAACCTTTATTAAACTTTTTCTCGCTGAGAACCATAGCAAAATGATGAAAGAAAAAAGTTTATCGCTTGCTACTTTTCCGCTGTTTATGGCGTAAAACTACGGCAACCGGTATGACGTTACAATTTATAATTTGTACACTACAAATTGTAGTTGCAGGAAATTTTACAGACAGTATACATGCACATAGTTGAGTGTACCTTCTAAATTGTATCACATTCCAACACATAGTTCATGAGATACGACCATATAAACACTAACGTTCTTGGAAAACCTCCCCATCACGCACCATGTTTTAATTTATTACTTCTTTACTATTAATTCTATTCTCAAGAGATTTTAGACATGCAGCCCTTATACAAATGAATATATACCTGAAAATGGCAGGAATAAATAAATACACTCCTGGCCATTAAAATTGCTACACTACGTGCTACAGACGCGAAATTTAACCGCTGTGATATGCAAATGATTAGCTTTTCAGAGAATTCACACAAGGTTGGCGCCGTTGGCGACACCTACAACGTGCTGACATGAGGAAAGTTTCCAACTCATTTCTCATACACAAACAGCAGTTGAAAGGCGTTGCTTCGTGCAACGTTGTTGTGAAGCATCGTGTAAGGAGTAGAAATGCGTACCATCACGTTTCCGTTTTGATAAATGTCGGATTGTAGCCTATCGCGATTACGATTTATCGTATCGCGATATTGCTGCTCGGGATCCAATGACTGGAATCGGTGGGTTTAGGAGGGCAATACGAAACGCCGTGCTGGATCCCAACGGCATCGTATCACTAGCAGTCGAGATGACAGGCATCTTATCCGCATGGCTGTAACGGATCGTGCAGCCACGTCTCGATCTCTGAGTCAACAGATGGAGACGTTTGCAAAACAACAACCATCTGCACGAACAGTGCGACGACGTTTGCAGCAGTATGGACTATCAGCTCGAAAACCATCGTTGCGGCTACCCTTGACGTTGCATCACAGACAGCAGCACCTGCGATTGGTGTACGCAACGACGAAGCTGGGTGTACGAATGGCAAAACGGCATACTGGCGTATCACCTGGCGTGTTGGTATGGGGTGCCATTGGTTACATGTCTCGGTCACCTTTTGTTCGCATCGACGGCACTTTGAACAGTAGCCGTAACATTTCAGATGTGTTACGATCTGTGGCTCTACTCTTTATTCGATCTCGGCGAAACCCTACATTTCAGCATGATAATGCACGACCGCATGTTGCAGGTCCTGTACGGGCCTTTCTGTATACGGAAAATGTTCGACTGCTGCCCTAGCCAGCACATTCTCCAATTGAAAACATCTGCTCAATGGTGGCCGAGCAACTGGATCGTCACAATACGCCAGTCACTACTCTTGATGAACTGTGGTATCGTGTTGAAGCTACATGGACATCTGTACCTGTACACGCCATCCACGCTCTGTTTGACTCAGTGCGCAGGCGTATCAAGGCCATTATTACGACCAGAGGTGGTTGTGCTGGGTACTGATTTCTAAGGATGTATGCACCCAAATTACGTGTAAATGTAATCACATGTCAGTTTCAGTATAACACATTTGTTCAATGAATACCCGTTTATCATCTGAATTTCTTCTTGGTGTAGCAATTTTAATGGCCAGTAGTGTAAATACCTGGGCAACGCCCCTTTTTCATCTAGTCTTTATATATAACGCAGAGTGTCCGTATGTTTGTGTGTACGTATTGCATACAAATCTACAGTTTTGTTCCAATCTTTATGAAATTTTGCTCGCGTTTGCTTCAATCCAGGAGGACCGTCACCGTAAGTGTAAAAGTCACGTGCAACACACAGTTCACGAGATATGACTTCATGAGGTACCAATTCTGTAATGGTAAGACCCGCATACGACACATGATTCAGGAGATACATCACAAACAATAGGAGTTGAGAGAAACTGACACGCAATGCGACGAGACTTTGTGAATACAGTGTATGAGAACAAGATTACTTAGCGACTTGCAACAAGTTTTAAACATAATTTCAGACCTGTATTGAACTGTTTCTGGCTGACAACTATAGCAAAATTATGAAAGAAAAAAAAGTTTCTCGCTTACAGCTTTTCCGCTTTTCATGGACTAAAACTACGGCATTCGTTTTGACATTACAATTTATAATTTCTACACTACAAATTGTAGCCGCAGAAAATTTTACAGACAGTATACACACACATTGTTGAATGTACCTTCTAAATTGTATCACAGTACGACACGTAATGCATGAGATAAGATCTCATAAACATTAACGTTTATGGGAAACCGCCCCATCATGCACAAAGTTTTAATCTATTACTTCTTTACTACTAATTGTATTCCCAAGAGATTTTGCAGACATACAGCACATATACAAATGAATATATACCTCAAAAAGTATGCAGTTGTACAACATATAATTCAATAAATATGAGATCGTACGCATTTTTTATGTAATTTGTATTTTGATTACTATCTTTTTTGTTTGGATACTGCACTTATAATTTTGTACATTGTTATATATTCTCCGATAAATATAACTTGTTTTTAGATAAAAGGAGATGGACAGAGAGAGAGAAGGAATAGGAGAAGTACTAACTTAGGACCGGAATAAATAAATAAATACTCGGATAACGCCGGGTTTTTAGCTATTAACATATGTATACCACTTCTGCTAAGAAATTCATCAGTGGAGTAGAAGGAGTTGGCCACGAAACAACCCTTAGACTCTTTTCAAACTGAACTTCATTGTGAGTCAAATTATTTATGGCAGGTGGTATGTTATTGAAAAGTGTATTGCTGAATAGTGAACACCTTTCTGAGCCAGAGTAAGTTACTTTAAATCTTTGTAAAACATATTCGTTTTTCTAGTAGGCTACTGATCCCATGACCTGAGCTATTGGTTTAAAAAGAAGATAAAATGATACATTTCATTAGTGGATAAATGTATCGGGAAGCAGTAGTTCTTCTGACGATCAACATTTCTATAAGATCGGAATAAAACTGTGCAAATGCTTCTAAGTCTATAATTGAATTACCCTCCGCCATCCATGATACGAAATTTTATATAGAGACTGAACGTCCTCACGTTTTGATAACTTGTGTGAATTACAAACAAAACCAGTTTATAGTTGCTCTCCGATAATAATGTTGCTATTGAATTTGGCGGTATGTGCAAATATTTGTTGATTTATGGTTAGAGCATAGAAATGTGAATTTGATAACAGTTCGCTACATTGCCTATTTTTGGTGTAAAACTTGGGTACTGTAGACGAAAATAACTGTTCCATGTATTAAGCTTTCATTCTTCTTGTTTATAATCTGTTCATCACGATGTTAAGAGTTCCCTTAAGAAAATAAATTTTAGTTTATTTGTTGTATTTATTGTAGAAATGAATTTTCCGTGTGACGTCGTTGTGGATTTAATTAAGCCGGGATTTAATTATTTTTTTTGATTATTGAAGGTTCTAGGATTCATTTATTATTTTGAAGTATCACATATTTGTTGCGATTCTTCAATAATGCAATTTCTGTAGCCGCCGATTTACGGTGTGTTCATAGAGTGTTAGAAGGGTATATGGAAAAAAATTCGAAGTGATAGCAAAGGTTTTTGCTGTAGAATTGGGTATTGCGTATTGTACATTTGAGTAAAAACACATTGTATGCCTTGCAATTTTACTTTGAGGCACGGTTTGTTCGTGACATACCTGCAGCACTAACCCTGTTCTCTAATCATGCAACTTCCGTTTTACTGCCGATTTTTGTAGACACCGTACATTGTTTCCATTATTCATCTTATCATCCCGATTGTCATGTACTGTCTTCAGCCATCAGTTCAAACTGAAAATTTGTTGGTCATAATCTGCTTGTGCAGAATTTTTACTGTCATTGAGAAACGATAATATTTTGCCTGATGTTGTGGTCTTGGTAACTGACTGTCTAAGACCGTTCGGTTTTATTTTTAACAGAGTTTCCAGGTTTTTTCCCCCCTTCTTCTATACAAGGCAAATGTGAAGTGGATTCGCAGAGATGTTCGCTTTTCCCGCCCTACCATTCCGCCACAGGAAGATGTCCCGACCTATCCGTTGCCTCCTGCGGGTGGGAAGAAAGTTTCCTCGATTTCCTCCTCTTTTTCGCGTGCGTCGGCGGTTACGCATTCAGCGTCTTTTTCCATCATTTGCGTAGCAACTAAGCTGCGATAGCGTGTGGAAGCTGCGTTCACGTAGTCTTATTGCGACGGAAAACTGAATAACTAGAAGGCAGTCCAGTTTTAGAGGTGGGCAGTTTTAGCGTCGCGTATGAAAGGCGGGCCGCTTTACGATGCCGCCCACGAGCGGCTAATGGGGCCGTTGGCGAGTTGTAAGGCGTGTCCTGTACAGCTCACAGACCGCGAAGGAAATCGGCGCAGACTTTTGCAGTACACCGTACCAGCATTGCCAAGAGATTTAAGGTCTCACTTCAAAATTAAACCAGACAACAGTATACAATGGTGTCTAAAATTGAAGCAACAAATGGAAGTTTTTGGTGGTTGTGTTTATTTTACCACAAAACAGCGTCAACAGGTGATAGTAAGGTAGAAACAAAGTCAAGAAATACATAATAGAAACAAATGCAACAATTATAGGCATAAGATTTTTTTCGCCTTTTCTTTTCAACTTAAGGGCTTTGCATACACACATTCTGAGAGGCGATTAGTGTGCTCAGCTCTGACTGATAAGGATGGAGCGTGCTGCGAATAAAGTTGTCTTTCTCGCATTGAGGCGATAAACGCCCATCCTTCTTGCAGAGCTGGGTGCACGACTTGTTTGACGCTTCGAAGTCTCTGCGGGTTTTCTGCCGGATAATAAAATCAAACCGATTGAATATTTCGACGGTACAGCTGTCCGACATCTTCAGGAAACTGCTGCTGCTGAGTCCCGCTGAATACTGGTGCAAGATCGAAGTCGCGCGTCCTATAGAGGCGTCGGTCGCGTGCACGGCGCATGCGCCGCCGTCACAGTTGCTACCTCCTGGACAGGGCTGGTGGCGCCGCCCGTGGATTGAATCAGTCTCATGTGCTGGAATCCGGGTGGAACATTGCAATTTGATATTATTTAATAATGGATTCCATGTTCTACTAAGAAGAAATCCCATGTGCCGGCCGCGGTGGCCGAGGGGACTAAGGCGCTCCAGTCACGGTCTGCTTGGCTACTACGGTCGGGGGTTCCAATCCCCCCTCGGGCATGGATATTTGTGCCGTCCTAGTTCGTAAGTAGTTCATAAGTAGTTTGTAAGTTTAGGGACTGATGACCCCATAGTTAAGTCCCATAGACTATACAAACATTTGAACATTTGAAATCCCATGTCTCTATTAGATTGTCCGTCACCCTGATTTCAATGGCTTCTCTGTAAACACTGTTCCAGAAACCGGTGGTATTGGTTACTACGCTGATGTAAAGCAACCCTTCTGAGTCGTGCATTCTGTATGGGATTCAGATCCCAACAGCGAGCAAGCCACACATCCGTGCAGTATCTTCTACCAGGCAGCGATTAAACCTTGTCAATTGACTCGGTTAACCTTGGCGATCGACCCGTGCAATATCATACTCAACATAATTCCTACCCATACGCCTAGACGTCTACCTGTTTACAAAATGTTTAGGTTCGAAATCGTGTTCCACATTCCTCTGAAACGCAAATCCGCCGAGAATCACTCTGCAGGGAACTGGCCGCAGCGTTCGGCCGTTAAGGTAGTACGTAGGTGGCTTAAGTGCAGACGCGCCTTTCGGTGAGGCCGCCATGCCTCGGTACACGTCTACCAGTGGATACTGCGAGGTGCCGCGGTGGAGTAGCTGAGCGGTCGAAAGCGTCTCACTGCGGAGCGCGCGGTTCCTCGCCTTGTCCTTATGTTAGTTTACCTAGGTTTAAGTAGTTTGTAAGCTACGGACTGATGACCGCGCAGTTCGGTCCGATAGATTTACAGACAGTTGAACATTTTTACTGCGAGGTCAGATGCAGTACTGCGGTTGAGCCGATGTGCTCCTGCAGCGCTGTCGTTCTCGTGTCACGTGTTGTCGGCTTGGACTTGGGATACAGTTGCCGCCCATATGAACTGCCGCCATATCCAATAAAGAAGCGAACGATTCAAGTGAAGCGGTCAGGTTGTGCAGCTCGCACACTTGCCACGGCTCTGGACCGCAGAGCGCCTGGCAGGCGCCTTCTCTGTGTGAGAGTGTACACGTCGGCAGTGGCTGTGAGCTCTTCTTTCTTTTTTTTATTTTTTTTTTATTTTGTACAACTTATGGGACTTAACTACGGGGTCATCAGTCCCTAAGCTTACAAACTATTTATGAACTAGCTAAGACTAAAGACGGCAAAAATATCCATGCCCGAGGGGGGATTCGAAGCCCCGACCGTAGTGGCCGTGCTGACCGTCACTGGAGCGCCTCAGTCACCTCGGCCACCGCGGCCGGCGAGCTCTTCTTCTGCACGGATGTGCGCTGCTCTGGACGCGATCTTCCTAGCGGAACACTGCTGTGCCAAGGACGCCTTCTGACTGATTATGGCACGAATTTGACACGGGACGGAAAATAGCGGTTTTTTGCTTTACTTTTCGATACCAATGTACATTGCTGAAGTTAGTGATAACAACCCCCCCCCCCCCCAAAATTGTAAACTACTAAAGAAGAATATACTCGTAATGTAATGTCAATGTCGTTTGGGTTTCTATAACAGTGCGACGTTTCTGGAAATTAAATCACAGCGTAAAAGGATTCTCGTTTCTGACATCGTGGGAGAGGGTCTATAATTTTTTCTATGTACAAATAAAAGGTCAAGCCTTCGAGATATGCTTTGAACCTGCGCGTAGACCATTTGATTCGTGAAGCTGACTGACATTTTAAAGAAATCAATGGAGAAACATAAGCTCCCGCCGTTGTTAACACTGGTCCTTGAGATTGGAGCCGCGGTGGAGTAGCCGAGCGGTCTAAAGCGTCTCGCTGCGGAGCGCGCGGTTGCTCGCCGTGGAGGTTCGAGTCCTCCCTGGGGCATGGGTGTGTGTGTTTGTCCTTAGGTTAGTTTACCAAGGTTTAAGTAGATTGTAAGCTATGGACTGATGACCACGCAGTTTGCTGGGGCATGGGTGTGTGTGTTTGTCCTTAGGTTAGTTTACCAAGGTTTAAGTAGTTTGTAAGCTACGGACTGATGACCACGCAGTTTGGTCCGACAGATCTACAAACATTTGAACATTTTTTTAGATTGGAGACGTGGAAATTCAGCCACGGTGGTACAAAAGTACTTCTGTTGCAGATGTGAATATCATGCTGTGTTATCGTCGGCCGCGGTGGCCGAGGGGACTGAGGCGCTCCAGTCACGGTCTGCATGGCCACTACGGTCGGAGTTCGAATCCCCCTCTCGGGCATGGATATTTGTGCCGTCCATAGTCTTAGCTAGTTCATAAGTAGTTTGTAAGTTTAGGGACTGATGACCACGTAGTTTAGTCCCATAAGTTCCACAAACATTTGACGATTTGAACATTTTTGTTATCGTCGTTGCAGATGTGAATATCATGCTGTGTTATCGTCGGTGACATCTTGAGAATTAATATTTAATTTTCCGGGAGGGCTTATGGAATGAACTGCCTATTGGCTAATATGGAAATAATGTGTTAATGACAAATCTTGTTCTATATGTCTGTATTCTTATTTCTAACTTTCAGCTAGCAAAGTAAATCGAGTGGGAGTTGTGTCTTTGGCACTCGACTTCTTTACTTTGCAAGTGGGACGTCGGAACCGTTGTATTGTAATAGCGTGGCGCATTTTTTAAGCGTTACCGACTGCATTACGCCTTTATTTCAATTGGAAAGTTATGCTAAGATCGAACGCCATTGTATACTGATGTCCGCGACCTCGCGCTCCGATTTCAGGCCGGCAGGCGGGTCGAATGAGTCCGGCTTCACTCACTATATAGCTGTGGGGTCGATCAACAGACGATTGTACGAGAAACTTAACGTCTCAAAGTATTTGGAATAGCTTTGATTGTCGGCAATTAAGTGAGGAAACACTTGACGGTATTAACTGGATAGCATCTCAACTTATTACGGAAACAAATTTACACATTTTTCCACTCCAGCATTAATATTTAGTATTGATCAGTGTTAGCGTACGCTTTGCATAGAACGTAACCACCACATCGTTGGTCTTATTTTGGACGGTTAGAAGGATGGCATCCGTCTTTAGGAGTTTTTTCTTGGCTGACATATTTTCATGTTTCGGACGTTTCATTGACGTTAGACTTTTTTCTTTTTTCACTTTCTCTATCGATTTTTGTACTCTAGACCTACTGTATAGTTGATAGCTGATTACGTGAAACGTACAAGGTTTGCTGATGGCGTTGGGGAATAGTTTTATTTTTTATTCGTTTACGGGTTGTTGAATTTGATGTCCAGCCATCCGCATTACAGAAATTAATGTCTTACTCTATGACTTAATAACATCGCATTTTTGCTACTGACGGCACCAGTACTAAATAAATCAACGGATGCGTCCACGAGTAACACTCTCGTGGCTGTCGGAATGAGAATTTTATCACAGTCGTAGGCAGGTGGAGAAGC
This sequence comes from Locusta migratoria, assembly GCA_026315105.1. NCBI lineage: Eukaryota > Metazoa > Arthropoda > Insecta > Orthoptera > Acrididae > Locusta > Locusta migratoria. Next base: position 52,497,512 of record CM048751.1, read on the forward strand.
AAGTTTAGGTCTCTCTCAGGGTGGTGTGTTGGAATCCTTGATGATCATATTACATGTAAAAGACCCTGCACGCCATGTTAGTAGTAACCGCAGATTTTTCGCTAACATCCTTAAACAAGTATTGCCTGAAAAGAGTTGTAAACATGTTCAGTCAATTGTTGATAAGATATGAAATTGTTGTAAAGACTGGAAACTTTAAAATGATCTTAAATATAAAACTGTGTACTGTCGCTTCCTCGTACTCCAGTAGCGCTAGGTTCGCGAGAAAGACGACTGCAGGTGTGCCACGACGTGGGTCTCAGTCGCTCTTAATTTATCCTCGTGGTCTTTTCGCGAGTTGAAGCGACACGTTGGTTACGGGTCTGACAGAGGCCCGTCCCGCGGTACGCACGCTCACTGTACAAGCTTCGTAGGGTTGTTATTTGTGGACGAAGACGTTAGTACTGCTTCCTCCCACAAGTCCCTTAAAACCTCCATATCCTTGCGGATACTGTCGCTTAGCAGTGTGCGTTTGTACCGCCCTACAGTACGCGAGAGGTGCCGTAGTTGCTGTCCAAGTCTTTATGGAGAGCATAGAGTTCTGACTAACCTGTTGTCTTCTATAGTTGTGTCCCCAGCGCAGAAGACAGCACACAGGTCGTTGGTTCTTCTACAGCATGCAAGTGAGGCTAAAATAAGTTCTGTAGGATGGAAGCATAGGAAGTGACTCGCGAGAATTTTAACTGTCAGGAATGCCATTTATTAAATAAATAATAAATTATGAACAACTATTGTTAATACGACACGGCCTATGCTGCTCGTAGGTCATGTTGAGACCTCGACTGTTATCACAATTACACAAAACTTTACTCATGACCGGCGCGGTCCGGCGCGTATAGTGGTCAGCTCGAGACTGAAACTGCGACGCGTTGCGAGAGGGTACCTGACGCTCTACTTCGCGCCAAAACAGGGCCGTCGCGCGCCTTTTGAAAAATCGCTCTTCTTTTGTTACAATAAGAGAAGGCAACATAAACTTCTTAAACTGTCAAACTCTAGCCTGTCCTTGAGAGATATTTATCATAAATTCTCAGCTCTGAATAATTAATATTTAGTATATAATAAACCAAAGTAATTTCAAAAGAAATCACGTGACGTGAAATGCAGCAGCCGATGCGAGGAGAGTACCAGTAACATAGGCGGGCTTTCCCATGGGAACCAGCACCTACTGTTCCATATGCTACTGCTCCCCACCCCACATTTCAACATATGCTGCACTTCTGTCTTTCTTCCCCGTTTAAGACACGTACGATGTTAGCAAAGAAACGGCCTGCGGCCAAAAGTATGAAGTGGCCATAGGCGATGGATATTACAACTGCCGTAGCGTCTGCCTCCGCGGCGCTTTCGTGCTCACTGAAGAAAGCGCAAAGTAAGTGTGCTGCTCGCAGTCTGGTCGTCTGGTACGGGTCACGCACTGGTGACCGGTATATGACTACTGGCCGAACGAGTGTTTTCTAAGTTAGTTCAGTTGTTTATCAACTACAGTTCCAGAGGATTGTTCCACTTAATCTGTCTGCCAGTTGCACTACCCACGATTACATTTAATATGGTCGTTTCATTTCGAATCGCTCCTTGTGCCTACTCCCAGACGTGTGTGGAATTAACTGCTTCCAGTAACTCTTTTCTTTCCTTGTATCATTTGACAGTATTAGCATACTGTAGAGAAAGTATTTGTATTATAAATAAGGAAATAGTGCTGCTACGGTTCTATTAATCTAAGTTCTTCAAGGACGAATAGCATTTCCGGCCTGTCTCCGTTGGTGTACTTTTGTGTGAATGCAATCTTGGACTGGTCAGTTGACCGGCGTTCTTTTAACTTTAGTGTAACCACTAGCAGGCGGACCAGTTACGGTAGGCCGAGCAGTGTGAGGCGCCTTGCTGCGGAGAGCGCGGCTGTTCGGCTGTTTGTGTTGTCCTCAGCAAACGTTGGTGTAAGCAGTTTGTGAGCCTAGTCAAGACCCTTAGATGTTCAGTCACGCTACTCTGGTTATACTGTAATAACATCATCAAATGTTCAAATGTTTGTATAGGTTATGGGACTTAACTACGGGGTCATCAGTCCCTAAACTTACAAACTACTTATGAACTACCTACAACTACGGACGGCACAAATATCCATGCCCGAGGGGGGATTCGAACCCCCGACCGCAGTGGCTGTACTGACCGTGACTGAAGCGCCTCAGTCCCCTCGGCCACCGCGGCCGGCTGCAAATCACATTTGCGTGCCTGGCAGAGGGTTCATTAACCACTTTCATAACTTTTCTCTACCGTTCCATTCTCTAATAGCGCGTGGGAAGAAAGAACACCTAAATCGTTCCGTTTGAGATCTGATTTCTCTTATTTTATTGGGATGGTCATGTCTCCCTAAGTAGGTGGGTGCTAGCAAAATATTTTCACATTCAGAAGTAAAAGTCGGTGATTGAAACTTCGCAAACAGATCACGCCGCAATGAATGACGTCTTTGTTTTAATGATTTCCACCCCAATTCGTGCAACATTTCCGTGACGCTTCCCCCCCCCCCCGTAACGTGATAAAACAAAACGAGCTGCCCTTCTCTGAACCTTCTCAATATCTTCCGTCAGTCCCACCTGGTGAGGGTCCCATAAGGGGCAACAGTACTCCAGGAGAGGACGCACAAGTGTGATGTCGGCAGTCTCTTTGGTGGAGCTGGTGCATCTTCGAAGCGTTCTGCAAATGAAACGTAACCTTTGATTCGCCTTCCCCACAATATTTTCTATGTGTTCTCTCCAGTCAGAATTGTTCGTAATTGTAACTCCTAGGTATTTAGTAGAATTTACGTCCTTAAGGTTTAACTGATTTATCGTGTAATTGAAGTTCAGCGGATTTCTTTTAGTGGTCATGTGTGTTACTTCACACTTTCCTTTATTTAGTGTCAATTGCCAATTTTCGCACCAAGTAGAAATTTTGTCTACATCGCTTTGCAGTTGCTTTTGATCCTCTGTTGACTTCACTAACCGATAAACGACAGCATCATCCGCGAACAGTCTAAGGGAGCTATTCAGATTGTCTCCTAAATCGTTTATAAAGACGAGGAAGAGTAGGGGACCTATTTTTTTTTATTATGGGACTTAACTACGGGGTCATCAGTCCCTAAAGTTACAAACTACTTTTGAACTACTTACGAACTAGGGCGGCACAAATATCCATGCCCGAGGGGGGATTCGAACCCCCGACCGTAGTGGCCGTGCTGACCGTGACTGGAGCGCCTCAGTCACCTCGGCCACCGCGGCCGGCTAGGGGACCTATAACGCTTCCCTGTGGAACGCCAGATATCACTTTTGTTTTACTCGATGACTTACCGTCAATTACAACGAACTGTGTCCTTTCTGATAGGAAATCGTGAATCCAATCGCACAATTGGGAAGATATTCCATAAGCACGCAATTTCATTACAAACTACTTATGAACTACCTAAGACTAAGGACGGCACAAATATCCATGCCCGAGGGGGCTTCGAACCTCCGATCGTAGTGGCCGTGCAGACCGTGACTGGAGCGCCTCAGTCCCCTCGGCCACCGCGGCCGGTAATAACGTCATCTTCACGTGAACTGTACACTACGATACGTGTTAAGGAGAAGTGGATTATCGATTGGAAAATGGAGGATGAAGTTTGAAGAAACGTACTGCTGTTGATGATACAAAGCTGCAATAAAAGGTCTCGCTCATATTGGTGAATGTCCGCGTAAATTGGAAGGTGAGAAGTTAGTGGCGCCGTTTGATGATACGCAGCCAGTAGAGAGGGCAAGAGCGCACAGTGGACGGCGGGAGCACGCCACCTGGCTAGAGGCTGCTCGCTGTTGTGCTGGCGCCGCAGTCGCGCGCCTCCTCTGGCATTCAGCGGCGGTCGGCGCGTGGCGGCCTGGCGGGCGGCCAGCCGGCGTGTGCCGCGCCGCTCCAGGCACAAGCCGCTCCACGCAAGTGGCCAGCAAGTCGGCACCTTGCAGCGCAGCAGTCGCCATCTCTAGGCGCTATGTTCCGATGCGCGATGTCTTTAGTATAACGTAGTTCATGAGTACATTATAAATTTAGGGACTGAAACTTCCTGGCAGATTAAAATTGTGGTTCGGAACCGGGACACGAACCTGGGACCTTTGCCTTTCGCGGGCAAGCGCACTACCGACTGTGCTATCCCGACACGACTCACGATGCCGCCTCACAACTTTACTTCCGCCAGTACCTCGCCTCCTACTTTCCAAACTTTACAGAAGCTCTCCTGCGAACCATGCAAGACTAGCCAAACCTCCACCCTATCCTTTCTTCCAGGAGTGCTAGTCTTGCATGGTTCGCAGGAGAGCTTCTGTGAAGTTTGGAAAGTAGGAGGCGAGGTACTGGCGGAAGTAAAGTTGTGGGGCGGCATCGTGAGTCGTGTCGGGATAGCACAGTCGGTAGTGCGCTTGCCCGCGAAAGGCAAAAGTCCCAGGTTCGAGTCCCGGTTCCGGCACACAATTTTAATCTGCCAGGAAGTTTCATATCAGCGCACACTCCGCTGCAGAGTGAAAGTTTCATTCTGGAATTTAGGGACTGATGACCCCGTGGATAAGTCTCGTAAGCTTAACAAACGTTTGAACATCTCTAGATCCTTTGACAGTGTAAGCTCTATATATAAAAGGAAGTGTCCCGATTGACTGACTGACTCATCATCGCCCAGCCCAAACCACTGAAGATAGAAACTTCAAATTTGTGGAGGTTGTTGATCTTACTCTGTAGGCGTCATTTAAGAAGCGACTTTTCGATATTCCGTCCGTAAGGGGGTGGAATAGGGGATGAAAATTTTTTTGAAAATACGTAGCTATTTAGGCAATTTTGAAGCTAGAACTGCAAAATTTCGGATTTGGATTCGGGGTTCGAATTAAAAAGACACGTGTTTCGGCATTTTTTTGAAATTCGACAAATAAGGGGGTAAAATAGATGACGCAAAAAATTGATTTTCAAAAATATGTTGCGGTTAACTCAAATTTTAAGCTATAACTACGAAACTTCGGATATGGAATCTTGGTCAGGATTAAAAATCCATGATTTTTAATAATTTTGGAAATTCAACAAGTAAGACGGTTAAATAGAGGATCAAAAATTCTTTTTGAAAACACGTTACCATTGATACAATTTTGAAGCTAGAGCTGCAAAAATTGCTATTTGTATAGTTGGTTAGACGTTAAAAAATACGTGTTTCGGTATTTTTGGAAATTCAACCATCAACAGGGTAAAATTGGAGAGAGGGTGTTTTTCCTAAATATGTTGCTATTTAGGCAATTTTGAAGTTAGAACTACAAATTTTCGGATTTGGATTCGGGATTCGAATTTAAAAGACACGTGTTTCGGCATTTTTTTAAATTCAACCAATAAGGGGGTAAAATAGAGGACGCAAAAAATTGATTTTCAAGAAATGTTGCTGTTAACTCAAATTTCAAGCTATAACTACGAAACTTAAGATATGGATTCTTCGTCAGGATTAAAAAGAAACAAATGGTGCAGACCAAACAGCCCACGCATGGGAAGCAGCGGGGGTTCAGCTAGTAGGTAAATAAATAAATAAATGTTGGGTGTAGCTGAGGCACCAAACGGCTAGGGTCATCGGTCCGTTATATAATACCAGTTACATGCACAAGGTTCTTGAGATACCCTCACAGAAAAAAAAATCATTATTACCTCTTTAAACTATTATTTTAATTTCTCTTCCTTTTTTTTTTTTTTTCTTCGTGAAAATACTTGATGCAGAGGTATGTTCCGTTTTTCAAGTTTATAATCTTTGGCTGTAGGGCTACTACTGGTTTATGCGAAATCAAGTGACAATATCAAATCTCCATTATTTTTGCAAATATCTCTGAAACTGTGGAAAAAACATAAGACAGGAAAGTTGCTCAGAATTTTCTCGTCTACAAATTCGTTTATTCAGTTTTCGTATCGGATGAACGGTGAAGCCGTAATTTTCATTTAAATTTCTAGATGTTAACGGCGATCTCAGAGGCCCGCTTTCTGTGTCACTGTCGCAACCCAAAGTGCGCCAGTAGCTTCCGGACAGAAGCAGTGGCATCAGACTTGGAATCACACTCATCACTCTTACGATTTATGTATCTACAGTCAAGCAGTGAGGTCTGCACGATATGCAGACCCCATCCAGGCATCCAGATTTAAGTTTCTCGTCACGAAATGGTTCTTTCGACCAGCGTAAGAAAGTTTTGTTTTCCATTCTTTCAACAACTCATTCCTGCTTTACGTCTATATGATCCTTCCTCTCTCGTGAATTACTAGATGCGATATTTCATCTTGTGATACTCATATGATAATATAGCAGCACAGCAATGAATATCTGCCACAAATTTTACGTAGAGCCTGATGTTTGCATATGCCGCACTTAACTTTTCGTCTTGCGCTTTTCGTGTTAGGCCTGAATGCAAACACTAGCTAACCAATCGTAATGATACTCTGCTATTTTTATTTTCTATGTACGGAAGAAGTAGCTTACCTGACATTAAAAATTAAGTCAAATGCAGCAGTACGGTAAAGAACGCAGGCACTAGTCCGCAGCCTTTTATCAGCCTGTCGTGTACCACTTTAATTACTTTCATTTCCTTTACGAGTTGGTATGGCAGTGGAACAGAAAGGTGCAAATTAAAGTGAAGGAGTGCATTACGTTTCACGGTCATCATCATCAGTATAGTAATATTGAAGTAAAAGTCTCATGTGATGGTTTTACTTTCTGGTGTTGACTACCTTAGAGTAGTCGAAATATACATAAAAATATTTGTAATTATTTTAAGCAAGTTGTGGGACTGCAATTTGTCAAAATTATTAATATTGAAGTGAAAGGCAGCGAATGGAGGTTTCTGTCTGACGTTAATTAAAGTGAATAGTGCTCGCGAAGTAATCCATCGTGGTTTACTGACTATTTGTGCGGTCTAAGGCATTTTGCGCGACCGTCCGCTCGTGAGAATTCCGAGTTCTCCGTCGGGCACGGGTGTCAGTGTATATCAAGATAAGTTAGCCGCGACGGATTATCCGTGCGCATTGGGACGCCGTCGGGAGTTCGAGTCCTCCCTCGGGCATGGGTGTTTGTGTTGACCTTAGGCACAGAGTAACATATACAGAGAAGCAGCCCCCTCTAAACCACTGCCCTACGCTCCCCTCGTAGTTCCGTAAGATGCTAGCAGATTTCAGGCGGTTCCCTGGCTTTAGTACCGGTAGACGACACTAGAGGCGTTTCTGAGGGTAGCGTGTAGGGGAGGCTGAGGGGAGAGCTCGTGCCGCCTGCCACGAGGCCACGGCTGTGTCCGGCTTGCTGGCGTTTGAGGGGAGGTGGTGGTGGGTCAGCCGCTACCTGCCGCCTGCTCTGGCCAGTTTAAAGGGCTGCTTCTGACCGCAGCGCCATCATGGGACATCTTACGGAACTGTTTCAAAACCCCCGCCCCACACCCCTGAGCATAGGACCGGGCCCTTACGGAGGTTTCCCGTCTGTATATATTTGTCTGTGCCTTAGGTTAGGTCAAGTAGTTTGTAAGCTACGGACTGATGACCACGCATTTGCGTCCAGTAGACTTACAAACATTTGAACATTTTTGAAGATAAGTTAATTTAAGTAGCTCGTAAGCCTAGGGACCGATGACACAGCAGTTTGGTCTCTTAGAATTACAAACATTTGAACATTATTTCTTACCCAGCGTACTTTTTGAAAAGTCTGTGAACTAAAGTAATTACAACTACACCAAATATGAAAACAATGAGAATACGTATTGAGATTGGGAGATTGGATACACGTCTGACGCTGGGTAACAGGAAGTTTACAGCATCGTAAATGTGCATCAAGATCTGACGACGCGTAGCACTGAAGAAAGCCGTAGACCTGTGTGTCCTACCTGCGTGTAAAATGCAAAGCAAAGTGCTTCGGGCTAAGGAGAGCAGCGGCTTGTAAGTCAGGAGGGCTGCTGCGCTTATGAATAATTGAGCAGCCGGTGCCGGGACAGGTGAGCAACACGCTCCCAATGACTGCAGCGAGTCTAATTGCCGAGCTCCTGCCATCTCTCTTATGGGCCTGGAACGTACAGCTTGTGTGGGTGACAGATCTACTACGTAACGACAACATGGCTACTTTAGTGCTCGAATTCAGAGTTACTGAATGCTGCCTGGTTAAAATAAGTGTGCTTATTACGGGATCAATCCAGACTGGACACGACGTTGAAAGCAACACCGGGAGCAAATTTCATGTTACTGTTTGTCATTAACAGGCTGTACTGCCTCACCTCCGCCTTGCTCGTAGGCAACCCACGTCACGCAGGTGTGTTTCATGATGTAACCGACTGCCTGTGAGCTGTGTTGGAATATTCGTCTTTCCGTTTTACGTGACGGTTTCAAATGTTCAAATGTTTGTATAGTCTATGGGACTTAACTACGGGGTCATCAGTCTCTAAACTTACAAACTACTTATGAAGTACTTGCGAACTAGGACGGCACAAATATCCATGCCCGAGGGGGCATTCGAACCCCCGACCGTAGTGGCCGTGCAGACCGCGACTGGAGCGCCTCAGTCTCCTCGGCCACCGCGGCCGGCTTACGTGACGGGCAGCGTATTATTCGTGGGTGGGCTACGTAGAACTTCCGGTTATTTTGTAAACACGCCTACTTGTTGCAGAGCGGCTTGTTCAGTAGATGGTTGTTTCCGAGGAAACTCTGCTGTCTTCTTCTTGCTGTTCCTCGTGCAGATCTGTACGAGCACGGCAAGCGCATCTCGCCCACGCACTCCCGCTGCCTCTCCGATTACTCTGCGATCGGCACGACTGCTGCTAGTTGTCATTTCCCCGGATGGACTCGATAATGTTTTATAGGCATCAGCTAATTAATAAGCAATGTCGAAGCATCTTGAAACATACACTACTAGGCATCTACCGAATTTGGCCTGCCGGCCGCGGTGGCCGAAGGGACTGAGGCGCTTCAGTCACGGTCTGCACGGCCACTATGGTCGGGGGTTCGAATCCCCCCTCTGGCATGGATATTTGTGCCATCCTAGTTCGTAAGAAGTTCATAAGTAGTTTGTAAGTTTAGGGACTGATGACCCCGTAGTTAAGTCCCATAAGATTTACGAACATTTGAACATTTTTTTGAATTTGGCCCCGACGTTTGTGGAGTAGTTCGTTATTGGTATCGAAATACATATTGCTTCTTACTACAGTAACGTCAGTCTTTTTTAACGTATAATACGTAGTATAACTTAAACAATTTCAGCTAAACATAGGAAAAAAACTGGTGATATGTTTCTGAGTTTATGTACTGTGGATGGATCGTAAATTGCTTTTTGACACTCGAGGGTTCTGCAGAAACTTCTGTAATAACGAGACACGGCTTAGTGCTAAGTTTGCTCACAAGGTTAACAACCAAGTAATTGCAATAACGTTCACAAATGTATCACACGGTTCTAGCCAGTTTAGTTTTTGTTCACTTACTACTTACATCATGAGTGTAGTAAAAGTTACTCTCTCCTGGGTAAGGAGATCAGCAAACAGTTTGCCTTTAACTTCTAGAGCTTCTCCATACACTCTAATTTGAGAATACCATATTTGTCTAAAGTTCATTGATTATCCGTAACGTAGTAGTCACATTACTAACAGCATTGTAGCATTATCAGCTGTCATTGGCATGTAAGAAGTGTACATCGTCCTTGCTCGGAGTCTACAAGCTGTGGGTCACACATTCTTAAAATGCAGTACGTGGACGGGCTTGTAAGAACACCAGGCACCCAGCTTCTTCAAAACTTGCGACATATCGCTTGCAGATGTAGCAGTGTAGAGCTAGCTGTTAGATATGCAAGTGGCGATTCAAGAGTAGCTTGGTGTGATGAAAGCCCAGCCACATGTAAGTAGCACAAACACTTCCGCTGGTGGATTACAGCAAACATTTGAAAATGGCTACACAGCCCTAAGAGTAAAGTAAGCAAGTCTGTAAAACTAACGGGTTATTTTAATGAAAGAAATGACACCCGGTGAGGCACATTGTTTCCGTTCATGTAGTTACTGACGTCTCTTTTAACTGACGTCACCGATTTAACTCATCGATACCTAGAATAGTTGTATACTAGATTTTCAATATTATCTTTTAAATTAAAGTGAACCAGCAGTTGTAAATTTGTTATAAATAATATGTTGTACAGCTAGTTTTGGCGTCATATTGATGCCGCATTCATGCAACTAAACGAAATGCAGGTTTCATATCCTTTTATAAAGTTTTAGACTGTGGAACCTCCATTTGGTTGAGATGCCTGAAGATGACTTCAGTGTGAGGCCAAACGAGTTGCACAATAAATTAATTGTAAAATGTTTATAGCTGTTGTTTTAATTGAAAATATTGTAGCCAGCCGCAGTGCGCGCTTCATATTAATTATGGATACACTAATATCGGTAATGTTATCTGCATCATGTTTTTTACAGCGATTATGCTAACGTACTTCCTTACAATCAGTGACGTAGTTGTTTCAGAGCGTGCTTTATATACTGTTTCGCTGGATTTGAATTTCGTGAGTACATTGATGATGACGTAGCCTAGAGTCCCAGGATTATGATTGTGAAGTGTGGTGATGATGTAGCATGTCTGTTACTAGGGAAGAAGAAACGTTCTGAAAATTAGGAATCTTTTGAGATGTTTCAGTGATACTTTTATAGTTTGTCGTTTTTCATTAAACTTGAGGTGTTTGGCTACTGAAATTTTTAAACTCGTTGAGTAGCATACGTCCCTATAATTTTTAATATAAATTTCATCGCATTTTAGTCCCTGGTATCGAATACGTAACGTTGGTAATAGACGTTTAGCACACTTGAAGGCATGTTGATGATTGTCCTTATTTTCACAATTTAGAGAGCTGTTAGTCGCGCAAAGTTGATTTACGGCAAAGGCCGGATCAGGTGTTTACGTAAGTGCCACCATTTTTGACGTGGAACAGAAAGTTTAAGTCGGCTGCAGTTTGTGACGCCTGTAGCTTTTCTACACCAATGAATAACATTTCACTACTCCATGGTGGCCGTATTTCCAAACACAATTCAAATGTTCAAATGTTGGTTAAGCTTAAGGGACTTAACTACGGGGTCATCAGTCCCTAAACTTACAAACTACTTATCAACTAGCTAAAACTAAGGACGGCACAAATATTCATGCCCGAGGGGGGATTGGAACCCCCGACCGTAGTGGCCGTGCAGACCGTGACTGAAGCGCCTCAGTCCCCTCGGCGCCGGCCGCGGTGGCCACTACGGTCGGGGGTTCGAATCCCCCCTCGGGCATGGATATTTGTGCCGTCCTAGTTCGTAAGTAGTTCATAAGTAGTTTGTAAGTTTAGGGACTGATAACCCCGTAGTTAAGTCCCATAGACTATACAAACATTTGAACATTTGAAGTCCCCTCGGCCACCGTGGCCGGCCAAACACCATTATTTTGCCGAGATAGTGTTACTCGTGTGAGGTTGAGTTCTGCAGTCGTTCGTTGTGTGGGTTTTACTTTCGTTACAGTGGATTCTGTCGGTTGTGACACGTTGGACGTTGCAGTAGATGTCGTCACAGAGACTCACGCTAACTGCGCCTCAATGAGTCGGTTTCTTTTTGAGTCTAATGGTTAACGCATTTCTCTTATCAACTTCGTTGACCGTCTCAGAACAACGTGTACTGCAGATAAAGTCCAAGACTCGTTACGCGAATTGTGATGCAAGGGTATATTACACGGACAGTATTTGATCGCTAGTCGCCGGCGTCTGTTGTTGCTGGGCGTATAAGCGAATAGCGAATGCCGGCGCGCCACTCACAGTCTGCACGGCCGCTACAGTCGGAGGTTCGAATCCCCCCTCGGACATGGATGTTTGTGTCGTTTTTAGTGTAGTTTGTAAGTTAAGTCATTTGAACTTAACAAAGTCTTTTGAATAGCGAATGAATACGGTGACGCAATGACACACAGCGACTTGAAACGCTAGCGTCTTCGAGAAAACAACTGAAACGGGACGTAGCATATGACATATTGTTTTGGAGTTTAGGTGATGGCATACAGTTGTCTTTCCCACCAAACAAAACGCGAAGTGGAATTGTAAAAAAAAAAAAAAAAAAAAAAATCCACATTTCTGGAAATTTATCAAAATTTTTCAGTATTTTGGGACATTAAAAATAAGGATTATTTAAATACTAAACTTAAAGACGGTTTAAGCAACTATCTGACAAATTGAAGTCCAGGACTTGTGGAATAGAAGATTCGGGTATTCGAAACAGGTACTTGAAGGTAGAAGATTGGGGTATTCGAAACGGGTATTCGTTTTCAAGCTATCACCTATTGCCAAATAACGCAGTGTAACTTCCAGTTTTGTTCTTGGCGAGATCGCCATCCTCGTGACGGTATTCAGTTTCCTCAAATTTTCAGTGTCATTCTCATTATATTTCTGTTGGCAGAAGGATCTTCACACGATAATTCTCTCAAACGATTTGCAGAACCACCATATTTAATCCTGCTCGCAATCCACCTTCATATCCATTTTCTTTTATTTATTTATTTTTTTTTTTTTTTTTTACTGCTTTTCCGTTTCGCTTTTTGTAGATCGATTGTTCTTTTAAGAGTGTTGCAAGAAACACACCGCCAGAATTTATTACTCCCTGCGACATGTTGACTCGACTGGTGGCTACTTTACATGCTCCCGTATATGACACCAGGCGTCCGAAAACGCCAGTGACGAGCGTCTAAAATAGCCCACCCTTCAACTTCAGACACAGAATAAGGAGTGTACAGAAAGGAAACTCCCGCTGCAGTCTGTTGTCCAAAATTTAGTGCGCATGCGGGGAATCGGCCATCTTGAAAAGCAGTAAACTTGTGATCACTCCCTAGTCTGTGGCGTGGTAATGCGCCGTCTTTGTTTGTTAAATGTGTATTTTTACTGCCTGAATCGCATAAATATAAACAAATATTTGGTACATTGCAGTGCAGTGAAAAGAAAGAACTGTGTGTCGGTAGTTGGAGCTGTTCCGTTTTTATTATGAGCAGCAATAAAAGAAAAGGCGGCCGATGGTGTTCAGCACCTAATTGCCGCAAAAATTCCAATACAAATAAGGCTATAAGATTGTTCACCTTCCCAAAAGATGCTGAGCAGTAAGCCGCTATATGTGTAGTGAAAGTTAAAAGTTGACTTGCTTCTTCTCTTGACGATAACTCTTGCTGCAGCAGTTCAACAAAATCGAAATGTTGAAGTACATTTATATTTTATAAGTTTAACGTTGCAGAGAATAATATAAAATGAACGACAAAGAATAGTGCGTAAGTAGGCAGGAAAAATTTTACTTACGGCATTGGAGGTGTAGTGTGCTAATATTGTCAACGAATGCTCTTCGAATACTCAAACAAATAGATTAAGGGGAATAATTATTTTATGCTCTTCTGCTCTGTGGTTGACAGATTCCCCTATATGCCCTTCTCCGATCAGTAAATTAATGATACTCCTAAAGCAAATACAACTCTTATGTATGCCCAGACGTCATTAGTTCTGTGTAATCACGTTGTACTGCTAAGTCTGACTCAATGTTTTGTGCGAATTTATTCGTGTCAAATAAAACCTGGCAGTTGTAAAGTCACTTTCTTGTTTACAACTAATTTCCCAAACATAACTCCGCGTTATTTGGGATTTTTCTAGAGATAAGCATAAAATAAAACGATCATCGAATCCACAGAACATTTTCGTTGTTCTATTAAAATTTAGGCCTTTTTATTATTGTTACAATTAGGTGCAAGAAAAGGGCGCAAAATAGATGAGAGCATAATGAAAAGCCGTTTCCTTTCGTAAATGTCGGTGAGATTAGCTGCAGTTCGTAAAAAGTCCATTTCCAGCCAAAGTACTAAGTGGCTATAGTTACGGGTTTACTGCTTTTCAATATGGCATCGAGCGCAACGCTTTGGTAACATACAGATCAAAGGCGCCGCCCCCAGCTTTCCCTTCTGTATGCTCCCTATTCTGTGCTTCAGACGCTCGCGTTTCGGAGCAGCCACTTCGTTTACACGGAGCGAGTTCATCAGCTGCGTCCAAATACGCCATCGACTAGCGACCAGATACGCTCCATGTAATATACCCTGTCGGTATTCACACGGTGTAGTAATTGTTTTAGCAACCGCACATTTCGCCGTTGTCCCGTGTTGCAGGCGGCGGGCCCGCCGGTGCAGGTGGAGCCGGTGGACCTGAGCGTGAAGGCGGCGGCGCACGCGCATGCGCAGTCGCCACCGCCGCCCGTGGTGCTGCACGTGCCGCGCTACTCGCCGCAGCTGCCCTCCGCCGGCGCAGACCTCAAGCCGCCGCGCACAGGTAAGATGCACGCCATCGGCTGTGTGTGTAGTTCCTAAGTCCAGGGGCTGATTACCACGGCAGTTTGATATTTACGGGACGTCAAGTTCAAAACTCAAATGACAATCGACCAAAGCTATTCCACGCAAATCCCGAAAATTTTGCAAGCACACATAAGTAACTCAGTTGCGGCATGCCGGCCGCGGTGGCCGAGGGGACTGAGGCGCTCCAGTCACGGTCTGCACGGCCTCTACGGTCGGGGGTTCGAATCCCCCCTCGGGCATGGATATTTGTGCCGTCCTTAGTATAAGGTAGTTGATAAGTAGTTTGGAAGTTTAGGGACTGATGACCCCGTAGTTAAGTCCCATAAGCTTAACAAACATTTGAACATTTTTTTAGTTGCGGCATCTGTCGGTCTAGCTCAGCTGGTAGCGCTTTGGCCTCACAACCGTGGTACGAATCCCTCTGTGACCGATTTTTTTTTTTTTTTATATTCCTTCAAACCGTCTTGATTGCATTCTTAGATAGTATGATGTCTCTGTTCAAATAAAATTCCTCTCATTTACAAATACCAACATAAATTATAAACTCTTGTCCTGCTTAATAACCTCCCTTTCGTTAAATTTGTATTCAGATAGCTAGATTTCACCCGTCCCGTCTTATACATCGGCTTCCTATGTCACTCCCTACCCCTTAGTCTGTACAAGTCGGCGGAGCAGCACACCACGCCCGCCCACCGCCCGTGAGCGCAATTGTAAACATGGGCTTATCTCGTGTCATCAGAGACCACCGCTTCGATTAAGGTAATCTTAAAAGTCGGTTTTATGTTTCTCACATCTTTACCGAGTATGTTCCAATTGTAATTCGTTGTTACCCGTTCATTTGTAGGGCCACAAGGAAAAAAAAAAAAAAAAAAAAAAAAAAACATTCCAAGAAAATAGAAACACCGCCATAACAACTTAGGGTGTCACACCACGGAGAGCGCATTGTAAGCTTTGTTTACCATTTATACTGTCTTCTTAACACAAAATAAGCCCATGTACCATTATAACCGTTTGTAATTCCGCCTTGTAATTTTGTGTAAATTCTGTCACGCAGATAATCTGAAGATGACCTGCTAAAGGGCGAAACGCGTCATTAACTAATAAATAAATTTGTAATCAAGATGGTTTGAAGGAATATTTATTCTAACTGATTGCTGTTGTACACCATGGATTGGAAAACATTTTATATGATTTTTTGCATACTCAGTTATATAAAACATTTTGGGATCTCCTTCCTCGTGTTGCGTCAGTTTCTGTTTATGTGTTGTGGGCGAGCTGATCACCAAAAACGATGGTTCAGTAGGTTAGCTGCTTGCAAAGCCATTAGTAGTTATGGAGTTGACTATACAAAAAAAAAATAGCGTCGTCACAAACTAATCAGTACAAAGACTAATAGTGGAGCCAATAAAACAAAACCATGTAACTTATGTTTTTTTTTTAATTTTTTTTTATTGAAATCATCATTACTGGCGACCTTTTATAGAAATTTACGAATAAAAAAAATTCATATTTCGTAAAAATTACCATTAGATATTAAAATTGTATATGTATCGAAGATAACGAAGAAAGATTAAAATAAATAAATAAAAACCTGTCACGTAAGGATTCGAACCATCGACCCTAAGAGCGCTACGGACATGTGCTGCGATTGTTGTAGTTATTGATACCTGCAGAACTCAAAAGTCGAATTTCTTGGGAGTTTTTTGTGAGTTGCATCGAATGGCTTTCTCTCATTGTTATTTAAGTTGTGAACTTCACGTACCATAAATATAAGGAAATTCTGAAATGCGATACCCATGTGACCTCGTCAGTGGCAAGAACATTATTAACCACCTCAAAGAGAACGACCCTTTCACTCATTGTCCTCACGGATTCGCGTCACATGAAGAGTGTTATCGACGGATTTCATATTGATTGCATATTTTTATATTGCCGAAAGGCTTTTGACACTGTACATCACGAGCGACTTCTTCTGCTATATCCCCACACTTGGATTCGCTATTTTCCTCTAGAAAGGATACGCTACGTAGTAACTCGCGGAAAGGCATTCATTAAAATTTATATTGCACGTTCCCCAGGGAAGAGTTTTAGGGCCCTTACTGTTCCTCATCTTTATAAATGATGGAGGAGACATTCTGATCAGCTCTATTAGACTGTTCGCCGATCATGCTGCCGTTGATTGGTTACTAACGTCACCGGTAAGGTTTAGGTATTACTAGCCCGCGTGCTGTTAGAGAATGGAACGGTAGAGAAACATTATGAAAGCCGTACGATAAACCGTCTGCCAGGCACTTATATCTGATTCGCGGAGTAAATATGCAGATGTAGAGGTACAATGCAAAGTGGAAATCTTAAAACACCATAACCGAACCATGTCGTTTGCCATACGCTTTTATTGCAAATGAAAATACCAAGTGAAATCAAAATTCATACGTCGGTTTGTGGGAGAAAAATCTTCTGAATGATGTAAGAATGTATTTCAGACATACGTTGCTTGCAGTGGCCATTTTGAGCAGCAACTTTTTAAAGTAAACGCCTTTTGCTACTGCGAATGAAGGGTTTTATTTTTATATTTTTAAGTCACCCGTACGCGTTTCGCCTTTCTCTCAAGGCATCATCAGTGGGTGTCCTGAAATATTTACATCTTTTTGTTTACACATATAGGTTAGATATGTAAGAGACCTAACATATATGTGTAAACAAAAAGATGTAAATATTTCAGGACACCCACTGATGATGCCTTGAGAGAAAGGCGAAACGCGTACGGGTGACTTAAAAATATAAAAATAAAACCCTTCATTCGCAGTAGCAAAAGGCGTTTACTTTAAAAACTTTACAGAGTATTTCAGACATTTTGTATTCGAAAGTACGTTGTATGCAAATTTATAATTCTGCGTTGCTAAATGAGGCATATTAGGAAAATCTTTAGACACGAATGTAGAAAATGCATGAGTTATTATCACACCAGTGCGTCGATTACATGCTGTTACAGAACGTGATGGAAACAATGTCTCATATTACAATATGATGGAAAACAGCATGAAAAGCGCGAAAGATGGTGGTCTCAGTAGACGAAATAATAAACACTAGTGGTAAGGAATGTGCGAGTCATGTCTACGATTAATTTCTGTAGGTGACAACAAAAATATTTAGCCATCGTGAACATAATGTTTGATTAGTATTTGTGCCTTTTAATGGAGCTAGCGTTGCACTGAGACTGACTGCAGAGGCACAGCTGCTGGCCCTAGTCTCCTGCAGAGCCAGAGCAGGTGTTGGGTCACTGGGCGTCCGCGACCCGCGCCAGGCGCCACTGCCAGTGTTCACTTGCTGCCACTGCTCCACCACTGCATCAGCTGGCAGTTTTCATTTTCATCTCTTTTCCTGCAACACTCGGAAAGTGTAGCACCACGTTTCAGGCGCTTCTACCATCTTCCTGACTGAATGCCTTTTAGTCCACGTTTCACTCCCGTACAATGCTACAATCCAGACAAATGCTTTCTGGAAAAACATCCTAACATTTAAACTAAAATTGGATGTCAACAAATTTCTCTTATTCATAAATACTATTCTTTCCATAGTCATTCTGCATATTATATATTTTACTTCGACATTAGAGGTTATTTTAATACTCAAGAAATAAAAGACACCTACTGAATATTTCACTTCTCTTAATCGCTTCCCAACTAACGCTTCCCTTTCGTGTTTTTCATTACAACTGCTGTCT
Source organism: Locusta migratoria (assembly GCA_026315105.1). Classification (NCBI taxonomy): domain Eukaryota; kingdom Metazoa; phylum Arthropoda; class Insecta; order Orthoptera; family Acrididae; genus Locusta; species Locusta migratoria. The sequence goes on from CM048751.1 coordinate 52,515,609, forward strand.
GTTTTTGTACAAGTTCCCCTGTGTTTAGCCCCACTAACTTCTGAATTGAAAGAGTGTATTCCAGTCAGTATTGTCAAAGGCTCTCTCCAAAGATACAATAGCTAAAAAGGTACGTTTGCCTTTCCTTTTAAGGTAAGTGGTGCTGCGAACATTGCTCACCTACACTCCTAAATTTCTCTTAAATCTAAACTCGTCTTCCTTGGGGTCGGATTCTACTAATTTCTTCCATTCGTCTGTAAGTAACTCGTATGAGTATTTCTCAACCATTAGTTCTTAAATCGATAATTCTTTAATTTTCACATTTGTTTGCCCTTGCTTTCTTCGATGTGTCTGTAATACACACCAGATTGGCGGGAACGCCGAAGGAATACCAGTTGCAATCATACATTTTATGAGGGTTCAGTAATCCAGCACTTAAAATCTACATCTACATGGAATACTCTGCAAATCACATTTAAGTGCCTGGCAGACGGCTCATCGAACCACAATTATACTATTTATCTCCCATTCCATTCTCGAATAGCGCGCGGGAAGAAAGAACACCTGAATCTCTCTGTTCGAGCTCTGATTTCTCTTATTTTATTCTGATGATCATTTCTACCTATGTAAGTGGGAGTCAACAATATATTTTCGCATTCGGAGGAGAAGGTTGGCGATTGGAGTTTCGCAAGTAGCCCACGCCGCAGCGATAAGCGCCGTTGTTGTAACGATTCCCATCCCAGATCCTGTATCATTTCCGTAACGCTGTCTCCCCTGTATCGTGACAATACGAAACGAGCTGCCCTTCTTTGGACTCTTTCGATGTCCTCCGTCAAACCCACCTGATAAGGATCCCACACTGGGCTGCAATACTCCAAAAATGGACGGACAAGCGCAGTGTATGCAGTTTCTTTAGTAGTTCTGTTGCATCTTTTAAGGGTTCTGCCAATAAAACGCAGTCTCTGGTTCGCCTTTCCCATAACATTATCTACGTGTTCTTTCCAGTTTAAGTCTGAAGTAATAGTAATTCCTAGGTATTTTGTGGAGTTTACGGCCTTCATATTTGATTGATTTATGTTGTAAACAAAGTTTAACGGATTTCTTTTCGGCCGCGGTGGAGTAGCTGAGCGGTCTAAAGCGTCTCGCTGCGGAGCGCGCGGTTGCTCGCCGTGGAGGTTCGAGTCCTCCATGGGGCATGGGTGTGTGTGTTTGTCCTTAGGTTAGTTTACCTAGGTTTAAGTAGTTTGTAAGCTACGGACTGATGACCACGCAGTTTGGTCCGATAGATTTACAAACATTTGAACATTTCTTTTCGTACTCATGTGCAGTGTCGAAAAACGATCGTCGGGCTTCGGGGTACAGTACAGTACTTTCAATACGGGCGGCTGGACGTTACTGAGTTTCATTTCGCTGCTAAATCAATAGAAAATGGCCCCTTCAGAAAAAGAGGCGTGACGTGCTGTGATGAGCGTGGCGTTCTGAGTGCCGCTACTTGTTGGGCTCCCTTGAACTGGAGGCTGGCCGTGTTTGTCAACAGAGAGCGTCCGCTCCCGTCCTGGTCTGTTCCGTTCTGTTCTGATCTGTTCCCACGCCGCCGACGGCCTCGCCCAGCCTCCTAAATTGCCCGGTCACGAAGTGGCGAGGGCAATCCCAGGCCTCTCATTACGTGGCCGCAGATTTTGGTTCAGACCCTTACATCTGATGCTATTCCGATTCCAATCGCTTGCGAATGTTATACCCTGTTACACGGCCAATATCGTTCCGTTTTCTGCCATTTTCATTTCCAATTTTTCCGACTCGAGAACTGCATGCAAATTTCTGTACCAGTGTCTATCCAGTTTCCTGTAGTTCCGAGGACGTGAAACCTTTGCGGAGGAGATATCCTCATCTGACCACCCACCTTTGAGTGTTTCACGTTTTACCCGATGTGACGTACATCGTTTATAAACAGATGTATACAAATTTTACCTATACATGTGTCAGATGCAGATCAAAATCATTGCAAGTAGAAAAAAGGGCGAGCAGGTCGCTGAGTGACGACATGCCCCACGACACTACATTTACCAAGGAATAACACGACGGCCCATAAATATCCGTGAGCTCGTTGTTCACTATTAGATACCTCCGGTAGGTAGTTTCTAGATAATTTATCGTTGTTGCTGTTCCCATTGTTTATGCGATACCATACAGTTATTTACTTTGACTTTCATTCCAAAAGACTCCGTAGATGCCGTAAATATCCACAATGAAACTTTCACTCTGCTGCGGAGTGTGCGCTGATATGAAGCTTCCTGGCAGATGAAAATTGTGTGCCGGAACTGTGACTCGAACCTGGGACCTTTGCCTTTCGCGGGCATGCGCACTACTGACTGTGCTATCCCGACACGACTCACGATGGCGCCTCACAACTTTACTTCCGCCAGTACCTCAAACTTTGGAAAGTAGGAGGCGAGGTACTGGCGGAAGTAAAGTTGTGAGGCGGCATCGTGAGTCGTGTCGGGATAGCACAGTCGGTAGTGCGCTTGCCCTCGAAAGGCAAAGGTCCCAGGTTCGAGTCCCGGTTCCGGCACGCAATTTTAATCTGCCAGGAAGTTTCACAAGTATAATATGATAACATCGTCGATGTACTTAATGAAGCAACAGTAAGAGCGCACAGGTGGTTGCCGTCGGAGGTTCGAGTCCTCCTTCGGGCGTAGTTGTATTTGTTGTCCTTAGCATAAGGTAAAGTAGTTTGTAGCCTAGAGACTGATGACTAGGGTAATTAAGTCCCACAGATTTACAATCATTTGAACATTTTGAATAACAGTAATGTGTTCAAATGTTCAAATGTTTGTTAAGCTTATGGCAGGGGGGATTCGAACCCCCGACCGTAGTGGCCGTGCTGACCGTGACTGAAGCGCCTCAGTCACCTCGGCCACCGCGGCCGGCAACAGTAATGTGATGTAGTTCTTTGTTATTTTGTTACTGAACGTTACATTTCGTTCATGTGAACTTTGAAACTGTTTGTTACAAAGGGCTGTGTGCTATTTAATAGCTGATACTTGTTGAGGCCGTGGTCTTTGACCCCGCCATTATTTTCCTTGTTTCCTGCATTTATGTACTTTTACGTTTATACCTTTCTTCTGCAGTCACCGTTCAGGGCGAAAACTGCATTATGATCGTGACGATAAAAGAGTATAAATAAATTCTTCATGAGAAAACATAGATAATGTCTTAGTGTGACAGCAAACAGTCACTCACTCACATACATACACACACACAGAGAGAGAGAGATAATCAACACTCAACAAGATATTGGTCCCCCAAGTCTCCTATTCGCCGGCTTGTGTCGCTTGCCTCGTGGGAAGTGAGGCCACTACAATAAAATAGTCAGTACGTATTTCGTAAAATATATACCTGCTGTAACTCTCGTTTATATTAATGTGTGTAATTACTTTTGGTAATGCTGCATGTTCTTTATGGTCACAAAATAGTGATGTCTATTGTAATGGACGCTAGAACTTCGATCGGGAGCAATGTCCGATTTTCACTGATTTCCAATACTGCATCGACCAAGATTGGACAGCAGCCTGTGCATCAATAATCGAAGAAATATGTAAGATACATTCATGTTCCCCTTCCCGCAGTAACGGCTGCTACAGCAAAATTAAGGTGGCGTAGACCTGATCGGCAAGACTGTGTTCCAGAAGCAGAAAGTGGACTGTAAAGGGCTGTGTGCTATTTAATAGCTGATACTTGTTGAGGCCGTGGTCTTTGACCACGTTATTATTTTCCTTGATTCCTGCATTTATGTACTTTTACGTTTATACCTGTCTTTTACAGTCACCGTTCAGGTCGAAAACTGGATCATGACCGTGACGATAAAAGAGTATAAATAAATTCTTCAGGAGAAAACATACATAATGTCTTAGTGTTACAGCAAACAGTCACTCACTCACACACACACACACACACACACACACACACACACACACAGAAAGAGAGAGAGAGAGAGAGAGAGAGAGAGAGAGAGAGAGAGAGAATGAACACTCGACAAGAGATTGGTCCCCCAAGTCTCCTATTCGCCGGCTTGCGTCGCTTGCCTTGCAGTCGCTGCCCCTGGTGACGGGTTCGTTACGGTTACGGTGGCGGCCAGTAGCGGCGGGGCTCTCCCGCGGCCCCGAGCAGCGGCTGCCGCCCAATTACGGCCGGCGTGCACCCCCGGATTATATTAACAACCGGTAATAGGCGGCCGCCGCGCCTTTAATTGGAGTACTGCGCCGTGGCTGCTCATCCCTGACTAATTGCCTGCACCGCCCGTCCATTAGCTTACCGCAGCCCGACTGCTGCTCGCAGAAGACGCTGTCCACTAATGTTATTTCAGCTCCCATCCCGTAAGCCACTGCCTACTTACAGTGAAGGAAACGTAACAAATTCATCGTATAAACTCCTGAGTCCTTGCACCCGTTTTAATGGACACAGTCTTTTGTGTCCTGCTATCAAGGATTGTTCATTGCAATACCTGTGGTCTGTTTGAATGGACAGTACGGTGCAATTATCACACACTAAAAAAGTGAGTGAGGTAAATATAGGAAAGGTTGGGGAAATGCCAGCCGACTATATTATAACCCCATACTGCTTCAACAAGCCTTTCAATATAACAATTGGAAGTAGGGAGCAATGGGAGAAAATAGTTCGACACCGTACGGGGGATATTGTCTGGTTCACTGACGGGTCAAAATCCGACCAAGGTGTTGGGGCCGGGGTATATGGGGTGCAGCCAAGACTGGAGGGCGTCATCTCTCTAGGAAAACTGGCCTCAGTACTCCAGACCGAAATCACTGCCATCAGGGCGTGAGTGGAGGAGAATTTGCGTAGGTGCTACAAAGATCGTAGCATCTATATCTATTCAGACAGCCAGGCAGCCCTGAGATCTCTGGCAGCTCCTGCAAGAAGATCTAAAATTGTTGCAGAATGTCACAGGGTTCTGGTGGAGCTAGGGGAAAGCAGTAGAGTAAACCTATTGTGGGTCCCTGGCCACTCGGGGATCAGTGGCAACGAACATGCCGACAGATTAGCCAGGATGGGGGCAGAGAATCCATTTATTGGACCGGAACCTGTCCTGACAATCACCAAGGCAATGATCAAATTGGAGCTACGTAACCGGCTCAGAAGACAGCACGTAGAATATTGGACCAAAGTCTATCAACAAAAACATGGCAAGGTAATGATGCCAAAGCCTTGTTTTAAAAGAAGCTCTGCAATCCTGGGCCTGAACAGGAGAGAGATTAGACTCATGGTTGGATTGCTGACAGGCCATGGGAATTTCAAAAAACACCTACGTACAATGGGAGTAACAGAAGAGGATCCTAATTGTAGGATCTGTGATGACGGTGATGAAACTGCATCACATCTAATCTTCGAATGCATTGCATTGGAGAGTAAAAGGCACAGAACATTTGGGACAACTAGACCCGAAGAAATTGTCTAATAAAGAACTGGTAAAGGGACTCCTTGCACTGTTCAAGGGCATTGGTTGGCTTTACTAGATATACAGGGAGCGAAACCGCACAATAAAATTATTTTCGGTGCGGGCAGTGGCGCGTTAGACCAAGACTGTTTTGACTTCCCTGGAAAAATCAAATCAATCAAATCAACGATGCAATTATCTAGTGGGAAGTGAGGTCACTACAATAAAATAGTCAGTACGTATTTCGTGAAATATATACCTGCAGTAACTCTCGTTTATATTAATGTGTGTAATTACTTTTGGTAATAGTGCATGTTCTTTATGGTCACAAAATAGTGATGTCTATTGTAATGGATGCTAGGACTTCGATCGGGAGCAATGTCCGAGGAATCAGTCGTGGAGATCTTCACTGATTACCAATACTGCATCGACCAAGATTGGACAGCAGCCTGTGCATCAATGGTCGAAGATATATGTAAGATACATTCAGGTTCCCCTTCCCGCAGTAACGGATGCTACAGCAAAATTAAGGTGGCGTAGACCTGATCGGCAAGACTGTGTTCCAGAAGCAGAAAGTGGACTGTAAAAACTCTTCTCATTTCATAGACCTTGGAACTAAAAGTAGATGGATTCAGTGAAGCATTCAAATGTTCAAATGTTTGTATAGCTTATGGGACTTAACTACGGGGTCATCAGTCCCTAAACTTACAAACTACTTACGAACTAGCTAAAACTAAGGATGGCACAAATATCCATGCCCGAGGGGGGATTCGAACCGCCGACCGTGCAGACCGTGACTGGAGCGCCTCAGTACCCTCGGCCATCGCGGCCGGCAGTGAAGCATTGACGGAACAAGTATAATGACCCGAGGAAGTGATCCTGGACTATGGTGGTTTCAAACTAAGAATTCAGAGCACTTGTGAACGTATTAAAAGAAATATCGTTCTGGGAAAGACGACGAGGTCTCATCTACAATGCCAAGACGTTCGTTCCCACAATCGCGCTCACCCATGTAGGCACAGCAATGCACTCGTATTCGGAAAGACGGCGGTTCCAACCCGCCCCCGACCATCCTGATTAAAGTATGCTTTCTTTCAGAGAGCACCGTTTCCTCCCCCATCCTTAACCAAAATCTATCCGAGCGTGTGCACCGTCACAACGTCGAGTGGACATGAAACCCTGATCTTCCTGCCCTCTTGTAGTAAATTACAGTCGAAAACAAGCATCATTTGCAAGAACACAGGCTATACGAAGAAGACCAAAAGAGACCCTAAAGGGGGAAAATGTTCAGCTTTCCTCTTGCTGGTGTCACAAAACAAATGCTTCCCTTAAAATTTCCGTACTTACTTGCAATTGCACTACATGAACTAACAGGTCCAAAGCAACTGCCGCCAGGAGACTTTCCAGTCGTATCCGTATAACGAGATAAGCCACGAAAACAACTGAGCCGAATAGTGGGAATGCATCTTAACAAGTCAGCACGGTGAACTCTTAGCGTCCTCTCCCTTTTTCGAGTATTTACAGAGTTACTCATGTTATTGTTGTTACCTTTGTCTGTTGAAAATGCCCAAGTTGTATTTTTTCGCAAGATATATATATATATATATATATATATATATATATATTAACAAACTTGGTCGTTATTGTGAGATTCGATTGTAGTTACATGTCATAAGATTAGATTAGTACTTGTTCCATACATCATGAATACGACTTTTCGTAATGATGTGGAACGTGTCAGGTTAATGAAAGGTGTCTTGTACTAAATATTACATGGCACATTTTTTTTTTCAGATTGACTAATGTTAAAGTACGGCGAGAAGTTAGTGCGTAGATCTGTATGCTGACACGCTATCCGAGAGACCTGCGGCAACATTACGCCCTGACATAAAGTACGCTGGAACAGCTGTGGGTTCCACTAGCGAACAGCTGCAGAGAGCTGCCGAGCGTAAAACATAGTTTCTTACTTACATTACTTTAAGGTGGAAATGAATGACAGGGACCATAAATAAGTCACATAAAGCTACGTTTGAGGAAGTTCAACGACGCCCGTTGAACTGTTTGAAGATGCTTGTAGTTGCCGTGTTTATCATGCATTGATGTCTACGCTTTTAACTGCTGTCTTCCAAGTGTATTTGCTTGGACGTAATCCACTAACGAAAAACGGTCTTCGACATATGCATCCGTATCGTTGCCAACTACCTTCTAATCTGCATGTCTATAATGCTGTCAAACGTCTTTATTTTATTTTACTTTTCTGATTTAAAATAAATTCGATTCGTAAACACTCAAATTAAGAAAGTTATAGTGACCAACTGTGACGGATTACCATCAATCAAATGTGTTTAAAAGTTCATCGTTTTGTCAGGACGTTTTCCGTGTCATGACTAAGCCTAGTCCAAAACGGAACGAGGCTTATTTTAATTAAAACGTTAAACGTGCCTATAGCTTTTTGTGCTGAAGTGATGTGTACGGTGTAACATGTCTAACGATCTTCATTTCCGCCGTAATTAATTTTCAAATGAGTCCTTCGCTATACACCCAGTATCTTTAAGCTTGTAACCGTTAGTTTTTCAAGTTTATTGGTGGTCGCGAAGTTCTTCCTTATCAAACACTTTATGAATATTGTCTGACAAGGAGAGGACGCCTACCCGTCATCGCCGAATTCGTCCAGATTTCTGGTACATGTAGGGCGTGGTGAAACACGAAAGAGCCCAAGTGGGAACTCCAGAAGGCCAAGCGTTTAGGAAGTAAAAGTAAGTCTGTTACGGATCTATCACCATATGCATCTTATCAATTGTCCCTGTAACGGTGTTTTGGAAGTGGTGTTTGCCTCTGCGGTAAGAAATCGGATTCGTATTGAAATGGTCGCGGGTTAAACTCCTCCGGGCGACAGATTTTTTTTCTGCTCCTTGGCAACGCGTACACCTAGATATTGTTTCCGTAAGAATCGTGAGGTCAAGATTAGATTCATTACAGCACGCACGAAGGCATTTAAATAATCATTCTTCCCATGCTGATTACGTGAAAGGAATGGGAAAAACTCTAATAACTGGTACAGTGGGACGCACCCTCTGCCATGCACTTCACAGTGGTTTGCAGAGCATTTATGTAGATGTAGACTGACGTCACAATAACCGCAACATCGTACAGGTTATTTTATCAATTAATATAAGCAAAAAAGAAAGGGCATTGGATGAAATTCGGGACTACAAACATTTAAAAAGGGACTGTAGTTAACGCGTACTTGGGGTCGTCGTGTATGTAAATCGATACTTCCATTCTTTTGCAATTGACCAGTTATATTATATGTACCGTGGTGATACTCATTGAAGAAACAGCGGAAGCAATAATTTTGACCGGATCTCGCACACGTTAAGAACGCCGCCCTTTTGCAGTTACATGGTTTTTTAAATGTCTCTATAGAAAAACAAATATGATTGATATTCTGAAAACAGAATCGAACCCGCGAACCTTTCAATAAAAATCCGATCTTTTACAGCTGAACCAAACACCGCTTCCTAAGCAGTTAATACGGTGCATATGGTGATAGATCCGTATCAAAATTCCCTTTATTTCGTTAACGCTTAGCCATCTGGAGTTCTCACTTGGTGCAGCCGGCCGCGGTGGCCGAGGGGACTGAGGCGCTCCAGTGACGGTCTGCACGGTCACTGCGGTCGGGGGTTCGAATCCCCCCTCGGGCATGGATATTTGTGCCGTCCTTAGGATGAGCTAGTTGATAAGTAGTTTGAAAGTTTAGGGACTGATGATCCCGTAGTTAAGTCCCATAAGCTATACAAACATTTGAACATTTTTTTTTTCTCACTTGGTGCACTTTCGTGTCTCACCACGCCCTACATGTACCATAAATTTGGACGAATTCGGCGATGACGAATAGGCGTCCTGTCCTTGTAATTAGTGCTGTCTCCTAAGTATGTGTTAAATAGTGATATGATTTTTTGCACGTACATTCAGTTGTACATGTGGATACGATAATCAGACTGTGTTGCGAGTAGATACGTAAAGGAATTATAAATGAAACGTCACGTGTGATTTGACGTTTTACTGAGCAGCGTGTGAAGTATCTTCCCACGCAATTTTCACGCTTTCGATCTCTCAATAAATGCCTGGAAAAGTGGACGGTGCCTGTCGGAGCGTCTGTAGGATTTTCTCTGTGCTCACGGCGATTTTTCGTGATCGGTGCATAAAGGGGAGATGGCTTTATCAGTGCTGAATTCAGATGTCAGTTGAAGCCTTTCCGCCATGCTGGCGAGTCCTAGAGCGATATTTCTCCATTAAAACTGTGCGTTAAATCGACCCGCACAGAACTGACAGTCGGTGCAGAGTTCCTACTTTCGAACAATATATTATCGTGGATTAACAATAAACGTAAAATATTTGGAAATTTTCACTCTTATAACATGACGTACATCGCGGCAAAACCGCGCGACATTTTATTGGTGTTTTAAGTGACGTCAGACGTCAGTATTGCAATAGAAACACTGCTCCAAGTCTCGGCAATATGGCTCCCATATTCAGCGCAAGAATGCCGCCCTATATTCTGATCTCCTTGGGTGTGTAACGTGTTGGACTGTGTGCAGACACCGCGCTTCACACAGAAGACGCGCGGCTTGCTGCAGGAGCAGCTGGAGGTCGTCGACACTATTATCCAGTCTGCAGGAATGGTTTCTGCTGAATCTTTTGGTTGTTTTTTAAATGGAATTGTTAATATCAAGTTACTTTTTTTATTAATAACGGACGAGTCATAGTTTTTCCGGTAGTTTTACCCATCTGTGTAATGTCTGAGGAACGTCAAGAATTAACCAATAAGTTGATGAAGACCTGTACGTCTTCCTCACCTATCTTCCTCTCCCACATTCGTCACGTGTTGGGCATTTGCATGATTAGAAAATCCGCACGTGCCTCTGGAGTAGTACCGTTTGCTTGTGTGACTTAATTGTGAGGAAAGCAGTTCTTCCAAATAAGGAGAGGTGCGGCCGCCGGCGCTGGCCTCGCGGTGGGCGACAGCGCTGTGGGCTCTGCGGCTGCGGTGGTCAGGGGTCACGGCGGGGGCCGCCTCTATAAAACATGCCGCGCCTCTGCCGACCTCTGACCGAGCCGCGCTGGGCTTTCGACGCGGCAGCCTGCGCACTTTGGCTGAGCGCGGACGATGCTGTCCAGGCTCACGAGTGGGAAACGCGCAGGGCACGAAAATGCAGTAGACGCGAATATACTCGTACCTCCGCTGGGGCATTGCAGTTGAGCAGCCCACTGTCGGTAAGTCTGGTCTGGTTTCTTCCGGCCTGGCAAGAACTCTACTCTGGCGACAAGGATATGGGCTCTGCGACAGTAGTAGGCATCGAGACATTCACAAACGGAGGACTGGGAAACGGCGTCGAGGTCACGTGCTTGCGGCTTGGTCAGGATGGCAAACACGCGGAAAGGGTTCGAGGAACGAAAATAGGCCCGCATGTCATTTTCATTGCTAACCTGGTAAATGCTGAAGTGCTGGCGCATCCTCTTCTCAGAAATTTCCCAATGTTCGGAATCTTCGTCGAATGCTGGGAAGGGCGGTTGTGGTGGCGGGCGGCGTAAGTTCTGAACTTGGGCGATGATTTGTTGTTGCACTTGAGCAAACTGGTGAACTGATAGCTCCTGTTGTCGTTCCGCAATCTTTTGCGAGGGTCGGAGTTCTTACTCGTCGCCAATATATTGTGAACACAATCTTCTTCTAATTTATTACAACTAAACTTCTTGCACGGTATTTAAAATGGACCCTATTTCGAAGGTGGTTACATAAGTCCGTTAGAGCAGCCGGAACGGTTTCTCGATTCGGCGTCGAACGGTCTTCGGTGCCTTCTTCCCTAGCGGGCTGCTTCTTTGGAGCGCCGGCCGTGGTGGCCGAGGGGACTGAGGCGCTCCAGTCACGGTCTGCACGGCAACTACGGTCGGGGGTTCGAATCCCCCCTCGGGCATGGGTATTTGTGCCGTCCTTAGTCTTAGCTAGTTCGTAAGTAGTTTGTAAGCTTAGGGACTGATGACCCCGTAGTTAAGTCCCATAAGCTTAACAAACATTTGAACATTTTTCTTCGGAGTGTTCTGCGAGGCTGTCGTTTACTTAGTGAATGGGAGACTGACTGGCGAGCCGCCTGGCTGCTCCCTAAAGGCCGACCGCCGGCGCAGGAATACTTGGCTGCTTCTCAGCTACGCTGCCACGTTTGTAAGGGAAGGTGCAGAGTATGCTCGAGAATACTAGACATTTACAGTCGTGGCCACGCGGAAGCAGCCGAGCGGTCTGGAGCGTCACTTTACGGGTTGTGCGGCCTCTCGCATTGGAGGTTCGAATCCTCCCTCGGGCATGGATGTGTGTGTTGTCCTTAGCTTACTTCAACTTAGTTTAAGTAGTTTGCAAGACTAGGGACTGATGACTAACGTAGTTTGGTCCCATAGGATTATAAACATTTCAACATTGTTTACAGTCTCGTGTTTGTCGGGTGTGACGCCTGCTAGCTATTGAATGGGTTAATCGCCGTGCTTGAGTTCGTGGCGTGCTGCCAGCTTGTTAGGGGTAAGCTGAGAGCAAAGTTATAGAATATGAAAAAGGAGGCAATAACCGAAATGAAATTTCATAAAAAATAGGGTATGCGAGTTAGCACAAAACATTCGAAGGAGTATTATGCTGTCCAACGTGGACGGATGTGAGCTACGGAAGAATGTGTCATTGTTTGATATGCTCGAGCACCTTGGGATGCTACTTTGTAATTTATCATCAGCAAAGTGTGTGGCGTAAACCAGACGTGTCCTGAAAGTGATGTGAAGAGAAAGTGTGGCGGTTCGGGCGTTAGCGAACGTACCTCTCGCACCGGCCCACGGCTGCAGTACCGTCCGCTCGGTCCCAGCGACCGACTCTGGGGACATGGGAACGCGCCCAAAGAATTACACGGCCATTGTTCTCCGCGCCCGGTGGGGCCGGCACTGATTCACTGAACGCGCCGCCACCGCAACAAGTGCGGCAGGGCGCTAAAAGCCCCTCGCGAGGTGATGTACGCTGGCAAAGAGTAGCATATATTTGTCCGTGACGCTGGCCACCGCGCCGCAGTAAAGGCAGCCGAAAGGCGCGACCGCCCGCTGTGGGGAAAGCGGGGCGTGCTCTGCCGTACTTCCCTGTCACCTGCAGCAGCTGTAAGTGCTGGTGCGCACGACATCAGGCCAGTGGTTGGGAGGCCGCAGTGTCTTGTTCTGGGGGCGAGCAAGTAGTTGCACCTTTAAACAACGAGCGACGAGCACGCCTCAATGCTAGGTGTACCAAAATAAAATAAAAAGGTAATGAAAGTAAAATGTATTTTTCTGACCACAACTTGTTGATTATGAACTGTAGGCTGAAACTGAAGAAACTACAAAAAGGTAGGAAAATAAGGAGATGGGACCTGGATAAATTGAAGGAACGTGAGGTTCTTAAGAATTTCAGAGGGAGCTTTAGGCAACAATTGACAGAAACAGGGGAAAATAAAACAGTAGAGGAGGAATGGGTAAAATTGAGAGATGAAATAGTGAAGGTAGCAGAGGACAGAATAGGTAGGAAGGCATGACCTACAAAAAATCCTTGGCTATCACAGGAGATACTAACATTGTTTGTCGGAGAATCATGCGATGGACTATGAAGGCACTAGGATTCCGGTACAGACGTCGAGATACTGGGACTGCGTCGTTAGAGAGGTCACTGAAATTCGCACAAGTGACAACCTCATAAACCGTGACTGTGGCTATAATCTTAGCAAAGCTTGGGAACCAGAGATTGGGTTAAGAGTAAATCTAGCAAACGTAACGAAGTGACGACCACGGCGGACAGAGCCCTCACACCGACGTCATCTCAGACGCCGTCGCAATCGGTTCCACTGCGCGGCCGCGGCGCGGGGCGCGGACCGCAGAGGGGTCGCCCTGCGGCCCGAGGGTATTTAAATCGCCCGCTACCGGGCTAGAACCCAGTTCCCTTCGAGCAGCCGTAGCGTGCGGATCTCCGTGCCGGCGCGTTTCCAGGAGTTCAGTCCGTCAGTTCACCTGATGATGGCGATATGTATGATCGCCGAAATATTGTGTCCGTTGGCCACTATAGACCGGCATGTCTATGCTGACAGGCCATGGGAATTTCAAAAAACACCTACGTACAATGGGAATAACAGAAGAGGACCCTAAATGTAGGATCTGTGATGAACGGTGATGAAACTGCATCACACCTAATCTTCGAATGCATTGCATTGGAGAGTAAAAGGCACAGAATATTTGGGACAACCGGACCCGAACAAATTGTGTCTAATAAAGAACTGGTAAAGGGACTCCTTGCACTGTTCAAGGGCATTGGTTGGCTTTACTAAATACACAGGGAGCGATACCGCACAATAAACTTAGTTTTGGTGCGGGCAGTGGCGGGTTGGACCAAGACTGTTTTTGCTTCCCTGGAAAAATGAATCAATCAATCAATCAAGGGAAGGAGTAAATGGAGAGAAATGCGGCATCAATCGAGGGAGGAGGAGAATGAGTGTGAGGAAGTTCTTGGAGGGGAGGAGGCGCTGAGCAAATGGACACAACGAGCAAACGATTACTTCTTCTCGAGAGTGATCCTGCGTCGTTAAACCGTATGACCGTTACTTTTACGCAGAAGAATGTCAAACAAAGAGTTTAAAAAATGCAGGTATCGATTTGATTGATGTTTGCAAGAATACTTCCGTATTCTTCGCCATCATGTCCTATCAGACTGGACCATACCAGCAGTGCTGATTCAGCTGGGAATGCCAAAATTATATAGCACCCCGCGCCCCCCTCCTCCTCTACGTAAATAATGCTTCGGCAGCGTCAGCAGACTTGGGACAGATAGGCGTAAAAAATGTTAAAATGTTTGTAAAGCTTATGGGACTTAACTACGGGGTCATCAGTCCCTAAACTTACAAACTACTTATGAACTAGCTAATACTAAGGACGGCACAAATATCCATGCCCGAGGGGGGATTCAAACCCCCGACCATAGTGGCCGTGCGGACCGTGGCTGAAGCGCCTCAGTCCCCTCGACCACCGCGGCCGGCAGATAGGCCTAATTCAGTAATAATCTGATGGACAGAGTAAGTTGTAATTTGCGGCTGTTTGCTGATGATGCTGTGGTGTATGGGAGGGTGTCGTCTATAACTGACTGTAATAGCATACAGGTTGACTTAGACAAAATTTCTAGTTGGTGCGAAGAATGGCAGCTAGCTCTCAATGTAGAAAAATGTAAGGTGATGCGCATGAGTAGGAAAAACAATCCCATAATTTTCGAATACAGCATTAGTAGTGAGCTTCTTGATGCTGTCGCGTCGTTCAAATATCTAGGCGTAAGATAGCAGAGCGTTATGAAATGGAACGAGCATGTAAGGACAGTTGTGAGTAAGGCAGACAGCCGACTTCGGTTTATTGGGAGAATTTTGGGAAGATGTACTTCACCTGTAAAGGAGGCCGCGTATAAAACGCTTGTACGACCACGTCTTGAGTATTGCTCAAGTGTTTGGGACCCGAAGCAGATCAGTTTGAAGGAAGACATACAGGCGGTTCAGAGGCGAGCAGCTAGATTTGTTACCGGTAGGTTCGACCAATGCGCGAGTGTCACGGAAATGCTCCGGCAACTCAATTGGGGATCGCTGGAAGAAAGACGACGTTCTTTTCGTGAATTTCTGTTAAGTAAATTTAGAGGGCCGGAATTTGAAGCTGAGTGTAGTACGATCTTGCTGCCGCCTACTTACATTTCGCGTAAAGATCACAAAGACAAGATAAGAGAAATTAGGGCTCGTACGGAGGCATATAGGCATTCTTTTTTTCCTCGTTCAATTTGGGAGTGGAATAAGAAAGGAAATGCCTAGTAGTGGTACAGTGTACCCTCCGCCACGCACCTTACGGTGAATTGCGGAGTATGAATATAGATGTAGATGTAGAAATATCCATGCCCGAGGGGGGGATTCGAACCCCCGACCGTAGTGGCCGTGCGGACCGTGACTGAAGCGGCTCAGTCCCCTCGGCCACCGCGGCTGGCAGATAGGCCTAATTCAGTAATATTAATGGAGTAGTTACGTTTGATGGAATGCTGTGTGTGGTATCAATGTACTTGGGGATGGGCTCTGTCGCCGTGTGTCCGCTGCTTTTGAAGCCCCGGTGGCCGGCTCCCGCAGTTGCAGCTGCCGCTGCTGTTGCCCCCACGCCTAGGATTACGACGCCCCATTATCCCCGGCACTCGCGCCGCGGAATGCAAAACGAACGCCGCGGAATGCTTCCGTGCAACTGGAAGCCGCGCGCGCTACCCGCCTGGCTATCGCCTTTCTGGCTTCCTCATACTCTCACATCTGCAACTCGCCGCTCTCGGTGAGGAAGACGGTTATCGCAGCGATCTCTCTTCCATTCGCGAATGCCTCGTCGGACGGAAGAGTGATTATCGGCGAACCTTACAATTACTCGCTGGCTCCCGTTCGCAGCCGTTATCCGCGGCAAACACCTCCGGGCGACACAGTGTGTGCGCCGATCGCACAAGCTGTAATTTCTTAGCGACCCGAGCGTGGAACTGTAATGGCAGTGGCTTAGATAAAACTCTGTATACAGCTGAAGCGGAGTTTTCGACGTAAACATTATCCGTGCTGTTGGTTCATCAGAGTTCTGTCGGTACACTATCCGCCATTACCTCTCGTCTGACACTCAACCTTTGGGTGTGCGCTGAGGTGGCGAAAGTTGCGGGCTACATGTCGATGTCGTGTAGGAGCTTCTTTTGGCAGGCCAGGCACAGTGACCACCCTGGCATAGACTCGCCACTACAGCAGCGTTAAAAAAAAAAAAAAAAAAATGTTCAAATGTTTGTATAGTCTATGGGACTCAACTACGGGGTTATCAGTCCCTAAACTTACAAACTACTTATGAACTACCTACAACTAAGGACGTCACAAATATCCATGCCCGAGGGCGGATTCGAACCCCCGACCGTAGTGGCCGTGCAGACCGTGACTAGAGCGCCTCAGTCTTCTCGGTCACCGCGGCCGGCGTTTTTCAAACTGTGGGTCGCAACTCCCAGGAGAAAGTACTTTCACCGTAAAATAATTAGCGATTCAGTAATGGCTAACTTTAGTCAATGTTAAAATTACTGATTTTTCTCGTCTAGCATTATGAATTGAATAGATTCTTTTATAATACACTCTCTTAATGATGTATAAGCCGAAAGTCCGATAACGGTTTTCAGTATCCAATTCATACGTAAAACAAAATGATAGAATAAATAATTCTTAAAAATTAGACTTTACAAAGTGCCTATACAGTGAGACTTTTCGCAATTAGCATAATGTGTCACACTCGTTAAGCAAAGTATAATTTTCTGTCGGAAATCATGTAAAAATAAGATGTGTTCCATTCCAAAAAATAAAAAAAACCTCTGTCCACCAATGTAAAAGAATGAAACTTTTGACTCTACAGCGGAGTGTGCGCTGATATGAAACTTCCTGGCAGATTAAAATTGTGTGCCGGAACCGGGATTCGAACCTGGGGCCTTTGCCTTTCGCGGGTAGCGCTCTACCGACTGAGCTATCCCCACACGACTCACGATGCCGCCTCACAAATTTACTTCGCCAGTACCTGAGTACTGAAGTTTGGAAAGTAGGAGGCGAGGTACCCGGAAGTAAAGTTGTGAGGCGGCATCGTGAGTCGTGTGGGGGTAGGTCAGTCGGTAGAGCGCTTGCCCGCGAAATGCAAAGGTCCCAGGTTCGAGTCCCGGTTCCGGCACACAATTTTAATCTGCCAGGAAGTTTCAATTTAAAAGAAAGTTGTAGCAAAAGAAAAATTGCTAAATTAGTTTCCTTCGAGATAACATAGTTCAGTTACGGTGGGGTTGGCAGATTATCTTTATTTGGAAGGGGTCGTCAGAAGCATTTTCGTTGGGAGGGGGACGCCTATTCCTGCCCTGCAGGACTATTAGCCACGCCGCGGTGTAGTCGTTTTGTTTTATACAAAGACACTTTTGTAGCCAGGAGTACCGTCCTCCATTTTACCTCCTCCTTCCTGTGTCCGGTAAACGCTATTTTCTTCCAAAGTGGCCGAACTCACTTTTTCAATTTGGTGATGCCTCGGTAAAATCTGTCATTGATGAGATTTTCTTGAGATCGTTTCGGTACACGTAGTACGCTGCTCCACTATTCCTGGAACGCACCCTCTTGGAATTATAACATTAAACCTCTCTGAGGCACACATTCTATCTTGTAGCGTCTCTGACAAGAATTCGTTAAACATTTCGCTCTCAAAGTATCTGTTATATGTCGCATGTTCCGGCCCCCCCTCCTCACTCTTTCTACTTAACCTAACCTGTAATTTTCTTAGACTGGTCAGGAGTGTACAAGAATCGGTAGGTTAAGGGTTTTGTAACCCCTTTAAGCCGGCCGCGGTGGCCGAGGTGACTGAGGCGCTCCAGTCACGGTCGGGGGTTCGAATCCCCCCTCGGGCATGGATATTTGTGCCGTCTTAGTTCGTAAGTAGTTCATAAGTAGTTTGTAAGTTTAGGGACTGATGACCCCGTAGTTAAGTCCCATAAGATATATATATAAAAAAAAACCTTTAATTACGTTTTCCTTGCATTACCCCCAATGCTTCTTAGTCTGACTTGTGTTTTTTACAGTATCTTCTACACACTTTGTATGTTTGTTCCTAGATATTTAACGGTAGTTTCCACTGATTTGTCAACAACTGTGTAAGCGCATAATAATAGATTTCTTCGCCTATTCATGTTCAAGATGTTAAATTTACGTTCACGCTTCACTATCGGTGCCCGTGGCAGTCGTCCATTGTCCGGGGTTCCTACATTTTGCAGAGCATTACGTCGTTGCAACTTCCATTCCTCGAATAGCCTCCAACGGAATTCACTATAGACTGTATTTAATGTATAAGGGGCGATCTAAAAGTTTCCGTTCGAAGGCCGTACTGTTCACAATCGATATAGCGATCACGCAAAATCGCCGTAAACATTGAATCAGCCATTGCAGCGACGCACCACGCTGAAGATATCAGCTGCGTGAAGAAGTCCTTAGCTGTGTGAAGCACATTCTCGTCCGACAGGAAAGCCCGAAGGCTCTGAAACGGCGAGGGTGCTGGCAGCCACCGCGCCACGACGCACTCCCCTGCCTACACGCCCGCATCGGAATCACGTTGCATTGCATATAAGTTAGGCTGCGCTGGCGCGACGCCTCGAACAGAAACCTGTTGACCGCTGCTTATAAATAAAGCCGCCCCGTATAGTGCCGTGGACAGCGCTACTAAACACCACGAAGGCAGCTCGGGTTCGATTTCCGGATGAGGACTGGCTTTAGAGTGTTGTCCTCAACACAGGGCCGGCGCAAGCTCAAGTGCCGCCCCGCGCGAGCTGCTAAATTGCCGCCCCCCTCCAGTTTTTTCTGTTTTTCAAAACGTTTGTTGAATTTTATTTAAACAAATCTGTAGGAAATATCAGTAATCAATCGCAATTGCCGGCCGTAGTGGCAGAGCGGTCTGAGGCATGCCAGTCACGGTCTGCACGGCCGCTGCGGTCGGGGGTTCGAATCCCCCCCTCGGGCATGAATGTTTGTTCTGTCTTTAGTAGAAGGTAGTTCATGAGTAGTTTGTAGGGACTGATGATCCCGTAGTTAAGTCCCATAAGCTATACAAACATTGCTAGACAGACAGTAGTGCTTTAATATTATTCATGATAGGATCTTCTGAAAACTTTTACAGTTGATGCGTCTTAAATTGGTATTTATATTTTACCAAAAATAACGTGTTTTTGATAATGCGCCGAAAACAAATATGAGGGGTTGATATTGCCTTCATCGAGGATTTGTGCATGCGCAAGGCGAGGTGCACGGTAGCTCCATTGTCTTTGCTTCGGGACCATTCGTGCGTAACCGCCAGAGCTCGAGTAGCCAGGAGCTGGCGTCTCTACCAGCTCCAACGCCAATGTTAAAAGCGGCGTGTCCCCTCCCTGCCGCGGGAGCGCCCATATGCTGCCTGCAGGTTGTTCAGAAGAGAATTTGAAGCTCAGCCGCGCATGCGCATTGCAACGCTGCGGCCACTGTCGCGTGTGTTAAGCGGCCGCGCTGCGACTCGTATACATACTGTCTTCACGACGTAAAACGTTTCTGATGCGATAAAAATACTTTGAATGTTAGAGGAATGAAACGAAGAGTGGTAGTTGAAAAACAAATTTATTTTATTTATTTAGGGGAAGGTCACGGACACAAAAATGAATTGCTAATAAAACAACAATAAACAATTTTCTGTGTTAACTTTCATCGTAAAATGAAACCAGTAACTTCTTTAGTCATATCACTTAGAACTAAGCATAGTTAATAATTTTTATGAACTATCTTAAATAAACTTTTGAATCAGTTTATAGCCACTAAAAATTTGGAGGGTAGCCCCGGACACAGCATCCAGTGGTACACCACTTGTTTCTTGGCTTTGAAAACATACAATTGTAATAAATATCTCAAGCATCTACATAAAATCAGTTTTCATGGTACCAGTCCTTGCAGTTACAGCACTGAATACAGTCTTCTTCGAAGATTTCCCCAGATGTGATGCATTCGGTCACTTTTCCTTGATCCTCTTCGGAGAGACTGAATATTTGTCTTTGCCATGAACGTTTCTTTAGTGCATTTGCGTTTTTTTTCCGCTTGTCCTTTTTATTGCATTTCCTTTTCTGTCTCTCTTCTAAACCTTTTTTTATATGGAGATGACCCTTCTCCTTATTAAATCTATGAGGGATTTTCGGAGCTTTTGCAAAATCAAATGCTAATTTCAAAAACTCTTCTTATGGGTGACCGCCAACGAAGTTAAACAGGAACGACGAAAAATTTTTGCGCGAACAAAATTCACCGTTGCGAGTAGCTCGCTCGGTGCTTATGCCACAACTGACTTGCATGTGTTTTTACTCCACAGGGCGCGCATTTCATATGCAGTCTTGCCAGCGCAACGTGCTCGGTTTCTTAGAAATTGAAACGTCCGCGGTTACCCGCCGTCCGGGGCTACCCGACCTTCTCCTACTTACTTTTCTTGACGACGAGTTTTTGTCCGGGCTTCATTGAACCAGTGAAACATACAGGACGCGCCGCCGGTGATAAATGTTCAAATGTTTGTATAGTCTATGGGACTTAACTACGGGGTCATCAGTCCCTAAACTTACAAACTACTTATGAACTAACTAAGACTAAGGACGGCACAAATATCCATGCCAGAGGGGGGGGGGGGATTCGAACCCCCGACCGTAGTGGCCGTGCAGACCGTGACTGGAGCGCCTCAGTCCCCTCGGCCACCGCGGCCGGCCGGTGATAAATATTCTGCAAATCGCACTCATGTGCATTATTTGTGTATAGACGTAAGGCACAAATAAATGTACACAGTCATGCACATGAGTGCGATTTGTGGATAGACGTAAGGCGTGCGCCTCGGTTGCACAGTGGTAGAGTGCCAGACTACAAATCCAAAGGTCGCGGGTTCGATCCCCGCCAGGTCGTAAGATTTTTATCTGTCACTTTCCACTTCTTTCACCTCTGGCAATATTGCTCATGTGAAAAATACCGACTAGCACCGTGGTTCGGAACCCACGTAAAACTTTAGGTCCCCCTATAACTGGCTGGGTAAGTCAGTTCGAAGGTCGGAGGAAGGCAACGGCATACCACCTCCAAACAGGACCATGCCTAGTAAAGCACTGTGGTGTTCAAACAAATCTTCGGATTGTTGACTGCTTTACTTAGACGTAAGGCATAGTAAGTTCAGGCTACTGCAGGAAACCTGTTATACAAGTTGGCCAGTATCGACAACAGAGCATCGCTATCTCATTGTTAAGCGAACAGTTTCGTCGATTCTCCGGCGTGGTGTGCCTCGCTCGACCCGAATACCTGCGCAGAGTGTAAATTGCTGTGGGCGCGCAGTAAGCCACGGGTGCGGGCGGCGCTCTTCCATTAGAGCGCGCAGCTCCCCCCCCCCCACCCTCCCCACCTCCAGCCACGGCGGCCGCAGTAAGTCACGGGCCGCGCAGATGTTAATCACCGATTCCAATCCAACAAGTGGAGTCGCCGGGTTCAAGAACGACCGCTTAATTGCTACTTGTCTACGCACCGCTTTCGCTCTGAATGCACGGCCGCCGTTTCCAAGTGGGTGCCGGTTGTAAAACACGCAGAGCGGCAGCAGCTGGGCGGGGCGAGGTGGCTTTGTGTTCCGCTGTTGTTTGCTCTGATAACGGGCCAAACGGTTGCCTCGTACAAACAGAGCGACGCCAAAACTCTGTGGCCGTCCGAGTCAAAAAGGCAAGAAAGTGAAGTTTAGAAGTAACGTTTTATGAGAATCAGGTGGCACGTAAATGCCACTCTGCTAGAAATGTCTACTTTGTTGCAGCGCAGGTTGTAGTATTTTTTTTTTTTTTTTTTTTTCAAGTGTCGGGGAATTTTCAGCCAGTATCACAAAATTCATTTGAAAATTTCGTCGCAATTGGATATAATTCAATAAATGAAAACTGTCCATCTAGACAAGAACACTATCGAGTGAATTCCTGGGAAAGCTACTGAAATAGTATACTACAGATTAAAGAAATTTGTTCGTCATTATCTTTAGTTTGCTTGCACGCCAAAATCATATTAAAACATTCTTCCTGGAAACTTAAGAGACGTAGTATACACAGAAACACAAAACGTGTCAGCTTCTAGTTCGCGTTATTGCAGGGAAACGATACAAGAGCTCGTAAGTCCTCTCTGGAATATAAAAGACAATGCCTAGAGGAAATTTGAAGACTCTTGTTAGTGTTATACCACATCAAGGCCAAGAGTCTTGCAGGTCTGGATAATTAATAGGATGTTCTGAAAGCTTTTTCCTGACATGATGAAAACGTTTTGTTATTTTGGATGTGGCCCCATTTGAGAGGAACAATTTATTTATTCTGAACGAAAGCAAGCATCAAGAAAACCATACAAATAATTTACGCCGGCCGCGGTGGCCGAGGGGACTGAGGCGCTACAGTCACGGTCTGCACGGCCACGACGGTCGGGGGTTCGAAATCCCCCCTCGGGCATGGCTGTTTGTGCCGTCTTTAGTATAAGCTAGTTCATAAGTAGTTTGTAAGTTTAGGGACTGATGACCCTGTAGTTAAGTCCTGCGAGAGTGAAGGTCGGAGTGAGAGTTTAAAATAGGGAAAGTTTAATTTTTAAAACGCACAACCACCAACTGCGAACCAAATTCCTAAACATGCAAAAACACTGGATCTGTGATTGCTACTGTTTGACTCGTTTTCTAGGGGATGATATCACACATTCGCAGCTTTCCTTCCCTGCATATGATTAACAAAAAAAAATCATAATAAAGTCAAGTTCATGAGAGAAAAGGGTGTACTAACTACTATTTTTGAAAACACGTGAAAGTTCACTTTATGTTGTTTATTTCACAATTATTAGAACCCTGTGGCTGATATGTTTGTACGTCGACACATTTATCAAATAAAGTTATAGCTCGTGAGCCCCCAGACAAAATGAATATTTGTCGCAAATTGTTTTCACACCATGTGGCTATCTCAAACACCGTTTATGTTCATGCCTATGCGACGACACGTGTTACATTAACAAATCAGTCACTTTTAATTCAATGCGATGCACACCTTGTTCCACCGGCTAAATATTCACCAACACACAGTAGCACTCGATTCAACTTGGTGCAGTCTACGACGAGCAACCACACATGGCGATTGCCACACACAAATCTATAACCTCCACCTCGAGATCCACATGCCGACTGCTGCAGAGTGACGCCGCCCGGCCAGCTACCCCACTTGCTTCCGCCTCGTCACTTCCTGCCCTCGCGCGCGCGCCAATAGCTCAACCGCCGGGTTTTTTCCCCTACGTCATCAACTTCCCCATGTGAGCTGTTCTAACCGACTTACAACGTACAGCGCTCAGCCAATACATTTCTAAAACTTTACTTAAAATCGAAGTAATTACACTACACATTAAATAAATGTCTTCTTAATTTTTTATATTGGTATAAACATCCTTTGTAGTATTTATCATAATCGTGCAATTTCTTATATCACAGATAAGTGATTTAACTGAATACTTCAAAATAAAATACACAAGATTAATTGAAAATAAAATGAGAAATAGTTAATATATTATTTTTATAAACAAACATTGCCATGCCGGTTGTGTAACTGTCTTGTATTCATTGGTAATTTATTACTTTTCATTGTCAATATTACGCCAGATGTGACTATATCAGCTAATGTATTGTTTATTTATCAGCAGGCTATTTTGTAATGAGGGCCTTAAAGGTTCCTAACTGCATCGTATTACTTCAAATGCCAGTAGTATTACAATATTTTATTTCACGCTGTGCACTGCACTGTGCCTGGCACTCGTCATTGTCCCTCTCTCCCCTCACCGGAAACGAAACTGGAAAATCCTAAGCTGGAACAAGCCCCCAACGTCGGCCTGCTCGCTGGCCTCCCATCAGCTACAAGCACACAGCAAATCTCAACGTGGAGAATTTCTACCTATGGCCTAACCAACTGTGTACATACATTGCTACCATAATTAATAAGATTAAAATTGTGTAACATTTAGTGCATTGGCATGGTCAATGTTTGCAGTGAACTTCATACTGTTTAATTATCAAATGCTATTAATTACCAATATTCCTATGGGGCGGTAATCTCACAGTCCCATAAGCTCTACAAACATTTTTGAATTATGTAAGGAATGAGATAGAGGTCAAAACTGGTTGTTAACAATTTTTAGAAGTGAGCCTACTAAGCAGTCGATTGAATTAGTGTTATTCTAAGAACACTACCAGAAGCTGAAGCGGCAGGCGGTAGGCGCGTTTCTTCTCTGCATGGCGAGGGCAGTCGGCGAGCTTGCGAAACCCGCCGCCTGTTCTTGACCAGATTACGCAGGGAGCTCGTAAAGGCAGCCTCTCCGATTGGTCGTAACTATTAGCATACGTGTAAGCGCAGTCGTTAAGCCGGCCGCGCGGAGACGATGTGGCCGCAGTGTGAAATGGAATCAAGGACGTGCAGCTGAGGCCCTCCTTCGGTAATGACTACTCGCTTGTGATCGGACTATCAGTTCAAAAATAGACTGACCAAAAGTAAAGTGACGGAATTGTTGCAACAAGTAGGTTCAAAACAACACGAAATGTATCTATAAAATTAAAAATGAATTGCTGTTCGTTAGTCTCGCTAAAACTCGAGAACGGCTGAACCGATTTGGCTAATTTTAGTCTTGAAATATTCGTGTAAGTTCGGGGAAGGTTTAAACGGTTATAGAATATGGAAAAGTTGTCCGAAAAAGTGGAAAATTTGGAAAAACTGAAACAGCTTATTCCAGTGATCTATCAATCCCGTTCGCCCAATTGCGATAAAATGTTGTACATTTCATGTTAAAAGCAAGAGGAAGGTTCGCATCAAATAATAAGTTGGAAAAGTCGCCCGGAAAGTAGGCTCATTTAGGAAAAAACGAAAGTGATTTTCTTCTATGAATAAAAATCAGTTGCCACATGGTTGTAAGAGCATCACTTGAGTACGGCTTGACAGGACAAAATTTTTGTGAAATAAATTTTTTGTAAAGTCTACCGGAAAATTTGAGAAAAAATGAAAGTGCGTTTTTCCAATGTATTTTTGATTGAATTCATCAGTGTACTCACTATTCGCACGACGGAGAGGGGTAATTCCTTTTTCTTTTGTTCATTATAGTCTTGGAATAGTTTTCACTAAACGAAATAGGGACAGTTAAAAAGGAATGTCGCAAAATTCCAACCAAGCTCCCTTTTCAATGTGTTTCTAAATGTACTCAACACTATAGGTTGAGAACCGTTCATCCGATTGCGATAAAATCTTAATCATATGACGTTCAAGATGAACATTCTTATGAACTAAAATTTGGCAAAGTTTCCCGGAAAAATGGAAAATTTTGAAAGAGTTTCTTTTTTTTATGAAATATCAATTCCATTCATCTGATTGCGATAAAAGTTTGCACATTCGACGTTCAAAGCCAGAGGAAGGTTTGAGCGAAGTAAAAGTTTGGATTAGTTGGCCAGAAAATAGAAAAATGTTTGGTAAACTGAAAGAGCTCTTTTCTTTGGGATATCAATATCATTCGTATGATTGCGATAAAATTTTGCATATTTGACGTTCAAGCGAAAGAGAACATACATATTATCAATTGCGAAGCATTGCCGAGTCGACTAGTATTTAATAGAAATGCGCTCAGACATTGTGTGACTTCTTCAAGTAAGGAAAGTTTAGAGGGAAACAGTGATTCAATTGCCTAAGTGGATTTTTTTTCCCCACTTTGGCGAGATTTTATCATCGTGTCTGTAGGTGCAGGGTAAAGTTGCTTACATTGCACCGTCTTCTCATTTCTGCCACACAATAAAATTCGCACCTCTTGTACAACCTGACATTTTGTGACGTCAGCGTGAACTACGTGCTTCTTAAACTGATATTGTTAGGGTTTTTATTTTGGAGATAAGGTTTGTTTTGTTGTAGTTTACATCCAAATTTTTGTGTACGTGACAGAGAGAATTACTGTTAAAACTGACAGCAATATTTTATTTGTGCGTGAATGTCGATGTGATAAACTTAGTTCTCATTCATTACTGAATATGTATTAGTTGTATTTCAAAAATGTTCAAATGTTTGTTAAGCTTATGGGACTTAACTACGGAGTCATCAGTCCCTAAACTTACAAACTACTTATGACCTACTTACAAACTAGGACGGCACAAATATCCATGCCCGAGGGGGGATTCGAACCCCCGACCGTGGTGGCCGTGCTGACCGTGACTGGAGCGCCTCAGTCACCTCGGCCACCGCGGCTGGCTTAGTGGTATTGTGGTATTGTGACAAAGAAAAATGGCTACCTTGCTTATAATGTATGACTCTAAAAGTTTCCGATATTGTAACGGTAAAATTTAACAAAATTGTTCTTATAGTGGGCTGCCAAATATGCTTCTAATATTGCTTTGTTATACTGATGAAAAATTATTTACTGAAGCATTTTTGTCCAAAGTTATTACGTAAATAATTATCTTCTATTACAGAACGAAACAGACAGGAGATAATGTGGAGAACATATTGTCTGGGATGGCGATCATGGATTAAGTGGATATGCACGATTCAGGCTACCGGCGAACACTTCATCCAACGAGCTCGAAAAGGAACTGGAAGAGCGTTTTCTTAACATTTGAGGTCATGATGTTCGGTTTAAGAATGACGGACGTAAGCGAACTGCCTGACATTACCGAACGAATTTGACTGCCCAAAGACGAAGAACCTATGACAGGAAAATGTGGCTTCATTCAAAGTGTGCAAGGGTCGAAAACGTTACATGTCAGTGTGTGGAAACAGTGCTGTGAGAACAAAATTTAGGCGCTTAAACTGAGACTTGCGGATAACCACAAGCTCAGGAACATACTTTGAAAGGATGGTAATAACTTCCACTTCCCCTGATGTTAAAGTAAGGAAGCATTTTGTGTTGTCTCTGCCCCCTATAAGGATTTCTATTGTTTGAATCAGTAACTTAGAAATTCCTATAATTGAGGATGACGTTGTTAAAATACTTCCGTCTGTGCCGTTTCAGCGACACCTAACATCCCTGAAGGGTGCCAACTCAAACCTGGATTAAAATGAACAACAGAGTTACGGAATATTTAAATTTATAAACTGTGCGATAACACCTGTGAATTATTAAAAACTGAATACGTTTTAGAACTAAATTCTGATTTATTTTGATTGGAAATATAAGAAATACGCTTATTACCACCATATTTTATTTTTCAAACGTAAAAAATACATTACAAAACAGCAAAATGAATGGGAATAAAAAAGTAGTAAAATAAAAACGATAGTCAAATGCACTGTGAAAATAATGAGGTGATGAAATATTCTTACATAGTTGATCGTACAGTGATCCATATACAGTTCTCCTGTCGTCAGAATTGCATATACTTATTCTAGCAATATTTCTGAAGTGTACACCACTTGTGTAAATTGAAAACACGACCTGATTTAGCTTCTGCTGTGGCACTGTCGATCACAGAAAAACTGAGTTCTGCTTTACAGTATGTTGCAAAAGTCTTACCAACGCTTCAGCATTAGCACATAATTCACGAACTTGTTTTTTCTTAGAAACCAAAACGTCTTTTGCCTGTTTCAGACGTTTCACATTTTCAAAGGTCTGCGTGAAAACGAAACTACAGACCGCTAGCAGGTACACGTGAAACGGAATGAGGCAGAAGACACGGGCAGGCGCAGGTAGAACGGAGAGCAAGGCCGGCAGCTGGGACTAGTTGTCTAATAAATATTTACCGTTGCATTTTAACGAGGCGCAACCGTTTATTGTCCTACGTGCAGTGCCTATACAACGTTGACCCGTGACCTGACTGATCAGCCGTGTCGGTTGACAGCTGTGTCTGTCGGCTTGCTGACAGGCGGCCGCGCTCCACGACTGCTTCACCACTGTACTGTACCTAGCATCACCTAAACGATTAATTCATCAACTTTATGTGTGATTAGTGAGGCTTCGACGTTCAACGGTGTAACGTTTATCAACTAAGGCAAAAAAATAAAGTAATAAATAAATAAATAAATAGAGCCGGCAGCAGTGGCCGAGCGCTCTGCGGCGCACCAGTCACAGCCGGCCACGGTGCGCGAGGGGACTGAGGCGCTCCAGTCACGGTCTGCACAGCCACTGCGGTCGGGGGTTCGAATCCCCCCTCGGGCATGGATATTTGTGCCGTCCTTAGTCTTAGCTAGTTCATAAGTAGCTTAGGGACTGATGACCCCGTAGTTACGTCCCATAAGTTCTACAAACATTTGAACTTTTTTTTTTTTTTGAGCACCAGTCACAGTCTGCACGGCCGCTACGGTCGGGGGTTCAGATCCCCCCTCGGGCATGGATGTTTGTGTCGTCTTTAGTATAAGGTAGTTCATAAGTAGTTTGTAAGTTTGTCCCCGCAGTTGAGTCCCATAAGCTTAACAACATTTGAACAAAAAATTTGAAACTGCTTTTCCAAACATACTGGTCCCCCCACCCCTTCACCCGGCGAGGACGCCTATGGTTCTGTGTATGACAAGCGAACGGAGAGCGCTCGGGAGTTGCTGGGAGCTAGATATACCCCCTCGATCTCTCTGCCCATCGCTTACCCCGCCTTCCTTGTTGCCCCCTTGCAGCAGCTGCGTTTTGCATTGCCAGCTGAAAACTCGGCGTTGGCCGGGTGTGCATGTGATGTGGTCCACTCCCTGACTACCAGCCTCTGCCACTTCAATCTCCTTTCTCTGCCTCCGCCACCTCCTCCACTCATCCACCCCCTGCATTTGTCTTTTCCTCTCTCGTTCTCCTCCAGTGTCCTCCTTCCCGTTTACTCAATAATAGTACTAGTAATATTGTAAACATGAACGGATGCCGACTCACTGCTCTGTGCTTTGTCCTAAGTATAAGTTACACGAATTTCTAAGTTTACCGACTGATGACCATTTTTGCACCGTGCAATTTGTTTTCTAAACAGTGTTGATCGTCCTGTTTTGAAGGTATGGTGAGCACACTTTTATCGGTATTGGATGAAGTATATGGCTTCGCAAAACATACGAATCTTATCCGAAGTGGCAATGCGCATACAAAATTACAATTTAAATGTTTTCGAGTTATTAGCCGTTGCTTTAGGTATATACTTTTTTTCGTAACGTATCCCTTTGTTAAAGCAAAGCAAAAGAAAAAAAAGTTTGAAATGGATCGAACAGTTTCTGAGTTTTAGGGAGACTGACGTATTGCAGTTGCTTTTTATGTATCGAGATGATTTCGGGAATAGGTTTTGATAAGAACGATTTATCAAATGACTGGAATGTTTGTCAGTTAGACGTACGGGTCTTCATCAGCAGTATTGGAGCCGCCCATGAATGTCCATACGCTCTAAGGTGCCTTGCTGCTGACTGCGAGGCTGCTCCCCGTCCGAGGTTCGAGGCCTCCCTCGACTATAGATGTGTGTGTTGTCCCTAACATAAGTACACTCCTGGCCATTAAAATTGCTACAGCACGAAGATGACGCGCTACAGACGCGAAATTTAACCTACAGGAAGAAGATGATGTGATATGCAAATAATTAGCTTTTCAGAGCATTCACACAAGGTTGGCGCCAGTGGCGACACCTACAACGTGCTCACATGAGGAAACTTTCCAATCGATTTCTCATATACAAACAGCTGTTGACCGGCGTTGCCTGGTGAAACGTTGTTGTGATGCCTCGTGTAAGGAGGAGAAATGCGTACCA
This sequence comes from Locusta migratoria, assembly GCA_026315105.1. NCBI lineage: Eukaryota > Metazoa > Arthropoda > Insecta > Orthoptera > Acrididae > Locusta > Locusta migratoria. The sequence continues at coordinate 52,545,361 of CM048751.1, forward strand.
TCACGTTTTCGACTTTGATACAGGTCGCATTATGGCCTATCGCGATTGCGGTTTATCGAATCGCGACATTCCTGCTCGCGTTGGTCGCGATCCAATGACTGTTAGCAGAATATGGAGTCGGTGGGTTCAGGAGGGCAATACGGAACGCCGTGCTGGATCCCAACGGCCTCGTATCACTGGCAGTCCAGATGACAGGCATCTTATCCGTATGGCTGTAACGGATCGTGCAGCCACGTCTCGATCCCTGAGTCATCAGATGGGGACGTTTGCAAGACAACAATCATCTGCACGAACAGTTCGACTACGTTTGCTGCAGCAGCATGGACTATTAGCTCGGACACTATGGCTGCGGTTACCCTTGACGCTGCATCAAAGACAGGAGCACCTGCGATGGTGTAAGCAACGACGAACCTGGGTGCACGAATGGCTAAACATCATTTTTTTTTTCGGGTGAATCCAGGTTCTGTTTGCAGCATCATGGTAGTCGCATCCGTGTTTGGCAACACCGCGGTGAACGCACATTGGAGGCGTGTATTCGTCATCGCCACACTGTCGTATCACCCGGCGTGATGGTATGGGGTGCAATTGGTTACACGTCTCAGTGAATCTTGTTCGCATCAACGGCACTTTGAACAGTGGCCGTTATATTTCAGATGTTTTACGACCCGTGGCTCTACCCTTCTTTAGATCCCTGCGCAACCCTACATTTAGCAGGAAAATGGACGACCGCATGTTGCAGGTCCTGTAGAGGCCTTTCTGGATACGGAAAATGTTCGATTTTGCCCTGGCCAGCACATTCTCCAGATCTCTCACCAACTGAAAACGTCTGGACAATGGTGGCCGAACAACACATCACAATACGCCAGTCACTTGGCTCAGTGCCTAGGCATATCAGGACCGTTATTACGGCCAGATGCGGTTGTTTTGAGTACTGATTTCTCAGGATCAGTACACACAAATTGCGTGAAAATGTAATCATATGTCAGTTCTACTATAATATATTTGTCCAATGAATACCTGTTTATTATCTGTATTTGTTCTTAGTGTAGCAATTTTAATGGGCAGTAGTGTAGTTTGTAAGTGTAGAGACTGGTGACCACTGTGGTTTGGTCACATGTTGTTATGGTCTTCAGTCCGGAGAGTGGTTTGATGCAGCTCTCCACCCTACTCTATCCTGAGCAAGCCTTTTCATCTCTTCATTATTACGGCAACCCACATCCACTTGAATCTGCTTACTATACGCGTCTCTTGTCTTCCCTCTGCGATTTTTACCCAACACACTTCCCTCCAATGCTAAATTTACGATTCCTCGATGTCTAAGAATGTGTCCTACCAAGCGATCCTTTCTTTTAGTCAGGGTATGCCAAAAATTCCTTTTCTCACCAATTCTGTTCAGTAAAATTTCTAATTTTCCTACCCGGTTAAGGGATCTAACATTCCACGCTCCGATCCGTAGAATGCCAGTATTGTCTTTCCTGATGATAACATCCTCCTGAGTAGTCCCCGCCCGGAGATCCGAATGGGGGACTATTTTACCTCCGGAATATTTTACCCCAGAGGATGCCATCATATTTTCATACAGTAGAGCTGCATGTCCTCAGGAAAAGTAACGGCTGTAGTTTCCCCTTGCTTTCAGCAGTTCGCAGTAACCGTGTGGCAAAGTCACATTAGCTGATGTTACAAGGCCAGCTCAGTCACATAGCCTTACAATATTTTGAACATTTGAGCCGTGTTAGATAGCTATAATTACCGCAGTAGAGTTTGGAACAGTAAATCTTGGTTACGGAGTTGTTGATGTTGCAACCTTAAACTGTGTAGAATCTTTTGCGGTTTATGCCGTGTAGTTGAGTAGCAAAGAGGAGGAAGGAAGCGCACCAGTGGAGGCGGTCAGGCCGTACAGAAGGGCCGAGACGTTGTGTGGGAGATGTGGCTGGCGCGTCGCCAGCAGCGCCGGTGAGAGGTTCCGCAGTGTGAGCCGGCCGCGGCGGGGTCTGCGCGTCGTGCGTCTCGCAGCGGCAGGCGTTGCGAAACTCCGGGCTCATCCTCAGCGGCAAGGCCGTGGCGATAGGTCGCAGGCACGAGGCCGCCGCCGGCACGCCCGCCACGCGGCCGAGCGGTCGGGGGCAGTGTGTGTGTTGTCAGGTTAGCCTAGCGACTAATATCCAAGCAAGTCAAGCCCCATACATTAATGCGTTTTGATAGAAAAAAAAAAAATTCTTTACTAATATCAGTATCCGAAGTATACTGTTATAATCGGTGCCGACTTTAATTTACCCTCGATATGTTGGCATAATTACGTATTCAAAACCGGGGGCAAATATAAAACATCGTCCGAACTAGTTCTGAATGCTTTTTCTGAAAACTACTTCGAACAGTTAGTTCGTGAACTCACTAGAAGAGTATGTGGTTGCGAAAATACTCTTGATCTCCTAGCAACAAATAATCCCGAGATAGTAAAGAGCATCAAAACAGATACAGGGATTAGCGAACGTCGAGTTGTAGTAGCGAGACTGAATATCGAAATTCCCAAATGCACCAAAAATAAACGAAAAATATATCTATTCAATAAAGCAGATAAGGGACTGATGAGCACAGCAGTTTCGTCCAATACGTTTACATCTTCAGTGAACCATATGCGACTGGAATACGACGTGAAGTGACAATGGTGCAGAAAGCACCCTCCGCCACACACCATGAGGTGGCTTGCACAGCAAGTCTATACGAAGGTGTCGGGCTGCTTTTACCCGTAGCAGTTTAATTGACAGCTCCATTAAAATAAAAAGGTACAGTTGACAATTACGGGACAAATAGAAAGCGGTTTATGCCGTGTAGTTGAGTAGCAAAGAGGAGGAAGGTTGTTGTTTTGTTGTTTTAAAAATGTTTGTAAATCTATCGGACCAAACTGCGTGGTCATCAGTCCGTAGCTTACAAACTACTTCGCCGCGGTGGAGTAGCCGAGCGGTCAAAAGCGTTTCGCTGCGGAGCGCGCGGTTGCTCGCCGTGGAGGTTCGAGTCCTTCCTGGGGCATGGGTGTGTGTGTTGTCCTTAGGTTAGTTCACCTAGGTTTAAGTAGTTTGTAAGCTACGGACTGATGACCACGCAGTTTGGTCCGATAGATTTACAAACATTTGAACAAACTACTTAAACCTAGGTAAGCTAACTTAAGGACAGACACACACACTCATGCCCCAGGGAGGACTCGAACCTCCACGGCGAGCAACCGCGCGCTCCGCAACGAGACGCTTTAGACCGCTCGGCTACTCCACCGCGGCCAAACAGGAAATCACAGTGATAAAAATGAGCGTGTATTGCAAATACAGAACACACGGTTGAAAGGTATCCCTGTTATATAAAGCACTCACACTCACAATCTGAGAACTTAGCACGAAGTCTCCTTACTGTAGGGCAAGGAAATGATGTAGTAAAATCACATAAAAATACAAAAATTGTTCGGCGACAGAATATTGCTAGCCATGTGTTGTGTGTTACCGAAAGAGAAGTCAAGCGACCAAGTTTACGTCATCATAGTGTATGAGGTTGCTGTACTTCCATGTCCACGAAGCAAGCGGTATAATTTCTCGGTAGCAACCCGCATAAGTACTGTAAGCAGCTTAACTCGAATCATTGCTGATCTGCACTGACGGTCCTATCAGAAAGTGACGAGCTGCAGCACTCGTGACATAACGGCGGTGACGTGAGCACGAGACTGTGCGCACGGCAAATGATGGGTAGACGACTGGGAGTGGCGCATGGCTTCCGCTGCTGCTGGTGGATTGGCAGCGCAGTAGGCAGGGGGAGGAAAGCTCTGGCGCAGACTCGCCGGGCTCTGGGCCACTCACAGTGGCACTGCTGTTTAAAAAAAATCGACATGTCCACGAAATATGTACCTAGAAATTACTGTACCCACCCTATTTAATGTCCCTCTCTGTCAGCATTTCTTCTGAGATGCTAGGTGGTTGGAGAAAAATATCAAACTGCTTAAATGCGATCGCTTGTTAATTACAGTTCCGTCCGGTCTGAGAATGGTATGAACGGGTTTGAAGTTTGTCAAGGAACCCGAATGTGTTGGTCGGCTGGCCGCGGTGGCCGAGGGGACTGAGGCGCTTCAGTCACGGTCTGCACGGCCCCTACGGTCGGGGGTTCGAATCCCCCCTCGGGCATAGATATTTGTGCCGTCCTAGTTCGTAAGTAGTTCATAAGTAGTTTGTAAGTTTAGGGACTGATGACCCCATAGTTAAGTTCCATAAGCTTTACAAACATTTGAACATTTTTTGTGTTGGTGGAATTATATATTTTTATTTTGTTTCATGGTATTTTTTGTGATTGGAATTGTTCACGATAGCCGTTGTAACCGCGCCATGGGAAAGGTATGTCTCGTACAATCTGCAGATTACTATTTGTGCTGTCCATCAGGTCGTTCACAATGTTGACGGTGACTGGTTGACACTCGCCATGGAGGACAACGTCGCTTATTAGGAGCCACTCACCTATCTGCGAACCCATTCCGTACGCTGGGCGGTCTCTACTGCCGCGCGGGAGTGGCCGTACGATCTAAGGAAAGCATCCTGCTGCGGACTAGGCGGCCGCTCCCGCCGGAGGTTCGAGTCCTTCCTCGGGCATAAGTGTGCGTGTTGTTGTTAGTGTAACTTAGTACAAGTAGTCTCTACGTCTAGCGACTGATGACCGTAGCAGTTGGGTCCAATAGCTTTACAAACATTGGAACCGTCTCGACGTACACTTACGTTAGTACTGACCTGGGGCATGCGCTGTTGGTGTTTCGTTTTGTCAAGTGTTTCGTTGAGATATGTAACGAACGTAGCCCAGCTCCCCTTCTGTGGCAGAAAGCTGTACAGGCGCTGGTTTTTGCTACAGAGTGTTTTCGTCAGTATGATAAGGGATCGTGAGAGTTGTAGATATGAAAGCATCTTCAAACAACTTACGAGTATGTTGCTGGGTGACGTCGTCGACAACCGCCGATATTTCGGCAGGAGGACACCCTGTCATTCTCAAGGCACAACTGCACTTAAGGAAGCAACGTGCGAGCGTATTAAATACCTCGGTTTGCAAAGGGTAAACAAGGAAGATAACACACACAGTACAAGTCACAGCAGAGTCAACACAACCAAAGATGACCAAACATCAAAAATATCGATAGTGACTGTTAATCAACAGGTGAACCAGCATTAATTTTATCCCTATGTTTTTTGACGAGAGACAGTGCCGGATTCCAAGCAGAATTTAAACAAAAACCACCATCTCTGTTTATAAGGTCGTTTGCTAGTTTAATTTCAACAGCTTCCTTAATAACACTATCCCAATAGGTGGAAGTGCATACCAGGATCTCCGTGTTGTTGTATTCCATAGGATGGCCGGTGTAAAGACAGTGTTAGGCAACAGTGGACTTGCTTGGCTGTTGTAAGCGCGTGTAACGTTTATGTGCAAGTACAGTTGTGCCTTGAGAATGGCAGGGTGTCCTCCTGCCGAAATATCGGCGGTTGTCGACGACGTCACCCGGCAGTATACCCGTAAGTTGTTTGAACATTCATAACGCCGGGAAAAGTTAGTCTCACATGAAAGCATCTACTTCCTTTTATCTCTTCTGCCGGTTATGTGCTCGAACGATTTTTGTTTTGTGTACATCTGTGGGAAAGAACCTTTCGAGTGTTACGTTGCATCGGCATCGTTCTAAAGTCAATATTAAATACCGGTATTTCGTTTTTCGTGACGTGACAGACAGAGTGATGGGTTGCGTGGGTTAAGGCACAGACAAATATATACAGACGGAAACCTCCGTAAGGGCCCGGTCCTACGCTCAGGGGTTCGGGGAGGGAGGGTTTCCAGCAGTTCCGTAAGATGTCCCATGATGGCGCTGCGGTCAGAAGCAGCCCTTTAAACTGGCCAGAGGAAGGGGCAGGTAGCAGCTCTCCCCACCACCACCTCTCCTCAAACGCCAGCAACCTGGACAGGGCCGTGGCCTCGTGGCAGGCGGCACGAGCTCTCCCCTCAGTATCCCCTCCACACTACCCTCTGATGTGCGAGAGGCACCCTAAGCCAGCGAACCGCCTGACACCTGCTAGCATCTTACGGAACTACGAGGGGAGCGTAGGACAGTGGTTTAGGGGTGGCTGCTCCTCTGTATATATTACTCTGTGGTTAAGGCCCAAGTCACGCGCGGCATGGGTTCCGCAGCAGACACGCCCGTGGGTGGGGAGGGGGGGGGGGGCAGCGGCGGCGTCCTCGACGCGCCTGCGCCTGCGCGAGGATGCGCCTCGCTCTCTCCTCTCCGCTCGTCTGCCCTCCCAAGGTGAGCGACTCTCCTCGCAGGTGTGGCGCCCACAAAGGTCAGCCGCGCCTGGCGACGCCCAGCGGGATGCGCCGCGCCGCGCGGTGCGCCCATCCGGGAAGGCGAGCCGACGCCCACCGCCGGCCAAAGGGCGGGACTTTGATAGGGAAATCTGCCGTTCCGACCAAGAGCGTCTCCAGCTCCTTTTACCACTGTGCTGTACCAGTAAAACATAGAAGCAGTTCATCATCATCTACATTGATTATGCCTTACAGCGTTCAGTCTGGAGCAAAGCACCTCTAATAAAATTCCTCCATGATCCTCTATTCAATGCTAACATTGATGCCTAGTCTGATGTTATGCCTTTTACTTCAAAATCATTCTGCACCGAATCTAAGTACTTTCTTCTTGGTCTACCTCGACTCCTCTTACCTTCCGCTGCCGAGCTCATGAGCCTCTTACACCCCGTTTACATGGGCTACCAAAACCGGATTTCGTAAACCGATTTCCCAATTCCGCTTTTGGTTGGTCATGTAAACACTCCAAAATCGATTCTGGATGTCCGCTTCTCTAAAGCGGTTTTACAGTTCCACAATAGATTTTCATGCCCATGTAAAAGCAACCGTTTTTGAAGTGTTCTTGGCTTGTCACATTGTGAAGTCGTGTTAAGAATTTTCGGCACATATTGGAATATTGATATTTTCTAATGTGAAATAGAAGTATAAATATTAGAGTGAACATGAATTTGTGTATTTAAATAAAGGAAAATACAGATTGTGTCGAAAAATGTTCAAATGTTTGTAAAGCTTATGGGACTTAACTACGGGGTCATCAGACCCAAAGCTTACAAACTACTTATGAACTAGGATGGCACAAATATCCATGCCCGTGGGGGTGATTCGAACCCCCGACCGTAGTGGCCGTGCAGACCGTGACTAAAGCGCCTCAGTCACCTCAGCCACGGCGGCCGGAAGAGATTGTGTTGACTAAATCAGGAACTGAATCAGCTGTTTTGCAGCCGCCATATTTAAGTGGGCTAGGAAATCCGATTCAGGCTATGCCTTGTAAACACAACAGCGAAAAACGGTTTACGAAAATCGGTTTTCGTCTTCTGGAAGATGTGTTCCATGTAAACGTAGTGTTAGGTAACCTTGCTTCTCCCATGCATGTAACATGACCCCACCATCTCAGTCTGCTCGCTCAAACTGCTTCATCTATGGTGTTCATTCTCAGTTTTTCTTTGATTTCCTCATTATGAACACCCTCCTGCCATTGTTCCCATCTATTAGTACCTGCAATCATTCTTGCTACTTTCATATCTGTAACCTCTACCTTATGAATAAGGTAACCTGTATCCACCCAACTTTCACTCCCATACAACAAAGTTGGTCGAAAGATAGAGCAGTGCACTGCTAACTTAGTCTTGGTACTTACTTCCTTCTTGCAAAAGAGAGTAGATTTAGCTGAGCATTCGCTGTATTAGCTTTGCTGCACCTCGATTCCAGTTCATGGTGTGGGTTCTTGTAGTCATTTTTCAGTTCATGAACCAAGGGCAACGTATGAGTGGCCAAGTAAGTGGTCCTGACAGTTGGGATACCAGTTACTTTGGAATAAGGTTGGGCATCTCGGACATATTCTGAGTCGTGGCCACCTTTGTGCTCAGACTGCCACCAGTTAGTCTCTCAACCGTTAGGGGTAAAACCCAGTAGGGCCCTGGACAAGTAAGGCTAGCAACCTGCTTCCCAGGTACTTCAATCTCATGTTGGCAACAATCAGAGCAAAAGAAAAGTAGTTCTACAAATAAATTCATTATCGTTCATGTTGCAAGTTACGGACGGTACTTCGACTGTGCCACGATTGTGAATTCAGATTTCCACCGACAGCACATCAGTGGTGAAATATTTCCAATTCCCCTGCCGGCACACATACTCCCAATACAACACGTTGTAGACCGTAACGAAGGCTTTGCAGGGGTCAACGGGTGACTGCTGGTGGCTCCGATTCATGGACAACTATCATCAGAAATGCAAAGCCTGTCAACATAACAAAAATAGTTCACATGTTTCTTAAGCTTATGCGACTCAACTGTTGGGTTGTCAGACCCTAAACTTACAAACTACTTATGAACTAACTTATACTAAAGACAACACAAACATTCATGCCTGATGGAGGATTCGACCCCCCGACGGGAAATTGCCTCGCGCATGGCGCCTCAATGCTCTCGGCCACTCCGCCGCGGCCCTGTGAACATACATTGATGGAACTTTCACATGCAGGGTGTTACAAAAAGGTACTGCCAAACGTTCAAGAAACATTCCTCACACACAAAGAAAGAAAATATGTTATGTGGACATGTGCCCGGAAACGCTTAATTTCCATGTTAGACCTCATTTTATTACTTTTCTTTAAATGTAAATTGTATTAATTCGTGCAGACAATTGTCAAAATACCCAATTGTTTCGTTAGTATGTACTGTACTTCCTCGAGTCACCGCCAGTTGGCCCAATTGAAGAAAGGTAATGTTGAATTCAGTGCTTGTGTTAAAGTTCTTCCACCTACTCGCACTGGAGCACGTTATCGTGATTTCATACGGCATACTCTACCTGTGCTGCTAGAACATTGTTCCTTTACGACACAACATGTGGTTCATGCACGATGGAGCTCCTGCACATTTCAGTCGACGTGTTCGTACGCTTCTCAACAACAGATTCGGTGACCGATGGATTGGTAGAGGCGGACCAATTCCGTGGCCTCCACGGTCTCCTGACTTCAACTCTCTTGACTTTCATTTATGGGGGCATTTGGAAGCTCTTGTCTACGCAACCCCGGTACCAAATGTAGAGACTCTTCGTGCTCGTATTGTGGACGGCTGTGATACAATACGCCATTCTCCAGGGCTGCATCAGCGCATCAGGAATTCCATGCGGCGTAGGGTGCAGGCATGTATCCTCGCTAACGGAGGACATTTTGAACATTTTCTGTAACAAAGTGTTTGAAGTCACGCTAGTACGTTCTGTTGATGTGTGTTACCATTCAATGATTAATGTGATTTGAAGATAAGTAATAAAATGAGCTCTAACATGGAAATTAAGCATTTCCGGGCACATGTCCACATACCATATTTTCTTTCTTTGTGTGTGAGGAATGTTTCCCGAAAGTTTGGCCGTACCCTTTTGTAACACCCTGTATAAACACTATGTCGACTAAGACGAGGTGTTTGAGAATGGACTAAGAAGACTGAAACTAGTCACACAAAAATAACTGACTAAGAAATTCGCCACTTTCGGCGGCCAGGCGTTAGTTTCGTTGTAACGTACCAAGCGTGTGTCCAACAAACGTTACGGCATCAAACATTGCAAATATTATGAAAACAACTGGGTTCGTAATTTTCCACGATGGAGTGCAGTGCAGTGCAACAACGAAGAAAAGGAACGAAAGTTCAGTTTACGTAAACTAAAACTCACAATCCTAGTGAACTTCACGACGAGCGACACAGTGACACGCTAAGCGTCGTACTTCACCTCGTTGAGCAATCAAAAATTGCTCCTCACTACCAACTGTATACTTTAAAACTTCAAACGGTTAATGAGTTACGATACTCGTAACAAATAAGTGGGTCTCAGGAATTTGTAAATATGCGATTTAGTAAGCCAATATTAAGTGACTCACAACAAATTTAATACATACGATCCGTAAAATTGTTCCAGAATACCGCAGAGGTCTGAATCCCCACAGCGCCTGCGTCATAGGCAAGCTGCGTTACTTCTTCTCTGATCTGTATGCATGATCAGACCAAAGCAACTAGAGCACTAATTTGTTTACAGTGACCGAGTAATTGGAAACCAACAATTTTACGGCATAAAATCACAATAATAAAGGTGCTTTCCTTAAACGCCTCGCTACTTGTCCACACCTTAGTCTCGTCATTTTTCTAGGTCACGACTGAAACCATAGTCCAGCGTTTAGGGCACCAAGTTACTGAACACACTCGGTTCGTGGAGCAGTTACCAATTTTTCAACAAGAAGATCCTGAAGATAACGAATACATGTCTCATTGAAATAATGTACAGTTTTCAAAATACTATACAAGTTATCGCCCGTTAACAGCGAAAGATAACTTTGTTTGACCTAATGTTTTCCGTTTTATTTGAAGTATTTTGCTAATATCAGACTGATTCTGTGTTTAGTGAATGAGAAAATTGTCGGTTACATTTACGTCAATTGAATGAAGCAAGAAGTAGATAAATGGAAACGAACTCTTGATAAGGAGGCATAATAGAGCCTTCTACGTGTAACTATATTGTGCAACTAAGACCGATAGCAGCAAAACTACAAATTTATTTTATTTGTCTTGGCCGCTTTTGGCTGAGTTTTGATCAACAGTTTCTTTGTCTGTCTCGAAACAAAACCTTGAAGAGCACTTCATAGATACATGAGGTCGAGATCAATGTTGAAGTGTAATGTAGTCATAGGAGTTAGAGCTGACTTGCTTTCTTTCTTTGTTCCTTCCATCGTTCTCAGTTAGGAGCAACTCCGCTCTTCATTTTGCTACAATATAGGAAGAGCAATCTGCTTATTTTCAGCCGATGATTACGCAATTTATACATTGAATAGCATTTTACACAGTGAAATGGTCAAATGTTTGTAAAGCTTATGGGACTTGACTACGGGGTCATCAGTCCCTAACCTTACAAACTACTTATGAACTAGCTAATCCTAAGGACGGCACAAATATCCATGCCCTAGAGGGGATTCGACCCCCGACCGTAGTGGCCGTGCAGACCGTGACTGGAGCGCCTCAGTCCCCTCGGCCACTGCTGCCGTCTTTACACAGTGAAAATTTGACGTTATACAGAATACGAATGCTGTTTTTTTTTTAAATCTTTTCCAGTTTGCGCGACTTTGGTGCCGTTAGTTATGAATTTGACATAGTTGCATTACAAAGTGAATATCTGCACTTCCTGTTGCACCGTCTCCCCTGCGAGAGGCAATATGGGCACCCCCAACTGTGTTAAAGTGTGCGGAAGATGATCTAAATGTTTGTGAATTACACAACTGAAATTAAAAAAAAAAAAAAAAATAAAAATAAATCGTACTGACTTATTTTACGGCCCACTTAAGATTTGTAGATTTATAATTTTTTGCAAACATTTTGGACCAAAATAATAATAAATTAATTAATAAGTGTGTCTGAAACCCTTTTAGGAAAAAAATTAGGTAGTGGCGGGTTGCGAACCACCGACCTTTCGCGTCGCAGTCCAGCAACCTTGCCCACTACGCTACGGCTATAAATAAAAAAAGGAGTTCTTTAATCTCATACTATTGATGGCCGTTGTTAACTGATGTTAATATGGCATTTGTAGACATTAGATTATCATTTATCGTACGAAGAACGATGTGTTTTTGTTAATTCCTCAGTGTGCCGTTGCTTTGAAGTGACAACGTGTAAGTTACAATACGAAAATCATCAAATACGCGAGGAATGTCACGTGACATCTTCGTTAATTCAATGGCGGGTGTCAAATCTCCGTTATTTTTGCAAATATGTCTCAAACGATACGAGATATGAAAAAAAAAAAAAAAAAAAAAAAAAAACATAAGGTAGCTAAGTTGTAGAGAATTTTCTCCTCTACCAATTTCCGTTATTCAATTTTCGAGTCAGATGAATAGTTAAGCCGTTATTTTCTTTTAAATTTCGAGCTGTCAAAAGACGATCGCAAAGGCCCACTTTTAGTGTTACTACCGTAACCTAAAGTGGGCCAAGAAATAGAAATGTTTGTAAATGTATGGGAGTCAACTGCTCGGTTATTAGTCCGTAGCTTACAAACTACTTAAACTAATGTAAACTAACCCAAGGACAATACAAACAGCCATGCGCGAGGGAGGGCTCGAAGATCTATTTTTGGCCGTGAGAATCTACATCTACATACATACTCCGCAATTCACCGTAAGGTGCGTGGCGGAGGGTACACTGTACCACTACTAGGCATTTCCTTTCCTATTCCACTCCCAAATTGAACGAGGAAAAAATGCCTATATGCCTCCGTAGGAGCCCTAATTTCTCTTATCTTGTCTTTGTGATCTTTACGCGAAATGTAAGTAGGCGGCAGCAAGATCGTACTACACTCAGCTTCAAATTCCGGCCCTCTAAATTTACTTAACAGAAATTCACGAAAAGAACGTCGTCTTTCTTCCAGCGATACCCAATTGAGTTGCCGGAGCATTTCCGTGACACTCGCGCATTGGTCGAACCTACCGGTAACAAATCTAGCTGCTCGCCTCTGAACCGCTCAAAATGTTCAAATGTTTGTAAAGTCTATGGGACTTAACTACGGGGTCATCAGCCCCTAAACTTACAAACTACTTATGAACTAACTAAGACTAAGGACGGCACAAATATCCATGCCCGAGGGGGGATTCGAACCCCCGACCGTAGTGGCCGTGCAGACCGTGACTGGAGCGCCTCAGTCTCCTCGGCCACCGCGGCCGGCCCTCTGAACCGCCTCTATGTCTTCCTTCAAACCGATCTGCTGCGGTTCCCAAATACTTGAGCATTACTGAAGACGTGGTCGTACAAGCGTTTTATACGCGGTCTCCTTTACAGGTAAAGTACATCTTCCCAAAATTCTCCCAATAAACCGAAGTCGGCTGTCTGCCTTACTCACAACTGTCCCTACATGCTCGTTCCATTTCATATCGCTCTGCAATGTTACGCCTAGATATTTGAACGACGCGACATCATCAAGAAGCTCACTACTAATGCTGTATTCGAACATTATAGGATTGTTTTTTCTACTCATGCGCATCACCTTACATTTTTCTACATTGAGAGCTAGCTGCCAATCTTCGCACCAACTAGAAATTTTGTCTAAGTCAACCTGTATGCTATTACAGTCAGTTACAGACGACACCCTCCCATACACCACAGCATCATCAGCAAACAGCCGCAAATTACAACTTACTCTGTCCATCAGGTCATTTATATAGATGGAAAATAATAGCGGTCCTATCAAACTCCCCTGGGGCACGCCTGACGATACGCTCGTCTCTGATAAATGTGAGCAGTCCAATGGCTTTAGTGTATGATGGGCTAAATGTGTAACTGGTAGGCGACAAGCACGAGCGGTCAGACGTGCTGCAATTGCAGGAGCCACCAGACAGGCGCCGGAGAGCGGAGATCTGTGCTGGGGCAGGCCAGCCCCGGTAAGGGCGGACGGGTTGTCATGTGTGTCACGGCCGACGCTGCACTAGGCGCACTCCTCTCTGCAGCTGCAAATGAAGTACCCAGCATTTCCGACCAAGGTGCTACTCGACATGCTACTCACGTCAGCAGTGAAAGAAGTGACAAGTGACAGATTAAAATCCTACGACTGGCGACTAGGATGGTGACCCAACGCTTCGGATTGTTGCAGATGTCGCAGGGTTCGTCTGTGGTGTTGACATTGTCACGTTGAAAGAGAGGATGTTCCAAGCGTGGACCAAGTGCTCAGTTAGAAACTCGATTTAGCGCTACACGCCTGCTCGTTGCAAGTTACAATTCTGGGTCTTCTAGCGACGTGCGTGAATTTCGTGAACGAAGCGGGAGTGACGAGCGGGCAATGAGAATTATACGTAATGCCCCATCCGATATTGAGAACGTAATTAAAAATGGGAACCATTAGTTTTCAGTACGCTGTCTTAACTGTATTAACCGACGATGATTGCATTGAAGGTCATGGAGCTGAATCCCGGACGAGGCACCAGATGTCTGCGTGCCGGTCAAACTGTTGGTGAACGGAGAGAGCGAACATTGCGTAGAGCACTGCTGTCCGCGAAACTCACCCCAATTCCTACATTTCCACCTGACACACTTTCAGTAATATTAATAAGAGAGATTCAGTTGTAACAAATGATACTCGAATATTTTTGCGAATCGTTTATTTGGACAGCGCACACTTAACAGTGTTTGTATTTTGTGACAGGTTTTTGCTTTCCATTCTGAGTTTACTAGTTTACTAGTTCGTCACGCGGCGCGACAGCCAGTCTGGCACGGAGAATGACCGCAGGGGACTCGCGACACGCGAACAGCGCGACCGTTTCACTGCTAGGGATACTGCGCACGCCAGGGCTCTGACGGCGTCGCTCTGATAGAGCGGCACTCACCACGACCGCAGTACCGTGGCAGAGAGTGCGCGGGGATGCTGGCGGTCAGGCTTTCCCCATGTAAGGAAGTAGTCCGCTGTCAGCATTGAACATCTCCACCTACATCTACCTACGTACTCCGAAAGCTATCATAATGGATGGCGGAGGCCACCTCGTTTAAATGCTAGCCAATTCGTTTTCTGTTCCACTACTGAACAGAGAAGGGGAAAAACGACTGCTCATACGACTCGTTACGAACGGTAATTCCCTTTCCTTATATTTGTAGCACTTATGCGGAATGTAAGTTTCAGGCAGTAGAGTCATCCTCCAGAGAGCTTCAAATACCAGCTCTCTGAATTTTCTCATTAGTATTACTGGAAACATCGTCTTCTTCTCTCTGCGTGGATTCACCTTTAACTTCGCTTTCAAATCTAAGCTATGAGTAACAAACTGAGCAGCCTGTCTTGTTTCTGTGTCTTCCTTTAAACATGACTGGCGCGGATGGGAAATACTTGTCCAGTACTCAACAATAGGTCGCACTTGTGTTCTATATGCAGTCTCCTTTGCAGATGAACCACATCTTCCTGAAATTGTCTCAGTAAACCGATGACGACCAACCACATTCCTCACAATTGTTTTTACGTGCTGGTTTCACTTCGTACTCTTTCGTAAACACCTAGAGATCGACACAACGGTGTCAATGAACACAGTGCTATTACCTAATTACCAATTACCAATATTGTGACATTCTTTGTTCTACCTTTAGACAGAGTTGTCGTTCATCAAAACAAATATAAATTTTCGAGAGTCATCTTCCATTATACTACAGTCACTGAATCAATACACCCGAACGATACAACATAATGAGCAAAAGGCTGGAGATTGGTATCGGCTCTGTCAAGTGATTTATATAGATAGGAAATGATAGCGGTGCCGACACACAACTCCTGCCGATAACCGTTCTCGGACACTCCCTGTCGGTGGTTACAGTCCCTCCCCCCCCTCTCGGGCATGTGTGTGTGTGTTTGTGTGTGTGTGTGTGTGTGTGTGTGTGTGTATTGTGTGCATGTGTCGTTCTTAGCATGAGTTAGATTAAGTTAGTTTGTAAGACCAGGGACCGATGACGTCAGCAGTTTAGTCGTTCAGCGTTGCAGACTTTAAAACGGTGCCATTGCCTTTGGTAAACACCGCCACCGTGGACGGAGTGTTGGGTTCTGTTGGCAGAGAAACCACGGAGTCATTCGCGTGTCTTACAACCAGCTGATATAACAGTAACTTCGTGAACACTGTGCAATGTGGCACCGCGTTGAACGCCTTTCGGAAATCGAGGAGTACATCTACATCTACATGGGATACTCTGCAAATCACATTTAAGTGCCTGGCAGAGGGTTCATCGAACCACAATTATACTATTTATCTCCCATTCCATTCTCGAATAGCGCGCCTGAAGAAAGAACACCTGAATCTCTCTGTTCAAACTCTGATTTCTCGTATTTTATTCTGATGATCATTTCTACCTATGTAAGTGGGAGTCAACAATATATTTTCGCATTCGGAGGAGAATGTTGGCGATTGGAGTTTCGCAAGTAGCCCACGCCGCAGAGATAAGCGCCGTTGTAATGATTCTCATCCCAGATCCTGTATCATTTCCGTAACGCTGTCTCCCCTATATCGTGACAATACGAAACGAGCTGCCCTTCTTTGGACTCTTTCGATGTCCTCCGTCAAACCCACCTGATAAGGATCTCACACTGGGCTGCAATACTCCAAAAATGGACGGACAAGCGTAGTGTATGCAGTTTCTTTAGTAGTTCTGTTGCATCTTTTAAGGATTCTGCCAATAAAACGTTGTCTCTGGTTCGCCTTTCCCACGATATTATCTACGTGTTCTTTCCAGTTTAGGTCTGAAGTAATAGTAATTTCTATGTATTTTGTGCAGTTTACGGCCTTCACATTTGATTGATTTATGTTGTAAACAAAGTTTAACGTATTTCTTTTCGTATTCATGTGGACGACTTCACACTTCTCATTATTTAGAGTCAATTGCCGATTTTTACCCCATACTGATATCTTATTCAGATCGTTCTGCAGTTTCTTTTGATCTTCAGATGATTTTACTAGACGGTAAATGACGGCGTCATCTTCAAACAACCTAAGAGAGCTACTTAGGTTTTCCCCTAAATCGTTTATGTAAATAAGGAATAGCAGAGGACCAATAACACTACCCTGTGGAACGCCCGAAATAAACTCTGTTTCAGTCGATGCCTTACCATCGATTACTACGAACTGGGTCCTCTCTGACAAGAAAGTCTGTGTGTCACCATTTCTTACAACACTAGAAAGATATCACGCTGGGGATATATTGATGGAGTGCTGTTGTTAATGATGTTGTTCCCTCGCATTGTGTTTGTGCAGTCGCTTGACAGTCCGGATGTGACCGGCGCAGCAGGCCCCTCGCCGGCACGATTTATGCCGGGCGGGCATCGGCGCGGCGCCGGCGGCTGCAGCCGTGGGAAGCGGCTGCCCTTGCGCGGTCGTGATGTAATTATAAAAGAAAATCGTGGCCGATTAATGGCGGCCCAGACGAGGCAGCAGGCAGCAGGAAGAGGAACCGGGGCCTGGGAGCGGCGCGCTCAGTCAGGGTCCCTGATAAACGCCGACCGGCCGTATCTTAGGGCTGCAGCGGCATGCTGCGGACTGCGCGACCGCTCCCGATATATAATGTGTTCAAATGTTCAAATAGCTTATGGGACTTAACTACGGGGTCATCAGTCCCTAAACTTACAAACTATTTATGAACTACTTACGAACTAGGACGGCACAAATATTCATGCCCGAGGGGGGATTCGAACCCCCCACCGTAGTGGCCGTGCAGACCGTGACTGAAGCGCCTCAGTCTCCTCGGCCACCGCGGCCGGCTATATAATGTGTGTGCACTCCTTTAGTTTAAGTCGTTTCTAAGTCTACGGGCTTACTAACGATTGAATTGAACCTTACGCACGATTTATTTCATGTCGCCGTTCCACTTCAAATCGCTTATTATGCCTTCACTCACATTTTCCTGTGTGTTTGTTGTGTAGACATACAACAAATGACTTTTCTTCCCGTGTATTCTCAGTACGTTACATTTGTGTATGTTGAGAACTGTAAACCGATCCCGACCGCTTGGAGGACCACCTCACGCTCCTCTCGGCGGGAGGAGGTCATCCTGGTCCGGTTGCGGATCGGTCACTGCCGTTTCAGCCACCGTCACTTGCTATCCGCCGATCCTGCACCGCTGTGCTCCTGCGTGAATTGCTTGCGTTAATTTTAATCATCTCCGTGTAGCCCTTCACTTTCCGTCTATTATGGAGGAAATTTTAGCTGATGACACACGGGCAGCTGCTCGAGTTTTGCGTTTTATCAACTTGGCCAATTTATCAAAGGCTATTTAACCCTGTTAATTGTTTTTTATCCTTTGTTTTTAGCCTTCTCTTGATATTCTAACTGGCAGTTACTAATTTTTTGAGATCTAGCGAATCTCTGTTCTTGTCTGGGCGCCCAAAAAACCACAAAAAAAGTGTATGTTGAGGCTCGATTGTTACTCGTACACCAAGCGTCATTACGCAGCAAATCCTGATTCTGGGGAAAGTACCAGCAAGACTTCGTATTACCTTCACGATGTAGATATGTAATAGAGACGAAAGTATCTTCTACATGACTGAAGGCAGAAACTGGAGGCAAATTTTAATAGCTTGCATAACTAGGAAATAATTATTTTCTTTAAAAAAAGGTCGGATTTAACCCTTTTGTGGTTTTTACTCATTTTTTAGAATACCTTAAGTTATCTCAGCTGTTACAGAGTCTGATTTGGGTCAGGATTACAAATATGACACTCAAAAAATTATAGCACATTCCATATTTCCTAAAAAAAAAAAAAAAAAAGGTGGGACACATACGTCCCACTAATTGTAAATTCACTGAAAAAAAAAAACTTTTGAAGTAAAATGAGTTTTAGAAGGCCTAACTGTTGTTTGTAAACTTCTAAGAAACATAAAATAGCAAATATACATACTTCAGACATTTTCGGTAGCGAGAAAATGACGAAAACCGATTCAAGGCACAATAAACAATGGTACGGCGCGAAAATTCACGCGGCAGCCCATATAAACAGTCACAGCCTTCTACACTGTAAGAATTTCAGTGCCTCGATTTTTTTCCGCGTTCTGAAGGGCCACCAACAGATGGCAGCATTATGCAGAATTACGCAACTCGCCACCTTGTGGAACATATGAGGTCCGAAGTTAGTGGGACGTATATGTCCCAACAATCACGAAAGGGTTAACAAAGGTATTCCTTTTGATTCGTGAATATAAAACTTTTTTTTATTTTTTAGTTTTTTATTTCATACAATGTCATTCAGGATGAGAGTGTTGATTTACCCTTTCACAATCGTTCAGTTTCACTTCCAGACAATGGTGAAACTAGTCTGCTATCTCTCGTGCGTGAAGTAACGGTGTTCACTACTCATACTACGGGACATTGCAGTTCTCCAAATCGTTCTCTAGGAGCAAGTACGACGACGAACCGTTCCGCAGACCGACGCAACAAAACCATGTACCGAAGAATCGGGCGAGACTATAGGCTAATTCCAGCATGTCCTTGCATTTGAATCAAAAGCTACATGTTCGAAATTTCAAATTACGTGATTCCTTTAATATACGAACCTTTCAGTATTCCTTTCCTGCTCAAGTGTGGTATGCGGTTGCTGTTTTCCTCCTGTACTTATGTCGGCACAGTTTACTCTCCTCCTCAATTGGAAGGTAATTTCATCACAGAACACCAATGTCGTTGCTGTCTTCTCTCTCCGCACACAGAGAATAGCATTGTTTACAAAAGATTAAACTGATTTGACAAGACTGTGTTCTGTAGATAAACAAGAGAGAAACGAAGAGTCCGTTTTAACTTACATATCGAAACACAGTTTTGTCTTTGGTGTCTGTTGTTAGTTTGGCGAGTCATGGATTTGCCGCTAGCAGTCTCCGTAGTGCAATTTGTTCATAATGCAGTAACGTAATCCACAAGAAAGTTTGTGTTGAATGGATACGGTGATAACGAACAGTTTAAAGAGTTTTTTTCTTGCTGTAATGTCGCCCTCATGTATCCTGGATGATTTGAAACACAAACCTCCCGCAATAACAAGATAGATCACTGTTTCCCAATCTTCACGGTAGTGGTACCCAGGGACCCACGAGTGTTTCTGTAAAAATTTCGCGACCCAATATATATATACTTTCTGTGCATTTGTTCTTTCTTTTATATAAAGAATAAGAAAGAAGGCCTGAAAAATTACTTTCGGATCCTCCCATTAATACCTTCAAAGGTATGTCTGCATATCTCTTTTTTTTTTTTCTTATTTAAAATTATATTAGTCTTGAGCCTTTAAATAAACTGATCAAAGAAGAAACACATGTTTGTTCCATCAGGTAGTCTTACTCGGTGGTTGACAGTTTTAGCTTTTTAAGATTGTACTCTATAAACAAATCTCTTACCCATAACAATTCATTGCCAGTTCTTGGCAATGAGATACCAAAATAAAACCAATATTAAACAATAAAGTTCCACCTCGGGTAATGGGAAGTATTAATGCACCAAAAATTAAAATTTTGGCCCATATCCATTATCATTTGAAATAAGGATGCAATGGAGCTTAATTGTGATTTTACTTTAAGGGATTGAAAAATCATGAGAATACCATGTCTTATAAATCTCATTTTCACTTTTTTTCAAGCCCGTAAGATATGTTTGAGCTCGTCTGGCGACCCACCTGAATAGATAATGCGATCCACTAATGGGTCCCGATCCACAGATTGGGAACCGCTGAGGTAGATGAATGGCTCTTTCTTGGGTGCCCGGGCGAGTAAACTTCAGTGTGCTGCTGTGAAACTGTGTTAATGTGCGCTATTTGTCACACGAGCACGTGGGGCGGCCCTCGAATTTGCCCACACTTACGCAACCAGTGTGTTGGAACTGCTGGCGACATCGGCGGATGCTTCGCTTTTTGAGAGGTGTTCACAGGTACCGACCTTGACTCTGCACTGTTGTCATTGAAGTGCAGCTATCGCAGTCAGTACACAAGTCGTTGAGTACTGGATAAGAATGCGACCGAGGTAGTCGCAGTGGAATACTTTTACCACGAAGCACAGGAACCGAGAACTTACAGTGGGCGCCAAGAATAGTTTTGTTTCTACACCAAGTTATAATTTCATCCAGTTTTTGTGTTCACAAGTACGACCCTCGGGTCAGACCTGGCACGCAACGCTATTGCGTCCGGCCTGTCGAGAGCGCTCGGCTTGATGAGAGGCCTGGAGTAGCGGACGATCTGACACAGTGGTACTAGATGATCTTCACAGGCTGTTGTGTGCTTTAAATTTACTTTATCTAATGAACAGGAGTAGACTGATTTACTTTTTGCTGCAAACTTAATTTGGGGGCTTGCAGTATATCTTTCTCATTTCAGGATATCTTTTTGCAACAAATGTATCCCTATTCTGTGACTTGCTTTATCAGCCATCAGTGGGTGGCTCAGCTGCGTCAAGTCATCTTTCATTTTTACAGGCTCGGACTTGGCTGTTGACTTGGTCATTTCCGGGAAAACTATCATTGTTCGTTGCACAACTAGAAGTAAAAACATTTGTCGTTTTCATTTTGTCAAATTATTCGAAAGTTAAAGATGCAATTTTTGGAAACGTTTTCAGAGATTGACGGACTCGATTAATATTTTATTTTCCAATATCAGTTTGATTGTAACTTCGATTATGTGAAAAGTTGAATTGCACTTGGAAATCAATTATATTGTGAAGTGCATGTCATGTTGAAAGAAAATAGAGATAATGGAAAGTTGCCGAATTTTACTGCTTGGACCTGATATCGAGATCCGAAATGGAGGAAATTTGTTGCTGTTACGGCACAATGTTTGCAAAAACTTTGGACTGTGAGCGAACCTTTTCAAAAATTAAAGAAAGAGATTGGCTGTTCGAGACTTAAAGTAATTCTCGATCTCTATCGGATGCTTCCTTATGAAACCGGTAGTGTTTGATATCTTCAAGGCCAAACGTCATTCTAATGTTCAAATGTCTGTAAATCTATCGGACCGAACTGCGTGGTCATCAGTGCGTAGCTTACAAACTACTTAAACCTAGGTAAACTAACCTACGGACAAACACACACACCCATGCCCCAGGGAAGACTCGAACCTCCACGGCGAGCAACCGCGCGCTCCGCAGCGAGGTGCTTTAGACCGCTCGGCTACTCCACCGCGGCGTCCACAAGACCATCTCAGTGTACTCGCAAGTAAATAACCATGCATCATATGAAACTTGTCTCTCCACAGGCACAACATTTACGCCCATGTAGCTGCAGAACATCACTATAGACTGCACTCGTCACTTCGTCATAGTAATTCTAGTATAACGTACTAAAACGTGCCATTTTTATATAATTACTCCTGTCTCTGCTACAGGAAAATTGCATGGAGGTCCATAAATCACAGATAGAAAACTGTATATTGCCCCCATCTTTCCTATTCGATATCTAAGTAGCAAACATGGCGGTAATAATCTATAAGAGATTTAGATAAATATAACTAGCCTTTCCGTAGCATCCGGAAAACCTCAAACTGCGTCTTTCCGTTGCAGTAAAACTTGTAAAGCTGGCCCTTTTTCCCCAATAAGAGTACGCAAGGTAAGGAGAGACCATGTCTATTAACTTGGTAACCGCCCTTCCGTTATAAAGTAAAAAACTCAAATTCCTAGTTTATAACGCATCATCCATTTCGTATGACGTGCAATATTATAAAACTCTAAAATAGTGTTATTTGTAGTTGAACACATCAAACATTAACTGTCGAAGATTCCAGATATATTTGAAGAGCAGAGCCGTTGCCAAGTGGGATACAAGCTCAGTGGCATACGATTAGATCACAGTCATCCTAGAATGCGCTTAGAGTGGACTCTCGTTTTTTGTAATATTTTTTAGCCTTTTTAGCCTTATTTTTTAGCTGCTACAGATTTTCTATTTTGCAGTTTAAACACATTTTAATTGTACAGTGAACAAGGGTAAAAGGTGATCAACTAAATGTCTCCAGATAGTATAGACTGTACATCTTTATTCTTTTTCTTCACTGCTGGTCATCTTAAGAGCAACACCAACAAGAAATTTATTTGCAAACAAACACGTTACGGATTTTGTACTGAGCGACGCCAACGCTCCTGCTCATGACTTTTAGTGTTGGTTAATTTGTCATATTGGGATAGGTGTACACGAGGTTTAATGTAACCATATTTTGGCTATCTACTCCTAGTTGGGTAACGTGATAGGAAGAGTACTTTGGTCCACTGTACCTCATGTCTCGCTGTCTCGCCACAGCCGCCGTTTTCTGGTTTCCGAGCAGCAGGTAGAGTGACGGCGCGGACCGCTCGTCATTTCGCGGCTTTCACCCGCGGCGCTGCACGACGCGGCAAAAACGCACCAGCCCGCCGGCTTTCGCCTCTGTCAGTCACTCTCCCCGACTGCAGCCTGGCACATCACCACAGTTTGCTGGTGCCTCCTCTCTCACTGCGGGTAAACGCGACAGAGCTGGAACTTTATGTTGCCTGCTGCCTGGTATAAAACGTCCCTTCTGAGGCGCTCCAGTCACGGTCTGCACGGCCACTACAGTTTAGGGACTGATGACCCCGTAGTTAAGTCCCATAAGCTTAACAAACATTTGAACATTTTGAGAGATATCGGCTCATACAGTGTAGCGCGCACGATCTACGAAAGAGCGGTGCGCTGGAAGACGCGCCGTTTGTTCAAATGTTCTAATGTTTGTAGAACTTATGGGACTTAACTACGGGGTCATCAGTCCCTAAGCTTACAAACTACCTATGAACTAGCTAAGACTAAGGACGGCAGAAATATCCATGCCCGAGGGGGGATTCGAACCCCCGACCGTAGTGGCCGTGCAGACCGTGACTGGAGCGCCTCAGTCCCCTCGGCCACCGCGGCCGGCGCGCCGTTTGTACTCCGGTGATTATCGTGAAGGACGGTTTCTGACGTGGCTGTGGGAAGCACAGAAATTATAGAGGGCACTGCTTAACAAACCGACGACTTCATCTTGCACGCCAAATAGCGTTAACATGATTATGTATTGATTTATTTTATATCATAAACTTATTTTGCGAGATCGCTGTCATTATTTGGCACTCTGCAATATCTTATATATTTTCTAGCTATGCCTTGGGCTTGGCATGTAACACCAGATATGTAACAATTCGATTGTGCATGGTACGTAAAACAGATATGAACAAACGTGAATCAGTGTTTTTCTTTTTTTTTTTTTTTTTTTTTTTTTTTTTTTTTTTTTTTTTTTTTTTTTTTGCCTGTTTCTGTTTCGCTTGCGCTTTTAATTTCAGTTGCACATAAGATGACTATTCCATAGTCCATAAATAAATGATAATTTACGAACAATGCTAAAAATACTTTTAATGAAGTTCCTCTTGCAGTAACGTGAAAATATTAATCCAAAAAAAAAAAATTAAAATTTTGGTCCATAACCATTATCATTTGAAGTAAGGAAGCAATAGAGCTTAATTGTGATTTTCCTTTAAGGGATGGAAAATATTATGAAAATACTAAGTCTTATAAAACACATTATCACTTTAAGTAGGTAAGGTATGTTGATATCGCCAGGTGACCCACCTCAATAGATAATGGAACCCAATAGTGGATCCCGAACAACAGATTAGGGAGCACTACAAAAAACCGTAGCTTACAAACTACTTAAACTAAGGTAAACTAACCTAAGGACAACACACACTAACCCATGCCCCAGGGAGGACTCGAACCTCCGACGGCGAGCAACGCGCGCTACGCAGCGAGGCTCCTGCTCTGGAGCTGAGTTTGCCAGCCTTTTGAATGCGCGACCTCGTTCCAACCTAAAAAATTTTTGCGACGCCGCCAACCCCTCTCCGAACCATAACAAAACTATGTGTGTAATTTCAAAGCAACGATTTAATTTTCTTCTGTTGACACAACTTTCTTGCAATAAACAGTAAAAAAATATAGTATTGTACATTATAGGATACATTTAAGTCCATTTTTCTGAACCGAACAAATCCTGTTTTAAATAGTTCCAAGAGAAAATACATGTTCTGTAACGAGGTCTCGCATTGCAGGTAAAGCTGAAAATGAGGTTTCCTTTTTTGTGATACCGAAATTCTTCAATTTAAAATGGTTTATTGTGACCACAGAACATGATTAGTGGTGTCATCGACCCGCTACTACAAATTATAACTGACATCTTTAACAATTCTCTGACTTCCAGTATCTTCCCAACATTATGGAAGCATGGTCTTATTAAACCATTACCAAAAAAGGAATCTGCCACAAAACTTTCCGACTACAGACCTATTTGCATCCTACCATCACTATCCAAGGCCTTGGAATATACAGTCCATGAGCTAGCTATTTAACATCACACGACCTACTAGACGAATATCAATCGGGTTTCCGCCAAAATCGCAGCACGACGACTGCTCTTATAAAAGTTACAGACGATCTCAAGCATGCTATGGATAACCAACAGGCGACAATTATGTGTTTTTTTAGATTTTAGCAAAGCTTTCGACAATGTCGATTTTGACATTTTACTCGCTAAACTATCTTATCTAAATTTCTCTACAAGTGCTATTGAGTGGTTCCACTCATACCTCACCACCCGTAAACAGTGTGTGATAACAGCAACAAATAGGTCAAAATGGAGGGATGTTGTATCAGGGGTTCCACAAGGATCTGTACTGGGGCCGTTACTCTTCTCACTATATGTTAATGATGTGTCCACTGTTCTGTCCCACTGTAAATACCATCTATACGCTGATGACTTACAATTATATCTCAGTGAAAGTCCTAAAAACGTAAGCACAGCCATCCAGCAAGTAAACGCAGACTTACTTTCACTATCAAGATGGGCACATAGCGTGGGATTGATACTGAATCCATCAAAAACACAGGCAATCTTAGTGGCCCATAAAAGACTCATCACTCCACAGTTCAGAGAAACTCTTCCACCTTTAATACTGAACGACACACAAATACGCTTCACTCATTCAGCAAAGAACTTAGGAGTAATATTTGATCAGCACTTAGACTGGACAGAGCACACAACGAGAGTCTGTAAGAAGGTATATGCCTCACTTCATTCACTGCAGAAATATAAAAAAGCATTTCCTTTACAGCTGAAAAAGAAGCTCGTTGAGACATTAATACTTCCCAATCTAGATTATGGTGATGCTATTCTGCAAGGACTATCACACGAAAACTCACGTAGGCTGGAGCTGGCGATGAATTCTTGTATCCGATACATTTGCAACTTACGTTTCTATGACCATGTCAGTCCCGCATACCAGCAGTTATCTTGGCTACGTGCAGATAAGCGTCGAAGCTATCGTACACTATGTTTGCTGCATCGCTTTCTCAATCATTGCAAACCTTCATACTTATCCTCAACGACTATATTACTATCTGAACAGCACAGCAGAAACACACGCTCTTACCAAAATAAAACTCTCTCTCTACCTTCACATAACACTGCAATCTTCTCCAAAGCATTTTCTGTTTCGGGAACACGTCTGTGGAACAATCTTCCTCAAAAGTTAAGAGAAATAAAATCAATTCAAAACTTTAAAAGACAACTAAGGGTTCACCTTCTGTCACAATAGCCATCTTTTTCTCCACTTACCAGTCTGTAGCCCACTGTTGTCAATTCCTCCTCCCCCCATAAATGTTTCCCTTTCCTTTCGCCAGCAGAGATCTCCATTCATATGTGTCTCCACTTCCTCACATCCATTAACACTGTCATTTTTCAATCTTCTCCTTTTTCACTAACCATTTTCTCTCTTCTGTTTATTTTAAACTTAATTCAAATGTGAATATCTCTTGTTATTATTAGTATTACTTTCATTTTTGTGTTATTATTATCATTATTATTATTAGTACTATCATATATTGTTATTATTTAATATTATTAATGCAGTGGTTTTTGTAATGAAATCCTTTGTTTATGTTGTTCCTGATCAGATGTAAGAGAGGGCCCTATGGCCCTAATCTGGTCAGGTTAAATAACCAAATAAATAAATAAAAATATTTCGTGGCTTTACATTCAAACTTTCTGAATCAAACGCCAAAAATAATGTGAGATCTTGTGACACGGAGAAACATACGAGACCGCTATCAAAGGCCAGGGTACTGCCAAGCGAAGATACTTCAGGCGGTGTAGCTGCGGACACGACTTCGTGGTACCCAGCGGTGATGGCAGTCGACAGACGTCACATCGCCAACTCGCCCTCAGCGGGCGCCTGATGCGTAGGCAACCGTGAGGACGTGCAGCTGCCCTGCAAATGACTCATATCGTCCGCCACCAAGTCGGCTAACAGTTTGATGACAGCGGTGTATTCGCAGACAGCTACTGATGGTTTATGAATGTAATGCACAGTTTCTTTTCAGTGTGTGTAATGAAAACACTTCGGCTTCAAAGCAGCTGTCTAAGGTTGTTTGCAGATGACGCCGTCATTTACCGCCTAGTATTATTATATTAATGTAAAGCGAAATGCCAAGATCGCAATTTTTATTTTTTATCCAGGACGATCGGTTTCGATACTCGAGATTGTCATCTTCTGGTCTCTGCTCCAATTTATATTTAATTGCTTATATTTAACTACTTATTGAAACGATCCAAATATTATTTTGGAAATGTTGTGATGGATGGTCAAGTATAAAATATTGAGCTAGTGGATAGTCTCACAAAAAACAGTAAAATGAACGTACAGGAAGAACGACCGTAGTCCAAATTTCTGGCTGAGAACCTCAAAATAATATGTGGAGCGTTTTAATCAGGGGTTAAATGTAGCAGAGACCGGAAGATGACAAGGATGGAAATTGCGATCATGGCATTTCTATCTGTATCAAGTATTGGAGGAGGAATGAACGGCAATAAAAACGATTATCTTTCTATACCCTTCGTTTATTATGTATCAGAGCTGAGTAGAATTTTGGTATCATGCGCATCGGTTGAACAGTGATAGTGCCAGACTACAAATCCAAAGGCTGCGGGTTCGATCCCCGACAGGGCCTAGGATTTTTATGTCACTTTCCACTTCTTTCACCTCTGGCAGTATTGCTCATGTGAAAAATACCGAGTAGCACCGTGGTTCGGAACCCACTTTGAACTGTAGGTACCCCTATAACTGGCTGGGTAAGTCAGTTTCAAGGTCGGAGGAAGGCAACAGCGTACCACCTCCAAACAGGACCATGCCTAGGAATGCACTGTGGTGTTCAAACCAATCTTCGGATTGTTGACTGCTTTCTACCTGGGATGAGAAGAGATGGAGGGGTTTGCAAGCAATTCCGATAACACATTCAGTAATGGAAGAAAGGATGAAGAGAATCAGGATATAATTGTAGCGTTTAAGGGCCTTGGGCAAACTATCAGTAACGTAAATGGAATAAATTATTGTAAATCCTGAGAAAGCCACCGGGCACAAAACGTGAAAACATGTGCCGATAATTTCGACAAGAGCCTTTTAATGTCTACGTGTTAAGGTCGTTGGCTGTGCCATACCTTCGATGCCTGTGTGACGCTATACATGAACAAAAGGCCTTACGTCGCGCAAAGCGTCCTGAACTGACGCTGTTGCCCTCACCTGTCAGCACGCTTTGGTTTGGTGGTAGCTGGTGGCACTGTTTGCCAGACTGTACAGTCAGTGAACGCTGTGTCAGAGGTGAATGACAGTGGATCGACGTTTGTCTGATCTGAGGCTCAGTGTGGCGCGGTGGTTACCTGAATTGGGACACTTGTTCGTGACATTGGTAGCAGTTGAGAGTTCCAGATTTTGCACTGTGTATAGCCTCAAATGACGTACAAAATTAATAGTGTACATTGCAAAATAAATAAAATGACGTTGGTTTACTCTTGGGGTGTGTACGTTTTAGTAATAGAGAGTGAACTGTTGCTAGGTGGAGGTACCACTTGAGAGCTCGGTGTGTAGCACTTTGCGCGTGGGCTGATAACTTTTTTTTCCCCCACGGTTGCTAAGTTTTGTGCTTCAAACATTAACTCTGAGAACATTTATTTCTCGAACTTGTTTTCGATCGTTTGGCTGCCTCAAGTAGAATCCCATTTCCAATGTTCAACTGACGGAAGCTAACTGACGCTCAGGACAACACACACTGCCATCACCGAGAGAGGACACGACCTCCGACGGGAGTGGCCGATCAGTTCCTAAAGTAGCGCCCCAGACCGCGCGGACATTTCAGTTGGTAGTCAGGCAGCAGTGCCGGGACGGTC
Organism: Locusta migratoria; assembly: GCA_026315105.1. NCBI lineage: Eukaryota > Metazoa > Arthropoda > Insecta > Orthoptera > Acrididae > Locusta > Locusta migratoria. Next base: position 52,574,127 of record CM048751.1, read on the forward strand.
TTAAATCCAGCCACGCCCAATCTGAAAAAATGTACAAATGTTTGTATAGTCTATGGGACTTAACTACGGGGTCATCAGTCCCTAGACTTACAAACTACTTATGAACTACTTACGAACTACTTACGAACTAGGACGGCACAAATATCCATGCCCGAGGGGAGATTCGAACCCCCGACCGCAGCGGCCGTGCAGGCCGTGACTGAAGCGCCTTAGTCCCCTCGGCCGCCGCGGCCGGCGCCCAATCTGATATGGAATAAATGGGTCAGTAAATGAAATAATTCTTGCTGGCATATACGTATCGAGAAATATATCAATCAAATCGTTACTGTGCCATGCGTAACTGTAGGTATGCGCGAAATCATATATTGTGCACCCAGTGAATCAAGCTGATTTTTTTATTGTTTCGTTTTCTGCATAGACTTAACAATGAGATTATTTCTTGTTTCTATAAAACATACGGCTGACGATAACCTGTTTCCTACATAATGTTGACCACAATGTTCAGTTGTTTGTTAAGCTTAAGGGACGAAACTGCGTGGTCGTCAGTCCCTAAACTTACAAACTACTTATGAACTAGCTTATACTAAAGACAGCACAAACATCCATGCCCGAGGGGGGATTCGAACTCCCGACGGGGACCGGCCCCGCGCATCGTAGCACAGCGCCTGGATGCGCTCGGCCGCTCCGCCGCGGCCATGATGGCCAACCGCAGTGCCGGCTCCAGCAACGGTGATGGGTTAACGTGGCAGTGAGGAGAACTGCTCGCGGCTTGTGGCTGCCCTGTCCCCCGGTACCTTCCTGCCAGCTCCCCCCCCCTCTCCCTCCCCTCTGTTTACTTCCCTCACCTCTACGTCCCCAGCGCCTCTGTACATCTCCCTGTTTCTGTACATTCCTTCTTCCCTCGTCACAGCTATTCAAAGTAAAGAATATACATTTAGGAGATTACTTCAATTACTTTTGGTAACGATGGCAGCTTATCAGACAATTATTCTTACAGAAAACTAAGCGAAATAACGAACCCAATAAACATATGGTATAGTTCGCGTCCTACATATAACGGTAACGTTTGATCGACGAAAGAACTAAAATAAATACGAAAATCAATCTCTTTTTTGGCCCACTTTAGGCTACTGTCGTAACACTAAAGGTGGGCCTTTGCGATCGTCTTTTGACAGCTCGAAATTTAAATGAAAATAACGGCTTAACTATTCATCTCACACGAAAATTGAATAACCGAATTTGTAGAGGAGAAAATCGTCTGCAACTTTGCTCTCTTATGTTTTTTTCCGTATCTTGCTTTGTTGCAAAGATATTTGCAAAAATAACGGCGATTTTGGAATGTCTGTCCGCACTATTTAAGAAGAACCGGTCAACCAATCGGCAACAGATTTTACAGACATAATTGTTGGGTAGCAGAGACCAGAACCTCGCTTTTTCAAATATTTCGGACAAGAAATACGCTTGTAGCACAAAAAAGCCGTTTATAATGTCATTTTAATTGCAAACAAACCGTTCATTTGACGCGAAAATTGAATAATTCTCTACAACTTTGTTCTCTTATGTTGTTTTCATATCTTCTATCGTTTGAGAGATATTTGCAAAAATAACGGAGATTTGACACCCTCCATTGAATTAAGGAAAAACCAGCCGTCACGTGACATTCATCGCCTAGAACTCTCTCTGGCATACGCCATCTTGCGTTGCGTATTTGATGATTTTCGTATTGTAACTTACACGTTGTCATTTCAAAGCAATGGCGCACTGAATAATTAACAAAAACACGTCGTTCTTCGATCGATAAATGATAATCTAGTGTCTAAAAATGCCGTATTAGCATCAGTTAACAACGGCCATCAATAGTACAAATTTTAGGACGCAACTTAATACTGTTAGTTGTAGCGTAGTGGCAATCCGTTGGACTGTGTTGCTGAAGGTCAGTGGTTCGAAACCCACCTAAAAGGGTGTAGTATTATTTTCAAGTGACGGGTAAAATTTGTATTCGTTGCCAGAGTTGGCGAAAGTACAAAATAGAAAAATTTAAGTGAAAACTAAAACATCGATCAATCCGTGGACTTGTAAAGATAAATAAAAAATAAGGCATTTCGGGATTAAAAAAATCATCCCGGTTTTGCTGCTTGTTGCAGGCTTTTGCACAAGATGGCTAGAACCACAGAGTAACATATACAGTAGAGCAGCCCCCTCGAAACCACTGTCCTATGCTCCCCTCGTAGTTCCGTAAGATGCTAGCAGGTGTCAGGCGGATCGCTGGCTTAGGGTGCCTCTCGTATGTCAGAGGGTAGCGTGGAGGGGAGGCTGAGGGGAGAGCTCGTGCCGCCTGCCACGAGGCCACGGCTGTGTCCGGCTTGCCGGCCTTTGAGGGGAGGTGGTGGGGGGGGGGGGGGGACAGCCGCTACTTGCCGCCTGCTCTGGCCAATTTAAATGGCTGCTTCTGACCGCAGCGCCATCATGGGACATCTTACGGAACTGATGGAAACCCTCCCTCCCCGCACCCCTGAGCGTAGGACCGGGCCCTTACGGAGGTTTCCCGTCTGTATATATTTGTCTGTGCGAGAACACGTCTTTCTAAACGGGAATCAGCAGTTAGGAGCGGCTGGCGTGGCTCTCGTGATGCGGCCGCTGCTGCCGCCTCACCGGTCAGCCTTGGCTCGGCTCGGCTCGCGCCGCAGATCCGGGTCCGGCAGATGCGCCCTGCTGGCCGCGCTCATTCCCGAATGTCCCCACACACTGGCTCATCAGCGAGGAAGGTCGCGCAGTTGTACGTGCCAAAATATAACGAACAAAATCGTTAACACGTGGCTCTCATTTTCGAGCGTTACGGAACTGGACAGGGTTCAAGTCACACAACCGCGAATGATTATGAAGCCAAGCGTGGTTATTGCTTAGGGAGACGCTGCGACGGACACAAAACTGGGGCGGACGATTGATGCATCCCGCAACAGGTGTCCAGGAAGGCCGCCACCTGCCACCTCGCTGGACGGCGGTCTGTGTCGCAGATGGCTCATCTTCACAGCGGGCTTTAATGCCAACGACAGCGTAGGTTACGAGTACTCGCGTGCGATGCGCACACAGCTTTCTTCGACCATTGGCATAAACACAGACGGTGTTGGGTCCTCCTAGGCCAATCCGCAATTGAGCGTCTGTGATACTCCGATACTGGAAGAATAAACACTGGAGGTGCACTTGCCGTCGTTAATCTCACGTCGCGTCTTCTAAAAGCCACAGTGCTATCATATGCTTCAGAACCCTCACAGCCCACCATTATTCTGACTGACACAATTTCAGAACACTGTTTCGGGAAGTTGATATTCACGCTTGTCTTGACAGTCATTCATAGATGTGATAGTCTTCAAACGCCTCCCCTCCCCCGATCTAAAATTGGAGGCATGTTCATACATTTACCTTCACATACAGAATAACCTCAGGTGTCATATGACATTCCTCCTGGATCATATTTTGTGTGTCTTTCACAAGAGACTTATTGGGCTGTACAGCACAACGCTGTTCTGCCATATATATAAACGAATGTAATATGAGAAACGCCCCAGCGAAAAGAAGAGTTCAAAAATGTTACAAACTACTTATGAACTACTAGGACGGCACAAAAATCCACGCCCGAGGGGGGTTTCGAACCCCCGACCTTAGTGGCCGTGCAGACCGTGACTGGAGCGCCTTAGTCTCCTCGGCCACCGCGGCCGGCAAGAAGAGTTCAAATAAAAGAAATAAACGGGTGTGGACTAAGATAAAATAAAAGAATTCACAGGTCAAAATCTCCAAAACGGAACTCAAGGGTAGAACAAACAGGCAGATCGCGTTGTGATCGCGGGATTTCAGTGTCAAACACGCGAGGTGTTGGATGCAGACCTGCTAGTCGTTCGGACACCCGTGGGAGCAGACCGTCCGACGCGTACGGGTTACGTACGTCAGGCCAGCAGCTGCGCTTAAACAAACGTCCAAACAGGGCGAAGCAAATACGTGACCGACGGCAGCTGAATACAGTGCGAGGCAGACACGATGTTTTCATTTCTGTGAGAAAAATTTATCGGGTAATACATAATTTTCATATTACTCATATTCTATAACGCCTGCGAAGGCAATAAAAGCATAAAACGATATTAAACTCCGTCTCACACAGGCCTTGACACCCCAACGGGTACCGACCGCCCGCCGTGTCATCAAAAATAAATAAAATGAGCCTGAAGCCTCTATGCCGGGGTATCCAACCTTTCAAAGGATCTACAAGTTTTACAGCCTCGACGTAAACATATTGTTATTTAAGACGTAAAAAAAATGTACTTCCACCCAGGGAAACTTTAAAACTATCATTGAATAAATATAAAAGTAGGAGTAAGGAGATTCCCTGGCGAGTCCAGTAGATTCTTGATGAAAATGATCTACGCAGAATTTGAAACGTGAAACAAAGTAATTACTGTTACAAGAAGTGTCTGAGTAGCACCTTTAGATAAGGAATGTCAATAAACAAGTAGAACTACATCTGAAAATCGTGATAAGAACAGAAATAATATGGATGAGTAAGATGTGCCTCAGAATTTGTAAAAACAGATGAGCGGGTTATATGAAAATTTTGTGAGTAGTGTGCGTAATTTTTTTTAAATTCTTATTTATTTTTTAATCTCTGGAGTTATCAGTGTATTCAAAAATGTTTCAAATGTTTGTATAGTCTATGGGACTTACCTACGGGGTCATCAGTCCCTAAACTTACAAACTACTTATGAATTACTTACGAACTAGGACGGCACAAATATCCATGCCCGAGGGGGGATTCGAACCCCGACCGTGGTGGCCGTGCAGACCGTGACTGAAGCGCCTCAGTCCCATCGGCCACCGCGGCCGGCCAGTGTATTCAGGTTTCACTTCTTGTCTGCCAAGCAAAGAATGTTGGACTGCGCCTGTTGGCTCTTGCCTACATACTCAAAGGTACGGTCAGTTTTTGAGAATATAATATTTCTTACCTCTGTCAGACTCATCAATCTGGAAATAAGTCAGTACGTTTCATTGAGCCCGTAGCACCATTGACCTATCGACGTGGGGAGATAATGAACTACGAGGAAACATCTACAGGCGCGAGGGAGTAGCCGTCGCGGTGAAGTAGCCGAGCGGTCTAAAGCTTCTCGCTGCGGAGCGCGCGGTTGCTCGCCGTGGAGGTTCGAGTTCACCCTGGGGCATGGGTGTGTGTGTTTGTGCTTAGGTTAGTTTACCTAGGTTTAAGTAGTTTGTCAGCTACGGACTGATGACCACGCAGTTTGGTCCGATAGATTTACAAACATTTGAACATTTGAGGGAGTAGCCGTGGGCTCTGAAGGCGCCTTACTGCGGAGTGCGTCGCTGCTATCCGTCGGCGTTTCGAGCCCTCCTTCGAGTATGGCTGTAATGGGTGTATGTGTGGTGTTGTTAGCGTAAGTTAGTTTGAGTAGTTTGTAAGACTAGGGACCGATGACACAGTTTGGTTAAAATGTTTATAAATCTACATAACTCATCAGTCCTAGGCTTATAAACTAAGGACAACACGCACACCCACGCTCTAGGGAGGACTCGAACCTCCCACGGGCTGAAACGCGCTCTCCGTATCAAGCGGGAGAGTTCGGTTCCATAGCTTTACAAACATTTCAACTACCTACACTTTTGTAATTTCACTTCGTAGGAGTATCAGTTAACATGGTTCACAACTGTCGTTTAGACATATCTGTGATCTGAAGATAAACTGACATTTTAGCAGCACAAAATCAAAAGATTATCCACAGTTTTTACAATTTCTAACACATAATTTGACGAAAGCTGACATTCTGAGTACACATAATGGGCATGTGATAAGTGAGACTGAACAGTTCAAATTTCTAGGTGTTCATATAGACAGTAAGCTGTCATGGAAAGCCCATGTTCAGAATCTTGTTCCAAAACTAAATTCTGCTATATTTACCATTAGAACAATATCTGAGATAAGTGATTTTTCAACACGAAAAGTAGTCTATTACGCTTACTTTCACTCACTTATGACGTACGGCAGTGTTTTTTGGGGTAACTCGCCTGATGCAAAAAGGATATTTCTGGCTCAAAAACGGGCGGTTCGAGCAATATGTGGTGTAAGTTCTAGAACGTCATGTCGACCGCTTTTCAGTAGTCTGGGAATTTTGACTCTGGCGTCACAATACGTTTTTTCTTTAATGTCGTTTGTTGTTAATAATATCAGCTTATTCCCACGAGTTAGTGGCTTTCACTCGGTGAATACTAGACAGAAGTCGAATCTGCATTTGCATCACACCACCTTAACACTTGTGCAGAATGGGGTACAATATTCTGCGGCATCCATTTTCAATAAGCTGCCACAAGAACTAAAGAATCTTAGCACTAATCCACACGCTTTCAAATCTAAATTGAAGAGTTACCTCATGGCTCACTCCTTTTATTCTGTCGAGGAACACCTAGAAAAGTTAAACAATTAAGCTAATTCATATTTTTTCTTTATTGATTCTTTTCTTTTTGTCTTAAGATTGTTGTGTGCAAAGGACTACTTAAAAATTTTCTATTACCATTCTTGTGTAACAATTAATGTATTGACTTGTTCCATGACCATGGAGTCTCACTCCTCAATTGGGTCCTATGGAACAGAAAAAAACAATAAAAAAAATACAGATCTGAGTGGCTCTCACCTCACTAGATTGCCGCCTTCTGTCTTTTACAGCCTTCCGAATGACCCAGGGATAACAGGTTTGGCTTCTGCTGTAATAATAAATAGCCGCTGAGCAACTGCACATCACCACACGCTTCGCCTCAAGGCCGTTTGGTAGAGGCGCCGCGAATGCCAGCAACAGGAACAGGAACGTGAATGTAGCCCTAATAGCGCTGATTTTCTTGGATCGTTTATGTTATCGTTCGACAGCAAATCTAATACTTACTAATAATCTGAATATTATTTTGATTTCACATTAAAATTTTTGACTAGGTTGAATAAGTATGCAATAATCGGCGCTGTTCTTCAACTGGAAGTATGGTCTAGCGGCAAAATTCTGGGTTGGAAAGCGAGAGTCCGTGGGTTCGAAACTCCCCGGGATACGGATTTTTTGACTTTGAGGTTTAACGCAGCCTCCACCTCTCAACGATCTGAGGAGTCGCCAGAAACGATACGTGGTTTGGATCCTACTTGAAATTGTAGATTTCCTTTTAGCGACAGGTCACTGATCCATATGAAATTATTGTTATATTAGATTTAGGTCGTTTCCATAATCCTACAACTTATTTTATATTACACGTTGTTTTTCAAATTTACATAACGCATAATCGCAGTTCTTGAATTTTTCGTGTATTTAATTATATTGCAATTTCGTTGTGCGTTAGTGATGATAAAACTCATCACCGATTTGAATAATTTATCTTTTGTTTTGTTTAATACTTAGTTAATGATTATATAACGTACTTTATTAGTTACAATCAGTAAATCACTTGAAATCAACATTCAATTTTAAAAATTTCCGCTTAGTGCTAAAATTTGCCCCTTCTACTTGCTAAATTTCTCAAACTAGAGTGCAATGGAGGAAACCATTGCATTTATAAGCTCAATAAATAAAGGCGATTTAATTAATGAAATGTTAATGTAGATGTCGAATATTTCTTTGTACACAATATTTCTTGTGTAAATCTCCTCGCAGTGGGCCATACGTAATTTTTAACTTTACGCACTTTCTTTCACGGACTCTTGGAAGAGGCAACAAAAGTTGACCATGTCCGAATGCAGACTCAGCTAAAGAAAATAAATAAAATTAAAATAAAATAATTAAAAAAGTGTAAAAAAATGCCAACATGCTTGAGCGTTTGCCCCTGAGACCTATTGAAGGTCGTAGCAAAGGCAAGTTTTACAGGAAAATGTCTGCGTCTCAGTTGAAACGGCAATCCTGTTTGAGATGGAGAGAAATCAGTTGTTGGAATAACATGAATTTCATGTTGAGAGGAGCCAGCCAAAGACTTGGCTATTATAACATTAATTTTTAGTTGATCGATATTCATCGCTGTTAGATAGCCATTGGTGTTTACAAGGAAATATCGATGTTCTAACGTCGGTGTTAAGTTCACTAAAACATCAACACATCGGTGGTATGAAAATAACAGAGAACAGATTCAACTGGATTCTGTAATGAAATTGTGATATGGTGCAGAATACCAAGCCACAAACGAAACAGGTATATATAAATGTGTAGTCTGTATTGTACTGTATGTCTTTGTCCAGTTGTAACATATTTCCCTCACTCATTGTAATAACATCAGTCTAAAATATATTTTCAAATATTGATTCTAACGCTAAAGTCTATCTAACAGCGCCCAATATCGATCAACTGTATCACAGAGCATTACTCTCTCTCTCTGTTGCTTCACGGGAAAACGTTTGTAATAGCTATCGGCGACAAACTGAATCACACGTAAGCTGCAAATCTGCGCATGCGAATGACTGCTTGTGGAGGTGGACAACAGCTGTGCGCATGCGCAGTCACAGAATAAGGAGCATACAGAAAGGAAACTCCCGCTGCAGTCTGTCGTCCAAAATTTAGTGCGCATGCGCGGTCTCGGCCATCTTGAAGAGCAGTAAACGCGTGGTTACTCCCTACTCTGTGGTGTGGTAATGCGCCGTCATTGTTTGTTAATTGTGTATTTTAACTGCCTGAAACGCATAAAAGTAAAAAAGTATTTGGTGCAGTGAAAATAAAGAACTGCGTGTCAGTAGTTGGAGCTGTTCCGTTTTTATTATGAGCAGCAATAAAAGAAAAGGCGGTCGATGGTGTTCAGCACCTAATTGCCGCAAGAATTCGAATACAAATAAGGATATAAGCTTCTTCACCTTCCCAAAAGATGTTGAACGGTAAGTGAGCGTTGCTGTATGTGTAGTAAAAGTTAAATGTTATCAATTTCGAATGAGAGCAATGTGAGCATAATTATTAAAAGGAGCCTTGCTTCTTCTCTTGACGATAACTCTCGCTGTTGCTGTTGCTGTAGCAGTTCAATAGCATCGAAATGTAGAAGTACACTTATATTTTATAATTACAAGTTTAACATCGCATGGAATAATATAAAATGAAAGACAAAGAATAGTGCGTAAGTGTTGGGACTCCAACATTTTTCGCGTGCGTTCCCTTTTCCTGTTGCCCACATAGGCGAGATATTTCAGGAATTTTTTAGTCTCATCTACCTGTTCAGCTTCACATAATTTGATGCAAACTGTAAAATTTTACTAACGGCAACGGAGGCATAGTGTGCTAATGTTGTCAACGACTGTTGATACTCTTACAAGGGGAAGTCGGCAATCGGGACCTGGCGATTTCGCCCAAATTGCGTGTGTCCTATATTTGTGTGTAATTTAACAGTTTTGTATATGCCCAGACGTCATGTAGTTCTGTTTAATCAAGTTGTACTGCTAAGTGTGACTCAATATTTTGTGCAATTTATTTGTGTCAAATAAAACCTGGCAGCTGTAAAGTAACTTTCTCGTTTGTAACTAATTTCCCAAACATAACTTCGCGTTACTTGGGATTTTTCTATTAAATAAACACCAAATAAAACGATCATTGGTTCCATCGTACATTTTCGCAGTTGTATTAAAATTTAGGCCAACTTTTTTTTCGTTGGATTACAATTAGATGCAAGAACAGGGCGCAAAATAAAGCACAGCATAATGAAAAGCCGTTTCCTTTCGTAAAAGTTCGCGAGATCAGCTGCAGGATCAGAAGTGACGTCTGTTCTTTCGGAACAGACGCCACATGTATATATATAATATGCCGGTGACGGGCAATGATCCCATCGTTAGTGGGGAGGGGTGGGCAAGTTTGAAGCCCTTACTCTTACGGGAATTAGTTCATAAATACGAGTTTGAGTACTATGGGCAGGGCGAAGCTGGGAATTTGTATCTGACGGGAAGGCGTGCAAGGGTAGTCCTTGCAGGTGCGGTGATCACTGTGTTCCCAGTGGTGTAGGGGTCAGCGCAACTGCCTAGAAATCAGGAGACCCGGGTTCGAATCCTGGTTGGGTACACATTTTCAGCTTTGCCCAATCGCAGTTGATGTCATATATTCTATGAATATTAGATCAGCTGGAGTTCGTAAAAAGTCCATTTGCAGCCAAAGTACTAAGTAGCTATAGTTCCGCCTTTACTGCTTTTCAATATATGGCGTCGAGCGCAACGCTTGATAACATACAGATCGAAGGCGCCGTCCCTAGCTTTCCCTTCTGTATCTCCCTATTCTGTGGCGCAGCTCCATCGGCGACAGGCTGCCCCACACTTGAGCGGCTTGCGAGTGAGCAGTTGACGTGCAGAAGCGTCGCCGTCAGGAGCAGTGCAGTGCAGCCGCCGGCGGCCAGCGCTTGCCCAACCGCAGCCCCCTCTAGTCTCCTGTCCTCTCGTCTCCGCTAGTCTCCCACGGGCGGCGCCCGCGCTTGCAAAAGCGCCGCTGCTGCCAGGCGGGCGCTCGCCTCGCCTCGCGCTAATTTACCGCAGTGAACGTTCTCCCACACTTAGCGATGCTATCTCTGCGACAGGCGATGATTTATGGCGCGGCGCTCTTTTTGGCCTTATTTATCGACTTGTCGAGGCTTTTTCACGCCTCCTTTTGCCCGCCGGCGGCCGCCCGCCGCTCGCGTCAATTAGAATCAATTGAAGCTGATTGGCTCATTGTGCGACCGCCGCCGCGTCCGCCCAGCGTCACGCCTAGCAAAGCGCCCGCTTACCCCACTACCCCACCGGGGCCGCGCCCACACGCCGCCTGGCGGCCGGCCCTACAGTTTAAAATCCACAGCTCCATAACACGAGCAAATACAGCGAGAATAAACTGTCGACGAGCCATAATTTATCTTCGTGTCATGCGAAATCTTCGTTAGCGGCCGTAGAATCCCTTTGCAGCCAGATTAAAATGACACTCCTTTATTTTTTGTCATTAGAGTTTTGTTCAAATGTTTGTTGAATCTTCCGGGTTATGTGGTCGTGGTCGAAGAAACATATCTGCTCCTGACGTTTCGTCCAGAGCCGCGCTGGACATCCTCAGAGGTGCTACTGGTAGCGGTGAGTCTTGCCGACTGACGAGTCGGGCGTCGGAGAGCGGTATAAGTACTGTCGAAAAGGGGGCGTGGTCAAGTGTTCACGTGCGCAGCAGAGATAAGCCTTGTCAAAGATAAAAGATGCCCAGCGCAGCTCTGGACGAAACGTCAGGAGCAGATATGTTTCTTCGACCACGACCACATAACCCGGAAGATTCAACAGCAATTATTTCAGCCGGTCGTGAAAGCCTTCACTGCATGTTCAAATGTTTGTTAAGCTTATGGGACTTAACTACGGGGTCATCAGTCCCTAAACTTACAAACTACTTATCAACTAGCTTAAACTAAGAACGGCACAAATATCCATGCCCGACGGGGATTCGAACCCCCGACCGTAGTGGCCGTGCAGACCGCGACTGGAGCGCCTCAGTCTCCTCAGCTAGAGTTTTGTGAGAAGAAACTCGTTCCATGAAGAAATCTTCATTTCTGTGGCCACGACGTCCCTAGTTCTTTAAAATACTATACATTAGAACCATCCAAGTGCCCAAGTAAGAAGACAAAAATTAGATGTTTGAAAGAGGTCTGTATGCGCTGCAGAATACTTTCAGAAAATGTTAGAGGACAACATGCTTTCTAATTTGTAGTATTGAATTATGAAGTGTGTTATCGGTCCGTCTTGACAGCTGCAATAAGACGCCACCTTTTTTTCACCACACTCGCTTCGTTTTGTTAATGTAGAACACCTTCAGTGCTCTGAAACGACAAATACCTACAATTTGATTTGTTTTCATAGACATTTGGTGAAGTTTTGATTTTCTGTGGATGCTAGCGTGACCTTCCGTAATTGGTGCGTGTATACCAACCTCTTTGTACTCAAACTGCCAAACCATACTGTCCTAACTGTATCTTTTTAAAATTATTTTACCAAACTATAAATTCATTAATATCGATTATCTTTTTTTAAATTTGATTAAACTACTACACTTACAGTTACCAAAAATGAGCTTTAATACACTGGCTCCAAAATTGAAGCGATAAATCGTTATTTGGCCGCCCTGTGTCTAAACCACGGTCTAATCGTACAAACTGCCAACAGACTTGCATACAGTTGTGTTCCGCGCGGCGTAAAACAATGCCAACGGTGACGTCGGTGGAGCTACGGAAGGGTGTAGCGCTGCCTGGCAGTCTGTGTACACAGACGCTCTGCGGCGGAGGAGAATGGAAGCAGGACAGCATCGAAACGACGTGAGGGCGATGCGGTGGCGACTGACTGGGCAGATGCTGGACGAAAGGTCGGAGATGTACTGCAAATATGTTTGTTCACAAAAGAGGTGCCGGCCGCGGTGGCCGAGGGGACTGAGGCGCTCCAGTCACGGTCTGCACGTCCACTACGGTCGGGGGTTCGAATCCCCCCTCGGGCATGGATATTTGTGCCGTCCTTAGTTGTAGGTAGTTCATAGTTTAGAGACTGATGACCCCGTAGTTAAGTCCCTTAAGCTATACAAACATTTGAACAAAAGAGGTTGGTTCGAGTTGATTGGCCGCACAGTGGGGTGCTGTGTTTTTCATAGATGAGTCTCGATGTGATCCGGATTTTGATTCTCGGCGGATTCTGGAGGGAGCGTGGAACGTGATTTCGAGACCAAAGCGTTGTGGAGAGTGACCGATGTCGAGAAGCATTCCTTATGGTTAGGGTGTTTATTGTGCTGACCACTGCAACAAAAAATGTTCAAATGTTTATATAGCTTATGGGACTTAACTGCGGGGTCATCAGTCCCCAAACTTACAAACTACTTACGAACTAGCTAATACTAAGGACGGCACAAATATCCATGCCCGAGGGGGGGATTCGAACCCCCGACCGTAGTGGCCGTGCAGGCCGTGACTGGAGCGCCTCAGTCCCCTCGGCCACCGCGGCCGGCACCACTGCAACACCTAAGGAGATGTGACAACGGCCGTCTTACGAATAGCGTACCCGAGCGCGTCTCCATGACCGACCCAGTACAGCCTCGGCATGCGACAGTGTCTGAGTCAGCGGAATCGCCCCCGCGGACCCGTTCGGTTGGCGTAATGGTAGCGTGATCGCTCGGGACGTCCGGGATCAGCATTTTGTAGTACATCCATAGCTAATAGAGAGAGAGAGGTGGAAGAAATTGTTAATGCGTACGATTAAATTGATTGGACCACTGTGCTACGCCACCACCATTAAGTTGGGCTCTGCTAGATAAAGTTAGGAAGTGTAGGGTACAGACTGGAGACTGGGTTGGCCTCGGCAGCGGAGCAGAGAGACTTGGGAGGCGCCGCGGCCGCCCCGCCCCCTAATGGGCCGATGCGTGCGCTGCGCTGTGAGCAGGCCGGCGCTTGCGCCACGCCGCCTCGCTGGGAAGTGGGTCGCTACCGCTCGCCGCGCCGACGACCTCGCCGCTGCTGTGCTGTGCTGTCAGTGGCGAAACGCCCGCCGGCTCCACCGCCTCTAATAGTGTCCCGTCGGCTGCCGCGCTTTGACTAGATTTGTTTTCTCTCACATGTCGCTCTACAAGGACACGAGCCCCCTTCTCTCGTCGTGCGAAGCCATCTCGTCGTTCGCTTTAAGCGAAGGAAACCGCCCAGATTTTCCCCCCACCGCGTACAATTAAAGCATGCGTAGTTTGGTTTTAGAAGGTGGCGTCGGTTACAAGCTTCCTAGGGTTTTATTTGCGGATGGAGAAGTTAGTACTGCTTCCTCCCACAAGTCCCCTAAAACCTCCACATCCTTGCGGATGCTGTTGCGTAGCAGTGTGCGTTTGTACCGCCCTACAGTACGCACGAGATGCTGTAGTTGCTTTCCAAGACTTTATGGAAAGCATAGAGTTCTGACTAACCTGTTGTCTTCTATAGTTGTGTCCCCAGCGCAGAAGACAGCACACAGGTCGTAGGTTCTTCTACAGCACACAAGTGAGGCTAAAAATAAGTTCTGTATGATGGAAGCATAATAAGTGACTCGCGAGATTTTTAATTGTCAGGGATGCCATTTATTAACTAAATAATAAGAAAATGAGCAACTATTGTTAATATGATGCGGCCTATGCTGCCCATAGCTCATGTTGACACCTCGACTGTTATCACTATTACAAACATCTTAACTTATGACCGGCGCGGTCCGGCGCGTATAGTGGTCAGCTCGAGACTGAAACTGCGGCGCGATGCGAGAGGGCACCTGACGCTCTATTTCGCGCCAAAACAGGGCCGTCGCGCGCCTTCTGCAAAATCGCTCTTCTCTTGTTACAATAAGAGAAGGCACCTTAAACTTTTTAAACTGTCAAAATCTAGCCTGTTCTAGAGAGATATTTATTACAAGTTCTCAGCTCTGAATAATTAATATTTAGTATATAATAAACAAAAGTAATTTCAAAAGAAATCACGTGACGTGAAATGCAGCAGCGAATGCAAGGAGAGCACCAGTAACATAGGCGGGCTTTCCCACGGGAACCAGCACCTACTGTGCCATATGCTACTGCTCCCCACCCCATATTTCAACATATGCTGCACTTCTGTCGTTCTTCCGTGTTTAAGACACGTAAGATGTTAGCAAAGAAACGACCATCGGTCAGAAATATGAAGTGGCCATACGCCAGGAATATCAGACGGCCCCATGGGCCGCGGCCAGACGACCACCGCACGGCTGCCTGTGTCGCGGCAGATCGCACGAGGCAGCCCAGTTGCGTGCGTGGCCTACTCCTTCACTGCACCTCCACCCGCGCCACTGCTGGCTACGGGCTGCTCTCAAAAGTATTGTGTTTGAAGAGCCGATTCCATTGTGAAGACACTGCAACGTTGTCACCACTGCGATTTTAGCGCTCGTGTATCAAAAGGCAGCATCAATACGCATGCTTTGAGGTACGTGTGAACCATTTTTAACATATACTGTTCAGTGTGGCTGCATATTACAACGCGTATTGGAGCGCTGTATCTGTAACACATTGTCATTGAATAAATGGTGGCCGGCCGCGGTGGCCGAGGGGACTGAGACGCTTCAGTCACGGTCTGCACGGCCACTACGGTCGGGGGTTCGAATCCCCCCTCGGCCATGGATATTTGTGCCTTTCTAGTTCGTAAGTAGTTCATAAGTAGTTTGTAAGTTTAGGGACTGATGACCCCGTAGTTAAGTCCCATAGGCTTTACAAAATTTGAACATTTTTTGAATAAATGGTGTCCAGCACAGAAACCAAGCATTTCCAGGCATAAATTCAGTATCCCTACTTTGTCCCACATCCTCTCCTCGATCAGTCCCTATGCACAAAGTGGAGAAAATCCTCTCCTGTGGCCCTGCAGACTACAGTGAGACGCTCAGCAAGTGAGTCCACAAATGCCACCAAATCGTTTTCAGCGCGGCAACCTGTTCCGGTCAGTTGCTCGGTGCAGGACCATTGGCTCGGAGCCTCGTTCCGTGACGTCCCAGATCTCATCGATGCGGTTCTCCAGGGTGGCCATCACTCCCTCTGCATATTCCAGGAACAATTCCCAGGTGGCGATTTATCATCTTGTAACATCGCAGAACCGTGAGCTTGTTCCAAGGCCGAAAATGGGTGAGGATGATTCCCACACAGCTCAGCATACCGCGGACCATTCAGAATCCCCTCCAGGAAATTACGCCACCGCCTGGCACACCAACCTGTTGGCAGACGCGAACCATAGTTACACGTGGCCGGCCGCGGTGGCCGAGGGGACTGAGGCGCTTCAGTCACGGTTTGCACGGCCACTACGGTCGTGGGTTCGAATCCCCCCTCGGGCTGGATATTTGTGCCGTCCTTAGTTGTAGCTAGTTCATAAGTAGTTTATAAGTTTAAAGACTGATAACCCAGTAGTTAAGTCCCATAGACTATACAAACATTTGAACATTTTAGTTACACGTGGCTTGGTGCAGTCCTACCGTAGCATGTTCGGTCACTGACAGTGTCCTAGTACAGCGACGGCTCTCATACCCCATGGAACCCGTGATCCTGGCGACTATTCACTGCGAGACGTATCTAGCATATCCGCTGTTGAACTGATTATTGATCTATATATACATGTGGCGTCTGTTCCGAAAGAACAGACGTCACTTCTGATCCTGCAGTTGTTATTATTTAATATTCACAGAATATATGACATGAACTGCGATTGAGCAAAGCTATTGAGACCCGGGTTCGAATCCCGGCTGGGTACACATTTTCAGATTTGTTCAATCGCAGTTGACGTTGGAGACCCGGGTTCGAATCCCGCATGGGTACACATTTTCAGCTTTGCTCAATCGCAGTTGATGTCATATATTCCGTGAATATTAAATAATAACAACTGCAGGATCAGAAGTGACGTCTGTTCTTTCAGAACAGACGCCACACACACACACACACACACACACACACACACACATATATATAATATGCCGGTGACAGGCAATGATCCTATCGTTAGTGGGGAGGGGTGCGCAAGTTTAAAGCCCTTACCCTTACGGGAATTAGTTTCGTAACTACGAGTTTGAGTACTGTGGGCAGGGCGAAGCTGGGAATTTGTATCTGACCGGAGGCGTGCTTAGGTAGTCCTTGCAGGTGCGGTGATCACTGTGTCCCCAGTGGCGTAGGGGTCAGCGTAACTGCCTAGAAAGCAGGAGACCCGGGTTTGAATCCCGGCTGGGTACACATTTTCAGCTTTGCTCAATCGCAGTTGATGTCATATATTATGTGAATATTAGATTATTGAGCGCACGTTTGCTAGCCGTCGGACGTTCGAGTAATGGCTGGGGCATGTGTGTGTGTTGTCCTTAGTATAAGTTGTTTGTAAGCCATTGAGCCATTCGCGATACCCTGCCGGAATGCAGTTTCCCATCCGCGGGCCGCGACCTCCGGCGTCAGCCCACGACGCCACGCCTCGCCAACATACCGGCGCCACTGCATCCCATTATGACGTGGCATTTGCAAAAGTTAGTGTCAGTATGTGGTTTCCATGAATATGTGATCATTCCATAAACCAAGTTTGCTCCGGGAATGTAAGCACGTTTGAAGTTAGAATATCTGCTAGAATCTTGATTCACAAAGACATCAGCGATATTCGGTTTTAATTCCTTCTATCCGTTCTTTCACCCGTTCTGTAAAAGGGAGTGCTTTACGGTCATCTGCAGTCAACCGTGAAAATTCACTGGGCAATTATTTTCTATAAACGTATGCTAAGAAAAGGCCGAATTACACGGCTTGTTAAATATGTAAAATCGAGTTAAATTTATGATTACAAGTTACAACTTTTAAATTATATCAGCTGTCCACAGTTTCTTTGAAATGGGTACAGACATGATAATACACGGATTAAATTCAGAACGAAAGAAAAGTGATAGTGCGGAGGTATAAAATTAGTAGTAAACTTTTGGAACGTGTGTTTACGGGTGATGCTAACAAGTCACGTGGAATGGGGTAAATCGCAAAGTGAAATGAACCTGTGGATCGATGAAAGTGTTTTCGAAAAGTGCAGTGCATGCTATTACTTCTATCAGAGCCTTGAAAGCATAGTAAATGTCAGAAACGGAACTGCGATCCTCTCGATCCTACCACCATCTAAAGTAACATGCTTTTAGAATTGTAACTAACACCCAAACCTTCAGATGTCAGACACTCAGATCCATACCTAACGTTGTATATCGATAGATTATCAACCGAAACTTCTATATAATTCTTGATTTTTGCTGCCGTCCAGTAGAACGTGCGTAAATTATAATAATAAGTAACACCTAACCTACGGAGTAGAGGAAAAGCGTGTCTGTGAGGCATAATTACGACACCCTACCGTGGGCTTGATGGTAAAGCGTTAGCTTGTTGTGCAGAGGGTTGTGGCTTCAACTCCTACCTAGGCCTTAGTTTTTTCATTGTTTAAACTACAGAACGTTGGATATTGTTAAAAGGGACAACGTCTTCCTCACATGTAAAAGGACTGTTTCGATTTTGTAGCAATGTGTTATTGGCAGTTTACTCTTGCTTCGTTTTATTTGAAAGTAGGAAACCGGTACTAGTGTTATTACTTTAATTACGCTTATTGTTTTTAACATTACTATTATTTTTGTTACTGTTATTACTATTAATACAGCCTTATGTGTGATGCAATTGTTTTTTGTTCATATGTTCTGATAATGTTTGTTTATTCTGTAAAACTACGAATAAACCCTATAGATTTGCTACTTTCAAATAAAACGAAGCAAGAGTAAAGTGCCAATAACACATTGCTACAAAATCGAAACAGTTCTTTTACATATGAGGAAGACGTTTTCCCTTTTAACAATATCCAACGTACTGTAGTTTAAACAATGAAAAAACTAAGGCCTAGGTGGGAGTTGAACCCACGAACCTCTGCACGACAAGCTAACGCTTTACCATCTAGCCCACGGTAGGGTGTCGTAATTATGCCACACAGACACGCTTTTCCTCTACTCCGTAGGTTAGGTGTTACTTATTATTATAATTTACGCACGATCTACTGGACGGCAGCAAAAATCACGAATTATATAGAAGTTTCGGTTGACACTCTATCGATATACAACGTTTGGTACGGATCTGAGTGTCTGACATCTGAAGGTTTGGGTGTAAGATCTATTTATGGAACAACTGTGCACACATGTGATACGGACAAATTGTGAGTGGACCCTTTTATCTTTCCATTACTTAATCGTCGAAATAACTTCGGATTTGTTGTGCTTACCGCGAAGAAGAAAATCGTTGTCATCTCTAAATAGGATAGGAGTTTCAAATTTTCAAATGTTAGTAGAGTCCATGGGACTTAACTACGGGGTCATCAGTCCCTAAACTTACAAACTACTTATGAACTACCTAATACTAAGGACGGCACAAATATCCATGCCCGAGGGGGGATTCGAACCCCCGACCGTAGTGGCCGTGCAGACCGTGACTGGAGGGCCTCAGTCCCCTCGGCCACCTCGGCCGGCGATAGGAGTTAATGAGATTGTAAAGTACCTTGGCATTTTACTACAAGAGTCTGCAAATGACTAGGAAAAGGCAATTGAAACTTTCACGAAGTCCCGTAGCCTCCATAATTTCTCCATTGTTTATCTATTTGTTGAAATGTTCAAATGTTTGTACAGTCTATGGGACTTAACTACGGGGTCATCAGTCCCTAAACTTACAAACTACTTATGAACTACTTACGAACTAGGACGGCACAAATATCCATGCCCCAGGGGGGAGTCGAACCCCCGTCCGTAGTGGCCGTGAAGACCGTGACTGTAGCGCCTTAGTCCCCTCGGCCACCGCGGCCGGCATTATCTATTTGCAGTGTCTGCGGTGACATACCGTTCGTCGTACTTTCTGTATGAATTCCCATCTTAGCAATGTGAGTACGGAAATGATATTTAATCTGAATGTCATACTTGTAGTTACATCGTTCCTATTTTCAGATAAACACAGGCGTATCTTCAGGCGGACGTGCCGGTCGCGGTGGCGGAGGAGACTGAGGCGCTCCAGTCACGGTCTGCACTGCCACTACGGTAGGGGGTTCGAATCACCCCTCGGAAGGATGGTCGTTCAAATCCTCTTCCGACCATCCAGATTTAGGTTTTCCGTGATTTCCCTAAATCACTCCAGGCAAATGCCGGGATGGTTCCTTTCCAAGGGCACGGCCGATTTCCTTCCCCATCCTTCCCCAAAAATCCGAGCGTAAGCTCCGTCTCTAATGACCACACTGTCGACGGGACGTAAAACTCTAAGCTTCCTTCCTTCCTTCACCCCTCGGGCATGGATATTTGTGCCGTCCTAGTTCGTAAGTAGTTCATAAGTAGTTTGTAAGTTTAGGGACTGATGACCCCGTAGTTAAGTCCCATAGACTATACAAACACTTCTTTCAGGCGGGTGTAGGATCGTTGATAACTGCATATTATGTGACGTAGATGATGTACCTGTGCCGTGGCCGCCTGTGCAGTCACTCTTATGTAAATTACGTGCTCTCTTCGCCACCCCATATGCTCGACGACCTGCACGTCGTATTTCTGTTAAAACTGTGTCGGTGCCGTCTGTGCCAGCAACGGTCGTGTGTTGCTACTGTATTCCGACCAGTAGAATTGGCACGCCGGTCCTCCGTTAATGTAGCCTGTGCATCGACACAGAGTGGCAGTCGGTGGCGTGGGAAGCTGGCCCCAGGAGGCGCGCATAGAGACGTTTGGGTCGGTAAGTAAAGAGCGGCTGCGGGCGCGGCGCCGTGGTTCCGGGAGGAGCTGAGGAGCTGCCGCAGGCGGGCACGCACGCGGCGCTCGCCTTTTTGCGATGACTCGGCGCTGTCCGCCCGTCCTATCAGCCGGCAGGCGGCAGGCTACTGCAGTTATGTGCAGCTCTTCCCGCCTCTCACACTGTGCTCCTGTCCGCACTAGTACCAGCGTGAAAAGAAGTGCACAACTTGTGCAGCTGCGGAATCTGTTCGGGTGCGTCTTGCGGCGGAACGACCACTTCGTACGGCGAAACGTGTGCTAAAACCTTATCTTCAAAAGCACTCGTCTTGTATGATTAGGGTTGAATGTGGCTGTGTCAGACTTCGTAATCCTTGAGGTGTCCACTCGCCCATAAAAATTTATATAAAATAAAAAAAATGTTCATGTATAATCTTTATACGTTGCAATATTTCAAAAATCAGATTCTTGCGCCGAGGGAAGAAGTCTTTAACAGTCACTCTTGTTAAAATATTTCTAAGTTCTCCCATAGATAAGACGGTCAAAAGAAATTCTTCAGTTTGTGGTCGTTGCTATAGCCACAGATAAAAAATAATATTTCTTCAATGATTATCGATCAATGTGTATGATCGATTAACCAAAGTTATAAAAAAAACTTCTTGACGTAACTTTCCCACCAATGAAAATTCATAAAAATCTTCCTTCAGATTGAAGAATATTTAAATTAAATCATCTGCTCATTTCATTAATATATTGTTCATCGTAAAATAATTCTTCATAAATAATGTACTCTGACACATTCGTCAAGTTTAAACACGATAACATTTATTGCTTTCTATGATATTACATACGTAGTCATTGACAGACAAAAGGGAACTGACTTTTATAATTTATTCAAATGTTCAAATGTTTGTATAGTCTATGCAACTTAACTACGGGGTCAGCAGTCCCTAAACTTACAAACTACTTATGAACTACTTACAACTAGGACGGCACAAATATCCATGCCTGAGGGGGGATTCGAACCCCCGACCGTAGTGGCCGTGCAGACCGTGACTGGAGCGCCTTAGTCCCCTCGGCCACCGTGGCCGGTATAATTTATTGTTTTAACATGAAAGGTCGATAATAATGTCAACTCTCGCGACGACAACCGCAGAGATCAACATCTTCTTGCCTCGTGGCCGTCGATCCGCGACTTGATGTGGCCGGATAATTAATCCGTGGAATCGGCGTCGAAGATGTTGCCCTCGTAGGTTAACTCGCCTCACAGCACGTGAAACGTAAGAAGAAACATACAAAAAACTTCTTTAAGAATCATATAACATTAAACATTTTCATAAAATTACTTAAGAACACAAATATAAGTAAGTTATCCTGCACAAACTGAGCTGACGTGAGATATGTAGCGGAGACAATAATCCGTCCCACTATAGTCTGTCAGTTTTGATACAATTCCGAAATATGAGGGTGGAGTAATGCCCTCCTAAACTGTTCTTTCTGACACGTTACAGTTCGCGAAGTAGTGATAGTCGTCTTAGTAGTTTAAATTAAGTCCGCAAGGGATTTTAAAAAATCGATTTAGTCTCTTATTGTTTCAATTAAACACTTTTTTATTTATTTTGTTTATTTATTTAGCCTGATCAGAAGAGGGCCATCAGGCCCTCTCTTACATCGGACCAGGGTTTTACACATACAGAATTTTTTTTACCTGTGGGTTATCTATAACATAATGATTTTTACAGATGAACAGTTAATAACATTATTTATACAGGTTGATTACATGTAAATAACAGGTAATAACTTTTAAAGAATGCGCCATATTTGTGCGGCTAAACTCTTTTTTAAGGAATGATGAACATAAACCTCTTGAAAAGCGAGCACAAATTTTTGTAATTCGGAATCACATTTAGCATTTCAGCTATGATCTGAAACGTACTACTTGTAAATGTACTTTTATTTTATACCGTAGACACACCTATATATTTTTCGCCCCCGGCAAAAAGTCTGGGAGTGATAATAGACGACAAATTAAATTGGGCTGAGCACACAGCCGCCGTGTGTAGGAAGGCATCAGCATCTCTTCATGCCCTACAGAGATATAAGAAGTTTTTTTCCTCTCGATCTTAAAAAGAAACTTATACAAACGCTTGTAATTCCAATTATTGATTACAGTGATGTTATCTTGCAAGGTCTCTCTTGGGAAAGCTAACGACATCTGGAACTAATCATGAATGCCTGTGTTCGATATATATGTAACATCCGTCTCTTTGATCACATTTCATCATCTTATAAGCAACTATCCTGGCTCCATGCTGACAAGCGTAGAGATTTTCATACACTCTGTTTCCTCTACACTCTTATCAACTTACACTGTCCCTCATATCTTTCCTCGACCTTAACACTCTTATCTGATCAACATAACAGAACTACTCGTTCGTGTCAGAGCGAAATGAAGACCGTTGTTTGTTTCGACCTGCTGTTTCTTTTAACTAGCCTTGTTTTCGACCCATCGTTTTTGCCGTTTTTCTCCACCGGCGCGCTACTGGTTCTATTGCGCTTAGGTGGCTTCTACTTTGGTTTCGCGCACGCGTGGTGGGTCGTCAGCAGTGTATAAAGGGGCTGCTGTTTCTTGTTCTTTATCAGTTTCCGGCGAGTTAGTGTTCTGCGCTCTCGCCTGAAGATGGCAGCCAGTTGGTCTGCTGAAATATCGTGTCTGGTTGACGACGGTATCCGGCTGCATACCCGAGATAAATATTAACAGTTACTACGCCGGGAAAGTCTTACGCAACCACAAGTCGTGTTATAGTTTTATAGACTCTTAACACGACGTGGATACTCCAGCCATTAACAACAACCGCGTAACTGGTTTTTGCATTCGGGTCCGAAGATGACATTGTAAGGCCGAAACGGATGCCCAAATAAATAAAATTTTGTTGTCCCTCTCAACATAGTTTGGATGAGGTCGTGTGTAGGATGTGAGAGCTAATGGTGTGGACGAGGACAAGCGCGGTGGCGGCGGCGGCAGGCTGTTCCCGGCGGCTGAGCACGGACTAATGGCGCGCCTCTAATCGAGACGTTTCACTCTCCCACCTGCAATCTGCCGATAGCGATCGGGCAGGGCTGCGGCGCGTAGCGCGGGCGGCTGTGCCGGCTTATCTGGCGGCGCGAGACACCTGGCGGCCGGCGCGCTCGAGCGGAAAGGTGACGCGGCGCTACCGCCGGTAAATCACCGCTACCGGCTACCCGCCGCCAGTCACGTCTCCCGGCAAATCCGTTCAGCGAGAAGGCACAGCCAACAGTAACGTGGAAGCACAGAGTAACATATACAGAGGAGAAGCCACCCCTAAACCACTGTCTTACGCTCCCCTCGTAGTTCCGTAAGATGCTAGCAGGTGTCAGGCGGATCGCTCGCTTAGGGTGCCTCTCGCACGTCAGAGGGTAGCGTGGAGGGGAGGGTGAGGGGAGAGCTCGTGCTGCCTGCCACCACAGAGTAACACATACAGAGAAGCAGCCCGCCCTAAACCACTGTCCTACGCTCCCCTCGTAGTTTCGTAAGATGCTAGCAGGTGTCAGGCGTAGTTCTGTAAGATGCTAGCAGGTGTCAGGCGATTCGCTGGCTTAGGGTGCCTCTCGCACGTCAGAGGGTAGTGTGGAAGGGAGGCTGAGGGGAGAGCTCGTGCCGCCTGCCACGAGGCCACGGCTCTGTCCAGCTTGCTGGCGTTTGAGAGGAGGTGGTGGTGGGGAGAGCTGCTACCTGCCCCTTCCTCTGGCCAGTTTAAAGGGCTGCTTCTGACCGCAGCGCCATCATGGGACATCTTACGGAACTGCTGGAAACCCTCCCTCCCCGCACCCCTGAGCGTAGGACCGGGCCCTTACGGAGGTTTCCCGTCTGTATATATTTTTCTGTGGTGGAAGGAACCATTCGGAGTGACCATCTGCTTTGTCGTCTGGCCTTATTCCTGGTTTTGTGCGGGGTCGGCTTTGCTACGATAGTTTTCGGGCGGTTAGGTTGGTTGCACCACACACACACACACACACACACACCGATTTTGGACGCGCGGTAAAACATCTGCCGGTAATTTATCGGTGGAGCGCTGCATACACACACGCCGGTCGTATGGGCAATCGCTTGGCAGTCTCGGTCGAGTGAAGTTGATACAAAACATAAAGTAATGAATCCCAAATGCTTTGGCATAGTATTATGAGAAATATTGCTGACTTGATACAAAAAAAGCAATAAAGTACCGTACCGTCACACATTAGTACACCAGTTACGAAATGAATTTTGTTTTCTTAGCCCTCCATTTCCTCAAAACCTTCACTCACTTCGCGGAATCTTCAAACGGGTTCAAAGTTTTGTTCCACAAAACTGTTCGTGCTTCCACTACCGAAATACGTATATAACCTATCTCTTAATCCATTGAAAACGTATACATATATGATTGTATGTAAGCGTCAAACAGGCAAACTACCATTTCTGTGTGGGTATAGAAAGGAGTTCGAGCCCTTGCGGGAATGCAGAAAAAGCTACAAGAAAATGAAATAATTGACACTAGTGTGCGCCTCGGTTGCACAGTGGTAGAGTGCCAGACTACAAATCCAAAAGTCGTGGGTTCGATCCCCGCCAGGTCCTTGGATTTTTATCTGTCACTCTCCACTTCTTTCACCTCTGGCAGTGTTGCTGATGTGAAAAATACCGAGTAGCACCGTGGTTCGGAACCCACGTTAAAATGTAGGTCCCCCTATAACTGGCTTGGTAAGTCAGTTCGAAGGTCGGAGGAAGGCAACGACATACCACCTCCAAACAGGACCATGCCTAATAAAGGATTGTGGTGTTCAAACCAATCTTCGGATTGTTGACTGCTTTACCTTTACCGTTAGTATGCGATACGTTGATGATTTGGGCAGGGCTAGAAACGTGCCTGTATAGCCGATCGCTTATAAGGCTAGCGGCCCTCCGTAATAAATCAAAGCGAATATCTCAAGAAGATCATAGAAGAAAGACCCGATCTACCCGAAGAAAAAATAAATAATAATAATAATAATAATAATAATAATAATAACGTGCTCGAATCCCAGTTAGCACAAAATTTCAGCCACCATTGAATTTAATTCTATGCCCTGAAAGAGACGATAAACTGAAATATTTGTAATTTATTGTATACAGAATCAGTATTCCCCCCAGGGGGCCCACAGTTCTTTTGTGGGTACGTGTGTGGCGCGCACGGGGCCCCGAGCCGGAGCAGCCTTTCTTCTGCCCCAGGCTGCTTCACTGTCCCTCCCGGTTTATGCCTTCGCCCGGAGACGGGCATATTTCGTGAGCTACGGTGGTTCTTGTTGTGGTTTTTCTTCCTTCGTTCTTTCCTTTCTTACCCTTTGTTTTCTGTCTTTCTCTCCTTGTACTCTCCTAGCCTTCTTCTCCTCATTAGTCTCCGCTTCGGCGTTTGAGACACTTCTTCCTTCTTTCTCTTCATTTCCTATCCTCTTCTTCTTTTCCTCCCTGTGCGTGTCTGAAGGCCGACCCACGCATTATCGTGCGTAGCAGGTGACGGGGTAACGCGTAATTCCCCGCCCCGGGTAGACAAGTAGGGCACGTACGTACCCCCTGGTAAAGGCCAGGCCCAGGGAGGGGTGATTACCCGAGCTGGTACCTTCCGAACGTGCCGATTGGTCCCTCCGTCAGTTCTCGGGAGGTGTGACCTAAGGTGTGAACAATCACCTAAGGCGGGTAAGCCCTCGGAGAGGGCCCCCACTAGGAAGGAGCGCGCCATCGGAGACGCCGGTAATCACGGGGGACACTTCCGCGATGACTTCCTCCTTATCTTCTTTCATGACGTTGACCCACAAACGTAAGTTAGACTCGCCTCAGCCTAAAAAGACTCTGCCTAATGTACCTAAATTTCTGGTTGTCTCTCGCGCCGACGGAAAGGATTTCAATTCTGTCAATCCTTTCGTTATACAGAAAGGTGTAGATGCAATTGCTGGCCCTGTTAAAACCTGTTCACGTCAGCGCAACGGCACATTGTTGCTGGAAGTGGAAAGTGCCTTCCAAGCCCAAAAACTGATACGTACTACGTTGTTGCACACGTTTCCAGTTAAGGTAGAAGCGCACCGCACACTCAACTCGTCACGGGGGGTAGTTTTTACGAGATCCCTTGACGGGTTGTCTGATGAAGACATCCAATCGTATATGTCCGATCAGGGTGTGACAGCCGTCCACAGGGTGATGAAAAAGGTCGATAACCAATTGACACCGACTCGTACTGTGTTTTTGACGTTCGACAGAGTTGACCTCCCGTCGAAGGTCAAAGCAGGGTATGAAGTCATCTCCGTCCGACCTTATGTACCTAACCCAACGCGCTGTTTTCAGTGCCACAGGTACAACCATACCCGTGAACATTGCCCAAATGCAGCAAAGTGTGTCACTTGTGGTAGGGACGCCCATGAGGGGGATTGCCCACCTCCGTCCCCTCACTGCCTAAACTGCAACGGTGACCATGCGGCTTCCTCTCGCGACTGCCCTGTATACAAGGATGAGAAGGTAATCCAGCAAATTCGGGTTACGGAGAAGGTATCAACATCTGCCGCTCGAAAATTGTTGGCGAGTCGAAAGCCCACTGTCCTCCCAGCGGGTACATACAGTAAGGTACTCACCTCAACTCGACCTACCAAGGATTCCAGCACCCAGACATGTGACTTGACTTTCGCTGACACAGTTGTGCGATCCGCCAGCCCGAAGATTGCCCGTTCCACGTCCCCGCTTCCTCCCGCTGCTTCTAGGGTACAGTCTTCGTCAAACTCTAGTAAACCGCGAGCACCTAAACAAGATGCCCGGACCTTGAAAAAGGAACCCGTCCGTGAGGATTTTCTGCGTTCTCAGGCTTCCCAACCGTCAACTGCCTCTTCCCGCCGTCACTCTTCCAGAAGAGCTGACAAGAAAAAGAGTTCCTCTCCTTCCCCGCCGAGGCGTGACCCATCTGTCGCGCCGTCCAACAGTTGCCGGCCTCGGCCGTCTTCTGTTTCACCGGGACGCTCCGTTTGCCGGGCGCCCGGCCCTTTACCGGCGGTGGAAACTGCCCCTCCCGATCAACTCGGGGAGGTGGCAGGCGCATCGGTCGAACCAATGGAACATGACCCTTTGCCCCCAGACAGCGATAGCAGTGCTCCCTCGAAATCCGGTCCTCAGCGGCCGTCGAGGTGACTCCGCTCGCTACTTGGTTTTTATCCTTATTTCTTCTCTCATTTTTATCATGGCGCTCCTTCAATGGAACATTCGCGGCATTCGTTCTAATCGGGAGGAGTTGAAACTACTCCTTCGATTGCACTGCCCGCTTCTAGTCTGCCTCCAGGAAACTAAGTTGCGTCCACGTGATCGTGCAGACTTTCCACACTACACCTCTGTGCGGTTCGACCTGCCACCCGTGGAAGGTGTCCCAGCCCATGGAGGGGTTCTGATGCTCCTTCGAGACGACGTCTATTTCCATCCCATTTCCTTGCACACTCACCTACAGGCAGTTGCCGTCCGCATCACCCTATCCACATTTACCTTCTCCCTCTGTAATATATATTCGCCATCGTCATCTGCCCTTACTAGGGCAGATGTGCTAAACCTTGTTGACCAGCTCCCTTCACCTTTCGTGTTGGTAGGCGACTTTAATGCCCACCACCCCCTATGGGGCTCTCCGGCACCTTGTCCGAGAGGCTCCCTTTTGGTGGACCTTCTCCACCACCTCGATCTTGTCTGCCTCAACACCGGTGCACCGACCTTCCTTTCAGACACAACACACACTTTCTCCCATATAGACCTCGCAATATGCACTCCTCAGCTTGCCGGTCGGTTTGAGTGGTATGCACTTTCTGACAAGTACTCGAGTGACCATTTCCCTTGTATCATCCACTTCCTACATCATTCCCCATCTCCACGTCCCACCAGTTGGAACATTTCTAAAGCCGACTGGGGGCTTTATTCTTCCATGGCTGTTTTTCACAATCAGCATTTTCCCAACTGTGACAGTCAGGTCGAATACCTCACAGAGGTTATTCTCACTGCTGCTGAACGTTCCATACCTCGTACATCCTCTTCTCCACGTCGTGTCCAGGTCCCTTGGTGGACTGCAGCCTGCCGCGACGCGCTTCGAGCCCGGCGCCGTGCTTTACGCACCTTCCGCCGCCACCCAACTTTGGAGAATTGCATCAATTACAAACGTATGAGAGCGCAGTGCCGTCGTATCATAAACGACAGCAAGAAAGCTTGCTGGACTGCTTTTACTAGTTCTTTTAACCGTTTTACTCCCTCCACGGTTGTCTGGGGTGGCCTACGCCGTTTGTCCGGCATCAAGGTCCACTCCCCGATTCCTGGCCTGACCGTGGAGAACGCAGTCCTCGTGGACCCAGCTGATGTTTCAAACGCATTGGGTCGTTTCTTTGCGGAGGTTTCGAGCTCTGCCCATTACCACCCTGCCTTTCTCCCTCGCAAACAGGTAGAGGAGGCACGGCCGCCTTCTTTCCGCTCTTTTAATCGTGAAAATTATAACGTCGCCTTCACCATGCAGGAGCTAGATCGTGCTCTCGCCCTGTCCCGGTCTTCTGCTCCCGGGCCCGATTCCATTCATATTGAGATGCTGAAGAACCTCTCTCCTGCGGGCAAGTGCTTTCTTCTTAGTACCTACAATCGCATATGGACTGAAGGTCATGTTCCCACAAGTTGGCGTGAAGCCATTGTTGTCCCCATCCCCAAACCAGGGAAGGACAAACACCTTCCTTCCAGTTATCGCCCCATTTCTCTGACGAGCTGCGTCTGTAAGGTGATGGAACGCATGGTTAACGCTCGGTTGGTCTGGCTCCTCGAATCTCGCCGCCTCCTGACTAATATCCAATGCGGTTTTCGTCGACACCGCTCTGCTGCTGACCACCTCGTTACGTTGTCGACCTTCATTATGAACTACTTTCTAAAGAAGCGTCAAACAGTAGCCGTGTTCTTCGACTTGGAGAAGGCATACGATACCTGTTGGAGAGCGGGCATTCTCCGCACATTACACACATGGGGCCTTCGGGGTCGCCTTCCTCTTTTCATTCAAGCGTTTTTGGCGGATCGCAAGTTCCGGGTGCGGGTGGGCTCTGTTTTGTCAGATACCTTTTGCCAGGAGAATGGGGTACCACAGGGCTCCGTCTTGAGTGTGGCGCTCTTTGCCATTGCAATCAATCCGATCGTAGATTGCCTTTCAACCGACGTCTCCGGATCTCTTTTTGTTGACGATTTCGCAATTTATTGTAGCGCCCAGCGGACGTGTCTCTTGGAGCGTTCTCTCCAACGCTGTCTTGACCGTCTATATTCCTGGAGCATCGCAAACGGCTTCCGATTCTCCACTGAGAAAACTGTGTGTATCAATTTCTGGAGATACAAGGAATTTCTTCCACCTTCTCTACGTCTCGGCCCTGTTGCTCTCCCTTTCGTGGAGACTACAAAATTCTTGGGACTCATATTGGATCGGAAACTTTGCTGGTCCACACATGTGTCCTACCTGGCTGCCCGTTGTGCCCGATCCCTTAACGTTCTTCGTGTCCTCAGTGGCACGTCATGGGGAGCGGATCGTACCGTCCTGCTTCACCTTTACCAGGCCATTGTTCAGTCGAAGCTCGACTATGGAAGCCTTGTATACTCTTCAGCACGGCCGTCGATTCTCCGCCGTCTCAACTCTATCCACCATCGTGGATTACGTCTGGCGACCGGTGCATTTTATACCAGCCCTGTTGAAAGTCTGTATGCCGAGGCTGCTGTATTACCCTTGACCAATCGACGTGACATACTCTTGTGTCGGTACGCATGCCGCCTACGGTCGATGCCCAACCATCCATCTTACAGATCATTTTTTGACGACTCACTCGATCGCCAATATCAGTTGTCTGCGATTGCCTTGCTTCCACCTGGAGTTCGGTTTCGCCGCCTGCTACAGCGGCTCGATTTTACCCTTCCTTCCACCCTTCGGTTGAGCGAAAGCCCATTGCCACCGTGGCATCAGGCCCAGGTTCACACACACCTCGAACTTAGTTCGCTCCCCAAGGAGAGCACTCCGGATTTGGTATACCGCTCGAGGCTTGTCGAACTCCGTTCGCGGTTCGATAGCGCCATATTTATTTACACTGATGGTTCCAAGAGCACTGCCGGTGTCGGGTCTGCCTTCGTCGTCGAGGACAACCGTTTCCAATACAAGCTCCCTGACCGGTGCTCAAACTTCACGGCTGAGCTTTTCGCCCTCCACCAGGCCGTTTTGTATACCTGCCGCCACCGCCACCCTTTCTATGCCATATGTTCTGATTCCCTTAGTGCCCTGCAGAGTCTTAAGGACCCTTTCTCGAACCATCCTCTCGTGTATCGGATCCAACGCTCCCTCCAGTTGCTGGCGGATGACAGCTGTCACGTTTCTTTCCTGTGGGTCCCTGGCCATGTGGGTGTGCCCGGGAATGAGGCCGCCGACACAGCAGCCAAGGCAGCAGCTCTTTTGCCTCGCATGGCTACCTTTTGCGTCCCATCGGACGATGTTCAACGGGCTCTTCGCCGGAGTATCGTGTCGCAATGGCACAGTGTGTGGCTTTCACTGTACAACAATAAATTGCGAACTGTCAAACCGATCCCGACCGCTTGGAGGACATCCTCACGCCCCTCTCGGCGGGAGGAGGTCATCCTGGCTCGGTTGCGGATCGGTCATTGCCGTTTCAGCCACCGTCACTTGCTATCCGCCGAACCTGCACCGCTATGCTCCTGCGGTGAACTGCTGACAGTGCGACATGTTTTACTGACTTGTGTTAATTTTAATCATCTCCGTGTAGCCCTTCACTTTCCGTCTACTCTGGAGGAAATTTTAGCTGATGACACACGAGCAGCTGCTCGAGTTTTGCGTTTTATCAACTTGGCCAACTTATCCAAGGATATTTAACTCTTTTAATTGTCTTTTATCTTTCGTTTTTAGCCTCTTGTTGATGTTCTGACAGTCTACATTTTTTTAGATCATAGCGAATCTATGTTCTTGGCTGGGCGCTAATGACCATAGAAGTTGTGCGCCCTAAAACCACAAAAAAAAAGAATCAGTATTGTGCGCTACGTCGACTGTATAGCGAGAAGGCACAGCGAGAACTGCGTAGGCGGACGGCCGGTACACATGGTCGCGTGTGCAGCTCAGCTGAGCTGACGTTTAAGCAGACGCGCCACTGCAGTGCCCGTATAGTGCTGTCCCCGCTGTGTACAGCCAGATGACCGGCCAGTGTCACTGCTGGAATGTGGTGTGTGTGTGTGCAGTGCAGCCAGACTCGGTTCTACGGCGCGGCGGTATGCCCTTCCCACCACCGCCCCGTTACTCTGCGGGAGGACTTCTACGTCCCTCACTGGCTGCGTACACTTGTACACGTGTGGCTTGCAAAGCACGTGCAGTCCGGCCAGTGTAACGTGCTGCCTTCCACCACGGCTGCTGTACTCGCCGCGGGTGTTGGGCACAAGCGCTACGTGCTGAAGTCGTGATATCGTCAGCGTACTTTCAAACAACAGGCAGTAACTAATTCATTCCAGCCACGACGCGAAAATTTCAAAAATTAGACCTAATGCAGACGTTTAAAGACAGCAATCATTTTGTTTCAAAAAAATGTTCAAATGTGTGTTAAGCTTATGGGACTTAACTACGGGGTCATCAGTCCCTAAGCTTACAAACTACTTATGAACTACTTACGAACTAAGACGGCACAAATATCCATGCCCGAGGGGGGATTCGAACCCCCGACTGTAGTGGCCGTGCAGACCGTGATTGGAGCGCCGCAGTCTCCTCGGCCACCGCGGCCGGCTCATTTTGTTTCAGACCTTTAAAGGCAGAAATCATTCTTTCTTACATTTCTGTTTTGAACAAGCAAAGGAAGAAAATACAGCGGTATCAAGTGCGGCCTCTGTCAAACAAACACCGTAACTCGGCTTGCTGACTATAGACAGGCAGAGTGATCTGACAACGTGAAATGTCACGTCTTACAGCTAGGTGAGGGGATTGCGCACCAAGCTAGCGGCTTCACGTGTTTCATTATTTTGAGACATAACGAGCGTTTAAATTAACGAGTTTCCATAGCCTTGCACTTCTATTTCAACGCACTACCACCCAGGACTTTCTATATTAATTTAATTTTAGTTTCTGGGGAGTAGTGTATGTTGTAATTTCATTCAAAGTGAAAAAAGATTTTGTGATTTTAAAGCTCTATTTGTAACTTTCGTCTCTATCTCTTTGGCCTTTGGAACACGCGAATAATAATGGACGAATTTGAATGTAGTCTGCGACAATATACAATCCTTATTTCATCCAAATCGGACCACCGAAACAAAATGCGTTGTGACTTTTTTTTTAATGTGAAATGTTCGTGACTGTCTCTTTGAGAACTTTAAGCTACAAAATTGTTAGACGAATTTTCATAGGGTTCTGGTAGGTAAATTTAAGAAATATAGCAAGAAAGTAGAGCCTTTGTTTCATAGCAATCGTGACGGGGAGAAAGTAGATATTATAGTTTAAAGTTTAATTCTTCATCGCCCTGTCTGCCTGTTTGTCTCTTTGGAACACGCCAACTCCGAAAGTATCGGACGAATTTTTATGGGATTTACAGAGGTAGAGTCAATGTATCTTGGAGAAAAATGTATGACTTATTTCATCTGAACCGGGCCGTAGGAAAGTAGCGTAAAGTGATATATATATTCTAATACCGTCGTATCTTCGTTTGTTCGAATACACTGATCTACAAAACTACTGGATGTAAGTAGAATGGTAAAGCCGCTTTCGGAACAGTGAGATTCGCTCGTCGACGATAGTGTAACCGACGCCAGGTACCCCCCCCCCCCCCCCCCCCAATCACGCTAGGCCAATTGCCCGACCGCAGATCAAAGGATGCCGCCACACTCGAACAATATGACGATTGACAGGTTACACGTATTCACTTGCAAGTAAACAACACCCCCCCCCGGCGCCGCCGTCAGACAGGCGGCACCTCCGACAAGTCCAGACCTGTCCACCCTCGCCAGACTGACGCCGATATCCGCCATCTCCAGGGTTTTATTTTTTATTTTTTTTTTCCACAGATAAGACATTAACTGCACATAACGGTGTAATTTCTTTAATGGGGAATGGCTTAAGTCTGTGCGATACATTTCTTCTTTTTCGCTGGACTTGTGGAATGACATTGTAGGTGCCAGACCTAATTCGGCGATATCTATATCTGGAGACAGTGTGGAGAACAATGTTCTGGATTGTGAGCAGTATGTTTCCCCTGCTTTTAAGTGTACTACCTGTATCGTCTTTGTTGGTGTCAGTATTATGAATCTCCACGTTATTTACAGGTAGACAATTAAAACTACAAGCTGATAGAACACAATGTATAAGCTTTTCTCGATCTTTAGTGTCTGGAAGGTTTACCTGTACACCTGTCAATTTTCGGGTATTTTTTACTACCCCAGTACACAAATTGCAGGACACTATTAAACACTAGGCAGCAGCTGTTACCTAAGGTGTTCGTTATTCGCCTCCGCATGGTGGAGAAGAACTTTGCAGATACCGTTTATTCTCGTTTAAAACACTTAAACAGTCTTGCACAAGATCAAAAACACTATCCATACGGTAATTGGATATTGTAGCCTCCAGCATTGTAGTACCTTGTTCTTGACCCAACGACGAAGTAAGTGCTGAAATGCAGCAAAGAAACCGCTATGTCTCTTTTTAGGGTAAATCAAGCCACGGATCACAAAATTCACACCAAAACCAGTGGGTTCCCCCCATAGTAAGACTCCAGGACGTTCTCCAAATCATGGTTTTGACTGATATTTCCAGGCGAAGTACTATATAACCTCCATATAGGCGAGAGGTACAATGCTTCCGTAGATTCTAGGTGCGTTATTCAGGAAGTGTGGTATAGAGGCAGATTGACCAGACGGCAGAGTGCAGCAGCGCACGATTCAATCTAATTAACTAACTACTGAGCTAGGAGCCCCCACACCGCATCCTACGACGCTGCCAACTGAGCTACTTCTGCGTTTCATCCACGTTTCCAGTTTTCAGGTATACCACACATCTAAAACATGATGTAACATGTTAGGTATCTAGGACATAGTACCACAAAGACTCCTTTGATAGAATGGCGATATACCCTAGCAAAGGTACGATATTCTTTCACGGTATACACACGTTAAATACGATGACCTTTAAAGCTAGGCGTAACATTGCAGAGCGATATGAAATGGAACGAGCTTGTAGGGACAGTTGTGAGTAAGGCGGACAGCCGACTTCGGTTTATTGGGAGAATTTTGGGAAGATGTACTTCACCTGTAAAGGAGACCGCGTATAAAACGCTTGTACGACCACGTCTTGAGTCTTGCTCAAGTGTTTGGGACCCGCAGCAGATCGGTTTGAAGGAAGACCATGAGGCGGTTCAGAGGCGAGCAGCTAGGTTTGTTACCGGTAGGTTGGACCAATGCGCGAGAGTCACGGAAGTGCTCCGGCAACTCAATTGGGGATCGCTGGAAGAAAGACGACGTTTTTTCGTGAATTTCTGTTGAATAAATTTAGAGGGCCGGAATTTGAAGCTGAGTGTAGTACGATCTTGCTGCCGCCTACTTACATTTCGCGTAAAGATCACAAAGACAAGATAAGAGAAATTAGGGCTCGTACGGAGGCATATAGGCATTCTTTTTTTCCTCGTTCAATTTGGGAGTGCAATAGGAAAGGAAATGCCTAGTAGTGGTACAGTGTACCCTCCGCCACGCACCTTACGGTGGATTGCGGAGTACGTATGTAGATGTAGATGTAGAAGCTATGAAAATTTAAGTTCCGGTAGTTTATTGTAATAAATCATATCTAAAATGACGCGTTTTCGAAAGTTCCTCAATTTTCTGGCACTTAAGAAAAAGATTATATTGATACATAGTACGCTACAGCGAAAGAGGGAACGAAATACGGAGTTCCGTTTACAATATGACAGCTCAAAAGTTGTGCTTGTCACGTGAAAACCTGGTCGCTTCTCATTGTCCACGTTCCACTCCGCGAAGGAAAAGTGTAACATGCTGGATCCTTGATTGGACGCTTGGCAGGGTAGTGGGAGGTGGTATCACGGTTGGTAGAAACAAAGTAGGGATCACGAGTTGGATGCGCAGTAGCAAGCCGCGCCGCTGACGTCACGGCGCACCCTCGCAGTGCTCAGTAGCGTGCTAACTTCCATCGTGCGTGATGTATCGGTTGCGTTTACGAGTGAGAACACGGTTTTAAGGTCAGTGTGAATAGTTTTTTAGTGACTGTAGATTGAGAGTATTCTCGTAATTATCACTGTACTGAGGTTATTTTTTAACAGTAAACCTTTTAGTGGAAAAGAATGGTTTGCTGTGCAATCGCCAGTTGTACTAACCACAGTAGACAAGCGAGGAAGTTAGGAATTGTTTGACGTGTTTCCTAAAGACAGTGAGATGAAAAGGTGGATAAATACTTGCAAATGTGCAGATTCGCTTACAGTTGCATATGTTCGTGTCTGTTCGATACATTTTTCGGATTTCAGAGGTGGCAGACATTTTTGAGAATTACGTCGAATACGAAGGGGAAAATGCTCAAAATTTAACGGAAAATGTTGAGCTGTTAGAGATGATTGCAGGATATGTTGCTTACAGAGTTAAACGAAAACACTCTGAAATAGCACATTTGTTTGGTAAAATGACTGATCATGTAAATGTTTCGGGAAAGAACTGGCTTAAAACAATTTCGAGGGGATCCTTAATAAAGCCAACAAAGTTTAATGGAATTCGTTTTGAAAATGGAAAGAGAATTTCCATAATTCCACGGCAGTTACATTGAACGTAGGCCAAACGTATTTGGAAGGCTAAAGGATATTATAAATATGAAGTATGCAGGATTGGAGGACCTTGCCGTAATGTGTTTCGTAAGGACACGCACCTTCATTAGAACGAAATCTCTCAACAACAAAAATTGCAAAAGTAATAAGCGAACTGAGAGCGAACAAAGATAAAAACTGAAAAAATGAAAAAAGTTGAGGTAACTTTCCAGAGTACAAAACGGAAACACATTAATAGTTTAATATTACATTATCGTGGTTTTCTCGGGTACCTCAGGTCTGTCGTCTAAGTCTGTGGGAGCCACTTCCTCCAGAAAAAAAAGCAGCGCCCTCCGATATGGTGAAAGAGGTTGACGTCCGTCGGAGGCTTTAAACTAGCATTTCACCGACCATAAAAAGTAGTCTAACTAATATATAGTTTAATAATTGTAACAATGATGATAATACACGAAAACATAGATAAACTCGAACACATTGAAACCTGTGCATAAGTTAAGCTTGTTGTGCGCCGTGCGCCTATACGGCTAAACGCAGCGTGGCGCGACGAGAGGGTACGCTCTGACGTCATCGCTCACAGTAGAGCACCGTATAGTACAAGCAGAACAATCCGCCATTTTGAATCCAACGTTGAAGGCGCGCATTTAAAGACTACGGAACACTTGTGCTTTTTAACATGCTCTCAAGGCCATTAAATATACTTTCGTAACGCAGAAAATATTACAGCATAGTAGATTTATTAGCTTACATTTGACTGTAAGAGGAAAGCAACTTAAGAGTTATTGATGAGAAGGATATTTAATTCAAATTCAAATGTTTGTAAATCTATCGGACCAAACTGCGTGGTCATCAGTCCGGAACTTACAAACTACTTAAACCTAGGTAAACTAACCTAAGGACAACACACACACCCATGCCCCCCCCCCCCCCCCCAGGGATATTTAGAGATATGATCCATTCATTTACATTTCATATTAAAGCATACGTTGCCGTTCTAAATATTTACCAAATATAGTAGTTAAACGCGTTACACTTATCGTATTTTCTGGTTTACACATTGTACATGAACATACGTTTACGGTAACTAAGAGTTGCATTCGAAAACAGCTACGGAATATTGTTCATTTGCGGTACTGTACTTCTCGTGTTCCCCCCGCAATGACTCGCACATTTTACACACACCATATTTCAGAAAAGATTTGACGTCAAAAAGGTGTAAAATAATTTCAAACGTCTGGTTCACATTCTTTGCGAATTTCAATTCCTTCCCCCCCCCCCCCCCCCCCCCCCCCTCCCAGGCATCCTGTTCACAGCTTGGCTTAGGCCTACATATTCCCGTCTTGAGAGTTACATTTAAATTTAAATCTGAACTAATGCGAAATAATATAATGTAAACACCACAAACTGGGTCTTGCCAGCCCTTATAACAACTCTTTATTTGGTCTAAATAAAATCAAGAAAAGCAACTTTAAACACTTCGTATGTCGTGTTAACAGTCTGTAGCAGAATTAAAATAAACCATTGCCTACATGTATAGGCCTATATTTTCATTACTACCCCTCTGTGACTATTTCGGATACAAATAATAATAAAGTTTTGTTCTTAAGGTTAAAAAGATATTTGCTCGATATTGGCATCAACTACTTGGTGTCTGAAAATTACAAGCCACCTTTTACGCTGATCGGTGTGAAGGAAACCGATAAAACCTATAGCTATTATTTAAGCGCCGGCCGCGGTGGCCGAGGAGAGCACTGCGGCCGCGCGGTGAGGTCGCGTGCTGCGCGTCTCGCCGTCCGTGTTGTGCGCGAGTTTGTTTACTTCCTTCGAGCGCGAGTAGTTACCTCCACGTCGTTCACTGCAGCGACATGGCTCACCTTAGAAAGAACACCGTCAAGATCACGTTCCAAGCTGAATATCCAAGACCACGAGCTTACGAAGTAGAACAGTTTCTTCGCGACGAACTACGACTAGATCCACAGCAAATTGTTGGAATACATTTTTCGATCATTGCAAGTGTCGTCTACGTTAAGATGATTACCGAAGAAGCATGCAGAAAAGTGGTTAGCGGAGCAGCAGCAAAACTACAATTCAGACACTCAGATGGACATATAGGAGCTGTTAATATTGAACTTGCAGGACTAGGTATAAAGACCCTCAGGGTATTTGAACTACCCTTTGAGGTAGCCGCCGACCAAGTCATCTCGGCACTTACACCGTACGGAACAGTCATCAACCACGTCGCGGAGAAATGGCAGTCCTTTACGACGTATCCAGTACTCAATGGAGTACGGCAGGTCAAAATCGATCTCCGCAAACATGTCCCCTCCTACCTAAATATTGCCGGCTGCCGTGCCATTATCATGTACGAAGGACAACCTAAAACATGCTCCGGATGTGGACAAGAGGGACATGTCCGCTCTGAATGTATTCAGCGACGTATCACACAGATTCCAACGGGCGAAGAAGTACAAACAGCCCCTCCATCGATTCTGCCAATGACATACGTACAGGCGACTTTGCCCAGGGCGACGGTTGGAAGTGAGCAAGATACACAACCTCCGCTGTCTGACGGACAAGTTGTCGTGGAACATGACAGCCCTCATAC
This sequence comes from Locusta migratoria, assembly GCA_026315105.1. NCBI lineage: Eukaryota > Metazoa > Arthropoda > Insecta > Orthoptera > Acrididae > Locusta > Locusta migratoria. The sequence continues at coordinate 52,612,796 of CM048751.1, forward strand.
GAACGAGACTACAGACGGATCCGAAGACCAACTGTCAGAACAAAAAGATAATTCGGAACAAACCGAACGAATGGAAGTCGACCCAAGAGTAGTACCAACTAAAGCCTTCCTTTCGGGAAGCACTGAAAGATTGGATACACCAGAACAATCTGACTCGGAGAAGCATGTCCGAAAACAAAAATCGCCCCGCAGACACAAGAAACGCCGACGCACACCGACTGACGAATGTCTTGAGAAGACAGATACAGTCGATCATTCCGATGAGGATTGTGACGTGACACACATCACAACAGAGGCACCGAATGTTACTGCTCCCACTTTCAACACTGACAAGATACAAATTTCTATACATAACATTCCACGTGGTGATGGAAAGTACGATGGATCACCGTCCCAGCTTCCAGAAAATACGGAAGGGGAGCCCTCAGCAACCGATGTCACGAACCCACAGCCTCTTTCCAATAGCCCGTGGCATGAAGAAGTGGAAGAACAAGACATGACGGACACTTTACTTACAACAGAAAGGGATCCCACGCCCCTACACCCACTTCAGACGGAATGACTCTAAGAAAGGGTGGCATCGAGGCGATATCACTCTTTTCCACCACCCACACTGTTGCACGACATGGATTTACAGGGTGAGAAGCAGTCATACCGATTCGCGACTATCAACATCAACACAATTAGGTCGCCAGTGAAGCTGTCATTGTTACGTGACGCACTTTATGCGGCTGATATAGACGTGGCCCTACTACAAGAAGTGTACGTGCTTGGTTTCTCGGACTTATTTGGATATACTACATACATATCACATGCGTCCGATACGGGTAGCGGAGTTGCAGTACTTCTCAAAGAAGGTTTAATAGCCACTGATGTACGCTATCTACCTAATGGCAGGGGCATGGCTCTCACCGTGCAAGGGATACACCTAGTAAATGTGTACGCACCGTCGGGTACAAGCAAGAGGCGTGAACGTTCGGTCTTTTTCTCTGAGGACTTGACACAACTATGTCAGGGCAGAATCGATGATATGGTTATCGGGGGAGATTTTAACTGTACACTATCCCCGAAAGACCAAATTCCCCATCACTCACCATGTCCGGCACTCTGCGCTATCATTCGCAATCTCGATTTGGTTGACACGTGGGAAATCATGCACGCTAATAGACCTGGCTTCACGCATTTTACGGAACATTCGTCCAGCAGAATCGACAGGATATATATCTCCCGCTCTCTCATTCATGCGGCCACTGCAGCAGAATTGTGGCCGGCAGCTTTCACCAACCACACAGCATATATCTGTAACATCACGCTTGGAAGACAACGAGTGTGGAGAAGTCGTAGCCCTTGGAAACTGAACATTGCTCATCTGTCCTCGCCGGAATGTCGATCGGCGGTGTGCGAAGCGTGGAGCTGGTGCTTACGACGACGTGAAGCGTACACATCAGTCTTACAGTGGTGGTTGGAATGTGCCAAACCGAGACTTCGTCGCACATTGATGACCTTTACTAGGGAAGCTGCTTCATGGAGACGCAGCACCACAGAGTTTTACTATGCCATACTGAGGGAGTGTTCCGTTATGCCTCCATCTCCAGAACATCAGATGATTGCCAACAGTGCGAAAGCAAAGATCGTAGCTTTGACACGTCGACACTTGGAAGGTACGATCGTTCGTACACGCCAAACAATTGGAATCAATAATGAACGACCCTCTATGTACCACATAGCAGCGGAACGGAAACGCAGGTTGAAGTCCTTAATCCGCGAGGTGACGACAGAAGATGGCGTACGTCACGACACGCAACGAGCTATCAACGACGTATTCTTCAAACACTACTCTCGCCTGTATACAGAGGAGAGATCCGATCCACAACTCATTGATGCTGTCGCTGGGTTAATACAGGACACGATCCCTCTCGAGCTCCAACAAGAATTGTTAGAATCGATCTCTGAAGACGAAGTTGTGGATGCCATTGGAAAAGGAGCACCCAACAAGACACCAGGACTGGATGGCTTACCGCTGGAATTTTATAGGACGTTTCAGGGACTTCTGGTACCTACTATGACGATTATCTGCCAAGAGCTTATGACGCCTACGATAAAACTTCCGGCTGGTTTCACGGAAGGTGTGATTATCCCGATACATAAACCACGTGGAGGATCGCACATCACAGACTACAGACCACTAACTCTGCTGAACTGTGATATGAAAATATTCACACGTTTATTGGCGGCTCGTATGCGGCGCACGGTATGTCATGTTCTATCGGCGGATCGAACATCGATGGGCGGGACCCATAATATACGCGCCGCCCTGTGTCGCTACAGAGACCTCATTGCCCTTGCCAAGTTGCGTCGCATACCGGGAGCCTTGGCGGCGATAGACTTTAGTCAAGCATTTGATCGAGTCAATCACACGTACTTAACTACTGTTCTGCGGAAAATGCAGTATCCGGATACCTTCATTGAGGTGATACTGCGTCTTCTTCGTAGTGCATCATCAAAAGTACTTGTCAACGGTAGACTGTCAAACCCCTTACCCATCCAACGCTCTGTTAGACAGGGATGCCCACTGTCAACGATACTATATGCGCTGGCCTTGGAACCTTTGTTGTGTGGGCTGAGGAACCGCCTAACAGGATTGACTCTTGGAGACTATGTTTTTAGCTGCACCGCGTACGCAGATGATCTAGTGTTAACGATTCGAGACGCACAAGATGTACACAGAGCTATGGAATGGCTTACCACATATGGTAAAGCATCGGGGAGCCGCGTAAACGCACAAAAATCGGCCGCGCTGAATATTGGCACCGGGATGACACCAGAAAGCGTCGCTCCATTCAAACTGTGCGACACAATTCGCTGTCTAGGTATCGAATTCACAAATGACATCTCACGCACGGCGGTGCTTAATTACCGGAAACTATTACAAAATATCCGTGCCGGACTTATGGATCACCGTCTCCGGGCTTTGGACATACATCAACGAACTGAATTTATAAATGTTTATCAAGCATCCCGACTGCCGCATATGGCGCAGACATTGCCTATGCCAAAACACATAGCAAGTAGACTAATGGCGGCATTCGGATCATTCGTCAGTTACGGAATGATATTTAAAATAAAATACGAATCCCTCACCCTACCAAAGGAACGTGGAGGACTAGGACTTGTTAATGTTCATGACCGAGCGATATCCCTCTACGTAGGTATGCACCTCAAGTTGTGGAAGCGTAGCCCGTCCAGTCTCACGGGCCTACTGATAGAGGCTTTGGCACCGACTTCTCTCGACCCACCGGTGGAGCTGACTAACATACCGACAGTATTTTCCTATTTTGGGAGTTTTTATCTAGAATACAGCTACATTAAGAGCGTCCTACCTGTTACTCGCTTACCAATGGCCAGAGACATCTATCGCATCCTGCTGCAGCGCCGGGAACCTAATATTATGGAAATGAAACATTCCAATGTGCACTGGAGAGTGGTTTGGCGCACAGTGAATGCACCAATACTGGACTCCGACGTACGATCGACTTGGTACGTGACTGTCAACAATAAACAGGTGAATAGAGAGAGACTCCATAAGATTCATCTAACTGATTCGCCAATGTGCGTGAAATGCGACGTAACAGACACTGACGAGCACCGACTACTTTGCGGGCCGGCGGAAGAGATCTGGTATTTTGTGCGCCAAATTCTGGCTCTCTTTTTACGGGTGTCACCAGCTGCTGTCGATTCACGCATATTATTATATCCGGACAATACCTACTACCCAAGGACAAAATACAATGCTGTCACGTGGATAAGAGGCCACGCAATCCATTACTTGCTTGGAAGTGGTGTCATAGGGGTGATGGATTTCTGGAACTACCTCAACGAACGTCACTGTGCAGTTTTGAAAAATCCGAAGTACGGTCAATATTTTTCGAACTTATTGAAGAGCATCTTTCACGATCCGCCCCGCAGCTGTATCATTCATGGCAAGAGATGACAAAAAAAATTAACGTGAACAGATTAACGGTAACTCCAAAATATTTCGAGAAGACATGCTATGAATATTTGGCAGCGGAAATCGTGGAGTGAAACGTAGAATATGCGGGCTTCAAGGATGTTGATTTCTTTTTTCATACTTATTTTCTCCTATTTCTTTTCTTTACACAACAGAAGCCCGCCATAAACAGATGGTTTTATTTTGTTAGTATTACAATCCCAAAATAAAAGAAGTTAATAAGTATTTAATTTAAAAAAAAGGGAAAATGTCCTCATCAACCCAAAAGAAATCCTACCTCCTGCATAAAAAAAAAAGGTCAGTGGTTCGGAATCCGCCAGTACCTTTTTTTCCTACAAAAAAAAAAAAAAAATAAATAAATAAATAAATAAACGGTTAAGACGTCTGCCTAAAAAAAAAAAAAAAGAAAAAAAGAAAAAAAAAAAAAGGAGACTGAGGCGCGCCAGTCACGGTCGGCACGGCCACTACGGTCGGGGGTTCGAATCCCCCCTCGGGCATGGATATTTGTGCCGTCCTTAGTTGTAGGTAGTTCATAAGTAGTTTGTAAGTTTAGGGAGTGATGACCCCGTAATTAAGTCCCATAAACTATACAAACATTTTTTTTTATTATTTAAGCAGTTTGGAGCTGCAGAACCAACCATTTCACTCTGTGAAGCAATAAAACCACGAAATGTTCGCTTACTCAATTCACTGCACCACACAACGCATAGAACAGTGTCGTCGGGTTGGGATTGAAAATGGCGGATTGTTCAGCTCGGTATATCTAGTGCTTTAGCTCACAGCCTGCCTGCGCGTGACCCCTACCGTGTTTCTACCAGCCACCACTTGCTCCTCCACGCCGGCTAATATAAGGCGAGGCAGCGCAGACACCGGCGTGCGCTGTTCCGGCGGCTGCGCGCGCAGCGGCTGGCGTTTCCTGCGGAAACCGCGGCCTCGCCTTTGTCCGCGCGCCCGCCCACTGCCAGTAGGGGCGGAGCACGTTATCAAGGACTGACGGACTGGCGGGTGGCCGCGTGCTAGTCCTTAGTGTAAAATACTTCAAGTAGTTTGTAAATCTGGGGACTGCTCCAGTAGGTTCACAAACGTTTCAACTTCTCACCAATCAACTAATGTGCGACCGAGGCGATTTTTTATTTGAAATAACACTATAAGCGGACAATTGCACCTGTACTCATTATGTAACAAAAGAAGTTATTGCTAAAAAAAGTTGTTGTTGTTGTTATGGTCTTCAGTCCGGAGACTGGGTTCATGCAGCTCTCCAAAATACCCTATTCTGAGCAAGCCTCTTCATCTCCACATAAGAACGGCAACCTACATCTGTCTGAATCTGCTCACTGTATCCATCTCTTGGTCTCCCTCTGCGATTTTTACCCCACACACTTCCCTCCAATGCTAAATTTACGATTCCCCGATGTCTAAGAATATGTCCTACTAAGCGATCCATTCTTTTAGTCAAGGTATGCCAAATATTCCATTTCTCACCAATTCTGTTCAGTACCTCTTCATTAGTTATGCAGTCTACCCACCTGATCTTCAGCATTCTACTGTAGCACCACATTTCAAAAGCCTCTATTCTCTTCCTGTCCGCACTGCTTATCGTCCATGTTTCACTCCCGTACAAGGCAACACTTCACACAAATGCCTTCAGAAAAGACTTCCTTACCCTTAAATTAATATTCGATGTTAGCAAATTTCTCTTTTTCAAAAATGCTTTTCTTCCCATTGCCATTCTGCATTTTATATCCTCTGTACTGCGACCATCACATGTTATTTTACTACCCAAGTAACAAAACTCATCTACCACCTTCATTGTTTCGTTACCTATTCTAATTCCTTCAGCATCGCCTGATTTTCTAAGACCGCATTCCATTATTTTTGTTTTGCTCTTGTTAATGTTCATTTTATACGCTCTCTTCAACACGCTGTCCAATCCATTCAACTGCTCTTCCAGGTCCTTTGCTGTCTCTGATAGAATTACAATGTCATCAGCAAAACGCAAGGTTTTTATTTCTTCCCCCTGAACTTTAATCCCTATTCCAAAATTTTCCTTGCTTTCCTTCACCGCCTGCTCGAGTACAAATTGAATAACATCGGAGAAAGACTACAACCCTGTCTTACTCCCTTCCCAACTTATGCTTCCCTTTCATGCCCTTCTAGTCTAATAACTGCGGTCTGGTTTTTGTACAAGTCCTCCCCTTTCCCTGTATTTTACCCCTGCTGACTTCAGAATTTGAAACAGTGTATTCCAGTCAACATTGTCAAATGCTGTCTCCAAATCTACAAAAGCTAAAAATGTAGGTTTGCCTTTCCTTAATCTATCTTCTAAGATAAGACGTAAAGTGAGTATTGCCTCCCGGGTTCCTATGTTCCTTCTGAATCCAAACTGATCTTCCCCAATGTCAGCTTCTACCAGCCTTTCCATTCTCCTGTAGATAATTCGTGTTACAATTTTGCAACCATGACGTATCAAACTGATGGTTCTGTAATTTTCACACCTGTCTGCGCCCGATTTCTTTGGAATGGGGATTATTACATTTTTCTTAAAGTCTGAGGGCATTTCGCCTGTCTCATACATCCTACACACCAGTTCAAATAGTCTTGTCATGGCTGGATCTCCCAGAGACTTGAGTAGCTCTGAGGGTATGTCATCTACTCCTGGGGCCTTGTTCCGACCTATCTGAATAAATCGACAAACGCATTACGTTGCGGTTAAAAGACCTGGGGGCAAACGGATACAACGTGAGAAAATTCGTAGTATCACTTTGTTAAAGTTGGCACTACGTGATGCGTAGTTGTGGCAGTGTGGTGTACGCCAATGACTGTGGAAAGTATCAGTTGAAATATCCTTTACGGAATCTCGTTCTGGCTTGCAAACTTACGCAGTTTAAGCAACAACTGAGGTGCAACTAGTGGGTTTGTTGTGCATATTATTTGGGAGATACGGATTGTACGTGTCTGACGAACTCACCGACTTCCCAGCTTCGTGTGGTAGCGGGCTTCCGCGTCTCTTCGTGTGTCCTTCGGGAATTCGACCCTAATCGTTTGCCTAAGCTGCTCCCGCAATTGTGCATGAAGACCGTACTAATATGACAGCACCAAATCCTAATAATGAAACAGAAGTGACAGCACGAATTAATCAAATGGAGGAACTACACCTACAGCCAACGACATATCACGCAGGACACTCCAAAAAGAAGAAGACGTCTCAAGGGCCTGTTGCGTGCCGTCGGCTTCGGGATTTGTCATAAAGAGACGGGAGAGGGGACCAACAGATCATACTATTATTATTGATCTACATGCGAGATAGGTCAGAAAGGCAAACTTGAAGATAGAGAAAAGTACAAGCTGCGATGCTCTTGGGAATGATGTGTTCAAAAACCTATACGAACACTGTCGAAGTGCAGTGCAGTGTGTTTTAAATGGAAAATATATCTAACTTGTTTACCGCAAATGTTCCTATGATGACAATGACAGGAGGAAGTCAAGTGTTATGATTCTCCAAAAGCAGTCCTAGAGGGGCAAATCGACATTGGTGCATCTCTCTTTTATTTCAGCGTATCTGGGCTGAAAATGAAAGTTAAGAACAAGTTGAACTTGTATTATTCTGTCCTAAGGTATATTTGAAATTTAAATTCTACAATAGGTATAACAACAAATTTGTGCTCCGTTTGTGCCAAGTTTACTGTTCTCTAAAAGTTTTTCTCAAAATCATATGTAATAACATATTTTTTTAAAAAGCGTCTAATATTTCATTTCCGATACCATTTAATTTACTTTTATGCACACTTTCCATTTTCTCGAAATTTCTTGCTAATTACATAAATTTGTTTTCATACGCGGATCGTCCACAACACAGTTACCGTTTTTCTTTCCACTAGAAGGGTTTATAAATATGCATTGTTTCATGATTCGTCATAACATAATAATTTAAAGTAATTAATTTACATAAATTTGATATGTATTCTGCATTTTCACAAACAACAGTAGTTTTTACAGACTTTTATATAACGATAACTACAACTATTTGTACATCACTTCAGGTCACAAAGAAGGAAGTGGTAAACATTGTATGCTCCGTGTAATTAAACTGCAGCATTGGTATGTATTACCTGCAGAGTGGTGATTCATCTTCTCTGTTGTTTATTATAAGTGCGTTACATGGTACATCCGTTTGAAAATAGCGAACATGTTTGTCTTTTAATTAACTTAAAGTTTTACTGTGCCTTTTAAAGGTGGGCCTATTCAGTTGAGTCTTTTTTTCTTTTTTTCAGGTAAGCTACACTTCCTGTTCTTCTGGTGGTAGTTGGTCGGTATGTACGAAGACGGAGTTCTACATGTCAAAATGTGGACTGTTTCATCTTTCAGGTATGTGGATTGAGTGTTGAGTATTTTCTGTTTCTAGATCAAACCAATTCAATAATAACGTGACAAGTGTGTCAGCACGTAAACGACCGTGGAAACTTAAAGAAATAAAATATTCAAAAGATTAATTAAAAATATACTTTATAAAAACGACAATCAATTTCTGTTAACGTAGAGACGCGAAAAGAGATCGTTTCAGCTTCAGTGTTTAACGTCCCCGACTCCAGATTGGGATGCACGGTTGAGTCATTTTCTCATGAAGTTGCTCAGGGGAAAACTTATAACACGAGCTCATTGACAGAAATAAACTGTGGTAGTCTCTTGCACCACAATTTACTGTAAACCTTTTGGAGAATTGAGAGTAGCAGCCATCATTTATGTGCCGGAAAGCCCCCCGATCGCAGACTCGGAAACCCACGCTTCTTCGACCCCCGCCCCTTCCCCCTCCCCTAGTGTGGTGCATCAAACCCTGGCCGCAAATCAAGCCCGAAAACAGGAATAAAGTGTGCGGAAGTAATATTCTTGTGTCAGAACGTAGTAGACTGCCACTTAAATATTTCATGGCCGACTAAAAATAGTAGATCTCCAGCAGATAATTTATATATAAACAATTACATGTATTTGTGGACGATAACTTAATATATTTGCATAAAAAGCCATGATAAAGTAAATATTAATTGTGTAACTATATTTAAACGGCGGCAGTATATTTGAACAGTGAGGCGTCATGATTAATAGCTAATTGAACAAGGAGCTTCAGTCTCAACCGTTTTTAGTTGTGTTTAATATGTATTTGTTTGTTAAATGTAAACAACATTTGTAGGGAGCTGGTCAGAGCATTTAATAAATGTATACTATTTTGGAAGGGAAATTGTATTTTAAAGATGAGGTGTTAGGATGCGCAGAAGGATCCAATTTTGGGAACAGGTAGAGCACGCTTTCGAACGCTTGGGCAGGGACTCGTAACTTGGACGCGGTGGTGGAAGGTTGTGACGCTGGGCGGTCTGAAGCCGCGTTACGAACTTGTGATTTCAAGAGACAGGTATGTGTGGACTTAGAAAATTTATGGGACTGTGACTACAAAAATTAGTCTGTGGTTAAAAAGAGGTACACTATGCACAGTTGTAGGGCTGTGGAACTGCGATAATTCAGCTATCGTGTACTCGTGTGATGACAAACTGTGTTTTATAACAAATACTTTTATAGAGCATTAACTTGGAACTGCAGAGTTCGATTGAACTACTCTAACTTACGAGTGATAATTTGGAACTTTTACTATGGAGTGCGTGTGATACTTATTGCGCCTCTCATCAATAATAGTGGGGGAAATATTTAGTTATTGACCGATGTATAAAGTAGGACCACCTCCGCATTTTCGTGTCCAAAAAGAGTAATAAATTTTATTTGTAAAGAATTACTTCGTGAGTGAATCACTTCTTCATCTTAGAATCCATTTTGTTGGTTAATCAGAGGTTTAATTTATGTTTGTTAAAATATATTTTCACGTCATCATATGCAGATTGACAGACTGGCTAAACTACAGATTAATTATTGATCTTGTTTAAAACGATTGGGTATCTGTTTAGGGCATAGAAGCTGACATACATAACTCACCCGTATGAACAGAGAAAACGAGCCATAAACCTTTTACTAATCTGAGTTATGTATTGCCCAATTCTTATTGGTGAGTACCGTTAGTAAGGTAGCAATCTGAGCAGTCCCAACGGAATACATTCCAGAAACACTTACTGAATTCTAAACACTGCGATCAATAATGGATGCGCACATCAAAAATGTTTGAAGATGGTGTTACTTCAGAGTAGTGTTTGTGTCTGAGTTATCTGACAACGAAAAGTAGCAGCGAGTCGCAGATTATTGTGCTATGTTGGCACATTTTGCACATTCTCAGGAGCGTTATTTTCTGATGAATGAATTATACAGGGTGTTTCAGGAGGAACGTCGCATAATTTATGAGGTAATTGTAATGAAAAATGGAAAAGGGTTGTGGAAACGGAGGGGCTTAAAGACTTGACACATGCATGAATGAGTCAACGTGTCAACTTGTTGGAGGGTGTGTTTTATTGCACATCGAACATCATAGCCACGATGGAGTAGCCGAGCGGTCTAAGGCGCCTCGCTGCGGAGCGCTCGGTTGCTCGCCGTCGGAGGTTCGAGTCCTCCCTGGGGCATGGGTGTGTGTGTTGTGTGTGTGTGTGTGTGTTTGTTCTTAGGTTAGTTTAACTTAGTTTAAGTAGTTTGTAAGCTGCGGACTGATGACCACGCAGTTTGGTCCAATAGATTTACAAACAAACATTTCGAACATCATATGTAGGATAACTCACGCACCTGTTACGGGATGAATCATTCATCTTTGGCACCATTATTATGTGCAACGCAACCGTTAAGTGGCATTTCGGTAAGATTACTACTTTGCCTCATATTCGTTCATATGCATGTAGAATTCTACTCTCCCAAGTTCAGTAACGATATAAAGTCGGACACTATTTCATATGACTTTTTCTGTTTAAATAATATACAAATGTTTGCATTTCTTAGGGGTCATAAGTCCCTAGACTTACAGACTATGAACTTACTCATGTTAAGGACGACACACACACACACACACGCGCAATCTCTAACATGGCGTGCGGCGACGGCCCATTGCCGCTCGGCTTTTCGTTTTGTTTTCGTGTGTGAATCAGCTCAGAAATTATGTGAAAAATCATCCTGCGTCACGGTGTATATTGCAGCTCACGCACAAGTACTGGTTTTCTGGTGGAAGGTAGATGCCCATTACGTGAAAGAGTTTGAAAGGATTGCGTATTATTGTAAGGTGCTGTTGGGAGTATCGTCAGGATCCGTACCAGAAGCTTACCATGTCAGACAGCTCGTTATTGGGAATAATGGAGTCCTGTGTGGCTGAAGCACTTATGAAAAATTGCACAAAAAGTGTTGTAGTCTTTTATAGCATAAAACGTACCATTAAGTGAAGCAAATATATCGAGAGGCGTTGATAAATCGGAGATGTTTGCTTAAGGGAGGGCGCTACTTGTTCAGATCGGCTGGACAGATAGCTGGCGTGTGCAGTACTCGGGTAGGCAGCGCGTGGTGTTCGGCGCCTGGCGGGGGGGGGGGGGGGGGGCGGCAGGTGGCGGCATTCACAAGGCCGCGTGACGTCATACCGCTGCTGCTGGGTGTGTCGGCAGCCGCTCCTCCGACGCGTCTCCGCTGGCCGCCTGCCAGCAGCTTCTGCCAGCGGATGCTGCTCCTTCCGTGGCTCGCAATGCCACAGAGTAACGTATACAGAGAAGAAGCCTCCGCTAAACCACTGTCCTACGCTCCCCTCGTAGTTCCGTAAGATGCTAGCAGGTGTCAGGCGGATCGCTGGCTTAGGGTGCCTCTCGCACGTCAGAGGGTAGCGTGGAGGGGAGCCTGTGTCCAGCTTGCTGGCGTTTGAGGGGAGGTGGTGGTGGGAGCAGCCGTTACCTGCCGCCTGCTCTGGCCAGTTTAACCCTCCGTCGGGCGCACCTCCAGATGAAACAAAATCAGGCGCACCCGGCCTGAGAGGCCACCCACATATTTTGTTGACTAGCTCCGCCATGTTAAATCAAATTCAAAATGCGTGTTGGCTAGTCTTGAAGAGGATCTAAAGGAAGGAATTACAGCAAACTTAAAGCATAATAATGGATTTATTGAACACAATACACCTTAAACTAAAGTGACCAAAATTACTAATTTCCCACAAAGAGCATTAAAAATTGGTCGAACAGACATCCATAAAAGTAATGAAGTTATTTTTAAAGGACATTAGGCAGTTGATTCTGACATGGAATCATCTTTTCTCGCCACATTTGCAGCCAAAAACCGATGCTATAGCTCCCAAATCAACAGCTGAAACACAGGTATGGCACAGAACGTATACGTCGCTCAAGCAGATTGGTTGATGACAAGCTGAACATTCCTAATTCTTCATCCTCCTAACTCTTGTTTCAGCCACGCATGGTCGATGTTATAGCCATTTGGGAGGTAATGTGGGAGAACTTTCCCGTTCCTTGTGGGGTAAAAATTTTTTCAGTCGAGTTTGCAGCCGAATCGACATTCCACATATATTCATAGCATACACAGGCTAAATTGTCCCGTTAGAAGTTGATGACACAGGGTTTTGCAATTGGTGGCGTCATTTGTAATAATATCTTTTACACTGGATGTTGTGTGATAATGATGTGACTCTTCACACTATGAATAGTAGAAGGTATCTACTTAGACTACTTCGTCGTCTTATCGTTTCCAAAATAAAAACTCCTCACATATTTTCTTCTCTTCTTTATATTTCCGAGCTTTTCCATAAACTTCCTGTTCAGTTGATGAGTCCTCCTTGCCTTCTCCTACCTCATCCTGAGAGTGGGTGTCTCTCTCATCGACTAAATCTTCGAGTGCGGCTGGATCTTCAGCAGTTTCGTCCTCGAGGAGGCGCATTATTTCCACAAGATCATTGGCTTAGAGGCATAATATACTTTTCTGGACATTTCAGCAGAAAATATGGATGTGATAACATAGGAAAAGAAAGGAAAACTAAAATTAGTACTCGATCAGGCGCACTCAGTCTGAAGGGCCAGGGTCGTCAAAGTCTTCTTTTTTGCCAAAGGTAACGGTGAATATCACAGAGGACAGACTTATTTTGACTGAAACGAAGTAATAAAATAAAAATATCTTGAAAAATCTCACCTTAAAATCTATAACGTCATCGGGCGCAGTCGGCCTGTGAGGCCCAAGGAGTTCCCCGTGATCCGCGTGGAAATCGATGGCAGCCTGAGGATCGGCACTGTGTGGGCCACCACTGTTAAGCACGGGAATCAAAAAAGTGTTTAGCTGGCCTGTGAGGCCGACTGCGCCCGACGGAGGGTTAAAGAGCTGCTTCTGACCGCAGCGCCATCATGGGACATCTTACAGAACTGCTGGAAACCCTCCCTCCCCGCACCCCAGAGCGTAGGACCAGGCCCTTATGGAGGTTTCCTGTCTGAATATATTTGTCTGTGACAATGCACACATTCCGAGTGATGAGCGCCGTCACAGACAAATATATACAGATGGGAAACCTCGGTAAGGGTCCGGTCCTACGCTCCGGGGTACAGAGAGGGAGGGTTCCAGCAGTTCCGTAAGATGTCCCATGATGGCGCTGCGGTCAGAAGCAGCTCTTTAAACTGGCCAGAGCAGGTGGCAGGTAGCGGCTGTCCCTACCACCACCTCCCTTCAAACGCCAGCAAGCCGGACACAGCCGTGGCCTCGTGGCAGGCGGCACGAGCTCTCCCCTCAGCCTCCCCTCCACGCTACCCTCTGACGCGCGAGAGGCACCCTAAGCCAGCGAACCACCCGACACCTACTAGCACGTTACGGAACTACGAGGGGAGCGTAGGACAGTGGTTTAGGTAGGGCAGCTTCTCTGTATATGTTACTCTGTGGCGCCGTGCAAGACTAACAACGGTCCCCTGTGACCACGAACCACAAGTAAGCAGGGTTGGAATGACAGATCATAAAAAAGTAGGGGCGTGCATCATTTGTATGCAAAACGTTCTCGTGTACCAGTAGGGAGAAACAGGGTGACAACATATATCTACCATTGAAGGGAAGCCGGCCGCAGTGGCCAAGCGGTCTGCGATGCGCCGGTCACAGCCTGCACGGCCGCTACGGTCGGGGGTTCCAATCCCCCCCCCCCTCGGGCATGGCTGTTTGTGCTCCTTTAGTATAAGCTAGTTCATAAGTAGTTTGTCCCTTAAGCTTAACAAACATTTGAAACATTGAATGGAAATTATATGAAATTCAGTCAACAGTCCAAAAAACCGTCTACTTAAAATAATAATAAGTTGAAACTCGAATTTCCTACACAACTGATTGTGCTCTCAAAGGGCAGATACGTGCTTTCGATGTAGTTTTTGAAATAAAGTGGAAGAGAGCAAAGAGTACGCCGCACTAAAGCCACGTTCAGATATCAAAACCAATGGTGATATGGATATGTCATATTCATAGACTTCCTTTCCCTTAGCATATTACAAAATAGGCTTATGCTTGGATGCATAAAGTTGACTGCAAATCACGGGCTCTAGTTTCATGGTGAAGTAAGGATAATATATCTTTTCCACTTTGCTTTATTACTTCATCGATGTCTGGCAGCTGAACTTTAAGAACTAATGTAAGGCACATCAGCTACGAAGGATATTTGTGTTTGTTTTGCGCTATGTAATTACTTGTATGAGCAGAGGGTTCTTGACCCTGTCGATTTAAAACGTAATGATTCACTGACCACTGAATTACAGATAACTACTCTCGTATTATAATGTCTTGTTATTTTGTGCCTCTGAATTAAAGTGACATTTCTAGTAGAATGCAACAATTTCCAATCTTTCGACCAGCTTTGTTGCATGGGAGTGGAAGCAGGGTAGATATGAGGTACAGATATTAAAGTAGCAAGGATGATTGCAGGTAGTAATAGATGGGAACAATGGCGGTGAAATGTTCATAATGAAGAAGTCACAGCAAAACTTGAAATGAACACCGAAGATGACGTAGTTACAGCACACAGACTGAGATAATGGGGTCATGGGAGAAGCATGGTTACCTAAGAGACTCCTGGGTTCAGCTGTTCAGGATACGAAGAGTTGAGGTAGACCAAGGAGAAAGTACTAGCATTCAGCGAAGAATTATTTTGAAGTTACAGGTTTCACATTAGTCGAGGGATCAGAGTCGCATTGATCAGAGGATCATGGTCAGAATTTTACAAGGGGTACTACGCTCCAGACTGGATGCTGAAAGGCATAATGAGTCTTGATGATGTAAAATATAATCATATCACAGTCACTATCAGAACGTGACAGACATAGGCGTTCTAGGAAAGTATAGAGAGCTTGTAATGTCTGAACTCCGAAAAGAAGTGCATTTCCGAACAACCGGGCACAGTATGTTTGTAGGTAATATTAATTTCGTAGATCAACCTTCTAAAGTCATATATCTGCAGAAAGTTGGTCAGTGCGGTACGATGAAGTCGAGGTTTCGCGAAACGATGGGTAGAGTTTGTGTGACCTTTAACCCGCGAGTACTCGCGCGTGAGCCTTATGCTCACAGTAAGTTTAAAGCAATCGGCATTTAACCAATTTTAAATAGTCAAATATATGTGTGTTCTTATATACGCTACTAGAAATACTTATTTAAACATATTAAATACATTACAAAATGTTCTTTGACCGTCAGACAAATGCTATACTCGCGATCGATCGCGTAACTTCTAAAGGCGCGAGTTCTTGCGGGTCGGAAGAGGAGCTATTTCCCAACGTTTGTTGTTATAGTAAATTTGACACCTGGGGACAATGTAAATTAGTTTAAGCTCCGAAGTTGCATTTTCTGTATAGGATAGCTACTTCCGCCGCGGCAGAAAAGCCGTGCGCATTAAGGCGCATTGCTGCGGTGCGCACGGTGGTTCGCCGTCGGGGGTTCGAACCGTCCCTCGGGCATGGGTGTTTGTGTTCTCCTTAGCATAGTAGTTTGTAAGTGTAAGGACTGATAACCAACGTATTTTAATCCCTTAGATTTACAAACATTTGAATAGCTACTTCCAAACTTTACTTACGAGGCGTGTGATCGAGACATGGTCAGGCAAGATACGTACTGAGAGCTGCCTACCGATCGTGGATTAATTTTGCTTAATTTGTTCTTTACCATAATGTGAAAAAGTACGGTATGTAAATTTCAGAGTGTAGAAGCAATAGTAAGAAAATGGTGAGACTGTTCTTATCAACATGTTGATTTAGAATTTGTACTGAAATAGAGACAAACTCCGTCGTACACAGGCATCGAGGACCGAACGGGTACCGACCGGCCGCCACGTCATCCTCGGCCCGAGAGCGTCCCCTGGTACGGCCGTTGTGTCGGTTTGCCAGACCGTACTGAAAGACAGACAGGTGGAATATTATCGCATTACTGTGCGTACGGCATTGTCTGTTAAGTGAACACGAAATGTTATAAATCCTTTTTGTTTTGTCAGTTTATGAACTTTCACGTGTGATACGAAGAACGGAAATGTCATCCATTCTCAGTAGAAGAAATTCGCAATTGCAAATACGAATCATCTTCAACTGTACAATTGTGAGCGATATTGGAGAAAAATATATAGGGCTGGGACTCGGAGTATCGCGTTAACCAGTCCGCTATCCATAGATACTTCTGGGACCTATTCAAAATGTGATATGCCGCACATTTTCTGCTGGCATTCTATTATGTGGTTCCCGGACAGGGAGACAATTTTATTGTAAATGTCGCACAGCGTTGCCTTGTTTTGGAAGGCGTACGACGCCGTTCAGACAGAATCCACGAGCTGACGTCGGTACAAAACGACCTGTGGGAGTTTGGCTGGGTTCGGGAGGTGATCGCGGGTATAGTACTGAAAAGCGCGGTATTCGGTTTCGAGTCCCCGTCCGGCACAAATTTTGAGGCCACCAATAAATTGTCCAGGTGATGACGATCTTTTTGCGTTACTGGCAGCCGCAGCTCATCTCTGCCTCGAGAGATGCGCGACGCGGCCGAGCGCATTGAGGCGCTATGCTACGAAGCGCGAGGCCGTTCCCCGTCTGGGACGTTCGAATGCCCTCTCGGGCATGGCTGCTTGTGCCGCCTTTAGTATAAGGTAGTTGATGAGTAGTTTGTAAGTTTAGGAACTGATGACCACGCTATTGAGTCCCATAAGCTTAACAAACATTTGTACTTTTTATTTTTATTTTTAAAATTTTTTTTTATATTTGCGCTGCTTAATCATTATATAAATACATTAACACGAAAATTGTGGTACAGATTACTAATTCGTACCAGAAGGCCAATGAAAGTTACATAATTTGAAAGATTCTTTGTCGTAGATTTCACGAATATAAATATTGTGTGTGCATTTCGCCATTAAAAGTGGTAAAAGGAAGTAGAAATTTTCCTATCTACAGCTTGGCTCAAGTTCTACATTCTCCAACAATCAGCTCACAGCTATTCGACTCGACCAAAGATGCTGTAATCCAGCACATCTGCAGTATTAAAATAAGTGAATATCGAAACATGGAGTGCTCCCAATTCACTTTCTTGTGCCGTTAAAAACGTTCAATTTTGCAGTGATGAGGAGTGGTTAAAGGAAATGGATGTTTTTATATGAATGCAGATATAAAGGATGATGCGCCGGGAGAAGCATGTAGCGGTGCACGGGTGGAACTACGAAGTCGACATGTTGTCAGCTCTAGAATTCTGAATATCGCAGGTTCGAAATAACATTATTTCTTGGCGTTGTATAAATATACGAACATCGAAATTGTAGTTCCATTTCAAATATTAGGCTAATGAAAGTTGTATGATTCGAAAATGGCATGAGAAGTATATACTTCCGTTTTTATTTGTTGTTATTGTGTCAGGCATTTTCTTTAACAAGTAAAAGATACCGTTTTATACCTCCCAGTGCCGGTTAAATTTTACCAAATATCCCAGCGGCCTCCTATGATAATGTTGGCAACAGATGCTGAATAGTGAGAATCCTTTGAGTCTTCATTTTAGCCAGTCGCTTGACAACGCTGATGTTTCCTCATGGAATCTTCGCTTTACGAGGGCAATTATTTTTACTGAGCGGACGAGGGTAGATACAAGAACCTGTCAACCATAAAGCAGGAACAGCATTATTTGTTTACTTCATGGTCTGTACGAGTGCCGGCTGCGGTGGCCGAGGTGACTGAGGCGCTCCAGTCACGGTCAGCACGGCCACTACGGTCGGGGGTTCGAATCCCCCCTCGGGCATGGATATGTGTGCCGTCCTAGTTCGTAAGTAGTTCATAAGTAGTTTGTTTGTTTAGGGACTGATAACCCTGTAGTTAAGTCCCATAAGCTTAACAAACATTTGAAAGAACACTAATCGAGTCATTCTATGTGGTTCGAACAAATGGGCAAAGATTTTCTATCGTGTTGTTGATGTTGCCGACATGGTACGTAAAATTTTACCCCCAGTGACCATTGTAAACACAATTGGTCGATTTTTGACCACAGGCAATACTAGATTGAATTATTGTCCAGTTAATCATCTTTTGATGCTGCTGTTTATCTTTCTTCCGTGCTTGCTCTGTTATAATCTGGTTGTTCCTGTTAATTTTAATGTGGATGTCACTCGTTTTTCACGTTTTTTTTTCGTGCTATAACAGAGAAAGAAAAGAATCATGACAAGTTTGTACCAAAACAACAAATAAGTAGACTACTTAACGAGTTTTATGTAGCCTAATGTAAAAGAACAAAAATAAACCATCCCACTGATGATAGCACAAAATGTGCTGAAACATGTTTGTGAACAATTAAAAATCAGGTGTCTCGCATACGGCGGAATATCCAAACCATTTATTGTCCAGTTGTTTGTCCCTTTTTGCATTGCATCTTTCTACTGTACTTGAACTGCCGGGCTCGAGTAGGTGGTCGATGAGTGCAGCGTTGCTCGCCTCGCTTGGCCACCGCTGCTGGCGCTGGCGCTGGTGGGCATGTGGCTCACGGCGCGGTGGCGGCCGATAGCATCTGGACACGGGCCGGCCGCGGCTGCGACGCGTGTGCGTCTGGGCGCGGCCAGCCCAGCACAGGGCGTGGCGGCGGCGGCGGCGGCGCAGGACCATCGACACAGCGGACGGCCGATACCATCGCGGGCGCTCCCGTGTCGCGTCCTGCATCCGGAGCAGCCGGCGGGCCGCGGAGCCAGCGCCTTCGAGGGAGTGGAATTCGCAGCGTGCGTTCGCGGCGATGAGAGGCGCACGCACAATCGTCGGCGCCAGTGCTGCCAACTGCTGCGTGGAGGGAGGACGGGCGGCCGAGTCGTCGAGCTCAAACTGGGTCGTATGAATAAAAAAAGAGCACATGCTCCAGAGAAGATACTCAGAGCAAAAGAACGTTCTTTTTTTACGATAATGTATTCTGCTGACGATACAAAATTTTCGTCACGCGAGAAACTCGTTTGTTAATGAAGTAGGGTTAGCAAAATTTGCGAACGATATAATAAGAATGCATCACATATTCATCTGTTACAACGTGGAATGCTGCCGGAGTGTTCTAACATGAGATAGGCCTTGTTAAATATGACACCCAATGGTTTGCTCATAAGCGTTAGGCCGTGCGATTTTGAACAAGAAACACGCTGCTAGGTATGTAATTAATCAGTTATTAATTTTCCTGTCGTGTTTACTTACTTCTAACATGACAGAAGTTACGATTACGAAGTCAGAAAACGCATCATAAATAGCCAACCGGTTTGGATAGAAACAGTACTTCAGTAGGCCTACCTGGTATTGCAGCAATATTTATTTTGTGATAGAAACTGTGAAGTCCTGGGATACACTTTATTTGGAACTAACAGCATAAGGTCTTACTAATAGACCCTATTTTAAAACAATATTATTTTGCTATGTGACTGTTTACAACTGTAAATATACACGCCAAACAAATGAGTAAACACGCAGCTGAATCCATTTGTGTTTCATTTTTATGTCGGTAATGAAAACACATCACTCTCGTCACTGTATAAAATGCTGGAAGTGTTACACGATTTTTCAGAAGGAAGATACTCGTCAACAAAATGTTTTTATTTGTATTAACTTTATAGATCGCCTCGTATTTCTTAAAGGCTACATATAAAGGAACTTGCTTTTGCCTTCTAAGTAACAAAATTGTTGTCATTTTTATTATAAACCTCAGTAAAACGTAACCTTAATAGAAGTTACTCAGCACGGAGTATGCCATAGAGCTCACTCCAGAAATCTGAGAATGTTCTCCCGTCGTGAGAAATTTCTGCAGTTTTATTCATATGAAATTGGAGAATGTTCTCTGTTGTGAGCAACTTCTCCCACCCCGTTACTCACGCCGAGAACATACTCAGCTGAAGTATGTTCTCCGATTCACTTTATTCATGCGAATCTGAGTATGTTCTCTGGAATCCAGAGTATTAAGTAGATACTCCATTTTATTCATACGGCCCATTGTCCGTTTGTGTGGTGTCGCACGAGTATGAAGTGCGCGCCACGTACTTTCGCCGCGCGCCGCACAGTGGTTCAGAACGGCCGATTCCCTGGCCAAAAGTCGAAAAATGTAGGTTGAAAGATCAATGTTTTTGGAATGGATTCTAGTTGAGGAGGGTTTGGGGCTCTCAGATCTCATTAGCAGAGGTCACAATATTGTACACCTGCTTCCCTGCGACAGTCGCTAGTTGCCTCTCGTAGAAACATACGTGCGACGCGTCAATGCCCAGTTATACATTGCTTCAGAAAATCATACAGAATTTTACAACGAAGCGTCCGATTCCAATTTTCCAAAATGGAAAATGTTTATGAAGGTATTTAGAAACATTTTTTGTACTTCATTGGTCGAAAATGTTTGTTGTTGTTTATGAAACGTTATACTAAAGTTAATCGTGATATCATGTTTCTTCTCTTCTTTAGAAATACATTTGTGTCGATACAAAAAAAATTAACACATTTTAACGCTGGAATTGACAGGGACATGTTGGTTGAACTATCTATTAATGAAATGTTCAAGAATTAGCTGCTCAAAAGTTGCCCATTTAGAATAATAAGAATTTTAGTGCTACTGTGCACGCTGTCGTGCGCATTACGCACTGTGACTTAATGGCGATACTCTCCCCTCAACTTCCTATAAGTGAGGCTTTGAAACGTCCCAGGTATGGAGGGTTTTTCGTAGATGTTTTCTATCTCTTTCTTAACTTTAATAATGATTTTGCATTTTTCATTTATTGTGGAACCGGTTTCGGCGTGCTCGACGACATCTTCAGACCTGCCATAATTTACATAACTTCACAACATTTTTTATATACTAAAAGTACATCCAGGTTGAGTCATCACGAAACATAAAATTACTAGTCACAAATAAAATATATACATCCATTTTCTAATCCTTCTGAAGCGAGGTACTTCAAAGTCTAAGTTCAATATTAATTGAAGTCCAGTGTTATACTGTTTTTCATTTTAGAATTTCATATATTGTGAATCTGTTATCATACTCGTAACCAGCGACCCAAAAACCTAAAACTGGAAATTTTGAAATTATTATGCTCACTTTTTAGACTTTTGGCCAGGGATTAGGCCGTTCTGAACCACTGTCCGCCGCCATGCACGCACGGCGCGGCGTTCTTACGACGTCAGCCACGAGCGCCCTCTGCTGCAACTCCGTTCGTGGCCACGACTGCTGCATCGGCCACTTGGGAATCAGATAGGCACTAGTTAAGACTTGGCTGTCGGATAGACACTAAGAATCATTAGTAGGCAGGACTCCATCTAAACTATGTATCAACATTCTACTAGTCAATGTTCAAATGTTTGTATAGCTTATGGGACTTAACTATGGGGTCATCAGTTCCTAAACTTACAAACTACTTATGAACTAGCTAAGACTAAGGAGTTTAAGTAGTTTGTAAGTTACGGACTGATGACCACGCAGTTTGGTCCGATAGATTTACAAACATTTGAACATTTACTCGGCCACCGACACCCAGCACTGCCGGGCGCCGTGGCTCAGCGCGCCCGGTCAGAGGGCTCAACGCTCTCTGTAATAAAAAAGCTGAGTCAACAATGCAACGAACACGAACGAACAAAAACGATCAGCGTCCGCAACAACGAGACCTACCCATAGTAAAAAAAAGGACGGCACAAATATCCATGTCCGAGGGGGGATTGCAACCTCCGACCGTAGTGGCCGTGCAGACCGTGACTGGCGCGCCTCAGTCCCCTCGGCCACCGCGGCCGGCTTCTACTAGTCTGCTGCTCTCCAAGTTAAGTATTGTACCAGCTCTATGAAATATATATCTTGTTCTAATTTAGCCTAGTGTTTCTAGTTTCTACTGTCCCACTGGCTGGTCACCTCCGTACCTGCACACACGTGCATCCTACCTCCTGTGTAGGTCTCTCTTTACTCGGCAGAAGACACCCAGTACAACAGGCGGAAACGAGACACAAAAGTGGCGACGAGGATGGGATACAAAAGTTTTGATCTTCACACTGCCTCCTAGAACGCAGCCAGCTTCCTGCGGGCACGTTTCCATGTTCGGCGAGGACGATTAGTTGTTTGTAGACATCGTGGATAGTTTATCGAAGGAAATGAGTGATCGTGTCGACGTAACTGAGATTCTGCGATGCAGAGGTGTAATCGTTGGATGCAGGAACGAACGACTGACAGACGGGGACCACTCCGAGTGTCGGCAGGCATTTGTCCCCGTGGCAGAGACTGATGGCCACACAACGCCACACGACGAACCGTATAACAGCAACCACGCGTCGTGGGTTGCACGGCCGCTTTCGCAGGAAGTTCGAGTCCCCCTCTCCGGCATGGGTGCGTGTATTGTCCTTGCCGAAAGTTAGTTCAAGTAGTATGTGACCCTGGGGACCGATGACGTTAACAGTTTGCAAACATTTGGACTTGTAGCAATACATTTCGTCTTCCCCGCAAAACGCAGTGTCCTCGCATACCATTCGTTTGCGGAAGAGCGTCCAATAACAGCCTCTTTCCCATGTTAAAAACGTGGTTCGAATTATTAATTCGAATGATTATAACCTTCACAAACCGTTTTCGGTCATTATTCTTACAAAAATCCGTTATTTTTCTGCAATTACAGCTTAACCTCTGGTGTCATTACATGACAAGGGGAATGCGAAATTATAATATGCGGTACAGTAGCGTTAGCGGAAGTTCCTAGATTTTTCTTTTTTGCGTATACTTTTTGTGATATCAAACCCATTTACAACTTTTACGTAAGATTGGAAAATAATTTTGTCAAGTCTTATAGTGAAAACCTTTTAAAACTCCATGCCTTTACGGTGTCATAGTTTTTCCAAAATTACGTGGTGAAAACTGTGTTTAAGCTTAAATTATATCTACATTTAAACCAAAGTGTTGCCTGTTTTCATCAGCAGATTGCCTCTAAAGATACAGGCAATTATACACGATAAACTACTGTAAATAAACATTTCATCTCAGATTCACTCTTAGTTTCTATACGAAGTACATTTCACTTTTAAATTAACGCTTTTCTTTGTGACCACTGTTAAAATTGCGTGTTAACTGCACAGCTACGTAGTTACAATTCGGATACAAATCAAATCTTACGTATAAGTAAATTACTCTTGAGCAATGGTCGCTTTCCACACACCAGTATGCATTTTTCTCGTGCTGATAGGTTAAAAAGAAACTTATGAGGTTACATCGGAACTTGGGATGCTAAAGAAGTGTGAAACTAAGACGAGAAACGTTTCGTTGTAGGTGCCAACAGTCATTATTTATCAAAGAAAAATAACGATCAAAGACTTGCATTGTCCGAATCTGTGAAGTTATTCGCTCGAGTAACGATTACTGTAATTGTTTGGTAGTGCCCGGTTAGTGACCTGGATTGCAGGTTTTGTGTTCCGTGTTCAAATCCGACCTCGTTCAATTTTTCCTCTCTTTATAGTTGTCCCGGAACAATACGATGATTTGAATTTGGAATCGAATTATTGACGAAACTAGTAATTATTTAAAATTTTATAGAAATAGTTACATTTACCACATCCGCTCGAAAGGCATTTTGGAAACACAAATCGTTGATTTATAGATCATTTATTGAAATAGTGCATCACCGTTGTAAATACTAAAACTCACTACGAACATGATATTTCTACGTTTACCAACTACAGTAGAAATCTACTTAAAATACAATTCGTTGGCGTTTTGTATCATGAACATCTGTTTCTCAAATGCAAACATCAGCTCTTTAATTTATACATAATAACACGTCACACCTTTGCAGCTCCAGAGCATGGTATTTAATATGGAACTAATAGAGTAATGATTATCGAACGGAGTGTGTGCTTACGTCAAAGTGATGGTCATGTAAATAAACCAAGTGACCACTATCTAATTTTTACGCATTTATCATTGCTTGGAAGACGGAAAAACAAATTTTCCGGAGTTTTTATAGATGTTTTGGTACAGAGTTGTACTACGCTATATATTTTCAGAAACGTAGCATAATGTCAGTTGGCGCCACAGGCATCACGGCTTTCGGTCCCACTTCAGTCTTGTCCAGCAGACATATACAACAGGCCATCTTCGCGGCTGGGCGCATTGAGGCATAAGTAGTTTGTAAGTTTAGGGACTGATGACCCCGCAGTTAAGTCCCATAAGGTTTATGAACATTTGAACAGCTTGCTACCGTATTTCTCTTATTCGAGAAACAGAGGAGGAAAAGAGGGTTTCATCACTGGAAATGAGACACTGAATTCCGACAATGAGGAATGGGTTTCAGAAAATATTTTAAAAATCAAGAGGGCTATATCAAAGTGTTGCAATATCCTTTTGAGGTTAAGACTTGATCATTGCGTGTTACACATAGTTGGATGAAATTGATTGATTTTAAAATTAATGAAACAACCTACCATAGCAGTCTGTAGAAACACGGCCAGTATTGCAACCTATTCAAGTTAGTACTTGAAATAGCTGTCCTTATTTAGAAGCACACATACTAGCAAACTGTTTTTGTTTTTTCATGAATAAAAAAATTCAGAATGTAAAACGTGATCCAACAGACGAGCATCTGAGCGGAATTCTCAGAATTTCGACATCGAATATAAAGCAAATATGGAAGAACTTTGCAAAGAAAAGGAATGTGTTACTTGGGTCTTTAACTGTTTGAGCACGTATTGCACGAAACAGCTATGGTGATCATTTTCTAGCCTCACAAACTACTTAAAGTAATTTATCTTAACGACAACACACATCCAGCCACGAGGGACGACTGGAACCTCCGGCAGGGCTTTCGCCCAGTCCACAGGGTGGCACCCTAGAGCGCGCGGCTCTATCATTGTTTCGTTCATTTTACTCTCATTGCAAGTTTGTAATGTTATAAATACTTGTTTCCTGCGTACCTAGGAAAATGGAGTTTTATTTCCACTCGTTCAGTAATTAGTTGCTTCACGAAATCATTATTTTGTCTCACCCGCTATAGTGGTGACAGTAATGTGGCTGGCCAACTTATAAATTTAGCCGCGGCGTAGCGGCCGAGCGCATTGAGGCGGTATGCTACAATGCGCGAGGCCGATCGCCGTCGGGGGTTCGAATACCCCCCCCCCCCCTCGGGCATGGATGTTTGTGGCGTCTTTAGTATAAGCTAGTTCATAAAGTAGCTTGTAAGTCGAGGGACTTATGACTTAAGAAGTTTGATCTGATAGATTAAAAAAATAAATAAATAAATACACATTTCCTCCCGGGGGCATGGGGTGGCGACAGGAAGGGCATCCGGCCACTCCATAAATGTTAACACGCCAAATCCGATTTAACGAACCTGTCCCTGCATGAAGGGGAACATGGCTATGAGCAAGAAAGAAAGTACTTCCTCCCAAATCGTGAAATCAGCGAGCTAGCAACAGAAATTTGTTTCACGGTGTGGAGTCTAAACATACACCAATAGCATTATGGATGACATTTGCGAACGTGCATACGTTCGGTCATATTTACGAACACGCAGTATAATATGTTAGGAATAGTAAATACGTAACTGCACCCTTGGGCGTCGGTGTTTGTCGGTAATGACAGCACTGTCGCAGCCAGTGACGATTTGTTGGGCAGTCTTAAATATTGAACACGTCCACACGGTCGGTCCTCGATGCAAACAGCTCGTCAGTCTCTGCACAGCGTTTTTCAGAGGGTGGAGTGTACTCAATTCTGGCTCTCTGTCCGTATGTACAGAAAGTCTCGTGTTTAAAGTACCGAGGATATGACTTTATGGTGAGGTGGAGACAGCGACGCTTTCTGTGTGCCCTCACGCCACACCGACGAAAACGGGAATTCCAAGGTGAACCAGTGCCTCACTTTCCGAACTAGGAGATTCTATTGTATAGATTATCATACAAGACTAGTCTCACTCAAACGATTGTTCGCCAAATTCAGTCACATTGGCCGTAGATCCATCTACATAGCAACTGTGTAAATGTGTTGTTGTTAGCATAATTTAAAGTCCAGAGACCGATGACGTTAGCAGTTTGGTCCGTTAGCTACACAAACTTTGACCTTTATATTTGAAGCAAAAAAGAAATGTAGTTAGAAAATTTTCCTCTGCGAGAACAGTCTGTGCCGCGTCTTGCTACGCCACAGTGTGCTCCTGCTTATATTAACAGAAAGTGTGGTACGAGTCTGTAGAAAAAGAAATACGTTAAAGTGCGGGGTTAGTCTGCATCGCTTTGGGAGCGATATTTTCATCTACATCTACATAGATACTCTGCAAATCACATTTTAGTGCCTGGCAGAGGGTTCATTAACCACTTTCATAACTTTTCTCTACCGTTCCATTCTCTAATATCGCGCGGGAAAAAAGAACACCTAAATCGTTCCGTTTTCGATCTGATTTCTCTTATTTTATTGGGATGGTCATGTCTCCCTAAGTAGGTGGGTGCTAGCAAAATATTTTCACATTCAGAAGTAAAAGTCGGTGATTGAAACTTCGCAAACAGATCACGCCGCAATGAATAACGTCTTTCTTTTAATGATTTCCACCCCAGTTCGTGCAACATTTCCGTGACGCTTTGCCCCCCATAACGTGATAAAACAAAACGAGCTGCCCTTCTCTGAACCTTCTCAATATATCCCGTCAGTCCCACCTGGTGAGGGTCCCACAAGGGGAAACAGTACTCCAGGAGAGGTCGCACAAGTGTGATGTAGGCAGTCTCTTTGGTGGAGCTTGTGCATCTTCGAAGCGTTTTGCCAATGAAACGAAACCTTTGATTCGCCTTCCCCACAATATTTTCTACGTGTTCTCTCCAGTCAAAGTTGTTCGTAATTGTAACTCCCAGGTATTTGGTAGAATCTACGACCTTAAGGTTTGACTGATTTATCGTGTAAGTGAAGTTCAGCGGATTTCAAAAAAAATGTTCAAATGTTTGTACAGTCTATGGGACTTAAGTACGGGGTCATCAGTCCCTAAACTTACAAACTACTTATGAACTACTTACGAACTAGGACGGCAGAAATATCCATGCCCGAGGGGCGATTCGAACCCCCGACCGTAGTGGCCGTGCAGTCCGTGACTGGAGCGCCTTAGTCCCCTCGGCCACCGCGGCCGGCCAACGGATTTCTTTTAGTGGTCATGTGTATTACTTCACACTTTTCTTTATTTAGTGTCAAGTGCCAATCTTCGCAACAAGTAGAAATTTTGTCTAAATAGTTTTGAAGTTGCTTTTGATCCTCTGTTGACCTCACTAACCGATAAACGACAGCATCATCCGCGAACAGTCTAAGGGAGCTATTCAGATTGTCAGATTTGGGAGGACCTTTACGCCGAGAGAATCGGTGCACGGACCCGGGTCTGGCTAAAGTGAGAGAAAGCAGGGGCCACCTGCGGCGTGCAGAGGATAGGCGCGGCCCGGCGCGGCGGTTTGGCCAGCCCTGCGGTGGGTGGGGCGAGGATGCGCCGCGCCGCGCCGGTAGGTCAGGGGTCAGCCGCGGGAAAGGCGGCCGGCGTTCCCACACGCCTGACGCCAGCCGCTGAGCTGAGCTGCTGAGCTGCCGAGCTGCTGCTGCCGTGTCTCTGCTGGCCGCAGCTCCTGCAAGTGGCCGGCGTGTGTTTACTCTGAACATCTCTAACACACACCCTGTCAATTTCAATAAGTGTCATATCTCCTGAACAATTGTAATTTTACAGGTACGTACAGGAATATGAGGACACCGAGCCGGCCGCGGTGGCCGAGGGGACTGAGGCGCTCCAGTCACGGTCTGCACGGCCACTACGGTCGGGGGTTCGAATCCCCCCTCGGGCATGGATATTTGTGTCGTCCTTAGTCTTAGGTAGATCATAAGTAGTTTGTAAGCTTAGGGACTGATGACCCCGTAGTTAAGTCCCATAAGTTCTACAAACATTTGAACATTTTTGAGGACACCGACTGCGAAATGTGCTACGAATAGAGGTGTTCAAATGTTCAAATGTTTGTAGAGCGTATGGGACTTAACTACGGGGTCATCAGTCCCTAAACTTACAAACTACTTATGAACTAACTAAGACTAAGGACGGCACAAATATCCATGCCCCAGGGGGGATTCGAACCCCCGACCGTAGTGGCCGTGCAGACCGTGACTGGAGCGCCTCAGTCCCCGCGACCACCGCGGCCGGCGAATAGAGGTGTAGGAAAGCCGTAATACCAGGCTAAGTCAATTATTTTTCGAAATAGTCTCCTTCCTTTTCAATGCACTTTGTCCATCGCTCTACAAGCTTCCTTATGCCCTCATAAAAGGAAGTTTTCGGTTGAGCTGCGAGCCAGGAATGCACCGCTTCCTGCACTGCTTCGTCGAGTCAAATCGACGGCCCCTTAATGCCTGTTTCAGTGGACCAAACAAGTGATAGTCAGAAGGGGCAAGATCGTGACTATATGGAGGATGATCCAGTACTTCGAATTTGAGTTTCTGGAGCGTTTTAGCGGCGTGGACAGCAGTATGCGGACGGGCATTGTCGTGCAACGACACAACACCTTCTGACAGCAATCCTCGGCGTTTGCTTCGAATTGCATGCCTTAGCCTGTCAGTAAGCATCTCACTGTATTGTTGTGCCCCTTTCACGATAATGTTCCAGTACAGGACCGTGCAACCCAAAAAACCGTAAGCATCAGTTTTCCTGCGGACGGTTGGGTCTTGAACTTTTTCTTTCACGGAATATTTGAATGTTTCCTTCCCATACTCTGCCGTTACTCTCCGGCTCGTAATGATGGATCCACGTTTCGTCACAAGTAATGATTCTGTCTAAGAAGTTGTCCCCTTCCTTACCATAGCGATCCAAATGTTTTTTTGCAGATGCCGAGGCGCGTTTGCTTATGTAACTGTGTGAGTTGTTTTGGAACCCATCTTGCACAAACTTTTACGAAACTAAAGTCTTTTGGGAACAATTTCGTAGGCAGAACCATGACCAATTTGAAGACAATGAGTCACTTCATCAATAGTTAATCGTCTGTCTAAGAGAATCATTTCACGTGATCGCTCGATGGTTTCTTCATTGTGGCGGTAAACGGTCGTCCGGCTACTTCACCGCGCTTAACACTCGTGCGACCATTTCAGAATTTTTCAACCCACTCGTACACACTTCGTTGTGGCAAAACACTGCTCCAGTACTGTACTGAAAGTCTTCTATGAATTTCGGCCCCTGATACACCTTCCGCCCACAAAAAACGTATCACAGAACGTTGCTCTTCTTTGGTGCAAATAGACAGCGAAGCAGCCATGATTAACAGCACGGCAGCAACAACGAAACTAACGTAGCAGCTTGAAAATTGCAAAGATATAACAACAGATAAAGCATGCGTACCAACGTAAAACGACAGTACTACCAACATAAACAAAAATATAACTAAATTGCGGATAATAATTGACTTACCTTCGTAAATTACATAATGCGTGAGAGGGCGTTTATTCACACAGTTAATTCGTTCATCACGTCATTTTCATCAACTGTTTGCCGTGCTTTGATATGATTTCGAAGGTACATTCAGTGGTATATATTCTGCCTGCAAAATATGTCGCATATATGATTAACAGTGCACAAATAAGACATGTGAACTTCATGTATGATTGGACAGAGGAGAGTCACTTTATTGTTTACGACCTCTTATCTCGTCAACTATGTGACATATGTGATATAATCTAGGAAGATGTATTCACTGGTATTAAACAGTACTGACTGTATAATGACTGGCCAATACATTTAGATGTGCAGAATCCGTAATTATCGTTGGAACCAATGCAAATAATCTTAAGACATGCGTGCATGTTTGAAGGAACTACAGCTGTCAAATGGGGAAACAAAAGGACAACACAGTTACCTGCGCCGGCCGCGGTTGCCGAGGGGACTAAGGCGCTTCAGTCACGGTCTGCACGGCCACTACGGTCGGGGGTTAGAATCCCCCCTCGGGCATGGATATTTGTGCCGTCCTAGTTCGAAAGTAGTTCATAAGTAGTTTGTAAGTTTAGGGACTGATGACCCCGTAGTTAAGTCCCATAGACTATACAACAGTTACCTGTGCCCGAAGGAGGAGTCGAACCTCCGACGGGGAGCAACCTCGCGCTCCGCAACGAGGCGACTTTTAACGCTCGGCCACTCCTCCGCGGCTCTCAAACGACATACGTAAACTGTTTTCGCTATTGCGAGTGTCAGTCAATATGAGCTGTGCCTTTTCACTCGTGCCGGACCTGGAGATCGCGCTGTTACCGCTACTGCCGAGTCTGTCGAAACCTCCGTACGCCGCACATGCTCGCTAGTCGCTACCCACGAGTGCTGGCACATTCTACATGTTTCCCAAGAGTTGACGTCACTGATTTAAGTGCGTTGTACGGTGTTCGTGTGTATTGACAGAACCAACGAAATACATGCATGTCGGAAAGAACGGACTGTGCGGCTATTACAGCTGTTCAAATTAAACATAAGAAATGTATAGCCAGTTCAGAATATGAGTTAGCATTTTCAAATTAATGGTGTCACACAAAAATGTTTGGCGGTACGGGACTCGAAACCGTATTTGCCGCTTGCTATCAGAAGCTCTGTCGGTGGTGGTTGGCCGTTGCAGGGGCTTCCACATCCTGCTGACCTGCCGTGGTGCACTTAGCCTCCCAATGCCCCGCTAGCAGTGGCCGAGACTTGGCTGACCGCACGGCCCTCCAAATCCTCATCCAGTGACGCCGATGACACGCTGTCTGAAGGGGGGTTGGAACACTTGCGGGGAGTGACACTTGCGAGGAGTGACACTTGCGGGGAACCCGGGGCCCTTGGGGCGGCTAATAGGTTTTCCTGGGAAAAGGCACACCAAAAAGTCTAGCACTGTCAACATAACACGAAACTTGTTCTAACGTTGAGTGTTCCTCCTGAAAACAAAACGGTATTTTAACAGTGATAATGTTTGGAGAGTTATTAAGACATTCTCTGCTACAAGACGATGACTTTCCACAGTCATACCTCCTAAAAGCATATTATTCAGAACCTTAAGCATATCAAGACACCTGCGCAAACAGTAAATATATTAGGCATCCTGCACAGATACGTTGATGTAATTGACCGCTATGTAGTTAACCCCACTATCACGCAACTTCCTCTCTTTAAAAATAACTACTATGCTTTTTAATAGGAGATGCAAACTTAAACCTTCAATCAAAAAACGTTAATAATAAGTCAATAAGTGTTTTACATACTTGATGCGTTTATTCGAGACCCCAAAACGATTTCGCTGTATTCGAATTACATATACATCCAATAAAGGTATGAAATACGGAACGTGTAAGGGAATGACACCCACCGAAAAATGCTAAAGATAAATTCTATTTTCTATCATCGTCATATAGAACCATTTTTACTCCGAACTTGGCATAAATCAACAGGGAGAAACAAGTTGCAAGACTTCCAGGAAAAATGAAGCGAAATTGGCAGTCAATAGTTGGTTATAAATTGCATTGCCTGTTAACTGTATAGATATAAATTACGGAATACGCGGAACTCCTGTTCAGTACAGTCAAAAAGGTCTAAGGTAATAGGCAGTGGTTTACAATCAGATATCCGTATCACTCTCCTCCTCAAGAAGTCTGTGTGAAGATTTATATTAAGAACATTCACGAAAAAGGCTACTGTGATGTTGAAACTACAAGAAGCAGCTCATTTACACAGGAAGGGAAAACGTTATGGTGCCCGAAAATTTGAATGGCTGTATCTCTTGTAGTAACATTCATTTTTTTGATAAAATGTTGAGATCCAATATACCAGAATTTTTTTTTTTTTTTTTTTTTTTTTTTTTAAACTCAGTGTCAACTTTTTTTCTCGAAATGTTTGCAGGAAGTAGTCTTGATGTGATTTCATACTTCTATGCATTAAACTGATTTTATCAAACATGTAATTTGTGTCACAAATTGCGCGGCCGGTCTGGTGGGCCTTTTCCTGAATACGGCACAGGTAGCGGCTGGAGGGCGTGGAGTAGGGGTGGTGTATTCCTGCTTCTGAAACACCCTGTCCACTACCTGCAGCGTCCGGGTCTCCCCGCAAGTGTCTACACATTCACTTTCCGCGCAAGTGTCACTCCCCGCAAGTGTCACAAACTCGTCTGAAGGTACCCTTAGACGTTCCGGTGCATGACTGTGTGATGCGACATAATTGCTCCCGATTTCCCAATTGCTACAGTTTTTTTCTCGACAGAGGTGGATGTTGACAGATAATACGATCCATGAATACAGTTTGAAGCGGCGTGTCGTGTCTACTACTTACTGTAACGCCACTCGCTAGCGTTGTGCGACGGCACGTAACCCACAGTTTGGTGGGCGTGTGGAGCTGCTCTCGCGTCGTGTTGTCTCGGGAGTGAGCTGGTGCCGCCGCAGGCAGAGCGCGCAAAGCTTCTACGCAACCTTCGAAAGCAGATCATATCCGCAAACCGAGCGAGGAAGCGCGTGCTAACATTCTGTACTTGCATTCGAGAGGACGGCGGTTCCAAACCGCCTCCAACCGTGCAGGAAGTTAACGGGAAGGCTCATCTCACAAGGCACAGCCGATTTCCTTCATCATCCTTAAACAAAATCGATCCGACGTCTTCCGTCTTTAATGACCACGTTGTCGATGGGATGTTAAACCTTAATCCTTCATATCCACAACTATGACACTATCCCTCATCCAGAAACATAAATGAGTGTCATCGGCTCCTTTGCTCAGAAAAACGGCCAGTTCATTGACATCTTTATGCAGTGTGAAACAGAAATATATACATATAATATTTTACCCTTAAAAACTTTTCTTTAAAAAAAAACTTTTTTACTTTTTAAGGATAAAATAATAAAATATTTGTATTTTAATTAAATACTGCATGAACATGTCAATGAACTGGACGATTATCTGAGGAAAAGTACCGATGACAGTAACTTGTGTGTGTGGATGTGGGATTATTTTATAGTTACGGATATCAAGGAAGAAGCAAAATTTAGATTAAAAAAAAAATACTTGCCCAAACTGCGTGTATTTATTTTGGAAAGGTATCCACCGTTGCTATGTAGCTGAATCTTCGGCCAATGCGACTGAATTTGGCGGACCATCGTTTGAGTGAGACTAGGCGTGTATGAGAATCTGGACAATAGAATCTCCTAGTTTGGAATATCAGGAACTGGTCACCCTTGGAAGTCCCGTTTTCATCGAGGCGTAGTACGGGCACACAGAAAGCGCCGCTGTCTCCACCTCGTCATAAGGTATGAACCTTAATGGTAGATACGAGAGTTTCCGTACATACGGACAGAGATAAGTGGTTGAGGACACTGCAGTCTTTGATACATGCCATGCGGAGACTGACGAGCTGTTTACATCCAAGAGCTACCGTGTTGACGTGTTCAGTATTTAGGACTGGGCAACAAATCAACATCATAGGTTGCCGCGCGGGAGTAGCTGAGCGGTCAGGAGCGCCATGTTGCGGATCGTGCGGCCTCCCGCATCTGAGGATCGAATCCTCCCTCGGACATGTATGTTTGTGTCGTCTTTAGTATAACTTAGTTCATAAGTAGTTTGTAAGTTTAGGGACTCATGACCCCGCAGTTAAGTCCAATAAGCTTTTCAAACATTTGAACATCATTGGCTGCGTAAGCCTGCGGCAGTGATGTCACTACCGACAAACAACCCACTTTTCACAGTTGTATAGCAAAGTAATGTCCAAATTATTATCACAAAAGTAAATCAGGATAGACGTTTCGTCATGGTAGAGGACGCTCGGTTTTCATCTCTCCCATAGGTTTCACCAAAAATAAGGAGGAAAGTCGTACATTTGTATGTAAAAAATTTCAGGTAGCGAGTAGTTGCGATAATAGTAATGTTTAATTTCGTAAAAATCATGCAAGCGTATCTTCCTGCTTGTAAACTCACAACAGACAAAATATACGGGACTTCAGTATCTCACGGTGGCCGAGGTGACTGAGGCGCTCCAGTCATGGTCAGCACGGCCACTACGGTCGGGGGTTCGAATCCCCCCTCGGGCATGGATATTTGTGCCGTTCTAGTTCGTAAGTAGTTCATAAGTAGTTTGTAAGTTTAGGGACTGATGACCCCGTAGTTAAGTCCCATAAGCTTTACAAACATTCATTCATTCATTCAGTATCTCATTTGCAAAGTCACGAATCGTGAAATTAGGCTGCGTATGATTGTAGTAGGAATCAGGGAAACCGTCATTTTAAGCAGACAGCAGACGGCACGTTAAACCCTAATCTTTATTCCTTTCTCTAGTTAAAATATCGCTCTTGTAATAATTATTGATCTGAGTAATAACTGGTGAATGTAATTAACGATTTGATCTCCCTAATAATAGGTACCAGAACGTCCTCTGGGATATCCTTTATGAATCAATGAATGTTAGTAAGCAGTACTTTCAGTAAGACAAATACTTTCTGCTTCAATTTATTTGGAAGCTTAATAATTTTTTCGTACTGTTCGTAATGCACTGCATTGTAGAGTCCATGGAACGATGGAGTGTCACAGAGTTGTTTGGATGATAGCCTGTACAATATCGTAAGTAAAGTAGGCCTTTAGTAGGTACGAAATTAAACTGTCAAAAGTAGTTGTCTCACTGTGGACGAGCTGACTGTTTAATCCATCACTTACCATACTACAGTGTTCAACAGAAATTTGGTATGTCTATCATTAGAGATTTTAGTGAAAGTTGGTTTTCTTGGCACGGACCTAACGTGAGACTAACATTTCATTCTGTGTCTAGAACTACATCTACATAAATACTTCACAAGTCGTTTTGAAGTCTCTAATAGCTCGCGGGAAAAGAAACACCTAAATGTTTCCGTTTTCGATTTGATTTGTCTTATTTCATTATGTTGACTATGTCTCACTATGCACGTGGTTGATAACAAACTATATTCGCATTCGGAAGAGAAAGTTAGTGAAAACAAATTCACAAATAGATCTCGTCGTAACGCATAGAGCTTTTCTTGTAGTATTTCCACTCCAATTCGTGCATCACTTCCGTGGCAATTTCCCCCATATATCGCGATAATACAAAACGAGCAGCCATTCTCTGAATTTTCTCTAAATCTTCCGGCTGTCCCACCAGGTGTGAATCCCACAATGCGCAACAATACTCCAAAATAGGACGCACAAGTGTAGGGTATAGGCAGATTTTTTAGTAGAACTGATGCATCTTCTAAGTGTTCTGGCAATGATACGAAGCCTTTGGTTCGCCTTCGCTACAATATTTTCTGGGTGTTCTTTCCAATTTAAGTTGTTCCGTAATTGTTACTACTATGTATTTAGTTGAATTTACAGCCTATAGATTTGACTGATATATCGTGTGAATGAAGTTTAAAGTATGTCTTTTAGTTTTCATTTGGATGACTTTAAACTTTTCATTATTAAGGATCAATTGGCATTTTTTGCATCACGCAGGTATCTAAATAATTTTATAGTTGCTTTTGATCTTCTGGTTACGTAAATGATAGCAACACTCCAACAGAGCTAGTGAGATTGATTCCTATAACAGTTTCTGGAGAACGGCAGATATCTTCTGTTTTTCCCCGTGACTTTCTGTCAGTTACAACGAACTGTGTCGTTTGTGACAGGCAATCACTATTCTAATAGCACAACTGTGGCGATATTTCATAAGCACGGAATTTGCTTAGAAGACGTTTGTGAGGTACAGGGTCGAAAGCTTTCCGGAAATTTAGAAACGTGGAATCTATTTGACATCGCTTGTCGATAGCGCTTATCACATCGTGTGAGTAAAGAGGTAGCTGTGTTTCACAAGAAGAAAGGACCGGCAAGTAGTATGTTTTCATTTTAAATAATAATATGCTTTCGGTGTAGACAGTGGAGGTGATCGGTTGCATCCCAGAAGACATAATTCGCCGTGGATATGCTGCGTGCAAGTCGGCAGGAGCAGCCGTTACAGAGTGAATGCAAACTGTGAAGAGGAGGACGCGTCAGCGTGTTGAAACGCGGCGCGGGCGAGGGCGGCCGGCCTCCCGTAGGCAAGTAGTGGTAGAGGCCAGTACCAAAAGTTCAAATGTTTGTAAAGCTTATGAGACTTAACTACGGGGTCATCAGTCAATAAACCTACAAACTAGTTAATCCTAAGGACGGCACAAATATCCATGCCCGAGGGGGGATTCGAACCCCCGACCGTAGTGGCCGTGCAGACCGTGACTGGAGCGTCTCAGTCCCCTAGGCCACCGCGGCCGGCAGGAGAACTTCCATGAAGTTTGTAAAGTAGGAGGTGAGGTACTGGCAGAAGTAAAGTTGTGAGGCGGCATCGTGAGACGTGTCGGGATAGATCAGAGGGTAGAGCTCTTGCCCGCGAAAGGCAATGGTCCCTGGTTCAAAACCCGGGTCCGGCACACAATTTTAATCTGCAGGAAGTTCCAACTCAAAAATTAATTTTCTTCGACCACGATGGCGTAGTCAGTTTACAGAGCGATCTCACTTGAGCTGCGTATCTCCTGGAACAAGTTGATTGCGGTCTAAAACTCGTCGTTCACTAACGAGTATAGAAAAGGGGTGTTTCAATTTTATTGTGTTTTACGAGCGAACGTGGGTGTAGTCGATGCAGTTTCAAATGGATGTAGGTTGCAGTTATCAGTCCGAGATTAGGAGGATACCTCAGGTTATATTAGCTTAAGAGTATTGTCTCAAAACAATAAAAAGTTACTGGAAGCTCGCTCCAATGTGCAGCGTAATGAAACAGAAAGACGCCTGACGTCCTAGAATTTCTTTGGAGGGAATGGAGAAAATACTGTGATATAATCGCATCGCTGTTGTAAGATAATAGCGTGAGTGACAGGAGATGGCTTGTAGTTTTGGCGTCTAAAGAACGTGAGAATTAAAGTGCATATTTTACCGCAAGTAACTGTGGAGCTCGTTAGCGCGGTGGCAGAGTGCCAGACTGTGAATCCAAAGGTCGTGAGTTCGATCCCCGCCAGCTCCTAGGACTTTCATCTGTCGTTATCGCTGTGTCGATTAGCGGCCTGGTTCGGTTTCCACGTTTAACTGTAGGTCCCGCTACTACTACCTGGGAAGATCAATCAATTCGAAGGACGGAAGAAGGCAACGGCAATAACCTCCAAACAGGTAAAGCATTGAAACTTCCTGGCAGATTAAAATTGTGTGCCGGAACCGAGACTCGAACCTGGGACCTTTGCCTTTCGCGGGCAAGCGCACTACCACGTGCGCTTGCCCGCGAAAGGCAAAGGTCCCAGGTTCGAGTCTCGGTTCCGGCACACAATTTTAATCTGCCAGGAAGTTTCATATCAGCGCACACTCCGCTTCAGAGTCGGAAACATCCCTTAGGCTGTGGCTAAGCCAGGTCTCCACCATATCCTTTCTTCCAGGAGTGCTAGGCCTGCATGGTTCGCAGGAGAGCTTCTGTGAAGTTTGGAAAGTAGGAGGCGAGGTACTGGCGGAAGTAAAGTTGTGAGGCGGCATCGTGAGTCGTGTCGGGATAGCACAGTCGGTAGTGCGCTTGCCCGCGAAAGGCAAAGATCTCAGGTTCGAGTCTCGGTTCCGGCACACAATTTTAATCTGCCAGGAAGTTTCATATCAGCGCACACTCCGCTGCAGAGTGAAAGATTCATTCAGGTAAAGCTTTGTTGTGTTCAAAACTATTTTCGGATTGTTGACTGCTTTACCTGTAAGCTTAAAACTGTGCCGTTCACGAAACCAATCGAACATACTAAGTCCTCAGAGGACGCGCATTTGCATTTATATAGCATAGAATATTATACAGTATGCTGTTACCTAATACGTGGTCTTTGAACCTAAAAAAAAGGCGAATAAATAGGAAAAACATTTACGCCCCCATCGTGTTTAATTTCTTAATCGGCGACTCTTGTAGCTATGCTACGCCACTTAGCCTTGATGGGTGTCGACTGTACTACTTGTAAAAATAATAATAATAATAATAATAATAATAATGTTTGTACAACTTATGGTACTTAACTACGGGGTCCCTAAGCTTACAAACTACTTATGAACTAGCTAAGACTAAAGACGGCACAAATATCCATGCCCGAGGGGGGATTCGAACCCCCGACCGTAGTGGCCGTGCAGACCGTGACTGGAGCGCCTCAGTCACCTCGGCCACCGCGGCCGGCGTACTACTTGTTTTGTACCGACCTGTAATTACAACTAGGGTTGCCAGATTGAAGTCGAGGCAGGCCCGGAGACCAGACGTGCCCCCCTCCCCCTTGGCCAATGACACACCGACCTCCCCCCTCCGACTGCGACCAACTCCCCCCTCCCCCCCCCCCCCCCAAATCAGGATTATACGTCAAAAAAAAAGAAATTCTTTCTGCAACCATTCTTCAGGGAACGAACTTGGATATCGTCTATTCATTTCACTGTTATTACTCACTAATCTGAGTTAATGTAAGCTTGTCTGTTCTCACACGATCCGAGTATTGCAAAAAGTGCCGGTAATCTAATAATAAACAATGAACGAACGAACACAAATAATAGAGGTCGCCAATTGTCACGTTGTCGCAACAGTGTTTGCCTAATAATGCGCTAGCCGATTACTACCGACGCAACAATGAAAAGTTTTCACAGGAAGAACAGAAAAGTAGCGTTTTGTTGCATTAAGAAATTGAAATTTATATAAAATTATTCATAATTACTAGAGAGGAGCCGGCCAGGAATGGCCCAGCGCACTGAGGCGTCTTGCCACGGTGCGCGAGGCTGCTCCCGCCAGAGGTTCGAATCCCCCCTCCCTAGGGCATGGACGTTGTGTTCGTACTTAGTTTAAGTTACGTTAAGTTCGATATAGATCGTCGCTACAAGAGCATAGTACTTAAAAAGTGTCGTAAAAAAGTTATGATGAAGGTTACATTCAAGCCCGGAGATGAGAGTCATTGGCCCGTAGACCCGGAGAATTCATTCCAAGCCCGGGCACTCCGGGCGGCGCCCGGAGATCTGGCATCCATAATTACAACAAATAATATAAAGAACTCTGAGTTTTGGTGGATTTTAAGTGCGCCGTTGTCTTGAAACGGCAATTTGTCACAATACAAAAATTGCTTATCCACATTCAAGACGTTTTCATCAATTGTAGATTTTCGAGGTATCCACAGTTTACTTTAACTTGCATAAGAGCTGCGCTATGTACAC
Organism: Locusta migratoria; assembly: GCA_026315105.1. Taxonomy (NCBI): domain Eukaryota; kingdom Metazoa; phylum Arthropoda; class Insecta; order Orthoptera; family Acrididae; genus Locusta; species Locusta migratoria. The sequence goes on from CM048751.1 coordinate 52,652,323, forward strand.
CAGAGCCTCGACTGGCGCCCGCTCGTGACGTGGAGACTGCCAGGTGCCGCTCATCCCGGATGCTGGCGATGCGCAAGGCCGCCACGGCACGGCACAGCACAGCACGGGACGGACGGACGGGCGCTGTTGCCGCGCCGCGGCGGCCACGCCTTCCTGCACTGGCCGCAAACGCTACGCTCGAGTCCTCTTCTGTGTCTTCTGGTCCGGTCCGCTACTAGAATGCGTACCGCAGTTTTTCAAATCAAATGTTTGTATAGCTTATGGGACTTAACTACGGGGTCATCAGTCCCTAACCTCACAAACTACTTATCAACTATCATTTTGACTGATTCTTCCGTCGCTTCTTGGTAGAATATAATCAAATAAATTAAAAACACAGTTTTGTGTGTGTTCTACAAGTTTATTTTTGCTTACTTAACCGGTTTTCGGCTTGTTAGGCCATCTTCAGAGTATTTACTGCAGTGTCAAGAGGTTACATTGTTTAGATACAGTATGGGAAGAGATGACAAATGTGTGGTGTCGCACAAGTCCAAAGTGCGCGCCACCTACTTTCGCCGCGCGCCGCCATGCACGCACGGCGCGGCGTTCTTACGACGACAGCCACGAGCGCCCTCTGCTGCAACTCCGCTCGTGGCCACCACTGAACGACATCGTTCACTTGGGACTGAGATAGGAACCAGCTAACACTTCGGAATCAGATAGGCACCAGTGAAGACTTGGCTATCGGACAGGCACTAGGCAGGCCTCTAGCTCAACTATGTATCAGCTTTCTGCAGTACTGAGCTATGTAAAAGTTAAGTATTGTATAAATTCTGTGCAATATATATCTCGTTCTAATTTACTCTAGTGTTTCTAGTTTCTGCTGTCCCACTGGCTGCTCACCTCCGTACCTGCACAAGCGTGCTTCCTTTATTCCTGTGTCGGTCTTCCTACTCGGCCACCGACACCTACGACGGAAACGAGACACAAAAGCGGCGACGAGGCTGGGACACAAAAAAATGACTACACTTAGATCGACATACATAGTATAACACTTCTTTGACATTGTGTTATTACAGTTACGAACTTAAAAAGTAAACTGTAATACAAGAATATACAATGTGTGGAGGATAAAACAAGGAATAAATTTGAATATGACCTGTGAACTAAAACTACCTGCTATTACAAACAAACTGATAATGCTGATAAATAAATATATGTAAGTGCCTTGTTAATAATTCTGCACTATAATTATAGATGGCGTTGCATATGACAGTTGTAAGGCCGGCCGCGGTGGCCGAGAAGACTCAGGCGCTCCAGTCACGGTCTGCATGGTCAGTACGGTCGGGGGTTCGAATCACCCCTCGGGCATGGATATTTGTGCCGTCTTTAGTATAAGGTAGTTGATAAGTAGTTTGTAAGTTTAGGGACTGATGAGCCCGTAGTTAAGTCCCATAAGCTTAACAAACATTTGAACATTTGAACAGTTGTAAGGCCAGGTTTGGAGTGGAATCAAGAACTTAAAATGAATAGTTACTTCATTAGATTAAACTAAACAAATCTGTCTAATGAAATTAATATTCTAAAAATTCAGGTAAATGAAAATGAGTATTATGTTGTAAGCTACACTGGGACCAAATTTTCAAAACTTAAAAATAAATCATAATAAATAAATACACTCGAGTTTGAAACTGAGGGGGTAAACAAGGAATCCAATTTTTTGAATAAAATAAATAAAATGCTAGGTCTACATTTAAGGTTTTTTGGTTTTTTGTGATGGAGGAATGGAACAGCCAGTGTGGGAGTTGATTGAAAAACTTAGGTAATTGACTGTACTATGAGGAAATGTATGAAGAGACTGGAACTGACAGGGTAGGAGGTAATGTGACTCAGGGATTTTTTTTAAAATTATCAACTACCTTATACTAACGACGACACATCCATGCCCGAGGGGGAATTCGAACCCCGACCGTAGCGGCCGTGCAGACCGTGACTGGCGCGCCACAGTCCTCTCGACCACCGCGGCCGGCGTGCAGTTTTTTTCTTTTTCTTTCAAAGGCTCCGTCTTTTTTTCATACACGTATTTTCTTTTCTGGAATGGGTGACTTATCCTTTATGCTGTGAACTGCAGTTGTTGTTTCTTATGAGGATAATTACAAATATTTCAACATCTCGGCTGTTTCAGACCACTAAATTACGTCTACAATTTTAGTTTCAGAGGTTGGCCTACCTGCCGTATAATGTGCATTCCGGACCTCGCTGCAACTCGGTATATTTCGAGACATCTACGGAGCCGCCGAGCTACTGATTTAGCCTCAGAAGTATCACTGATGAATCGCAACATTCAGGAGCGGTTCTTCCGCCAAGGTCGTGGGGTCCGACTTGGCACGTTCACATCGCTTCACTGTACGCTTTCTTTCGTTTAGACTGACAGATGCTCACCGACTGCGATCAGTTCAGCACCATTTCTTGCGCTTGCTGGATGTTGAAAAAGACCACCATGTGCGCGAACGGTTCAGTTTTCACTAGAATAGAATCGATACGTGACCTACACTATCTCTCGATATCGTAATGAAATGTCAGTGTGCAGCCAATTCCCGTTTCGTGGAGTACGTTCCTATATACAGCAACATTTACTTGTGGTACTTTCCAGCCTCATAACTCCTCAGCAATGAGGTCTTCAGTATTGCGACATCCAATTTCTTCCTTTGGCAAATTCATTTGACTTTTTCGCAAGCATTATACACCACTGATAATTTTTTCTTTAGAAAGTGCAATAGAAATCCGCACGCTTTCCCTCCTGATCAGTGTACCGTTAAGTCTGCATAATTCTGTCTGTCTGGCAAGAAGCCTGTATTAATGTCTTCTGCAACGTGTTCAAGGTAATCAACAGCCATCAGAAAAAGTTCACGGTATGTTATCACCAAGTAAAGTTGAAAAATATTACAAAAAAGACCTTTCTGGCATTGAAAGTAATTACTGTCAACTACAATACACTTCTGACAGGTTCTATGGTTATTGGAAACGCTTCTGGTACGAACCTTCGAAGAATTGTGGTCACGCGTGCTAAACTTTCTCGCTAAACGTAAGGTGACTGCTGTTAAACACTCCAACTTCTTATTGTTTCCCCGCCTTAAATCAACCCTGAAAGCCTTACGCTTCGCTGACTTTGCGCGTGACCACGGTGTTTCGAGCGATACTACAGAAAGTGGTTTTTTGACAGTTTCCAACAGCTTTACAATGGATGTGAGAAGTGTATTCTACCTGACGGAGATTACTTTGAAGACCAGCACTTCACGCTTCGTTTACACGCGCAGCAGCCTTGAGAATGCTTGTGCAGTGTAGTACAGTATTAGACGCAGGCTACCAAACAACACTAGACTTCCCTCTGCCTCCACAATCTCCCAAGTCACTCGCTCTCACTGTCAGATGGCGTCTCCAATATTCCATTGTTGCTGGCAATCTGGCAGCAGTGTGTCCCCACAGAAGTGCTGTATGTGAATGTCACAAACGTCCCTCTTCACATCGGTCAAATACTTCTCATTGAAAAATGGGGAATCCCTGACTGCATCAAGATAGGGGACACGTAGACTCGCATCACCCAAACTGTACGCTGGACGGCGTTTGGAGAGATAAGCGTGTTGTCTCCTTTTTCACTACTTGCATCTAACATTCATTTGATTTGAATGTGTTTCTAAGCCATTTCACTTCACAACCCATTGGACAAAATACATTAATGAGTCAACATCCGGAGTTTAGTTTTCTAGCGTGTTCATAATTTAAATGTTCAAATGTTTGTAAATCTATAGGACTTGACTACTGTGATTATCACTTCCTAGGCCTACAAGCTACTCAAACTACTCTAAGTACTACGCACACAAATAACCATCCCGTGGGAGGACTAGAACCTCCGACGGCGAGCTCCGCAGCAAGGCTACTCCGCTGCGGCGTTGATAATTACCTCTCTGGTTTCACAAGATGACTGCGTAAAATCCAAATGGCGTATAGAAACGAGACGCACATTAGTCGATAGTGGACCTGTGACTTCGAAGATCGATATGGGAACCGTATGAGACTCGGCATACTTTAGTATACCGGCCGCGGTGGCCGAGGGGACTGAGGCGCTTCAGTCACGGTCTGCACGGCCACTACGGTCGGGAGTTCGAATCCCCCCGCGGGCATGGATATTTGTGCCGTCCTAGTTCGTAAGTAGTTCATAAGTAGTTTGTAAGTTTAGGGACTGATGACCCCGTAGTTAAGTCCCATAGACTTTACAAACATTTGAACATTTTACTTTAGTATGTCCAGTACGTTGATATTAACTGGTGCGGCGACAGCCCGCTGGGCAAACCTGTGCGTTGGGATGCCTACTTCCAGGTGTCAACAAATTGGATGCGGAAAATGCAGAGGAAGAATACTGAACATAGCACAATCTACCGATGCAAACTGTATTTTAAACTGCAAACGTTATCAAGCATCGCTTTCCCAGTAATGAGCTGCTGCAAATAAGACATATTTCTCTGAAAACATGGTACACACACACGTTCCAGTGGTAGTGAAAAGAGTTACTTGTGTGTAGAAACTGTACTCTTTGTTTCCACAGGCATCGCCAGACACAAAATAAAATAAAATAAAGTAAAAAATTAAAAAAATAATGGAACGTTGAAAAAAAGGTTATATAACAAGGCTAGTAAAGGCAGTTTGGAAACTGTATCAACCAGTCTATTGACTATAACGATGAACACACTGGTGAATATATGTGGTTACTAGCGGAAATCATCCAGTAGTTGGCACATAGCTTCAAAGAATTGAAAACCAAATGAGTAAAATGGACGCTCAGTTTGCGTTACCATATTATTCATTCATAGTATAGCCTTTTATTAGCTCATAACCAGCTTGATTCTGTGCCGCCTTTGTGAAATCTAAGGATTGACGTTGTCTCGTAAATAATTGTTTAGTAACTGGCACATTACAAACAAAATGATATCGAAAACCATTGCATCGATTCCAAGGTCAGGAATTTAATGATTCAGCCCTATCTTAGACATAAATTCAGGAATAGATTCACGAATCCCAAATACTGGCAATAACAGCAAATTATCATTCTGTCGAAACATTTTCTTGAGACTGTGATAAGCGACAACTGAAGAATCTGTACGAAAATAAGTTTGATCGACACTTACCAGTAACATTGGCCAAGTATAAACGAGCTGGCGAGGTGTTTCTGGGATCTCAGGAGCGCGGCGGGCCAGCCTGCGCTGCCCCCAGAAATATTCAAATGTTTCTAGAGCATGTGGGACTTAACTGCGGGGTCATCAGTCCCTAAACTTACAAACTACTTACGAACTAGCTAATACTAAGGACGGCACAAATATCCATGCCCGAGGGGGAATTGGAACCCCCGACCGTAGTGGCCGTGCAGGCCGTGACTGGAGCGCCTCCGTCCCCTCGGCCACCGCGTAAATCACGAAGAATTTTGGAGAGAAAAAAAAATGTAAATTAGCCTAAAGTGCTTAATCAAATACGCCACGTACATTTATCTGAGTGCAAATATCTAGATGTAGAAGTAGCGTCGACCTCATTCCATGTCCCACGGTTCCAAAGGTGTTATGCCGTAAAAATTACGTAATCATTTTCAGTACTTGTAAGAGAAATACACGATTTACAGAACGTTTCAAGCGCCTGACAGGACGTGTAATATTAAAATTTGGGCACGATCGATTGGCCCATGACCGCGCGATCTGAGACGCTATGTCACGGATTGCGCGACAGCTCCAGATGGAGGTTCGAGTCTCCCTCGGGCGTGTGTGTATCATTTGTCCTTGGCATAAATTTAAGTATATACATGTGGCGTCTGTTCCGAAAGAATAGACGTCACTTCTGATCCTGCAGTTGTTATTATTTAATATTCATAGAATATATGACATCAACTGCGATTGGGCAAAGCTGAAAATGTGTACCCAGCCGGGATTCGAACCCGGGTCTCCTGCTTTCTAGGCAGTTGCGCTGACCCCTACACCACTGGGGACACAGTGATCACCGCAGCCGGCCGCGGAGACTAAGGCGCTCCAGTCACGGTCTGCATGGCCACTACCGTCGGGGGTTCGAATCCCCACTCGGGCATGGATATTTGTGCCGTCCTAGTTCGTAAGTAGTTCATAAGTAGCTTCGCCCTGCCCACAGTACTCAAACTCGTAGTTATTAAACTAATTCCCGTAAGAGTAAGGGCTTCAAACTTGCCCACCCCTTCCCAACTAACGATAGGATCATTGCCCGTCACCGACATATTATATATATACATGTGGCGTCTGTTCCTAAAGAACAGAGGTCACTTCTGATCCTGCAGTTGTTATTTAACGGGAGGCGTGCTTAGGTACTCCTTGCAGGTGCGGTGATCACTGTGTCCCCAGTGGTGTAGGGGTCAGCGGAACTGCCTAGAAAGCAGGAGACCCGGGTTCGAATCCCCGCTGGGTACACATTTTCAGCTTTGCGCAATCGCAGTTGATGTCCTATATTCTATGAGTATTATATAAATTTAAGTAGTGTGAAGTTGAGATACCCACGACCTCCGCAGTTTGGTCCGTTTTCAGGCACAGATCACACTGAAATTGAGGCGAAGCGAACGCCTACGGTGAGGCTGACGCACGAGAAGGATGCGCCGGGAAGCGCCTAACGGTACTCGGCGAGCGCCTGGAGACGGACAGCAGGCAGCAGGTGGTGGAGCGGCCGCTAGCGGCCAGCGCTCGAGTCACGGAACGCCGCGGCTTGAGGCTCTCTCTGTCCCCGCCCACGCCTGCCGCCGTGCTGTGTGCGATTCCTCACAGTTCCCGACATTCGGCGAGGACACTCACCACGGCTGGGGGAGTTTGTGACACTTGCGTGGAGTGACGCTTGCGAGGAAAGGGAATGTGTAGACACTTGCGGGGACACCCGGACGCTGCAGGTGGTGGACAGGGTGTTCCAGAAGTAGGGATACACCACCCCTACTCCACGCCCTCCAGCCGCTACCTGTGCCATATTCAGAGGATTTTAACATTGTATCAAAAAAAAATTAATGTTACTACAAGAGATACAGCCATTCAAATTTACGGGCACAATAACGTTTTCCCTTCCTGAGTAAATGAGCTGCTTCTTGTAGTTTCAACACCACAGTAGCCTTTTTCTTGAATGTTGTGAATATAAATCTTCACACATACTTCTTGAGGAGGAGAGTGATACGTATATCTGATTGTAAACCATTGCCTATTACCTTAGACTTTTGTGACTGTACTGAACTGTTATACAGTTAACAGGCTATGTAATTTATAACCAACTATTGGCTGGCAATTTCGCTTCATTTTTCCTGGAAGTCTTGCAACTTGTTTCTCGCTGTTGGTTTATGCCAAGTTCGGAATAAAAATGGTTCTATATAACGGTGATAGTCGCGTTCTGAACGTCATCCACGACGCACAGGATACAGTGCCCACGGGTGTGGTTACTGTAGGGAGATGCTTATTCACTGTTGGTCGAGCTGATCTCTACGAGATTACGAGAGTAACTCGTGCGTCCGATCCTTGATTGTCGTAGAGCAGTCGTGTTCTCTCGATAATCCATTTCTGTCCGGGGCAAGTCCCGGGGCCGGATCTCAAACAGCCCGCTCCACTCCTCGGAGTGGAGAATGAAAAGAGATGAGGGTTTTTTTTTTTTACGGTGATAGTAGATAGAATGTATCTCTGGTATTTTACGGTGTGAGACATTCCCATACACATTCCGTACTTCATACGTGTCTTGGATGTATTTGTAATTCGAATACAGCCAAATCGTTCTGGGGCCTACGAATGAATGTTTCAAGTATGTAAAATACTCATTGACTTGTTATTAACGTTTTTTAACTGAAGGTTTAAGGTTGCGTCTCCTATTAAAAAGCATAGTAGCTATTTTGAAAGAGATGGAGTTTGCGTGATAGTGGGGTTAACTACATAGCGGTCAATTACATCAACGTATCTGTGCAGTATGCCTAATATATTTATTGCTTGCGCAGGTGTCTTGATATGCTTAGTGTTCTGAATAATATGCTTTTAGGAGGTATGACTGTGGAAAGCCACCGTCTTGTTGTAGCGGAGACTGTCTTAATAACTCTCCAAACATTATCACTATTAAAATACTTTTGTTTTCAGGAAGAACACTCAACGAATTAATATGTAGTTAGAACAAGTTACTATATTGCTCTTCAAAGGGTTGTGCAATTTCACTGATTTTCGTGTTATGTTGACAGTGTGGAAACTTGACAACAGCAGTGCTAGACTTCTTGGAGTGCCCGTACCCAGAAAAAGCTATCACCCGCCCCTAGGGTCCCGGGTTCCCCGCAAGTGTCACTCCCCGCAAGTATGCCAACCCCGGCTGGGAAGCGGGCTAGCCCGGATGTGGGGTTTAGACGGCTTTCCTCAGTCGGGAAGTTACCAGAGCAAGACATTCCGACAGTTCTACATGAAATTTACTGAAGTCATTCACATGATGTGTTTGTCTTCAGGTTAGTTGAACTTAGTTTAAGTACTTCATTTAAAACATCCGGGCTCACAAACCGTGGTCGATTTTTAAAACTTTCCCTCAACGTTTCATCTTCGGCTGCGGAAGACATCTTCAGAGGTAGAGTGGCGAACTGCGATGAGAACTTGAGGGAGCGCCATATATATATATATATATATATATATATATATATATATATATATATATATATATAGGCAATGCAGAGGGCACCACAAGACATCACGTGACGTCGGCTACGACACTACCTCTGGTATTGCCAACATTCTTAGCCGAGAAGAATCGATTGTCGTTCCGCTGGTGTAAATCAGAAGTCCAAATTCTGTCTTAATTTAACAGCTTCCTCTTCCCTGTTAAAATTATTGCGATGTTTATAGATCTCGATTGCTTTTCTATATGTGCGCGCATGATAGTGCGAAGTTTTTGAGATGACACTAGTCTCATTAAATTTAATTTCATGGTTGCCTTCTTGGTATACGTGTTCAGCTACGGCCGATTTCTCTGTGTGCCCCAACGGCTATTCCTTTTATGTTCGACCAGACGAGTATTGACGCTTCTTTTTGTAGTTCCAATGTAGACTGAACCACAGCTGCAGGGAATTTTTTATACACCTGGTGTATTCAACGGATGTCGTACATCTTTAGCCGGCCGCGGTGGCCGAGGGGACTGAGGCGCTCCAGTCGCGGTCTGCACGGCCACTACGGTCGGGTGTTCGAATCCCCCCTCGGGCATGGATATTTGTGTCGTACTTAGTATTAGGTAGTTCATAAGTAGTTTGTAAGTTTAGGGACTGATGACCCCGTAGTTAAGTCCCATAAGCTCAACACACATTTGAACATTTTCCGTACATCTTTAGCAGATCTTAAATATTCTTTTATCTTCCTTGTGGGTCTGAAAATGGATTCTACCCCATACTTGTGCAGCACTTTTCCAATACGGTCTGTAACCTTATTTATGAACGGAAGAAAAAATTTCTCCTTGGTCGGTTGTTGTTTCTTGTTGGCATTTCCTTTCTCCCTGGGAAGAAGGGCTCTGTCTATTTCTTTGGTAGAATAGCCGTTCTTCTGGAAGATGGATCGTAAATACTCCATCTCATCTTTTAAATAAGTATGTTTACAAATTTTATGCGTCCTGCCAACCAATGTTTTAACCACACCTCTTTTTTGTCTGGGATGGTGGTTAGAGTCTTTATGCAGGTAACGATCGGTATGAGTAGCCTTCCTGTAGACCTTGTGGCCCAACGTCCCGTCCACGTGCTTGATTACAGACACATCGAGAAAATTCAGCTGCCCGTTGCTCTCTGCTTCCATCGTAAATTGTATTCTGGGGTTGATACCATTGAGATGCGTTAAGATGTCTTCCGCAGACGAAGATGAAACGTTGGGGGAAAGTTTTAAAAATCGACCACGGCTTATGAGTCCGGAAGTTTTAAATGAAGTTGATGCCGGCCGTGAAAGCTTACATTGTATGATTAGTTTAAGTAGTTTGTAAGTCTAGGGACTACCGCCCAAAGTACTTTGGTCCCCTCGAATTACAAAGATTTGAACATATTTTTTTAAAGTACTGGCCCCTGTAGAAAGGCAGGGTGGAAAGTAATGTTACTGAGACGGCTTCAGTACACCACCTCCGCTGCTGCCGTGTGTTCCCCTCTGCCAGTGGAACGCTCACCACAACCGACTGCGTGGCTCCACCTCATTACCATCTCTTTGCCACAATCAAAGAACCACTTCCAGGGGTGCGGTACCACACAACAAATGACAGCTTCCATAGACCGGAAATAGACCTGTAGGTGCTATACGAAGCCTTCCGAAAATTTGGCAAAAAGTAATAAAATAAGACGGGGCGGGAGGAGTGATTGTAAAGGAGGAGTGCGACAACTGCAACGACGTCTGTCAACATACTCTTTTCTGATAAAAGTAGATCTCATTACCTTTTTATTCTGGCCTTGTACATCGCTTGTCATCCATCTCTTACGAACCAATTTAACAGTGACAACTCTGTGGAGAAATGGGGAAAAAGCAAACAAGAATACTGATGACTTCTGCTTTTTGTCAATTTGCTCTTTGTGAAACACGTGTGAACCTTTGATAGGTCTCACAGATAATGCTGTAATAGGAAAGTTCTCGTACCATATGCTCTTACTAAAATAGCGTTTCAGCTTTCGTACTAAGTATGATTCAGGTATTAGCTTCTTCTCACCGTTGTTGTTGTTGTCTTAAGTGTGGAGGCTGGATTGATGCAGTTCTCTATCCTGCGCAAGCCTTTTCATCTCCAAAAGAACGGTAACCCATCTATTTGAATCTGCTTCCGTGTTTGTCTCTTTACCTAACAAAAGAACGGCAATCCACATCCATTTGAATCTGCTTGATGTATTCGGCTCCCTCTGGGATTTTTTCAAAAATCAAATGTTCAAATGTTTGTATAGTCTATGGGACTTAACTACGGGGTCATCAGTCCCTAAACTTACAAACTAGTTATGAACTACGTACGAACTAGGACGGCACAAATATCCATGCCCGAGGGGGGATTCGAACCCCCGACCGTAGTGGCCGTGCAGACCGTGACTGGAGCGCCTCAGTCTCCTCGGCCACCGCTGCCTCGGGATTTTTCCCCCACACACTTGCCTCCAATGCTAAATTCACGTTTCCTTGATGTATAAGAATGTGTCCTACCACTCGATCCCTTCTTTTAGCCAAAGTATGCCAGTGAATAGTTTTCTCCCCAATTCTGTTCAGTACCTCCTCATCACTTACGCGAGCTATCCACCGGATCTTTAGGATTCTTCTGTAGCACCATATTTCAAAAGCCTCTACCCTGTTCGTGTCTGAACTATTCATCGTCCATGCTTCACTCCCGTACAAGTCAACACTCCACACAAATACCTTAACAAAAGACTTATTTGCGTTTAACATTAGATTTTAACAAATTTCTATTTTTCAGAAACGCTTTTCTTGCCATTGCCATTCTGCATTGTATATCCTCTCACTGCGTCCATCGTATTATATTTTACTGCACAAGTAGCAAAACTCATCCACCACATTTATTATTTCGTTACCCAATCAAATTCCTTCAGCACCGCATGATTTTCTTTGACTGCATTCCACTACCCTTACTGTACTCATATTAATGTTCATCTTGTATGCTCCTTTCAACACACTTGTCCATTCCGTTCAGTTGCTCTTGCAAGTCCTCTGCTGTCTCTCACAGAATTACAATGTCATCGGCAAAACGCAATGTTTTTAATTCTTCACCCTGAACTTTAATTCCTTCTCCAAATTTCTCCTTGTTTTCCTTTATACCTTGCTCAATGTACAAAGCGAATAACATTTACTCCCTTCCCATCCGATTTTGCCCTTTCATGCCCTTCGACAACAGCTGTCTGGTTATTGTACAAGTTGTAAATAACCTTCCGTTCCCTACATTTTACCCCTGCTGACTTCAAAATTTGAAAGAGTGTATTTCAGTCAACATTGTCAAAAGATTTTTTCAAATCTACAAAAGCTAGAAATGTAGGTTTGCGTTTCTTTAGTCTTTCTTATAAGCCGTAAAGTATTTCCTACCTTGTCCCTACATTTCTTCTGAACCCAAACTGATTCCCCGCAGTCAGCTTCTACCAGCTTTTCCATCCTTCTGTAAATAATTCGTGTTAGAATTTTGCAACTATGACGTATTAAACTGACTGTTTTGTAATTTTGACATCTTTCTGTGTCTGCTCGCTTTGTAAAGGGGATTATTAGATTTTTCTTAAAGTCTGGTCATGTTTCGCCTGTGTCATATATCTTACGCATCAAGTGAAATAGTTTTGTCATGGCTGACTCTCCCAGAGACTTTCGAAGCTCTGAGGAAATGTCGTCTACTGCAGGGGTCTTGTTACGAGTTAGGTCATTTAGTGCTCCATCAAATTCGTCTTTTAGTATAGTGCCTCCCACTTTATCTTCACATACTTCCTTTTCCCTTCTACAATATAGTCTGCAAGTTCATTTCCGTTGTAGAGCTGGCCTATATACGCCTTCCACTTTTTAGCTTTTTCTTATTTGATTTTCATTCAGCTGTTATTCTTATCTCCAAATATGTCTCTTATTGTCGTGTAGGCAGTATCTATTTTCCCATAGTTATTGTAGGTGTAATAAACCGTGGTATCTTGCTTAGTTTAAGAAAAGGCGAAAAGATTAGAACTGTAGGCATTGAAGTGTGGTGGACAAATACAAATGTTCAAATGTTTGTAATCGTATGGGACCAAAGTGCGTTGGTCATCAGTCCCTAGTCTTACAAATTCCTTAAACTAAGTTAAACTAACCTAAGGAGAACACACGCATATATGCCTGATGGAGGATTCGAACCTCCGACGCGGGTTGCCGCGCGATCCATAACTTGGCGCTCCAGACCGCTCGGCTACACCCGCACGGCTCGGACAGATACGAATAAAGAGTTATATTGAACAAAAGACTCAGTTAAAGCTACAGTAACCTCACTTTCTGATTGTAAAGGGACGCCAAATCGTCCTGCTTAAAGTTTGCATGTTATTGGTTCGATAGTGACTTATCGGCAACAGGTGAAGAAAACGGATAGACAAGACTAGAAAATCACGGCGTTTGCGTAATTAGACGTAATGCAACTTACTATAGGGGGAAAGGCATACGTGTGATTTTATTGGTGATTATGAACAAAAAAACTCTGATGAACAGGTATCAGTGATAAGAAGATGCACAGAAAGATAAGAAAACAAGGGGGGGTCGGGATGCACAGTTGGAGTGGGACCTGTAGAGGAGAGGTTGTGGTGGAAGGGGGAGGGGGGGGGAGTGGACTGCTTCAAGAAGACGGTTGTTTCTCTCCTCTGCACATCGCACAGCGCAGAGTCGTTTGATCGCCATATTTACTCCACTGGATTTAGAAGAAATAATTTATTTTTGGTGGAAACATTGTTTTTATTCTTTCGTTTCATTCGACATAGCCATAGTAACCTAAAACAAAATATTAATTGTGTCTGACTCTCAAACCCTAGAACAGCGGAGATGGAACAAAAACACCAACACCTATATTCTGGAAGTGATTTCGGCATATATTCGCTGTACAAATACGGGACGGACAGTTAATTTACTGTGGGTGCCTTCTCACACTGGTATCTGCTATAATGAGGAAGTTGATGCATTTGCTAAACAAACGGCATCCTTAGGCACTGTCTTGGACCTACAACTACCATACACGGACTTCTTAGCTGCGGTCAAGGAATACGCCAAACAACAGTGGCAACAGATGTGGAACGTTTCCCAAGAAACGAAAGACGCTTCCTACGCTGTGCTGCAACCTCGGATTTCTTCGCAGCCGTGGTTTATGAGGACTCATCTGGACCGATCCGCGACTGCTACCATTATTCGTCTTCGCTTCAATCACGCCTCTTATCCAAAACATCTTCATCGGATCAACGTCTACGATTCGGCGGCATGTGTGTGTGATCCTGAAACGGAAGCTGATGTCAACTACATCCTGTTCAGGTGCCCCAAATTTGACCGAGAACGTTTGAACTTCTTGCAGACATTGGTGAAGATGGGATATCCCCTTCCCCAGTCAGCTTCTTCCCTTTGGTTTACAAAAGACATTCGTGTATATAAAATCATAGTTAAGTTTATTAAGATCACTGTACACAATCTATAAGCATAAAGTGTGTTGGTAATATAAGGTTTTGCTTGTGAATATGTTAAAATGTTCCAACAGTATTTAAATTGTAATGTAATGCAGTTTTCGCTTTGCTTCTACTTTCCATTTTGACAAAATGTTTTGTGTCCCAGCCTCGTCGCCGCTTTTGTGTCTCGTTTCCGTCGTAGGTGTCGGTGGCCGAGTAGGAAGACCGACACAGGAATAAAGGAAGCACGCTTGTGCAGGTACGGAGGTGAGCAGCCAGTGGGACAGCAGAAACTAGAAACACTAGAGTAAATTAGAACGAGATATATATTGCACAGAATTTATACAATACTTAACTTTTACATAGCTCAGTACTGCAGAAAGCTGATACATAGTTGAGCTAGAGGCCTGCCTAGTGCCTGTCCGATAGCCAAGTCTTCACTGGTGCCTATCTGATTCCGAAGTGTTAGCTGGTTCCTATCTCAGTCCCAAGTGAACGATGTCGTTCAGTGGTGGCCACGAGCGGAGTTGCAGCAGAGGGCGTTCGTGGCTGTCGTCGTAAGAACGCCGCGCCGTGCGTGCTTGGCGGCGCGCGGCGAAAGTAGGTGGCGCGCACTTTATACTTGTGCGACGCCACAAAATGTACTTCTGTTTTGCCTGTTCATTTAAATATATGTACATTTCCACCGTGTGTTGTAGATGGCCATATTGAGTTAACACTCAGAGGACCTAAAAAAAAGAACACGATGTGTTTCCTTGATGGATCAATGCTCGCAATAATAGTTTTACTTGCTGTTCAATTAATTTCGTGTCGGTCAAAGCGAAGCGTGTGCCTGGCAGGTGGTAGTAGTATGTGGCGCTCCAGCCGCAGTGTTGTCGGCGCGGCCTCGCCTCTCCGCCTTATAATGCGCGTCGTGTGTATGCCGGCGGTCGCGGCCGGCCGCTCTTCCCGGAACTCCTGCCCACTCTCTTCCCGGAGCCGCGGCGCTAGGCGCAGCACAGCACGGCAGCGACGAGCGACGACAGGGAAGCGCACCATCTGCTTTCAGTATGAGGTTGTGTCCTATCAGAGTATTGTTGTTGTTGTGGTCTTCAGTCCGGAGACTGGTTTGATGCAGCTCTCCACAATACCCTATCCTGAGCAAGCCTCTTCATCTCCACATAAGAACGGCAACCTACATCTGTCGGAAACTGCATACTGTATCCATCTCTTGGTCTGCCTCTGCGGTTTTTACCCCACACACTTCCCTCCAACGCTAAATTCACAATTCCTTGATGTCTAAGAATGTGCCCTACCAATCTATCCCTTCTTTTAGGCAAGGTATGCCAGAAATTTCTTTTCTCCCCAATTCTGTTCAGTACCTCCTCATTAGTTACGCGATCCACCCACCTAAACTTCAGCATTCTTCTGTAGCACCACATTTCAAAAGCCTCAATCCTCTTCCTGTCCGCACTGCTTATCGTCCATGTCTCACTCCCATACAAGACAACACTCCATACAAATGCCTTCAGAAAGGATTTCCTTAGGCTTAAATCAATATTCGATGTTAACAAATTTCTCTTTTTCAAGAACGCTTTTCTACTCATTGCCATTCTGCATTTTATGTCCTCTGTACTGCGACCATCATTTGTTATTTTACTGCCCAAGTAACAAAACTCATCTACCTCCTTTATTGCTTCGTTTCCCAATCTAACTCCTTCAGCATCACCTGATTTCCTTACACTGCACTCCATTACCCTAGTTTTGCTCTTGTTAATGCTCATCTTATATGCACCTTTCAGCACACTGTCCATTCCGTTCAATTGATCTTCCAGGTCCTTTGCTGTATCAGACAGAATTACTATGTCGTCGGCAAAACGCAATGTTTTTAATTCTTCGCCCTGAACTTTAATTCCTTCTCCCAATTTCTCCTTGGTTTCCTTTATAGCTCGCTCAATGTACAAAGTGAACAACAATGGAGAAAGACTACAACCCTGTCTTACTCCCTTTCCAACCACTGCATCCCTTTCATGCCCTTCAACTCTGACAACCACTGTCTGGTTTTTGTACAAGTTGTAAATAACCTTACGCTCCCTATATTTTACTCCTGCTTGCTTCAGAACTTGAAAGAGTTTATTCCAATCAACATTGTCAAAAGCCTTCTCAAAATCTACAAAAGCTAGAAATGTAGGTTTGCCTTTTCTTAATCTATCTTCTAGGATAAGTCGTAAAGTGAGTATTGCCTCCCGTGTTCCTACATTTCTCCTGAACCCAAACTGATCTTCCCCGAGGTCGGCTTCTACCAGCTTTTCCATCCTTCTGTATATAATTCGTGTTAATATTTTGCAACCATGACTTATTAAACTGATGGTTCTGTAGTTTTCACACCTGTCTGCACCTGCTTTCTTTGGAATGGGGATTATAACATTTTTCTTAAGGTCTGAGGGTACTTCACCTGTCTCATACATCTTACACACCAAGTGAAACAATTTTGTCTTGGCTGGTTCTCCCAGCGACTTCAGTAGCTGTGAGTGAATGTCATCTACACCAGGGCCCTTGTTTCGGCTAAGGTCTTTCAGTGCTCTGTCAAATTCATCTCTCAGTATAGTATCTTCTATTTCATCCTCATCTACTTCTTCTCTCTATCCTACAATATTTCCTCTATATACTCTTTCCACCATTCAGCTTTCCCTTCATTGCTGAGAACTGGTTTTCCATCAGAGTCCTTGATATTCATAGAGCTGTTTTTCTTATCTCCAAATGTTTCTTTTATTTTCCTGTAGGCTGTATCTATTTTTCCCGTATTTATACATTCTTCTACATCCTTGCATTTGCCTTCTAGCCACTCCTGCTTAGCCATTTTGCACTTCCTGTCGATCTCATTTCTTAGTCGCCTGTACTCCATTTTGCCTGTTTCATTGACTACATTTTTATATTTTCTCCTTTCATCGATTAAATTTAGTATCTCCTGTGATATCCAAGGAGTTTTTGTAGGTCTTACCTTCCTACCTATTGTGTCCTCTGCTGCCTTCACTATTTCATCTCTCAATGCTACCCATTCCTCTTCTACTGTTTTATTTTCCCCCGTTTCTGTCAATTGTTGCCTAAAGCTCCCTCTGAAATTCTTAAGACCTTCAGGTTCCTTTAATTTATCCAGGTTCCATCTCCTTATTTTCCTACCTTTTTGTAGTTTCTTCAGTTTCAGCCTACAGTTCATAACCAACAAGTTATGGTCAGAGTCTATATCTGCCCCTAGTAATCGACCCAGAAACCAGTCACATCACTGTCTGTACAGCTGTAACTGCTTTCTGAATCGCTAAGTCCTTTCATTATGTGTCCAGCATTGGAAGACGAAACTTTAAGCGGCGATCTCGGCATCAGAGGAAACAAGTATCCGTATTCTCGGTATTTATTTACCTGTCAGTCGCACATATTTACTTTGTTGCGGCAGGTCACTGACCATCAGTTGCGTCCTGTGTGTTCACCGGTTGAGTGAACTCCCGGAAAAAGGCTCGTCGTGGAAAAAAAGTAAACAACTTAACCCTTTCGTGGTTTTTACTCATTTTTTAGAATACCTTAAGTTTTCTCAGCTGTTACAGAGTCTGATTTGGGTCAGAATTACAAATATGACAGTCAAAAACTTTTAGCACATTCCATTTTTCCTAAAAAAAGGTGGGACACATACGTCCCACTGATCATTTCTGGCACCGATTTACCTAAGACTTTTTAAAATTATTTCCTAAGTTTTCCTAACTGTAATAGGGTCTAAACAAGTACATGATTCAAAAGTTTGTAACGCACACCATATTAGGAAAAAAAAGACGAGATAGAGAGCTGTCTCGCAGCTTCTATAATAGAAAATTTTATTAGCGCAAAAATTTACAGAAAAACGGTTTTTCTTTGAAATATGAATACTATAATAACGCAACATAAAGGCACTATAGGGCTACACAATGGTCACTGGGACACATGCGTCCCACTAATTGTAAATTCACTGAAAAAAACTTTTGAATTATAATGAGGTTTAGAAAGCGTAATTGTTGTTCGAAAACTCCTAAGAAACATAAAATAGCAAATATACTTACTTCGGACATTTTCGGTAGCGAGAAAACGACGAAAACCTAATAAATAATGGTTACGGCGCGAAAATTCACGAGGCAGCCCATATAAACAGTCACAGCCTTCTACACTGTAAGAATTTCAGTGCCTCGATTTTTTTCCACGTTCTGAAGGGCCACCAACAGATGTCAGCACTATGCAGAATTACGCAACTCGCCACCTTGTGGTACAAATGAGATCCGAAGTTAGTGGGACGTATATGTCCCAACAACCACGAAAGGGTTAAATAAAAAGTGTTTTTAAACTATCATGAATTTTTCGTTCTTCTATCAGATCATTTTATTTGCACATAAAAAGCATTTTTATCGCATGAGAAACGTTTTACGTCGCGAAGACAGAGAGTCGTAGCACGGTCGCCGAATATAGGCAACAGTGGCCGTAGCGTTGCAATGCGCATGTCTGCTGAAGTTCAAATTCTCTCCTGAAATCCTGGAGGCAGCATGTGAGCGCTGCCGCGGTGCGGAGGGGACACGCCGCTTTTAACATTGGCGTTGGAGCTGGTAGACACGCCAGCTCCTGGCTACCTGACGTGGCCTGAAGGTAGCTTGTCTTTTCATCGTAACAGGTTCATTGAAGCTTGGTAGGCCGACGCCTCAGCTCAAAGCAAGCACAAAGAAGCTGTGTAAAGATATTCTGCAGATCTTTTAACGAAAATATATATCGGGGGAGGGGAGGTAGGCAAACCGGGGCGCTTTCTTCCCCCGGCGCCATTCGCAGAAGAGGTGCGCAAAATTGCCTTGCAATAGATACGTACGACTCCTGATGTTATCTGGTAGATTTTTGATAACAGTCATTGAGCACAACGAATGGAATCAAACTTGATTTTTTTTCCATTGGCATTGCTTTGTTTAGAAGCATATTATTCATAGCATTTTGCTACTACATCTAGTGTAGATGGAAAACTATTTACCGCATGGGTACTTTATGAGAATGATGATCAGACTGCGCGCACTTGGATTTACTCGTAAAGTTGTTTTATCGGAACAACGGCAGTAGAGGTACCGATCTCCTTGAGCACTGAGACATTGAAGGAAAGAAGAGGTACCCCCCTCTCTCTTTCTCTCTCTCTCTCTCTCTCTCTCTCTCTCTCCGCACAGACGAGTCGGGAATTGCTCCCTGGCTCGCTGGAGTGGTTGAAAAAGTCACTGTTCTCGTAATACCATTTGCCAATGGTCGTGATAATCAGCAACGTTCGTTACTCGGAAATTAAAATGTTTATTTCTGACATAATTTCAGACTTTGGGGACGATCTCTCTCTCTCTCATTTTTTTTAAGTGGAAAAGTATAGGCTGTCCAAGAACGCTTTGAAATATCTTTATTTACGTATTTCTGCAAAACTTCTATAATGTCGGCAGTTTCTTTCAGTGGGTTTTGTTATTTCCCTTCCGGATGTCCCTGCAATGTATTCGATTGTCCTACGATTCCTCGTTTTTCATCTAGGCCTTCTTGACAAGCGCAAGATTAACTATAATCATCGTGTATACAGATCGCCCGTGGCGGAAACCGCTTAATCGTTTGACACGGAGAAGCCGACCATCGCACAGCGAGCAACGCCCGAGGGCCGTCTGGCTCTGGACCAAGTAGTAAGTGGTTTCCCCGAGCACAAACGAGGCAGAGTGTTTCACCGAACCAGTTAACCCTCAGTTAGCGGAAAGAGTGGTGTAGCTATCATCCAGCTCTTCGCTTACGTGGAAGGCAGGTTTAAGGCTTTATTTTGGCAAGTGTTAAGTTTAAATTGGAAACGTTTTTATGTTTATAAATGTTGCTTACTTGTTACACATCTCGATAACGAATTCGAAATTAATAGCTTTTGAAAAATATGTTTCATATTTCGTCTAAATTAGCCACCTGTGACGAAATGCTTTATGACTTTCAAAAAGCAACTGACCTGCTGAGGAAACTCATCCTTTATGCGTTTTAAGTCGAATCCGTGGGAAACACCGCGCCATTGCTGTGTGGGTCTGTGCACGTCGGTCACAATGGATAATGCGATGCCCAAACAGAAAATAATGTTCGCTGTAAATTTTGCTCCCAGGACGGACCTATGTGGCATTGCCCGAATTTAATCCAATTTGTTATTTCTTTCTTCCGCTCTTCTATTGAGTGTACATATTACACGTATTACCAGATAGGCGAATGTTATTGTTGCTCTTTCTTAGATGTAGATTGGGAGAAAGCTAATTAAGCTGCTGATATACGCTTGCACTGTTAACATTCCATGTGATACACCTTAATTTTACAAGATACGATGGGTAGGTAACGTTTTGTGGATTCTATAGAATTAATATCAAAGTGTACAGATTGTTTAGAAAAAAGCATTATATGATATAAAGTTGTACTCATCAGTCAAACATAAAAGTTCACCCTGACGCCAGTTGTGGGTTTTCGGTTCATGTGGTTTGCGGTAGAGGTCTCCCGTACAGGCCACTCGATAATTACGCAACCTCCGTCACCTTCAGATGGAAATAACAGAGCAAGAAATAGCCGGGTTGCGTTCTGCGTTTTCACGGTTGTAATTCCGTAATGGCTGTGCGGCGTGACGTAGTTTTCGTTGAGAGGACGCCAATTCAACTGCTGAAACGCAATAGCTCTGCTGATGGAAATACAGTATTTAGTTCAATAAGATATTTATTTTATACAGATTAAGTGGTAACCTTGGTGAGGTTCGTGGAATTGTTTGGTAGACTGTATATGTATCTGGACTAAAGTTAGTCTTAGGTGTAAATCGTTTTACACACCAAATTTGTTTGTTTAATTTGTTTTCTAAAAGAAAACAGATTTAAAATGCACGTTCATCTAACTAAATACTAGTGAATTCCATTATATCCTTCAAAGCTATTCCTCCATATACCCGATGCTCTCCGTTAATGTCAATCATAAATCAAATTAGGCTCGAAGCTGTAAAGAAAACTGATCGACTGGGGGTTTTCATTCCAGTTTGAGCTCTCTATATTGGATACGTTGTCCATAACTATTCATAAGGAGTTTAGTATTTTGTCCATGGCAGCAAATGTTAAATTGATTTGTAAAATAGTAGCAACTACTTGCACTTTTTTTTAACCGGTTTCGAGCTTTCATTGTCATTCTTCGGACATACACTGGCAGCCTTTTATGTTCAGTCAGAACATAATCGCGTTCATTGTGCTTCAACCACACAGAGACTGAACATGTAACGGTGCCAATATATGCGTCAAGAAGGGTATCAGCCTGCGGAACTGGTCTGGTACATCCACCAATTTAAGTGCAGATGGTTGCTGCTGCTTTAAAAATTAGTCATTAGGATATCTGCAATGGTGATTCCGAAAACTAGAACTAGTTTTAAGTAATACTCTTACTTAGGCAAACAGCTTGCTGTGGGCCTAATGTTCCTAAAAACCTTAAAAAAGTAGCCCGTAACCATTATCATTTTACGTAAAGTAGCTGACGAACGTAATTGTTTCTTTTCTTTATTGGGTGAAAAAGAATAGGTGGCAAAATGTTCAAATGTTTGAGAAGCTTATGGGACTTAACTGCGGGGTCATCAGTCCCTAAACTTACAAACTGCTTATGGACTACCTTATACTAAAGACAGCACAAAGCCGTGTCCGAAGGGGGGATTCGAAGCCCCGACGGAGAACGGCCCCCGACGGAGAACGGCCTCGCGCACAAAACATAGCGCCTCAGTGCGCTCGGCCGCTGGTCTGCGTACGTAGCCGTGGCCGGTCAGTTAGCTGCCCTGGCCGCGAACGTATTTATCAAATGTTCAAATGTTTGTAAATCTATCGTACCAAACTGCGTGGTCATCAGTTCGTAGCTTACAAACTACTTAAACCTAGGTAAACTAACCTAAGAACGAACACACACACCCATGCTACCCATGGAGGACTCGAACCTCCACGGCGAGCAACCGCGCGTTCCGCAGCGAGACGCTTTAGACCGCTCGGCTACTCCACCGCGGCACGTATTTTTCGGCAGCGTTCTTTGCGGCCGCTCTTCGTTTACTGCCTCTGAGAATGGGTGTATTTGCGCAGTTTTAACTTCGTGTCATCTCTTCCCTTTAACTGGTTACGTGTTCTGGTTGGAGTGTTTATATCATTACGCTGCCTCCACTCGCTACTACTTTCTGGATTTGATTCGTTGTGGTGCTCAACGGCTGCCGTCAGCGACCTGCCTTCAGTCTAATCGTAACATCGTCCGATTTACTTGCTAGTTTACTGTATTATACTGTGTCATGTATATACTGTGGCTTTTAAATTTAGTCGTAATCTTTACTTTTAGTGAGCCTGATTGGTAGTTTAAGGCACGGGCTTTATTTATTTATTTGTTTATTTAGCCTGATCAGATTAGGGCCATCAGGCCCTCTCTTACATCGGACCAGGGTTTTACACATACGGTATTTCTTTACATTTGAGTTACCTATAACATACCAATGATTTTTACAGATAAACAATTAATAACATAATTTATACAAGTTAACTACATGTAAAAGGATGTAAATATAAGGTACTGACTTAATTCTAATAGGATTAATACTAGTAGTACCACTGAGACACCTTCTGCTGCTGTTGGTCTAATAATAGAAGTAACAACATTGATATTAGCAGATACAGGATGTACTTTTGAATATATCGAGACTGGTTAAGGCAAGGCGAATTCTGACAAAAGGAAGTTAAGAAAGCTGTACCTGGCGAGAGCAATGGCAGTAAGAGAATATCTGGGAGGAGGAATGGATGTGACGTACCTGGACCGTAGGGTATTAGACTGGCGTAATTATTGCTTTAGTAGATAATCCATTAACTGTCGTTTGCAGCTGGCAGTGTTATTCAGTTCTCTGATATACTGAGGTAGATTGTTCCAGAGCCTGGTTCCTGCTACTGAAAAGGATTTTGAGAAACTGGCTGAGTGATGGATAGGGACAGAAAGGGTTTAGCTCTGACAGGAACGAGTAGTTCTGTTATGTTGATCAGATAAGAGTGTTAAGGTCGAGGAAAGATATGAGGGACAGTGTACGTTGATAAGAGAGTAGAGGAAACAGAGTGTATGAAAATCTCTGCGCTTGTCAGCACGGAGCCAGGATAGTTGCATATAAGATGGTGAAATGTGATCAAAGAGACGGATGTTACATATATATATATCGAACGCAGGCATTCATGATTAGTTCCAAACGTCTTGAACTTTCCCAAGAAAGATCTTGCAAGATAACATCACTGTAATCAATAATTGGAATTACAAGTGTTTGTATAAGTTTCTTTTTAAGATGGAGAGGAACAAACTTCTTATATCTCTGTAGAGCATGAAGAGATGCTGATGCCTTCCTACACACGGCTGCTGTGTGCTCAGCCCAATTTAGGGCTTCACCCGCTGATTGTCAACTTTTAAATTGGGCTGCACCCAATGTTTATTTGTAATTAATAAATTGATACGGTAGCAATTGTGTTGATTGGGCTGCCCCAGCAGTCGTTCCAGTAGCGTCAGCACAGATGTGAAACGACGGCCAGTGACAGGTGTGTGGCCGGGCGGTAGCGGGATGGCTGTCTGCAGCGGCGCGCCGTTTAATTGCGCGGCGCGGCAGGCTCCACACACACACACACACACACACACACACACACACACGCCTGCCTCTCCTTTTGAGTCGCACCGCCTGCCGCCGCAGCGGCAGGCAATGGCAGCGCTGCAGCCAAATAAAAGTCAATACAGTGATGGTCCGCATCTACATCTGTACTCCGCAATCCACCGCAAGGTGCGTCGCGTAGGGTACTACTAGCAATTTCCTTACCTATGCATGAAAAAGTTTTTGAAAAGTCTTGGTCGCAATTAGTCTTATTTCATATGACGCGTTTAGAGAACATCATCATCAGACTGTGGTACAAAAGAAGAAAATTACAAGTTAGATGTTTATAGCACGTAATTATGATATCTATAAGGAGTATAAACCATATTAATACATGTATACTCACAAAAGATTTTAAAAAACGATGGGAAATATAACCATCTTGAAATAGATGCCTGATTGCAACTTAAAATATCATCATGGACGTCTGGTGACAGTGTTGAACCAGACTCACATGCCCAACTGTGGTGAGAGGGGGGAAAACAGTATAACAGGTAACCTAGGCCCCATTCGCCACGAGATGGCGCAGGGTTGGCATTGAAAGTTACGTGTGTTACAAGTGCCATTGAATCACAACAAATTCTCGTACAAGTGGTGGGTGGATGCGGTGTGGTGGTTTTTTCCTTTTTTTAAGTTAATTATTTACAAAAAATAATAAATGTTACATAAAACATAATATATGTTGTAAGATATAATGAACAATAGGATACATGAGACATGTCTAGTGGACAGCTGTGTTGAGGCATACATTTGAATAAGGTTTTATTTTTTGTAAATAATTAACTTAAAAAAAGGAAAAAAAAAAAAAAAACACCACACCGCATCCACCCACCACTTGTACGAGAATTTGTTGTGATTCAATGGCACTTGTATACTGCCCATTTTGTCATTGGTTTCGATTTTTAAACCTTGATTGTACTCATATTGTCGGATTATGTCAGTTGTCCCGACATCATGGCACATAAGTGTTATATGACATATTGTCCCTTCACATAATTTGTCTACCTGGTACTCGTGAAAGATTTTTCTGCAATGGTAGCTTGTAGCATGTGATGAGCGGCTGTGTCACTCTAACGTCGCAGTGGCCTGGCTTGAGTATTTTTTAACATTTATCATGTGGTTTGTGCTGTATTTAGCAACGCCCAATCCTATCCTTTGGCCCTCCCACGCCTCCCTTGTCGTACGCCCTATCCCAGTAATAATTTTAATGTACTTAAATTGGTGTCTTATATATTTTTTATATGACCTAACACATTTTTGTAGACATGTCTTTCACAGTTTTTATGACTGCTCACAGTATAGTGTGCCCAAGACGTCCAGACGTCCATGATGATATTTTAAGTTGTAATCAGGCATCTATATCAAGATGGTTGTATTTCGCATCGTTTTTTAAAATCTTTTGTGAGTATACATGTATTAATATGGTTTATACTCCTTATAGATATCATAATTACGTGCTATAAACATCTAACTTGTAATTTTCTTCTTTTGTACCACAGTCTGATGATGTTCTCGAAACGCGTCATATGAAATAAAGCTAATTGCGACCAAGACATTTCAAAAAAATTTATCATGCATGCCAACGTATGGTCGCTTGTCCACAAAGTGGAAGGTTTTATGACCCAAGTGATAAATTTCCTTTCCTATATGCCTAATTTCTCTTATCTGCTCTTTGTGATCTACATCTACATAGATACTCTGCAAATCACATTTAAGTGCCCGGCAGAGGGTTCATTAACCACTTTCATAACTTTTCTCTACCGTTCCATTCTCTTATAGCGGGCGGGAAGAAAGAACACCTAAATCGTTCCGTTTTCGATCTGATTTCTCTTATTTTATTGGGATGGTCATGTCTCCCGAAGTAGGTAGGTGCTAGCAAAATATTTTCACATTCAGAACTAAAAGTCGGTGATTGAAATTTCGCAAACAGATCACGCCACAATGAATAACGTCTTCCTTTTAATGATTTTAATGAAGTTTCACGAAATGTAAGTAGGCGGCAACAAGATCGTTTTACACTCAGGTTCAAATACCGGCCCTCTAAATTTCCTCAACAGAATTTCCTCCAGAGATTCCAATTTGAGTTCTCGGAGCATTACTGTAACCCTCGTGCATTGGCCGAACCTACCAGTATCGAACCTAGCTGCTCGCCTCTGAACTGCTCCTATGTCTTCCTTTAAATTGATCTGCTGCGGATTCGAAACACTTGTGCAATATCCGAGACGTAGCCGTGCAAGCGTTTTATACATGGTCTCCTTTATAGAAGTACATTGTCCCAAATTTCTCCCAATAAACCGAAGCCAGCTGTCCGCCTTACAACTGCTCTTACATGTTCGTTCCATTTCATATCGCTCTGCAATGTTGCGCCTAGATATTTGAACGACGCGACCTTATCAAGAAGCTCAGTACTAATGCTGTATTCGAACATTATTCGATTGTTTTTCCTACTCATATGCATCACCTTACATTTTTCTACATTTAGAGCTAGCTGCCATTCTTCACACCAACTAGATATTCAGTCTGTCATCCTGTATGCTATTACAGTCAGTTAATGACGACACCTGCCCATACACCACAGCATCATCCGCAAACAGATACAAAATAATAGCGGTCCTACCACACTCCCTCTGACGATACACTCGTCTCTGATGAACACTCGCCATCGAGAACAACGTACTGCGTTTTACTACTTAGGACGTCTTTCAGCCAGTCACAAATCTGTGAACCTATTCCATACGCTCGTATCCTCGTTAGCAATATGCAGTGTGGCACCGCGTCAGACGCCTTTTTGAAATCGACAAGAACACAATCTCCCAATGTGAGAAAAGGGCAAATTGAGTTTCACAATAACGATGTTTGCTAAACACGTACTGATTCATAAAAAGAAGCATTTCCGTCTCAAGAAAATGTACTATATTCGAGCTGAGAATATGCTCCAGAATTCTACGGGAAACTGATGTCAACGATATCGGTCTGTAATTATCTTAACCAAAATATCCACGGGTGTACTGCCGGTCTATAGTGTCCAACAGCCACAATATTTCGGCGATCATACATGTCGCCATCATCAGGTGAACTGACGGACTGAGCTCCTGGAAACGCGCTGGCAGGGAGATCCGCACGCTACGGCGACTCGAAGGGAACTGGGTTCTAGCCCGGCGGCGGGCGATTAAAATACCCTCGGCCCGCGGAGGGACCCTCCGTGGTCCGCGCCCCGCGCCGCGGCCGCCTCTCTAACGACGCAGTCGCAATATATATTGGACAGACGATGCGTACCGTCGAGGATCGATGCGTTGAACACAAGAGGCACAAACTATTGATATATCCGAGCAAGACAATATAAGTAGTAGATGGCTTTCGTCATTTGGGTAGCAAAATAATTTATGACGTCTTAAGTACAAAATATATAAAATACACAATGGCTATGGGAAGAAAAGCATTTCTGAAGGGACAGATTTCTTTACATGGAATGCCTTTTTCAGTGCTAGAAAGGCTTTGCACCACTTTTGGTTAGTAACACTACACGTTGGCCGGTTTCGATGGCATTTTTATAGCTCGAAATTTAATTACAAATAACCCCATTAGTCTCTTGTTTGAGAGAGGAGAAAACTCCCTTCAAATATGAGGTTTTTTTTCCGTATCTCGCACCGTTCAAAGGTACTTGCAAAAATAACGTGGATTTGGCACTGTATGTGCGTCTGTCTGTGACGTGTTGCCTCTGCTTAGGTGGCGCTATTCAGCCGATCGGCACCCAGTTTTCAGACACATTCGTCGATAGTCAGCGATAAGAACTTACCTTTGCAGCCAAAGCGGACGCCGCTACAGGGTGCCACTGTAAAAGTTGTTCGGAATGTAATATCGAGAAAGTTTTGTTTGAAAAGTATTCCTGTCTCACTGCCCATCTCCCTCTCTCCGCACTCTTTAACTTTCCATCGCCACAGCTATTAAGTTTGAAGAAATTAGAAATTTCCCGAGCGCCATGGCTCAGCGCGCCCGGTCAGGGGGCTAAACGTCCTCTGTAATAAAAAGGCTGAGCCAAATACTAAACGATCACCAAGAACGAACATGACCTAACGACCGCGAACCATCGATCTACCTGAAGAAAAGCGCTCTGCGGCCTGCCAGTCACGGTCTGCACGGCCGCTGTGGTCCGTGGTTCGAATCCCCCTCTCGGGCATGGATGTTTGTGCCGTCTTTAGTATAAACTAGTTCATAAGTAGTTTGTAAGTTTCGGGACTGATTGACTGTTGACCCAGTAGTTAAGACCCATAAGCTCTACTAACATTGAACATTTGAAATCGCCGTGCCCTTTTGAAAGGAGCCATCGCAGCATTTGCCAGGAATTTTTTAGGGAAATCACGGAAAGTTCAGATGGCCGGAGGTGGATTTGAACCACCTTCCGCCCGAATGAGAGTCCATTGTGTTACCAGTGAGCCTCTCTGTCGGTGTGTCACATGATCTGTACAACGCTCCGGGCAGTGGTTGGGCAGCACTTCCGTTCTTCAAGATTACGTATTACAGTTATTGGTATTATCACTGTTATTATCGTAAGGCAGGTGGCAATTCAATGCATAATAGAGAAGTTTACATCCAGTTACAAATATGTAATCTACTTGTCTTTAGTGTAATTAATGGCTACATGCATGTATCATTTTCTTTTTGTCCGCTCCTCAGGTGTAAGCAGCTGTCAATTTTAATTGTATCGTCAAATAAGATGTTTTTCGCGCTTATTACTGACGTATGGTATTACTTTTTCTCATGACTCCATTGCGGTTGGTTATTTGTTAACACTGAGGATGATCACTATGTGATGGAAATCAACTTTTTGGTTAATAGAAAGCAAAAAAGTTTACGATCAATATAGTTTTTCCCTTGATCACAACAATTATTCGTCGAATAATGATTTTGCAGCCAAGATAGCATTTTTCATTTATTATGTTACCGGTTTCTGCGTGCTCGACGCTATCTTCATACCTGTCGTATTTTACGTAACTTTACTTAAGTTATGTAAAAAAAAAAACAGGTCTGAAGATGGCGTCGAGCAAGCCGAAATTGGTAACATAATAAATGAAAAATGCGATCTTGGCTGCAAAGTCATTATTAAACAATTATAGATCGCCCCATTGAACAATGAGTTCCTTATACATATATAATTATTCGTTGGTAGTGGTGCTAACCTTTCCGAACGTGGAGTCCAATATCTAGAGCAAGAAGTATGCGCGCGCACACACACACACACACACACACACACACACACACACACACACACGAGAGACAGAGAATGTAAATAAAGACTACCAAGTTATCAACGTTGGCGCGAGGGCGACATACACAATTTTTCCATTTAGGCAACGACGACATGAAAGGTATAGCCGTCGAGTCGCAGATTAAAATTATTTACAAATTCGCTTGCCGCTACACGGACGCTAAAAAAAAGGACACGATTTGCTAATTAACTGGGCAATATATTTTCTCCGTTAGTACTCTTTTAAACATTTTTAATCACAGTAAATGGATAACGTATGTTTGTTAAGGCTAATTGGAAGGCAGTTGATACAATACGCACTGTGTCAGTCTTGTAGTTCCGGAAACCGGCCCCGCGTTCTTCTAGACTCGCATATAGCCATTTTATTGCTTTAACAAGCGCCGGGAGTAGCTCCTTAAAGGGGTACAGCGGAGGAAAACAGACCGTAATGGAGGAACACGCCGTGTGCTTTGGAGGATGCCAGTCAGAGCGCGCTGTAACAGGGAGCACGGATTCCGGAGCTGTGCATTGCGTATGTTGCCGGTGTGGCATTGCGTATGTTCCCCGTGTTCGCGTCATAGCGCACAATTAGCGTTGCTGGCGTGCAGCTGCTGTTCCGCGACCAAACCGGCTATCAGGCCAACAGGTCGCCGCGGGACCCTCAGGTGCTCTGGCTTGCAGCCGGCCATATAAATGCTGCCGTTTCCGAGAGTTGCATGCTACATTATGGCTGGCTGCTTTGCAAGAACCCTGCAGTTGCTGCCGTCGTAGCTCTCACAACGTAGCAACTAGTTGCTTCGCAAATCTGTGACTATTGTACTCTTAGATGAAAGGGAAGCTACAAAATAAAGTTCCTCAGGCGACGAGGAGGAGGGCAGAATCAGGCGCGTTCTTCTCGTGGGAATCGTTTCGGAAGTGAAATCATTAAAACTCAGACGCGGGTCGCTGCAGGGAGAGCTATCCTGTAGAATGCGAGTCCAGGACCTGGGGCACTGGGACTTGCAGAATTTTAATCAAGACAAATTTTCTAATCATTCAAGGTTGTTATTGCTTGCTTGCCGCGTGGAGTAGCCGAGCGATCTCAAGAGTCTCGCTGCGGAGCGCGCGGTTGCTCGCCGTGGAGGTTCGAGTCCTCCCTGGCGTGTGTGTGTTTGTCCTTAGGTTAGTTTATTAAGGTTTAAGTAGTTTGTAAGCTACGGACTGATGACCACGCAGTTTGGTCCGATAGATTTACAAACATTTGAACATTTTTTGTTATTGCTTCCACTAGGATTTGGTGAAGATTATACCATCCACATATGAGACATTAAGTCTGTTCTGACTGCTGGCTTCGATATGTGAGTGCTATTGCTTTATATCGTATGGACATCAACAAACTAAAACTGTGGTGTCGCACGAGTCTGAAGTGCGCGCCGCGTACTTTCGCCGCGCGCCGCCATGCAAGCACAGCGCGGCGTTCTTACGACGTCAGCTACGAGCGCCCTCTGCTGCAACTCCGCATCGGATCGGTTACTTGGCAATCAGACAGGCACTAGGACTCATCAGTAGGCAGGCCTCTACCTATTTAAACTATGTATCTGCATTCCAGTAGTCTTCAGTTAACAAAGTTAAGTATCTTTAATTCATCGCAAAGTTCCTAGTGATTGGAAATCTCTACCAAATATATATCTTGTTCTAATCTAGCTTAGTGTTTATAGTTTCTGCTGTCCCACTGGCTGGTCACCTTAGGCTCTGTACCCGAACACGCGTGCATCCTATTTCCCTGTGTCGGTCTCTCTCTCTACTCGGCCACCGACACCTAGGACAACCGGCGGAAACGAGACACAAAAATGGCAGCTAGGATGGGATAAAAAAAAAATAAATAAATACTCAAATTTGATTTGTTGCAGTAGTTTGAACTTTCAGTTCGTGTTACTGACGGAAAGAAAGTTGTGATGGTGGATCCTGGCTTCGTGTCCAGATTGCACCCACGTAAGAGCACTGCAAGGTTACGATTTCGATTACAGAGCGTTCATATAGTTTTAATGTACTGGGGGGGGGCCCATAATATTGAGTAAACTGACACGGACTCGGCAGCCTTTATTGGACAATAATATTGGGTCAATATATCGTGCGACCGGAGGCACAGTGTTTGTCGCACAGTATGTATGCCCGGGATGCGCCGTCGTAGTGAACACGTCAGCGTTCTCTCGGTGATTGCTTGCATTGTAAAACACAGCCAAAAAAATGCAGAACGACTCAATTTGAAAAGCTGCCGGTAATCATTTCTTTGAACTCGGCACTCGTTCACTGGACATTCGTTAATCACAACAAACTAATTACAGATTAAACAACAACTATGTAATCTATTATGTGCCTGTTATTGTGTGAAATAGTTGTAATCCTAAGGATCCAAAGTGCTAAGGTCACTGGTCCCTAGACGTACACAGTAATTACCATACGCTAAGAACAACCCACACGCCCGTGGAAGGACTCGAACCTCCGGTAGGAGCGGCCACGCAATCCGTCCGGTAGGAGCGGCCACGCAATCCGCAACGTGCACCAGTACTTGTGGTCTTTTTAATGTATTTCTCTTGTGTAGCAACGTCTGAAAATTAAATGAAACCTCACAATACCGCACTATCTTTAAAATACATCATGCAGTCAATTTATTGATATTCTTTCATTTCTTCTCTGCATTTATTTGAAATAGTTCAGATATAATGGAATTTCTCTGTGTCATGACAGGAATTGCAGTTAGTTGCACGATACCAGCCATACACAATATAATACACTGCGCAATACATTTAACGGCTGTTGAATATATTTGAAGGTCGTTACTACCCCTCAGTACATTGAGAAAACCGTCAATACAGTTCTAGGGTGGTCAGTACATCACTACAGAGCGCCACTGTCAGTTACAATTAAGTGTCGGAGAAGGATCTTTTGACGTCAGAACTCCAAGGCAGTGTTTTTCAATCTCTCAGGTCGCACCTGAAGAAGGCTACAAATTACATAGCCGAAACATTGAGCAAAATGCGACACTGTTATTCGGCATATCGGAATGTGAGCGACTTTAAAATTTACTTTGAACACTGTCGTTTCGGTGTGACATATATATCGCAACAGATGATAGTCACTGATCTTAATACACGTCGGGTCATAAAATTGCTATAGAAAGACGAACTGCAGATGATAAACGGGTATTCATTGGACAAATATATTACACTAGAAGTGACATATGGTTACATTTTCACGCAGTTTGGGTGCATAGATCCTGAGAAATGAGTTCCCCCCCCCCCCCCCCCCCACACAAAAAAAAAAAAACACCACCTTTGCCCGTAATAACGGCCGTGATACGCCTGGACATTGAGTCAAACAGAGCTTGGATGGCGTGTACAGTTACAGATGCCCATGCAGCTTCAACACGATACCACAGTTCATCAAGTGTAGTGACTGGCGTATCGTGATGAGACAATTGCTCGGTCACCATTGACCAGACGTTTGTAATTGGTGACAGATCTGGAGAATGTGCTGGCCAGGGCAGCAGTCGAACATTTTCCTTATCCAGAAAGGCCCGTACAGGGCCTGCAACATGCGGTCGTGCATTATCCTGCTGAAATGTAGGGTTTCGCAGGGATCGAATGAAGGGTAGAGCCACGGGTCGTAACACATCTGAATGTAACGGCCATTGTTCAAAGTGCCATCGATGCGAACAAGAGGTGACAGACGTGTAACCAATGGCGCGCCATACCATCACGCCGGGTAATACGCCAGTATGGCGATGACGAATACACGCTTCCAATGTGCGTTCACCGCGATGTCGCCAAACTCGGATGCGACCATCATGATGCTGTAAACAGAACCTGGTTTCATCCGAAAAAATTACTCGTGAACCCAGGTTCGTCGTTGCGTACACCGTCGCAGGCGCTCCTGTCTGTGATGCAGCGTCAAGGGTAACCGCAGCCATGGTCTCCTAGCTGATAGCCCATGATGCTGGAAACGTTGTCGAACTGTTCGTGCCGATGGTCGTTGTCTGCCGGCCGCAGGGCCGAGATGGCTGAGGCGCGTCAGTCACGGTCTGCACGGCCACTACGGTCGGGGGTTCGAATCCCCCCTTCGGGCGTGGATATTTGTGCCGTCGTAAGTAATTCATAAGTAGTTCGTAAGTTTAGGGACTGATGACCCCGTAGTTAAGTCCCATAAGCTTTACAAACATTTGAACATTTTTTAGTTGTTGTCTTGGAAATGTTGCCATCTGTTGACTCGGGGATCGAATCGTAGCTGCACGAAAAGTTACAGCCATGCGGATAAGATGCCTGTCATCTCGACTGCTAGTGATACGAGCCCGTTGGGATCCAGCACGGCGTTCTGAATTGCCCTTCTGAACCCACCGATTCAATATTGTGATAACAGTCATTGGATCGCGACCAACGTGAGCAGCAATGTCGCGATACGATAAATCTCAATCGCGATAGGGTACAATCCTATCTTTATCAAAGTCGGAAATTTGACGGTACGCATTTCTTCTTCTTACACGAGGCATCACAAAAGCGTTTCACCAGGCAACGCCGGTCAACTGCTGTTTGTGTATGAGAAATCGGTTGGAAAGTTTTCTCATGTCCGAATTTAGAAGTCGTCATTGCTGTAGGAAATGTTATTTGTTGGCGTCCCGTTGCGTAGCCTGGGTAGAGGTGCAGAGCGCCTGCTGGTGGCGGATGGCAGCGGCAGACGTGGCCGCGCCGCGCGCGCCGTTAGGCGTCTTTTACGGCCGCGACCGGGGGCTCGAACCCGCGACCCGAGGCTCGAACCCCTGACCCCGGCCGCCGCCGCTCATTAGCCTGACGCTGGGTTCCGCGCCGCGCTGCTGTGCGGCACTAAAGCAGAGCCCAGGCTCCCGTCTGGCCGGAAGAAAAAAATTGACTACTTTTAAACCTGTCGGGAGGTCCTATCTCTGATGATACAGTTTCCACTCCCCCTCAGCCTGAATTATCATCTGCAGAAAGTCGCAATATACAGTGAGTTAGTGAATGTCACGGAATAGTAAGCTAATGCTCTGTGAGGCTTGCTCTTGCCCTGCGGACTCATGCTGTATTTATTTTTATTTCTGCCTGCTTTTAGACCCGCTGTCTGTGTACAGTATAGCGGGTCGGATTTTCCACAGTCGGCCTCATAGCCGCCACACTGGTCCAGACGTTAACATAACAGTTTAGCCGGCCGCGGTGGCCGAGGGGATTGAGGCGCTCCAGTCACGGTCTGCACGGCCACTGCGGTCGGGGGTTCGAATCCCCTCTCGGGCATGGATATTTGTGACGTCCTTAGTGTTAGCTAGTTCATAAGTAGTTTGTAAGTGTAGGGACTGATGACCCCGTAGTTAAGTCCCATAAGCTATACAAACATTTGAATTTGAACAGTCTCTGTTCGATTCTGTTCCACTGAAACTTAACAGTTCCTACTTGACTGGTAGTAGTAACTGTGTGTCCACTCGAGTCTATCAGCGTCTTGTCGTAGCTGAAGTATTCAGCTGTCGCATCAGCTGCTGCGGACCTCTGCGGGCCCCGCGTCTCGTCTCGTCGTTTAACCTTCTGACTCGATCTGCCAACTGAACTCAACTCTGTTCGGCTGACTAGCCTTTTATTTCATTTTGTACTTACTGAGTTTCACACGACCCTGTTAAACCTGAGTGATCTGGTTGCACACGAGATCTGCCGGTTGCACACGACACTTTCATTTCTAACTAATTTGTTTCGCAAGAACGCCATTGACTCCACACGACACTATTCACTATCAGTTATTGTGGCGCCTCCTGTTTGCTTCCTGAATGACGCAAGTTCGACTCACGTGGCTTCTTCTGGCCGATAGTCAAATCTAACTTATTTGATTAACAATTTGTGCTTGGCAGCCTCAGCTACCTTATCTCGTTTCTACTTCCTGGTAGAACTTTTGTATCGAGCCTAGACCTGTTCTCTGGTCATTACTTGAAATTAAAATTAAAAACTTGAAATAGACATATCCCTAGAATGTCGACATTCGACACACAACTTAAAAAAAAAGTTTGTAAAGGTTAAGTGACTTAACTGCGGAGTCAGTCAGTCCCTAAACGTACAAAATACTTATGAACTACCTTATAGTACCTTATACTAAAGACGACACAAACATCCATCCCCAAGGGGGCGATTCGAACCCCCGACGGCGGACGGCCGCGCGCTCCGCAACACGGCGCTCCAGTACGCGCGGCTAATCCGCCGCGGCACACAACTTTCCGTAGACAAAATGTTGTGCAGTGTCTCCTGCCATGGAGAAACTGATAGTACAGTGCGCTTCAAGACGACACTGACTAAGCTGAAAGCTCTAATTTTCTAGGTAAGGACTGCAACATGATAACGCCAAGCCCCACACCAATTTGGGGCCAAGTAACTGATTCCGAAGACGGGATTGACTGTTTTGCCACATCCACCTTGCCGTCCCCATTTGCCCACATCACCTTCCATCACTTTGTGACTCCGAAAGATGGTGTACATGGCGAACACTTCTCAAGACATGGACGCTGTTGTCATAGCTGTGAGAGTAAGTGGTGAGGCTCAGCTGGTTCTCGCTTTTACAACTGCGGCATGCGGGCTAAATTAGATTACATCACGAATATAAGATTTACTAATGATGTGGAACGTGTCAGTAATGTAAAAGATAACATACGTATTTGTATTTTTTATTTTCATTAATTTATTTTCTATTTATTTGAATTAGTAATTTATGTGTAAAAATTAATTATTTCAATAGGAGATGTCATTCAGAAATTCTTTCAATTTTTTTTGTCAATGTTGGTTGGATATCTGTCAGAAATTTGATGTTATCTGGTAAGTGGCCAAAGACTTTTGTGACAGCATAATTAACCCCCTCCTGTGATAAAGTTAGATTTATCCTTGACTAGCGTAGATCAGCCTTTTTCCTAGTGTTGTAGCTATGCATACTGCTATTACTTTTGAATTGGGTTGGGTTATTAATAACAAATTTTGTAAGAATATATACGTGAAACTACTTTGAAGATCCCTAGATCATTAAATCTGTAAGATGATCGTGGGTGAACTCCAGAATTTATTCTAGACACTTTCGTGCATCCAATATTTGTTTACTCACTGATGAATTACCACAAAATATAATGCCATATGAAAGCAATGACTAAAAATAGGCATAGTAAGCTAATTTACTGATGTTTGTAAACTATTTAGGAGCCAATCTGTGTGCTTCTGTTAAGACTCTTCGCCGATGAAGCTGTTATTTATCGGTTAGTAAAGTCACAGAAGATCAAAATCAACTGCAAATTGTTTTAGATAAGATATCAGCATGGTGCAAAAATTGGTAATTGGCCTTTAATAATGATAAGTGTGAAGTCATCTATACAACCATTAAAGGAATCCTTTGAACTTTGCAAATCCTTTGAACTTTACACGATAAATCTATAGGCCGTCAAGTCAACTAAGCACCTAGGAATAACAATTACGAACAATTTAAACTCGATAGAACACAGAAAATATTATAGGGAAGAGGAAAGAAAAGACTACGTTTCATTGGAAGGACACTTAAAAGATGTAAGAGTTCTACTAAGGGAACTGCTTACGCTACACTAGTGAGTCCTTAAGAGTATAGCTGCACAGTGTGGGATCCCCACCAAGAGAGAAAATGTGGAGGGCACCTCGTTTTGTATTATCGCGATGCAGGGGAGAGAGTTACAGAAATGATGGGGCAGAAATCATTAAAAAGAAAAAGGTCGTTATTAGTTGCGAGGAGATTTATTTGCGAAATTTATGTAACCAGCTTTCTGACTCGAATGCGAACATATTTTGTTAGCTCCCAGCTACATTACGGCGACATGATCATCGAAATAAAATAAGAGAAATCAGATAGAAAACAGAAAACTTTAGGAGTTCCTTTCTCCCGCGAGCTATTAGAAAATGGAACTGTAGATAAATATCGTGAAAGCAGTTCAATGAACCTTCTGCCGTGCCCTTCAATGTGACGTGAAGAGTATCGATGTAGATGTTTGTCACCAAAATTTGCAACAGCAAACGTTGCATCGTCGGACAAAATGCTTGACGAACGGTGCTGGCAATGTTGAAAAATGACAGTCTGTACCCGAGTTATTGCTCTGTTTAAATGTGCTATTGTCCTGCAGTTCCCATGAATAAAAATAGGAGGCAAGAGCGAGCCTTGTTCTCGATGTGTGGCTTTGCGCGGTGTAGCGCACGGCACCGTCGCTCCACCGCCACCCAGACTAGAGAGAAGGCCGCGTGTGACGTCAGCCAGAGTAGGCTGCGCGCGCACAGCTGACTGGCTCGCTGCTTCGCTACCAGTCACCTGCTCTGCCTGACTCCTCCCTATAGTCCGGCCGCCGAAAGAACGACCCTGACAGTTCTCGCACGTGGGCCGCAGAGGGTGGGGCGGACACTCAACCACCAACCTGAGCTCTGGAATTCGTAAACATTGCCAGGGTAACGGTGCCGCGTTGCCACCCTACCACTCAAGGTCGCGCGGGGTGGCACGCTTCAGTCGCTTCAAAGCTTCTGTCATGTGTTCATCGTTACCAGTTTTGTTCGTGCCGTGGGGCCGCCGGAAGAACGACCCTGACAGTTCTCGCACGTGGGCCGCAGAGGGTGGGACGGACACTCAACCACCAACCTGAGCTCTGGAATTCGTAAACATTGCCAGGGTAACGGTGCCGCGTTGCCACCCTTCCACTCAAGGTCGCGCGGGGTGGCACGCTTCAGTCGCTTCAAAGCTTCTGTCATGTGTTCATCGTTACCAGTTTTGTTCGTGCCGTGGGGCCGCCGGAAGAACGACCCTGACAGTTCTCGCACGTGGGCCGCAGAGGGTGGGACGGACACTCAACCACCAACCTGAGCTCTGGAATTCGTAAACATTGCCAGGGTAACGGTGCCGCGTTGCCACCCTTCCACTCAAGGTCGCGCGGGGTGGCACGCTTCAGTCGCTTCAAAGCTTCTGTCATGTGTTCATCGTTACCAGTTTTGTTCGTGCCGTGGGGCCGCCGGAAGAACGACCCTGACAGTTCTCGCACGTGGGCCGCAGAGGGTGGGACGGACACTCAACCACCAACCTGAGCTCTGGAATTCGTAAACATTGCCAGGGTAACGGTGCCGCGTTGCCACCCTTCCACTCAAGGTCGCGCGGGGTGGCACGCTTCAGTCGCTTCAAAGCTTCTGTCATGTGTTCATCGTTACCAGTTTTGTTCGTGCCGTGGGGCCGCCGGAAGAACGACCCTGACAGTTCTCGCACGTGGGCCGCAGAGGGTGGGACGGACACTCAACCACCAACCTGAGCTCTGGAATTCGTAAACATTGCCAGGGTAACGGTGCCGCGTTGCCACCCTACCACTCAAGGTCGCGCGGGGTGGCACGCTTCAGTCGCTTCAAAGCTTCTGTCATGTGTTCATCGTTACCAGTTTTGTTCGTGCCGTGGGGCCGCCGGAAGAACGACCCTGACAGTTCTCGCACGTGGGCAGCAGAGGGTGGGACGGACACTCAACCACCAACCTGAGCTCTGGAATTCGTAAACATTGCCAGGGTAACGATGCCGCGTTGCCACCCTTCCACTCAAGGTCGCGCGGGGTGGCACGCTTCAGTCGCTTCAAAGCTTCTGTCATGTGTTCATCGTTACCAGTTTTGTTCGTGCCGTGGGGCCGCCGGAAGAACGACCCTGACAGTTCTCGCACGTGGGCCGCAGAGGGTGGGACGGACACTCAACCACCAACCTGAGCTCTGGAATTCGTAAACATTGCCAGGGTAACGGTGCCGCGTTGCCACCCTTCCACTCAAGGTCGCGCGGGGTGGCACGCTTCAGTCGCTTCAAAGCTTCTGTCATGTGTTCATCGTTACCAGTTTTGTTCGTGCCGTGGGGCCGCCGGAAGACCGACCCTGACAGTTCTCGCACGTGGGCAGCAGAGGGTGGGACGGACACTCAACCACCAACCTGAGCTCTGGAATTCGTAAACATTGCCAGGGTAACGGTGCCGCGTTGCCACCCTTCCACTCAAGGTCGCGCGGGGTGGCACGCTTCAGTCGCTTCAAAGCTTCTGTCATGTGTTCATCGTTACCAGTTTTGTTCGTGCCGTGGGGCCGCCGGAAGAACGACCCTGACAGTTCTCGCACGTGGGCCGCAGAGGGTGGGACGGACACTCAACCACCAACCTGAGCTCTGGAATTCGTAAACATTGCCAGGGTAACGGTGCCGCGTTGCCACCCTTCCACTCAAGGTCGCGCGGGGGTGGCACGCTTCAGTTGCTTCAAAGCTTCTGTCATGTGTTCATCGTTACCAGTTTTGTTCGTGCCGTGGGGCCGCCGGAAGAACGACCCTGACAGTTCTCGCACGTGGGCCGCAGAGGGTGGGACGGACACTCAACCACCAACCTGAGCTCTGGAATTCGTAAACATTGCCAGGGTAACGGTGCCGCGTTGCCACCCTACCACTCAAGGTCGCGCGGGGTGGCACGCTTCAGTCGCTTCAAAGCTTCTGTCATGTGTTCATCGTTACCAGTTTTGTTCGTGCCGTGGGGCCGCCGGAAGAACGACCCTGACAGTTCTCGCACGTGGGCCGCAGAGGGTGGGACGGACACTCAACCACCTACCTGAGCTCTGGAATTCGTAAACATTGCCAGGGTAACGGTGCCGCGTTGCCACCCTTCCACTCAAGGTCGCGCGGGGTGGCACGCTTCAGTCGCTTCAAAGCTTCTGTCATGTGTTCATCGTTACCGGTTTTGTTCGTGCCGTGGGGCCGCCGATAGAACGACCCTGACAGTTCTCGCACTTGGGCCGCAGAGGGTGGGACGGACACTCAACCACCAACCTGAGCTCTGGAATTCGTAAACATTGCCAGGGTAACCGTGCCGCGTTGCCACCCTTCCACTCAAGGTCGCGCGGGGTGGCACGCTTCAGTCGCTTCAAAGCTTCTGTCATGTGTTCATCGTTACCGGTTTTGTTCGTGCCGTGGGGCCGCCGAAAGAACGACCCTGACAGTTCTCGCACTTGGGCCGCAGAGGGTGGGACGGACACTCAACCACCAACCTGAGCTCTGGAATTCGTAAACATTGCCAGGGTAACGGTGCCGCGTTGCCACCCTTCCACTCAAGGTCGCGCGGGGGTGGCACGCTTCAGTCGCTTCAAAGCTTCTGTCATGTGTTCATCGTTACCGGTTTTGTTCGTGCCGTGGGGCCGCCGAAAGAACGACCCTGACAGTTCTCGCACGTGGGCCGCAGAGGGTGGGGCGGACACTCAACCACCAACCTGAGCTCTGGAATTCGTAAACATTGCCAGGGTAACGGTGCCGTGTTGCCACCCTTCCACTCAAGGTCGCGCGGGGTGGCACGCTTCAGTCGCTTCAAAGCTTCTGTCATGTGTTCATCGTTACCGGTTTTGTTCGTGCCGTGTTACGTGTCGTTAATTTCAGACGTATGTGAGATGGCTTCGTCCTCTAACCGTAAGAAAGTCATTTCTGTGACCGATAGACTGGCTGTCGAAACTGATCTAATGATATTACTCGGACACTATACTATGACAGTCAACAGCGACTGTAAACGAATGAGGAAAAAAAAAGAACTTCTTTTTATGTAAGAAGACAAATCATTTCACTGCAAGAGGCGATTGCCGGCCGCGGTGGCCGAGGGGACTGAGGCGCTCCAGTCACAGTCTCCACGGCCACTACGGCCGGGGGTTCGAATCCCCCCTCGGGCATGGATATTTGTGCCGTCCTTAGGATTAGCTAGTTCATAAGTAGTTTGTAAGTTAAGGGACTGATGACCCCGTAGTTAAGTCCCATAAGCTATACAAACACTTGAACATTTGAAGAGGCGATTTTACTACTTGTAAAGTGGTAGTCCGTATTTGTTTACCCTCTTGGCAGACTGCCACAATACAGTTTGTGGAAATGGTTATAGAAGATGAAATATATAAACAAAATTCTTCAACTAGCGATCTTTGTCTGAAGACTAAATTATACATTATATTTAAAGGAATACTGGAACATATAAAGCTTTACTTTAACTCGACGTATATTTCTAAACCTTTCTTTTTAACTGCAAAAAAAGTGTTTTTCATCACTGCGTGGTTGTTATCGTTCGTTCACGTTTTAGTGGTACATAGCAACGGTTCTAAAATATTCGGACGTGATATTCGTATGCCGGCGACCGACACGGCGTAACAACAAACAGCCGCGTAGCAGCATTGGCAACATAGCCGCTAGCTGTCAGAGTCGTTCTTTCGGCGGCTCGACTATAGGTGGCGGCGGTCGCACCCTGGGCTCGGCCGGAGTCGCGTGCCCCGCCCTAGCGGGCCTCGCGCCGCTCATCGCATTCGGCCGACCGCCTTCCCACAGACGGGTACCGGCGGCCCGCCCACTCGTTACTCACCGCACGTATCGCACTCTGGCGATCTCGCGCGCCGGATATCGCCTGCCTCCGGGCGGACGCGCTCGCATCTTTTGCGTAACTGTCGGGTCGTCGGCAATCACAGTAATGATAGGCGTGTGCCACAGTGACCGACACTGACGGACGGCTTTGCCGCGGAAACATTCGTGTCGCGAGCTGCCGTAGCGTCTCGCGGAGCTCTCCTCGCGGCCACGGTTAGGATTCCAGTCGTTGACGATGCTTGAACCCCCCCCCCCCCCCAAGGGGCTCACAGTTCTTTTGTACGTGCGTGGCGAGCACGGGGCCCCCAGCTAATGCAGTGTTCCTTTCTTCTTTACTTTCCGGACTGCATTTCCTTTCCCCTCCCCTCCTTCCCGATCCTTAATCCCTTCCCTCCCCACTGGGGGACTGATAACCTCAGTAGTTTAGTACCCCTATCCCAACCAACCCGAATGCTGACGATGGGTCGGAGCGAAATGCTGACGATGGGTCGGAGAGCGCTATCCCTGTACTGTCGAGCCTGGATAGCCCTACAAC
The DNA here is from genome assembly GCA_026315105.1 of Locusta migratoria. Taxonomy (NCBI): domain Eukaryota; kingdom Metazoa; phylum Arthropoda; class Insecta; order Orthoptera; family Acrididae; genus Locusta; species Locusta migratoria. The sequence goes on from CM048751.1 coordinate 52,694,303, forward strand.
GCCACCGAGTGACAGCGTGTCCTCCACGCTCGCTGTAGACGATCTCCTGGTATCGGACATCTGTGACACCAGACGTTTGAGATGAGAACTTTGCGCCAATTTTCCGTACTGCTTCCTCGGCCATTTTGGGCCCACCATTCTTCTTCTTCTCCACGGTCTCTTAGAATGCAGAGTGTTGTTGTGCAGTCTGTTACAGTCTACTCCCGGTGGCCCTCACAGAGTCATTCTTTGTCGTGGTGGCAATCAGGTCTGGTTTCCTTCGGGTGAGGTCGCAGGGCGACCAGTACAAGGCAAGTCGTGTACACGATTCTATGCCGTTAGCACATTACTCCAACTCACAACTACAGGGTGTCTCACGAAAGACGCCTGCCAGGCGACCGCAGATCGCGCGGTACGGCTCCTGCCCACCGCCATCGCATCCGCCGGCCACGGCAGTGCCCCGATTTTCGGACTCTATTGTGCCGCGGGCGCATACACTGAGTTAAAATCTAAGAAACACTGCCATCTGAGCAACCTAAGCTTACCTTTCTTTACAGTAGATGTTCAAAATGAAGTCCCTCTATGGAAAGAGGGTCCTGACATCTCTTGAACACATTTGCGAACACTCTACGAATTTCGGATGCCGAAATCTGGGAAATGACTAGTCGTATCTTTTTTTACGAAACAATAAATTCTCACTGGTATGTGAACAATATCCTGCATCCATTTATTCAAGAACTTTCACCCAACGAAAACCTGTACGGTTGTTTCATGCAGGACAATGCAAGACCACACATTGCCAATGCTTCTATGGCAGCAATATGAAGTGTTTTTGATGATAGGATAGTTGACTGACTCCTCGTTCTCCAGATATAAATCCCTGTGACTTTTATCTTTCTCAGTGTATGTGCCCGTGGCACAATAGAGTCGGAGAATCGGACGCTGCCATGGCCGGCAGATGCGGTGGTGGCGACTGGGAGCCGTACCGCGCGATCCGCGGACGCCTGGCAGGCGTCTTTCGTGAGACACCCTGTATTTGTCTTGCAACTTCTATTTATGAAAATGTTTGTTGACGTGAAGAAACAATTCATGTACGTTAAAACATTGAAATTATTCTACTTACTAGCAAAGAACCTCCATACAGTGTCTACTAACGCCCTTTTCTGTTTCCACACACTGTGTTGAATGTCGGTACAAATGTTACTACCTCGACTACATTCGACTAAAGGGGTATGATTTCGTAGATTGTGTTATAGACAAGTTACTTTACATTTTATAACAGTTCTTAAGGATCAAGTTTTCCGAATCGTCGGAACGCAGGTCCAGGAGGAATGTGTCTAGGGCATACCCAGATGAAATTTTTTTTTTGGTGAGTGTGTGTGTGGCTTTCGGGTCAAATTACTTGACCTCCTGCTTCGTGGACTTAATAACAAACGTTTCTTGCCGAATCCGCAGTACCACCCTGACAAAACCAATGGAAGATAAGAATGGTCAAATTAGTTTTCACCCACGATACGTGTTTCAAAACCACTCTGTTCGAAAGTCAGTCATAAAACGCTTGCTCTATCTTTTTAGCTCAGCAAAATACTCTTGTCATCTTCTCAAAGCCTTACTTTCACCAGTAATCAAATTTTCATCTTTATATTTGTTGGAGATTGCTCTCGGTTGAATTCCTCTCTTCTTTTGTCTTAATCTTTTCATACACATTCGTTCCTTCCCTACAGTTCTCTATCTTCCTTCTTTCATACTGCGTCTTCTTCGTCCTGCTCAACATATTCGTTGTCTGACTTCGTTACTTTGTATGATTACCGGTCGAAGCATTTGACGGTACTTCTGTCATGGGCACTCTGGTGGCTATTTACAGTATCACACATTTCGTCTCTACATTTCCTTCCTTCCAAAATCCTGAGGAGAAGCGATTTCGTCAGATTTGAGTAGGAAATCTTTTACGTCTTTTCCCGCTGAATACATTATCCGTACTGATATTACCTCACTGTTTTCTTTTTGCGGTGGGTTCACAAGTATATGCTGCAAAAGCCATTAAACAGAAGAGCCTGAAATATAAGCAATGGCGTTCGTCGACACTGCGCAGAGCAACAGTAACAAATAAGTGTTAGCTTTCGAGGAGTGCAGTATGTGCGAAGTGAATTATCGTTCCACACGAAGTGTTAAAAGAAAAATTCCAGAAGATTGCGTGCTGGAAGGATTACGTCACTCATAATGTGCGTAATCTCGCTGTGGATGTCACCGTACCTGTTATACATTATCTGTAAGGTCCTATGGAAGAACATTTTAAGCCGATAAATCAGAGGCTAATCACGTGCCATAATTTTTCATCCTCGTTTTCTCTTATTGCGCATTCATTCAATAATTTACGGTATATGACGAATGAGGACGTGCTCAACAGAATTGGGAAAAAAAGAAGTGTATGACATATCCTGACTCAGAGAATGGAAAGGTTGGTGGGACACATTCTGAGACAAGGAGTCGTCAACGTAGCATTAGGAGGAAGTGTATCGGGTAAAAATCGTAGAGGGAGACCGAGGGACGAATACAGTAATCAGATTCAAAAGGATGTAGGTTGCAGTTCGTATTCTGAGATGATGAGGCTTACACAGGACAGGGTAGCGTGGAGAGCTGCATCAAACCAGTCTGAGGACTGAAGACCACAACAGCAACAACGATGTCGTGAGGTTTCGGGTGTTTCTGGGGGCGTTACCAGCGAAATCTTATACTGCCGAATTCCTTCATGAACAATACGCTGCCGGCCGCGGTGGCCGAGGAGACTGCGGCACGCCAGTCACGGTCTGCACGGCCACTACGGTCGGGGGTTCGAATCCCCCCTCGGGCATGGAAATTTGTGCCATCCTAGTTCGTAAGTAGTTCATAAGTAGTTCGTAAGTTTAGGGATTGATGAACACGTAGGTAAGTCCCATAAGCTCTACAAACATTTGAACAATATGCTGGAATGAATAGCGAGTACTCCTGTTCAAATGTTTGTAAACGTATTGGACCAAACTGCTATAGTCATCGGTCCCTAGATTTACAAACTGCTTAAATTAACTTACACTGAGCAAGACACATACCAATGCCCGAGGTAGGATTCGAACTCCGACAACGGCCGCTCAGTCCGTAACATGACGCCTTAGACCACGCGCCAATTCCGCGCTACAGTAGCCCCGTCCAGAAATAATATGCGAGTGCGTGAGAGAGAGAGAGAGAGAGAGAGAGAGAGAGAGAGAGAGAGAGAGAGAGTGAGAGAGTGGTGCGATGGAAGCTTTTTTGTTCTTCCTGGATACTGTTTTCTTTGAGTGTTGCAAACAGTACCTGATGAGTCCGTGTAGGTGATACATGTTTCGGTAAGAGTAATTTAGACTATATGAAAACGTAGTGATATAAATGATTAATGTAGTAATAACTGTTTATGTTTCTTTTCAGGTGAGGAATACTGCCGTTATCGGTTGCCTTCGAACTGATCATGTGAGTGAAACAAATAGTTTATTCTGAATTAATGTGAATAGGAAACAGTCAATCTGAGCATGAATGTGTGAAGCGAGAGTAGATTTGTGAAATAAATAAAAGATTGTTCAATGTTGATTCTCAGAATTCGCGGCTATTTACCTTTGGAACTATTGCTCTTTATCAATTTTTAATTCAAATACGGAATATTTTCATCTCGCTGTTTTACTTATGGCAAAGGGGCACAGGAAGCTGAATAGTTAATAACATAAAGTCATCATGCATTAGACGATGCTGAAGTAAAATTTCTATTTTACTTTGAGCGAAGCCACGGTGGATCACTGAATTTCAGTGTCAGTATCATCAAGTAATAAAAAACTGGGTCTCGTTTGTTTATGTAGAACAGTAACAGCCGTCCTCCAAAATTTGTTAATGAGGAGGATTTAAGTGTACAGTTGTACTTTTACGAGTGTCTGGAATCATACTCTACAAAGTCTTTCCTAGGAGCGCAAAGCCAAAGTTGTAAGTTTAAAGCCGGCCGCGGTGGCCGAGAGGACTGAGGCGCTCCAGTCGCGGTCTGCACGGCCACTACGGTCGGGGGTTCGAATCCCCCCTCGGGCATGGATATTTGTGCCGTCCTTAGGATTAGCTAGTTGATAAGTAGTTTGTAAGTTTAGGGACTGATGACCCCGTAGTTAAGTCCCATAAGCTATACAAACATTTGAACATTTTGTAAGTTTAAAACAAGCGAACTGGTGACGATCTTCAAGCCAGCCAGTTGGTAGAGTCAGTAGAAGATCGTGTAAAGAAATCGGCAACAACTTCCACACTGAGCAGTGCCAGTGACTGCTGGTTGACAGACAACCTCTCGTACAGCTGGCAGTTTGCGCGCAAAATTCAGATTGTCACAGCACTTGGTCAGTGCCTGGTCTAGCTAACACATAGGTTTGTGTTGCACATTTCGTTCTCTGTCTCTGTCGGTAATAACGAGCACAAAAATAGTTTGTGTGAGTTAAGTGATCGCTGTATATTCCGTACAGTGTGTTCTTTCTATGGTGAATCACCAAATATAGACGAATATTTGTGTTGTGTGTGTTCTCAGTTCGGAAAGAAATGCTGTACCGAGCCGTCAATTATTTTACGATGTGTGGTTTATTAGTTTGTCGTTAGCTGCCGTGGAATGGCCGAGCTCTGTAAGGCGCCTTGCTGCGGAGCGCGCGGTTGCTGCCCGTTGGAGGTGCGACCTCTCTCGGGCACGTGTGTGTGTGTGTGTGTGTGTGTGTGTGTGTGTTGTCCTTAGGTTAGTTTAAGCCTCGGGGCTGATAACCGCAGCACTCAAGTTCCATATATTTACAAACATTTGTTTTTATTTTTAGTTTCTCGTTAACAAGTGTAAGCGAGGAAAAGAAAGAAGCGTGCGGCACAGTGCGGCGTTCCACAGCGTTCTTCCTACCTTGCACAAGGCGCCAAGCTGCGGAGCGCACTGCTTCCCGCCGTCGGATGTTCTAGTCCTCCCTCGGGCACGGTTGTATTTATTGTCCTTAGAATAAGTTAGTTTAAATAGTTTGTAAGCCTAGGGACTGATGACGAGAGTAGTTCTACGGGACTTGATTTACAAACATTTGAAGTACCTGGCTACACTAGCGAGGCCCAAATGCAATGGCACCCTTTCTTAAAGTAGCTGCTCCGAAACCCCCAGTGGAAATAGAGACGTTATGACTGAAATTGACAGTTAACGTATGTTGTGACTAAATGAAAATTTGTGTAAGACGATGACGAACTTTTTTTTCCTTTCTTTTTTCTTTTTCTTTTTTTTTCCAATTTCCCTTTAATCTCCCCCCTCCAAATTCAATCCGAGTCTATCAAATCAATTGATTAGAATCAATAGACTATTTGTCATGATTTTGTTTTACAATTGGAAATTTTGTTGAGCGAGATATTGTCTATACGTCGTTCGGAGCGAGAGGAATGTCAGCGTTCGTCTTTACGATTCCTGACATTTTCCGCCACATTTGCCTCCACAAACAATGCTCCTAAGTTCTCACTACACCCTTTCACACTGTGCACATACCGTACTGTGCATTGTACATCTATATCTACAAGGGATACTCTGCAAATCACATTTAAATGCCTGGCAGAGGGTTCATCGAACCACCGTTATACTATTTATCTCCCATTCCATTCTCTAATAGCGCGCGGGAAGAAAGAACACCTGAATCTCTCTGTTCGAGCTCTGATTTCTCGTATTTTATTCTGATGATCATTTCTACCTATGTAAGTGGTAGTCAACAATATATTTTCGCATTCGGAAGAGAATGTTGGCGATAAGAGTTTCGCAAGTAGCCCACGCCGCAGCGATAAGCGCCGTTGTTGTAATGATTCCCATCCCAGATCATCATTTCCGTAACGCTGTCTCCCCTGTATCGTGACAATACGAAACGACTTCTTTGGACTCTTTCGATGTCCTCCGTCAAACCCACCTGATAAGGATCCCACACTGGGCTGCAATACTCCAAAAATGGACGGACAAGCGTAGTGTATGCAGTTTCTTTTGTAGTTCTGTTGCATCTTTTAAGGGTTCTACCAATAAAACGCAGTCTCTGGTTCGCCTTTCCCACGACATTATCTACGTGTTCTTTCCAGTTTAGGTCTGAAGTAATAGTAATTCCTAGATATTTTGTGGAGTTTACGGCCTTCACATTTGATTGATTTATGTTGTAAACAAAGTTTAACGGATTTCTTTTCGTACTCATGTGGACGACTTCACACTTCTCATTATTTAGAGTCAATTCCAAATTTTTACACGATACTGATATTTTATTCACATCGTTCTGCAGTTGGTTTTGATCTTCAGATGATTTTACTAGACGGTAATTGACGGCGTCATCTGCAAACAACCTAAGAGAGCTACTTAGATTTTCCCCTAAATCGTTTATGTAAATAAGGAACAGCAGAGGACCAATAACACTACCCTGTGGAACGCCCGATATCACCTCTATCGTAGTCGATGCCTTACCATCTGTGAGATTACCGCCCAATAGAAATACTGGTAAATTAATAGCATTTGATAATTAAACAGTATGAGGTTCACTGCAAACATTGACCATGCCAATGTACTAAATGTTACACAATTTTAATCTTATTAATTATGGTAGCAATGTATGTACGCAGTTGGGTGACAACATTTATAGTTTGGCCATAAGTAGAAATTCTCCACGTTGAGATTTGCTGTGTGCTTGTAGCTGACGGGAGGCCAGCGAGCAGGCCGACGTTGGTGGCTTGTTCCAGCTTAGGATTTTCCAGTTTTCGTTTCCGGTGAGGGGAGAGGGATAATGGCGAGTGCCAGGTGGAGTGCAGTGCACAGCGTGAAATAAAATATTCTAATACTACTTGCATTTGAAGTAATACGATGCAGTTAGGAACCTTTAAGGCCCTCATTACAAAATAGCCTGTTGATAAATAAACAATACATTAACTGATATAGTCACATCTAGCGTAATATGTTTAATTGACAATGAAAAGTAATAAATTACCAATGAATACAAGACAGTTACACAACTAGCATGGCAAATTATTTATCATTTTATTTTCAATTAATCTTGTGTATTTTATCTTGAAGTATTCAGTTAAATCACTTACCTGTGACATAAGAAATTGCACGATTATGATAAATAGTACAAAGGATGTTTATACCAATATAAAAACCTAAGAAGACATTTATTTAATGTGTAGTTTAATTATTTTGATTTTAAGTAAAGTTTTAGAAATGTATTGGCTGAGCGCTATACTTTGGCAAATCGGTTAGAACAGCTCACATGGGGAAGTTGATGAAGTAGGTGAAAAAACCCCGGCAGCTGAGCTTTTGGCGCGCGCGCGCGGGCAGGAGGTGACGAGTCGGGAGCACGTGGGGTAGCTGGCCGGGCGGCGTCGCTCTGCATCAGTCAGCATGTGGATCTTCAGGTAGAGGTCATAGATTTGTGTGTGGCAATCGCCGCGCGTGGTTGCTCGTCGTAGATTGCACCAAATTGAATCAAGTGCTACTGTGTGTTTGTGAATATTTAGCCGGTGGAACAAGATGTGCATCGCATTGAATTAAAGTGACTGTGATTTGTTAATGTAACACGTGTCGTCGCATAGGCACGAACATAAATCATGTTTGAGACAGCCACATGGTGTGAAAACAATTTGCGACAAATATTCATTTTGTCTGGGGGCTCACGAGCTATAACTTTATTTGATAAATGTGTCGACGTACAGACGTATCAGCCACAGGGTTCTAATATTGTGAAATAAACAACATAAAGTGAACTTTCACATGTTTTCAAAAATAGTAGTAAGTACACCCCTTTCTCTCATAAACTTGATTTGATTATGAATTTGTTTTGTTAATCATATGCAGGGAAGGAAAGCTGCGAACGTTTGATATCATCCCCTAGAAAACGAGTCAAACAGTCGCAATCACAGTTCCAGTGTTTTTGCATGTTTAGGAATTTGGTTCGCAGTTGGTGGTTGTGAGTTTTAAAAATTAATCTTTCCCAATTTTAAACTCTCACCCCGACCTTCACTCTCGCACATCGATTACTACGAACTGTGTTCTCTCTGACAGCTAATCCCCTATCCAGTCGCAAATTTGGGGCGATATACCATAACCACGCAATTTGATTAAAAGCCGTTTTTGAGGTACGGTGTCAAAAGCTTTCTGGAAATCAAGAAATACGGAACCGTTTTGCGAACCCTTGTCGATAGTAGCATTTGACCAGAAAGGACGAGTTTCAGACGATGTTAATTAGTACCCTGGCACGGCATTCCTGCACCGTCATTCCGCTCTGACGTCCAGTGTAGAGGCGTAACGAAATCGGCGGCCGACTGGTGGCTGGTGAATGGCGGAGGTTGCGTAACCGCCTGGCCGGAGCGGCCGTGCACGCCGGCTCCATTGACGGCGCATTGTGCCGCCGACAATTGCGGCCCGCTGCTCATTGAGCGCGCGGCAACAATGCCGCCGCAAACAACAACAACAACAACAACTGGGCCACACACGCAGGGGGGCGGGCGGAAGCGCCGAGGACGCCGCGGCCTCACTGCGGCTGCAGTGGCCACTGACTGATCAAACCACTGTTATTTGACGCGAATTGCTGCCGTAAACGTTTTTGTTGCGGCCTTCAGTCCGCAGACTGGTATGATGCGGGTCTCACGCTACCCTGCCCTGTGCAAGCCTCTTCATCTGAGAATACGTTCGGCAACCTACATCCTTTTGCATCTGCTTACTGTATTCCTCCCTCGGTCTCCCTCTACGATTTTTACCCCACAGGATTCTCTCCATTGCTAAATTGCCAAAAAAATTGATTATGATGAACGAAGTTACGTCGAAAGTTTCTCCTTCCTATTAAGTTACCAGTTTCAGTTACGATTGTTGGTAACAAGAGTACAAAATTCAGTTAACCTTTACTACATAGTAAAGCTCCTGACGGGTATTTTGATGCATATTATGTACCTATATCAAATATAAACTACGGAACTGTAAGAGAGAGTCTTACAGCAAATTTTCCTGCGTACAACATTATTTTCCCGCGTAAAACATTACCGCTTAAAACATTATGTACCCGCTTAACACATTATTTCCAGCATTTTACACCCTTTTTATTCTTTGAAAAGAATTCGAACTTGTAGGTACCTGCAGAAGCACGAAGTATTGTAGTTAAATGTAATGGATATCACGTGATTTAAGGCTTGTGTCTGTCAAGAATGAAATACGTATTTGGAAGTAGATTGTGTTCTTATCTCTACATAATTATAACGACAGCTGTGCCGTCAAATTCAGAATTGTTACCGAAGCAATTCCGAAATCGGTGTTGCGCGAACACACTTCAATAACATTCTACGAATACGTAATATTTACACACATCGACCGCGCAGGGTATTGAAAAAGCTAAATTGAGTGGAGCAGATGAAAATTTGTTCGGTGGCGGGATTCGAACCCCGATTTCCCGTTAGGGGCCGACGGTCGCCTCAGCGAGTCAGGCTGTTGAGACGTGCTTCCGGACTTGCCCCGTCTCCCACTTCATCGCCCACTGCTGCTTCTTGAACGCAGCCCAACTTCACACCAGTAGCAAAATTCAAATGTTTGTTAAGCTTATGGGACTTAACTACGGGATCATCAGTCCCTAAACTTACAAACTACTTATGAACTATTTACGAACTAGGACGGTACAGCCGGCCGCGGTGGCCGAGGAGACTGAGGCGCGTCAGTCACGGTCTGCCCGGCCACTACGGTCGGGGGTTCGAATCCCCCCTCGGGCATGGATATTTGTGCCGTCCTAGTTCGTAAGTAGTTCATAAGTAGTTTGTAAGTTTAGGGACTGATGACCCCGTTGTTAAGTCCCATAAGCCTTACAAACGTTTGAACATTTTTTTTAGGACGGTACAAATATCCATGCCCGAGGGGGGATTCGAACCCCCCGACCGTAGTGGCCGTGCAGACCGTGACTGAAGCGCCTCAGTCCCCTCGGCGACCGCGGCGGGCTACACCAGTAGCGGATCGGTGGAGTGCCTTCCCTCTAAAGGAAAAAGTCCCGCGTTCGAATTTCCCTCCAACGACCAGTTTTAATCTGCCTGGAAGTTTCATATCAGCGCACACTCCATTGCAGAATGAAAATACAATTTTGTTAACGCCTTTTGTTATATTTACGACCATGTGCATTTAATAAAATACATTTAATTAGCCTAAAGTTCTTTATAAAGAAAATACACTTTCGCTGTATAATAATTTGCATCATATTACAAAACAGTTTATTCCTAACCCTTTCATTCGCAGTATTGTTCCTGGACATCAATGTATTAAAAGTTGATTTATACCGTAGTTTTGTGCATCAATCCTCAAAGTTGCATTTTTTTGTTGATGAACAACATGCTTCTAGTACGACATTTTGGCGCTTGGTACGGCCTGTAGCCACTTGTGAGGCATGAATATGTCCAGCTCGAAGGTTGTGTTGCGTTGCCGCCTGTACGTGGCTGAGAGTGTGGTTCTTTTATTTTATTCCAGCAGTGAATTGTCTTGGCTATGGTGCTGTGGCGAAGATCATTATTGATCTTCCAGTGTCAGCTATCAACAGAATAACGTACAAGTAATAAAATACCTCGATACAAACGTCTGTGTTGTTCATGAAATACATGACTTATAAAATCAATAGTTGCCCAAAAATTTCAAAACTTATATTTTGATGTTTACTGCAGTGTATTAATGCAGAAAACACTAAATTTTAATTTTTCAAAAGCTGATTTCATAATGTGGGGCTGAAAGGATTAAGCATGGTAGTTCCCGTACATGTGGGGAACACCGTTTTTGAATCCCATCAGTTGTGTAAGATAACGGAAATGGAAATGAGCGTATGGGTTTCTTGGCCGGGAGACCCCTTACGGGATTGTTCGGCCGCCTGAGTGTAAGTCTTTCTATTTGACGCCGCGTGGGCGACTTACGTGCCAATGATGATGAGATGATGATGATGATTAGGACAACACACAACACCCAATCCCCTGCCGGGAATCGAACCCGGGCCTCCAGCGTGGTAGTCAGCGACGCTGCCACTGAGCTACGGAGGCGGACTTTAAGATACGGAAAAACTCACGATACGAGCGCCATGGCGTCGACTTTGGGGGAACTTTTACTTTACGGAATTTGATATGTCCTGTTTACTTGAACAATCTTTCTCAGTTGTCATGGAACACATAGTTGCTTATTTTTTCCTTAATTTGTGATTATTAATTGAACTTGTTTTATTATTTCACTTTTTTCAATATACTTGCTGTCATTTCAGAATCGTGTTTCTGGTTTTCGTTCACCTTTTGCAGTGGAAAAAGACAGTTCCCACGTGGTCGCTAGACAAAGGGGGGAAATCGATGTTTTACGTACGTCTGAAGTGGAGATCATTACACACAAACCGCTTCAAGGACCATTCTCCCATTTCCTTGGAGTGGTTCAAAGGATTCGATTTGAGACTGCTTCATTAGTCTGTGACCCGAAGGAAATTTGAAATCTTCCTTCCCGATACTGTCCTTACAGAAACAATATATTTTACTAATACTTCCAACAGAGAAAACTGCTAACAGGGATGAAAATTCATGATTTCTCCATTAAATTTTTCTCAGACATTTCTCTTTCTCGACTCGGTTTTCTTAAGATGGTGGTATTTCATGCCGCAATCCGATTTTGGAAATTACGTACTGAAGTGAAAGGAGTCTGTGCAGCTTTCGGAGGCTTCGCATTGAAAATTAGGTAATTATAGCCGGGTGTAGGTCGTTTTCTGGAGAGGGACACTATTTACTGTGAGAAATTAAAATGTTCAAATGTTTGTAAATCTATTGGAACAAACTGCGTGCTCATCAGTCCGTAGCTTACAAACTACTAAAACTAAGGTAAACTAACCTAAGGACAACACACACACCCATGCCCCAGGGAGGACTCGAACCTCCGACGGCGAGCAACCGTTCGTTTCGTTGCGAGGCGCCTTAGATCGCTCGGCTACTCCACCGCGGCTTTGCGAAATTATCCGCCCGTAAATAAGTTTAGCTCATAATATGACTCTGTCTTTTTAACATATCTGAAATAGCCTCGTAAATTTAAAGTATAAAAATATTATGTTCCAACCTTACGGTTCATGAAGATAAAGGAAAAATGAGGCGGCCGAGCGGTCTGCGACGCGCCACTCACGTTCTGCTCGGCCACTACGGTCGGGGGTTCGAATCCCCCCTCGGGCATGGATATTTGTGGCGTCCTTAATATTAGCTAGTTCGTAAGTTTCGGGCCTGATGACCCCGTAGTTAAGTCCCATAAGCTCTACAAACATTTGAACATTTTTGAAAAATGAGAGATTAACGATGGGTTGGGATGGATCGTAATTATCTTTGAGTATTTAACCAGCTTCACCTAAAATACGATGACATATGTGAAGCAAAAATAAGTGTGCTAGACATGTTATTTTGGGTGCGATTTCATCGGCGTGGAATAGATGGAGCAATAACTTGAAGTAAGTGCTCGCTCACCTTGAAGAACAGTTCCCTAAACTGGCCGAGCGCTTTCAGTCATCCATGTAATTGTAATGGCCGCTTCAGTACAGATCACACATCAGTAGCGAATAAAAGAAAATGTTACGCCTAAATTACCGAGCGTCATTTTTCGCCATTAATGTCCATTACAGCGCAAGAGATTGCTGCTTTCGCTTTTTTTTTACAAGCCGTGGTTCCAATCTGTAAATCAAATAACTGCCGAACGCTCATTCTCTCTCGTTAGTAAATCGTTTATCATTTCATTCCACATATCTTTCTTCTTCGTCGTCGATTATTTGGTAAAATTAGCCTTGAACTGTAAATCATTCTCAAACCTGCTCTATGACTCACCTATTCTAAGCTATACGTTATATTTAAGCAGTTACGATGTAGATCATCTTGAGTGTACTCGTGAACTTGGTAGATATAGACGTACAAGGAGACTTCGATAACCGGGATAGCTCTCCAGTATCAAGACTTGGTAAATTTACAGGCCATCTGGCGTAAAGAAACATCACTACATTACACTGTACTGCAGTTCAAATTGTATGGACTTCGTGGAACGTCGAAGAGTTGATACTTCTCGAAAATGCAGTCTTAACTTTAAAACAATTATTTAACAAATACATATCCGTTGAATATAAACTGAAGCGGAAGTACTGAAACATTCTCAAAGATATTTATCATATTTTAAAATCCATGTTCATGATATTTTTCGACCTACATGTATCCTACCCTACATGTACCCTACAAACGTGTACAGATACAGAAAAAATATTCATTCTACAAAAATCAACAACTGTTAAACTACTTTTCCACATCGCTTCCGAAATTTTGTAGACACTTGTTATAGCGTGGCACAAGTTTTTGTATGCCTTCTTTATATAAAGTTACCGCCTGTGTATTCAACCATCTGGTAACAATTTCATGAATTAGTGATCATGAGATTTGCGGAACTTCCATAGCAAGGACACTAAGTGTAATCTTACGGTTGTGCTTAATATTTTCGTGAATTGGACAGTCTTACCCATCTTCTAACCATTGAATCAATCATAGCATTTTACCCGTAAACCTCGATGAATTTCGTTTGGTTTACTGTTCTTTGTATGTAGAAAACGAATCACAGATATGATTTCACACGCGGCGGCTTTTCCAATTACGGCTGACATTATAAATGAGCAATAACAAAGCACACATCAGCAGCAGCGATCTGAAAATGGCGTACATGTCTTCTCCTCTAGTCAGAGTAAGTGCCGCGCATCCTTGGAACTGCGATCGTAGCGCTGCCGCGGATACAAATAGAAACGGAACTTACTTTGTGGACGACTCTCTATTAGAAAGAAAATGGTGTGTTCTATGTAACATATAACCGAGATAAAATATTTGATTTAACATAATACCTGACTTCCTACAGCAGTAGGAAGATATAACGCATGAACTGACATACAGTCTCCTAGGCCGAGCAAACGAATTTAACAGCACAGGGAAACTGGTAAATGCGTATTCTGTTATATTCCAAAGCGTACAAAAGCGGCCCAGGAAGCGTTGGAGCTAGCTGAACGTAATACATAAGCGAATATGGTGAAAGTGAGTAGTTTTGAACCTTTATAGCGGTGCGGACTACTTACTTAGTAGAAAATAGTAAAAAACAAATGAAATAAAAAAAATAAAAAATGCGGTTAGAAAACCCGTGACTTAGTAGAGATGTAATAACTACAGCACACAAGTAGACTCCTATATAAAGTTACGTGTCGGAAAAAAACAGCCATGTCTAATTTTATCATAGTACAGTGTAAGACGTACCCAGGGGCAGATATAGACTCTGACCATAACTTGTTGGTTATGAACTGTAGGCTGAAACTAAAGAAACTACAAAAAGGTAGGAAAATAAGGAGATGGAACCTGGATAAATTGAAGGAACCTGAGGTTCTTAAGAAATTCAGAGGGAGCTTTAGGCAACAATTGACAGAAACAGGGGAAAATAAAACAGTGGAGGAGGAATGGGTAAAATTGAGAGATGAAATAGTGAAGGTAGCAGAGGACAAAATAGGTAGAAAGGCAAGACCTACAAAAAAATCCTTGGATATCACAGGAGATACTAAATTTAATCGATGAAATTAGAAAATGTAAAAATGCAGTAAATGAAACAGGCAAAATGGAGTACAGGCGACTAAGAAATGAGATTGACAGGAAGTGCAAGATGGCTAAGCAGGAGTGGCTAGAAGGCAAACGCAAGGATGTAGAAGAATGTATAAATAGGGGAAAATAGATACAGCCTACAGGAAAATAAAAGAAACATTTGGAGATAAGAAAAACAGCTCTATGAATATCAAGGACACTGATGGAAAACCAGTTCTCAGCAAAGAAGGGAAAGCTGAAAGGTGGAAAGAGTATATAGAGGGGCTCTACAAAGGAAATGAACTTCCAGACAATATTGTAGGAAGGGAAGAGGATGTAGATGAAATAGGAGATACTGTACTGAGAGAAGAATTTGACAAGGCCCTGAAAGACCTAAGTCGAAACAAGGCCCCTGGAGTAGATGATATTCCCTCAGAGCTCCTGAAGTCTCTGGGAGAGCCAGCCATGACAAACCTGTTTCACCTGGTGTGTAAAATGTATGAGACAGGCGAAGTACCCTCAGACTTTAAGAAAAATGTTATAATCCCCATTCCAAAGAAAGCAGGTGCAGACAGGTGTGAAAATTACAGAACCATCAGTTTAATAAGTCATGGTTGCAAAATATTAACACGAATTATATACAGAAGGATAGAAAAGCTGATAGAAGCCGACCTAGGGGAAGATCAGTTTGGGTTCAGAAGAAATGTAGGAACACGGGAGGCAATACTCACTTTACGACTTATCCTAGAAGATAGATTAAGAAAAGGCAAACCTACATTTCTAGCTTTTGTAGATTTGGAGAAGGCTTTTGACAATGTTGATTGGAATAAACTCTTTCAAGTTCTGAAGCAAGCAGGAGTAAAATATAGGGAGCGTAAGGTTATTTACAACTTGTACAAAAACCAGACAGTGGTTGTCAGAGTTGAAGGGCATGAAAGGGATGCAGTGGTTGGAAAGGGAGTAAGACAGGGTTGTAGCCTTTCTCCATTGTTATTCAATTTGTACATTGAGCAAGCTATAAAGGAAAGCAAGGAGAAATTTGGAGAAGGAATTAAAGTTCAGGGCGAAGAATTAAAAACATTGCGTTTTGCCGACGACATAGTAATTCTGTCAGATACAGCAAAGGACCTGGAAGAGCAGTTGAACGGAATGGACAGTGTGCTGAAAGGTGCATACAAGATGAGCATTAACCAGAGCAAAACTAGGGTAATGGAGTGCAGTGTAAGGAAATCAGGTGATGCTGAAGGAGTTAGATTGGGAAACGAAGCAATAAAGGAGGTAGATGGGTTTTGTTACTTGGGCAGTAAAATAACAAATGATGGTCGCAGTACAGAGGATTTAAAATGCAGAATGGCAATGGGTAGAAAAGCGTTCTTGAAAAAGAGAAATTTGTTAACCTCGAATATTGATTTAAGCCTAAGGAAGTACTTTCTGAAGGCATTTATGTGGAGTGTTGCCTTGTATGGGAGTGAGACATGGACGATAAACAGTGCGGACAGGAAGAGGATTGAGGCTTTTGAAATATGTTGCTACAGAAGAATGCTGAAGATTAGGTGGGTGGATCGCGTAACTAATGAGGAGGTACTGAACAGAATTGGGGAGAAAAGAAATTTCTGGCATACCTTGACTAAAAGAATGGATAGATTGGTAGGACACATTCTTAGACATAAAGGAATTGTGAATTTAGCATTGGAGGGAAGTGTGTGGGGAAAAAATCGCAGAGGAAGACCAAGAGATGGATACAGTAAGCAGATTCAGACAGATGTAGGTTGCCGTTCTTATGTGGAGATGAAGAGGCTTGCTCAGGATAGGGTATTGTGGAGAGCTGCATCAAACCAGTCTCCGGACTGAAGACCACAACAACAACAACAACAACAACACTTGGATCTTTGTACATTACTGACTATTCTCATGATGTATTATTTACATGTGGCCACTTTAACCAATATTGTAACTATATGATCTCTCATTTCAGAATCAAACGATGTCCTTATTCTCTATGTTTTTATTTTTGTTTAGACTCATGCGAAAATGTAAATTTTATTTTTGTTTTATAATACAGTGCAAGCCATCTCTTTTTTCAACATAATACTTATATATTTATACCTAAATTTGATAATATAAAAAACCCCAATTAAATAATTATATGTATACATAATTAACAAGTTTGACCATTTATTGTGTAAAACTTATGGGTTTGTTGTTCCTCGTACAGGGCCTGATAATGATGATGGTGTGGTCCTTCGAAACCGGTTGCCTGTAAATTACAAACTGAAAATACAGCTGATGGTGCTATAATTCATCGTGTTCATCGCTAAAAAACAGAACACCTTGTCAGGAGGTGTCGATTCGTATGTTACGAAGAAATGATAGTTGTTCCTGTCCACTCTGTTTAGCATGTTATCACAGGGTCTGTCGTGGGCCGCGGTAACCAGCTGTAGGGGTGATGGCGATGACGCGTATAAGGTGCACGATGGGTCGTGTAGTCCACGTGGCCTGCACCCGGTCCCGAGTCCACGTGTGGTAGTTAACCCGCTGCTCCAGCATCCCACACACGGTTTTCGACTGGTGACGAGTCTCGGGTTCAGCCGGCCGCGGTGGCCGAGGGGAATGAGTCGCTTCAGTCACTGTCTGCATGGCCACTATGGTCGGGGTTCGAATCCCCCCTCGGGCATGGATATTTGTGCCGTCCTTAGTGTTAGCTAGTTCATAAGTAGTTTGTAAGCTTAGGGACTGATAACCCCGTAGGTAAGTCCCATAAGTTATACAAACATTTGAACATTTTTTTTGAAATCTCGGGATCTGGCGTGCCTTGCCGGAAGGAGACGAGCGGCCAGCAGGCCCGTGTCGGACGAAAGCGCCGCCCCAGAAACCAGTCTCCGATGCCACTTGTGTCCCCAGTTACGTCGACGAAGTGGATCCACCACGACGGCACGCCCGTCCAGTTTTCACGCGACTCCCGTCCGTACTTTCACCAGACACTCTGGGAGAGGAGAGGCGGGCAATGAGCCGAGTGTCTTCCCAAATGTAAAATGACAGGCGACGCTGCAGCCACGGACAGCAGGGTGGTGTTGCTGGCGCTACGTGGTGAGCGCTGCCCGCAGCCGCCGTCCAGTCATGACAGGTAGCTGGCGGGCCTTCCGGGAAAGGCAGGTGGCCGACCCTGCCTCTGTAAGGCGACGGCGACTCGTAAAGCAGCGCCCGGACAAATGGTCGGCCGCGCCTGGCAACCAGTCTCTCTCTCTCTCTCTCTCTCGCCTGGCATCATTAAGCACACTGTCAGGTCCGATGCTCTTGGGGTAAAGCGCTCGACTGGAAACCGAAGGGTCGAGGCTTCGAAACCCGGTCGGACCTCGGAGTTTTTCAGTCTGTGCTTTAACCCATCCTTCACCTCTCAACGATGTGAGGGGTCGCCAGAAACGACACGCGGTTCGGATTCCACGTTAAGTTGTAGGTCCCCTTTCCCCGGTTGTATAACTGGGGTAGGCTAGGGACATGCAAGTCGCCGAAGTGGCGTCCAATTGAAAGAC
This sequence comes from Locusta migratoria, assembly GCA_026315105.1. Classification (NCBI taxonomy): domain Eukaryota; kingdom Metazoa; phylum Arthropoda; class Insecta; order Orthoptera; family Acrididae; genus Locusta; species Locusta migratoria. Next base: position 52,712,428 of record CM048751.1, read on the forward strand.
TTGCACCAGGCAATGAGCCACAATAAATTATTATTATTAAGCACACTGTATTCTGTCTCTGTGCCGCTCTTTCTACACACATCAAAAAGTGTTCTGCATCAATGGCAAAACAAAATTCATATGGTGTTCCACACTACGGAGAATTGCTATTTATTCTCATTCATTCCCCAGCAAGTCACTTGTTTTGTTTCCAGACAGAACCTAAAATCTGTTTTCTTGCGGTAAGTGGCAACCTCATTCATAAAATGTTATCCCTTTGATGAATGCAAGCCTCCTTACGTCACGTCCATTTTTCTTTTAATTTTATTGTTACCTTTTTTTAAAAATCTATCGGACTTAACTAGTGCGCCTCGGTTGCACAGTGGTAGAGTGCCAGACTACAAATCCAAAGGTCGCGGGTTCGATCCCCGCCAGGACCTAGGATTTTTATCTGTCACTTTCCACTTCTTTCACCTCTGGCAGTATTGCTCATGTGAAAAATACCGAGTAGCACCGTGGTTCGGAACCCACGTTAAACTGTAGTTCCCCCTATAACTGGCTGGGTAAGTCAGTTCGAAGGTCGGAGGAAGGCAACGGCATACCACCTCCAAACAGGACCATGCCTAGTAAAGCACTGTGGTGCTCAAACCAATCTTCGGATTGTTGACTGCTTTACTTTTTTTACGGACTTAACTACTTGATTATTAGTCCCTAGGCTTACAAACTACTTAAATAAAGTATAAGTAACCTAAAGGCCCCTACAAACACTCCGATTTATCGTCAGTCCAACGAGCTGTCCATCGAACCGACAAATTCTTAGCAGCCGACACATGTTCCGACAAACTGCACTCAGCGATTGCAGTGCCTCGCTGTCCTGATGCCTGTAATAATGAATAGATGTGGATGTACACTCTTCAACGGACTGTTTTTGTTTTCGCGTGTTCGTTAGACAGACATTAGACGATCTCAGTCATGACGTTAGTCGATAGCGCTACACACGATGCAATTTTTGGATGGAGTGCTGGTGGGGGAGGAAGGTTCGGATGTCGGATGCCCAGGCCTGACCAACCATCCGACAAGCGCCTCTGCACGTCCAATTTATCGGTCCGCCCATAATTTGGTCTCGACAAATCGGAACGTCTGTAAGGGCCTTAAGGACGACAAAAACATACACCCATGCCCGACGGAGGACTCGGAACCTCCACTGCGTACGACCGCACACACCGCAGCAGGGCGCCTCAGTGCGCACGGCTATTGCGCCGCAGCTGGTGACGTCCTTGCCGTTAGTTCATACCAATCTTGCAATATACTCACAACTCATTCATCGTTATAGATGCGTGCACGATGGACTCGGGAGTTGCCCATAAATTATTTGTTGGCCAAAATTTTGACGAAACTGTTCGACAGTGGCTTGGAGGATGTTATCCCTGTATTGTGGTGCCTCGAGCTTGCCGTGACTTCGGAATCCTCCCGTCCTCCCCCCAGGAGGTCATTCAGAAGCCACCTGCCAGTGGCGTGGCGACTGACGGTACGCCTTTGGCGCTCAGTATTCGCAGGAGGCCTCCACGCACACCTGGCACCGGGTACTTGTGGCTGTCAAGCGCGCGCCTTTTCTCGGTGGTTCCAGCCCCACCTCCGCCGTGCAGCATGGTGTCCGAGTTGAAGATCCGGGCCTGTCCACAGCCGTCTAGCGCGCCGAACATCGTTGTGCAGTGTGTCGCGTAGTCGAGTGCCGCAATTGTTTGGGTGGCCCTGATGTAAGTCACACATTCCGCGATTTATTGATGGACAGCGAGCTCTTGTAGCCATTCGTTTACTCATATTGTATTGACCAAGAACTTCTACTTAGGACGAAGTTCTCTGTATGAAGGGCCTGGCGATACAGTTAACAAATCGTTCTCAAATGTAGCGAGTGGCGGAACGCTGACAGCGGGAAAAGTCATCGGTGCCGAATCCGAGCATAACGCTGGCACTCGATTCAGTGATTTGTGAGACTGTTCTATTCTACACGCAGCAGAGACGATAACTTACGAAGTAGCTACGACCTGCCTCTCGTGAAGTCGGAGTTGTTCACTGCCTGTCACATTGCTAATGGATTAACTCTGTAAATTTGATGCTTACGCACTACACCAGACAACTCAAACGCTTTATACTGCGGAAGGGCATAGTTTCCCAAATACTGAATTCTCTGCGTCAGTCCAAGTTTATGAAAGTTTCACCTGTTGTCGTGGTACACAACAATCGCACACAATCTTAACGTAATTGCTGTAGTAAATAATTTTCAGTGTTCCATACATTATCCATTTCCGATTTTTATATCGTGTATTCTCAAAATACTGCGTTGTGTGTCCGAATGATTTGCTGAGATACTGATCGTATCACTAGTCGATGGGTAGGAGCGTCTGTTGGGAAACTGCTGATTTTGGCGTTCCGCGTCGGCAGTGTTTTCGGCGTTCGCCCTCTGACCCGCGGCGGCGTGGGAAGCGCCGGGTAAGACGGGCAGCGCCATTATCCGCCTAATAGCAGGCAGCCGCGCCACGCTGTTTATCTGAGCTGGCCTGGGAACGTGCCTCCCTGCGCTGGCGTATGCTGGGGCTTTCCCTCCGTTTGCCGTTGTTTTGGCTGAAGTACTCAATAATATTTGCAAATACGCGGCACTCATGTGTAAATAATCTTCGTACAGGGTGGTCCAAATATTGAAGGACATGAATGAAAACCGTTAAAACGTGTGAACGATTTGCGTTAGGACGTTGGAACTGCACGCACGGTGGGAATTAGTATGCGCATGCGCACGCCCTTGTACATTGAGAGCCCTCTGTCACACGGTACTGACTGCCTAAGCGGGTGCAGCACAGGTGCGGGCCTACCGTGCGAGCAATGAGGGATCACTGCGACTAGAACGAGGTTTGCGACCGAGATCCAGCTGAAGACGATCGGTCCGTCTGTGGTAACAATCGGCAACTTGATTCGCAAGGCTTAGGGAACGGGCAGTGTTAGCAATGTCGGTCGTCGGAAAAGTGCGAAAACGCTTGAAAACATGGAGAAGACACGCGGCGTGTTTCAAACTAGCCGGAGGAAATCGATCAGGAAAAGTTACAGAACAGGAGGTATCCGGGACACACTGCGACAGAGCCGGCCGCGGTGGCCGAGCGGTCTGCGGCGTGCCAGTCACGGTCGGAGGTTCGAATCCCCCCTCGGGCATGGATGTATGTGCCGTCTTTAGTATAAGATAGTTGATAAGTAGTTTGTAAGTTTAGGGACTGATGACCCCGTAGTTAAGTCCCATAAGCTCTACAAACATTTGAACACTGCGAGAGACAGTCGTTGAAGACAGGCATATCTCGCCAAACGACCCTAGGGCCATGGGACAACGGTTGTGTTTCGCCAGCAGTGCTGTGCACAGATCGATCCAACACTTTTATTTGGCCAGTACCTTCAATAAGCGAAACCGAAGTGTCCGGGGAGGGAGGGAGACGGCAGAGAATTCGCATTTCGCGGGTGACCGAGTGCTGAGTGTGCGCTGCCCATCAAAGGAATGGTCGGTACGGCGTGGTGACGTCACCCCTGTTGCTAACGCACTAGATATACCGAGCTGAACAATCCGCCATTTTGAATCCCAATCCGGCGACAGCGTTGTATGCTTTGTGTGGTGTTACGAAGTGAATCAGCGTATAATTTGTGATTTTTTTTTTTTTTTTGTTTCACATTGTGAAATGATCGGTTGTGCAATTACAAAATGTTCAAATGTTTGTTAAGCTTATGGGACTTAACTACGGGGTCATCAGTCCCTAAACTTACAAACTACTTATGAACTACTTACGAACTAGGACGGCACAAATATTCATGCCCGAGGGAGCATTCGAACCCCCGACCGTAGTGGCCGTGCAGACCGTGGCTGAAGCGCCTCAGTCGCCTCGGCCACCGCGGCCGGCGTGCAATTACAGACTGCTCAAATAATAGCAGACATGGTCGCTATAAGTTTTATCGGTTTCCTTCAAACATAGATCGGCGTAAAAGGTGGCTTGTAAATTCCAGACAAGTATGGGTGCCAAAATCGAGTAACTGTGTAACGTTAAGGACAACACCCTTTTTTTCGTTTGTATTAGAAATTGTTATGCTCACAGAGAGGTAATAATGAAAATATATGCCTACACATGTAAGCAATTGTTTATTTTAATTTCGCTTCAGTTTGTTAACACGACATACAATTTGGTTAAAGCAAGCTACTGTTCTTGATTTTATTTAGACCAACTAAGGAGTTAGTTGTATTTTAAGTGATGCATGAGTGCAGCTGCCTTTGCTCAGATAGTGATTTTTTAAATTATATTATTTCGCATTAGTTCAATGTTTAATTTAAATGTGACTCTCAACACGGGAATATGTAGGCCTAAGCCAAGGTGTGAACAGAATGTCTGGAAAAAAAAAAAAAAAAAAAATAAATAAATAAATACAACTTCGCAGTGAATGGGAACAGGAAAGAAGTAGTACATGAAATGTATTAAATTCGAAACTTAGCATGCAACATTGACTTTATTTCAAAGTGCATGCTACCTGAGAGACTTTATTTAGTAGTTATCTAACGAAACCAGACGTTCAAATTTACGAAACACATTTTTGAAGTAAAATCTTCTCTGAAATGTGTGTGTAAAACATGCGAGACATTAAATGGGGGAACACGCGAAATACAGTATCGCAATTTAACGTTATTCCGTAACTGTTTTCGAATGCAACTCTCAGTTACCGTAAACGTATGTGGATGGACCATTTATAAAGCAGAAAATGCGATAATTGTAACAAATTTTAAATGTATCTGGTCACTATTTAGAACGGCAACATACGCCTTAATAAGGAATGTAAGTGAATGTTTCATATCTCTAAATATCCATCTAATCATTAACATCAAGTTCCTTGCCTCTTACAGTCAAATGTAAGCCAATAAAATAATTTACTATGCTGTAATGTTTCTGCGTTAGGAAAATATATTTAATGCCTTAAGAATGTATTAAGAAGCGTAAGCGATCCGTAATCTTCAAATGCGCGTCTTCAACGTGGGATTGAAAATGGCGGATTGTTCTGCTTGTACTATACAGTGCTCTACCTGTTGCGACCCCTGGCCATGGGCTCCTGCTGCTGGCAGCCTATACTGTGTTCCCGAATGCGGTCGGGCGTATGCGTCCGCATCGAAACTGTCAATTGTCAGTCGGGGGCGTAGTTACAACTAGCTGAAAACCTGGCGTTGCCCGCGTGTTTATTTACTTATTCAAGCTTTGAGTTGGTACTTCTCAGATCCCTTCTCTCTCTGTCCCAAGTCCGTGTTTTTTTTTTTTTTTTTTTTTTTTTTTTTTTTTTTTTTTTTTTTTTTTTTTTTTTAAATAACATATTACATTTATGGGAGAGTATTCAAGAAATAAGGCTGTCTTGCACAATGTACAAAATAATAACTGCAGTGTTCAAACGAAGAAAGGTGGTAATCAAAATGCAAATTATATGTAACGTTACTAATTCATTTAATTCTAAACTTGACTATAAACAATATTCTGGTTCCAGAATGAAACTTCACTCTGCAGCAGTGTGTGCGCTGATATGAAACTTCCTGGCAGATTAAAATTGTGTGCCGGAACCGGGACTCGAACCTGGGACCTTTGCCTTTCGCAGACAGCTGTGGCTAAGCCATGTCTCCACCATATCCCTTTTTCCAGGAGTGCTAGTCTAGCGTGTTTGCAGGAGAGCTTCTGTGCAGTTTGGTAAGTAGGAGGCGAGCTACTGGCGGAAGTAAAGTTGTGAGGCGGCATCGTGAGTCGTGTCGGGATAGCACAGTCGGTAATGCGCTTACCCGCGAAAGGCAAAGGTCCCAAGTTCGAGTCCCGGTTCCGGCACACGATTTTAATCTGCCAGGAAGATTCGATATTCTGGTTAACTGTCCAAAATCTAATATGGATAAATTCTTTGGGGAGTCCACCCCGCAGTTTGTAAGCTACGGACTGATTACAACGCAGTTTGGTCCGATAGATTTACAAACATTTGATTTTTGATTTTTTGAGTCCACCCCTGAGCAAGCGAGATGTCCGTGTGAGAAACACGGAGATTTAAAACCACAGTTCAGTATTTAATTGGTTGCTGTGTGATTTATTAATCGTAACAAAAAATGCAAGTCTCACTGGAAACTACAGTCTCTTGAAGTTAAAAAGCTACATCTGCCGGAAATAATGCGTACTTGGTGCATGTACACTGTTTCATTTTCTTTCTTTCCCTGTACCTTTATAGATGTGAATGATTTTTACCCAAAGCAGTGTATACCATCTCATATTTATTGAATTTTATGTTGTAAAATTGTACAGTTTTGTAGGTATATATTCATTTGTATAAGTGATGTCGGTGAAATCTGTTACTAATAAAGTTAGTAGTAAAGAAGTAACTGATTAAAACCTGGGCGGTTTTCCACGAACGTTAACTGTTTATGTCCTCATATCTCATGAACAACGTGTCGTATTGTGATTGAATTTCGAAGGCACATTCAGCTATATGTGTGGATACTGTCTGTAAAATTTCCTGCGGGTACAATTTGTAGTGGTAAATTATAAATTGTAACGACATACCGAATGCCGTAGGCATACTCCATGAAAGGCGGTAAAGTAGTAAGCGAGAAACTTTTTTCTTTCATCATTTTGATGAGGTTATCATCGAGAAAAAGTTTAATAAAGGTTTGAAGTTTTGTTGAAAGATTGTTGCAAATCTCTGTCATTCTCATATACTGTATTTACGAAGTCGCATTATGCGACAGTTTCTTGCAACTCATATTGTTTATGATGTCTTATATCCTGGACCGTGTGTGTGTGTGTGTGTGTGTGTGTGTGTGTGTGTGTGTGTGTGTGTGCGTGCGTGTGTGTGGTTCTGACCCCTCCAGCAGTTGTTACCTCACTGTAAGGAATATGTGCACCAAATTTCGTTGAAATCGGTCCAGTGGTTTAGGAGAAATAAGCAGCCTTGACGCTAACGTAGGACTTCTTCGCGCAACTCGTTGTTTATGACGTCATATCTCGTGAACTATGTGTCGTACGTGATTCTTACATTTACGGCGACTGTCGTCATGGATCAAATCAAATGTCCAAATATAATTACGTAGGCTTCCGCGGCCAGAGTCAGATGACATAAAAGTTTTCTGGGTATGGTACCGCGTCATGATGTAAGGCTATTACTTAAATAACCAACGTTTCGGCCAATGTTACAGTGGCCTTCATCTGGGTAACTGATGTGTGCTGGTTGTTACTACACTTTATGTTACTTTCATTTAGACATTACGTCATAATTTTTAAAAATAAGCGATGTTATTGGTGAATTTTTTGCGGAAGAATGGAACTTTATTTTGATAGGATGCTGAGGTGGAGTAATATAAAGTAATATAAAGTGTAGTAACAACCAGCACACATCAGTTACCCAGGTGAAGGCCACTGTAACGTTGGCCGAAACGTTGGTTATTTAAGTAATAGCCTTACATCATGACGCGGTACCATACCCAGAAAACTTTTATGTCAAATGTTCAAATGTTTGTTAAGCTTATGCGACTTAACAACGGGGTCATCAGTCCCTAAACTTACAAACTACTTATGAACTAGCTACAAGTAAGGACGGCACAAATAACCATGCACGAGGGGGGATTCGAACCCCCGACCGTAGTGGCCGTGCAGACCGTGACTGAAGCGCCTCAGCCCCTCGGCCACCGCGGCCGGCGTCATGGATCGAAGCTTACGTGTACAGAACTGTAGACTTGTATGCAATACGGACACTCTGCTTTGTATATAAAAATTAGTGATATGGTGGTGTCTGTTCTTTTTCCGACGTGTCCGAAAGAATACAACCAACGTGTGTGCTTGAAGTCGAGGATTTGGGTTGGAAGGGAAGCGTGCCTGAATGAGCATAATTGGTTGAGGCGACCGCCGGCCGCCGTGGCCGAGGGGACTGAGGCGCTCCAGTCACGGTCTACACGGCCACTACGGTCGGGGGTTCGAATCCCCCCTCGGGCATGGATATTTGTGCCGTCCTAGTTCGTAAGTAGTTGATAAGTGGTTTGTAAGTTTAGGGACTGATGACCCCGTAGTTAAGTACCATAAGCCAAACAAACATTTTTGGTTGAGGCGACCGCTGGCCCAAAACGAGAAGTTTTTGCCATTGGATTTATTTCGGCCTGAATGTTTAAATATTTGCAGTTGGTAAAGTTACGGCCGTTAATAGCGACAAGTGGCGTCTGTAGCAGCTGGCTAGCGCAGTGAGGCGTGGGCCGCGTGCGGCGTCCCCAGCATAGCGGGACGGCTGGCCCGCCGGATGCGGCAGTGGCGGCGCGTAATTGCGGGGCCGTAGGTGGAGGGAGAGCCGCGCCGGAAGCGCTCATCAGCGCCAATTGCGGCCGGCTGCGAACCGCGCCCACTGCAGGTGCCGGCCGCGGCGACGACGACCTGCACACGCACACAGTCCAGTCGCGAGGCCGCCACTATCTCCCCCATTCTATCTCTGCCGTCATCGTCGCGGCGGTTAGCCGCGCGTACTGGACCGCCGTGTTACGGGTAGTGTTATTGGTCCTCTGCTGTTCCTTATTTACATAAACTATTTAGGGGAAAATCTAAGTAACTCTCTTAGGTTGTTTGCAGATGACGCCGTCATATACCGTCTAGTAAAATCATCTGAAGATCAAAACCAACTGCAGGACGATCTGAATAAGATATCAGTATGGTGTAAAAATTGGCAATGACTCCAAATACCGAGAAGTGTGAAGTCATCCATATGATTACGAAAAGAAATCCGTTAATCTTTGTTTACAACATAAATCAATCAAATGTGAAGGCCGTAAAGCCCACAAAATACCTAGGAATTACTATTACTTCAGACCTAAACTGGAAAGAACACGTAGATAATATCGTGGGAAAGGCGAACCAGAGACTGCGTTTTATTGGCAGAACCCTTAAAAGATGCAACAGAACTACTAAAGAAACTGCATACACTGCGCTTGTCCGTCAATTTTTGGAGCATTGCAGGCCAGTGTGGGATTCTTATCAGGTGTGTTTGACGGAGGACATCGAAAGAGTCCAAAGAAGGGCAGCTCGTTTCGTATTGTCACGATATACGGGAGACAGCATTTACGGAAATGATACAGGATCTGGGATGGGTATCACTACAACAACGGCGCTTATCGCTGCAGCGTGGGCTACTTGCGAAACTCCAATCGCCAACGTTCTCCTCCGAATGCGAAAATATATTGTTGACTCCCACTTATATAGGTAGAAATTATCATCAGAATAAAATACGAGAAATCAGAGCTCGAACAGAGAGATTCAGGTGTTCTTTCTTCCCGCACGCTATTCGAGAATGGAATGGGAGATAAATAGTATAATTGTGGTTCTATGAACCCTCTGCCAGGCACTTAAATGTGATATGCACAGTATTTCATGTAGATGTAGATGTAGCGCGCGGCCCTCCGCCGTCGGGGGCTCGAGTCCCCACGCGCGCATGTGTGTTGGTCCTTAGGTTAGTTTACCTTATAACTAGCTGAAAACCCGACGATTCCCGTGTTGTTATCGTTGTTATGGTCTTCAGTCCGGGGACTGGTTTGATGCAGCTCTCCACCCTACTCTATCCTGAGCAAGCCTTTTCATCTCCTCATAAGAACGGCAACCCACATCCACTTGAATCTTCTACTATACGCGTCTCTTGGTCTCCCTCTGCGTTTCTTACACCACACACTTCCCTCCAATGCTAAATTTACGATTCCTCGATGTCTAAGACTGTGTCCTACCAAGCGATCCCTTCTTTTAGTCAGGGTGTGCCAAAAATTCCTTTTCTCACCAATTCTGTTCAGTACTTCTTCATTAGTTATGCGATCTACCCACCTACTCTTCAGCATTCTTCTGTAACACCACATTTCAAAAGCTTCTATTCTCTTCCTGTCCGCACTCCTTATCGTCCATGTTTCACTCTCGTACAAGGCAACACTCCACACAAATGCCTTCAGAAAAGACTTCTTTACACTTAAATTAATATTCGATGCCGGCCGCGGTGGCCGAGCGGACTAAGGCGCTCCAGTCACGGTCTGCACGGCCACTACGGTCGGGGGTTCGAATCCCCCCTCGGGCATGGATATTTGTGCCGTCCTAGTTCGTAAGTAGTTCATAAGTAGTTTGTAAGTTTAGACTATACAAACATTTGAACATTTTTTGAATATTCGATGTTAGCAAATATCTCTTTTTCAAAAATGCTTTTCTTCCCATTGCCATTCTGCATTTTATATCCTCTGTACAGCGACCATCGCATGTTATTTTACTACCCAAGTAACAAAACTCATCTACCACCTTCATTGTTTCGTTACCTAATCTAATTCCTTCAGCATCGCCTGATTTTCTAAGACCGCAATCCATTATTTTTGTTTTGCTCTTGTTAATGTTCATTTTATACGCTCTCTTCAACACACTGTCCATTCCATTCAACTGCTCTTCAAGGTCCTTTGCTGTCTCTGACAGAATTACAATGTCATCAGCAAAACGCGATGTTTTTATTTATTCCCCCTGAACTTAAATCCCTATTCCAAATTTTTCCTTGCTTTCCTTCACCGTCTGCTCGATGTACAAATTGAATAACATCGGAGAAAGGCTACAACCCTGTCTTACTCCCTTCCCAACTGATGCTTCCTTTTCATGCCCTTCGATTCTAATAACTGCAGTCTGGCTTTTGTACAAGTTATAAATAACTCTCCTTTCCCTATATTTTACCCCTGCTGACTTCAAAATTTGAAAGAGTGTATTCCAGTCAACATTGTCAAATGCTGATTTATTTATTTATTCCTGCAATTTTTCAGGTATATATTCATTTGTATAAGAGCTGTAAGTGAAGCAGTCAACAATCCGAAGATTGGTTTCAACACCACAGCGCTTTACTAGGCATGGTCCTGTTTGGTGGTGGTATGCCGTTGCCTTCCTCCGACCTTCGAACTGACTTACCCAGCCAGTTATAGGGGGACCTACAGTTTAACGTGGGTTCCGAACCACGGTGCTACTCGGTATTTTTCACATGACCAATACTGCCAGAGATGAAAGAAGTGGAAAGTGACAGAAAAAAATCCTAGGACCCGGCGGGGATCGAACCCGCGACCTTTGGATTTGTAGTCCGGCACTCTACCACTGTGCAACCGAGACGCACTGCCTGTAAAATCTCTTGAGAATAGAATTAGTAGTAAAGAAGTAATAGATCAAAACTTGGTGCGTGATGGGCCGGTTTTCCATGAACGTTACTGTTTATGTACTCTTTATCTCATGCACTACATGTCGTACTGTGATACAATTTACAAGGTACACTCAACTGTATATGTATAATACTGTCTGTAAAATTTCCTGCAGCTACAATTTGTAGTGTAGAAATTATAAATTCTAACGTCATATAGTTTGTGTCTCGATTCCGTCGTAGGTGTCGGAGGCAGAGTAGAATTTAACCGACACAGGAATAAAGGATGCAAGCTTGTGCAGGTACGGAGGTGACCAGCCAGTGGGACAGCAGAAACTAGAAACACTAGAGTAAATTAGAACGAGATATAAATTGCACAGAATTTATACAATACTTAACTTTTATATAGCTCAGTACTGCAGAATGCTGATATATAGTTGAGCTAGAGGCCTGCCTAGTGCCTATCCGATAGACAAGTCTTCACTGGTACCCATCTGATTCCGAAGTGTTAGCTGGTTCCCATCTCAGTCCCAAGTGAACGATGTCGTTCAGTGGTGGCCACGAGCGGGATCGCAGCAGAGGGCGCTCGTAGCTGACGTCGTAAGAACGCCGCGCCGTGCGTGCATGGTGGCGCGCGGCGAAAGTAGGTGGCGCGCACTTTGGACTTGTGCGACACCACAATATCGAATGTCATAGTCTTACTCCATAAACAGAGGAAAAGTAGTAAGCAAGAAACTTTCTTCCTTCCATCATTTTGATACGGTTGACACCGAGAAAAGGTTTAATAAAGGTTTCATATTATGTTTAAAGTTTCTTGCAAGTCGCTAAGTGCTGTCATTCTCATACAGTGTATATCGAAAGTCTCGCCGCATTATATAGCCTTTTTTCGATATCTATTGGTTATGACGTAATATCTTTTGAACCATTTGCCGTATGTGATTCTTAACCATGCAGCAATTGTGACCTCACGGTAAGGAATGTGTGTACCAAATTTGGTTGAAATCTGTCCAATGGTTTAGGAGAAAATGAGCATCATTGTCGCAGCATGCAGCAGTTTTTCGCGAATCTCATTGTTTATGACGTCATATCTCGTGAACTATATATCGAATGTGCTAAAGTTGACGCGGCTTCGTTGACGGACTGCACTCCCAATTAACGTTACTCAGGCGTTCGCCTAAGACACGATTAACTTTTCATGAATATTTGAGTTGTTTATAATGCAAATTAGTGGTCTAAACGAGCTGCGAAACATACAGTGATCAGTACTTGTTATGACGAACAATCTTGACCTTGGATTTGCATCTGCAGTTAATGTGTTGTAACAGCTGCTTTCATAAAGTCTAGTATACACTTGTGTTTACTAAACGTATTAATCAACAATCTTGTAAAATTGCTGTGAACTTTGTTAGACGTAATTGGAGTACAATAGACGAAAGTGGCAATAAAATACTGCAATTATGAATGAGCCTAGGCCATCTGCGACAAAAGCTTTCCACATCGAAATAAGGTGTCGTTAATAACTTCCAGTGTTGCCCTACTGAAACAAGTGAAATTTCAGTACAAAGACGAAAGTGACAGCAGGATATTGCAACAAAAATGCGCCTAGGCCAGCTGCCACAAAAGCATTCCACACCCAAAAAACGTGTCGTTAATAACTTTTGTTGTTGCCACACTGAAATAACGACAGATTTGTTGCAAAGAACACAGACATATACAGGTGAAAAACTTCCAGCTGTCACTACTGCTTCCACACTTTGCACTGGTTGCATGTCTACCATGCTCGATCAAGTATGATGAACAATGAAAATATTTTTAAAGAAGGTGTAGGCGTTCAAAAGTGTATTTTCATCAACCACAGAGCAAGAGAAGAAAGAATATCTCAGAAACACACTAACACCAGGTAGAAAATTGAGCATTTTTTATGGTGTGTACTTCAAGGGAATTGCGGGATACGTCGTCTGAAGCTTCACTCTTAGGGCAGCTGAATGCCATTAGTCAGAGACAAACTGGTATCAAACAAGGCAAAGCATTTGCTTTTCTTACACGCAGTACTTGTCGTTTTATCACTTCGATTCGATTATTTAAATGCTGAACACAGTTTAGGCATATTTCAGCAGCAAACTTGTATAGGCAATGCAGTATATGCTAAATAGAACATTTCAAGCTCAACAACAACATACGATAGACAGACAAAAATATGGCGGCCGAGCTTACCCAGGTTGCCGCTGAGAGCCCTGAAGCTCGTGTGTCAGCCTCTCAGTGAAATTTAAGCTCGTTGCGCTCAGCTCAGTCTCCACAGCGCCCCAAGACTCGGGCTCCCGATTTACAAACTTTTGCCCTCAGATGTATAGCCACCTTTTTGTCACGGAGAACACAACTGACCTCTCTCCATTTCAGCCACGCTGCATTTACTCTCATCCGGGTGTCGAGGTTGGAATCATTCGAAGATGTTACCGTGGATCCAATGAATTTGAACTCGGTGGGTTTGTTCAAATCCTGGCCGTCGATGCCGATGGCTCCGCTGGTTTGAGGACCGCTTTCCAAACACGTCGTCTTCTGGAGATTCAGACGCATGCCATTCTCTGCTAGCCTAACATCTGATCTTACGGGTTTTCTGGGTCAGTACCACGTCGTCGGCACAGAGAAGCATCCAGGGATGAGGGTCCTCTTACCGTGTCCATGCAGAGGATGGATAGTAGTGGAGAGGGGGCTGAACCCCGATAAACACCGATGGCAATTTTTAAAGGTGGAGAGACTCATGCAGGGCACCGGACAACACTTGTTACACCTCGATAGAGGAGCTGGATCCGGTTCACGTGCCCTGTGGTGTCGTACTGCTCGCCAGATCAGATGATGTGGGACGCTACCGAAGGCTTTCTCTAAGCCCAAAAATGCAAAGTGTGCAGTCTCTCTCTTCTCCAGCATCAAACGTGCGGCGTGGATGGCACCTGTAGTGCCGCAGCCCTTGACAAACGCACTCAGGTTAGGAGAGACAGAGGCCGTCGCTCTGAGCCTGTTGTCCAACACCCGTCCAATATACCAGGTTTTATTTATTATTTACATGTGTCACTGCTTTCTCTATTCGCGTGTTTGACATCAACATGGGAGCACCTGCAAGTTGTCAAATGCACCAACGCAAACAGCGTGCCGGCCGCGGTGGCCGAGGGGACTGAGGCGCTCTAGTCACGGTCTGCACGGCCACTACGCTCGGGGGTTCGAATCCCCCCTGGGGCATGTGTATTTGTGCCGTACTTAGGATAAGCTAGTTGATAAGTAGTTCGTAAGTTTAGGGACTGATGACCCCGTAGTTAAGTCCCATAAGTTTAACAAACATAAAAAAAAACATTTTAAAGTGCAAATTAGATTTGCGTTGTTCGATGGAAACATGAAGTCATCGCGTGGTACGGTCTGTCGGCTACGTGGCGAGGCGTACTCGTGTTTGGCAGCAGACGTCGCCTGCCCCTTAGGCAACAGGTAGCACACTGGGGCAGCCCGCCTCGCCTGCCGGTAGAGCACGCACTGCGGAGCCACTTCAGGAAATTCTTTTGAAAAGAAAGAAACGGCGTTCCAATGGTGCGGAGTCGTAATGCCGGTAGAACAATATTTCCTGTGGAGGTGATACCACGACATTAATGTTTGTCCCTTAGTATAAGACGGAATGAGTAACACCCGCTGTCGTCAGCATTTGCGATTGAAATCCTTGTCGAGGAGACTGAGGCGCTCCAGTCACGGTCTACACGGCCACTACGGTCGGGGGTTCGAATCCCCCCTCGGGCATGGATATTTGTGCCATCCTAGTTAGTAAGTAGTTCATAAGTAGTTTGTAAGTTTAGGGACTGATGACCCCGTAGTTAAGTCCCATAAACTATACAAACATATGAACATTTTTGAAATCCTTTACCAAAGATTCACTTTTCACTGGCAAAAAAATTAAATTTCTTCGTTGACAGTAGAGTTTTGAGGCTGTCACTTCGAAAATCATTTGTAGTATATTCCGCATTTTAAACTCCGTCTCACACTACATCGTTAAACGGCTTTATCCAGTTGGCTACTGAAGGACCTAAACTAAAAACAGATTCTTATTGCCCGATGGCTGGAAACTAGAATACCGCAAATGCTAAAGCTGGTCGGCCGTTAGCGCGTTTCTGGCATTAGGATCTGCGGAAGTGTCTTCAGATCACTGGAGCAGGTCACTGGGCTCCACGCTGGGGTTTCTCGTGTCGGAAGACATCGTCCGTTGCGATTTCTGCTGGCACGGGGTCATGGGATCGGGCGCCGAGACCAACGAAACGTCCCGCATGGTCGGATGAACCACCTTCGTTTTTTCACCAGGTCAGTGGACGCGTCTGAATACGCAGGCAAACTTGAACACTCACCATTAGCGTGTTCAACTTGCGAGACTGAGCGTACGGCCGCGCTGCAGTACCGAGCGGTCTAAAGCGCCTCGCTGCGGAGCGCGCGGTTGCTCACCGTGGAGGTTCGAGTCCTCCCTGGGGCATGGGTGTGTGTGTTTGTCCTTAGGTTAGTTTACCTGGGTTTAAGTAGTTTGTAAGCTACGGACTGATGACCACGCAGTTTGGTCCGATAGAATTACAAACATTTGATTTGAACAACTTCCGTCAGCGGCTTCTAGGTAAGGGTAGCGTGGCACTGAGTCGTTAACATACGGCTTTGTGAGGCCAGTTCAGGAACAACTGGTAGCTTGTTATCTGCGACTACGCAAGTTTAGTGTGGCTTGGGTGGCGAGTTATCGGTTTGCAACGAAGTTTAAATCTGTTGGGTGAAATTACTCACTGACTATAATGGCGATTTCCGGCATCTTCCTTTCAAAAATACTTTCTCATCTACACTGTAAGTTGTGCGAAGGGAGGTTCCGAAGATTAGCCCTAATGTTAAATGTCCCGTCGACAACGTAGTCATTAGAGACGGAGTATTCTCCGGAATTGTTTTTGTCACGAAGGGGCAAGGGAATCTATTGTCTCTTTGGAAAGGAACGATCCCGGCATTCGCTTACACTAGTTTACTCTAGGGACGATACGCACGCACACACACGCCCGAGGGAGCAGCCGAACCTCCGACGGGAAGCGGCTACGCACTCTTTAGCGAGGCGCCGTAAGGTGCACGGCCAATTCTGCGCGGCCGGCGCTCCATCCGGAGGTTCGAGTCCTCCTTCGGGCACGGTAGTCTGTTTTCTCCTTAGTGTCAGTTTTTGTAAGACTAGGAATGACCTAGCAGTTTGGTACAATAGGTTTACAAACATTTGAACATTTTTTTGTACATACGTGTCTGCGGAGACGTGCCGCTATGAAAGAAGAGACGAAATGACAAAAGAGAACCAACACGAATTCGGTTACTAACCAAGACACAATTATATGGAGTTCTTTTCGGAGCCCACTACATAAGACATGGCGACAAATTTTCTACAGATTGGGAACGTACGTTCCGGGTTCTTACGACACGCGAATGCGTGGCGGTAGCGTCGGCAACTTTCCTTAGTGTAGCAAAATGTTCAAATGTTTGTATAGTCTATGGGACTTAACTACGGGGTCATCAGTCCCTAAACTTACAAACTACTTATGAACTAGTTAAGACTAAGGATGGCACAAATATCCATGCCCGAGGGGGGATTCGAACCCCCGACCGTAGTGGGCGCGCAGACCGTGACTGGAGCGCCTTAGTCCCCTCGGCCACCGCGGCCGGCTAGTGTAGCATGGTTAGTATAACTGTGTGGCTGGATGTAGCCATTTCTCTCATCAGAACAGAGAGGTGCGTGTTCAGTTTGCGGGGGGGGGGGGGGGGGGGTGCAGGGAGTCCAGCAACCCTCCTCCACTGTATCCACGTGTTTTTATCAGCGGGAGCTTTTTAAATTTTCTTACATATGAGCTAAAGCGTACAGAAAAAGGCAGAGCACGACAGATCTGAGTACAGGATTATAGGGGATGACCACAAGCCTTGATGGGTAATAACAACAATCGATACCCAACAGGATTATCACGTAAAATTATTATTAAGAAATATGAATGGAATGCCTGCAATTAGTGAAAGGGTTGTCGATAAACACAAGTCAACACTAAAGGGCGTGCCAAACAGGAAAAGTACTGCCGTCAGTTGTTATTTTTACATTACCTGGAGACTTGATCAACTAGAGGAACAGTAGACATGAAATGAATTCAGAGACGTTCTGCTAAGGTCTTAACAAGTCGGTATACGCATATGAACGAAATGTCAGGCGACCGTAAATGGGATAGTTGGAAGAAATACGCTACAGATAGTGCGAATCACTACTGCAGTAAATCTCGGGCAGGGAGTCACTGTCGCAGTGTATCTCGCGTACGGTCTGTGACAATTAAACACGATCAGTGCACGTATACAGATATGTAGGCCATATACCAGTTTTTATTAAGTACATAGATACAGTTGTTATTGAAAAAAGAAGGAAAAACAAAGGTAAGTGAGTACATTTGTAATGATTTTTCCATCTGTTGTTGGTAGAACGTCATCATATTGAATTAAAAGCACAATTTTGTTTATGTTCTACAAGTTTATTTTCATTTAGGGAACTGATTTTCGTTTAAAAGGTTTTCTGCAAAATTGAGAATGCCAGGCTGTAAGCTTGAAAGCCGAAAACAGGTTGACTACATAAAATAATGTAGAACATACACAGAATTGTGTCATTAATTCAATATGATGATAGTCTACCAAGAACTGATGAAGAATAATTGGAAATGTTCAAACGTTTGTAAACGTAAGGGACCTGACGTGATCGGTCTTTAGAATTACATACTACTTGAAGTAACTTATGCTAAGGAGAAGACACATATCGATGCCCAAGGGAGGAGTCCAACCTGCGACGGGAGCGGCCGCGCAATCCATGTCATGGCACCTCAGACCGCGCGGCCATGTCTTAGCTGCCTTTAAGGTTGTTTGGATTGCATATAAAGAGCTGTATCTCTGTGCTCAATAGAAATTAATCACGTGTTTAAGGAATTTATTGTGGCATTTCGTCTGTATTGCCACCCTAAAATATTTAGTATTGCATATGAAACAACGTGTACAATCCGCTCTATTCGAAAATGACTTGGGTCACAGCCGGGTATGTTTATCATATTTTAGGTAGTGAAATAAAACGACACTACAACCTCAGTAGAAAATTAATTTGAAAAAAATCCATGACTGTAGCTGCACAAGAAATAAAAATAGTAGACTGCCACATTCGCACTTTCCCAAGTTCAATACAGTGGTACACAATACTGCTCGTTTGCTGTCGTTATGACTAATTAGTCAGCCCTTGTCAATATTCACGGTATGTATGACATTAACTGCGAAATGGGTAAGGTTGAAAATGTGTACGCAGCCGGAATCGAACCAGATGCTGCTGCTTTCTAGGCAGTTGCGGTGACCACTACCCCACTGGGGACACAGCGATCACCACACCTGTTAGCATTAACTAAGCACGCCTCTCGTCAGGTACAAGGTCTCAAATTTACCCTGCGCAGTAGAACTCAAACTCGTCTGTTGTGTCGGAGACATTCGAAAGAGCAGTCATCACATATATGTACCCTATCTCTTCTCTTTCACCATCTTCCCGCACATGTGCTGTGTCAGCTCTGTTAAGCGGGTTTGGCGCGTTAATAGTTGCGAGGTGTCTGGATGCCCTTCCTGTCGCCACCCGATGGCCCCTAGGGGGAAATGTGTACCCCAAATATCTGCGTATACAGTTATAAGTGTAAAGAGGTACGAAATTTTTGCGATTAGTGTAACTGAGGCGGGACTTGAGAATCAGCCCGGTATTCACCTAGGGGTTTGTGGAAAACCGCCTAAAAACCACATCCAGGCTGGCCGGCACTCCGATCCTCTTCGTTAATCCTCCGATCGGATTCGAAACGGGGCCGGAACGCCTCGCCGTCTCGGAAAACGGTGCGTTAGACCATACGGCTAACAGTGTCGATATACATGCCTTATAGCCCTTGTTAAACGCAGGTGCCGCTGCCCTAACTTTGGCCTCGTTGATTGCACTGAAGGAATATGTATGTAGAGTTCACTCTGTGACGTAATCAATAGAGGTTGTCCATCGACCCATTGGTGTACAGTGAATGCTGGTACTTGTTGAGCGGAGGAAGGGCCTTGAGGTGCGCTGCTGGCTGGGGTGGGCGGCTAGTGGCGCCCCGCGGCCACGGCTACTGGCAGGCGGAGAGGGCAAGTGGCGGCGGACCGGTTTGCTGGCGGCGCGCGCCGTGCCGTACCGCAAGGCCGCGTCGCCTCTCCCTAAGTCTGCCTCGCTTTAGGCGACTGTCCCATGAGTAAGCTACAGTCGACTCACTTCTTCTTCGTACTCCATTTGAGCTACCGCATTCGGAGAAGTCACCCACCTTCAGAAGAATGTGCTTCCTACACGTTGTTGTTGTTGTTGTTGTGGTCTTCAGTCCGAAGACTGATTTGATACAGCTCCCCACGCTACTCTGACCTGTGCAAGTCTCTTCATCTGAGAATACGTTCGGCAACCTACATCCTTTTGAATCTGCTTACTGTATTCGTCTCCCTCTACGATTTTTACCCCACACGCTTGCTTCTAATGCTAAGTTGACAATTCCCTGATGTCTCAGAATGTGTCCAACCAATCTATCCCTTCTCTTAGTCAGGATATGCCAGAAACTCCTTTTCTCCCCTATTCGGTTAAGCACCTCCTTCTTAGTTACGTGATTTACCCATCTAATTTTCATCATTCGTCTGTAGCACGACTTTTCAGAAGCTTCTATAATCTTTTTATCTGAACTCCTTATCGTCCACGTTTCACTCCCATACAATGGTACACTCCAGAGAAATGCTTTCAGAAAGGACTTCCTAACACTTAAATTAATATTGGATGTCAAGAAATTTCGCTTCTTTAGAAGCGCTTTTCTTCCCAAAGCCATTCTGCATTTTATATCTTCTTTACTTTGGCCATCAGAAGTTATTTTGCTACCCAAATAACAAACTTCATCTACTACCTTTATTGTCTCATTACCTAATCTAATTCCTTCAGCATCGCCTTCTTTTCTGACATTGAATTCCATTACCTTCGTTTTAGTCTTGTTAATGTTGATCTTATATCTTCCTTTCAAGACACTGTCCATCCTATTCATTTGCTCTTCCAGATCTTTTGCGCTCTCTGACAGAATTACTATGTTATCCGAGTAAAGCTAACCTGCTAGCCATCCCGAATGCATCATCCTGAAGGAAGCATCCAGATCAGGCGTGCGGTAAGCGGCGCACGCGATCCGCAGTTCGGCGCAGAAGCCTCCTGCAAGCGCAGTTCTTTCGGGCGTTTTGCGTAAGCAACTTCTGTATGCACCGCAGAAGACAGCGGTCGTCTTTCGTGCACGTTTCGGAGACAGACCTAGGGAGGATAGCAGCATTTATAGAGTACGGTGTATCGTTTAGAGAAATCGACGATCGTGTCGATCGTAACCGATAACTGTGATGCGGATCTGTAATCGGGATATGTGACAAAAGCACCCAGTGACATTTGCACCCAACCCCAAATCTGCGACATTTGCACCCAGTCTGACCTGTTTACTACGTCACGACCGACCTGCAGCCCGTACCCTCCCTAAGCCGTCCCTGTTTTCGCGGTAATGCCACGTCGCCCAGTCCTCGTTCACCGGAAACGCTCTCTCGACACAGTCTGCCTGCAGTCCCGAGGTCCTTGTCCACCTCAGCGGATGACTGCTGTCAGTACGATTATGAAGATCGTAGTGTTCGGTTCGTGTAATTTGTGTATTTGTGCCAGCTGGCTTTGCCCATTCGCAGTTGTCATATATTCTGTGTATATTTTTTTCTTTTTGTAACGTAACCACACATTCACAAATTATCACTTTTTCGGAAATAAAACCCAAATATTTGTTTCTTCCTTTGTTTTCTAAACGTAACATACAATACTGTAGAACATCCTTTTCATATACAGTAAAAAAAAAAAAAAAAAAAAAAAAAAAAAAAAAAAAAAAAAAAAAAAAACCCCAAGGGGTCACCAGTCCCTAAACTTACAAACCACTTATGAACTAGCTTATACTAAAGACGACACAAACATCCATGCCCGAGGGGGCATTCGAACCCTCGACCGCGGCGCCCGTGAAGACCGTGACTGGCACGCCGCAGACCACTCGGCCACTACGGCCGGCTACAGCACTACATTGTGATCACCAATTCGGATGTTATTTTCTCGCTACTTTTATTTCTGTTACTTCTTATGACTTTCATCGTTCCTTGGTTTACCTTCAGTGCGCCGGCCGCGGTGGCCGAGGGGACTGAGGCGCTTCAGTCACGGTCTGCACGGCCACTACGGTCGGGGGTTCGAATCCTCCCTCGGGCATGGATATTTGTGCCGTCCTTAGTTGTAGGTAGTTCATAAGTAGTTTTTAAGTTTAGGGACTGATGACCCCGTAGTTAAGTCCCTTAAACTTAACAAACATTTGAACATTTTTACCTTCAGTCCATAGTCTGTGCTCATTAGTCTTTTTTAAGTTTAGGGACTGATGACCCCGTAGTTAAGTCCCTTAAACTTAACAAACATTTGAACATTTTTACCTTCAGTCCATAGTCTGTGCTCATTAGTCTTTTCATTCTATTCAACAGACCCTGTAATTTTCCTTAAATTTCACAGATGATAGCAATGTCATCAGCAAATCTTATCACTGATATCCTTTTACCCAGAACTTTTATCAGAGCCTTGAACATCTTCTTTATTTTCTACATTAAGTTTCTTCATTGTGCAAGTTGAACAGTGATGGCGACAGTCCACAACCTTTTCTTACCCCCTTTTTAATCTGAGCATTTAGTTCTTGACTTTTTACGCTTATTGTATCGACTTCGTTCTTATACAAACTATGTATTTTCCGCCTTTCCCTACAAGATTACTCCTATTTTTCTCAGAATTGCGAACATCATCCAGCACCTTACATAATCGAAGACTTTTTGCAGGTCAGAAATCTGATTAATATGTCTTGGTTGTTCTTTAGCCTCGCTTCCATTATAAATTGGAGCAATGCTATTGCCGTCAAGTATGGCCTTGTGTCAATGCGACCTCACAGCCCTGGGCTCTTCTACCTGCCGAGCAGAGACCGGACGGGGAGATAAGCGGGCCGCCCCTCGACCAGAACTGGGTGCTAATGTCACTGGGTGCAAATGTCACTGGGTGCTTTTGTCAGGACAGCCTGTAATCGTTGGATGCAGGAGTGAACGACGGGATCGATTTCAGCCACCTCCTTGCCCCGCAGTGACGCATCGCTCTGACGCACGAGGAACTCTGCCTGCTGCGCAACAAGCAGCATCCGCGCATACAGTTCGGCGTGCCCTAAATCAGAATGGGCCGACTGCAAGGCACCTGCGCCACACCGGACGCGGTGGCACTGTTTCCACCGACGAGGGCCCGTGCAGCCCGTGTGTGGCTTCCTCTCCCCAACACGCGCTGCCGAATCGTTGCCATCTTCTGCGGCCCCACAGCTGTGGACCCTGCCGACGGCCTCACTGCAGCAAGGTAACGCGCGGCCGCTGTGCCACAGCTCTGGCTGACGTAGCGCATGCGCTGTTGCCTGGACTCGATTACCTAACGAAGACGCCTGGTCGATTACTGCGGGACAACTGCCCATCGGTACACCACCCGCTTGCTGCCCTGCCGGGCCATCTTTGGCACTATGTGAAAGCAGCATCCACTACTATATCCCAACCATTGATCTCTGTAGTACTATCTGGATGTTGAATTCGGCTTTCTTAGCGTGCCAAGCATAGATATTCATATTTAGTTTCTTGCCAAATTCAAACATGGCTGCTATGATGTATTACGAGAGAAAGAGAAGAAGATATGTTTCGATTCCACTCTCATATCAGCTTACTACATGGAATATTGAAATAAATTCCAAATGAAGAGGTAAGCAAGCAATTTTTTTCCCGTAATAACTGATAGAAACTCGTTTGCCAAATTTAAACATGGCGGACGATGCGAAATCGTGTGCAAAACATACGAATGTGCAGGCACGGTGTAGTTATATGCTCGGACACTAGAGTTATACATCCAGTTTGTATAGAGATTACTGATCCCAACACGTCCAGATCATCTTTGATACAAGTGCGATGCTTGTTGCAGCAATGGTGGGCAACAAGCAGATCTATCTTCCTCGCAATCTTCAATTGTATTTCGTTCTCATATCTCCGGTTCTTCTCGGTATTGCTTTTTCTTATACCCAGCAGTGTATTTAATTTATATTAAATAACGTTTATGACGAAAGATTTTTTCTACCATCCAAAAGTATTAAAAAACTAAGTCGTCTCTTACATGTTTCTATGTGGCGTTCCAATTCCCCTCAAGGCGTTTTTAAGGGGAAGCACACTGTTAACATCGCTCGCAGACTCTGAAGGTCAGCGATACAGCGCGACTTCCGTCACTTTCTTACGCTAAACTAGTCACGGCAGAGTACTCTGAATTGTGGTGAGGTCCACCAGCGGGACCCAGTGCCCGACCTACATGGACCGTCAACTTACAACAACCATCAATCATTTCGCTACGACATACTAAAATGTTCAAATGTTTGTTAAGCTTAAGGGACTTAACTACGGGGTCATCAGTCCCTAAACTTACAAACTACTTACGAACTAGAACGGCATAAATATCCATGCCCGAGGGGGGATTCGAACCCCCGACCGTAGTGGCCGTGCAGACCGCGACTGGAGCGCCTTAGTTCGTAAATAGTTCATAAGTAGTTTGTAAGTTTAGGGACTGATGACCCCGTAGTTAAGTCCCATAGACTATACAAACATTTGAACATTTTTTTTACAATATACGCGATACACGCACGCTATTGAAATGGATGTGAAGCGCTGCGGCAGGAATAGCAGTCCGCCGCAGTGGCTACATTTTGGCGCAAACGCAACATGCTACAGTGTTACGGCTGTTGTCTTTCTGTTAATACTAAACTAAAGTTTAGATAATTTTTTAAATAACAGACCAACTTTTCAGACGAATTTAATTACGGTATATTAAATATCAATAAATATGCCGTAGGGTTTTGGCGTACTGAGACTACTTGTGAGAGCCAAATTTCAGACGGAAGGCTACTTGCTCGCCGGGCCACGTGCTCTACGCTTTACTGGCGCCAGTAAACGGTTACCTGTCAAACTGCTGGAGGGGTGGAGCTGGCAGCGGCTAGCGGCCGGCCGTTTCTTGCGGCCCGTCGCATCCTGCCCCGTCACGAGCGCCGTCTTCCCTGGAAGCATCCATCATAGCGGCCGGCGATCGCATTGGCTGCGCTGTCGCGCTTCTTGCCGCCTCGCCTCGCCTTTCTCCGTCGCCGCCGCGGGAAATACCCAGGCGAGCGCCGCGGTTTCACCGCCGCGCCGGCGCGCTCCTAACCACGTTTGTCATCGATGTACGAGCTGCTTCCAGAGCGGTGCCCAGTTGGCCCACCAACTTCCTGGTAAAAGTAGCCGAGGCAGGTGACAGTCGTCTACACTGAAGACAGATACACCGCCGGACGTCAACTACGGTCAGGGGTTCGAATCCCCCCTCGGGCATGGATATTTGTGCCGTCCTTAGTTGCAAGTAGTTCATAAGTAGTTTGTAAGTTTAGGGACTGATGACCCCGTAGTTAAGTCCCATAGACTATACAAACATTTGGACGTCAACTACCCAGGGAGTGTACCTTACTGCAGTCAAGTAGCGAGTCCACTCTAATAATTTGCCAGCAAATTGGACGGAAAGCGCCTTACTGAAACGAGTGGCTGTACGCCACTGTCGAGAAGACATTCTCAATTTGGGGAAATGGGTTTCAGTGTCCTTTTAGGATAACAAAGTACTCCGTTGTAATGAAGCTAATGAGCTGGCTTTTCGTCCACCGAGCCTCAGTCATTTCGAGGAAAAACGGTTGCAATAAAATAGCTGCCAACTATTACGGATTGCCCGTATTTGTTACGAATTTATCGTCATATTTACGGAGTTAAAGGAAGTTCGTGAAAATTTACGGAAACTAGACATTTTACGATCTGATGTGTTTTACGAAAATCGGAGTAGGTACTATCTACATTTAGGTAATCATAATGCTGATAAAAGTTTTATATAAATAATTTATTTCATTCCTGAGTACGTAGCAAAGCTCTAGGAAATGTTAAAGATAGCATTTCCGCTGGAACAAATCTGGATCAAATCCCGCCTATAATCTCCCTCCATACCTATCAAATGCACGCTTACCCACCAAGATCTAGGTAAATTCTATGGTCTATAACGAGTATAATGTGTTTGGTTCAAGCTTAATAGCCCACGTGTTTTACCGGGTGGCGGAAGTTAGCCAGCTGGCTTTTCTCGCGTGTACGTGTTTTCATAGCAGTGTTATGCAGCTAGAATTAAATATGAGTGATGAGCGATTTGTGACACCTCTGTTTGGTGGCTTTTACCGCCGTTTAAAATCCAAAACCATTTTGTATATCCTTATCTGCTAAGGATTTTATATTTAAAAATGCAAGGAATTTCACCCTTTTCTGTTCCTTCGGTAACTGTTAACTTTCCGTAAAGACAGTTGTTTGAAAATTACAGGAATATTTCTAAGTCACTCACGGTATTTACACAAATGTTTTAGATTTTTCCTCCTAACCTGAGTCTTTTGATACACAGTAATTTTTATTCGTGACGTGGCAGATATGTATGAATGCAGTGTCAGGCTTGAATTTTTAAAATATTCTTGGGACACGGCCGTGGCCCACGTCTTCTTTGGTCTTGCGCATTATTACTGACAGACAATTCTAAAGGTTGGCAGCTATGCAATAATAATACGCGATTCAGACACCCACCCACAACCCGTACTGTGACGTAAGCTATCAGCAGATGAACGCCTAACTACTACCCAAGTAGTGAGGGAGGCGGCGCAGTGTCAACACACTGGACCGCAGTCGGGAGGACGGTGGTTCAAATCCACTTGCCGCCATCCAGATTTAGGTTTTCCGTGATTTTCCTAAATCACTCCAGGCAGATGCCGGGATGGCTCCTTTCAAAGGTCTCGGACGATTTCCTTCCCAATTCTTACCCAAACGATCCGGGCGTAAGCTTCTCCTGTCGACGGGGCGTTAAACAACAGGCTTCGTTCCTACTAACCGGGCGGTCTGTGTTCGAATCCCGTGCCATACTTTATCTTTATTTCTTTTCTGTCACTGTCTGGCGACGTAGTACTCGTCTTCCACCATCTCGTCGGCTGATCTTGGAAGGCTGTTACCAGGCCCACGCCGGCCGCGGTGGCCGAGGGGACTGAGGCGCTTCAGTCACGGTCTCCATGGCCACTACGGTCGGGGGTTCGAATTCCCCCTCGGGCATGGATATTTGTGCCGTCCTAGTTCGTAAGTAGTTCATAAGTAGTTTGTAAGTTTAGGGACTGATTACCCCGTAGTGAAGTCCCATAAGCTTTACAAACATTTGAACATTTTTGAACCAGGGCCACGGAGGAAGTGGGTCACTCCTGTGTCGTACAAGTCTGTCGCTTGTGAACGGGACCGTCGTGTGTCAGTCGTTGTCAAAACGCTGATCGCAGGACAAATATGTCTCGAGATGCCAGAAGCGGTGGAAATAGCTGGGAGCGAGATCAGGACTGTATGCTGGATACAGCTTCCAGCCGAATTTCTGCGACACAGGTGGTATGCCCCAGCCGTGTGCTCTCAACGACACTCCGCGCTTTCACAGCTACCGCCGGCGTCCAGTATTCCACCTGTGGTCAGAAAGTCAATGAGCGCAGTGCTCTTCCTGTCCCAGAACACCACCACTTTCAAAACCGACAAAGTCGGAAGGTACGGTAACTTGACATAGGTCTGGGAAACTTGTGAAGGAAGGAAGGAAATAGTCTGTCCAACACAAAGGAGAATTCTCTGCTGACTGTCTTGCAACGGAACCGTACCAAATAAAAAAAAAAAAAAAAAAAAAAAAAAAAAAAAAAAAAAAAAAAATGAAAATAAAAAAGTCAAGAGCACTGGACTATTACTTTAATTTCTTATGCAGCTAATTTATTCCTGAGAGTGTTGAATAAAAGGAAAGAGACGATGTACAGAATTTGTACTTGCTACGGAAAGTAACAGTAAGGATCGGATAAGATGTCGGAAAATTATTGCTAAATGTTTGGACAGAAAAAGAGCAGTGTGTATAAGTGGGATGAGAATAGAGGGCTAAGATTTGCTGAAGACGTGCTGTGCGGCGCGGAACTGCCCGTGCACTGAAAGGTCCCTTGCTGCGGAGTGGAATGTCTGTTGCCCCTCGAGCAATGGTGTGTGTGTTGCCCGTAGCATAAGTCTGAGTAGTTTGTAGTTTGGTCCCATAGCTTTATAAGCACTTGAACTGTCACTGAAGTTTGGACCTATGGCTTTACAAGAATTTGAACCTTTTTGACATGGTATTAGGAGCAGAAATGAACGAACTGCAAATAAGGTACTAAAATGTATTGAAAGGAGATGAGTATCAACACGGCTAAAGCAAGGAACTTGGCTGGTCGCGGTGGCCGAGGTGATTGAGGCGCTCCAGTCACGGTCAGCACGGCCACTACGGTCGGGGGTTCGAATCCCCCCTCGGGCATGGATATTTGTGCCGTCCTAGTTCGTAAGTAGTTCATAAGTAGTTTGTAAGTTTAGGGACTGATGACCCCGTAGTTAAGTCCCGTAAGTTCTACAAACATTTGAATTTGAAGGAACTTTGCGATCGGCACAAGAGGGTAAGTAACAAATATATAGATTGGACAAGTTTCGTAAGCCAATGAGTAACATTGAAATATCTTGTCTGTAGACGTTAGATGTCACCAGCAAGTGAAAACTCGCATTGCAGTGCCCAAGGAGAGATTCAACTAAAACAGTTTATAAAATTATTTCCAATCCATGGTGTACAACAGCAATCAGTTAGAATAAATATTCCTTAAAACCGTCTTGATTGCAATGCGCTTACAATGCGCTCTCCGTGGTGTGACACCGTAAGTTGTTATTGCGGTGTTTCTATTTTCTTGGGATGTTTTTTGGTTTTCCTTGTGGCCCTACAAATGTACGGGTGACAACGAATTACAATTGGAACATACTCGGTAAAGATGTGAGAAACATAAAACCGATTTTTAAGATTACCTTAATCGAAGCGGTGGTCTCTGATGACACAAGATAAGCCCATGTTTACAACTGCGCTCACGGACGGTGGGCGGGCGTGGTGTGCTGCTCCGCCGACTTGTACAGACTAAGGGAATGTGGGTAGGGAGCGACATAGGAAGCCGATGTATAAGACGGGACGGGTGAAATCTAGCTATCTGAATACAAATTTAACGAAAGGGAGGTTATTAAGCAGGACAGAAGTTTATAATTTATGTTGGTATTTGTATTTCTCATTTACAAATACCAACATACCGTGTCACACCACGGAGAGCGCATTGTAAGCTTTGTTTACCATTTATACTGTCTTCTTAACACAAAATAAGCCCATGTACCATTATAACCGTTTGTAATTCCGCCTTGTAATTTTGTGTAAATTCTGTCACGCAGATAATCTGAAGATGCCCTGCTAAAGGGCGAAACGCGTCATTAACTAATAAATAAATTTGCAATCAAGACGGTTTTAAGGAATATTGAAACAGCTTATTATCTGCAACATACAGGGTCGAGGAAAAGATTAGGTAAATGTTTTTGTTCTCGGAGTATTTCGCGACGGCATTGTTCCATAAAAGATTCTCGGTTTACTAGCCGCGTCATGTCGGATAAAATCCTCGATCTTTCGATGGCGAGCTCCGCCATCGTCATCAGGAGTAAAATCACTGACTGCCGGCGTCCTGCTTACATAGCTGCAGCGCTGCGCCTGGAAGCTTCTGGAGGGCCGGGGAGCGCCTGCGCGGTACCGCGTGACGTCACGTGGAGCGCTACGTTTGAAGCTGGCGCTTCCGCTCCCGCTTCGCTATTAGCGCGAGACCTCTGTTTCCGCTCTACGTCCAGGGCCCGCCCCCACGCCCAGCTGAGTGTATACCACTGGTCTCTGTTGAAGTGGTTGACATTTAATCTAATTTCAGCCGCTTCTTTTATAACAGAATCCCAGTAATATGATGTTTGGGCCAGAATTTTCGTGTTTTAAAATAGAATTGTATGCCCATTGTTTAGGCAATGTTCTGCCAAGGCTGACATCTCAAGCTCAGACCTGTACTGACCTTAACGGGGCGCAACATGTCTCCGATCTCGGAGGCGGGCCGGAAAACTGGTCTCAGTCCATGTCTCTTCAGGAGGCGTCCAATCTGGCTAGTCGTTGCTCCACAGAATGGGAGCTAAGTGTTTTTTCCGGAGCCTGGAAATCTATTGGGGCGATTTATGGACGAGAAGATCAATAAAGCCTTGGAGCATTTGTGATGGAGGAGAAGAACGTAAAGGATAAGCTGGGTGGTAACAGTGAGCAACCAAAGCCACCATATGGAAGGTACTCCGTCAAATAGAGCGAGGGAAATTTTGTGTCCCAGCCTCGTCGCCACTTTTGTGTCTCGTTTTCCGTCGTAGGTGTCGTTGGCCGAGTAGAGAGACCGACACAGGAATAAAGGTTGCACGCTTGTGCAGGTAGGAGGTGACCAGCCAGTGGGACAGCAGAAACTAGAAACACTAGAGTAAATTAGAACGAGATATATATTTCTTAGAGACGTAGTAATACTTAACTTTTACATAGCTCAGTACTGCAGAATGCTGATACATCGTTGAGCTAGAGGCCTGCCTAGTGCCTGTCCGATAGCCAAGTCTTCACTGGTGCCTATCTGATTCCGAAGTGTTAACTGGTTCCTATCTCAGTCCCAAGTGAACGATGTCGTTCAGTGGTGGCCACGAGCGGAGTTGTAGCAGAGGGCGCTCGTGGCTGACGTCGTAAGAACGCCGCGCCGTGCGTGCATGGCGGCGCGCGGCGAAAGTAGCTGGCGCGCACTTTAGACTTGTGCGACACTACAGGAAAACCGAATGGCTGTAAGCCTCTGTATGAACGCTAATGTGTCTTATCTACGTGGTCTACACGCGCCAGTAGAATCGCTCTGCAGTTAGTTTCTAATGCCGTCCCTCTAAATTTCCTCAATAATTTACCTAGCAAAGACAGCAGTCTCTCTGCAGCGATTACCATTTGACACCCCGAACTATCTCCGCAACACTTGCCTGTTGATCGCTCCTACCACCAACAAATCCAGCTGCCCCCCTTGTGAATTGCTCCGAGTCTTTCTTTAAACCCATCTCGAATGGATCCCAAACAGTCGAACAGTACTTACAAATAGTGTTGAATTCGCGGTTTTCTTTACACTTGAAACATAAAAGGTAAAGCAGTCAACAATCCGAAGATTGGGTTGAACACAACAGTGCTTTACTAGGCATGGTCCTGTTTGGAGGTGGTATGCCGTTGCCTTCCTCCGACCTTCGCACTGACTTACCCAGCCAGTTATAGGGGGGACCTACAGTTTAACGTGGGTTCCGAACCACGGTGCTACTGGGTATTTTTCACATGAGCAATACTGCCAGAGGTGAAAGAAGTGGAAAGAGACAGATAAAAATCCTAGGACCTGGCGGGGGTCGAACCCGCGACCTCTGGATTTGTAGTCTGGCACTCAACCACTGTGCAACCGAGGCGCACTATTATCTTTCCATAATTCTCCCAATTAACCGAAGTAATCAATCCGCCTTCCCCGCAACTCTCCTCACATGCTCGTTCCATTTGGTATCGATGTGCATCCTTACGTTTGGATATTTGGCAGACGCGAATCTTTTAAACAGCACAGTACAAATGCTGATTCGAAAGTAACCTTTTCTTTTCGTACTCATCTGCATCACCTTACATTTTTGTTCGTTTAGAGCTAGCTTCACACCAACGAGAAGGTTTCGTCCAAGAAATCCCGCATGCTGCTGTTATCGGGCAGCGACAACGTCTTCTCCTACGCCACTGCATCGGCAGCAGGCAGCCTGTCCGTCTGAGCTAGCCGGCCGCGGTGGCCGAGGGGACTGAGGCGCTCCAGTCACGGTCTGCACGGCCACTACGGTCGGGGGTTCGAACCCCCCCTCGGGCATGGATATTTGTGCCGTCCTTAGTCTTAGCTAGTTCATAAGTAGTTTGTAAGCTTAGGGACTGATGACCCCGTAGTTAAGTCCCATAAGCTATACAAACATTTGAAACATTCGTCTGAGTTACGTGCGGTGGGCCACCGTGTAGAACGCGAGCAATATGTAGCGGCCCAGTGTCCGTAGTCTGTAAGATATCATCCGGCAAAAGGGCGAGTCGTTTTCACAAGAGCGATGCTTTCTAAAACCGTAGTTATGCGTGGATTGAAACTATTCCGTCTCGTGGAAATTCATTATATTGCTACGCATGAAATTATTTCTTTCCGCAGGCAACCAAAAGGGTATCGCACACTTGCACCATCGTCAGTGAGTAGTCGCTATTTTAATCTGTAAAATGTGAACACCTATAAACTAATGAATATTTCAATAAAAATTAGATCCCACTATTCTTTTGCTTTGTTACGTTATGTTCACTGATGAACAGCGTCTGGGAGTTAGGTTTGCTGTCCATATACCCCCACAGTACAACTTCCGTCGCCGCGGTGGAGTAGCCGAGAGCGTCTCGCTGCGGAGCGCGCGGTTGCTCGCCGTGGAGGTTCGAGTCCTCCCTGGGGCATGGGTGTGTGTGTTGTCCTTAGGTTAGTTTACATAGGTTTAAGTAGTTTGTAAGCTACGGACTGATGACCACGCAGTTTGGTCCGATAGAATTACAAACATTTGATTTGAACAACTTCCGTCAGCGGCTTCTAGGTAAGAGTAGCGTGG
This sequence comes from Locusta migratoria, assembly GCA_026315105.1. NCBI lineage: Eukaryota > Metazoa > Arthropoda > Insecta > Orthoptera > Acrididae > Locusta > Locusta migratoria. The sequence continues at coordinate 52,744,402 of CM048751.1, forward strand.
CACTGAGTAGTTAACATACGGCTTTGTGAGGCCAGTTCAGGAACAGCTGGTAGCTTGTTATCTGCGACTACGCAAGTTTAGTGTGGCTTGGGTGACGAGTTATCGGTTTGCAACGAAGTTTAAATCTGTTGGGTGAAATTACTCACTGACTATAATGGCGATTTCCTGCATCTTCCTTTCAAAAATACTTTCTCATCTACACTGTAAGTTGTGCGAAGGGAGGTTCCGAAGATTAGCCCTAATGTTAAATGTCCCGTCGACAACGTAGTCATTAGAGACAGAGCATTCTCCGGAAGAGTTTTTGTCACGAAGGGGTAAGGCAATCTATTGTCTCTTTGGAAAGGAACGATCCCGGCATTCGCTTGGAGTGATTTAGGGAAACCGTGGAAAAATTTAATCAGGAAGGCCGGAGAGCGGTTTTGAACCGCCGTCCTCAAGAATACGAATCCAGTGTGTTATCACTGCGCCATGCCGCTCGATTGTTCAGAAAGTCTCACAAACATTACATGTATTTTGCGGTTCTATTTATTTATTTATTTACCCTTGTTGCGGACCAGCTGTCTTTGGTTATATAGGTGCTCGTGATTACAAAATCTATGTGATACATTTATGCGACTATGATACATTATTTTCTTTATACATTTACAGTAATTAGATAAAAAAATACAAAGAAAAGCGTAAAAACGTATCATAAGGAAAATGGAAAGGCAACTTAAAAACATCAACTATTTTAAGAAGAGAATAAGAGAAGATAGGAAAGATTGGTTTGAGTGACAGTCTGAAGAATAAGAGAGGAAAGTCCAGGGTGGGAGGCCTCGGAATTTACTTCGAGCCCTGCCATCCTGGAGTTTTCTCATTTTGAGACTCTTATGATTAACTATATCTGTAGGTTACATTTCGCATGTGTTTATATCGTCCTCTGTGTCGGGGCTGTCATCTGTGGTGTAATTTGTACTGTTTGTGCTTTCAGTGCCAGATTCTTCATAAGTGTTTTGTCTTCTGTTGTGGGCGTTTCGTGTTGCATTACGTCTTTCGTTCTGTGTGTACTCGTCTTTTTTTCGTAGTGAGACTTCGTCCGTCAGCCTGTTCATTATGTCCCATCCATTCTTATCTCGTATTAGTTCTTTTAGGTCTTCAGTCGTGTCAAACATAGTGTGAGTGTATGTTTTGTAGAGCTGACAGTGTATGACAGTGTATAAATAAATAAATAACTTGCGGTTCAGTGTGAAACGAAGAAGCAATTCCGAGACGGGATGTTGGATTTGTCGCTGGTAGGTTCAATCAGTACGCGATCATTTGAGAGATGCTTCGGGAACTCAAATGTGAATCGCTGTAGGGAAGTTATTGTTATTTTCTAGAGAAACTGTTGAAGAAATTTAGAGGCCCAGAATTGGAAACTGACTGCAGGAGGATGCTACTGCCGCTAACTTAACATGTCGCGTAAAGGCCAGAGAGATAAGAAAACATGGGACCTAGAGGCAGTCGTTAATCCATCGTTTTGCCTGGACGTGCAACACAAAAGGAAACGGCCGGCAGCACGAGGTGTCCTGCGCCGAGGACCTCGCGCTGGGTTGCAGGAGACATACCGTATGTAGACGGGAGTTTGTGACGCGGGGAAAGGGAATGTGTAGACACTTGCGGGGAGACCCGGACGCTGCAGGTAGTGAACAGGTTGTTCCAGAAGTAGTGATACACCACCCCTACTCCACGCCCTCCAGCCGCTACCTGTGCCGTATTCAGGGAAAGGCCCACCGAGCGAGGTGGAGCAGTAGTAACGGCCTTCTTCTTGAATATTCTGAATATAAATCTTCACACAGACTTCTTGAGGAGGAGAGTGATACGGATATCTGATTGTAGACCACTGCCTATTACGTTAAACCTTTCTGACTGTACTGAACAGGAGTTCCGCGTATTCCGTAATTTATATTTATACAGTTAACAGGCAATGTAATTTATAACCAACTATTGGCTGCTAATTTCGATTCATTTTTCCTGGAAGTCTTGCAACTTGTTTCTCCCTGTGTTTATGCCAAGTTCGGAGTAAAAATGGATCTATTTCGGTGTGTGACATTCCCTTACACATACATTTCTTAGATGTATTTGGAATTCGAATACAGCTAAATCGTTTTGGGGTCTATGAATAAATGCTTCAAGTATGTAAAATACTCATTGACTTATTATTAACGTTTTTTAATTGAAGATTTAAGGTTGCGTCTCCTATTAAAAAGCATAGTAGCTATTTTTAAAGAGATGGAAGTTGCGTGATAGTGGGGTAACTACATAACGGTCAATTATATCAGGTGTCTTGATATGCTTGGTGTTCTGAATAATATGCTTTTAGGAGGTATGACTGTGGAAAGTCATCGTCTTGTAGTGGCAGAGAAAGTCTTAATAACTCTCCAAACATTATCACTATTAAAATACCTTTTTTTTGTTTTCAGGAGGAACACTCAGCGAATTAATATGTAGTTAGAACAAGTTAGTATATTGCTCTTCAGCTTGAAAAGGGTTGTGGAATTTCACTGAGTTTCGTGTTATGTTGACAGCGTGGGAACTTGACAACAGCATTGTTAGACTTCTCGGTGTGCCTGTACCCAGGAAAAGCCATTAGCCTCCCCAAGGGCCCCAGGTTCCCCGCAAGTGTCACTCCCCGCAAGTGTCACTCCCCGCAAGTGTTCCAACCCCTGTAGACGGTAGGCCCACAGGTGCGCACCACGCCCACCGTTGTCGGCATAGTACACAGCCGTTTGTGATGGGGTAGTAAGAGGGCACTTGCCCTCATAGAGGATCAACCTCGCGAGGTGGAATTTGATGTGCAGAAAATAGTAGGAGCAGACTTGTTCAGTTAGCGTGTAATTGACACTAAATAAAGAAAAGTGTGAAGTAATACACATGACCACTAAAAGAAATCCGCTGAACTTCAATTACGCGATAAATCAGTCAAACCTTAAGGTCGTAAATTGTACCAAATACCTAGGAGTTACAATTACGAACAACTTTGACTGGAGAGAATACATAGAAAATATTGTGTGGAAGGCGAACCAAAGGTTACGTTTCATTGGCAGAACGTTTCTAAGATGCACCAGCTCCACCAAAGAGACTGCCTACATCCCACTTGTGCGTCCTTTCCTGGAGTACTGTTGCCCCTTGTGGGACCCTCACCAGGTGGGACTGACGGAAGACATTGAGAAGGGCGTCTCGTTTTGTTTTATCACGTTACGGGTGGGGGGGGGGAAGCGTCACGAAATGTTGCAAGAATTGGGGTGGAAATCATTAAAAGAAAGACGTTATTCATTGCGGCGTGATCTGTTTGCGAAGTTTCAATCACCGACTTTTAATTCTGAATGTGAAAATATTTTGCTAGCACCCACCTACTTAGGGAGACATGACCATCCCAATAAAATAAGAGAAATCAGATCGAAGACGGAACGATTTAGGTGTTCTTTCTTCCTGCGCGCTATTAGAGAATGGAACGGTAGAGAAAAGTTATGAAAGTGGTTAATGAACCCTCTGCCAGGCACTTCAATGTGATTTGCAGAGTATCGATGTAGATGTAGATGTAATCGCAGTGGCTCGTACTCTCAACGGACCACACGCGTCGCGATTACCCGCGAGAGGAGTAAGGTCAGCAGAGGACGGGGGACGGGTCGAGGCTGCGGCGGCGGACTGCCGTGTGAAGGCGCCGAGGGCTCATTCCGGCTTTTTGTAGACGTCAGGCCCGGACACTTTTAAATTATATCCTGGAGACCGCTTCGCAGGCGTCGTTACGCGTGAGGAACGAGCACACAGGAGGGAAAAAGGGCCGTCTTGACGACGTACATTCTGCGTCCGCATCTGCCCGGGAAACAAACAGCGCAAACTGTGCGATGCCTGCGGGGGAGGCGGCAGTGGCAGTGCGCAGTTAGCGAGATTGCGCGGCTGCGTCGCCTTATAACGCCGCGCTGCAAAAAGCGAGCGCCGGAAATGGCTGCGGTCGGCCGCGGCCAGCGGCGTGTGGGGGGCCAGACAAGCGTGTGCTTAACCAAAGCAGCAGACTGATCTTTGACAGAAGTCAACTGGATGTTCCTTCCGTAATCACTCCGTTTGTTTCAAACGGCGGCGTGACTATTTCAATTCAGTGGTTACCCTCTTCTGAAACGTGTGTTTTTATTTTATATACAGGGTGTTTCACTAAGTGTGTTTGGAACAAAGAAGCTGAATTAAAGTTTGTGTTGTGGAGGGAAATCGTACATAGACTATTCCTAGGTGCCTTCATCGTTAGTGATGTGGTAGTCTAAAGGAGTGGCTCAGCGCGCCCGGTCAGAGGGCTCAACGCCCTCTGCAATAATAAAATAAAAATAAAAAATAAATAAAAATCTGAGCCAAAAACACAACGAACAAACATGAGCAGCGTCAGCAATGAACAGAACTACCCATAGAGCAAAAAAAAAAAAAAAAAAAAAAAAAAAAAAAAAAAAAAAAAAAAAAAAGGTTAAGACGTCTGCCTAGTAAGCATGGAGGTCCGGGTTCGATTCCCGGCCGCACCACAAATTTTAATTCAATGCTTCAGATCTATCAATAAGTGTGGTTGCCTCTGTAACTTATAAAATAATAGGTGACGGGAAGTTTTAATGCGGTAGGTCAACACAAGAAATGTTACACTTTCTGCGGACCTATGAACATAGTTTATTGTATCATTTTCCAAATAGTTACAGCACAAAGATATATTTTTTTTTAAATGGAACAATAGTTTTTTTCTATCGTGTATTGGATTCGTTGAAACCAGCTGCGTCCAAATCAATTTAAACTACATTCCTATCACTGTTAGTTTGGGAGGTACAACCCTTCAAAATTTAGGGGGCGGAGGCTACGACAGCGTAGCTCACTGGCTGGTGGTCATGAGACAGTGGGCCGTCATGGAGAAGCTCGGCCCATAAACCGAGACACCATTCTGCTCAGTACAGGGGGCCCAAAATCACCAAGGATGAACTTTGGAAAATGGGTGCAAAGTTCTCTTCACAGATGAATGCCGCTTACGTGTGACTGCGGGTGACCGTCGTCAGCCCATGTACAGGGCACCTGATAGCGACAGAGGCAGAGGCATCGAAAGGCGGCGGATCGATGACGTTCTGGATGGGTATCATGTAGGGACTTCGGACGCCGTTTTTGCCCATCGAAAGCAAGCACAAGGGTCCACGATACAGAGATCAGATCTTCCAACCCATTGTTGAACCACTTCATCAGTAATTTGGGAAAGAATCCAAGCTTCTGGATAAAAATTCCCGAGTCCATCGTCCAGCCATCTTGAATTATTTAATCATTTCGCCTGTTTATTCTGCGGATGCATGTCCTGATCACGCATGGAATCTACGGGAGATAAGCAGGTCAGCAAAGAACGAATAAATTACAGCAGCAGCGGTGAAATAAACTCGAAAATATTCAAATGTTTGGAAACCTATTGGATCGAACTGCTATGGTCATCAGTCCCTAGACGAGATCACGTGGCTATTCCGCTCGGCTCAAATGAAGTGGACAGAATTACACGGTTGGTGTATTATATATATATATATATATATATATAATTCTTATGCAATAGGCTTACCTAAAAAAAATGATATTTTTAGGTTTTCATTGTCAATAAGCAGTAAGTCGGAAGATAAATACAAGGGTGTAGAATACAACAGAACTTTTATTTGGTGGGTGATGAAACACTTTTTTGTGTGTAGCTCTGGTGGACTGAAATATGGGCAGTGTGAATCAGGACAAAAGAGAACGAAAGCGTTTGAGATGTGGTTGAAACGTAAGTGAAATAATTATGGTAAACGACCCTGAGACATTGTGGTAATTAGGACGAAATTGCCGCGCGGAAGTGGACGCGTAGTCTAAGGCACCATGCTGCGGACTGGGCATGCTCTCCCGGCGGGGGTTTGAGTCCTCCCTCGGGCATGGGTATGTACGTGCGCGTGTTGTGTAAGTTTGTAAGTCTAGGGGCCATAACAGTTCGGTGCTGTAGGTTTACAAACAGTTCAACATTTGAAGAGGTGAAGTACGCACTCGGATTGTCTGCGTCAGGGACGGGGAAGCGAATCGGCTGCTCCCTTTGAAAGGACCCATCCCGGCGTACACCTGGAGTGGTTTAGATCGGTGACCGGAACCCCAGATCAGCAGGGCTGGAGACGGGTTTGAACCTCGAAATCGGATCCAGTTTGTTACCTCTATTCCACTCAAGAATGAGGTGTCTGTCCGTAGGACTTTCGAAAGAAGGAAGACATGGGAAACATTGGCATGAAAAAGTCAATGGATGATAGATGTGTCAAGATGTCAGCGAATAATCTTGTAGGTCCAGAATCAAACATTCACTCTGCAGCAAAGTGTGCGCTGATACTCCGCTGCAAAATGAAAGTTTCATTCTGGAAACATCCCTTAGGCTGTGGCTAAGCCATGTCTCCACCATATCCTTTCTTCCGGGAGTGTTAGTCTTGCATGGTTCGCAGGAGAACTTCTGTGAAGTTTGGACAGTAGGAGGCGAGGTACTGGCGGAAGTAAAGTTGTGGGGCGGCATCGTGAGTCATGGGGATAACACAGTCAGTAGTGCGCTTGCCCGCGAAAGGCAAAGGTCCCAGGTTCGAGTCCCGGTTCCGGCACATAAATAATTTGATGATATTCTTTTGAGTGAACTGTGTTCCTTCTAAGGACACTAAAGTATTTCGTTTGGCACAAAGGATTTATTCTGATGCCCATTAACTTCTACTTGTAGTTCTTAGATTTGTCAAGGGGACTCTGTGACGCTGTAGCTGGAGGGTGACTGGGGCGGTGTTTTCTCTCTAGTGTTGAATCCGTGAATTTTTTCTGAATAGTAGTTAACTGAAAAATTCGTGAATGAAATTTTGACTCTGCTGCGGAGTGTGCACTGATATGAAACTTTCTGGCAGATTAATATTGTGTACCGGAACCGGGATTTGATCCTCAGACTTTTGCCTTTCGCTGGCAAGTGCTCTGTCGTCTAAGCGCTTGCTTCCGAAAGTCAAAGGACCCTGGTTCGAATTCCGGTTACGTTATACAATTTTAATCTGCTACGATGTTTCATATCAGCGCACACTGCGCTGCAGAGTGAAAATTTCATTCTGGAAACGCCCCTTAGGCTGTGGCTGAGCCATGTGTCCACTATCCTTTCTCTCAGGAGTGCTAGACCTGCAGGAGTACTTGCATGAAGTTTGTAAAGTAGGAGGTGAGGTACTGGCAGAAGTAAAGTTGTGAGGCGGCATCGTGAGACGTGTCGGGATAGATCTGAGGGTCGAGCTCTTGCCCGCGAAAGGCAATGGTCCCTGGTTCAAAACCCCGTTCCGGCACACAATTTTAATCTTCCAGGAAGTTTCAATCTTCTACGTGTGGGGGCTGTTGTTGGGGTCGACAATGTAGGGGAAGTGTCAGCGGTCGGGAAACACCCAGCAAATAATTGGTGGCCTCTGGAGCAAGTGGACTGGCTGAGGAGAGGAATTGGTGTCGGCCGCATCAGACGAGACGACAAAGAAAGCAGCAGGAGGTGATCACGGCGGCGGTCACGCGTGGGCAGACGAAAACGACGGCGGCCGGCGGCCGGCGGGCGGAGACAAAGCGTCTGCAGAGGTGGACGACCGACCCCTGGCGGATAGCAGCGGCGCGTCCTTCCCGACCGCGGCGAATGCCGGCCATCCGGCAGCCTAATGGCGGCGCGGCGAGATGACCGGCCAGGCGGCCATTAGGCCAGCAGCCTGAGGCGCCGCCGGCCGCTTCCCGGCACCGCCTGCAGCCGCTGTCGCCGTGCCGACGCCTCGCCTCACGTTTAACCGAGCCGTCATCTCTGAGGGTACGGCCATAGCGAGCCGCTCCACGCTTCCTGCTTCGCGGCGGCAGGGAGGCGGCTGGAAAACCCAGTGGGTGATCCAAAAAATGTTCAAATGTTTGTTAAGCTTATGGGACTTAACTACGGGGTCATCAGTCCCTAAACTTACAAACTACTTATCTACTACCTTACACTAAAGACGGCACAAGTATCCATGCCCGAGGGGGGGATTCGAACCCCCGACCGTAGTGGCCGTGCAGACCGTGACTGGAGCGCCTCAGCCTCCTCGGCCACCGCGGCCGGCAGTGATCCCATTCACTACGTTTATATGGAACACGTCTTCCGGAAGACGAAAACCGATTTTCGTAAACCGTTTTTCGCTGTCGTGTTTACCTGGCATAGCCTGAATCGGATTTCGTAGCTCACATAAAATGGCGGCTGGAAAACAGCTGATTCAGTTCCTTATTTAGTCTGCACAATCGCTATTTTTTTTATTTATTTTGTATTCCAGCCTCGACGCCACTTTTGTGTCCCAGCCTCGTCGCCGATTTTGTGTCTCGTTTCCGTCGTAGGTGTCGGTGGCCGAGTAGAATGAGACCGACACAGGAATAAAGGATGCACGCTTGTGCGGTATAGAGGTGAGCAGCCAGTGGGACAGCAGAAACTAGAAACACTAGAGTAAATTAGAAGGAGATATATATTGCACAGAATTTATACAATACTTAACTTTTACATAGCTCAGTACTGCAGAATGCTGATACATAGTTGAGCTAGAGGCCTGCCTAGTGCCTATCCGATAGCCAAGTCTTCACTGGTACCTTTCTGATTCCGAAGTGTTAGCTGGTTCCTATCTCAGTCCCAAGTGAACGATGTCCTTCAGTGGTGGCCACGAGCGGGATAGCAGCAGAGGGCGCTTGTGGGAGATTTATGTTCACTCTAATATTTATACTTTTATTTCACATTAGAAAATATCACTCTTTCCATATGTGCCGAAAATTCTTAACAAGAAAACACAATCTGACAAGCCAAGAGCGTTTACATGGGCACGAACATCGATTGTGGAACTGGAAGACCGCTTTAGAGAAGCGGATTTCCAGAATCGATTTTGGAGTGTTTACATGACCAACCAAAAGCGGAATTGGGAAATCGGTTTACGAAATCCGGTTTTGGGAGCCCAGCTCGCTCACATCGCTTTCACTCGCGCGTGCAAGAAAGAACTTACGTTTCTTGTGCCGCTCGCAGCTCGCGGGTTCCGAGGTTTCGACGCTGTGCGCTGCGCGTCGCGTTTAATGGGAGCTGATAAAGACGCGTTTATCTCAAAAGTGTTGAATGAAAGGCCGTTAATTCACTGTAGCTGAATTTTATTGAACTTTTGTAGACTCTCACAACCTGTTTTGCAATGTCTTTAATTGCATTTTATTGTTCATATTGGTGCAAGAATACTAGTACTTTAATATAGCAAACAACTACACATTCAAGATAATTTACGTGTAGATAGGTTATTTAGCTCAGAATATGAAATGGTTACTTCTTTGCTAAAGGTTGCATGTGAAATTGGCTTTTTTGTGAGCCAATGACACGAGGCTACTTTATTCCTAATTACTTTGCTGCCATTCCATGTCAATTTACCTTACCAAAAAGATTTTTTGTGCGTGAACGGTAGAAAATGTCGGTATGTGATTAGGAACCTTGATAGTGAAATAATTATAACTGCTGCCCTACTATAATCTCAAAATGCACACACTGTGACAGACTGTACACCGTTGGTTACAATGTAATTTCATGTAAAAACAGTCTTTGTTGCAAAGTGGTGTTATTAATTACCAATGACGCGTTCGCCCTCACAGCAGGCCAGCATCTTATCTGCATGACAAACGTTACACAAGAATTACTACAACATTTAAAGTAGTGAAACAGGGGCTGTTGTAGTAATTTGCGTAACGTTTGTCATGCAGGTAATGTGATGATACCCTGCTGTGAGGGCGAAACGCGTCATTGGTAATTAATAAAACCACAACCTCACGGTGGAGGCTCGTGTCCTGTCTCCGGCCGTGTGTATGTGTGTGTGTGTGTGTGTGTGTGTGTGTGTGTGTGTGTGTGTGTGTTGTCCTTAGCATAAGTTACTTTAAGTAAGTTTAAGATCTTTAATCTTTTGTAAGCCTACTAATGTAACATATGCATTTTTTATCGTGTCAGCCTTAGGGTCATTGCATTTTATATTAGCTGACATACTTCACTAGTTTGTGCCTATTTGAATGCCGTTCTACCTCCCGCCCTCCCGTCCTCGCTGTGCCATTGGATACTTTATTCTGCACCTTCACAGGTTTGAGAGGGCAGCACGCTGTGTGTCGCAGCCAGTGATCTCAAATATTATCACTGGATACACAACTGTAGTGGTTACGATATGTGAAAATCGTGACTGTCTGTTACAGTTATGTTGGCAACACCGTACGTATAGGTCGTATTGTTCTTATGACCCTTGTGTCCTCTGAAAATAATTTATTAACGACTTATTACTTTAATAAATACATAATGGTGAACTTCGTGTCACGTATAGTTTTAGAGAAGTCAACAGAAAAGATATAGAGTTCAGATCCATATGAGAGTTTTATTTTTATTCAGAACTAGTGTCGTTATCGTATTCCGTTTAATGAATTAATAGCGCTGCATAGACGGTATTTCTCGTGTTTGTTTTATATTTGCTTCTTGTCTATGTTGTTTTTCGTTTGAGCTCACAGACTAGATATGCACGCTGTGTGGAAAATCATGCTTATATCATATGTCTCGAATCTGTCGTTATTCACCTTTATTTATTTGTCTACAACAGCGTAATTTATTCATTAAATTCAATGTGGGAATCCTAATATAACTTAAGTGTAAGTTTCACACAAATCGTGTCTTTTTTTAATGTTTTGTGACAGGTGTGCGTCTAATTACATGTTTAGAATATTTTGTAAAAGGTGTTCAAATTTTCATAACAGTTAGGTCCGTTGTATATGAGTTAGTGTCTACGAATTTAACTACTAGAACTATTAGATTTTTTGCAAGAACACAATACTGAAAACCAGGTATAGTGTGACAGCTATACGTACACCAACATGGCGTCGAGCGTCACGACTTCATTATTCACAGAACTAACTCCAGATTATCTTTGAGCTCACTGGTCGCAGCTCCATGTGGTATGCGCGCCAGTCTCGCTGGTTTACGCGACGACACTGCGTATCATCAAACTGCGGACTGGCCAGTGCGCATGCGCGGCAGGCGTTCGCGCAACTCGTTGGCGAAACTAAACAGTTTCGACTCCTTACAACTTTGTCGAAACTGACTGCGCGTGTTTTTAGGTTAGGTTATACAGAACAAAATACAACATAAAGGAGCGGGGGGGGGGGGGGGGAACGGAATAAATAATGCCATTTTTGAACGTATATGAGATGCACAGGTGTTTGTGCGATTTTTAACGATGAAAATTTCAGAAATAAGCATGTAATATATTGCTTCGTCCTACTTATGTCTCGGGAAACGACACACGAAATTAGATGGATTAGAGCGCATTTTTTCCACACGCGACTGAAACAGGAACCGTAGGAAGTGACAGTGGCGGCTCAAGTGCCCTCCGCCGCACACCTTGACGTGGCTTGAGAAGAGTAGGTGTGGTTGTGGACTAGGTGGTGCTTGTCGAAGAAGAGCAATTCTGCACCTTCTTACCCTACTGTGTTAGACTGATTTATCAGACTGATGTGTTCAAATGTTTGTATTGTCTATTGGACTTAACTACGGGGTCATCAGTCCCTAAACTTACAAACTACTTATGAACTTGCTAATACTAAGGACGGCACAAACATCCATGACCGATGGGGGATTCGAACCCCCTGACCGTAGTGGCCGCACAGACCGTGACTGGAGCGCCTTAGTCCCCGCGGCCGGCAGACTGATGTGGAGCAGAGAAACATCTCCAGTAGACACTTAAAGCAAAGTTACGGGGCGTCAAAATTTGAGGTGACCACTACTTTCCTTTCTTCATGGTATATGAGAATAGTGTGCGTGTCATTTGCATTACTTGTTAAATAGAGCGGTATCTCAGACGGACACGAAGTCCGAGTTAGTCACAGGTTGGGAACAACTCGTGTATGCTCTGAGTGAAATCGTGCGCGGCTGCACCACTGCTGCATCTGAGACCAGTCGTGCCTGCAAGTGGTACTGCTCGTCACAATCGACGCCAATAACATCAAAATGTTTAAATTACTGTAAATCTATCGGACCAAACTGCGTGGTCATCAGTCCGTAGCTTACAAACTACTTAAACCTAGGTAAACTAACCTATGGACAAATACACACACCCATGCCCTAGGGAGGAGTCGAACCTCCACGGCGAGCAACCGCGCGCTCCGCAGCGAGGTGCTTTAGACCGCTCGGCTTCTCCACCGCGGCCCAATAACATCAGCAGGCTACATATAACGTGGCATTACAAAAGCGCTATACGCGAAACTCATTGCACAGTAAATCCCGCGTAGTCAAAATCGGATTAATCACAAGTCTCTGTATCCGCCGCGTAAATAGATTTATTGTGTCGAGCGAACTAATAGTGGGAAACACGGGTAATAACACGTTTGCCCGTGTGGGACGCAGGCCATTACAAAGACATCGGGCCGCGATATTAAACCGGTCGCCGCTCGTTCTTGTCCGGATGGCTGAATGCGGGATCAGGTTTGCGCGGCTGCCCCGGCACCGGCGCCGTTTTTCATGCGCGGGCGCCAGCCGCCAGCCGCCGCGGCTCGATTGCGCTCAATTGATTCAGGGGGCAGTGCCGACCTGTGGAGCACGCGCGGCCGCCGCCGCCGCCGCCGCTGCAGATTGACCGACGGCGAGCGGCGCAGCGCGACCGCCGGCCGCCGCTTCTTGCGGCGCTTATGCGCTCGCGGACAAGTTAATTACCCGCGGCTGAAATGGCGGAGCGCGGTGTGCAGCTAGGACATTATGCTACCTGACAGACTAATATGAAATGGAACGAGTTGTGAGTAACGCAGACAGCCGACTTCGGTTTATTGGGAGAATTTTGGGAAGATGTACTTCACCTGTAAAGGAGACCGCGTATGAAACGCTTGTACGACCACGTCTTGAGTATTGCTCAAGTATTTGGGACCCGCAGCAGATCGGTTTGAAGGAAGACATAGAGGCGGTTCAGAGACGAGCAGCTAGATTTGTTACCGGTAGGTTCGACCAATGCGCGAGTGTCACGGAAATGCTCCGGCAACTCAAATGGGGATCGCTGGAAGAAAGACGACGTTCTTTTCGTGAATTTCTGTTAAGTAAATTTAGAGGGCCGGAATTTGAAGCTGAGTGTAGTTCGATCTTGCTGCCGCCTACTTACATTTCGCGTAAAGATCACAAAGACAAGATAAGAGAAATTAGGGCTCGTACGGAGGCATATAGGCATTCTTTTTTTCCTCGTTCTATTTGGGAGTGGAATAAGAAAGGAAATGCCTAGTAGTGGTACAGTGTACCCTCCGCCACGCACCTTACGGTGAATTACGGAGTATGTATGTAGATGTAGATGTAAAAAGCCGTGTGGCAGACCGGAACTAGAACGCAAGGCCCTCGCAACTAGAGCTCTGACGCCCGCGCGTGTGTGTCTCAGGTGCTGGAGCGCTGGCCCGCGAAAGGCGAAAGTCCCGGTTCGAATCCCAGTCTGACGCGTAGTTTGAAATGTTTGTAGAGCTTATGGGGACTTAACTACGGGGTCATCAGTCCCTAAACTTACAAACTACTTATCAACTAGCTAATACTAAGGACGGCACAAATATCCATGCACGAAGGGGGATTCGAACCCCCGACCGTAGTGGCCGTGCAGACCGTGACTGACACGCCGCAGTCCCCTCGCCCACCGCGGCCGGCGGGGGGGGGGGGGAGGGATTCGAACCCCCGACCGTAGTGGCCATGCAGCAGTCCCCTCGGCCATCGCGGCCGGCACGTCCACTTTGCCAGTTTTGTACCGGCGCACACTTCGGTCCAGAGTAAAAATTTAATTTCGAAACATCGCCTGGGGTGTGGCTATGTTATGTATTCACAATATAATTGCCGGCCGCGGTGGCCGAGGGGACTGATCCGCTCCAGTCACGGTCTGCACGGCCACTACGGTCGGGGGTTCGAATCCCCCCTCGGGTATGTATATTTGTGCCGTCCTTAGTCTTAGCTAGTTCATAAGTAGTTTGTAAGCTTAGGGACTGATGACCCCGTAGTTAAGTCCCATAAGTTCTACAAACATTTGAACAATATAATTTGTAGTTATAGTCCTGCAAGGTTCGTAGACGTTCTGAAAAGTTTGGAAGGTAGGACAAGTGGTTCTGACGAAAGTACAGCTGTGAAACGGGCCGTGAGGCGTGCACAGGTAGCTCACTACGCAGAGCGCTTGCCCGCCAGAGGTTACGGGTTAGAATTACGGCACGGCTCGGTTGTAAGCGAGCAGCAAGTTTCGTGTCAGTGCTCAGTCAGCTGCAGAGCGAAAAATTTTTTTTGGATTTTTCGGAATTTTAAAATTGTTTGTAAATCTATCGGACCAAACTGCGTGGTCATCAGTCCGTAGCTTACAAACTACTTAAACTAAGCTAAACTAACCTAAGGACAACACACACACCCATGCCCCAGGGAGGAATCGAACCTCCACGGCGAGCAACCGCGCGCTCCTCGGAATTTTAAACTCCATTCCATAACGATACTTTGAAGATCTCTCTCTGCCGGCCGCGGTGGCCGAGGTGACTGAGGCGCTCCAGTCACGGTCAGCACGGTCACTACGGTCGGGGGTTCGAATCCCCCTTCGGGCATGGATATTTGTGCCGTCCTAGTTCGTAAGTAGTTCATAAGTAGTTTGTAAGTTTAGAGACTGATGACTCCGTAGTTAAGTCCCATAAGCTTAACAAAGATTTGAACATTTTTTTGAAGATCTCTGAGCTATTTCGAATTTCTTCGTAATACTCGAGGAAGGAAACTAAACTCACAGTATAGGAAGGCCAAATAAAAGAACACCGCCGAAAGAGAAGCAATGTGTCCACTAGCTCTACGTATTAGCGAAATATGTCAGTGGTTCATAATGCTCTTGAATATGGATCTTGTTCCAACTACAGTACAGAGATACTGGGCACATTTACGTGCAACGTACACTGCCGGGAAATAGTAGACCTACACCTTTAATGTTCACGTAGATTTTGATCATATGACGGCAGATGCAATCTGGCAGATAGTATCTGTACTCATAAAGGCCCCTACACACGTTCCGATTCGTCTGGCGGTCCGATACATTGGACGTGTGGAGGAGTTTCCCGTCCAATTTTGCTTGTCGGTTGGTCGATGGGGCCTGCCCGTCCGACATCCGACACCCCCCACCACTCCACCCGACGAACTGTACCTGCCTGCGATCGTCTGCTGTCTGCTACGAATTTGGTCGGTTCATTGGCCAGTTCGTCGTTCGGACAATATATCGGAGTGTGTGTAGGCGCCTTAATGGTCCTGACTTCGCCCGGTAGCAGATGGCCCAGAGGCATTGCTGGCAGCGCGTCAGCTGTGTGCACCCTTGAACAGGGAAGACAGGCGCCACGCAACCGTGCTCTGTGCAGTGCACCGAGAGAGTGGGCAGACTGTGGACTCCGAATGGCGGGATGTGCTGCGTCAGTTGTCCGACGATTCTGGGTGCAGAGGTCACGTGAACGTTCTCACACGCACAGGCGAGGTTCTGGACATGCGTGCGGCGCAGACGATCTCCAAAGTCGCCGGACTGTAAGGGCATCAGCGGCAGATCGTACCACACCACTAACGATTAAGGCGCCTCGGAATAGTCTATGTACGATTTCCTTGGCAGTAGTGGCAATTATCTTTGGAACAAAGAAGCTGAATTAAAGTTTGTGTTGTGGAGGGAAATCGTACATAGACTATTCCGAGGCGCCTTAATCGTTAGTGGTGTGGTAGTCTAACGGTTAAGACGTCTGCCTAGTAAGCATGGAGGTCCGGGTTCGATTCCCGGCCGCACCACAAATTTTAATTCAATGCTTCAGCTCTATCAATAATCAAATCAAAATGTTCAAATGTTTGTTAAGCTTATGGAACTTTACTACGGGGTCATCAGTCCCTAAACTTACAAACTACTTATGAACTACTTACGAACTAGGACGGCACAAATATCCATGCCCGAGGGGGGATTCGAACCCCCGACCGTAGTGGCCGTGCTGACCGTGACTGGAGCGCCTCAGTCACCTCGGCCACCGCGGCCGGCGCGCCTCAGTCTCCTCGGCCACCGCGGACGGCAAGTGGAAGTTCTCATCGCGGGATTGCAAAGTATGGTCAGTGTATCAGAATCTGAAATGTTGCAATCGAGATAACACTCGATGGTCGTGTTGCGGTTAAGAACTAGTACACCTCTGATCGAATTTTCGAATACCCACGTTCTCCAGGTTTATTATGGACAGCATGTCTAAGCTAAAAAAAAACTCCCGCAGGTGAAGTGGCAGTAATTTCTCAGTAACCCACTTATTACGACCGTGGTTCGAGTTGGCGAAATGCTATTTTTCTAGCGTAATGTAAGCAACCTGTCATTTTTGTCTGCCACTGGGCGTATAACGCAAACGTATTAACGCCATTACCGGCGGTGGCAGGAGGCGGCGCCCGCGCTACCAGCCGCTACCTGAGGCCTGCGCGGGCCATTAGGAGTCCCACCCCGCGTACGATCGCAACAGCCTTGGAGGCAAACGCTCGCCGTCTGTCGGCTCGTCAGGAAAGCACCTTGCACAGTTAAAGTAGAATAAAAAAGTAAGAACGAGAAATGGAGAGGAAACGGCTTCGTGGCAGCTATCCACTGAGAGGGGAGAGAGAGATATTAAGGTTTACGAGTCGCCACCAGAAATGACCACCCATTGCTCTGCTAAGTATGTATAATACATACGCTTCTGTGCAAAATTAATAACTGTTGATTCAGTTGTCGATAGATTACCTTTTTCTGGCGTACAACGATATCTTAAGAGTGACAGTAATCGGAAATTATTCAAAAAATAACAAGGTGCTATTACGGTATGAATTATCCCGTGTTCTTTGCACCACTAATAGCCGTTAATGATACAGGTAGGCCTACCAGTCGTACTCGTTCAACACTTCCTGTTTCTGTCGTAGTGCTCTTGCGAGAAAGCTCTCGACTGGAAACTGAGAGGTCACGGGATCGAAATTCGGCGACATGTCGGATTTTTCACTTTGCGTGCTAGCATGTCCTTCACCTCCTAACGAAACTGCGTGTGGTTCGGATTCCACGCTTAATTGAAGGTTCGCCTTCCTCGGTCGGATATCTGGGAAAGGCATATAATTTAAAGTTTCAATCCGGGCCACTGGGCTACACGAAGTTACTGTTGTTGTATCAGTCCGTGTGTCATAGAGGAAGCTGGCTCGCGGAGGAAGGACTCGTAAGACTCAGGCTGTCGTCAGATCCGTAGCAAAGAGGGCGCAAGGAGTAATAGGGACATTGATTCTAATATAAAGTAGTGAATACGGTTAAAGATGTGTCATCTTGAAAGAGTAAAAGAAGCCGTTAGTATCTGCTTAACAGTAAGTGGTGAACTTATTCAGAGGCTATGTCGAATAAAAATGGGTTATGAAGCGATATGAAATGGGAAATCACATAAATTATAGAATCAGGTGAAGTGTTTGATTTAGTCGAAGGGTTCTCGGAAAATGCAAATGTGTCCGTAAAGGATGTCGTACAGACGTCACTACAGACCGATTACAATTATTTGACGGTTGACGTTCAACACGTACTGCTACAGTTCAAATGTTCAAATGTTTGTAAATCTATCGGACCAAACTGCGTGGTCATCAATCCGTAGCTTACAAACTACTTAAACCTAGGTAAACTAACTTACGGACAAACGCACACACCCATGCCCCAGGGAGGACTCGAACCTCCACGGCGAGCAACCGCACGCTCCGCAGCGAGAAGCTTTAGACCGCTCGGCTACTCCACCGCGGCGCTGCTACAGTGTTGCGACATAGGGTACGACAGAGGATGCATTCGTAGCGCTATGTGTCGTGATGTAACCACAGAGTCGCGATGCGCAGAGTACGCGAGAAGACGGCGGTAAACATCTGCGGCAAAAAAAAAATAAATAAATAAATAAATAAATAAAAATGTTCAAATGTTTGTATAGTCTATGGGACGTAGCTACGGGGTCATCAGTCCCTAAACTTACAAACTACTTATGAACTACTTACGAACTAGGACGGCACAAATATCCATGCCCGAGGGGGGATTCGAACCCCCGACCGTAGTGGCCGTGCAGACCGTGACTGGAGCGCCTTAGTCTCCTCGGCCACCGCGGCCGGCAATCTGCGGCAACTCGATCGGTTCGTTCGTGGAGATTGAAGCTTCTTTGTAGAGGCAAAGTCGGAGTAGAGCCATGTAAACACTGCTTCTGCATCTGTCGCACGGTGTTGGCTGTTGAGTGATCCGAGCTTTTCGTTTGCTGGCCCTTATGGCTGTTAGCTTGTTAGGCACGAGCGTGCAGAAAGTTCAACCTGTCAGTGAGGCTACCGCGCAAGGGCACCGCAGGAAATGTCGAACCGTTGCGATAAGGTTCTCAGTTGCACAAGCACGTCGTCCAAAATTGCTGCCTTCAGTGGTTCCGGTATCGTGCAGGGCTGGAGCTATTATCGGCGGCTCAAGGCCCGTACATATTCTCCGCCGTTTACAAGTAGACGACGGTAACATGCACGCCATTTTTGTTTCGAAGCGTACTTTTCCGCTAGAGCTGCTCATGAGGAGATAATGCTGTTCGTGAATTTCAAGCTTCAGGGTGATTTCTTCCGAGCGTGTAGAAGCTGTAGGGATTGGTGGAGGATTCCTAATGAAGTTATGCGCGCAAACGCACGGTTTCCACGCTGGACACCACTGGCCTGTGCTCTAATTAATACGCGCTGCACCATGCAGCGTCGGTGACAGCATGTGTTGAGATTGGTTTTCGCGCACCTCGGCGCTCGCTGCCTTTGATACACGAGCGGTAAGGCAGCAGTGCCGGCAACGCTGCGTGAGCACCTTGCTCCGGCGTTGCACAGCTCCAGTGTGCAGGTGCCGCATAACCAGGAATCGCACGGGTTTGGGGTGTGGTGCACGAGCAGGCCACGCAAATGCTGCTCCTCGCCCGATCCATTAACCAGGAAAGTGTAGCAGCCACATAAGCCTCGGAATCATCAACGACGCAGTATGACGAACAGCGCGGCTCTTCCGGAGGAAACCGTAATTGTCTCTGCATAAGTAGACGCCAGTTTATGTAAAAAAAAGTATGTAAAACTTGGTCATAAGTTGATTATGCCTTTTTAATTCCATATTCTCTCCTGCATCAGTTCATAATTTGTACATTATGCAAAGAAATCACCCTAGGTATATATACATGTGGAGTCTGTTTCGAAACAACAGACGTCACTTCTGATCCTGCAGTTGTTATTATGTAATATTCACAGAATATATGACATCAACTGCGATTAGGCAAAGCTGAAAATGTGTACCCAACCGGGATTCGAACCCGGGTCTCCTGCTTTCTAGGCAGTTGCGCTGACCCCTACACCACTGGGGACACAGTGATCACCGCACCTGCAAGGAGTACCTAAGCACGCCTCCCGTTAAATAACAACTACAGGATCAGAAGGATATATATAATATGTCGGTGACGGGCAATGATCCTATCGTTAGTTGGGAAGGGGTGGGCAAGTTTGAAGCCCTTACTCTTACGGGAATTAGTTTAATAACTACGAGTTTGAGTACTGTGGGCAGGGCGAAGCTGGGAATTTGTATCTAACGGGAGGCGTGCTTAGGTAGACCATGCAGGTGCGGTGATAAAAAAAAAAAAGTTTGTATAGTCTATGGGACTTAACTACGGGGTCATCAGTCCCTAAACTTACAAACTACTTATGAACTACTTACGAACTAGGACGGCACAAATATCCATGCCCGAGGGGGGATTCGAACCCCGGACGGTAGTGGCCATGCAGACCGTGACTGGAGCGCCTTAGTCTCCGCGGCCACCGCGGCCGGCTGCGGTGATCACTGTGTTCCCAGTGGTGTAGGCGTCAGCGCAACTGCCTAGAAAGCAGGCGACCCGGGTTCGAATCCCGGCTGGGTACACATTTTCAGCTTTACCCAATCGCAGTTGATGTCATATATTCTGTGAATATCACCCTAGGTATCTCTTGAAATTTCAAAATTCCAAATGCAATACTAGAGGAGTAAAAAAAATGGGCGTTAGTCCCCGGCCCCGCAACGTCGTCGTTGCGTAACTGCGACTGAAGGTGTGAAAAGGCAGTTGTTGCCGCGACCATTTCGTTTCCTGCGACACGTTCTGTTGCGTGCAGGAGTGAGGAGAGTTAACGGACAACATGCACGACATTGGAGGGGTAATGAGGGAGAGAGTAGCACAGATGAAGACGTCGGCAGTCAACGGCCGCCGTCCGGGACACGCGGAGGCCAGAGGGACGGGCGAGCCGTCCTAGCCGTCCCGCGCCGGCCGCCGTCACTTAGCACGTTTAATAAACAGACAGATTACAGGCGGCCGGCCGCTAGCCGTGCCGCGGTGCTCCGCCTGTCCTCAGCAGGTGATTAGCGCGTCGCCGTGGGCCACGCGGCCGCCGCCGCCCGTCCCGCTGTAATTTCGTGCTTCCCGTCCGCCGTCCGACGCCATTTTGGCGTTAAATACGCCCGCAGAACACGCGCCGCTCCCCTTATGCACCAAACTGCCTGTAATGAGGCGTCTAAACACGCTCCCTGATGATACGGTTACAGTCGGCCGCAGCTGGACACCGCCGTCAATTGGTTGAAAAGAGACCAGTGTAGCAATAACACACGATGAAGGGTTATGCCGGACGTCTCACTCTGAGGATTCCTGTCGAGCTGTGAACCGTCACAGTCCTCTCCTTAGAATCTGTAACGTCTGGTGTCACGCCTCCCATTCCTAGTAGTATTTTTGGGTTTTCGATCTGGTTTTATTTTGTCAGTTACACACGCAGCATAACAGTGTTTCGATACAGAGGCTAAGCAGTACATTTATCAGTGGCGGCACGTCATAGCCGCGGTGGTGTAGCCGAGCGGTCTAAAGCACCTCGCTGCGGAGCGCGCGGTTGCTCGCCGTGGAGGTTCGAGTCCTCCCTGGGGCATGGGTGTGTGTGTGTGTGTGTGTGTGTGTGTTTGTCCGTAGATTAGTTTACCTAGATTTAAGTAGTTTGTAAGCTACGAACTGATGACCACGCAGTTTGGTCCGATAGAATTACAAACATTTGAACATTTGGCACGTCATATGTGTTCATTGGTTCAGTGAACTCCCAGAAAAAAAAAGCTCGTCCTGAAAAAAAGTAAACAAATAAATTGAATAAAAAGTGTTATTAAACTATCATTATTCTGAATAGCAGTGATTTTCCGTCTTTGCAACTACAATAAAAATGTGATTTTTTCACACCAGACGCGTTTCGTTTTATTGAATGTAAAACATCTTCAGTGGTCTGAAATAATAGAAATCTACAGTTTGTTTTGTGTTTAGATCGAAAACAGTTCTTAAATGGACCCTGAAAAGTAGGCCTAATGTTTGGTACTTACGGAAATTTTGTCTTCTTTTCGCTTCACATCATGGAATGCCGGTCAGTTTAATGCAATACCGCCGGTTCTTCATGCTGTGTCGTTTTCTCACTACTTTCTCTGTCACTGTCACTGTTTCACAGTGAAAGTAGTGAGAAAACGACACAGCATGAAGAACCGGCGGTATTGCATTAAACTGACCGGCATTCCATGATGTGAAGCGAAAAGAAGACAAAATTTCCGTAAGTATCAAACATTAGGCCTACTTTTCAGGGTCCATTTAAGAACTGTTTTCGATCTAAACACAAAACAAACTGTAGATTTCTATTATTTCAGACCACTGAAGATGTTTAACATTCAATAAAACGAAACGCGTCTGGTGTGAAAAAATCACATTTTTATTGTAGTTGCAAAGACGGAAAATCACTGCTATTCATAATTATGAAAGCAACTACGGACATTATGGCCACACAAACGAAGAAATTATCATTATTCGTTTCGATCTTCTATCGGACCATTTTATATGCACATTTATAGTATTTATATCGCATGAGCAACGTTTCACGTCGTAGAGACAGCACGTATACTAGTCGTAACGCGGCCACCTAATATAGGCAACAGTGGCCGCAGCGTTGCAATGCTCATGCGCGGCTGAGGTTCAAATTCTCTCCTGAACCCCTGGAGGCAGCATATTGGCGCTCACGTGGCAGGGACGGGCGAGGGAAACGCCGCTTTTAACATTAGCGTTGGAGCTGGTAGAGACGCGCGCGCGCGTATGAAGATTACATTGGAGGCGATCTGAAGGTTTTATAGTGTTCAAAATGAAAAATCAGGATCGCAGATTAATAATTTATTGAATGACAACCGGTTTAGGTGGACTGTTTCACCATCATCTGGTCGCATATATATTTCACCACATATATATTTTACAAGCTGGTCATCTTGTTAAAAAAATGGCTATAAAATGATAAGTGTAACAAAACACTTAGTCAGTATATAAAAATGCAGAAGGTTTTTTAAACTCGTTTATTTCTATATAGTGACTAAGTGTTATGTTGCACTTATTATTTTATACCCATTTTTTTAACAAGATGACCAGCTTATAAAATATATATAGATGATCGTGACACACTTCACCGAAACCGTTCGTCATTGAATAAATTATTAATTTGCGTTCTTGGCATTTCATTTTGAAAACACACACACACACACAAATATATATATATATATATATATATATATATATATATATATATATATATTGTCGCATATGTTGCAGTCTTCGTCAATTTCATTGTTAATGACGTCGTACATACTAAAGCATGTGCCTTATATCGTTCTTACTGCCACAGCGGTTGTTGTTTGATAGTAAGGAATATTTGTACCACATTTGTCTTGACCCCTTTCTGGTCCATTGACGAGCTATGTCGGGGAAGTATGACTAGTTTGAATATGATCACGATATCAACAACATTGTCATTCCCCGGGTAAAAGGAGAGGTGGTACTCTTCATATAATGTGCAGAAGCATCAGCTCGAATAAGGAAACGGTATGTCCTTTCAAGGAAAGTAACGGGTAATTCCTCAAGTCATTCGAAGAAACTGTGGTAAACCGGAATGTGGATAAGGTGCGAACCGCTGCCCTGCGAAGACGGGTCGGGCACCTTAACGCCACTGCGCCACGTCTCCGGACTGAACAGCCGCCCACAGTGATAGGACAGCGCGCTCGATGCTATCGCCTTCCTCTGCGCTGAGACCACTTGGCGCGTCATAACATTGGCAGTGGCACGGCGCCTTTTGTGGCGGCGATGGTATCGAGGCGGCAGCCGCTGTCAGCTGCGCCTCCTATCGCCGATCGCGGCGTCACTCGGCTGTCACCGAGGCTGCGCGACTGCTTTTGAAATACGGCGGTAATTCGTCCGACTTTAATACCGAAACAGCTCGCGTAATTTACACCTGTTTGTATTGCCGGCTTATTGACAGAGCGACGGCGCAGCAGCACACAGACGAGGGCGCGCGCCGCGCATTTCACGGGCACTGGCTGTCCGCAGTTCGCAGGACGGGGAAAACAGAAGCGGCCGAGAGGCGGCAAATTGATGACCGTGCGTGCCGCCGGGCGGCACAAAATTAATTACTGAATCAGAGTTCAGTTTCAGGCGCGCGAAAAAGGAGGACGATTTAATTAGCGCCGCGATGGCCACCGCCCGGCCCGCTAACGAGGGCGGCCGTGCGTCAGCGGCGCAGAGTCGCCTGACAGTTGCGGGGGTGAGAGTTTAAATAGGGAAAGATTAATATTTAAAACTCACAACCACCAACTGCGAACCAAATTCCTAAACGTGCAAAACTACTGCAACTGTGATTGCTACTGTTTGACTCGTTTTCTAGGGGATGATATCACACGTTCGCAGCTTTCCTTCCCTGCATATGATTAACAAAAAAAATTTATAATAAAATCAAGTTCATGAGAGAAAAGGGTGTACTAACTACTATTTTTGACACCACGTGAAAGTTCACTTTATATTGTTTTTTACACCATATTAGAACCCTGTGGCTGATACGTCTGTATGTCGACACATTTACTTAATAAAGTTATAGCTCGTGAGCCCCCAGACAAAATGAAAATTTGTCGCAAATTGTTTTCACACCACGTGGCTGTCTCAAACATGATTTATGTCCGTGCCTATGCGACGACACGTGTTACATTAACAAATCACAGTCACTTCAATTCAATGCGATGCACACCTTGTTCCACCGGCTAAATATTCACAACACACAGTAGCACTCGATTCACCTTGGTGCAGGCTACGACGAGCAACCACACCTGGCAATTGCAACACAAAAATCTATAGTCTCCACCTGGAGATCCACATGCCTACCGTGCAGAGCGACGCCGCGCCCGGCCAGCTACACCACTCGCTCCCGACCCCTGACTACTTGAGCCGCGCGCGCCACAAACCCAACTACCGGGTTTTTTCCCTACGTCATCAACTTCCCCATGTGAGCTGTTCTAACCGACTTGCCAACGTATAGCGCTCAGCCAATACATTTCTATAACTTTACTTAAAATCAAAATAATTACACTACACATTAAACAAATTTCTTATTAGGTTTTTATATTGGTATAAACATCCTTTGCACTATTTATTATAATCGTGCAATTTCTTATATCACAGATAAGTGATTTAACTGAATATTTCAAGGTAAAATGCACAAGATTAATTGAAAATAAAATGAGAAATACTTAATATATTATTTTTATAAACAAACATTGCCATGCTAGTTGTGTAACTGTCTTGTATTCATTGGTAATTTATTACTTTTCATTGTCAATTAAACATATTACGCCAGATGTGACTATATCAGCTAATGTAATGTTTATTTGTCAACAGGCTATTTTGTAATGAGGTCCTTAAAGGTTCCTAACTGCATTGTATTACTTCAAATGCAAGTAGTATTAGAATATTTTATTTCACGCTGTGCACTGCACTGTGCCTGGCACTCGCCATTGTCCCTCTCTCCCTTCACCGGAAACGAACCTGGAAAATCCTAAGCTGGAACAAGCCACCAACGTCGGCCTGCTCGCTGACCTCCCGTCATCTACAAGCACACAGCAAATCTCAACGTGGAGAATTTCTACCTATAGCTTAACTATAAATGTTGTCACCCAACTGCGTACATACATTGCTACCATAATTAATAAGATTAAAATTGTGTATCATTTGGTGCATTGGCATGGTCAATGTTTGCAGTGAACTTCATACTGTTTAATTATCAAATGCTATTAATTACCAATATTTCTATTGGGCAGTAATCTCACACAGTACTGTGAGGTCTTACTGACCAAAGGGCACAACCCACAGACTCTCAAACCTTTACCAAACTTCTTCACGCTGATACCTCTTATCGCGGTATTTCTGGTAGGGCGACGTCGGTACACTTCAACAGAAAAACAGCGCAACTGTAGTAATACGAAATCATTGATAAAAGGAAGGGTCCGCTGCAGCTGTGTACTTAATAAAAAAAGACGACCTGTTTCACGACTTAAAGTCGCATCATCGGGTCAAATACGATTAAAACATAAAATCGGGGGCTCCAAAATACAAGCAACAACCACCCCGGCTGTCAGAACACTCTTACACGAAACATCAGGGCGACAATCGCCGTTGTCGACCGAACCACCAGACAGAGCCAGGCGGCACGAGCAGCGGCGTGGCTGGGCGTGAACTCTACGAAATTTATTACAAACAAATTCAGTTGGAAAGAACACGCAGAAAATAGTGTGGGGAAGACAAACCAAAGATTCATTCGCAGAATACTAAAAAGCTGCAACAGTTCTACTAAAGAAAGAGCTTTCATTACATTTGTCCGACTTATTTTGGAGTGTTGTTGCGCATTGTGGGATCCGCAACAAGTTGGACTGACGGAGGATATAATGTTCAAAGAAGGTGTGCTTGTTTTGTATTATCGCGACACACGGGAGATAGTGTCACGCAAGTGATGCTCGTTTTGGGGTGGAAATCATTCAAAGAAAGGCGTTATTAGCTGCGACAAGATCTATTTGCGAAATTTCTTTCACCGACTTCCTCTTCCCAATGCGAACTATTTTTGTTAGCCCTCGAGTACATATGTAGACGTGATCGCAATATTGAAAAAAGAGAAATCGGATCGAAAACGGAAAGCTTCGCGTGTTACTTTTCCCCGTCCGCTATTAGAAAAGTGGAGAAATAATATGAAAGCGGTTCGACAAACCCCCCTGTCAGGCACTTAAATGTTATTTCCAGAGTTAATATGTAGCTGCAGATTTACAAAAAGTCCTCATCTGCAGCCCACACGGTCGCAGAACCGTCTGATTCAGACTCTCCACTCGGCTCTGAACCAGAGGGCCGCAGTCAGTCACGTCGAGTATGCTGCAGATGGTGAGCTCTGTCTTCATCTTCAAAGCAAGACTGGCAGTTCTTACCATCTCTGATATCCGCTCAAAACCAGAGAGTATCTCTTCCGATCCAAAGCGACACACATTATTGGTCCCGACATGAGCCACCACCTGCAGCTGGCTGCACCCTGTGCTCTTCATGGCATCCCGAAGGACATTGGACTTCTTCCCCTCCGTAGCAGCCATATCCCTAAGGGGCTCCATCAAAAAATGTTCAAATGTTTGTAAAGTTTATGGGAGTAAACTGCAGTGTTGACTAAGGACGGCACAAATATCCATGCCCGAGGGGGGATTCGAACCCCCGACCGCAGTGGCCGTGCAGCGCTTCAGTCACCTCGGCCACCGCGGCCGGCGGGGCTCCATCATCCACCTAATGTTGGAGCTCCCAACTACTAACAAACCCAACCTTTGTGAGTGCCCGGATCTTGCAGGCAGAGGGTTGAGTACAGGACAAGCGACACCATTTGCGTCAGGAACATCCTCTGCCACAGACAGCACCTCGAATCTGTTCGTAAGACTAAACGAGGAGGGCTCCACTTCGGTCCACTGGGAAGTCTTACGCCGCCTGACACGCGCTGAGGAGACCTCCCAACCCACCACGGATTGGGAGGCGAGCTCCTCGCGAGCAGTGACCGGGCTGGCCACAGCCACAGACCGATCGGAGGGCACAGCAGACACACAGGACGTCTGCTGCACCCCCGCGAGCGGCCCACAACAGCGGCGCCCACCCACCGCAGTCTCGAGCGTTGCCAGGGAAGCCAACTCTCGATGAAGAAGTTTGCCGTCGAAAGCGTAACCATCTAGGGGGATGCTGCACTTCCTCACCGGGCATGGACCCTATCCGACATATCTATGTCGGTTTAGGAGACAGGCTACGCCAGCTTGTGCATGTGGTGCCGAGATAGGCACGCCAGAACACATCATTTATGAGTGTCCTACGTATGACATGTCTGCGGATCTCAGAAGGGCTCTGCATAGTAACAACACCTTTGAGCTCATAAGAGCCCCAGACACGTTCCGAGTACTCGACGAAATCGCCAATAATGTCTCGCGCAAAGTGCTTCGGGGCTTTATCCTGAATCAATAACCGGATCTGACCCAATACCCGATTGAGACAGCCACATCTGCCATGCCGCCGGGGGATGGACTGGTCTCCAGCAATGGAAGCATCCACCATCCCCTGGATTCGGGGGTTAGATGTGGCAAACACCGAATTAGACCATAGACGTAAGTTAGATGTAGGTTTTTCTTAAATAGTAGAATAAGACACACAGGGGAAAAATTTTTACGGGGGGCTGTGGTGACAAAAGAAATTGGCCGCCCAGTGCTAGGGGCATGCTCACTGGTACTCGCTCGGTGAGCTGGCCACCACAAGCAGGTTTGTAATGCTGGCACACATGTAACACCACAGCAGTAGCATAAGACAACCAGCAAGGTGTCCAGTGGTTTCTGCAGAAACATGTAATGTAATGTCACCATTTAGCCGTAAGAAATTTATGTATTATACTATTGCCCATTTTAGTCTTAGGTGATGGGGTGTATTTTTTGATATTATAATAAATTATAATAATAAAAAAAGCGTAACGTTCCCAAAACACCGAAATATGAAATCAGGAACATAAGAGGTGTTCTGAAGTGAAACGGGCGTCAGACAGACGTCGGTTGAAGATTAGTTGGTAATAGCTTGCCACTTTAATCTCTTGTTACACGCACTGTCACACGGTCTGGGTCAGGCTATAACATGGTGAGGGGAGAGTTGACGCGTCGTCTGCACACGTGCTGCTTGCTTAGGCGCCTGTGTCCAGATGAAAAGAGATTGGTAAGCGAACCGTTTGCCGGGCCGCAGCGCCCTCGGGCTTCGCGGCTGGCCGCCCCAGTGCTGGAAGACGGAGAACCGTGGCCGCGCTGGCGGGATACGCACGTACGCCCGCCTGCGTCTGAACGCGATAATGGCGCCTAATGGTGCGGCCGAACGGCGGAGCACTCGTTTCCGAAGGCCGCTATCCTTTCGTATACTAGCCGAAAGCGAGAAACTGCGCATTGTGCTGCAAGGCTTTTCGTAAATGGCCTTACGTTGCAGTTCAGTTATTGCCAAATTGTGCGACTCTCCAGACGTAGTCCGTACAGAGTCGGTCAAGGTGTAAATTGCGTCCTGCCCGAAAACTCGAGTAATGAATAGTCTACATGGCATTAGTGTATCCAGGGTCCAGTGTTCGTTTGTAAGATAACATATTTCAGAATGCAGCATAAACTATTGATATCGGAAAATTACTTTGCTACTCCCCTTTACAGTAGCCTTTCATATAATTTGTCAAGACACAATACAATGGCTAGACGTTCGAATGTTTGTTAAGCTGAGGGGACTTAACTGCGTGGTTATCAGTTCCTAAACTTACGAACTACTTATGAACTACCTTATACTAAAGACGTCACAAACATCAATGATCGATGTGGGAATCGCACCCCCGACGGGAAACGGCTTCGCGCATCGGAGCATAGCGCCTCAAAGCGTTCGGTCACTTCACCGCGGCTACAGTGGCTGGATAAAAAGTAAACGAGACTACGTCGTTTTTCAGTGAAATGTCTTTATGGACAGTTACAGCTACACGCCTTTAGTGTAGTCTCGTCCGTTATTTATAATCTTTAGCCAAATGGCGGGAAAGCGTTGTATACCATCTGCATTTGTGCTGATGTTCCGCGTGGCCCACCATATGGCGCGGATACTGTCATCTGGATCCCTGGGTTTGACTTTGAGATGGACACCGCGCCTGCTGGGTGCCGAGGTGCCGAGCTCCCACTTTGCCAGCCGCGCTGCCGCTACGAGGCTCTGGACCGCACGTCGACAGGAGCGCCTGTGACTGCCGTCTCTGGAAGAGGCTGCTGTGCGACGCGGGAGGGGACCATGTCCGCGGTTGACGGCGGTCAGAACCAGGTATCGACGCGTGGAGGGTGTGGGACGCCTTCCGGACGTTTGCTGAAATGCAGGTCACGGGCAATTACGTCGAAGGTGTGTAACTGTGAGCGCCTGTGTCTGTAACGTCACATCGGAGAAAAATAACATTTCTCGTTACGTTTCGTGCACCCCTTGAGTATCCAGTCACAGTTGATCGTCTCATTTTCCACTGCTGGCGTTCGTTCACATTTCAAATTAATGAGTAGTTCTGTTAATTGGTCGTCCTCTCGTTCTCCACCTAGATTGTTCGGTAACAAACTACGAAATAACAGTAACAGTAAATGGGGTAACAACTCCTGGAACTCGAATAATGGACACGGGAGCACAACAGGGAGCTTAGGCCGAAACAGGACGGCTGACTGGCCGAAAGCGACCGTAGTGCAAGTGGCGCGAGGGGCTTGTTACAGCAGTACAGTGGGTGTCGTGATAGTGTCGGAATGCGACCCGTAGCTGTCAATTGTAACGTGTTTATGTGTGGCTGCAGTCTGTCAGATTTGGAACACATGGTCGTTTGCTGCTTTACACAGCGTGCCGGTTCATTTTCGTCATACCCTCTCGAAGCCAAAAGAAACAGCAGTTGGTTGACGTACAATAATGCTGCCATGTGTCACCCGCAATCTGCAATTAGATTTCTTAATTCAGACCATGTCAGGAGGATGTCGTCATCAAGAAAAACAAAACCGGCATTCTACGGGTCGGAGCGTGGAATGTTCTAACCCTTAATACCGTAGGTAACCTAGAAAATTAGAAAATAGAAATGGCTAGGTTAAAGTTAGATATAGTAGGGATTAATGAAGTTATGTGGCAGGATGATAAGGATTATTGGTCAGGTAAGTGCAGGGTTATCAATACAAAATCAGTTGGTGGTAATGCAGGAGTAGGTCTGATAATGAATAAGAAAATAGGAATGCGGGTAAGTTACTATGAACAGCATAGTGAACGCATTATCGTAGTAAAGATAGACACGAAGCCAACACCGACCACAGTAGTGTAAGTTTATATACCAACTAGCACGGCCGCTGATGAGGATATCGAAGAAATGTTTGAGGAGATATAAGAAATCATTCAGAAAGTTAAGGGAGACGAAAACTTGATTGTGATGGGGGACTGGAACTCGGTAGTAGGACAGGGAAGAGAAGGAAATGTAGTAGGTGAATATAGGCTGCGAAAAAGTAATGAAAGAGGAGATCGCTTGGTAGAATTTTGCGCAGAGCATAACACTTGGTGCAAACATCATGAAAGAAGGCAAAGGCCCCAGGTTCGAGTCCCGGTTCCGGCACACAATTTTAATCTGCCAGGAAGTTTCATATCAGCGCACACTCCGCTGCAGAGTGAAAGTTTCATACTGGAAACATCCCTTAGGCTGTGGCTAAGCCATGTCTCTACCATATCCTTTCTTCCAGGAGTGCTAGTCTTGCATGGTTCGCAGGAGAGCTTCTGTGAAGTTTGGAAAGTAGGAGGCGAGGTACGGGCGGAAGTAAAGTTGTGAGACGGCATCGTGAGTCGTGTCGGGATAGCACAGTCGGTAGTGCGCTTGCCCGCGAAAGGCAAAGGTCCCAGGTTCGAGTCCCGGTTCCGGAACACAATTTTAATCTGCTAGGAAGTTTCATCATGAAAGAAGGCTGTATACGTGGAAGAGACCAGGAGACACTGGAAGGTACCAGATTATAATGGTAAGGAGTAGATTTAAAAACCAGGTACTAAACTGTAAGACATATCCAAGGGCAGATATAGACTCTGACCATCACTTATTGGTTATGAACTGCAGATTAAAACTTAAGCGACTGCAGAAAGATAGAAAGTTAGGAGATGGAACCTGGACAAATTGAAGGAATTAGAGGTGGTTGAGAGTTTCAGAAGGAGCATTAGGCAAGGATTGACTGAAACGGGGGAAAATAATACAGTAGAAGAAGAACGGGTAGCTCTGAGAGATAGGGTAGTAAAGGCAGCAGAGGATCATATAGGCAGGCCTATCGATTTAAGTCAGACCCAAATTTCTTTGTGTCTTGATTCAAAATGGCTGCAATACATGTTTAACCTATCTGGCGTTTGATCTTTACGCCGAAATCCTAAAAACGCTCGTTCCACAGTTCGAGCAGTGCTTCCTTTCTTGGCGATAATAGAGTGTGTGTGTGTGTGTGTGTGTGTGTGAGAGAGAGAGAGAGAGAGAGAGAGAGAGAGAGAGAGAGAGAGAGAGAGAGAGAGAGGGGGGGGGGACGTGGAGGTACAGTTTTTTTTACCGGTGCTGGCAGATCGGTTCGTGTATTAGAGACGTGACGAATCCGTACAGCGGACGTCTGAGATGTGCGCAGTAGCGAGTCAACCGACCGGGCGCCCCGCACTCGCGGCTGCTGTGTGCTGGTGGGAGTCGGCGGCTAATAATCCACTTAGGCGGGCGGGGGCGGCCGCTGCAGCCGCTGATGACGGCCATTACCGTGAATGCCGCTGCCGCCGCCGCCGCCGCCGCCCAGCAGCTTAATCTTGATTTATACGATACACCGGCCGGGAGCATAATATTAGCCAATCTGGGCCAGTATCTGCCCCTGAATGGGAGGCTCGCCATTGTGCGCGTTATTTCTGCCTCCCGCCGGCTCCGCATCGTGCCGCGGCTGCGGCCCGCGAATTAATCATCCGCCAACGATGCCCTTCTGTCGCGGGGAACCGGTGTTAACGTCCAGAGTGCCGTGGTTACCGCGCTCCGGTGGCCACAGATCGCGAGCGGCGAACAATGCGCCTCTCTGTCATCTTCGTTCTCCCGGAAACCGTTAGCTCTGTAAGAGGCTGTAATTCGAAATGCTCCGTTCCCATTCTGTGACTAGTCGTGGTAGAGAACGTAGACGGAATACGTCGATTCTTTGTCGTGCCGATGTCGCTGTAAATTGTTAAGTACTTGGTCCAGCTGTAGCAACTGCCTCAAGTGAACTTTAGTCTCACTTCTGTTTCCATCTCGTTTTATTGTAGACTAGCTGATCCCCGCGGTGTTACCCGCGGTTCAATATTCAGACATTAAAGTGCCAAGAAAGGACATAAATAACTACATGACTGTTTGCGACATTGTTAGCACGGAATATACAATTGTCTTGGATCGGATGGAGAGCCAAAAATGTATTGTAATACGTCGTTTACACGACGTTTCGAGACTTCTTGTTCCCCAAGTATACGTAGAGATTTCTAGCTCTCGATACACGGGAGCAGTCTACGTAGAGCTGTCCATGCGAGAAACATGGGGTGGCCACAAGAATACCTGCCACTTTTAATGTTTGTCCTTGACTCTTGTTTATAGTAATATAGATATCATAATTCAATACAAATTATACGTCCTGAGAAATATTTTCACGAGTGTTATACTGCCTACCATCTGTTGAGTGCATTTGCTACTACTTTCGTTGCAGTTTACGTACGCTATTTATACGTGGCAGTTCGCGCATTGTACACAAAATAGAGCTTGGTATCTAGATCCCATTCTACACAAAAGTCAATATACATACTTCGTTCATTTGTTACAACAAATGAAATGAATGCGGCATAAACGTCAACATACAGATTTCTTGTGTATGTAATTATATGTCAGTTAAGCCGTTTTGTCACTATCACAGAATCTTTTTGTCTATTCGAAAGTAAAAAAGATAACAATAACAAAGGAAAAAATTCACTATAGCAGGACACGAACCATTACCCAAAATAATGGAAGTTTATGTCATGACGCGTTAACCCTCGCGGCTAAACATGACATACACTACATAACACCTCAGCTGTTGTATTAGAAGCTTCTGACAACCGTTACGTATTTCTATGTATATATTTCTAATAAATAACTTGTAATAAACATTTTGAAAAGTAGCCTATGTCCTAATCCAAGACATAAGAAATCTCTATATGAAATTTCATCTAAATCAATGCTGCAGTTTTAGCGTGATGCGGTAATAAACATACAAACTTTCGCATTTATAATATGTATAGGACTAGCTGATCCCCCACTGCTTCGCATGCGTAGGCTGGTTGGTCTGCACCAGTTGTTTCTTTTTAATCCTGATGAAGAATCCATATCTTAAGTTTCGTAGTTATAGCTAGAAATCTGAGTTAACAGCGCCATATTTTTGAAAATCAATTTTTTGCGTCCTCTATTTTACCCTCTTATTGGTTGAATTTCAAAAAATGCCGAAACGCTTTTTAATTCGAACCACGAATCCAAATCCGAAAATTTGTTCAAAAAATGTTCAAATGTTTGTAAATCTATCGGACCAAACTGCGTGGTCATCAGTCCGTAGCTTACAAACTACTTAAACCTAAGTAAACTAACCTAAGGACAACACACACACACCCATGCCCCAGGGAGGACTCGAACCTCCACGGCGAGCAACCGCGCGCTCCGCAGCGAGGTGCTTTAGTCCGCTCGGCTACTCCACCGCGGCCGAAAATTTGTAGTTCTAACTTCAAAATTGCCTAAATAGCAACATATTTTCGAAAATCATCCCCTCTCCAATTTAACCGCGTTGATTGTTGAATTTCCAAAAATACCGAAACACGTATTTTTTAACGTCTAACCAACTATACAAATATCAATTTTTGCAGCTCTAGCTTCAAAATTGTATCAATAGCAACGTGTTTTCAAAAAGAATTTTGATCCTATATTTAACCCTCTTACTTTTTGAATTTCCAAAAAATACTAAAAATCATGAATTTTTAATGCTGACCAAGATTCCATATCCGAAGTTTCGTAGTTGTAGCTTAAAATTTGAGTTAACAGCAATATATTTTTGAAAATCAATTTTTTGCGTCACCTATTTTATCCCCTTATTTTTCGAATTTCAAAAAATGCCGAAACACGTGTCTTTTAAATTCAAACCCTGAATTGAAATCCGAAATTTTGTAGTTCTAGCTTCAAAATTGCCTAAATAGCTACATATTATCAAAAAACGATTCATTTCACCCCCTTACGGACGGAATATGGAAAAATGGCTTTTTAATTGACGCCTACAGAGTAAGATCAACACCCTCCACAAATTTCAAGTTTCTGTCTTCAGTGGTTTGGGCTGGGCGATGATGAGTCAGTCAGTCAGTCAATCGGGACACTTCCTTTTATATATAGAGATGAGCCAAGTTTTCGTATATTTTCTGAGATACGCAGCTGCGCCTGCGAGGAACAAAATTTCGGTTCCTCCTAGTTTATAACACGATATAAGTTGCAAAGGCGAAGATCCGCGTTCTGGACCTAGATGCGTCAATCTCCGCCGTGCCATTCTGCGACACTGGGTGCGTCTCGCAGTCAGCACGCCACTGTCTCGGTCGATGTCGGGTCGGTGGATTTGCAAAGGGAGGAAGGAAGCTCGGAGTTTAACGTCCCGTCGACAGCGTGGTCATTAGCTCGGACTGTTTGGGTAAGGTTGTGGAAGGAAATCGGCCGTGCCCTGTCAAAGGAACCATCCCTAAGTGATTTAGGGAAACCTCAATCTGGATGGTCGGAGGTGGATTTGAACAACCATCCTTCCGAAAGCGAGTCCAGTGTGTAACCACTGCGCTACCTTGCTCGGTATGTGGATTTGCAACCACCGCTACTGTTGCTCCCCAGTTGTACTCACGAGGCTACGGCGCCCTACTCCAATCCTTCCACCAAGGACGTGTGTCGGCAGTATCGGGAATCCAACCGGGTCCTGCTCGTGGCAGCCAACTGTGCTGAGCTCTCAGCTGCGAAGTTGTGTGGCACGTATGACCGAGAGATCCGTCATCGCAGGTACACCTGCTCATTTTGGAAAACTTTTTCGCAACCTTCGCGCCCGCAGGTTCCTTTCCCTCGCGAATTATGTTCTCTCTCTCTCTCTCTCTCTCTCTCTCTCTCTCTCTCTCTCTCTCTCTCTCTCCCCCTCTGTGTGTGTGTGTGTGTGTGTGTGTGCAAAATGTTTGCATAGCAGGTGAGGCGACGCAGACCAAGAGGGCCCTCGAGCTTACATTCTCCGTATGGCGAACCATTCACCATCAACACTGCCAAATGTACAAATGTTTGTAAAGTTATGGTACCTAACTGCAGTGGGCATCAAAAATGTTCAAATGTTTGTACAGATTATGGGACTTAACTACGGGGTCATCAGTCCCTAAACTTACAAACTACTTATGAACTACTTACGAACTAGGACGGCACAAATATCCATGCCCGAGGGGGGATTCGAACCCCCGACCGTAGTGGCCGTGCAGACCGTGACTGAAGCGCCTCAGTCCCCTCGGCCACCGCGGCAGGCAGTGGGCATCAGCGGCTAAACTTACAAACTACTTAAACTAACTTATGCTGAGAACAACGTACACATCCATGTCCCAAATAGGACTCGAACCTCCCACGAAGAATGGCTGCGCACTCCGTAGCAAGGCGGCTTAGAGCGCACGGTAATCCCGCGCGGCGTCCAGATTTTTTTAGATGATTGTATCTTGTGCGCACGATCCTTCGCAAAACTCCATACACACAAAATTAAATAGCACGACAGGGGTGGGGTGGGGGGATAACACAAGCCATGCGGCCGGCAGCAGATGCGGCGATCAGTACATGTCGCTCGCCCAGTTTGGGCCTGTGCACCATCATTTTGCAAGGCGACACGTAACTTCAGCTCTCCGGGCTATGGTAGCATCAAACTTGTTTAGGTAAATATTTCCCGTTATTCCTTTCTTGCGAAGCAATATTGGTCTCTCTTCTAGTCGTCCATTATATCACGCCCAACATAAAGCTTCTTGTCATTCTTCAAGTTCTCCTGCCGTTTTTCATGATGAAATAGATCTCGGGTGAACAGCCTGGTGTATGTGTGCATAGGACATAATATTTCGGCAATCGACCACGTTGCCATCATCAGGTGTGTTGCTGATGTACTGCCATGGGGCGGCCTGGGTGGGATATATATCAGACTCACCCCCTCCTTCGGGCGCTCCGTCTGAGCCCATCGCGGTCCGCGCCAGTCCGCGGTTCAGATCCCGCCTCCTCTCGTCCGTCGTCTCGGCGTTCCCTCCTAGGTCTCCAGGTCCACGCCCAGGGGGTCCGCCGGCGGGGGCGTTCCATCGGTTCTCCCTCCGCCCTCAAAGTACACTATGGGATGTTTTATTCTTCGTCCTAATCTGGGTAGTAGCTGGTTCCCAAGCTTTGCTAAGAAAATAGCCGTTGTCTCGATTCAGTTTTGTTTCCCTTTTTCTGATCTCTATAGCCTCTTTGATGATGCAGTACCAATATTTGGAAGTTTTCAATGGTACGAATAGAGTGCCCTATGTATTCCTCGCCGAATTGGCAAGGTATCTTGTAAACTCCTGATTTATATAGACCAAGGTCTTCCTTAAAACTGCCAAGAAGAATTCTGGTTTTTGCCGGAGAGCAGAAGATGGTTTAACTTGGTATTTGCGTCAAATGCGTCCAATTTTTCCGGATAAGGCCCCACAAAACGCAATGAAAGCGGTGGTCGTATTTTCCTCAGGTTCATCAGTTTCCGCTCGTCGTGTTGTGGGACGTAGAGCTTTCCGGATTTGCCCTTCCGTGTAACTGTTCTTCAGAATCACAGACTTCAGATGGTCCAATACTTGTTGGAGACTGTCATTGTCAGATAGAGTGCGAGCTCTGTGTACAAGAGTTTTTTAGCAGGCCATTCCTCTGTGCAGGGTAGTGGCAGCTACCTGCATGTAGGTACAAATATGTATGAGTCTTCTGCCTATATACGCTGTGTCCAGCCTGCCGTCATCTCGTCTTCTAACTAGAACATCCGAGAAGGGGAGCATACAATCCGCTTCGACCTCCATGGTAAACTTAATAGTCTCGTGCCTGTAGCTGAGATGTGCAAGAAACTCCGTCAGCTTATCTCTTCCACGTGGCCATACAACAAAGGTATCGTACACGTATCTCAAGAAACAAGTGGGCTTTAGATTTGCTAATTCCAAAGCTTCCTCCTCGAAATGTTCCCCGTTGGCGACAACGGGAGAGAGAGGACTCCCCATAGCAACTCCTTCCGTCTGCTCGTAGAATCCACCGTC
Organism: Locusta migratoria; assembly: GCA_026315105.1. Taxonomy (NCBI): domain Eukaryota; kingdom Metazoa; phylum Arthropoda; class Insecta; order Orthoptera; family Acrididae; genus Locusta; species Locusta migratoria. The sequence continues at coordinate 52,781,665 of CM048751.1, forward strand.
AAATAGAAAATATGTTGACGTAAGAACATGTCTGAAAAGGTTGGTGGTCTCGTCATCAAATTTCTGTTCGATTAGTTCCAAATATTCAGGTAACCACGTTACCTAGCAGTGGACTTTGGCCAGGCAGTAGCGGTGGCGTTCCTGGCAGCCACCCGCCAGTACTGCGACTGCTGCGCTGAAATTAATTATCCCACGGCGTAGTTCAAAGAATATATTGCCACACGCCTGCCTGGCGCCTGTAGCAAGATACGAGGGACGAGAAATAAAAATCACAAATAATTAGAGAGTTCCGTCAACGTGATACATTTTCCCATAAACGTGGAAAACTGGTTGCTAGACGAGACTAGTCTAGACCGGATTCGCCGGTACTTAATGTGTCCTCTGTTGGCGCCTTTCTACATCTACATATATACTCTGAAAATCACATTTAAGTGCCTGGCAGAGGGTTCATTAACCACTTTCTTAACCCTTCTCTACCGTTCCATTCTCTAATAGCGCACGGGAAGGAAGGAAAAAAAAATCTTTCTGTTTTCGATCTTATTTCTCTTATTTTATTGGGATGGTCATGTCTCCCTGTGTAGGTGGGTGCTAGTAAAATATTTTCACTTTCAGAAGTAAAAGTCGATGACTGAAACTTCGTAAATAGAAATCGCCGCAACGAATAAGGTCTTTGTTTCAATGATTTCCACCTCAAATCGTGCAACATTTCCGTGAGGCTTACCCCTCTGTAACGTGATAAAACAAAACGAGCTGCCCTTCTCTGAACCTTTTCAATGTATTCCGTCAGTCCCACCGGATGAGGGCCCCACACTGGGCAACAGTACTCCAGGAGAGGACGCACAAGTGTGATGTAGGCAGTCTCTATGGGTGGACTTGTTGCATCTTCGAAGCGTTCTGCCAATGAAACGTAACCTTTGCTTCGCCTTCCCCACAATATTTTCTACATGTTCTCTCCACTCTAAGTTGTTCCTAATTGTAACTCCTAGGTATTCGGTAGAATTTACGACCTTAAGTTTTGACTGATTGATTGCGTAATTGAAGTTCATATGATTTCTTTTAGTGGTCATCTACATCTACATCTACATAGATACTCTGCAAATCACATTTAAGTGCCTGGCAGAGAGGTTCCTTAACCACTTTCATAACTTTTCTCTATCGTTCCATTCTCTAATAGCGCCCGGGAAGAAAGAACACCTAAATCGTTCCGTTTTCGAGTTGATTTCTCTTATTTTATTTGGATGGTCATGTCTTCCTAAGTAGGTGGGTGCCAGCAAAATATTTTCACATTCAGAAAGAAAAGTCGGTGATTGAAACTTCGCAAACAGATCACGCCGCATTAAATAACGTCTTTCTTTTAATGATTTCCACCCCAATTCGTGCAACATTTCCGTGACGCTTTCCCTCCCGTAACGTGATAAAACAAAACGAGTTGCCCTTCTCTGAACCTTCTCAATATCTTCCGTCAGTCCCACCTGGTGAGGGTCCCACAAGGGGCAACAGTTCTCCAGGAGAGGATGCACAAGTGTGATGTAGGCAGTCTCTTTGGTGGAGCTGGTGCATCTTGGTGCTTGGTGCATCTTGTGTATTACTTCACACTTTTATTTCTATATTGTCAGTTGCCAATTTACGCACCATGTAGAAATTTTGTCTAAATCGCTTTGCAGTTGCTTTTGATCTTCTGTTGACTTTACTAACCGATAAACGACAGCATCATCCGTGAACAGTCTAAGAGAGCTATGCAGATTGTCTCGCAAATTCTTTATAAACACAAGGAAGAGTAGGGAACCTATAACGCTTCCCTGGGGAGCGCCAGATATCACTTCTGTTTTACTCGATGACTTACCGTCAATTACTACAAACAGTCTCCTTTACGACGCTTCTGCATTCACTGGTATATGAGTGAGGGGATTGAGGAGCTCCAGTTACGGTCTGCACGGCCACTACGGTTTGGGGTTCGAATCCCCCCTCGGGCATGGATATTTGTGCCGTCCTTAGTCTTAGCTAGTTCATAAGTTGTTTGTAAGCTTAGGGACTGATGACCCCGTAGCTAAGTCCCATAAGCTTAACAAACATTCGAACATTTTTTTGAAATTCATTGTTATTAGGAGACCCTGAAGATCTGTTTGGTATTTCTGATTCCCCCTCACTTCATGACGAATTGAAAAGTTTTAGTGTACGCAAATATTTTCTCGAAACAATTTCGGCAGGTAAGACCGATATTTTGCTTTTCGATATAAAAGTATTTTAATATTGAGTTAGTGTTTTTTTTTCATCATTTTTACAGACTGAAGTACAATATCAGATACCAGATCTCGCTAGGCACTCGCCGCGCCACAGATACAGGTGCCCTGCTTTGAGAACTACGGGCCGCGGCCTCTTCACGTACCGTCCATCTTTAAGGTCCAGCGCGCCCTGCCGTTCACGTTCCTCTCCGGGCCGCCTCTGACAGCAGGAAAAAACGCTCTCTGGTCTTAAAGTGAGCCGCAATGCGGAAAGATATCTGTCATGACGACCGGATTCCAACGTTAGTAAAGATGGAAGCGAGCTGAGACTGTACGCTTTCGGTTGTTCCTCTGGGCATATGAAAACGAATCCTTGAGGTGTAGGTTTTGTGGTGTCGATGTTTTTGAGCAGTGGCGGTTCCGTCATGAGAGCATTCCGAGGAAGCAGTGGGCTCGCTCAGCGCCGAACATATGTTTTGTTCGTTCATGGTTAGAAGCCACCTAGGAATTTTGGTACGCACTTTGATTTCTCCAGCTATGTATTATTTGTTTCATAATTATATCTTCATCACAAGGATCAGATGCTGCTCGAATAAAAACCTTGGGACTACTACTGTCGATTACACAGGCCATCATCATATAATTTGATGACAGTCCATGAGGTACCCAGTGAAAACGTTTTGATGTAAGCAGCAAATGAAGGTGATGAAGACAGTGTTTTAACCCTGTCGTGATCAGAGGTGACGACAGTACTCAGCGGTTTTTAATGTTTCTAACTCGCTTTTCCTACGAGAGAGTGCAACAAAATAATGGTAGGAGTCTACAGTTTTGATATACTGTGGGTCATCGTTAATTGACATGATATCACATACTTTTTATTTCTAGTATATTTGGCCGTTTTCAATTCACACATCGTGTGGAAGCTTCAAGAAGACAGAAGCAGACAGGCTAACTTCCCTACTACGATTGCAAAGGCAGTTAATTTCTGGTTTCTGAAATCGAAAGCGAATAGGAAGGCCCTTGCATTTCCTAACATCGGAAAAAACTTTATCTGCAGTTGAGATGAAGTTCGCCTACAGCAGGTCGTGTCCCAACCGTCCATGAAACGTTGCAAGAAATCGAAGGTGCGGTCAGTGTATCACAAAGAACAAAAGAGAACCCGAGTAATGTTCGGTAACTGTCGGGTACCATTGTGTATTGTACCACCTTTCTTTATCTTTCATTGTGCATTCAAATAACAACATATCTAAAAATTTAATATTGCAGATGTTTTTTGTTGTCAAAAGAATAATTATATACATGTGGCGTCTGTTCCGAAAGAACAGACGTCACTTCTGATCCTGCAGTTGTTATTATTTAATATTCACAGAATATATGACATCAACTGCGATTGGGCAAAGCTGAAAAGTGTACCCAGCCGGGATTCGAACCCGGGTCTCCTGCTTTCTAGGCAGTTGCGCTGACCCCTACACCACTTTTTTTTTTTTTTTTTTTTTTTTTGCTCTATCTGTAGCTCTGTTCGTTGCGGACGTTGATCAAGTTTGTTCGTTTTTGTTCGATTTGTTCTTGGCTCAGCTTTTTTATTACAGAGGGACACCACTGGGGACACAGTGATCACCGCACCTGCAAGGACTACCTAAGTACGCCTCCCGTCAGATACAAATTCCCAGCTTCGCCCTGCCCACAGTACTCAAACTCGTAGTTATGAAACTAATTCCCGTAAGAGTAAGGGCTTCAAACTTGCCCACCCTTCCCCACTAACGATAGGATCATTGCCCGTCACCGGCATATTATATGTCCCCAGTGGTGGAAGGGTCCGCGCAACTGCCTAGAAAGCAGGAAACCCGGGTTCGAATCCCGGCTGGGTACACATTTTCAGCTTTGCCCAATCGCAGTTGATGTCATATATTCTGTGAATATTAAAAGAATAATTATTTTTACGTAATTCCTTAGTTCAGTTACTGCATAGTTCGGAGTACCCATAAATGTGAGAAGATCACTCTTTCGTCAGGGTAAAGAGGAGGCACCATCTGTTGGACAAACTGCGGGGAAATATCCGGTTGTCGAATGAAAAATGATCAAATGTGTGTAGATCTTATGGGACTTAACTACGCGGTCATCACTCCCTAAGCTTACAAACTACTTATGAAATAGCTAAGACTAAGGACGGCACAAATATCCATGCCGAGGGGGGATTCGAACCCCCGACCGTAGTGGCCGTGCAGACTGTCGAATGAAGCACACAGTACGGCTACAAGACTAAATTAAATAGCTGCGCAGTTAATGCCGCCAGTGCTAGAGGCTGAAGGTTAGAGTTCCGTAGCGTCTCCGTTACAGTTTTGTATGGACTGTACCTTTACCGATCGCAGCGTAGCTCCTGTGGATTAAGTAATTCTTCAGGTTTTCCCGGCGAGGTGTTGTCATCTTGCACAGTCGGGTATTCTGCCGGTTATCCGCGCCTTTCTCGAACGACATTTCAACTGCGTACCTCGCCGTCTTCTTGAGGTGGTTCCTGATAGCGTGCCGTGAAAGAAAAGAAGCGAGTAATCCTTTGGTTTAGTTGCGTGCCTGGTAGTGGACTTTTGTGCCAGAACTCGTCAGTGGGCCGTGCACTGCGGAAGCTCTGCCGGCGGCTGCGGCCTGGCCGTGGCTGGATGTGGATCACGTAGCGGCCGCTGTGGCCAATCTGTAATGGCGATGCTGCCTGCCTGGGGACGGCGCGCTGGCCTCGCCGCTGCAGAAGAGGCCGCTGCCTGCCACTAGGACCGGGGAACCAAAGGCCATTGTTCTCTGTGAACTCTTAGCTTCCTGTGTCACCACGTCCCCGGAGATATATATTCCGGAAAAAAACTGGCAAATACCTGTGAGAAATAACGATACAAACGTCAGTGCTGGTCCCAAACACATGGCCTTTCTGACCTACACGGCTGGAAAAAAAAAAATAAAAAAAATAATAATAATAATAATTCACACCGACGTGTTTTACGGCCCACTTTACATTTGTAGTATTATAAGATTTTGCAGACATTTTGGACCAAATAGTAATCTAAATAATAAAAAATTAATTAATAAGAGTGTCTGAAACCATTTTAGGGAAAAAAAATTTAGGTAGGGGCGGGTTCCGAACCACTTACCTTTAATGTCATTTTTTTTTTTTTTTTTTTTTTTTTTTTTTTTTTTTTTTTTTTTTTTTAATTGGGCCTCCCTTCTCCCCTTACAGCCCATCCTGTCGCTCGCCAATATCGCCTTCTGCGGCGTCGGCTTCAATGCCGTTTAAATCAAATTGTTTTCCCTTATCTATTTACGCCATATATGTAAATGAAAGTGGCATCTTCTATCCTGGTGCCATAAAATATACGAGTGTTTCCAGTTGTGCCGTACGATCTCCGCAGTACGGTGTTTTGCAAGCGACGTCAGGACTCAGAGTTCGTCTTCTCGAAGTTCTAGGTTTCCGTGTAGTATCTGTTCTGGACGAGGAATGTAACGTGACGTCTCCGAACGGCTGGTTTTCGTTAATTCAATGGAGGGTGTCAAATCTCAGTTATTTTAGCAAATATGTCTCAAACGATACGAGATATGAAAAGAAAAATAAGGGAGCTAAGTTGTAGAGAATTTTCTCCTCTACCAATTAGCTTATTCAATTTTCGTGCCAGATGAACGGTTCGTTTGCAATTACAATTCTATTACAAACTGCTTTTTTGTTATTACTACCGTATTTTTGTCCGAAAAATTTGAAAAAGGGAGGTTCTGGTCTCTGGCGGCCTAAAATCATGTCTGTAAAATTTGGTGCTGATAGGTTGAACGGTTCGTCTTAAAAACAGGGAACACGTTACGGACAGACAGACATACACCCCAAAATCGCCGTTATTTTTGCAAATATCTTTGAAACGCTACGAGATATGAAAAAAGCATAACAGAGCAAGGTTATAGAGAATTTTCTCCTCCAAAAATTCGGTTATTCAATTTTCGTGTCAGATGAATAGTCACGCCGTTATTTTACTTTAAATTTCGAGCTGTCAAAAGACGATGGCAAAGGCCCACTTTTAGTGTCACTACCGTAACCTAAAGTGGGCCAATTATTACATCCCCTTAGAGTTTCCCTATTCACTCAACATTTATTGTTTCAACAGTGCATAAGGAGTGCATTATGCGATTCGGGGCAGACAGCTCAGCCGGTAACGGCACCACGCTGCCACACCCGCCTTTATGACTTTCTCCATCTTAATTATGGACCAGGGGCTTCAGCTGTATAACTTGTAATGAAAATAATACCATCAGCTGCGTTCAATACATTTATTTAGCAACCAGTTCCGCCGGCAATGCCGTCATCTTCAGGCCCTGAAAATAAGAAACCTGCATATTGCTGGATTAAAGTCAATATAACTGGTACCGCACATTCGTCCAATCCTGCAGTAATAAGGAGCAACAATCTCCATTGTCCTACCAACCCTTGGCAACCCTCGGCGGCGGCCGCCTACCAGCAGGAGGTCATCAGAGTAAGCTATCACCTTCAGCACACCCTCGCTGCTCTCTACGTTCCATAATAATAGCTCCATATCAATATCCCAAAAAGGGGCCCAAGGACAGAGCCCTGTGGACACTCTTTTGTTAGCATTTTAGAAATGCGCTCGCTGGGGGATGAGAGCACAACCTCCACAATAGCTCATCAGACACCCGTATAGCGTCAGCGTCCGTGGACACTCCATAACCCTGCCCCTAGAGTTGTGCGCAATTGCGAAATGTCGCCGTAGGAGTATGTTCTGCATGAATTGCGATTGATGGGTGGCCAGAATTTTCTTGAAACCGATCGCGAACAATTATGAGCTGCTGAAATGGCACATTGTCATCCATATAGATTCCGTCGTCGCTTGGGAACATTAACTCCGTGGATGGCTGTAACTGAGAGACACCGTGTCCAGTGAATGATCGGTTCAGTTGGACAAGAAGACCAGTTCAATCCATCAAAAACAGCCCTCAGCATTATGAATCCGTCGTAATCAGTATGCGCGGCTCTGTTAACAACTTCGATCCGTTACTCATGTTGCTCGCGTCATACTCACACACTATCGCCAGTCTTACCAACTGAAATCGGGACTCATGTGACCACGACTTTTCAGTCACCTAAGGTTTAAACAATATGATCACGAGCCCAGTAGACACACACCGGGGGAACGCAGTATCGTAACGATCACAATTTATGTAAAGAAAACGCACCAGTAACTTGTTTTTAATGCTCAGCATTACGCGTTTCGACAATCTATTCGCATCTACAGATGCTTTTTCGGTACATGTTTGTGTTTATTGTGATTTCTGGTATTCTGTTTTTCCTGACATGTAGTTTAGACGTGATACTGCAATCGCATAATAGTTTGAACAATATATATTAGGATGTTATTTCTACATTATTTTTATAAATGGTGTTTTTAAGCTTCTACTTACACGTATTGTGCCTTCTTCATTGTACAGAATCTCACACATATAGAGAACATCACTACACTGTTATTGTAAACAAATGTTACGTAGATGTTAATATAGATTAATACAGATTTTAAAAGGGTATATACATTCAGAGATGTTCCTTTTTTACATGGAGTTGGTATATATTCAATGATGTTACATTTTTTGTGGCATTATTTACAGTTTTGTGAGGAATTTAAAAAAATGTTCAAATGTTTGTAAATCTATCGGACCAAACTGCGTGGTCATCAGTCCGGAGCTTACAAACTGCTTAAACTAAGATAAATTAAGCTAAGGACAAGACACACAACATGCCCCAAGGAGGACTCGAACCTCCGACGTCGAGCAACCGCGCGCTCTGCAGCGAGGCGCCTTAGACCGTGAGGTATTAAATAAACTTACATACCTATGTACGCAAGAGATGAGAAGGTTTTAAACAAATTAGTCGATTCACTATCCAGTTTGTCATTGAGGATTTTTTCTACTTGTTTTTTCAAATGTTCAAATGTTTGTAGAACTTATGGGACTTAACTACGGGGTCATCAGTCCCTAAGCTTACAAACTACTTATGAACTATCTAAGACTAAGGACGGCACAAATATCCATGCCCGAGGGGGGGATTCGAATCCCCGACCGTAGTGGCCGTGCAAACCGTGACTGAAGCGCCTCTGTCCCCTCGGCCACGGCGGCCGGATCACTTTTATTTTATTTTATTTTTTTTTTTTTTTTTATGTCGGGTACAAAAAATGAAAGTTATTCCATCAAATCCATTGCACATAACTTTTTGAAATGGTGTAGTATCTTAAGATCTTCTTCTATCTTTTCAAATGGGTGTCCACCGTTTGTTATATGTTTTGTTATTGCTAATTTTATGAACTGGTTACGTGTATAACAGTTGATGTGTTAATTATATCTAATTTCAAATTAACGATAACAATTGGAAAATAAGGAAATAGAAGCAATCTAAGTCTGGTGCTACTGAATATTGTATGAAGAAGACACATAACTAGGAGGTAATCAAAGTAATTGAGGAGAAAAGTATTCACAACATTACCAAAAGAAAGAATCATTTGATGGAACGTATCTTGGAGAATTAAAGAATCTAAATTTGATAAGTGTAAAAGATGTAGAATGTAAAACATGTAGAGGAGACAAAGGTTTTAACATGGTATTCGATATCGAAAGAGTCCTAAAGAGAACGGAGACACTGGGGAACCAGTTCTATAATGTGCTTTGGGATTCTCTTACAGTACGCTATTCCGAGGTTTTCCACACACTCCGTCTTCTTTCCCAGACAATCCTTGTACAAAAACTGCAATATTATTATTCATTTATTTGCTTTGTATTCAGAAAGAAATATGCATAATTTCTTATTTACTGCGACTACATTACTTCAGCACATATGGGGAAACTGGAGAAACGATCAATAGGATATTAGTTAAGAGCACTGCATTTTTGAGGTACTTGTTTTGCATTACGTGCAGGCTGTCTTACTCCTCATTATTAATTAATCTTATAAGATAAGAATAATGTGCTGTGAGAAATATTGTACTTGGTGTTTCATATGTAAACGTGGTGTCTGCTCTTTTGGATACCTCCTAAAGTACACACACACACACACACACACACACGCAAGGTGAGGGCTGACACGAGGCTCTCTTCAGTGCGGATGCACTGCAGGCCCGCATGGCGCGAGTAGTGAGTGGTAATGGGGAACAGTGAGTGGATAAATAGGCGGCCGTGGTTGTCGCTGTGTCCCCAGTGGCTGTCCAGGTAACAGGAGACCGGGGTCGAATCCCGGCTGGGCTAAAATTTTCATGTTTTTCCATTGATATATCTCATTGGCCACTGGCAGCTAACGTTGTGAACTCTTTTATGTACCAATGTTCCATCTATACGCCTGTCGTCGTAGAGCTGACTTCATTTCCAGAATGGCGTACAACTTTATCGGTTTAAATAGGGGTCTGATGCATAACTGTCCTAACGTTTGAAAAGTACAGGAATATTTGCACTCGAGCCCCAGAAACACGAAAGTAACATTTGAACGCCATTCTGATTCGAGATAGTATTTCGTTGAGTTTTCAGGTAATTATTGGCTATATGAGGAGTTGTAGCCGGCCGCGGTGGCCGAGGAGACTGAGGCGCGTCAGTCACGGTCTGCACGGCCCCTACGGTCGGGGGTTCGGATCCCCCCTCGGGCATGGATATTTGTGCCGTCCTTAGTTGTAAGTAGTTCATAAGTAGTTTGTAAGTTTAGGGACTGATGACCCCGTAGTTAAGTCCCATCAGCTATACAAACATTTGAACATTTTTGAAGGAGTTGTACATTTTAACGGTCACATAATCTATTTCTTCTACTGAAACCTGTACTGTTAACTTTGTGTCGTCTCTTTCATTTTATAATAAAGCCAGACCTTAAGATAATTAGTTCGTGAGTCTGAGCGAAATGATAAACTGCAACACGGATGTCTCGTGTTCTTGTCCCGTGAGCCTATTCAGAATGAACAGTTGGTCACGGCTTTCCATCTTCTAGCAGTGTCGGAACTGAACAGCTATCCAATTGACCTCACACTCGGCGACATCCATAAAGGGCAATAAGATGAAATTAACAATTTCCAGGCCTCTACGACGGCTCTCGGCGCGGTACATTTGTAATCGCAGCCCGTGTAGTGCAGGTGCGGCGAGCTAGCTTCCCCGCCGCAGAATATATTATGTCAGATTAAAGGCGGAGATACCGCCGGAGGATGCGTAGCGCGCAACGGCTGCCCGCTAAAGTGTTGTCGGAGAAATATTCCGCCGTTTGCCCGCAGTTTGCGTTGCCAGGTACAATTTCACGGCCGGGTAGGAGAGCAGGCGCGCGACCTGGCGCGGCGCAGTGCATAACTGCGAGCGCATGAATCACGAGCGAGGCCCCGGCGCATTATTCATACGCGCACTGCCCGCCGTATCGATCTGGGCCGGCTACGGCATTCGCCACGGCCGCACACTAAGTGCCGGTGCGGCCCGGCCCCGATAACGACAGACAACAGATGCATAGCGTCGCAGCCAGGCGCCCTCCTAGACACGTACCTGCTCTCACACCCAAACCTTCAGATGTCAAGACACTCGGATCGGTACCAGTCGTTGTTTATCGATAGAGTATCGAGCGAAACTTGTATATAATTCGTGTTATGTGCTGCCGTCCAGGAGAACGTGCGTAAACTAATACCTAAACTATGGATTAGAGGAAAAGCATAACTCTGAGGGGGTTGGAACACTTGCGCGGAGTGACACTTGCGCGGAACCCGGGGCCCTTGGGGCGGCTAATCGCTTTTCCTGGGTACAGGCTCACCAAGAAGTCTAGCACTGCTGTTGTCAAGTTTCCACACTGTCAACACGAAACTCAGTGAAATCGCACAACCCTTTGCAAGCTGAAGAGCAATATAGTGACTTGTTCTAACTTCGCCGGCCGCGGTGGCCGAGGGGACTGAGGCGCTCCAGTCACAGTCCGCACGGCCACTACGGTCGGGGGTTCGAATCCCCCCTCGGGCATGGATATTTGTGCCGTCCTTAGTTGTAAGTAGTTCATAAGTAGTTTGTAAGTTTAGGGACTGATGACCCCGTAGTTAAGTCCCATAGACTCTACAAACATTTGTTCTAACTTCATATTAATCCGTTGAGTGTTCCTCCTGTAAACAAAAAGGTATTTTAATAGTGATAATGTTTTTGAGAGTTAGTCTCTGCTACTACAAGACTATGACTTTCCACAGTCATACCTCCTAAAAGCATATTATTGAGAACACTAAGCATATCAAGACACCTGCGCAAGCAATAAATATATTAGGCATCCTGCACAGATACGTTGATGTAATTGACCGCTATGTAGTTAACCCCACTATCACGCAACTTCCATCTCTTTAAAAATAGCTACTATGCTTTTTAATAGGAGACGCAACCTTAAACGTTCAATTAAAAAAACGTTAATAATAAGTCAATGAGTATTTTACATACTTAAAGCGTTTATTCGTAGACCCCAAAATGATTTGGCTGTATTCGAATTACAAATACATCTAAGAAATATATGAAATACGGAATGTGTAAGGGAATGTCACACACCGAAAAATGCTAAAGATAAATTCTATTTTCCATCACCGTCATATAGAACCATTTTTACTCCGAACTTGGCATAAACCAACAGGGAGAAACAAGTTGCAAGACTTCCAGGAAAAATGAAGCGAAATTGATAGCCAATAGTTGGTTATAAATTACATTGCCTGTTAACAGTATAAATTACGGAATACGCGGAACTCCTGTTCAGTACAGTCAAAAAGGTCTAAGGTAATAGGCAGTGGTTTACAATCAGATATCCGTATCACTCTCCTCCTCAAGAAGTCTGTGTGAAGATCTATATTCACAACATTCAAGAAAAAGGTGTTGAAACTATAAGAAGCAGCTCATTTACTCAGGAAGGGAAAACGTTATGGTGCCCATAAATTTGAATGGCTGTATCTCTTGTAGTAACTTTTAATTTTTGATAAAATGTTAAAATCCAATAAACCAGAATTTTGTTTTTCTAAACTCAGTGCCAACTTTTGTTTGACGAAATTTTTGCAGGAAGTAGTCTTGACGTGATTTTATACTTCTATGCATTAATATTATCAAACATGTAATTTGTGTCACAAATTGCGCGACCGGTCCGGTCGGAGGTTCGAGTCCTTCCTCGGACATAGGTATGTTTGTTTGTACTTTGCCTAATTTATTTTAAGTAAGATTAAGTAGTGTGTAAGTCTAGCGACCAATGATCTAAGTAGTTTGGCCGCATAAGACTACACACATACACGTAATTTATTTATTTCATAACCACATTTAAGTACTAATAATTAAAGAAACTTAAAAGAGAAATTTGAAGTAAACACTGAAAACAAATGATTGATATTTCTCATGAGATGAATGCACACAACCGTTGTCTTATGTCTTGTGAATGTACCTACAAATTCTGCCATATGAAAATTGTAGTGTGAGTCCCAAATATGTTTTTTCTGTAATAACATTAAAAACATATTAAAAATTCAGAACTCGAAAGTCAGTGTGAAGTTTTGGACTTGAAGCGTTTTGTGTTGCTACATCATTACATAGTAGACACGATTTTAAAATTTGGTTGCTATCGCCAAAGTAGACGAAACGTTAAATTTTTTGGTGTAATCTTCGCCGTGTAGACTATGTTGTAGAAGTCTACGTCGAACCTAATCATACCTCTGAGGAGAGAACGTTGTTTGCACTTCTCCTGCGTTTCCAGTCGCCGTGCTGTGCTACGTAACGACATCGTACCGTTCCACTTTACCGAGAGCTATATATGTGTTGGTGTAATGTCTGTTTTTTCGAAATAAGACATCACACCAATATATGTATCATTTAGACGCAAAGATTCTGGGTTCTGGTTTCATCGCTAACGCGATTAACAACGTTAGACCTCGTGTGTAAACAAAATGTTCAAATGTTTGTATAGTCTATGGGACTTAACTACGGGGTCATCAGTCCCTAAACTTACAAACTACTTACGAACTAGGACGGCACAAATATCCATGCTCGAGGGGGGATTCGAACCCCCGACCGTAGTGGCCGTGCAGACCGTGACTGGAGCGCCTTAGTCTCCTCGGCCACCGCGGCCGGCGTGTGTAAACACTTAAAGGTTATGAGTGCCACTGGAAAAATGCATAAGTAACACCTGTTGTTTGAGACTTGAAGATGACCTGAAATTAGCCGAAATCGATATCTCATAATAAACATAAGGTGTAGCTGTCTATATTTCATAATGCTATTCCTAACATATTTAAAAGCTGCTCAAAACCACCTACAAAAACCTTTATAATGAGATTGTATATAATTCCACGATCAAATTGTGTTTTAGTTATTTGTAGTAATACACCCAAAGATCTGCCCTTGCTTTCAGTGCCTTGATCAGCTGTTTATTTTTAGAGGTATTACTAGGGACAGGAAAAATTCGCATTTGCGATAAATGCGAATATAGATGCGAATTCTGACTCAAAATGCAGTAAATCCGAAATTGTAGTTAGCAACAGTTGCGCTCAATTCCGATTTCATCACATTCCTCTTCACATGGTGCTGTATTGTAAATCGAGTGATATTTGTATAGACGTGTTATCTCCCTGTTGAATGAGGCTGTGATATCTCCGGGCCGTTACTACTGCTCCACCTCGCTCGGTGGGCCTTTCCCTGAATACGGCACACGTAGCGGCCGGAGGGCGTGGAGTAGGGGTGGTGTATCCCTACTTCTGGAACACCCTGTTCACTACCTGCAGCGTCCGGGTCTCCGCGCAAGTGTCTACAAATTCCCTTTCCGCGCAAGTGTCACTCCGCGCAAGTGTCACAAACTCACTCTGAGAGCTTATCACGCTGCGCTTGAATGATGGGCTCTCTCTAACTTGGTGCACCTGGCATCTATGGCCAAGGTTTCGCTCTCACTTGCTGAAATCCATTCTCCCAAGTACTTGACTGCAGGAACTTTACAGATATTATTGTGTCCTAGTGGGATTGTAGAGGAAGCCTGCTTGATATTGGTGATGAATTCCGTCTTCTGTATGTTGATTTTCAAGCCGGTTTTTACTGCAACATTGTGAGTAAGGCAGACAGCCGACTTCGGTTTATTGGGAGAATTTTGGGAAGATGTACTTCACCTGTAAAGGAGACCGCGTATAAAACGCTTGTACGACCACGTCTTGAGTATTGCTCAAGTATTTGGGAGCCGCAGCAGATCGGTTTGAAGGAAGACATAGAGGCGGTTCAGAGGCGAGCAGCTAGATTTGTTACCGGTAGGTTCGACCAATGCGCGAGTGTCACGGAACTGCTCCGGCAACTCAATAGGGTATCGCTGGAAGAAAGACGACGTTCTTTTCGTGAATTTTTGTTAAGTAAATTTAGAGGGCCGGAATTTGAAGCTGAGTGTAGTACGATCTTGCTGCCGCCTACTTACATTTCGCGTAAAGATCACAAAGACAAGATAAGAGAAATTAGGGCTCGTACGGAGGCATATAGGCATTCTTTTTTTCCTCGTTCAATTTGGGAGTGGAATAGGAAAGGAAATGCCTAGTAGTGGTACAGTGTACCCTCCGCCACGCACCTTACGGTGAATTACGGAGTATGTATGTAGATGTAGTTGATGAGCATCCTCCTCCATGCTTTTGGACAATAGGGTGAGATCATCAGCAAAGGCTAGACATGGTACAATGACGTTATCTTTCTTGTAGCCAAGCTTCAGTCCAGCTTCTGGTGACAATGTGGAAGTCCATTCTCTGATGATTTTTTTTTCCAGAACACAGTTGAAGAGGATGCACCAGAGGCCATCACCCTGCCTGACTCCCGTCTGGTTATACAAATAGTTGCACAATTTTTAATTGCAGTGAGTATGCAGCTCCTGGTAACTGTACCGTTGCCGGCCGCGGTGGCCGAGGGGACTGAGGCGCTCCAGTCACGGTCTTCACGGCCACTACGGTCGGGGGTTCGAATCCCCCTTCGGGCATGGATATTTGTGCCGTCCTAGTTCGTAAATAGTTCGTAAGTAGTTCATAAGTGGTTTGTAAGTTTAGGTCCCATAGACTATACAAACATTTGAACATTTTTTGTAAATTGTTAAAAGGGGCAACGTGTTTCTGACATGTAAAAGGATTCTTTGGATTTCATATGAATATGTCATAGGCGGTTTGCTCTTGCTTCGTTTATTGGAAAGTAACAAATCTGTAAGGTTTATTCGTAGTTTGACAGAATAAATAAACATAATCGGAACATGCGAATAAAGAAACAACCGCTATTGTGAAACCTTCGTTCCTGAATGAACGACACTGCGTCGGTGGCGGTGTTTGTGTTCATGCCTGAACTTTATGTTCAAATGTTTGTTAAGTTTATGAAACTTAACTACGGGGTCATCAGTCCCTAAACTTACAAACTACTTATCAACAACCTGATACTAAAGAAGGCACAAATATCCATCCCCGAGGGGGGATTCGAACCCCCGACCGTAGTGGCCTTGCTGACCGTGACTGGAGCGCCTCAGTCACCTCGGCCACCGCGGCCGGCTGAACTTTATGTACTTACTATTTTCATTATTACTAGTGTTATTACTTTAATTACGCTAATTGTTTAGTAATGTTAAAACAATAAGCGTTATTTTTATTACTATTAGTGCTGCTCTATGTGTGATGTAGTTGTTTCTTTGTTCGTAGGTTCTGATAATGTTTATTTATTCTGTGAAACTACGGACAAACCCTACAGATTTGCTCTTTCAAATAAATGAAGCAAGAGTAAACTGCCTTTAATACATTGTTATAAAATCCAAACAGTCCTTTTACATGTGAGGAACACTTTGCCTCTTTTAACAATTTCCAACTTACCGTAGTTCAAAAACAGGCTCGACGCGGGGCTTAAACCTAGGACACTTTGTTCGATGTACTAACGCTCTACCAACTAGCCCAGAGTAGTGCAGCGTGATAAGTTGTGCTTTTCCTCTAATCCGTAGGTTATGTGCTACTTATTATTGTAGTTTATACACGTTCTCCTGGACGGCAGCACATAGCACGAATTATATACAGGTTTAGGCTGATACTCTATCGATATACGACGTTTGGTACCGATCTGAGTGTCTGACATCTGAAGGTTTGGGTGTCAGAGCTGCGTCTCTACTATTTACTTAACGGTATTGATGGACCTTCAGGAGCTTCTCAACATTTTGTGGTCAACTCTAGTGCTCTTACGGACCTTGTCACAACTCCAACTCGCGTTTGGGAGGGACTGCGAACCAAACCCGGCTCCGGCCGTTCCTGGTTTAGGTTTTCCCTGCTTTCCCTAAATAACCCAGGCAAATGCAGGGACGGTTCAAAATGTTCAATTGTTTGTACAGCTTATGGGACTTAACTACGGGGTTATCAGTCCCTAAACTTACAAACTACTTATGAACTAACTAAGACTAAGGACGGCACAAATATCCATGCCCCAGGGAGGACTCGAACCTCCACGGCGAGCAACCGCGCGCTCCGCAGCGAGACGCTTTAGACCGCTCGGCTACTCCACCTCGGCAATTATTTACTAGTAATCGTCACACCTATTCTTCAAGCAATCGAACTCTCGTGTACATCTACATACATACTCCGCAATTCACCGTAAGGTGCGTGGCTACTAGGTATTTTCTTTCCTTTTCCACTGCAAAATAGAACGAGGAAAAAAAGAATGCCTATATGCCTCTGTACGAGCCCTAATTTCTCTTATCTTGTCTTTTTTGTTTACTTACTGCTGCACCTAATAGCTCAAGTTGATTTCGAACGGGAGAGCATAACATCAATTTGTGTTTAATAGAAGAAAGATGATAGGAAAGAGAAGTAAGTAGAAACTGGAGCGCTACACCTTGTGATGACTGAGGATCTAGGACTGGGCATGCTCATAGTGAACCCTCAATCGTCGTTAGTATTACCTATGTGTTACACTAAGTGCAAATTCACAATGTGACGGCCGGCCGCGGTGACCGAGGAGACTGAGGCGCTCCAGTCACGGTCTGCACGGTCACTACGGGCATGGATATTTCTGCCGTCCTTAGTTGTAAGTAGTTCATAAGTAGTTTGTACGTTTAGGGACTGATGACCCAGTAGTTAAGTCCCATAGACTCTACAAACATTTGAACATTTTTTGAACAATGTGACGAAGACAGAGTAGTGGTACTTCTATTTTGTTACAGTGTATTACGAGGTTTATATTTCCGTTTTTCCCGTGACAAAAAGCGACAATTCTCTGACAGTTTCATACTTAACATATTTTGAAAACATTTTTGTTTCTCTTTTTGGGATACAAGTACTCTTATTTAAAGTTGTATATTAAAAAAATTCTAGAGTACAGTGATGTTTTATTTAATCAACTAGTTTCGAGATTTTTTTTTTTTTTTTTTTACTATCTTCAGGATTGTAACTCTGAAATGTAACATAGCTACATTTAGAGGACCTTTAAGCCGTCTACGCGCCGCATTTGCCATTTTCTGAGATAAAATAATTATGGGCATCTTTGTGATATGTAAAATGCAGTTTAAAACATTTAAATACTGACGCAAATTGCACCAGGTTGCTATCGATATTGAGTGACGCACTGGAAGCCTCCCAAGCTTCTGCCCAGCTCCACGACGTCAATGGGAATATCATCATTTTATTTTATTTCTCTTAATTTGCTTAGGTTAATGTTGACACTAATGTATATTGCTTGAAGGTCCTCTAAATGTAACTACGATACATTTCAGAACTACAATCCTGAAGATGGTGCAAAAAAGGACCGAAACTAGATGATTAAATAAAACATCGTTTCACTCTAGACTGTTTATTCATCTACAACTACATCTACATAGATACTCTGCAAATCACATTAAAGTGCCCGGCAGAGGGTTCATTAACCACTTTCATAACTTTTCTCTACCGTTCCATTCTCTAATAGCGCGCGGGAAGAAAGAACACCTAAAACGTTCCGTTTTAGATCTGATTTCTCTTATTTTATTGGGATGGTCATGTCTCCCTAAGTAGGTGGGTGCTAGCAAAATATTTTCGCATTCAGAACTAAAAGTCGGTGATTGAAACTTCG
Organism: Locusta migratoria; assembly: GCA_026315105.1. Lineage (NCBI taxonomy): Eukaryota > Metazoa > Arthropoda > Insecta > Orthoptera > Acrididae > Locusta > Locusta migratoria. The sequence continues at coordinate 52,799,946 of CM048751.1, forward strand.
CAAACAGATCACGCTGCAATGAATAACGTCTTTCTTTTAATGATTTCCACCCCAATTCGTGCAACATTTCCGTGACGCTTCCCCCCCCCCCCCCCGTAACGTGATAGAACAAAACGAGCTGCCCTTCTCTGAACCTTCTCAATATCTTCCGTCAGTCCCACCTGGTGAGGGTCCCACAAGGGGCAACAGTACTCCAGGAGAGGACGCACAAGTGTGATGTAGGAAGTCTCTTTGGTGGAGCTGGTGCATCTTCGAAGCGTTCTGCCGTTGAAACGTAACCTTTGGTTCGTCTTCCCCACAATATTATCTATGTGTTCTCTCCAGTCAAAGTTCTTCGTAATTGTAACTCCTAGGTATTTGGTAGAATCTACGACCTTAAGGTTTGACTGATTTATCGCGTAATTGAAGTTCAGCGGATTTCTTTTAGTGGTCATGTGTATTACTTCACACTTTTCTTTATTTAGTGTCAATTGCCAATTTTTGCACCGAGTAGAAATTTTGTCTAAATCGCTTTGCAGTTGCTTTTGATCCTCTGTTGACTTCACTTACCGATATACGACAGCATCATCCGCGAACAGTCTAAGGGAGCTATTCAGATTGTCTCCTAAATCGTTTATAAACACGAGGAAGAGTAATGGACTTATAACGCTTCCCTGTGGAACGCCAGATATCACTTCTGTTTTACTCGATGACTTACCGTCAATTACAACTGAACTGTGTTCTTTCTGATAAGAAATCGTGAATCCAATCGCACAATTGGGGAGATATTCCACAAGCACGCAATTTCATAAGAAGCCGCTTGTGGGGTACAGTGTCAAAAGCCTTCCGGAAATCCAGAAATATGGAATCGATTTGAGATCCCTTGTCGATGGCACTTAACACTTCATGTGAATAATGGGCGAGCTGTGTTTCGCAAGAGTGATACTTTCTGAATCCGTGTTGACTACTGGTTAATAGGTCGTTCTCTTTGTTATTACATACAAATTGTCACACTGGTTCTTACTGCTACCTTTACACTAATTATTGCCTCAAGTGAGGAGAGGACAGGCGACTGAGCGGCGACTGGTGTTGCGTTGCAGACGCGTCACCCGCGCGCGGCAGCGAGTCTGCGGCGGTGGCGAACGGCGCTCCGGCGGCGGCTTCGGCGTCTGCGGCGACGGCGCTGGCCCGGCCGCAGCCGCCCCCGGCGCCGCAGCGGCTCAAGGAGTCATCGCTGGCGTTCCACCTGCCGCCGCGCGCCGCCGCCCCCGCCGCCGCCGCCCCCGCCGCCCCCGCGCCGCAGCAGCACAACGGGCGCGACGCGGGGTCGTCGCCGCCGCCGCCCGCGCTGCCGCACGCCTCCGCCGACTACGGCGACAGCCTGCGGCGCCGCAAGGTGCACCGCTGCGACGTCGCCGGCTGCGACAAGGTCTACACCAAGAGCTCCCACCTCAAGGCGCACAAGCGCACGCACACAGGTAACCGAACTGTGCCAGGTAGCTGTAGCTTTTGCCGTCTGCTTTGTAACTGTTTTGCTTGCCACTGTTCGGTTAAGGCCTCTATTCAGAAGCTGACTTCCTAGGCCTATCACTTCCAAAGATTTTCCTGTCGGGGTTGTCTCCCTTAGCCTTTGATAGACCTCTATCAACCTGCAGGGCAGCAGGCCCTGAGTCATTTCTTGCCTCCTCCTCCTCCGGATCCGCCGTACCAGTCATTTTCACCTCCGCCTTCACTACCGTTGAGGTCTTCGGAAATACACATAAAGTTCGGAACGTGGAAATCCGTAACCGAATAACCATACAGGGCCGAGATGGTAGCGTCATATGCGACGTAGGGATGGAAAGAGACTACCGGGAAAAATATACGAGCTAAACCTCTGAGACAAAAGACCTAGAGGACGGCCACGGCTGAGGTACGGAGACAGATATAGAACAGAGGGGATACACTCTGGCGTATATCGAACAAGAAGACAAATTCCAGGACCGGGACTGTTGGGGAAGCGTCATTCGCAGACCCGTCGAATAAGGTGGAACAACATAGGACACGAGGATGTTCTGACAAGGAAGACTACTCACCGCACCCGTCTCTACACTTAGTGCGGCGACAGCCAGTCAAAACTGAACGCAGTAGAGGCACGAGAACAGGAAGGCAGTGCACGGAACTCACAAAGAGAAGGAAAACAGAAACAGTGAATGATCCAAGCAGAGCGGAGGCGGCGCGGCGGGGTAGCGTGCTCAGCGGTCTGGACGGAAGCGAGAGACACGTCTTAAAATTTCCCTCGTGTTAAAAAATGTTCAAATGTTTGTAGAACTTATGGGACTTAACTACGGGGTCATTAGTCCCTAAGCTTACAAACTACTTATGAACTAGCTAAGACTAAGGACGGCACAAATATCCATGCCCGAGGGGGGATTCGAACCCCCGACCGTAGTGGCCGTGCAGACCGTGACTGAAGCGCCTCAATCCCCTCGGCCACCGCGGCCGGCCCTCGTGTTCACTCTGTATCGAAATGTTGAAATATTCAAATGTTTGAAAAACTACTGGACCAAACTGCTATGACTGTCAACCCCTACACTTACAAACTGCTTAAACTAACTTAGACACATACACACACATAGACACACACCATCTGGCTTTTTCCCCCTCATGAAATTATTTCTCCGGCTGGTCACTGGCCTGTCTTTCCGTCTTACTCTATTCTGTGTGTGTCTCGTTATGACGCGTCCATTGCAACAGCGAGGTGAGAACACGGGACCTATTCTTCGTTCTACACGGGTACAAAGTGTTATAATTGCTGCCTTCCGTTTTTAAGCTTTGCCTATCAACTGCCTGTCATGTAACATAATTCGCAAACCGTTTATTGTTTTCATTTCTGTTGGAGATTTATACGACATCTCGTCTGCTCTCACTATTCATCACATTTACTTGCGACGGTAGTATATTCTTAACACATTATTGATGTCTTATAACAAGTAAATAACATGACAACTGTCTGGACTATAGAAATAGAACAGCCATGTCAGTTACTGGATAGACAGTTCATAATTTTCTACGATCAAAAAAGGGTCACGATGGTAATTTGAATAGGAATCTCGGGACCACAGAAGCACGACACGCCGCACTTCCACCTCAGTCGATGGCGGGCTGTACACACTGAGCTGTTTCGCTGTTTCTATTTTGCTTCTGTTTTCACAGTTGAGTACGGCCCCTTCATATTTTGATGCGTGATCTGCGTTCAGTTTTAGACTGACTATCCACTGGACCGTGTCACGGCTGAGTCTAAGAAGAATGCGACGGGCAGCTTACACGGGGAGTGTTTTGTGTTGTCGCCGGCCGCGGTGGCTGAGGGGACTAATGCGCTTCAGTCACGGTCTGCACGGCCACTACGGTCGGGGGTTCGAATCCCCCTTGGGGCATGGATATTTGTGCCGTCCTAGTTCGTAAGTAGTTCATAGGTAGTTTGTAAGTTTAGGGACTGATGACCCCGTAGTTAAGTCCCATAGACTATACAAAAATTTGAACATTTGTTTTGTGTTGTTCGTGAGTTTTTAGAATGAAACATGCGGCCCATATCGGGAGCCGCCGCCGACTCATTCTTGTAGCAGTAGTGCCGCTCTCCAGCTGCGTTCGCAGCTCGCTTCCTTCGCTCATCCCTCTACAACTTTGCCGTCTAACGTTAACACACAGTACTAACGGTGAAGTATTGGCGTAGGTGTATTTGTTTGATTATCGTCGCCAGGATTGCGTTGCTAACAGGATGATATAGTCTGGGTGGAGTTGGATCATAAAGTGTTTCACTGCCCGGAGGGAGAGGTGCGTGATCGAAAGATTGCCGCCGCTCGTGTGGCTTCTCTTCAGGTGCTTCGCGAAGAGCAACGACGTCTCCTGTGAAGACAGCTTTAAACTGCGTAGCACCGCATCAAAACAGAAATAAAGAGTGATTTTATCGCAAACGGACAGCCAGTGATGTAAGAGCAGCCAATGTGCGAATCTTAAAATGCACTGATATTACGGTAAGGTTCTGTATAATGAGTGTCAATTGTTGCAAGAAACATTATTGAAGTGGAGACTACTGTTAGCGGACTTGGAATACCGAAATTGTCCTGTGAAATGCTTGGCGCTTTTATTTATAAATTTGGTGCAAATAATGGACAAAGTATGAAACTTCCTGGCAGATAATATTGTGTGCCGGCATCGGGATTGGAACTTGGGACCTCTGCCCTTCGCTGGCATGCGCTCTACCGTCTATCTCGGCACGCTTCACCTCCGCCCATACCTCGCCTCCTACTTTGCAAATGTCGCAGAAGTTCTCCTGCAAACCTTGCAGAACTAACCATCCTCGAATAAAGGTTTCATATCAGCCGACACTCTGCTGCAGAGTGAAAGTTTCATCCCGGACACATCCCTTAGTCTGTGGCTAAGCCATGTCTACATTATATACTTTCTTCCGGGAGTGCTAGTCTCGCAAGGTCCGCAGGAGAACTTCTGTGGACTTTGGAAAGTAGGAGGAGAGGTACTGGGAGAAGTAAAATTTTGAGGACGGAGTGTCAAGCGTGCCGGAAAAGCTCAGACGGTAGAGCTCTCTCGCTCGCCGCGAAAAGCGAAGGTCCCAGGCTCGAATCCCGGTTCCGGTACAAAGTTCTAATCTGCCAGTAATTTTCATATTAGCGCACATTCCACTGCAGATTGAAAGTTTTATTATGGACAAAATATTCATCTGTAAGGTTGAATAGGATATAAAGATTAAGCATCTTTATACTTATAAGACGCATTTGTTCAAATGTTTGTATAGCTTATGGGACTTAACTACGGAGTCATCAGTCCATAAACTCACAAACTACTTATGAACTAGCTTATCCTAAGGACGGCACAAATATCCATGCCCGAGGGGGGATTCGAACCCCCGACCGTAGTGGCCGTGCTGACCGTGACTGGAGCGCCACAGTCCCCGCGGCAGGCGACGCATTTGTTGTCTGTCTGTCTGTTCTCTTATAACTCAAGATCCAGACAACCAAATAACGTGAAATTTGGTACACGTACAGAAAATTAAATGAATAAGTTTCTGAAATAGGTTTCGTTGCAATCTCACTCTGGCCATGTGCCTGTTCTAAGCCGTGTGATAATGAACCCCTCCTCCTCCCCCCCCCCCCCCCCCCCCACAAAAAAAGAAGGAAATCATGCAAAGCCGGTTACGTGAAGCTAGTAGCTCATAATCCAAGCATAAGTTTTCAGATGGAAATACCTACGTAGCTACGTTCCAGAGAGTTCACTGAGCTAGCAGGAACCTCTTAGAGTGCGCTGCATTTATTTATTTAAGATTACCTGACATAGTCTGGTCTGGAGGCGATATAATCGTTTTATAGTTTTCAAAATGCCAAGCCAAGATCGCACACTAACAATTTATTAAATGACGACCGGTTTCGGTGCACTGTGTTACCATCATCTGGTCACATATATTTTATAGTCTGGTCATCTTATTAAAAAAATGGGTATAAAATAACTGTAATGTTTTAAACTTATCTATTTTTTTATATGGTGACTAAGTGCAATGTTGCACTTGTTATTTTATACCCGATTTTTTAAAATAAAATCTGCAATTCCCTTTATCAGGTGCATGATTTTGTCCGCTTCAGTCATGTTCGGATTGACTACGTTACACAGGGCCAAAACACTCTGTACGTACGATTGTGTCGGCTCACCATGTAGTTGGGCCCGGTTCTTCAGTTGTTCTTCCGCCGAGCGGATTTGTCGCTGGCGGTCTCCAAACGTCTTCTTAAGTTCCTCCTGGAACGTCTCCCAGTCATTCAACTTGTCTTCGTTGTTTTCGAACCATTGCTGGGCTGTCCCATCCAGGTAGAAATAAACGTTGACCAAGCACATCGTATGATCCCACCTGTTGTACTTGGCGACTCGGTCGAACCCTTTTAGCCACTTGTTGGGGTCCTGTTCAGCATCTCCAGAGAACACCGACGGGTGTCTGATGTGCAGCTGGCTTATTGCTGGTTTCGTCTCCATCGTTCTTCTGATAATACGGACTTTTGGAAGGATGTACTCGGTGTATCCCTTGTATTCCGGTTCCAGTCCGTGTAAGCGACGGCTTTTACGTTGCCTAATCGGAGCCACGGTGATGCAGCTGTTGCACAATGTACCCGGCGCCTCCACCAAACAATGTCACGTTGTAATGGAAGTAGGCTTGACTTCGAAGGCAACTAAACACAGCACTTATACTGAAAGCACGTTTGTTCCGAACTCAACATACACGGAGCACTGACTGCCTCTCAGGCACAGACAGAATTTACCAGAAATTAGAAGAACAGTTAACATAAGAAACAAGTAGAATTTACAAGTGAACATAAGAAAGATGTAGAACCTTCTGGAATTGTAAATTACAAAGAAATAAATTTTTGCCGGTGGGCGGGATTGTACCGGCGACCTTCTGCTCCGCAGTTCGTGACGCTATCCCCTGCGCCACGCCGGCAGTTGGGGTTCGACGTCTTTCGTGGCAATATGAACAGATTATAACATATATGTGACCAGATGATGGTGACACAGTGCCCCGAAACCGGTCGTCATTTTGAAAACTATTTATTTATTTGAAGGTGTCTGTGAGTGGTGGGAGAAATGTGGTTGAGGCCTTACGGCTTGTTATGTGCCGCCCCGCCCCCTGGTCCCGGGCCCGCGGATGCCGCGGCACAGACAAATACTCCGTGGCCGCGGCTTCCGTCGGCAGCTCATCCCACTCCCCCCCCCCCCCCTACCCCTGATGGCTATCGCCGGCATTCCTGGCTTCGTCGTCGCCCGCGTCCGCCGTGAAGCACGGCGGCGGTCCGTTGCTTAATGCGCCGCCATGCCGTCTCCGCAACCAATTAATCGCCAGCGTCTCCCAGTCCCCGCTTCATATTATCTACCTCCATCTCGGCCGCGACCCATCCTCATGATGAGGATTTGTGTCGTCGGCATTTCGCCGCTGCCGCTCTCAGGAGCAACTGCCCGGTATGCGCCGGTACCGACAACTTCTCCGACGCTCCGAGTCGGATCGTAGTTCGTTTCAAGCTAACGGTAATGTCATTGGATTCTGAGCTTAATCCTAACAGACTTACTTGACTCGAAGCTTAAGAGCGAGCAAACTTTGGAAGCGAGTTACCCACAAGCTGTCTGGCAGTCGTCTCTAGTCATCTCGACGTGCCGCGGCGTCATAGCCGTCAGCACCAAGTCGCATTACTGCGGTGCGCGCAGGTGTTCGCCGTCGGAGGTTCGAATCTTCGAGGTGCGCGTGGCTCTTCGCCGTCAGAAGTTCGAATCCTCCCTCGGTCTCATACACACACACACACACACACACACACACACACACACACACACACACACACACACACACACACATATATATATATATATATATATGTGTGTGTGTGTGTGTGTGTGTGTGTGTGTGTGTGGTGTTCTTATAGGATAAGTTAGTTCAAGAGACTCATGACCCTCCATTACGTCCCATAGCTTTGCAAACTTGTCATCTCTTTCTGCTAGGAAACTTTTCGCATTTATTTTCAGCGTCAGTACGAGTATCTTTTTTGTTGTTTACTGTGTCTTAAGGAGAACAAAAGAAAATGTTTCCGATCTCGGATTTTTGAGTGATGACTTCCATTTGCAGAATTCGCAAGGGGGGGGGGGGGGTTCTTAAATCACCCAAAAACATACTTGTAACTGGGGACAGAACTAGTTGTTTATTTAACAGAGTATGATGCCCAGCAAACATTCTCTGGCCTTTCGAATTTTCGAGAATGGAGGGGAGGACCCGGTTACCATTTTTCACTAATATCTATTAACGTATCTTGTCTCATGCCTTCTATGTTGTGTCTCACACTTGGTCTCCTTACAAATAATGCTATAGCGGTTATTTATAGATTTGGACTCGACGGAACAGTTACCAGGAGCTGCAGACTCAATGTAATTAAAAATTGTGCAACTTTGGCTCGAAGTAACATACAACTCTGACAACGTTCGATACTTTGCAGTATGACGTCACACATTGGGCAGGTCAGCTCGAAGCCAAGGACGTGTCACCTCCGGTGCAGCCACTGGTGCTCAAAGCATCTTTTGTGTCGATGACATCTTTACTTATTCTACTAATGTTAATTCATGTATTTAATTCAGATACTAATAGTGTGATGCAACGCTTCCCTTGTGTTGAAGAAACAACAGGCAGATTATGTCGGCTACTCTTCATAAAATGTCAGTTATTACATAAATTACAAAAAGGGAAAAATATATATTTTTTAAGCTTTCTGGACTCTTGTTGACATTCGGTTTTGTCATTCGTCTGGGTGTCTTCTACTCTTTGACGTTCGTTCACAGACATCAGTGGAGGACAAAACATTGACAGTACTTGACACTCCAGGTGTGAAACATCACAAGAATCATTTTTTAAACAGACGTCCGCCAAAGATTTCAAGACAGACGCTTACAACAAATACGAAAGAAGAGTCCGCCGCACTTCAGTGTATAACGACGAATCGTTGTTAGTATACTACAACTGTAAACACGGTGTCCCATTTATATTGACTATAAATAAATTTATCTAGAATTGGAAGCGAGTTGTGTTTAGCTACAGTGGCGCAATAGGAATCGTTATTGTCTTTCTTTTAGCAGCTTTGTGTGTTTCGAAGGTGTGAACAGTAGTACGTCTCTTTAAATGCTTTTCTTCGGTAAGACAATCCTTCTCCTTAAGATGTGTTAAAAAACTTACCACCCCATACCATGCATGACATAAAATTTAATTTGAGCCTCTCGTAGTAAAGCTACATACGGTGTCCGCAGTAACTTAACTCGCTCGGAGCAAACAATAGAAAATGAAGGAACATCCATGCAGGCCGTTCATTTTGTGTGACTGAAATGTACACCGAAGGATGCAAATTAGCAATGCTGTTCATCTGTGGAATGTGTAAGTTAGCAGAGAAATAATTACCTTACTTTCAGGTGCATTTAGAGCCAAAGTTGCAAAAATAATTATTTATATTTATTGACAACTAGTTCTGGGCTGGCCAAAGCCGATGTTTGATCCATTAGGCATGCCGTGTTTTCAGTTGATGCCTACAGTGGTGTGCCCGATGCATGACTTGACACTGGGCTCTCCTCAGCCCGCAGAACTAGATGTCAACGTATAAAAAACTTCCGATAGAGAATTAAGAAGTTGCTTTTTCCGAAAACACCCACCATACTAGAATTTCATTAATTTCAACATTGTTTTCTCACTTTTCCGGAGTAATGTCAATGAGTAAGCAATGATAGTTAACATTTATCATTCTGAGCCTTCTGTGCCACTCTATCTGTATAGGTGAATAGGTGAATTAATGAATAAATGTACCTACTGATCATCCTGGTAATGTCCTTGTTATGTTATCCACTGATTTAGGAGCCGCGGCCGAGCGCATTGAGGCGCTATGCTTCCGATGGGCGAGGCCGTTCCCCGTCGGGGGTTCGAATCCTCCCTCAGGCATGGATGTTTGTGTTGTATTTAGAATAAGGTAGTTTAGAAGTAGTTTGTAAGTTTAGGGACAGATGAACTCTCAGTCAAGTCTCATAAACTTAACGAACATTTGAACATTTTGATTTAGGAAGTCCTCCCTCGGGCATGGCTATATATGTGTGTGTGTGTGTGTGTGTGTGTGCGTGTGTTTTTTGTCCTTCGTTTAAGTTAAAGTAGTTTCTAAGAACCAATTAACTCAGTAGTTTGGTCCTTTATGTTTACAAACATTTGAAATTTACTAATATTAATGTTACTATCAAAATACGAAAAGTCATAATGATGATGATTTTTGAAGTTTTGCATGTTTATCCCATGCAGTTTTGTTAGAGAAAGAAGAGATATAAGCTAACACCAATGATAATATGGGTAAAAACGGCAAAGAAATACAGGAAAATCATAGATAACGGAGTAACAGCCTAACAGCAGAAGCTAACTGTTTTGCAAATACAGATCGATATACCGCTTTACTTCGTTATGTCCTAGCGTCAAACTTATGAAGCCGGCCGCGGTGGCCGAGGTGACTGAGGCGCTCCAGTCACGGTCAGCACGACCACTACGGTCGGGGATTCGAATCCCCCCTCGGGCATGGATATTTGTGCCGTCCTAGTTCGTAAGTAGCTCATAAGTAGTTTGTAAGTTTAGGGACTGATGACCCCGTAGTTAAGTTCCATAAGCTTAACAAACATTTAAACATTTTTTGAAAGTTATGAACTGATGCTTGAAAGAACCCCTTGGGCCTTCGTGGGTTTTGTGTCTCGTTGCCGCCAGTTGTCCTAGGTGTCGGTGGCCGAGTAGAGAGAGACCGACACAGGGAAATATGATGCAAGCGTGTGCGGGTACAGAGTCTGAGGTGACCAGCCAGTGGGACAGCAGAAACTAGAAACACTAAGCTAGATTAGTATAAGATACATATTTCGTAGAGATAGTACTATATTTAACTTTCAATACTTAACTTTGGCCGCGGTGGAGTAGCCGAGCGGTCTAAAGCGTCTCGTTGTGGAGCGCGCGGCTCGCCGTGGACGTTAGAGTCCTCCCTGGGGCATGGGTGTGTGTGTTTGTCCGTAGGTTAGTTTACCTAGGTTTAAGTAGTTTGTAAGCTACGGACTGATGACCACGCAGTTTGGTCCGATAGAATTACAGACAGACTTTAACTTTGTTAACTGAAGACGGAATGCAGATACATAGTTTAGCTAGGTAGAGGCCTGCCTACTGATGAGAGACTGTTCTAGTGCCTGTCTGATAGCCAAGTGACCGATCCAGTTCAATGGTGGCGACGAGCGGGGTTGCAGCAGAGGGCGCTCGTGGCCGACGTCGTAAGAACGCCGCGCCGTGCTTGCATGGCGACGCGCGGCGAAAGTACGTGGCGCGCACTTCAGACTTGCGCGACACCACAGTGGGAACCGTAAATTTACGTTGTCAACGGAAATATAACGTAATATTACGTCATCCTTTTTTGCCCCTCCCGGACAATTAGTGATTTTTGGGAGGTGAAAGTGAGTGAATGGGACCTTCCGTATGCCCTGCACTGCCGACTCTGCGACGCCCTTTCGGAGTAGTAGTAGATTACGGAAAAGAAGCGCACACTGAAAGGGGGAGCAGGTGCGGGGTCGTCAGTAGGGATGGCGGTTATCACTGATACAACCGGTTTTCGGTTGTACCGATTCTTTTCATCTCCAGTTTAACCGCACCGTAAAAATTGCTCAAGATAACCGGTTTTTTAAATAACCGGTTTACGGTTTTTATTGCTATTATTTCCAGTAGAGTTCAACGAAACATATTTAGCGGCCGAAACAGAAACCGTAATCGTCGGTTCTTCTAGTTTCGGCCGAAACCGAAACTTACGAAATTTAGTTAAAATCTTATACGACAAATCACTAGTATTTCTATATTTTGCAAGATCCCCTCCCAACACTACGCCTTCTTGAGTGTGTGTAAGCCTAGCCAGGAGTCCGTAGAAGACGATATATGAAGCATACAGATTTACTGGCCTAGTATTTCCATCCGGCAGTTGCGAATATTGAGCCAATCACTCCTTCAGTTGGACTTGTGAGCCAACGCATACGAATATCTCGTTATACACACAACATATATAAGTTACAGTCAGTAAATAAACTTTAGTCAGTGCTGCAGAAGTATTTCGAAAACTAAAGTCACAGTTCTGACTAACAGGATGATTGTTGTCAGTGTAAATTTACGCAAATTGAACTAGGAAAGCTCTGTACCACATGATCAAAGAATTTTCAAATGGGTGTGAGTTCTTATGAGACCTAGATTTACAAACTACTTAATCTAACTTAAACTAACTTAGCTAAGGACAACATATACATCCATGACCGAGGGAGGAGGGAGAAACCGCACAGTCCGTGACATGGAGCCTCAGACCGCACGGCTACCTTGCGACGCATCACATGATCAATGTTACCTAAACCCTTATTGCTTATTAAAAAAAGCCCCTCGCTTTCAAGAAATCACATTAATAAAATGTTCAAATGTTTGTAGAGCTTATGGGACTTAACTATGGGGTCATCAGTCCATAAACTTACAAACTACTTATGAACTACCTAATACTAAGGACGGCACAAATATCCATGCCCGAGGGGGGATTCGAATCCCCGACCGCAGTGGTCGTGCAGACCGTGACTGCGGCACCGCAGTCAGCTCGGCCACTGCGGCCGGCTCACATTAATAAAACTTGTTAGCATAACAATATGATAATACATTAAAAGTTAGTATTCCAAGCTTAGAGTACATCACTTACATAATAGGTATATGAATCGAATTTACCTTCTCTTCCAAGGAACATTTTGGATGCTTTCTCCTTAAATGACATAGCATGTTTGTAGTACCTCCATCCGTTTTCAGCTTTTTAAAGCAAATGGAGTACTGTACCTCACCTTTCCCGTACTTCGTGAAGCACTTCCACACTGGGGATGGTGCCATTTAAGACACAACCGATGTCTGGCGACTACAGTAAGGAACTGCCGCATGGCCAGACGGAGGCAAACCTTGTACACTGCCGGTGCGCGCGCGTCGTCTAATAGGCCACGCCACACCGCAACAGGTGCATCAATGCCTCAAAAGCTGCACCAGTTCTTAAGTTCTTATGCCACGTGTTTGTTGCGCGTTTCTGACTGCCGGGATTGTTCTTAAATTAACACTGATCGCTTTTCTTAGTTTCTGCGATGACAGTTCACGCACTTTTTCATGGCCCCTCTGTGATCGGCCGAAGTCGGCTGAGTTCATGTGCCTACGGAGTGCTTATGCTTTTTACCAACCTTACTTCGTAACAGGTTGTACACCGTAGACATCGTCAATGTATTGTTGATTTGTGCTTGATATTGTTTATTGTCTTCCACTTTATTTGCTAAAATAAGTCCACATACCCTGAAGACTTCTTTTAAAAACAGGAATGTTGTTCTTGAAAGTGGTGTGAGTAATATTAATTCCGATTGTTATTCATTTACGACAATAAAAATAGACAGAAAGCATTGGTACGTCCGCTAAATAAGTACCTTAAAAATATTAATATTTCGTAGATATACGTTCCAGTTTTCTATTACTCAAACATTAAAGTGATCATTTCGTGTTCCATCTGTGGCCGTGTGGCGCTTTCACCTGTACATGTTGTTTCTTTTAAAGCCAGTAATCTATACGCCGTAAGCTGGCAGCACTGGGAGAAAGAGGCGGGGCTCGTTCTAATAGCCAATGCGCTACGAGCTGAATGCAAACTTCATTCCCCGCTTAGGGGCCACGTTTCAGTGCGTGATCTGTAATACTTCACAGCAGTGGAAATTTTAGGAATATCCCTAAATATTAGGGTCTACCAGTGTCAATTATTTAAAAATATTTACAAAAAGGTGGCCGAGGTGACTGAGGCGCTCCAGTCACGGTCAGCACGGCCACTACGGTCGGGGGTTCGAATCCCCCCTCGGGCATGGATATTTGTGCCGTCCTAGTTCGTAAGTAGTTCATAAGTAGTTTGTACGTTTAGGGACTGATGACCCCGTAGTTAAGTCCCATAAGCTTATCAAACATTTGAACATTTTGAATTTACAAAAAAAAACATTTTGAACCACTACTACAGGAAGTAGTCGTACCGGTTTTTTTTACCCGGTTCTTGGCAATAACTAAAATAAAGCGGTTACAACCGACACCAAATAAATACCGAAAAACACCGGTTATTCAAAACTAAAATACCGGTATCGGTTTTAACCGGTCGGTTTTTTCCCAACCCTGCGCCTCGGTTGCACAGTGGTAGAGTGCCAGACTACAAATCCGAAGGTCCCGGGTTCGATCCCCGCCAGGTCCTAGCATTTTTACTTGTCACTTTCCACTTCTTTCACCTCTGGCAGTACTGCTCATGTGAAAAATGCCGAGTAGCACCGTGGTTCGGAACCCACGTTAAACTGTAGGTCCCCCTATAACTGGCTGGGTTGTTATTGTTGTTGTTATGGTCTTCAGTCCGGAGACTGGTTTCATGCAGCTCTCCACCCTACACTACACACAAATGCCTTCAGAAAAGACTTCCTTACACTTAAATTAATATTCGATGTTAGCAAATTTCTCTTTTTCAAAAATGCTTTTCTTCCCATTGCCATTCTGCATTTTATATCCTCTGTACTGCGACCATCACATGTTATTTTACTACCCAAGTAACAAAACTCATCTACCACCTTCATTGTTTCGTTACCTAATCTAATTCCTTCAGCATCGCCTGATTTTCTAAGACCGCATTCCATTATTTTTGTTTTGCTCTTGTTAATGTTCATTTTATACGCTCTCTTCAACACACTGTCCATTCCATTCAACTGCTCTTCCAGGTCCTTTGCTGTCTCTGACAGAATTACAATGTCATCAGCAAAACGCAATGTTTTTATTTCTTCCCCCTGAACTTTAATCCCTATTCCAAATTTTTCCTTGCTTTCCTTCACCGCCTGCTCGATGTACAAATTGAATAACATCGGAGAAAGGCTACAACCCTGTCTTACTCCCTTCCCAACTGATGCTTCCCTTTCATGCCCTTCGAGTCTAATAACTGCGGTCTGGCTTTTGTACAAGTTGTAAATAACTCTCCTTTCCCTATATTTACCCCTGCTGACTTCAGAAATTGAAAGTGTGTATTCCAGTTAACATTGTCAAAAGCTTTCTCCAAATCTACAAAAGCTAAAAATGTAGGTTTGCCTCCTTAATCTATCTGGCTGGGTAAGTCAGTTCGAAAGGTCGGAGGAAGGCAACGGCATACCACCTCCAAACAGAACCATGCCTAGTAAAGCACTGTGGTGTTCAAACCAATCTTCGGATTGTTGACTGCTTTACTTACCCTGCAGTGCCGACTCTGCGACGCCCTTTCGGAGTAGTAGTAGATTACGGAAAAGAAGCGCACACTGAAAGGGGGAGCAGGTGCGGGGTCGTCAGCCTGCCAGAATGCGGGGATTGAGCCGTCGCGGCTCTAGGCAGGTAGGCTGGTTAGGCTGGGGAGCGCCCCGCGGTCCGCTGTGTCGCCGCTCCGGCGGCCGCGGCCGGCGCTGTCATCGGGCTGAGTTGTGGCGCATGCGCAGATGAACGGCCGCAGATAGCCGCCGCCGCTTTTCCGTTTTGGGTAGAGGAGGAGGGGGGACGTGATTTATCCCGCGGCGCGCGCCGTACCCACGGCGACCGCAGCGCCCGGCCGCATAACTCGCCCGCCGCCAGGGCCCACCGCACCCCACCGCCTTTCCACGGCTGCTCCCGACACCTGTCCCACTCCGTGCCTCCTCACAGTTCCCGATCGTCCTCTCCCTGCCTCTTATTTATCGTCCCTCTTTTCCTTTTTTCTCTCCGCTGACTTTATGCGTCGGACGTTCCTCTTCATCTGCACGAGATTTACGACGCTGTTGTAATGGGAACGCAGAGACGTATTTACGACCGTGTAATGGTCTCCCCGAGTGTCACCGGCAAACAGTCCGGTGATAATTTCCACGACTGCTCGTTCCAAATTACAATGATATCCCGTGACACGTCTCCTTTACTGAATCATTTGCCTGACGCTTATCTTTTTTTTTCCTGACTTACTTTGTATAGTTACGAAGTTTTCCCACGATAATGTGTCACGTACAGACGACCGACTGGCGAAATAATTAAGACACTGAAATTAAGAAATTAAGACACTGAAATTGTAAACTGTCTGCCTTTAAACCCTACAACAAGCCTTCGTATTTACATGATCAGCGCCGGCCGCGCTGGCCGAGGGGACTGAGGCGCTCCAGTCGCGGTCTGCACGGCCACTACGGTCGGGGGTTCGAATCCCCCCTCGGGCATGTATGTTTGTGCCGTCCTTAGGATAAGCAAGTTTATAAGTAGTTTGTAAGTTTAGGGACTAATGACCACGTAGTTAAGTCCCATAAACTATACAAACGTTTGAACGTTTTTTACATGATCAGCAGTATCGCAAATTTACTTCAGCAGAGTGACTTAATGCTTTCAGAAAGAAGACGCACGTTATACTTCATTGTCGTTGACAAATTGAGTTTATGTCCTATTTCTAGATACGCCGGCAACAACAAATTTGTATTTCTCTAAATGTCACGCCACCTGTACCTAGCTCACTGATCCTAATATTGATATACCAGTAAAATTATGTTAACAGCAATTACTGCCCAGTGTGGGAGCCTTATCAAATGGGTCTGACGGAAGTCATCGAAAGAGTCCAAAGAAGGGACGCCCGTTTTGTATTGTCACGATACACGAGAGACAGCGTCACGGATATGATACAGGGATTGGGAATCGTTACAACGGCATTCATTGCTGCGGCGTGGTCTACTTAACGAAACTCCAATCGCCGATATTCTCCTCAGAATGCGAGAATATAATGTTGACTGCCACCTACATTGGTAGAAATCAACATCAGATTAAAATATGAGAAATCAGAGTTAGAACAGCGAGATTCAGATGTTCCTTCTTCTCGCGCACTATTCGTGAATGGAATGGTTGATGAATGGTATAAAGGTGGTTCGATGAACCCTCCGTCAGACACTTAAATATGATTTGCAAAGTATCCCATGTAGATGGAGAAGAAGAGAAGGACATTTAAATGGGGAGCGGACCCAAGCAACTATAGGTAACAGGTAAAAGGTACACCAGACAACCATTATCAGACATGCGCAGTAAATGTATAATGATGGCCTAAGAAGTCGTAAATCGATTAACAAAATAGACAAACCTGTAGAACAAACACAAAATTGCGTATTTTAATTTTCATAATGAATTTGAAAAATCAGTTGACGAAGCGTTTCGGAATAACGTTAGTTTCAAAATTAATTGATGTTTGATATGAACGGAAAAAGTGATTAGTCAGCCGCTGTCTCAACTGATTCAAATGTTTGTAATCCTCTGGGACTACGTTGATCATCAGTCCTTAGTCTTACAAATTACTTAAACTAAGTTAAACCTACCTAACGACAACACACAACAGGATTCGACGTGGGAGGCCGCGATCCGTAACGTGCCGCTCCAGACCGCTCGGCTACTCCCGCGCGGCTGTCTCGACTCATTACTCCGTTGTTTTTGAATTCCAGAATTCAAAAGGCTGAGTCTCTGTCAGAGGTGGAGATAAGGAGCTATTGGAGGTGTCTCCTCCCACCATAGACCAGACGTGAATTTTATTTTGCACAAAGAAATTAAGCCAGTGGTTTTGATTCAGCGCAGTATCGATTTTCAGAAGAACCGTGGGCAAACAACCCCGCATGAAAATAATCCCAAATGTTTCTGGAGGATGAGACACACAGAGAAAAGAGAAGAAGCTCTATTGCTTAGACGCGTATGTAGGATGAAGCAAGATAATGGTTCACTTCTTTAAGCGACCTACTCTATCACGATTTCGACTATAAATTTTTCAACTGGCCCTGTCATCAGCATAACTAATGTTACTAATTCACTGACCAACAATCGTTATTACAGATCGCTACTGCAGCAAGAATGTGGCAAGTACTCTTTGCTACCTACCGTAAAGTGGACTAGGGGGCACAACTGCACGTAGGTATATTCTACAAGGAACCCCTTGAAAACGACGTCAGAAGTTGAACCTCTAGGAAAACTCACTTGAATGTGATTGTTAACGATTATGACTCGAAAAATATTGGCTAGTAATGACTCAACACATGCATCAGCTGATGTAGAGTGTCAGGCAGGGCATAGACGAACGTTGCATTGCATGTGTCTATTACGCTTCACAAAATGGAAATCGTCGGCATCCAAGGAACGTTTCGGCACAAACCATTAATTTGCCCCGTCGACACCGAACGAAATTGGCCGCGCCACAGCGATGATAGAAGCCGGTAGCATCACCCACGCAGGCGCTCACCTGGGCATACAGCGACACACTGGAGAAGAGCTGACGCAGCATGGCCACAACTTAAGGATATACTGCACGACACTCTATTTCACATTACATACTAGCAATGTGACTGCGCCTCGGTTGCACAGTGGTAGAGTGCCACCCTACAAATCCAAAGGTCGCGGGTTCGATCCCCGCCAGTCCTAGGATTTTTATCTGTCACTTTCCACTTCTTTCACCTCTGGCAGTATTGCTCATGTGAAAAATACCGAGTAGCACCGTGGTTCGGAACCCACGTTAAACTGTAGGTCCCCCTATAACTGGCTGGGTAAGTCAGTTCGAAGGTCGGAGGAAGGCAACGGCATACCACCTCCAAACAGGACCATGCCTAGTAAAGTACTGTGGTGTTCAAACCAATCTTCGGATTGTTGACTGCTTTACCTTTACTAGAAATGTATTCGCAGTTGCGAATATAAATCTTCATTAGCTGTGCAATTTAAAAAGAATTGTCTCGCACTGGGACTCGAACTGGGATTTCCTGTCCTTCGCGAGTGTTTGCGGAAACCATTTTTCAGTCTACGCACGTCTCCCGAACTGGCCCAAACTTCTTGATGCCAAACATTGTCTTCTGCTAATGCGTGCTGCTATATTTCACTACGTAAGTCCTGTACAGAGACCTGTACTACATTTCTCAAAAGCCTTGGTGTGGCTCATTTTTAATACGACGTTCCGTATCCGTGTTTATTGCTGGAGGCAGTGCAGATGTTCGCCAGACATCTGTGCACGAGTGACAGATGTTTGGTTTTCGTTCTGTACATAAACACGGCCACCGCACACGTATTCCTATTTTATGTCAGGTTGCATACCATCAAATTCTGCCAGTTGTCATCGCCTCGTTACACCAGTATCACTTTATATAAAGTCTTTAAGAGTGGCTCGCTGTCGGAGCCTCTTGTACGGTTTGTAATACCGAAAGAGTTCCTCTTTCATTTTATTTTAGTTTAATTATATTCGTCAAGGTTCACAGGACTCAACTGAAGAGCACGTCTCCATTGTCATGGGACGAGATTTTTCATGAAATTGTAACAGAAGAGTAGTAATAGGTAAAATCAAACGTATACGCACATAAATAAATTAAATGGACAATGTAAATTATATAGTACCTTGATTTTTTAAAATCTTTCTGAGAGTTCCTCGACAGAATAGAATGTCTCTTGGCTATAAGCTGATACAGTTAACAACAAACGACAATGAAGAAGGTAAAAAGTTTTCAAGAGGGAAATATTTTGAGAAAACACACACACACACACACAAGATTACAGTTAGCCTATTCTCGCACATGCTGTAACGTATCACGTGAATAACCGTGCTAAATGCGATGGTCGGAGACGACTAGGTGATGTGAGGAGCTGTAAAAGTCCTCGCAGAGCGACCAGTGCATCTGCCTGTCGCAGCCACCGCGTATCATTAATAATTTTCTGGAGCGCCTTTACATCTCGCGAAATGGGGTCTATAATGGTTCCGAATGCAGAGACGTTGCTATATTACCTCCAATGAACAGCATATCACAAAACGACGGAAACTATTACGCACTCCACTGCACTGGGAAAAAACTAACAACACTGTGCAGAAATTATTTCGCCGCGTGGTTTAAGGCGTCGTACCATAGACTGCTCTGCCTCTCCCGCCGGACGTTCGAGTCATCCCTCGGGCATGGGTGTGCGCGTTGTTCTTAGTATAAGTTGGTTCACCTATTTTAGAGGAAAACCCCGCTTTAGCTACACACTTGCTGCTTATCACGGCCGGTTTCGGGCATGTTAAATCCCGCGACCGCCACACGCTTCCAACGGGAGGTGTTGGACTCTGACTGTAGCGAGCCGGAGTGTGCGACTAAAGCGGATTTTTCTTCTGCAAGGCTCAGTACACTCACTGGCCTATTAGTTTAAGCAGTTTGGAAATCTACGGAGCGATGACACCAACAGTTTGGTCTCTTGATTGATTGATTGATTGATTGATTGATTTTTGCAGGGAAGCCAAAACAGTCTTGGACCAACCCGCCACTGCCCGCACCGAAACTAAGTTTATTGTGCGGTATCGCTCCCTGTATATCTAGTGAAGCCAACCACAATGCCCTTGAACAGTGCAAGGAGTCCCTTTACCAGTTCTTTATTAGACACAATTTCATCGGGTCTTGTTGTCCCAAATATTCTGTGTCCCAATTATTCTCCAATGCAATGCATTCGAAGATTAGATGTGATGCAGTTTCATCACCGTCATCACAGATCCTACATTTAGGCTCCTCTTCTGTTATTCCCATTGTACGTAGGTGTTTTTTGAAATTCCCATGGCCTGTCAGCAATCCAACCATGAGTCCAATCTCTCTCCTGTTCAGACCCAGGATTGCAGAGCTTCTTTTCAAACATGGCTTTGGCATCATTACCTTGCCATGTTTTTGTTGATGGACTTTGGTCCAATATTCTACGTGCTGTCTTCTGAGCCAGTTACGTAGCTCCAATTTGATCATTGCCTTGGTGATTGTCAGGACAGGTTCCGGTCCAATAAATGGAGTCTCTGCCCCCATCCTGGCTAATCTGTCGGCATGTTCGTTGCCACTGATCCCCGAGTGGCCAGGGACCCACAATAGGTTTACTCTATTGCTTTCCCCTAGCTCCACCAGAACCCTGTGGCATTCTGCAACAATTTTAGACCTTGTTGCAGGAGCTGCCAGTGATCTCAGGGCTGCCTGGCTGTCTGAAAAGATATAGATGCTACGATCTTTGTAGCACCTACGCAAATTCTCTTCCACACACGCCCTGATGGCAGTGATTTCGGCCTGGAGTACTGAGGCCAGTTTTCCTAGAGAGATGACGCCCTCTAGTGTTGGCTGCACCCCATATACCCCGGCCCCAACACCTTGGTCCGATTTTGACCCGTCAGTGAACCAGACAATATCCCCCGTACGGTGTCGAACTATTTTCTCCCACTGCTCCCTACTTCCAATTGTTATATTGAAAGGCTTGTTGAAGCAGTATGGGGTTATAATATAGTCGGCTGGCATTTCCCCAACCTTTTCTATATTTACCTCACTCACTATTTTAGTGTGTGATTCTGGATATCCCAAAGAGTTCCAGTTGTTGCCAGATTTGAGTCTGTATGCATCAGCCGCTGCCTCCATCTTGACCTAAAGGTGTAATGGGGGCATATCCAGCATGGTTTCCATCCCAGCAGTTGGTGTGCTGCTAATTCCGCCTGTTATGTCTAAGCAGGCTAATCTCCGCACCGTTTGGTCTCTTAGTTTTACAAACATTTTACTGTGAACAAATTGTACCACCAACCCCGAAAGAGTTTTTAAAAAAATCCTACGATTCATTCGAAAATGCTTTCCCGTGCGCGGGCATCGAATTCTGCTTTGGCACTTTCATGATTTTCTCAGCGAGTGGCGTGAATTAGAGATTAGGGAATTGGTTAGGAAGAAGAGGACAAACAGCAGAGTTTGGTCACATCACTAAGCTAGACACGATGTCTGGATACAACGGGTGGCTGTGGCTAGGGTTTATTCAGTTTACACTGTTCCAAACTGAAATGTGAGTATTGAGCTCTGTTGCTATTGGCAGTCATTATCTGTTGGGGTGACTTGCATAAGTGCAGTTTTGTAAGAAATGTCAGCTGTAAAATCATACCTGGAAACCACACCTAATCTCGCGAACCTTATCATCTGTTAATTTTTCATATTTTACAGATACAGGCTTGTGAGAGGGTCGTTCTAAAAGTAATGACTCCTATTTTTAATCTTGGAAATTTCGGAAGATAAATAAACCTCAACAGCACAGATAAATAGCATAATATTTCAGCTACAGCATTTCCCACATGGTCACCACCATTCTTTATGCACTTTCGCGCGACTATGATCCAGAACCTGAATGCCGCGCTCGTAAAAATCGGAACCAGCTGCGGGTAATCATTGACAGCCTTGACAACAGCATCTGAGTCTTGAAACTGTTCGTGACATAGTCGATGTTTCAGAGGCCCAGAGAGAGGGAAGTCTCATGCCACTAAATCGGAACTGTACGGTGGATGTGGTAAGACAGCCGAGCTGAATTTTGCAATGAGTTCCGCTGTCCGAACTGTGGTGTGGGGCCTGCTGAAAGTTTAAGTTGTTCTCTGGCCTCACCCTGGAAATTCGAGCTTCCAGCCTAGTCAGTGTCTCAGTGCTCAACTGACAGTTTCTCCTGGCAGCAGGACATCAAAAGAATCACACCGTGGATATTACTGAAGACTGTGCACACGACGGCTCTGTCTTGAATTTTTTTTCTGGCGGAGAAAACGAATATTGCCATTCCATTGACTGTCTTTTGGATTCCCGCTGGTAGGTGTGAAACCCTGTCTCATTTACGGTGCCGATGCTGTACAGAAATTTTTATTTATTCATTTTATGACCCGCGGAACCAATTTCGCACAGTCTTTGCGAAAACCAAGATGTTCCAGCAATGTTTCCAGCCGAGTTTCGGGTCATAATTTGCCTACAGTTTCGTGGTCGTTATCAGCCGATCAGCGCGGATGAGTTGATCAATACGGTCTTCATTCATAGCGACGATTGCTGAGTAGCCGCCGCGGATTAGCCGCCCTTGCTGGGGCGCCGTGCTGCGGTGCGTGGTCGGGGATTCGAGTCCGCCCTCGGGCATGGGTGTTTGTGTTGGCCTTAAGTTAGTTTACCTTAGTTTAAGTAGTTTGTAAGCTATGGAGTAATGAACCAGCAGCTGAGTCTGATAGAATTACAAATATTTGATCATTTGAATTTGATTGCTGTGTAGAGTCCACTGGGCCGTGGCTCGTCCTGCACTGCAACCTGTCGCCTTACATTCCTCACGTCTAGTGTATATTCTTCACACACCTTCAGCCAGTCCGGCTCCGTGATTCAGTGGACGCCTGGTGGGTTGCCACGCAGGAGGCTCGGGTTTGAATCCCTCTCCGGTCGGAGATTTTCTACGTTCGGGGAGTGGGTATTGTTTTGTGCTCATCGCCAGGCAAGTCGCCGAAGTGGCGTCAGCCAAAAGGACGCGCGCACCAGGCAGGCCACCACGTCCCCAGTTGGGGTCTCACGGACATAAATGCCGCACGGTATCTTCGTCATCACTTTCAGTCAAGCGTCGATGGACTCGAATCGTCGCAGTTTCTTCAGCAGAGAGGAATTTAATCACACTTCGCGTCTGTCAGACTCCCTCTCCTGTGCTGGCGTCAACAACCGCAGAACGACGGAAGTGATCCCCAAAATTACAGGCCCATCTCATTGATGTCGATTTGCAGTAGGATTTTGGAACATATACTTTGTTCGAATATTATGAACTACCTCGAAGAGAACGACCTATTAACCAGTAGACAACACGGATTCAGAAACTATCGCTCTTGCGAAACACAGCTTGCCCTTTAATTCACATGAAGTGTCAAGTGCCATCGACAAGGGATCTCAAATCGATTCTATATTTCTGGATTTCAGGAAGGCTTTTGACACTGTACCCTACAAGCGGCTTCTTATGAAATTGCGTGCTTATGGAATATCTTCCCAATTGTACGATTGGATTCACGATTTCCTATCAGAAAGGAAACAGTTCGTTGTAATTGACGGTAAGTCATCGAGTAAAACAGAAGTGATATCTGGCGTTCCACAGGGAAGCGTTATAGGTCCCCTACTCTTCCTCGTGTTTATAAACGATTTAGGAGACAATCTGAATAGCTCCCTTACACTGTTCGCGGATGATGCTGTCGTTTATCGGTTAGTGAAGTCAACAGAGGATCAAAAGCAACTGCAAAGCGATTTAGACAAAATTTCTGCATGGTGCGAAAATTGGCAATTGACACTAAATAAAGAAAAGTGTGAAGTAATACACATGACCACTGAAAGAAATCCGCTGAACTTCAATTACGCGATAAATCAGTCAAACCTTAAGGTCGTAGATTCTACCAAATACCTAGGAGTTACAATTACGAACAACTTTGACTGGAGAGAACACATAGAAAATATTGTGGGGAAGGCGAACCAAAGGTTACGTTTCATCGGCAGAACGCTTCGAAGATGCACCAGCTCCACCAAAGAGACTGGCTACATCACACTTGTGCGTCCTCTCCTGGAGTACTGTTGCCCCTTGTGGGACCCTCACCAGGTGGGACTGACGTAAGACATTGAGAAGGTTCAGAGAAGGGCAGCTCGTTTTGTTCTATTACGTTACGGGGTGGAAAGCGTCACGGAAATGTTGCACGAATTGGGGTGGAAATCATTAAAAGAAAGACGTTATTCATTGCGGCGTGATCTGTTTGGTAAGATTCAATCACCGACTTTTAGTTCTGAATGTGAAAATATTTTGCTAGCACCCACCTACTTAGGGAGACATGACCATCCCAATAAAATAAGAGAAATCAGATCGAAAACGGAACGATTTAGGTGTTCTTTCTTCCCGCGCGCTATTAGAGAATGGAACGGTAGAGAAAAGTTATGAAAGTGGTTAATGAACCCTCTGCCAGGCACTTGAATGTGATTTGCAGAGTATCTATGTAGATGATGTTCAGATGTTTGTTAAGCTTAAGGGACTTAACTACGGGGTCATCAGTCCCTAAACTTACAAACTACTTACGAACTAACTAACACTAAGGACGGCACAAATACCCATGCCCGATGGGGGATTCGAACCCCCGACCGTAGTGACCGTGCAGACCGTGACTGAAGCGCCTCAGTCCCCTCGGCCACCGCGGCCGGCTATGTAGATGTAGATGTAGAACCTCCTGCACATATTATCACTCGACACGGACACGCATAGTCACCACAGAAAAGGAAATAAATAAATAAGAACAGAACCTTTTGTGTCCCAGCTTCGTCGCCGCTTTTGTGTCTCGTTTCCTTCGTAGGTGTCGGTGGCCGAGTGGAATGAGACCGACACAGGAATAAAGATAGCACGATGGTGCAGGTACGGAGGGGAGCAGCCAGAAACTAGAAACACTAGAGTAAATTAGAACAAGATATGTATTGTACAGAAATTATACAATACTTAACTTTTACATAGTACTGCAGAAGGCTGATACATAGTTGAGCTAGAGGCCTGCCTAGTGCCTGTACGATAGCCAAGTCTTCACTGGTGCCTATCTGATTCCGAAGGTCCTAACTGGTTCCTATCTCAGTCCCAAGTGAACAATGTCGTTCAGTGGTGGCCACGAGCGGAGTTGTCGCAGAGGGCGCTCGTGGCTGTCGTCGTAAGAACTCCGCGCCGTGCGTGCATGGCGGCGCGCGGCGAAAGAAGGTGGCGCGCACTTTGGACTTGTGCGACACCACAGAACCCTCATATTTCTCCTTAACTCGGTTACCGTTCGCGGTCCATTTTATGAAGCAACACGCATGTAAGTTTAAACGAAACGGAGTTACGGAAGTGTCCTTTGTTCCAAAAGTAGAAAGTACCGCAGAAGTGAATTGCTGGTCGGCTCGGGGGTTTGGCTCGCCATACCGGGACAACAATCTCGCCACGAAATCGGACGTCTGCGGCGATGATGCAAGGCGGGAGGGCAGGGGCAGCCGGGTTCATCCGCGGAGCAGAACAATGGCGCGCCGCCGGCACTGCGTCACGCGACACCGGCCCAAAAACGAGCAAGGGGGATAAATGGCGTCGCACTGGAGCACGGCGGCTCAGCTCTCACAAATATATCTAAGGCCGGTATTACACTATCAAATTATTGGACAAAGAATTGGACGAAAAACTTGAATGAAATATTGGTCATATTTTTTGACAAAGAAATTGGATGAAACGCAAAAGGGGGTATTACACTATCATCCAATATTTTGTCAAATTTGCTTCAAAATGGTGGTGTAATGCTCAGCTATTGTTTATACTAAAGTTGCGTTGTGTCTGCATTTAGAAGAGGAGGGAAAAAAAGAAAAGGAAACGCACTTGGATGAAACCGTGGGTATCAAAGCGAGATAAATAAAATTTGTTACGGGACTGGGAGGATTTTTCTTTTTTATTCCGTCGGCAGAACAGCCAGGCCGTTCACTGCTTATTATTTTGTCGCTCTTCATCCTTCACAGTTTGCAATAGAGTAACAAAAAGGCTGACTCAAACAGTGTATACGAATAAGATTGTTAAGTTGATAAAGCAAGTTTCATTAAATAACGTTTTAAATGGAAAATGTGAGCACTGACAAAGAGGATAATCAAAATTGTTTATGATGCTATTAACAATGTAAGGGGGAAACATTGCTGATAAAGTAAATAGGCTCTATTTATTTCCTTACAAAAATTGGCTGACGGATTTATATGTTCATAGATTCGCTTGCAAACAGATGTCGATGTTTTGAAAGTTGTTTCATTTCCCAGAACTTAGCTCACCACATTTCCAAAATCATACATTCTAAAATCTGCTTCGGCTGTATTAAGATTTAGGGGTATTACTTAAATTCCGATAGTATATAATGACTTTTTTACATCACGGATTGTAACTTAACCTCACTTTTGCCGCAGAGTATTGGGCTGCGCGAATTGACGTGACGGACAGTGTGAATTGGCCTTGTCACCTGTTATACAACGCCCCATCTGATTTTTAAAATTTTGTTGTCGCTAGAAAACACTACACAAACATTCCAGTACTAGCCATGTTTACGAATACGAACGTTATGTCCAAGTAATGTCAGATATTTAACCTCCAAATAAAACAGCTGTAGTGGTATACTACTAGCGCTCCAAGCGGTCACATTTCTCACTGCAGGAAACAGAAGACGAGCGATTTCTTTGATCAAATCTAGGCCGAGGCCGAGATTGGATGAAATATTGGACGATGTTCGTATTACACTACGTCCAATTTTTCTTTGTCCAATTCTTTGACAAATAATTTGATAGTGTAATACCGGCCTAAGAGGGGGCGGGAATGTCGCTGCGCGGGCCGCGAGGGCAGTCGGCGGAGGGGGGAGGCCCCTCTGTGGTGTGGTTTATTTACTGTGGCGGCCGGCGGTAACTCGGGGCCTGGGAACGCGCCCTGCGGGGCGCCGACAATGCCGCGCGCTCAATGCCGCCTAATTGGTTTCGTATTTCCCGCCGCGATCGGAGCGGACAGCGTCGTTTACGGCGGTGGTTTACGGGTCACGCGGCCCCTCCGCGCCTCCCCCGCGGTCACTAATTTGCGTGGCGTCGCCGCTCGACGGACGGCGCCATTAACGCCGCTTCTAATTTCGACGGGCGGCAAATAATTGTGGGCGTAAGTCAGCGGTCGTTAGCCGCGACGCGGACACAGCGGCAGCCCGTGTCCGGCGCCGGCGCCTTCGCTAATCGCCATTGTGCGGCCGCGCGGCAGCGCGTTACTCAGCCGTCCCACCTGCTGCCGAGGCGCTGCTCTAGCAATTAATCGCGCTGCCTCTGCCGCGGCTGCGGCTGCTGCTACCCTCCAGGATATACGCGCCTGTTGTGCGACCTAAGTGCTCCTCATTACGAGCGTCTCAGTCACTGGCAGAACACGCGGAGCCAGGACCTGCCAGACAGCGGCCGCGCCGCTGATACCAGGGGCGTCTACAGTTCGCGCACTTTTTCGTGGCCCCTCTGTGATCGGCGGAAGTCGGCTGAATTCGTGTGACTACGGAATGTTTACGCTCTCTACCAACCTTATCTCGTAACAGCATTGTACACCGTATACACGTCACTGTATTGTTGATTTGTGCTTGGTATTGATTATTGTCTTCCACTTTGTTATTTGCTAAAGTAAGTCCACATACCCTGACGACTTCTTTTACAAAAAGGAATGCTGTTCTTGAAAGAGGTGTGAGGAATGTTAACTCAGATTGTTATTCATTTGCGACATTACAAAAAGGCAGAAAGTATTGCTACAACCGCTTAATAAGTACCTTAAAAAAAGCGTTCCAGTTTTCTATTACTCAAACATTCAAGTGATAATTTCGTGTTCCATTTGTGACGCTCTAAGCCCGTACATGTTTCTTTTAAAACTTTTAAGCTATAGGCCATAAGCTGGCAGTACTGTGACAAAGAGGCGGGGCTTGTTCTAACAGCCAATGAGCTACGAGCTGAATTCAAGTTTCAGCTCCCAACATTCTCCGCTCAGGGACCACGTTTCAGTGCGAGATCTGTACCTGCCCGTCGTACAGCCGGTATTCTCCTCATTCTCTGTGTCCCTCCTCACCTTCCTCTTACTGCACTGCACAGCTGATAAACATTTCTGCAGTCGATCAAATAGTCAAATGTTTGTTAACTGCGGGGTCATCAGTCCCTAAACTTACAAACTACTTATCAACTACCCCAAATTTGCGATTGGATAGGGGATTTCTTGTCAGAGGGGACACCCATGTATACCCATTAGATTTCTATCTGATTATGCTGAAGCGATAGCTCCTTACTTAACAGCCATATACAACCGCTCTCTCAAAGAAGTATCTGTACCAAAAGATTGGAAAGTTGCACAGGTCACACCTATATTCAAGAAAGGCAGTATGAGTAACCCATTAAACTACAGGCTATTTCATTGACATCAATTTTCCAGCAGGGTTTTGAAACATATCCTGTATTCAAATATTATGAATTATCTCGAACAGAATGATCTATTGGCCCAAGGTCAACATGGATTTAGAAAATATCGTTCATGCGAAACACAACTAGCTCTTTATTCACACGAAGTGATGGGTGCTATCGACAAGGGTTCGCAAATGGATTCCGTATTCCTTGATTTCCAGAATGCTTTTGACACCGTACCTCACAAATGGCTTTTAATGAAGTTGCGTGGTTACGGTATATCGCCCCAAATTTGCGATTGGATAGGGGATTTCCTCTCAGAGAGGACACAGTTCGTAGTAATTGATGGTAAGACATCGACTAAAACAGAGGTGATATCGAGTGTTCCATAGGGTAGTGTTATTCGTTCTCTGCTATTCCTTATTTCCATAAACGGTTTAGGGGAAAATCTAAGTAGCTCTATTAGGTTGTTTGCAGATGACGTCGTCATTTAGTCTAGTAAAATCATCTGAAGATCAAAACCAACTGCAGAACGATCTGAATACGATATCAGTATGGTGTAAAAATTGGCAATTGACTCTAAATAATGATAAGTGTGAAGTCGTCCACATGAGTGCGAAAAGAAATCCGTTAAACTTTGTTTACAACATAAATCAATCAAATGTGAAGGCCGTAAACTCCACAGAATACCTAGGAATTACTATTACTTCAGACCTAAACTGGAAAGAACACGTAGATAATATCGCGGGGAAGGCGAACCAGAGACTGCGTTTTATTGACAGAACCCTTAAAAGACGCAACAGAACTACTAAAGAAACTGCATACACTGCGCTTGTCCGTCCATTTTTGGAGTATTGCAGCCCAGTGTGGGATCCTTATCAGGTGGGTTTGACGGAGGACATCGAAAGAGTCCAGAGAAGGGCAGCTCGTTTCGTATTGTCACGATACAGGGGAGACAGCGTTACGGAAATGATACAGGATCTGGGATGGGAATCATTACAACAACGGCGCTTATCGCTGCGGCGTGGGCTACTTGCGAAACTCCAATCGCCAACATTCTCCTCCGAATGCGAAAATATATTGTTGACTCCCACTTACATAGGTAGAAATGATCATCAGAATAAAATACGACAAATCAGAGCTCTAACAGAGAGATTCAGGTGTTCTTTCTTCCCGCGCGCTATTCGAGAATGGAATGGGAGATAAATAGTATAATTGTAAATCAAAATATCCACGGGTGTACTGCCGGTCTATAGTGTCCAACGGGCACAATATTTCGGCGATCATACGTGTCGCCATCATCAGGTGAACTGAAGAATCACAGTATAATTGTGGTTCGATGAACCCTCTGGCAGGCACTTAAATGTGATTTGCAGAGTATCCCATGTAGATGTAGATGTAGATGTACTAAAGACAACACAAACATCCATGCCCGAGGGAGGGGATTCGAACCCCCGACGGGAAACGGCCTCGCGCATCGGACCATAGCGCCTCAATGCGCTCTGCCATTCCGCCGCAGCTACAGTCGATCCATATTGTTGTTGGTTAGAAATTTCTACTAATTATCCTTGTATACTTGGCAAATTCACGGTGACCTTTTTGCCCTTCTGTTTTGGATGCTCCTCCTCAACAACATCATGATCTGAATCATTCATGTTTGTTTACATCTACATATGCATCTTCATAAATATCTGCATGTCACATTGAAGTGCCTGGCGGAGGGTTCATCGAAACGCTGTTGTGAGATTCCTCTACAATTTCATTCTCTAACAGCACGCAGGAAAAATCTTTCCGTTTTAGATCTGATGTGACTTATATTATTTTGATAATCATGTCTCCTGCGTAGGTGGATTTCTCTCTGATCGATTGTCTGTCATTGATGGTGTGCTCCTGCCTTACACCCACAGGTTCTTGATCTTCTCCATCGTGGGCATTGGGGGTATGTCACTTATGAAATCCCTGACCAGGAGGCACGTTTACTTGCCAGGACTGAACAAAGACGTGGAGGCCGTCTTCAGCCATTGTCCAACTTGCACTAAGCACCAGGCTGCTCTGGCTCATTCTCTCACTGGCCTGCTCCACGTCGTCTTTGGGACCATATCCATTTTGACTTTGTGGGCCCCTCTCTAAGATCTATGTGGCTTACTGTCATTGATGACTATTCCCACTACCCCTTTGTAGTCAGCATGGCGTCCAGCACCACGACCGCCACGTTCAGTGCCCTCACACAAAGTCTTGCTACTCCGTACCAACGTATCTGACAGTGGGCCCCACTTTTCAGTGACGGCCTTTGAGCAGTTTTGTTATGCCAATGGCAACAAACACCTCTTTAGTCTCCCATTCCACCAAGCCTCCAGTGGCGCAGCTGAGCGGCTGGTGCGAACATTCTAACAACAAATGTTGAAATCCCTGGGGACGTCCACCACCACAGCAGCCCTCACATTGTTCCTGAGTACCTATAGAACTACCCGTATCCAGGATCGTATCCCGGTAGAAATCCTCCGTGGACGACAGCCACGCAACTTTCTCCACCTCTTGGCCCCACAGCCCTCGGAACCCGAGACCCGGTACACTGGGCGCTATGTCCCAGGTTCCACTGTGTGGGCCCGTTCTTATGGAATAAAGCCAGTCAAGGGCGACGCCCCTTCTTCGTGAACACTCAGAGGGATTTGGAGCGCTGACATACTAACCAGCTCTGTCACCCCAATCAGTAGTCCACCCAGACATGGTGCCCCCCACCATTGCCAATTCCCCAACCCCACAGGTACAGTTTGCGTTCTCGAGCGTTGACAGCGGCTCCAGTCTAGGCAGGGCCCAGCGCCGCAGCACGCGCCTGTCGCGTCTCCACTGCGCTCCGTACAGTGTTGTCGTACTCCGTTGTTCTCTGGCATCTTACTCGGCTATGTCGCGGTCTCGATTTGTTGACGCTTTGGCCTGTCAGTTCCATTTAGTTGCCGTCTCTGGTTGCCTCGTTCAGTGTCGACTGTTAGCGGCGACGCTCCGCCGACTGCTTCGGCCGGCAGGTGGTTCACTAGTCGCCCTGTCACTAGTCTGGTCCGACGTCGGTCGCAGTTCGGCTGACGCCCTCAGTCAGTCAGTCAGTCGGTCGATCGCGAGACGCTCCCGATCAGTTCCGACCTTCGCTCCCAATAGGCCAAAATTTCACACGCACGTCCAGGCAAATTGTATTAGGTCTGGTATTGGCTGCCCTTTAAACGACTTCTACATGGGCAACGCCTGAAAAATCTCTAAAATAAGCATTGATATGTGAAATTTCTATAGACGGGATCGTCACTTCTGTAATAATTATTAGTGAAAACGTGAAGAAATTTGTGTAATATGTTATAAAGGCAATATATTCTGAGGACAATGAAATTTTTTTCCCTCATTGTTATTCGTTACGGAGATCCAAATAAAATATGCACGCTTGAGGTGCAAATGTTGCTTTAACTGACTCTTTGAACACAAGGCGAGGGTTCTGGGGTCATCACAAGGTTTTTGTGAGCAAGAAAGTATGTTTAGACCCCCCACCAATAAAAAAAAAAACTTCATAGTGTAATGCGCAGTTCACACCTCTACTGTCTGTAGTGATCTGGAAACTGTTTGATGATGTCATTTAGCGGCGTAGAAAATTTACATAATTTTCATTAGAAATTCTTTTTACTTGTAAGAGAAACCTCGCCTTTGTCTTGACATACTGTAGGTGTAGCCACAAAATGTTGTGAACCTAAGTATGTAATCATAGAAAGTAAGTATGTAAGTTAATGTAAAGTGAACTTCTTTATCATTACATTATGATCTCATAAACTCCTCGCGCCCAAATCAGAAGAACCTATTTAAAAAAGTGAACTTGTGTCGGATGTGTTCAATTTAGATTATGTGTACTTATTTGTTCTTATAAGTTTTGACTTCTTAAGGTCGTAAAGCGTTGCATATATCTTGTAAATACAATTTTTGGGTATCATACCAGAACGCTGCTGTGAGTTTTCGAGGCTCTATTTGTGAGTTTTATAATTTAGCTGTAACCCTATGTAGACACCAGTGTTCATTTTCAGGCTATCTGCTGTTACATAGCGTTATTAAATATACGATTCTTAGTATGACTGAAAGGTTTTTGCCACTCTGAGGATGTCACTGTCAAATATATCTAAAATGTTCAAATGTTTGTTAAGCTTATGGGACTCAACTACGGGGTCATCAGTTCCTAAACTTACAAACTACTTATGAACTAGCTAATACTGACGGCACAAATATCCATCCGCGAGGGGGGATTCGAACCCCCAACCGTAGTGGCCGTGCAGACCGTGACTGGCGGCGCGCAGCAGAACACTCGGCTACCGCTACCGGCTCAAATATAACTCTGTATTTATAACACAGAAAGTTGTTTTTCTGGGTCGTGTTTCTCTTAACAGCAAACATTCAGTAATTTTATGAAACGAGATTTCAGCCAATATTTTCAACAACAAAATCTTGTGTTGAGAATAATATGTCCAAACAGAAACACTGTGATAGAATTCCACTTCACGGAAATATTTGACAATGCCGTCAGTGATGGTGTAGTACTGGACGATTACCGAAGAATTAGTATAACGAAAAGTTTCGGGATTCTGAAGTACTAAAAAATAAGTCTACTACTAGGCAATTTTTAGTATTCTGGAGTGGAATAAAGTAGTCCTGAAACATGCCGTACTGACATAAACTTTTATATATTTCATAACTGCTGCGTGATTTGCTTCAGGACGTTCACAAACAGTTGTACGATGGCGTCACAACCGTACATACTTAAAATGTGTCTATATTAATAACGCTACATAACTGCAGATAACTTAAAACGGCCATTTGAGCCGAAATACGTTTACTACTGTTTTGGATAAATTATAAATAAAACTTCGAAACATTGTAGCTCTTTGGCATAATACGCAAAAAAGTATTTGTTATTTGTATGTTTAAAAGTAGGTACGTGTCTGTGGACATAAAATTTATCAAACTATATAATTGGTTTTAACGAAGGAGTACACATCGCTCTGGTCTGGGAAAGAAAGAAACCTGTTGGAGTAGATGAAAGGCGCACATGTTCCTTTTGAAAAGACCGTGACAGGAAATACGAGAATCAGAAGCCTTAATTCTCACTACGCTTTTTTCACCAAACTTTTGGTATGTAAACATATACTCGTGTTGACAGAGCGTAGCAGAGAAACAGTGGTGGTGAAGGAGGGAAGATATATGATACAGTGATATGGAGATTAACTGGCAGTGAGGGCGAGAGTTGGAAATAGCAATGGGAGCTGTGAGACAGAAGATAATGTTGGTTGGTGAGAGACAGTGGCGAATAGAATAGAAAGAGAACTGCACAGAGGCAGTAATGGAAAGACGAATAGAGAGAGGAGAGGAGACAATGAAAATGAATAAGAGAATCGACCGTTCATCGTCCGGTTTGTTTGGACCTCTCGAAACTGGCCAACCTCAATGGGGAGAAATGTCAGAATGAAACTTTCACTCTGCAGCGGAGTGTGCGCTGATTTGAAACTTCCTGGCAGATTAAAATTATGTGCCGGAACAGGAATTCGAACTTGGGACCTTTGCCTGTCGTTGTTAAAACGCTTGTCCGCAAAATGCAAAGATCCAAGTTTCGAATCCCGATTCGGCACACAATTTTAATCTGCCAGGAACTTAAAAAAATGTTTAAATGTTTGTTAAACTCAAGGGACTTAACTGCGGGGTCATCAGTTCCTAAATTTACAAACAATATACTAAAGACAGCACAATCATCAAGCCCGAGTGGCGATTCGAACCCCCTAGGGGGAGCGGCCTTGCGCATCGGAGCACAGCGCCTCAATGCGCTCGGCCTCTCTGCGGCGGCTGCCAGGACGTTTCAGGAAAAAATGTGTTCACTTTTCCCCGTCCCCTGTACCCGAGGTGTTAAAATTTCCCTACTTAGAGAAATAAGGCTATTTATGGAGGGAAGAAAATGGTGGTTTAAGAGGAAGACTGGAAGAGATAAAGAAAGAAAAATAACGGAATAGTGGCAACGACAGTGCAACAGAGATACAGTAAAAGTGGCGAAGAAGAAGAGTGTGGTAAGAAAGAACGAGAGAAATGGATGAAGACAGTGAACGCTGTAGAGGGAGAGGTGCCAATGGGAGATGAAGGAGGTGGTAAGCGATATAGCCAGACAGCAGCACTAAGGGGAAGATGTTCACTGTCAGGGTTTAACTACAAAGACACCGGGGAAGACGATTTAGAATGTTGTAAAAGAGCACGAGTATGTTCACATGCCGGAAAGTTTGGTTCAAATGTTTGTAGAGTCTATGGGACTTAACTACGGGGTCATCAGTCTCAAAACTTACAAATTACTTATGAACTACTTACAACTAAGGACGGCACAAATATCCATGCCCGAGGGGGGATTCGAACCCCCGACCGTAGTGGCCGTGCAGACCGTGACGAGCGCCTCAGTCCCCTCGGCCACCGCGGCCGGCGAATGTTTGGTGAGAAAAGCGAAAAAGTTGAGGTAGTTGGTTCTCCAATTCTTCGTCACTCCTAGAGCCGAACGTATACTCCTTTCTTTGTGCAACTTGAGCTTGTACTAATAGAATGACTACAAAATTCCACAATTAATCTAAAGTATTATTTGACTGTAAGGAAATTAAATGGTAGATAAGATATAGGATGGTGTCATCCTAGGTATATTAGCTGGAAGCAATTTGTCATGCCTTAGAGGAAACTGAGAAAATTTATAAGCATTTCCTAAGTACATTGGCTGGAAGCCTGCTAATATAAATAGTTTTGTCCTGTATT
Organism: Locusta migratoria; assembly: GCA_026315105.1. NCBI lineage: Eukaryota > Metazoa > Arthropoda > Insecta > Orthoptera > Acrididae > Locusta > Locusta migratoria. The sequence goes on from CM048751.1 coordinate 52,835,043, forward strand.
TCAGTTGATTTTAGCAGTGTGAAAGCAGTTAATCGTACAGCAGCTGACTGGCTGTGCTCTTGTTGCAGGCGAGAAGCCGTACCAGTGCATGTGGGACGGGTGCACGTGGAAGTTCGCGCGCTCGGACGAGCTGACGCGCCACTTCCGCAAGCACACGGGCCAGAAGCCGTTCAAGTGCCACCTCTGCCAGCGCTCCTTCTCGCGCTCTGACCACCTGTCGCTGCACATGAAGCGCCACTGAAGTGACGCCTGCTGCCGGCTCTCCCCACCGAGAACTACGCTCTAGATCGATACGTATGCCATCCACCTGTGGACAAACGTAGCTTTGTTGGAAGACGAATTACGAAGTTTAAACACCGGTGCTAAGGTAGTTGTAGCGTCCCGAGATTTTGCGAAGCGCCTGGCACGTTGGGAGTTAGACGCGGATGTAGCCTCGGCCTACCGTCAGCGGCGGAGCAGTCGTCGGCGCTGTTCGCAGCAGGTCCGACATGGCCGCTCGCAAATTGGATGATGTAACGACACGGCCGTCTGCCACCTGTTAACCGGTTCCGCCCGCCCCCCGCTCCAGACGAATCCGCTTCTCCCGATGTCCGCCGACTCCAGGTACTTACTTCTCTGCACGTGTAACTTTCCGTCCATCGACAGTCGTTCATACGACTGGTCCCTTTTTTGCGTCCACGTGTGCCAACGATTTTAGTTTAAACACGAGCAGTTTTCCGCCTCGAGAAATATTGTACTCCATTATTCTGTTACACTGGTAGCAGTTAGGTGTACTAAAACTGTTTGCGCGAAGCTACGGCACTTTTGTGCGAGGCAAACAAATAGAGAGCATCGAAGATAGTACAAAACCTGCCGATCCTACGATTTAATGTCATCGAGCCACTCTCTACGCATATATATTCTGTAAAAGCCAATACAACACAAATTTGTCCCTTCAAAGTGTCAATTGGAAATCGAATATTTTTATTTTGCTACAAGGGAATGGATGTACAACTTCAGCACACTTAGAATTACCTTTACGTACACCTGCTATTAATATATTATCGAATTTCGTAACAGCTATAAATTTAAACTGCTTTACACAATCAACTAGCTTGTGCCCGTAATTAGGTCTCTTAAACATTTGGATAGGCTTCGTATGTCAGCTTCACATCACAGTAAGGGTACTGCCAACTACAAAAAGTCTTCCAGTTACGAAAACTGCAATTTTTGAAGTATTTGCACATAGTGGCTCGAAGAAATTGAACATAGAAATTTTCATTTTCTCATAGGAAAGTATTGTGCTATGAAGATGTTAAACATTCGAAATTATATATTTAACTATAAATTACTGTGATCATATCTGGATATGCTGCCAGATGTAAGCAATCAGTGTATTGTTGTGTGACATTACTGTGATAAAACAAGTTACAAGCATCAAAGGCCTAATTTGTATGCTCATTTCGGTATAATGCTGTCTCTTGCGAAAAGGGAAAGTGCGAGTAGGGAAAAGGGGGGGGGGAGAGGAGAAATAGCGACGATCAGCGTTGACAAATTGTTGCCGAATAATTACAGAGTTCTTTTTGAACGTTAACTTGTCATTATTCCAGTTGCGTCGATTCGTCGCTACATAAAAAGAATACGGTCATATGAGTATTGAAGAATGGTTAAGAGGATTTTTGTTAGTTTCCCATAAACATCCTAGTATTTTATAGCTTGGATCGAACTACAAAGAGGTGGTACACTGGAATTATTTGGACATTTTTACCTGTGAGTTATAAGATTGTACTATGCCCAGCGGAAATGGGCTCAAAAAGGAGAGAAAGCATCATTTGTACTTCACTTTCAGTGACTGTTGCTACGAAGTGATTAGTTTAAGAAATTAATTTATTCAATGTTTCAGCCCTTTGTAAATACAATTGTACAGCGATCGAGAATGTAAGTTTTCTGTATTGTACATATAGACATAAATCTATATTTTAGGAGATATATTACGTTTTGATAATGTACAAAACTGTTATTTAATTTTATTTTTCTTGCGAAAAAGAGAATCTGTTAAACGTTCTTGCCGATCATCAGAGATAGAAAGAGAGAGATCCTAATAATTTTTCTTTGAATCTTGTTTTGTAGAAACGACTGGGGTTGGTTGTAAATGATATGGCTGTGGATAACTGTGTTTTGGGATTTTGAATTTAAACTGATAGTAATTTATTCGATGTTGGCTGAATCGTGTACGCTGATGCAATAAGAGGGAGCAAAACGGACGTGGGGATCGCAGAATGCCGGGTCGGCCCCCCATTCCGCGGCTGCCCGCTCGTTCTTTCTCTCGACTGCCCGGTGTTCCGCGGTCGCACACGTCCAGACTCGAGTTGTTGACTTCCGTCCTACGCCTGCTATGCCGGCGGCTGAGTGCCTGTCTATCTGTCTGTCTGAGAGTGCTTGTGTACGTTTTGTGTGTGTGAGAGAGGAAAGGCCAGAGAGGTGTGGGGAACAGCTGTGGAAAAGCACAGCCACGGATCACCAGCCGGGACGCGCCACACAGTCAGTCAGTTACCACGCGGCCAGGGCAGAGACTAGGCCCACAAAAGAAGCTGGTGGTCCACCTTCCCACACAAAGTTTTTTTAATTTAATATATTTCAAACTTTTTATTTTTGTTGTGCATTAATTTTATGGTTATGTCGCGAAGAAGGAAAAAAAAAATCTATGCATACCACAGGTCAGTGTCTACTTCTTCGTCATATTTTCTGTAATGTAATGGTCAGTATGAGCGCACATTTCTTTTTTTTTTCTCATCGTATTTGCTACGTTGGCTATCTTTATAATTTATTTATGCTATGTAGTAATGTCTTTATTCCTGTAAATATGCTGCATACGTTTTATGTATAGTTATTTTAAGTGAGGAATTATGCTAGAATTTTCTTAGTTGTTTTTAAGCTGGTAAAAAGTGTATGTGAAAGTTTGTGGAATAAATGTACGATTGTTCTGGTTCTATGCTGAGCCGTCAGATGAAGGCTTGGTTGCTTGTTACGCAAAATAACATTCCAGATTACAATAAAAAAGTGGTGTATGTGAAAAGGTATACTTGCAAAACAAAATAAAAAATAAAAAGTAGCATGCAGTCTATTAAATCTGTACATTTTGCTCCCTTATTCCTATATGTCGAATCCAGTACATTATTACTACAGCACGGTGCTCGGTATTTGCCATATCCACTGGAAAATGTGGTTAGACAGTGTGTGATGTCTCAAATTTCTATGTCAAACTTTCTGTTTAATTGGGTGCGTTGCAAACACTGGATGTGAATTACAAACTCCTACGGGTAAGTTAAACACAGAAAAAAATTGTTGCTACGAACAGGAAACATTTCGTGGAGCACCAGGCAATACACAGAGAAGGGCGTAGTATTCACACTCGTGTTGTGATGCACCTCTACGCTGCTACGGGCGACAGTTGCAGAAGCTTTATGAAAACATGCAAACTGTATGGTGCAAATCATATTCAATACTTATCGTAAGTGGCCGATTTACTAAACATTATAGCTCTTCTATGATAAACATTAATATGAGTAAACTCAGTATAGATTAGCATATCTTGTTTCTTCAGGAAGAATAACAGAATCGGTATTTACAATAAAATAGTGCAAAGATTCATCTCAAATTTTGGCATAACGTTATAAAGCACCTGCAGTGATACCAATCTGGCTTTTCATAATTCGGTGGTGTTTTGTTTGTAAAGAAGACTATTTATTTTCATGAAGACTAGACTACAGTTTAAGTTAACTACATTACACAACCAGTAAATAATAATTTTTCCTAATTGCACGAGGCACGGTATGAAACTACAAAGAAAGAAAGTCTTGTCGGAGATGGCTGTTGGTCCCAGCACAGTGTGCACAACACTTGTGTCCCCACTGCGGTAGCAGCCGCCGGCAGCAGCTCCACTGCCCGTTACATCAGGTGGTGTCTTCTGTCATCCTTCCAGTAAGTGTAATATGCCGGCTTTTATTAGTCATTAGAGTGCCACTGATGATGCAGTCTTTTTGCCACATACTCCTGCTGGAATACACCAAACCATCTGTCACACGAAATAAGTTTTTAAATTAATAGATTTACAGAGATTTAGAACATAATTGTACTGTAAATATTTGATGACTCCACTGGAAAACTCACTGGCTAAATAATGAAAGCACCCTGGACACGGTATTTGCCATGATCACAATAGAAATCTTTAGATATACTCTAAAAACTTTACCATCGTTATCAGTTATTTTGCTATCATTATTTACGTACCTAGTAAACAGTGGTCAACAACCGTAATGCACATCACGCCCCATCAATTAATATAGACAGTATGCAGTATTCCACATGTAATGGGATACTTTCATATATTGTAATGATGCATACTGTTTGCGTGGAATGCAGAGTTCAGCAAGGCAGGTCAGACAAGACGACAGGTAAGAAGTATTTGCTAAGTGTTTTATTTTCTGGGTTTTTGTTTTTCATTTTTGTCCATCATTTGTAACAATAATTTAAAAACAAAGTAATTTCATGATACTAACGAATTGTAATTATAATAAAGGCCCTAGAAATCATAAGTTGACACCTTGGCGAGATATATAAGACTTTATATTTCGGCTGAATTTATGCAGCTTACCATATTTGCAATTGCTACAATCATAAAAATGTCAAATAAAGAACCGAGGAAAACGAATAATAGGTATGAAAAACGATGCACAATATTTATAGCTGACTGTATGTAACTAGTCTTGTTCATTTCTGACACAAACAGGCACTGCTTCATATGCTGCAAGCAGTGGCCCTAGTGGTAGCCTGGAGCAACCTCAATGGTGATTGACGACCCTCCAGCACATGATGTACATCCACAGTGAAGAACTTAGAGTTAAGGGTCACGTGATTTCATGCAAGAAAATGACAAGAAAATTTGATAACATATCCTCAAAGCTAACAATCTGGAAGACAACTCTAAATCTGCCCGTACTCGTATGTAGCTCTCCTAAAAATCCCAGCTATATTCCTTTTCTCACAATAACCTCCACAAGTATATCACTCATTTTAAGGGTACAGTTTATGACATTAACACTAAAAAACAAAATAAATTAAGTACACAAAAGTGAGAGTAACAACTGTGAATATTTTAAGTGTGACACCTATCACAGACACAATAAGTTCACACAGTTTAATGTGAGGTAGAGTAAGTACTATGTATCCGATCTTTAATAAATAACACTTGAAAAAAGATGCTGAAGTAGTTGCACATGCATATTCTCATGACCATGGCATTAAAATTCACTACTGTGACATTAGATTAATTAAAATATAAATTACATTACGGCTCCTACCCCCGACATGTACAGTATTTAACTACTTTCTCCAAAGATGTGGTTATCTGGACATTCGCGTTACTGTGGCAAAGTCCGCTCGAGTCTTCGCTGGCGCCCAGAGAGAGCCGTTTCTCGCGGCAGAGACCACCAGGTAACACACGGACTGGCCCAAATTGCACCGTTTATCTGCTCACCTGATGGACTGTGACGTTCTGAAACTTGTGCTTACATAAAAACTTTACACAGAACTGAAGCGGAGCTTTCCACAATAATAATTCCTTTTTTGCAAATGACCAGATCACACTTGGCATTGAATATGATCTTTAACAACTGCTTGGTCCTTATACAAAATGACAAAACAATACAATGTAACTATATCTACAAAGCAGACGGAATTTACAGCCTTTTATGGAAAACAACACCTTAGAGATAAAATTGTAACCGATAATAAGATTTTGTAACAAGTGCATATATTCATCTGCCTGGGCTGTGGTATATCTTATGCTTATGACAATGATCCTGAAAAGGAATTGTTACGGTACTTACACATGTTACGCATCATTAAGAGAAAGCTCCTCAATAAAACCAGGAAACAGGCAGTCCTACTTTTATTATACAATAGCTGTACCTTTGTTACTCTTTGGACCCAAAGTATGGACTTTAACAAACAGTTAAAGAGACTTCTAACATCTTTGGTAGGATACACATTATAAGATCATAAGAGAAATAGTGAGACAGGAGTAGTAGAATAGATGTAACATTACAGGGAGGATTGGCACGACCATATGCTATATATGGATCAGAGCTGGATACCAAAGAAAACTTATGACTGCAGACCATTGGGTAAAAGAAGAATAGGAAGAATACAGAAAGATGTTTAAATTCTTTGGTTACAGAACATGCGAAATTGCCTCACATTGTACATGATGATGAATTATATTATTTTTGCATAAGAACAAATAAGTTTAAAATTTATTCATGTGTGTTTCACGTACAAACAATATACTTAACTGGAAGCACCATAACGAGAGTTACTGGTTTTCACAAGTAGTCATGAGTAAATATATACAAGTACTACAGCAACGTATGAAATTTCTGTTTGTGATTGCAAAGAGTTGTCTTAAACCTAATGTGTTTCATTGGAGTATAGCAGTAGCCTGACACGAAGGACTTACCTGCAATAATAATGAGTGTCATACATACGTAGATGAGTAACTACACTGTACAAAGAGTACATAGTGACTGAAGTGTTATACAGTGGGCAGAGGGAGTGTGTTCTTGGTGACGAAACTATGGCATATTATGCTTAAGGAACAAAAATACTGAGTTCTTTGTGTACTCAGTATGTGACAAATATAATAGTAAGTATAAAAGTTTACAAATTTTTTATTCTGTTTCACAGGAATGTATATAGAGAAAGTATTGGTTTATTACTTCTTATTATCTGAAAACTGAAACACAGTTCTTCATAGTGTATATATTAGTCAGTCATCTTATATGAGGGTGTGTAGTGTGTTTATTGGGCATTTTTCGTGAGACCAGTGCATCGTGACAGAGGTGATTAATAACTATATGTAAGACTTGAGATAACTTTTAAAAATGTGTTTAAAATGTAACAACATTGCTAGTATGGTAACAATGAAAACAGCATTACCCATCAGTTTTGAAATGTTAAATGCCAGCCTCTGAAAACAAAATGTAAGTATTCACTGATATTTATAGTTTTTATTTTATCAGGTTAGATGCATATTTAACAACACAGATTCAGGCAGATATTTTGTATGGTTTTACTCTGTGAACTGATGGCAGAAAGAAAAGGAGAAAAACGTAATGTATTAATACATTAACATCAATTACTCATTATTCATTCTAACCTGTAAATTATCTATACATATTGTAAAAGAGGGCCTTCCTGCCACATCTGTCTGTCTGAAATAGATGCAAAATAGCTGAAGCTGCCGTCAACATGAACGCTGATGTGAACACCACATTGATTTATTAGGCAGTCGTAACTGCTCTGTTAATTGAATTACCAGAATTTCAGAATTCGTAGAGTTTTCGACAACAGGGATCACTGCATATAGAATAACTACATTGTCCACAGTGCAACGCTGCAACATACTAATACTTCAGAATACACTTACTGTGAGAGAGAAACAGTATAGTACTACACCGTAGAACTAATAAATGGCGCTGTTATGTTTACTACTATTTCTCATCTCAACGATAGAAGTCTTTTCAGAAGTTTATGCCAAACAGTTACACACCGCAGTCAACTAACATTGAACTTACGTCGTTCCGGAGTAAGGACAATAATTTCACTTTTTGTATGAAAAACTTTATGAACATTCACCGTTTTCAACAATGACTTCTACTAAATTTGAGATCTTGGCTATGAGAACTGAGTTTATTGACGGACGGATCCAACAAGGATTTTGTTTTTGCTGACTTAGACCCAGGCCCCTAAAAACCATTATATACACAGCTCACTCTCAGTGGCGGACTAGGGAGGGGGGAGGGGCGGACCGCCCCGAGCCACCGGTCTTGGGGGGGGGGGGGGGGTCTCCAAGCCTCCAAATATCTGAAAAGGACCAAGCTATTTTTTTCAAGACTGTCCTGTGCCTCTCGTCCTGGAAGAGGCCTCCAGTTCCTTTTTATAGTAATACATGTAATTCCAGGTGGACAGGAGGGGGGTGGTGCTCCTTTCGTTCCGCCATCGCCCCGGGCCTCCAACAGCCTTAGTCCGCCACTGGTCCCTCTTTAACAACCGTTGAGAAGCACGGGCGTATAAGCTGGTACTGTATGGCAAACAATTTCCTTAACCGTGACATATAGTTTTGCTTTTAGGAAAACAGAACTGAACAGAGAAAGTGAAGATACTGTTATGTAGATACTGTATTTAACGGTATATCTACGGTGTATAAAAAAATTAAACTGAAGTGGATAATATTGAAGTTAAAGCAAGTTGATGAAACCTGAAGACAGAGGTAATCTGAAACCTGCAAATGTGCTATGTGAGTTTTGTTCCGTTCTAGTAGAGAAAACACGTTATCTAGATACTTTCACAGTACTACTATTGAAAGGATTCAGACCTAATCAGTTTCTGGATATATGTACACCATTTGTTTGTGTATGACTACATGCTGGGCAATTAGAGTACTAAAATAAGTATCCTACACACTATTTTAGAGTTACTTCACATAAAAAGACTGGACTTTCATGTTCTTGCACATAAAAGACAGGGTCTGTCACAGAACCAAGCACGGAAAAATACTGTAAACAGTGTACATAATACACTGCTCCGGCGGTTAACGGAATTGTAACATACAAGACATCTCAAAACTCAATTTGGTCATAAGACATTGATATCTGTCTTGAGACCGGTGGGGACGCCGACAAGAGCGAAGAAAAGTGCAGTACTTCATAATGGGTTCAAGCAATGTCGTTTTAAGAACACAATTGTGAGTGGTACCATGTTATGTCTTCGGGATGCTGTGGCTTCAGGAGGCGCACCGTGAAGAGCAAGGATGTGCACATAGGTCTGTAAGTAAAAGAATTGGTAAGTCCACATATATTTTTATTGTAGACGAAATGAATGCTTAGCTTTCTGTGTTTGAGATGGTACAAAGACCTGGAAATACTAGACTGCTGGCTCTCCCCAAAGGAACTCTTTTGTGGACTTCTGGATCGGAAATATTGAGCTGTAGAACTATTGTCGCTGTGTCGCGCCGGCTTATATAGGCGGCCCCCCCTTCTTCCTGTAGGCCGGTGTGTGCAGCGAGGAAAGGTGCACAGAGACTGCGGGCGCCCCCGGCGGCCTAAGGACTACAGAGAGCCTTATCGCCCGTCTTTTACTGGCACGATGACTTGTGTGGACCGCCGGCTTGTGGCAAATAGTGACACACGATACTCCCCCAATCTTCTCACCGTCTTTGTGTAATGAGCGAAACACGGCAGGGGGAAGGTGTGACCTTGGGAGCAGATGAGGAGCCAGGGTTCGAGTCTGTGCCCAGCTCTGAACCAACGGAAGTGACAAGCCATCCGGCCTTCGCGTGGCACAAAACGCCGGACGGAGAAGGTAGCAAAGGTGGTCCTCCCACGGCCACGGGCGCAGGGTGTGTTGATGCAGGCGCAGGAGTGACGATCTCTACGACTTCGGCGGCCCCCAGGTAGACTGCTGCGGCGGAAGGACGGTGGGCCCACAATGGCATGGCAGGCGTCGGTTGACCCACGACGTCCAGTTGACGGTAGATCGTCAGATGCGGTGATGCTGGAGGGGAAGCGTTGCGCGACATGGGCTCGGAGCCAAGAAGAAACGTCGCCCTAACACGCGATATCGGTTGAGGTATAGTCACCATCATACAAGGGGACAGCGAATCTTTCAACGAAAACTCAGTGAAGCATCCACTAGTACACGAGGGCGAATTTGGTTTCTGTGTCGACGCTGCACGCCATCTGCAGTCTGCTATAAAATCATGTGACTCCCGTTTATAAGAAAGGAAAGAGAACTGACCCATACAATTACAGGCCAATATCGTTGACATCAGTTTCATGTAGAATTTTGGAGCATATTCTCAGTTCGAATATAGTACATTTCCTTGAAACGAAAAGCTTCTTTCCATGAATCAGCACGGGTTTAGGAAACATCGTTCATGTGAAACTCAGCTTGCCCTTTTCTCACATGACATCTTGCGAGCCATGGACGAAGGGCAACAGGCGGATAGTGTTTTTCTCGACTTCAAAAAGGCGTTCGACGCGGTGCCACACTGCAGACTGCTAACGAAGTTACGAGCTTATGGAATAGGTTCACAGATTTGTGACTGTCTGGAAGACTTCCTAAGTAATAGAACGCAGTACGTTGTTCTCGACGGCGAGTGTTCATCAGAGACGAGTGTATCGTCAGGCGTGCCCCAGGGGAGTGTGATAGGACCGCTATTATTTTCTATCTATATAAATGATCTGATGGACAGAGTAAGATGTAATATGCGGCTGTTTGCTGACGATGCTGTGGTGTATGGGAGGGTGTCGTCTGTAACTGACTGTAACAGCATACAGGATGATTTAGACAAAATTTCTAGTTGGTGCGAAGATTGGCAGCTAGCTCTCAATGTAGAAAAATGTAAGGTGATGCGCATGAGTAGAAAAAACAATCCCATAATGTTCGAATACAGCATTAGTAGTGAGCTTCTTGATGCTGTCACGTCGTTCAAATATCTAGGCGTAACATTGCAGAGCGATATGAAATGGAACGAGCATGTAAGGACAGTTGTGAGTAAGGCGGACAGCCGACTTCGGTTTATTGGGAGAATTTTGGGAAGATGTACTTCACCTGTAAAGGAGACCGCGTATAAAACGCTTGTACGACCACGTCTTGAGTATTGCTCAAGTGTTTGGGACCCGCAGCAGATCAGTTTAAAGGAAGACATAGAGGCGGTTCAGAGACTAGCAGCTAGATTCGTTACCGGTAGGCTCGACCAATGCGCGAGTGTCACGGAAATGCTCCGGCAACTCAATTGGGGATCGCTGGAAGAAAGACAACGTTCTTTTCGTGAATTTCTGTTAAGTAAATTTAGAGGGCCGGAATTTGAAGCTGAGTGTAGTACGATCTTGCTGCCGCCTACTTACATTTCGCGTAAAGACCACAAAGACAAGATAAGAGAAATTAGGGCTCGTACGGAGGCATATAGGCATTTTTTTTCCTCGTTCAATTTGGGAGTGGAATAGGAAAGGAAATGCCTAGTAGTGGTACAGTGTACCCTCCGCCGTATGTAGATGTAGATGTTAGTGCCAAGCTGCCGAATGGTAGTACCGTGCTCACTACACCTGCGTCTGCCACGGGTCCTGAAAAAGACAGAAGCATTTAAAATGACAGACGCGTTTGCGCGATACGGAGCCCGATTCTGCGGAGCGGGCGGCGTCCGTCGTGGGTGCAAGGGACGCAGCAGACCGCGACACCGCCATCCCTGCCTGCGACAACGGTAGGAGGCGAGGAAATGCAGGAGTACTTGTTCACGCGTTCATGTGTGACTTCAGTGTTGTTACAAAACGTGCACCTTCACTATTGGACTGAGGGTGGAACGGAGCACCAACAAATTTGTCAGTATCAAAATGTACAACTGTACAGGATAGGAGCGGTTCAATAGTGGGCATCCATGATTACTTAAAGAACAGGCTAAATAAGAAGTCAGGAATGTGGTTAAAACGTAGCGGTTGCCACATTATTATTAGAAAAAGTTCATTTCCAACGGGGTACAATTATGGAGAAAAAAACAACAAAGTAATACGCCGGGAGGTCCCCGACAGGTTGGGCTGCAGGAGCAAGGAGGGGGCACGTCTGGACGGTCTGGAGGCTGGTCAGGCTCGCAAGAGAGCGATCGCCGTTGCTGGTCGGCCCTTGCCAGCCCACCCTGCAGTCGCCACGTGCCCACTCCCTGCCTTCTGATTGGCTGGTTTCTTCCACAGCCAAGGCGGTCGACACGGCGTTACCTCGTCAGCACGGCGTCCCACACACAGGCAGCACGTGAACACAGCCCGCCAGGAGGTGCTGACAACCAAATTCCTAGCACATCCGGCGAAGCCGGCACCGTGTAGCCACGCCGGCCGTGTATTGAAACGGAAGAATAAAAAAATTTCATCCCGATTATTCTAATTTTTGCCGGCCGCGGTGGCCGAGGGGATTGAGGCGCTTCAGTCACAGTCTGCACGGCCACTACGGTCGGGGGTTCGAATCCCCCCTCGGGCATAGATATTTGTGCCGTCCTTAGTTGTAGGTAGTTCATAAGTAGTTTGTAAGTTTAGGGACTGATGACCCCGTAGTTAAGTCCCTTAAGCTTAACAAACATTTGAACATTTTTTTTTTTTTTTTTTTTTTTTTTTTAAATTCTAATTTTCCCCAACCTGTCGGTCCACCATGCACACAACCACCACTCAGTAAATTGTCTTTTAACGCCTGGAAAGCAAAGTCACACTCCTTTGACCAAACAATCTTAACGTTCTTCCGCCATAGACGATATAGTGGTGGCGCTAGTTGCACTGCGTTAAGAATACATTTTGTATAATACGAGATTTTTTCCCAGTAAAGAATGCTATTCTGTAATGTTTGTGAGAGCCTTGAGCTCGCGAATAGATTGCAAATGCGACTGCAATGGATGAACACCCAGCGAGTTGATGACATATCCTGAATATTCAATTTCAGTCGGGAAGAAAACACATTTGTCCTAGTTACATTTGAGACTAGCTTCCAACTCTTTAGATCATTTAGTTGACACAGGATAAACTTGCATACACCGATGATTAAGTACTCCACAAGACAGATAACATCGTTCTTTCTCTATGTTTAAACAAAACGAAACCCTATTGTATAGGGACATTTCCTTAGATAGATGTATCGGTGTCTTATAATTACTCCCCCAACCAGTAATTCGACACGTACAGCGAAGGTTCCTGTAATCCACCTGTCTTATGGCTTTAATAACCAGTCCTGCACCTTCCAACAATTCTTCTAGATGAGAGCATTAGAGCCAACGAAGGTGTTTTAAAAATAACTGGCCCTGGAAAAGTGCAATCAGTAAGCGATGGATCATACACAGATGGTAGCTGTAGCAACTTCTACATATCAAATGCGAACTTGAGCATCCATCTTAACAAACACTCCTTCGATGTCACAATATGTAACACAACTACTACAACAAAAACAACAGTAGAAGACATATTGCTCATAAAAAGAAAACTGAAATTTACAGGAGAGAATACCGAAAATCTATGGGTAAAATCATTATCTTAACAAATTATCCTTGCGTGTGATAGACACCATGCATCCATTCTTTTTTTACGCAGATCTTTACAAACACGATTTTCGTGTGCCCTTTAATGTAGAATACGTCCTGAGTTCCATTAATTGCGGCCAGTACCTTGACACGCGACCGATCTCCCGTGATGTTTACTGTAAAAGCTAATATTTTGCAAGTCCCAGTAGAAACCAGATTTCTCCACACCCTCTGTTTAAAGCTATATTGAACATAGCCTACACTCCAGCTGTAGCTTCTTTTTTCCCCAGCATTAGTTGTATTAATCTTTTATTGCAGTTGCTTTAGCCATATGTTTGAGTTCCCTTTTCTTGGCTTCGATCTCCTCCATTTTCTTTTTCGTGCACATGGCGTATCATCTGCACTTACAGAAGTAATTTTTTGGATGGGGAATGGATTGGTCCTTTTTCTTAGGACTTGTGGAATGACATTATCTATGGTTTCCAGTCCTAATTCGGAGATAGCTACAACTGACTTTATTGTAGAGAATAACGGCCTGGACTGCGATAAATATGTTGCACATGGATGGGAATGTTACACTGAACAGGGGGGCAATTTGTATATACTGTCTGTTCTCGTTTAAAACACTTAAACAGTTCTGCAGAGGGTCAAAGAGCGATCCATTCCGTAATTGTATATTGTAGTCTCCAGTCTGGTAGTGCCACGTTCCATGTGCCCAATGAAGAAATAAAAAATCCTGCAAACGGCTGTCTGGGCACTTTATAAAATCGATTATGTGATTATCTATAGCTTTGCTGACACCAGGACTCATGATTTGACAAATTTGTTATATATTTTCGCTCGACAATTCGAAGTCATCCACGTTAAGCAATCGATTCCAACTGTCGTATCATTCTCCATAATCACGTTGATGATCCCGGTATAGCCTCATTCCATCTGAAAGTCATAGATGGATACTAGGTATTTGCACATTTCCACTTTGTTAAAAATCCCTGCAAAATCCTGTGTAGTGTCCAAATCCAGAAGATATCTACACGAAGCTATCGTAATATGGATGAGAGCTCCTCCATTAAAACATATAGTTTAACATCAGCTCCGTATAGCCAAAGGATTTGCATGTTTCCTCGAGATGTTTTTCAGTGCTTCCTTGCTGTGTTAACCCAGTATTCCTCTTGCTGCCACAACGCTGCCGCCATGCAGGAGAAATGTAAACTTCGCATTAACTTCATAGTTTGCAGTGATTAACTTATTGAATTTACTACACATATATAAGTTAAAAGATCACCACATCTCCTTCTTTAACATTACCTCTCCACACACACAGTCCATTGGTTGCAACTAGCCCAGTTTAAGTCACCAAACTATACGAGATTTATCAAACCAATTGATTCTCGTACGAAAGAATAATAATTTACTACCGCAAGCATCTGCATTACGCTACATACATGGCACCATTCGTAACGTAAACAGCCATAAAACACACATATTACCCCTTCTAAAGTATCATTACACTCGATAAACATCCGTAACAGAGTCAATTACATTGTGAAAATGATTGAACACACACGCACACACACAACAGCTAACAAAAAAAGATCCAGATGCATACCAAATTCTTTTTCTCCAACCACCAGCGCAAAATAGTATACACCATTTGAAACTAATACAACACCCCAAAAATTTTATCGAATGCCAAAAAAAATCCGTTAGAGACAAAAGATACGATTAAATTCACCTCCCAATGACGGTACATAGCTATACGGGTTTATTGAACTTGATGCATATCTACCAAAGAATAATTTACACAGCAGTAATCACAGGTATGATTCCGAGATGCTACCACCCGCATCGTACGCACCACGCAAGCCAGAATACATTGTCTGCACCAGATTACGAATACACGAGAACTAATTTAATGAAATAGAATTACGTTGGTTCTATCAACAAAAATAAGAACAAAAAACGAGGGAATTGTCACAGCTATACCATCGCTCTTAATGCACCATCAACCCAATAAAGACCATATCTGACTAGCCTCTACAGGTGATAGCATGACAACCACGCACAATCGTATTACCGACAAATACTGCAACATTTGTATGTATCATTTCCTCGCAGTTGCTACGAACAAGGTTTTTAATGTATGACTACAGCAGTCGTTACAACTGGCATGATAAAAATATATTTAACGATAAACTATTTTATACACAACCAAACACAGACACATAGTCGAATGAGTGCTAATTTGTGATTATCCATTACAGAAACCAAACAATTTTTAGACAATCGATAAGAAGAAGAAAGAAATGTATACAAGATGAATCAATGCACAAGTGAAACTCCATTCCATACACCAATGTACCACACAACATCGAACAACATCGATTTAAAACAAACGCTTGGTTTTTCTGTAGACTAGAACAGCACAGATTTACATATCCGATAGCTGACCAAGTAACAGATAATCAATCTCTTCTGACGTGTAACCCGTCTTCCCGTATTTTCTTCTAACTCCATAAACATGTAAAACCGAAACATTCTACTCTAAAAGCTACAAATCTTTACAACAAATAGCTTTGCACCAAACGGGATTCATAGTACCACAGAGAGCAGGTGTATATTAATACATTACGGCCAAGTACCCAGACACAACACCAGATGCGTTCCACAAGCCAGACAGGAAGGATCGCTCCAAAACAAACGTGAGTGTCGAAAATCAACCACGTGAGGTACCACGGAAGACGGACAGCAAATACTCACCGTGTTTTCACATGTCTTGATCAGCAGGTCTACAGAAGGAGCAGAATGGTGCGCAGCCAATGGTGCGCAGTTAACACAACCTCAAACTCCAGCGCAAGGTCCTCTAAGCTCGTGTTACACCAATGCAGAAGCGGTACACGGAACTCGTAGCTGCGTAATCGCACGCTGCCGCCGCCACACCGCCGGTCAGACGCGCCGTGTGTTGCACGTGTAGAGACCACGGCCTACCTCACTGTTCTTGACCCTGCTATCAAAACCGCTCCAGCAGCGTACCACACGTGACCGGCCAGCGATACTCCTTCCGGTTTCGCCAAAGAAGGCATAGAGGGAAGCAGCGCGCGAGATATCTGCGCGCGGCGGTTCACTAACATCTTCCCATAAGTTTGTTAACGAGAACAACCCGTGTCGCACAAGCGATTGCAGGCAACACTATACGAAACAGAGGCATCAGGCGGGGACGCTGTGTCGGTGCCGGGCTGCGGCAGTGTGCGTTCATAGCTGTAATACGCGGTCCCGAAAAATAACTCAGCTTCGCATTGCAGAAGCTGTGTTTAAGTACTGTCAGCCACTGTGACCGTGGCGGATCTCAGTGCCTACGATTTCACAAGTTGCCACGTAAGCGAACGTGTTTACTACACGTGATTTCTAAAGGAAAGGTGACACCAGAACACTGATGATCGCTACTAGGGCAATGATGCGTCTAATATCAGGCAGGCTGACCTTCTTCTCGCCTAGCCTACAGTCAATGCAAAACTACAAGTTTCGGAACAAGTCCGAAAGTTGCACCGAAACTCTAACTTCTGTTCCTCGAAACAAGAATAATCGGAGAGCAGGAGAGAGTCCCCGGATCTTCTCTCCTCACGAAACGCACGAAGTGTCTCTCCCTCAGTAGAACTCCAGGGCTACACCTTTCCTAAACTTAAAAAAAATCCACACCGAGACGGCAGAGTCCAACCTACGTCGGCTTGCCTTCAGAAGGTGGATTGCCAAAAACTTCATACTACTAAAAACCATGCAGTGGGATACCTTCTCCCGTTTTCACGGCTCTGGCTGTGCCTACATGTTCCGCTTTCACTCGGTAAGGGACGTTGGCCTCAGGGAACCGTCGAAAAACACGGACGACTAGTGATTCCTTACAACCACTCACATTCCTTCCACTATTGAATCTAAAGTCGCGCGACTTCCTCGCTCCAGGGACTTAATTTTCCCTGTTTGTCTTCCAGACGTTTGCCGACTTGGCGCGAAACGTGGTCGTTCCAGAGGCCTGGCCTCCATAAAATATGCCCAGCTTTCCCCTCGTAAAACTGCGCAAACAGACCGTAAAAGTGCATTGTATTTACCAATCGCTCTCTGCCAGACGACGCCACCTGCGCCAGCATCAGACTAATGCGGTAGCGTTGCAAAATCCTTGGAATGACATTCGGAGTAGGGCTGCAACAACACCACCTATAAGACGAGGCCTCACTACTGGCCGTGCCTACGTCAGACACCAGCTGACTGGCTGGCAGCTGGGGCACGCCAACCGCCGCGTAGCGACCGGCCGCTCAGCTAGCATCCGCGGCCTTTAGGTGTGGCGTAGGCACGGCCAGTTGTGAGGCCTCTTCTTCTAGGTGGTGATGGCTGTACGCACAATAGCGGATACAAATTGAGAAAAATAAAACAGAGATTGCACCCAAAGCGTTCGGAGGTGGTCAGTGCACTGGTGTAGCTAGCCCGGAGGGCGCCGGTTGCAGTTGTGCATTCGCGGAAGTCAGGACCCCGCAGAATAGTAAAGCGCCCCCATTGTGGGTGTCTGACTGCATGCACCGATAAGAAGGCGAGTTTCGCTCTCTGTCCTCCTCAGGCTTCACACAAATCCAAGTATCAGTTTATTTTCCCTCAGCCACAAGTTACAGAAGAAATTGACAAGCTATGCGTTATGAAATAAATTAGTAAGGGTACATGTTTATTTAC
Source organism: Locusta migratoria (assembly GCA_026315105.1). Taxonomy (NCBI): domain Eukaryota; kingdom Metazoa; phylum Arthropoda; class Insecta; order Orthoptera; family Acrididae; genus Locusta; species Locusta migratoria. The sequence continues at coordinate 52,852,843 of CM048751.1, forward strand.
CATCGAAAATCTTCGCTGCATTACTGATGTCTCTCAGACGTTTAGCAATAACAGGAGTCAAAACACGCATTCGTGCTTCCTACAGCCAACGAGCGAGTTGGCTTTCCGAGTGGTGGATGGCCCTCCTGTAGAATGAAGTTGGCCGTACTGCGTGATGCTGGCTGCAGTAGTCACGCGAACAGGCTGACACAGTAGACGAGGTGCTGGCGCCCACGCAGGACAGCCGTCTTCTAAGGTGGCGGTATTGTAAATGCAACAGTAGCAGACGTAACAGCTACCGCAGCGCAGGCTAGAGGCTTCCTGAACCCAGAAGTGGGGAACTGCGGGCTCTCCCACATGCAGCCCTTCACACCTCAACACTGACGCGCACACTCGGTCGGTGCCGTCAGAGCAGCACTCGGAAGATGGGAAGGCGGTCCACGGCCTTCACCGATGAGAGCACATTCTGCTTGAATGCAGGTGATGGTCATTTTCAGCACGATATAGACCTGGCAGGTCCTGTCTCGTGGTGCGCATTTGCCCGAGACACACTGGCCTCCCATTCGAGGTCTAATGGTTTTGGTTGGGGGAAGCTAAAACCCTCGTTGACCTTCAGTGTTTGTGGAGGGAACGCTGGCCAGCGTTCGGCGTGTGCAGAATGTTGTAAGACTGCTTATTTTGCCTTTCCTGTAACAGGAAAGTGAAGTGTTGTTTCAAAAGGAGAACGATCGCCCACAGACTGCGCACGAAGCTCGACGTGCGCTGCAAGACGTGTAGCAACGAGTCTGGCCAGCGCGATCTCAGGAGTTGTCCCCAGACAAGCGAGCGTGCGAACGGCCGGTCGGCAGCCGACAGCCGGCGACTCTCGCAGGGCGACCAGCCTGGGACAAGGTGCTCGAGGGCAGCGTTAGCCGTCTGCCCAGCCAGAGCCCGCTTATTGACCTGTAAGTGTAATCACTTCATGTACTCTGTTCCAACAATAAATATTGGACGAATTGGAAAGCTCTGAGAGGGTATACTATTGGCCCACTTTAGGTTACGGATGTTTATCGAGTGTAATGATATTTTAGAAGGGGTAATATGATGTGTGTTATGGCTGTTTACGTTACGAATGGTGCCATGTATGTAGCGTAATGCAGATGCTTGCGGTAGTAAATTATTATTCTTTCGTACGAGAATCAATTGGTTTGATAAATCTCGTATAGTTTGGTGACTTAAACTGGGCTAGTTGCAACCAATGGACTGTGTGTGTGGAGAGGTAATGTTAAAGAAGGAGATGTGGTGATCTTTTAACTTATATATGTGTAGTAAATTCAATAAGTTAATCACTGCAAACTATGAAGTTAATGCGAAGTTTACATTTCTCCTGCATGGCGGCAGCGTTGTGGCAGCAAGAGGAATACTGGGTTAACACAGCAAGGAAGCACTGAAAAACATCTCGAGGAAACATGCAAATCCTTTGGCTATACGGAGCTGATGTTAAACTATATGTTTTAATGAAGGAGCTCTCATCCATATTACAATAGCTTCGTGTAGATATCTTCTGGATATGGACACTACACAGGATTTTGCAGGGATTTTAAAGTGGAAATGTGCAAATACCTAGCATCCATCCATGACTTTCAGATGGAATGAGGCTATACCGGGATCATCGACGTGATTATGGAGAATGATTCGACAGTTGGAATCGATTGCTTAACATGGATGACTTCGAATTGTCGAGCGAAAATATAAAACAAATTTGTCAAATCATGAGTCCTGGTGTTAGCAAACCTATAGGTAACCACATTATCGATTTTATAAAGTGCCCAGACAGTCGTTTGCAGGATTTTTTATTTCTTCATTGGGCACATGGAACGTGGCACTACCAGACTGGACACTACAATATACAATTACGAAATGGATCACATTTTGACCCTCTGCAGGACTGTGGGCATTAGCCTTTGCGATCGTCTTTTAACAGCTCGAAATTTAAATGAAAATAACGGCTTAACTATTCATCTGACAGGAAAATTGAATAATCGAATTTGTAGAGGAGAAAATTGTCTACAACTTTGCTCTGTTATGTTTTTTTCCTATCTCATAGCGTTTCAAAGATATTTGCAAAAATAACGGCGATTTTGGAATGTATGTCTGTCTGTCCGTAACGTTTTCCCTGTTTTTAACACGAACCGTTCACTCGATCAGCACCAAATTTTACACACATGATTGTAGGCCGCCTGAGACCAGAACCTCCATTTTTCAATTTTATGGACAAGAAATACGGTAGTAATACTAAAAAAGCCGTTTGTAATATAATTGTAATTGCAAACGAACCGTTCATCTGACACGAAAAATGAATAACCTAATTGGTAGAGGAGAAAATTCTCTACAACTTAGCTCCCTTATGTTTTCTTCATATTTCGTATCGTTTGAGACAAATTTGCAAAAATAACGGAGATTTGACACCCTCCATTGAATTAACGAAAACCAGCCGTTCGGAGATGTCACGTGACATTCCTCGCCCAAAACTCTCTCTGGCTTACGCCATCTTGCGTTGCGTATTTGATGATTTTCTTATTGTAACTTACACGTTGTCATTTCAAAGCAATGGCGCACTGAAGAATTAACAAAAACACACCGTTCTTCGTACGATAAATGACAATCTAGTGTCTACAAATGCCATATTAGTATTAGTTAACAACGGCCATCAATAGCATGAGGTTAAAGAACTCATTTTTTGATTGATAGCCGTAGCGTAGAGGGCAAGGCGTTGAACTATGACGCTAAAAGGTCGGTGGTTCGGAACCCGCCACTACCTAATCTTTTTCCCTAAAAGGGTTTCAGACACTTATTAAATAATGTTTACAAGAACTCATAAAATTACAAATCTAAAGTGGGCCGTAAAACACGTCAGTACGATTTTCTTTTATTTTTTTATTTTATTTATTTATTTGTGGCGGTGAATAATGGGAGAGGAGATGTACGAGTAACTATTTTAGCGATTATGTGGTCCGGAACTGGAATGAGGCGACTTAAGCAAAGCCCTTCCGCTGCCGTGCCGGGTGCGCTGTCGTTGCCACTGTTCAGCCCGCTGTGCTGACCTCTGTCAAATACTGATCATATGATTTTAAGACATCTGTCTAGTGTGACAATGTACTTACTGTTGGATACCGTCACTGAATAACGGTCTGTATTTGAATAGTTACTGTCTTCTGTCAAATTAAGAAAACTGTTGGGAAAATTTTTAAAGAATTTGCAAAGGTAAAACCGCATCTCGTACTCTATGTGTAGTGTTGATTTCACCTTCTACGTTCCAGTATACGAATTGTGGATAAGATGTCGAAACTAAATTTAAATTTTGAAGCAGAACGCTGTTTCCATTCTGAAGATATTGCTGTTTACAAGCAAGGCACCGCGCGGTAATGGCCGAGCGCACTAAAGCACCTTGCTGCGGAGTGCGCGGCTGATCCCTGTCGGAGGTTCGATTCCTTCCTTGGGCATATGAGTGTGTGTAGCCCTTAACGTTAGTTAATATGTCTAGGGACTGATGACCTTTGAACATTTCGTCCCTGCGCATAGGGAATCCCTCGTCATAAATACACTCATATATACAATCAAGGATTTCAGAGACATTTTTACATGCTTATTGTAGGCTTTCACTTAAATTCAGTAAGACGGCTGAAAATTTATGCCCAGACCGTTGATCAAACCTTGCGTATTAGGCAGACGGACACTGTGATAACAGTGTACGGTATAAGCTGAGAAGTTGTGTGACAGAGCGTCTCACGGTAGATACAACAACTGCTTAGCAGGTACACAGCATATATGTAGTACACTTCTGTTCGATCACACGTATGGGCACAAATTTTCAGCCGACTAACAGATTACAAATATCCGACAGCAGATATAACATGGATGAAATAAAGCAAGGTGTTAAACAGGCAGTCCCTTTTCACCCACTTCTTAATATTTGGATTGTCGATGTAACCGAAACTTGATTACAGACAAGAAAAAGAAACACTATGGACGTTAGTACACTACTTTTTGTTGAGCAGCAAGTAATTGTTAAGTAGGATGGAATGACTTATAAGAACCTGTATTTAAGTTAAATAAAATAGCCAAAGAATATAATCTTTCTCTCTTACAAATACAAAAGTGATGGCACTTTTTGGAGACGAACCAAGGCGTTTTAAGACAGAAATTGACAATGAAATCATTCAACAAGTGACTACATTTGTATGATTAGGGTTCATATTACATATTGGGCAAACATGAAATCCAGGGCAAGTTAGACTTGTTTAACTATTTCCGTGGAATTATGCGGAGTACATTGGGGAAAAAGACTACAAAGGTTACTAAAGTTTTGTAAGGTTCTGGCTGTATCAGCACTGCTCAGAGGTTGCGAAAACAGGACCCCAAAGTAGAGAGACGAGAAGGGAATAGAATGTTGCGAAATGAATTTCCGTACATATGTGCCAGGATATACTTTGATGTATAAAAAGAGAAATGATGAATTTCGAGCTGAACTGAATATGCAGAAGATAATTACCACAATAAAGCCGTATCAGAGGAGATGGGAAGAAAACATAGACCGTATGATAGATGGAAGACGTACTAAAGTTGTGAAACAGTATAAACCAAGAGGCAAAAATGTCTTTAACAAGACCAATGAAGAGATGACTTGAACAATTTAGAAGGATACGGATCGGACCAAGAGGCCAAACCCTTGCTATAGATGATGACGATGATGCCCCATGCCCATAAAAAGCGACTAAAACATCTCTGGCATATTATCTGATCATGATTAAAATCAATTAAATTAATGGGATTGAAGCGAATAATCGCAAACGCCAGTATCGCAAAAAGGACCGCACCATATCTAGCTCGACAACGAAACCCTGGCAAGTAATTTGTTACAAAACCCTAATAAATTCTGGTCGAAAGTGTACTAGCGTCAAAACACAATCAATGTCTTCATTGCGTGAGAGCAACGGTGATGCCACTAATGACAGTTCTGCTAAAGCAGAATTCCTACAAACAGTTTTTCGAAATTCCTTCACCGAAAAATATGAAACAAATACTCTAGAATTCGAATAAAGAATAGCTACCAGCATGTGTAACTTAGAAGCAGATAACCATGTAGTACTAAAGCAACTTAAATCAGTTAAATGAACCAGGTCTCCCGGTCAAGTTTGTATACATATAAGTTTCCTTTCAGAGTATGCTGACGTAATAACTCCATACCTAGCTATCATACACAAGCGGACGCTCAACGAAAGAGCCGTATGCAAAGACGGGAAAGTTGCGCAGATCACTCCAATATTCAAGAAAGGCAACATAAGTGATCCGCAGAATAACTATACTACTGTCGTCGGTTTGGAACAGGATTTTAGAACATATACTTTCTTCAAACGTAATGAACTACCTCGAAGTTGACGACCTATTGACGCATAGTCGCCGGCCGCGGTGGCCGAGGAGACTAAGGCGCTCCAGTCACGGTCTGCACGGCCACTACGGTCGGGGGTTCGAATCCCCCCTCGGGCATGGATATTTGTGCCGTCCTAGTTCGTAAGTAGTTCATAAGTACTTTGTAAGTTTAGGGACTGATGACCCCGTAGTTAAGTCCCATAGACTTTACAAACATTTGATTTGACGCATAGTCAACTCGGATTCAGAAAGTATGAAGTGATGAGTTATATCGATAAGGGATCTCGCATCGATTCAAAATTTTTAGATTTCCGGAAGGCGTTGACACTGTACCACACAAGCGAGTTCTTTGCGTGCTTGTGTAATAAAACGCCACAGTTGTGCGATTTCCTGTCTGAAAGTACACAGTACGCTGTAAATGACAGAAAGTCACCGACTAAAACAGTAGTGGGAATTCGTGTGTCGCATCCGACGTGTCCACCGATCGGCCGGCGGCTGTGGCGAACGCTGTCTCCTCTCAGCGGGGCAGACACCCCACCCGTGGTCGCGTGGGAGGTCGCCCCAGTGCGTGGCATGAAGCGTTAGACTTCCCGGTGAACTGTCCTTGAGGCATCCCGGTTCGTTTTTTTAATATGTTTGAGGCGCTATCTGCCCCGGACAATGCTCCTTAACCGGATGGTGTCGCTTATCCTGGGATCACCTCCCAGCCCGAAAGCGGCTTTTTGCTGATGATGATGTGGTGTATGGGAGGGTGTCGTCTGTAACTGACTGTAATAGCATACAGATTGACTTAGACAAAATTTCTAGTTGGTGCGAAGAATGGCAGCTAGCTCTCAATGTAGAAAAATGTAAGGTGATGGGCATGAGTAGAAAAAACAATCCTATAATGTTCGAATACAGCATTAGTAGTGAGCTTCTTGATGCTGTTGCGTCGTTCAAATATCTAGGCGTAACATTGCAGAGCGATATGAAATGGAACGAGCATGTAAGGACAGTTGTGAGTAAGGCAGACAGTCGACTTCGGTTTATTGGGAGAAATTTGGTAAGATGTACTTCACCTGTAAAGGAGACCGCGTATAAAACGCTTTTACGACCACGTCTGGAGTATTGCTCAAGTATTTGGGACCCGCAGCAGATCGGTTTGAAGGAAGACATAGAGGCGGTTCAGAGGCGAGCAGCTAGATTTGTTACCGGTAGGTTCGACCAATGCGCGAGTGTCACGGAAATGCTCCGGCAACTCAATTGGGGATCGCTGGAATAAAGACGACGTTCTTTTCGTGAATTTCTGTTGAGTAAATTTAGAATGCCGGAATTTGAAGCTGAGTGTAATACGATCTTGCTGCCGCCTACTTACATTTCGCGTAAAGATCACAAAGACAAGATAAGAGAAATTAGGGCTCGTACGGAGGCATATAGGCATTCTTTTTTTCCTCGTTCTATTTGGGGGTGGAATAGGAAAGGAAATGCCTAGTAGTGGTACAGTGTACCCTCCGCCACGCACGTTACGGTGAATTGCGGAGTATGTATGTAGATGTAGATGTAGATCAGGGGTATGACCAAGGGTGGGTTTGCTCGTTGTTGGGAGTTCCAACGTAGACGGGTAATGGAGTCCTTAAGGGATATGACTGTCAGGGAGGGGAAGGAGGCAATTGTGCTGTCCGTGTGCATTTCATATATGGGACGGGACCTTCAGGATCCCATGAAGAGTACGGGTTGCAGCCAACTGTAGGTGGTAGCTCACTTCGGTACCAATGATGTGCGTCGCTTTGGATCGGAAGAGATTCTCTCCGGCTTTAAGTGCTGTCTGAAATGTTAAACACTGCTAGTAGAGTTCACCATCTGCAGCATAGTTGGCAGGACCGACTGTGGACCTGCGGTACAGAGCCGAGTGGAGGGTTCTGCGACCGTGTGGGCTGCAGATTCCTCGACTTGCGGCATCGGGTGCTGAGGTTCCGAGTTCCGCTGAATTGGTCAGGATTACACACAGGAAGCGGCTAACAGGAAGCAAGAACTGCATGGCGTGGACTAGCCGTTTTTTAGGAGCAGACAGAATGGGTTTCAGTCTCAAAGGGTACAGGTCATAGATATGACGAACACAGATCTAAAAACCATTGGTCTGACAGTTGTAAATTGCTGTAGCTGTGTGGGAAAACTACCACAGCTCCAAGCGCTAGTAAAAAGAACTGTATCTCAAATCATTGTACGAGGGTCACGCCAAAAGAAATTCACACTATTTTTTTAGAAGTACAGTTTTCATTCTGCATGTTTGAAAGTTTTATAGTGTGTAGATACATCCTTCCAGCTTCAGTTCAACCTGTTCCCGTGAGTGGCGCCGTCACAGCATGTCTTCAAGGTGGCTGCTACACTTGACGTTCGTCAGAAGCAAACTACTGTCATTGAATTCCTGTGCTGTAAAAACGAGACAGTGGGAAACACTCACAAGAGGTTGAAAAAGGTGTATGGCGATGCTGCTGTCGATCGCAGTACAGTTAGCGGTGGGCAAGCAGTTTACGTGATGAAAGCGGGCACGGCAATATTGAGGATTGTCCTCGCAGCTGCAGGTCTCGTACTGCAACGTGCGGGTGTACAGGTGCTTTTTCCAAGGTGGTGTAATGCAGTTGAGAGGGATGGAGATTATGTGCAGAAATGAAAATATTGTTCCTAAAGGATATAAAACTTTCAAACATGTAGAATAAAAACTGTTAATTCTAAGAAGGTTACGCGGTTACCTTGTAGCGAAATTGAAGTAGATGGTTCCTGTGAGTTGATATCGATACAGGTTATATCTAACAACCGGATGAAATTAATATTTTTTTTTTCTTTTTAACGACACCCTAAGATAATTCTATTGCAGAAATGTTCAAAAAAAGTTTGGATTAAATAAAAAAAAAAACACGTACCCAAAGCATACAATTTTGCATAAAAATTGTTTGAAATGTCTTGGTCGCAATATACTTTATTTTACCATTATGCATTTCGTCATCATCATCAGATCTGTGGCATAAATAATAGGAGAACATTACATGTCGGATGCTTACAGTTCATAATCGCCTGAACATTTAGTTCATAATCATAATATTCACAAGGAGAACAAACACATTATATGCACATATAGTTACAAACTTTTTTTTAAACGATGGGAATTAAAATACATCTTAGTGGAGATGCAAAACTAAAACATAAACCACCATCTAGTCTAGTGAAGGTGGTCAACTAGATTCACATGCCAAACTGTGGTGAGAGGGGGCAAACACCGTAACAGGTAAAGTAGATCCAATAATAGCTACATGGCCCAGTTATTTGAATAAAATTACAATAACATCATCTTGGGTACTTTGTACTGCTTGCTGACATAGAAGCTATGAAGAACATGGCTACAAGACGTGTTAAGTCATATGAAAAATATCAGATACCTTATTATAAGTACATTAAAACATACTACTGGGATTGGGCGTACGAAAAGGGACGAGCGGGAGGGCAGAAGGATGGGATTGGGCATGGCTAAATACAGCATAAAGTCCACACGAAAATATCAAAGAGAAAGCATGCTAGACCATTGTGACGTGATAAATGTTGGTAAATCTATCGGACCAAACTGCGTGATCATCAGTCCATAGCTTACAAAATACTTAAACTAAGGTAAACTAACCTAAGGACAACATACACACCCATGCCCCAAAGACGACTCGAACCTCCGACGGCGAGCAACCGCGCGCTCCGCAGCGAGGCGCCTTAGACTGCTCGGCTACTCCACCGCGGCGTGACCAGACAGTCACATAGCTGCGCACCTTACAAGTCAACATTGCAACGGATTATTATATGTCCTTAAACAATGTCAGCTAATTATAGTTAAATCGATGTAGTTGCATCTTATTCTGGAAGTGGGACTGTGGCTGGTCTATTTTAAATGCAAATAATAATTGTATTTAGCAACAAACTTTACAGCTTTTGGTAAATACATTTATTATTTGGATTTGAAATTATAGTTAGCAATTAACTAATTAAAGGTATAACCAGGTAAATGCCTGTATTGTGTCTAAAATTAAAGGAGGATAATACAGGCGAAATAATAGGGAGGTGGGGGGGGGGGTGAAGGAAGGAAATTTTACTAACAATTATGAACAAAATTGTATACCAAGTCTAGATGAACATACCTGGCGACTGAATGAGGTGAAGGAGGTGATGTTATTGTAATTTTAATCAAATAACTGCGCCATCTGGCGGCTGTTGGACTACTTTACCTGTTACGGTGTTTCCCCCCTCCCACCACAGTTTGGAATGTGAATCTAGTTGAGCACCTTCACTAGACTAGATGGTGGTTTATGCTTTAGTTTTGCATCTCCACTAAGATGTATTTTAATTCCCATCGTTTAAAAAAAGGTTTGTAAGTATATGCGCATATAATGTGTTTGTTCTCCTAGTGAATATTGTTATTATGAACTGCAAACATCCGAAATGTAACGTTCTTCTATGATTTATGCCACAGATCTGATGATGGTGGACTTTCAGCCCATATGGACTTTCAGTCCATATTTCGCTGGTTTATTAGTCATATAAACCCTAAATGCGCATCTCCCACGAAACCTAAGCAGCACTTCATCCCGCATGCATGTGATCGTATGTTATAAGATGCCTGAGAATTGTGAACCATTCTATAGAATATCCAAGAAATCGCTGGTACAAGGTCATTTTTCTTCCTCTCCTCTCTGCTAGTTATATCATCAAATCTTAGGCAGTAAAGAAATATAAGTGCTCTCTTCGTGGATAGTGTGGCGCGGAAAATATGTCTTCCAGTGCCGTCTGTTGCATACATAGACTCCAGATTTTTATGATTAGATTTGAAAGTGCCACTGAAGAATAATAATCCAAATAATGCCCTAAATTCATTGACGTTCACGTCTCGTAGTTCTGCTGATCGGAAAAATTTGATCGACATGAAGAAATTTTATCATTGGTATTACTCACAATTTCTTCTAACATATCTCTGGTAAACGAACACTCCCATGCTTCCAATGGACTGCATGAGTCTCCCAATCAGCTTGCAGCGCCTTTCATTGTTGGAACTTTTATTATTAAGTTGTAGGCTGGTGTTCTCACATTCCTTTGAGTTTCTAGAGCGGACCACTTATACCTATTCTTTTCCATAGTAACTAGATGACTCCCCTCTATGTTTATTTCTCTCTAATTTATCTGATTCACTAGTTAAGACTTTGTTCTGAAGCAGTTTCATGTTCTCTGTTGTAAGAAGGGTCATTTTCATCGTCCAGATCATTTGCATCACTACCCCTGTCTCCTTCTTCTAGCGTTTTTCTCACAAAATGTGGATAACTTGGATCGATCACTGACATACGTGAATGAGAGCTGGAAGTCATAGTAACGCTGAAAATAAATGAAAACACTCACTGAGGTTAAAAATAAAATGACATTTCGTTGATCAGTAAATTTTTCACGTAGGGCAAACAGAGACACTTACGGTGTCGTGGGGTCAATAGTGGCACCACCCAAATTTTACAGCTGTGCACCGAGAAATAGAACAACTCGACAATGCTGCTAGTTCGTCTGGAGGTTCACTAACAAGTGTCGAGAAGGTATGTAGAACCGTCAACAATAGAATGACCAACAGAGGAAATGGCACGTGTGTTCAGTTTGACTGGTATAGAAAAGGACCGCACAACTCCGTTTGACGGTTAAGTAATCAATACGTCAAAACGTCCTCCAGTGTTGTAACGGGAATTTCCAAACACCCTGTATATATGGCAATTTGACTTTATGGGATCGTGGCTTTTCCTAGCAACAATGTGACAAGTCTCCAACACCGCTACATTTTTTGGGGATGATGATAGTGATCTCACTGCCCACCAAACAAACCCTGGATTCGGGGGTTAGATGTGGCAAACACCGAATTAGACCATAGACGTAATTTAGATGTAGGTTTTTGTTGAATAGTAGAATAAGACACACAGGGGAAAAATTTTTGCGGGGGGGCTGTGGTGACAAAAGAAATTGGCCGCCCAGTGCCAGGGGCATGCTCACTGGGATTCGCTCGGTGAGCTGGCCACCACAAGCAAGTTTGTAATGCTGACACACATGTAACACCACAGCAGTAGCATAAGACACATCATACACATCACCCAGTATAAACATTATATTATTGCCCATTTTAGTCTTAGGTAATGGGTTGTATTGTTTGATATTATAATAAATTATAATTATTATAATATTCTAAAAAAATCTCTATGGAACTGATGAGTTGTCAGCTGTAGTCCAGAGACATTCGTCCCGGACGACTGCGAAGTCTTCGGTCAGGAGACCGGTGCCACACGCGTACAGGTACCTGCCGAGCACCTGTCGAATCCGCGTCTCGCGGAATCGCTGCTGTTTTCGGTTTGGACGCGCCTTTCAGAAGGTGGAGCTCCTGTTGTCACCCGGCATTGTATGTAGATTTGCAAGGTCCGGCGTGCGTCTGGAATGCGGTGGGCACGCAACGGCCGGTTAGCCAGGCAGCTGGGCGTGACCAGTCCCGGCCGGCGCCGGCGCGTGGAGGATCGTGGCGCCGATGGCGAGGCGATTGGCAGCGGCGGCGGCCGTGGAGGACCTCCGGCGGTGGCCGAGGCGGCCGTGGCAGACCCCCGGCGAGGAACCAGCTCCGCCTCTGCGGATGACGGCTGGGCTCTCCGCCGCGTCCCCAGTGGCCGTCTGCTGGCGACACATCTGCTGGGCTCAGGCGTGCTTCAGCCAACTGTCCAAGAAAGCGACGTCAGGCGGAACACAGTGTCGTGAATAAGAAGGAGTTAGGCGCTGCGCGGCCGTATCGAGTATTGATTAATTTAATGACACCAGCAGGATATTAAAAATGTGTCTTATACTTGGAGAGGGGGGGGGTCCAAACAAGAAAAATAGGTTCAATAAAAATGCGCCAGGAAACGCATACTTTCTGATGTAAACACTTGTTTGTAGAAAGGGCTTCACGATGCTGCCTTGAAGACATTGCGTCCAATGAAACTTCCTGGCAGATTAAAATTCTGTGACGGAACCGGGACTCGAACCTGCGACCTTTGCCTATCGCGGGCAAGCGCACTACCGACTGTGCTATCCCGACACGACTCACGATGCCGCCTCACAACTTTACTTCCGCCAGTACCTCGCCTCCTACTTTCCAAACTTCACAGAAACTCTCCTGCGTACCATGCAAGACTAGCATTCCCGGAAGAGAGGATATGGTGGAGACATGGCTTAACCACAGCCTAAGGGATGTTTCCAGAATGAAATTTTCACTCTGCAGCGGAAACTTCCTGGCAGATTAAAACGGTGTGCCGGAACCGGGAAAGGCAAAGGTCCCAGATTCGAGTCCCGGTTCCGGTACACAATTTTAATCTGCCAGGAAGTTTCATATCAGCGCACACTCCGCAGCAGAGTGAAAATTTCATTCTGGAAACATCCCTTAGGCTGTAGCTAAGCCATGTCTCCACCATATCCTTTCTTCCAGGAGTGCTAGTCTTGCATGGTTCGCAGGAGAGCTTCTGTGAAGTTTGGAAAGTAGGTGGTGAGGTACTGGCGGAAGTAAAGTTGTGAGGCGGCATCGTGAGTCGTTTCGGGGTAGCACAGTCGGTAGTGCGCTTGCCCGCGAAAGGCAAAGGTCGCAGGTTCGAGTCCCGGTTCCAGCACACAATTTTAATCTGCCAGGAAGTTTCATATCAGCGCACACTCCGCTGCAGAGTGAAAATTTCATTCTGGAAACATCCCTTAGGCTGTGGCTAAGCCATGTCTCCACCATATCCTTTCTCCCAGGAGTGCTAGTCTTGCATGGTTCGCAGGAGAGCTTCTGTGAAGTTTGGAAAGTAGGAGGCGAGGTACTGGCGGAAGTAAAGTTGTGAGGCGGCATCGTGAGTCGTGTCGGGGTAGCACAGTCGGTAGTGCGCTTGCCTACGAAAGGCAAAGGTCCTAGGTTCGAGTCCCGGTTCCGGTACACAATTTTAATCTGCCAGGAAATTTCATATCAGCGCACGCTACGCTGCAGAGTGAAAATTTCATTCTGAAAACTCCAATGTTTTATTTACCGACGAGGCAGGATTCATATGAATTGAGGAGCGTTTTCAACATCTTCAACACTTGCAAAAATGAGTTTTATGCATATTCGTGCACTTATAAATGAGATGCATGCATTGCAGCACACGGAATATATCGAAACTTACTATTTGCCAGTATAATCTTGCACACAAAACTGTGAATTTTGTCTAAACTCGACATCTGCAGAAAACGAGTTTTGCCAAAACTGAACATATACCTTCTGCTTGTCACAGATATTGTTTTACTGTTAGGTTTAGTGCTAAGACTTTATTGTTGAATTCGCTTGTTTTCAACTTTGCAGGTTGGCTGCAGTGTTTGAAGGTCATTATTGTCGGGTTATTACTCAATAATGAGTGCAACAAATTATAGGTTTTGTTTTCGTGTCATTCTTAGTTGTGCAAGGACTGGCATGTGTACGATTTTGAGACTACTGCTAACAGATTAATGAAAAACAAGCTACCATTCAAACTGTCTGATGACAGAGCTATTATTTATAAGAAAATAGTCAAAAGTGGTGCGGCGGCCGCGGTGGCCAAGGGGACTGAGGCGTTCCAGTCACGGTCTGCACGGCCACTACGGTCGGGGGTTCGAATCCCCCCTCGGGCATGGATATTTGTGCCGTCCTAATTCGTAAGTAGTTTGTAAGTTTAGGGACTGATGACCCCGTAGTTAAGTCCCATAAGCTATGCAAACATTTGAACATTTTTTGAACAAAAGTAGTGCCATCTCCAAAGTCAAAAACAACATACTTCTCCTCTCCAATCATAGTTGGTGTGAAGAAAAAAAACATAAGTAGTTTCAAGGACGTTGGTTTTTGAGGTTTAATAACACCTACAAACTATATGAGCGTCAAGATAGCTAAAGACGTAAAGAAACTATTGAGGTTCTTTGATACATCATCTGAAGAAGCCCAAGAGTTCTATGGAAAGGCCTTAGAGTGTTGTGATCAAAATGACAGTGACAATAATGAAGTTTAGTACCTAAATGAACCAATTTATTAAATTATTTATTACTTCAGTAGATTAAAAGATCTCATAATACTACTGTTGTAATGTAATTGATCTGTAGATGTTCAGTTTTATCTGCAAATGGAAGGTGACAAAAGTTATTTCATCCTTATAATATGTATCTAGACGATACGTTTGCACTATAATTTTGTAAGACATCAGCAATGTAATACTGTTCAGTTAATTCAATAAAATGTCTCTTCAAATTTTTTTTTTTTTTTTTTTTTTTTTTGTTTTTTTTTTTTGTTTTTTTTTTTTTTTTTTTTTTTTGTTTTTTTGTTTTTTTGTTTTTTAAGATCTTGAGTTTTGTGAAAACGCTCCTCAATTGGTTTTGTAAATTTCCATAACCAGTATGGAAAGATGTAAATCGCCAAACAATTGAGGAAAGAGGACATCAACATCGACTGTCAATCTTAGTATGGGTAGGCGTACTTGATTAGAGATCAATGTGCTACCGCTAAGGTAAATGGGGCGCATTATCTGCACTTTCTCAGTAATGCGTTGCTCCTACCTTACTGGAGGTCGTGCCGTGTCATCAACGACACAGCTTGGTCCACGCACGGTGGCGAACAAGCACGCTCTCTGCACGATGTGCGTCGACACGTGCAGCAGACATCTGGACTGTAAATAATTAGTGTTACTATTTTCCCATCATGACACATTAAAGTGACAGTTCTGTAATTTTCACACTTATCTGGACTTGCGTTTTTTGGAATTGTAATAATTATATTTTTTCTTGCAATCTGAGGGCATTTCCCCTGTCTCGTACATCTTGCACACAAGGTGGAACTATTTCTTCAAGACTGACTCTCCCAACAGTATCAGCAGTTCAGAGGAATGTCATATACTCCATGGCCCTTATTTCGACTCGAACCATTCCGTTTCCGTCAAATATGGTATCTCTTATCTCATCATCGTTTACTTTCTTTTAAATTTGTAATTTACTGTATTCATTTTACTACTCTTTATATTTCTTCCATCTTTCAGGTTTCCCTCCTTTGCTTAATACTGCTTTTACATCTGAGTTCTTGATATTCGTACAGCTTCTTTTATTGTCTCCAAACGTCTCTTTCATTTTCCTGTGGGCGGTACCTATCTTTTCACTAGTCATACATTCTTCTACGGTCTTGCATTTCTCCTCTAGCCACTCTGCTCTTCCTGTCAACCTCACGTTTTAGCCGTCTGTACTCCCTTTTGCCTGATTTACTTGCTGCATTTTTTTTTCCTATCAGCAATCAAGTTTAGTAAATCCTAAGTTATTAAAGGATTTCTATTAGGCGCTGTCTTTCTACCTGTATCATCCTCTGCGATCTGCAGTACTTTGTCTCTCAAAGTAGGCCATTCTTCTTATACTGTATTACTTTCCCCTGTTCCGGCGAATCCTTGCCTAATGCTCTCTTTGAAACTTTCGACATCCTTTGGTTCCTTCAATTATTCATTCCATCTACTAACTTTTCTACCTTTTTGCAGTTTCTTCAGCTTTAGTCTACCATTCATAATTAGTAACGTATGGTCAGAGTATATATCTGCCTCAGGATACGTCTTTCGGTTGAATCCTGGTTCCTTAACCTATGACTTGCAGTTATGAAGTCAATCTGGAACCTTCCGGTTTCTCCAGGACTCTTCTAAGTGTACAACCTTCTTTCGTGATTATTACAGCATGTATTTGTGATGATTAAATTGTGCTCTGCAAGAAATTCTGCCAGGCTACCCCCTCTCTCTTTCCTTTTCCTCAGTCCATATTCACCTACTACTTCTCTTCGTTTTCCTACTACCGAGTTCCAGTCTCCCGTCTCCGGTAAGTATCGGAATAATTTCTTTTATTTTCTCATAAAGTTTTTTTGATCTCCTCATCATCGGCAGAACTAGATGGAGAATAAACTTGTACTACTATGATCGGTGTTGGATTCGTTTCTATCTTTGATACAATAATGCGTTCACTATGCTGTTCACAGTATCTTACCCGCATTAGTATTTTCTTATTCGTTATTAGACCTGCTCCTACATTATCTCCCCAACCGATGTTGTACTTATAATCCTGTATTCACCTAACCAGAAATCCTGTTCCTCTTTCCACTGAACTTCACTAATCCGCACTATTTCTAAATTCAACCTATACATTTCTCTTTAAAATTTTCTAATCTCCCTATCCGATTAACGGATCTAAAATTCCACACTCCAATCCGTAGAATGCCAGTGTTGTCTTTCCTGATGACCACATCCTCCTGAGTAGTACCCGCCCGGAGATCTGAATGGGGGACTATTTTACCTGCGGAATATTTTACCCAAGAAGATGCCATCATCATATATTCATACAGTAGAGCTGCATGTCCTCGGGAAACGTAACAACTGTAGTTTCCCCTTGCTTTCAGCCGTTAGCAGTACCTGAGTGGCAAAGCCACATTAGCTGATGTTACAAGGCCAGCTCATAAATCATCCAGACTGTTGCCCCTGTAACTACTGAAAAGGCTGGTGCCCCTCTTCAGGAACCACACGTTTGTCTGGCCTCTCCATAGATAGTTCTCGGCTGTGATTGCACCTACGGCAATGCTATCTGTATCGTTGAGGCACGCAAGCCACCCCACTTAGAAAGTACTTACACTAATGACCACTATGTCCGAAGGAGGACTCGAAACTTCGGCGGGAGCAACCACACAAGCCGTAGCATAGTGTCCCGGGCCAGGCGGCCATTTACACGCGGCTACCCTTTGTACCAGTAGAGCTACGCCTACTAGTCTACTAGGTCTACTAGCCCACTAGGTCTACTAGTTTCGCAGCAGAACTGAAGCAGGCAGGAGGGGAGGCACTGTCGGAAGTTAGGCTGCCTCCCAGAGCGTCCCGAACCAAGCATTAATCTGACAACAAGCTTCATAACTGGGATAGTATTTGAGCAAGAGATTTTCAGAAGGTTTTGGCTAGTACCAACGATTATACTATCTACTTCAGTCTCTAACGTGGAGGCTTTGGCCTGTACAGTGGCTTACAATTTGAACTTTGGACCTTCGTAAACGTCCTATGGCCCTTGAAATGATACTATCGATCTGAAGAATGCACCTATAACGGTGCGAAACCGGTTGTCGTTGCTAATTAAGGAACTTTATACAGCACTGAAGAATTTTCATTTGTTTTACAAAAACTGTTGATAACATTTTGAGACAATTTTTTGCTTATTTTTCAAAATTTCTTAAGTATAATGGATTATCCAAGTTTTCTTTGATCTAACTACATTATAGTGATAATAGTGAAAGCTTGTGTGCGTTACACTTGCAACCCTTGTCTTTATGTGAATGGCCATGTAACTTAAGTTGCTTGCGGCCCGATAAGTTACACGACTGTCGTACTTTTGCACATTTAATGAAAGTAAGGAAGAGGAAGGAAATATCATTGTTACGGAATTGAACCTCGCTACAACTTTGTGTTAACTAATCACTGTATCCGTCGTGATGCTGAGGAGTTTTTGTAACTAAGAGGTCAAGTGTCTTTTGGAAACCATTTAAAAATTGAATGGGCTCGTGAAATAACTGTACAAAATAATTTAAAAAAAGCATTTATAACAATTTGGGTAGAAACGAATGGTAGATTTAAGTCACTACCAACTAAAATTGTATGCTTAGTGTACCCATTTGTGATGACACTCAAGTTTTCTTTGAACTGTTCAGCGGCTGTATCATCTGAGTCTGGGGGCGGTAAACGGAGCCACTTATTAATTTATTCCGGTTGTAGAGTAAAATCTCTGCCCATGCTAATTCCCAGGAACTATTACTTCAGTACACACATTACATTATGATTTCCTTAAGTTGTTGTTCTTGTTTCTGCTATTGAGCAGATCACAGCAATTATGGCTTTTCCCTTAAAAAACTAGGATGCTTTCAATGCGACTCTGTAGATACCAAAGCTAAACAATGTAGAACAATAGTGTACGTTATAAGCATAGCATTATTTATTACTTCATTTCCTTATTTCAAACGTTTCAAAAATGTTCAAATGTGTGTGAGGTCTTATGCGACCAAACTTCGTGGATATCAGTCGCTAGACTTACACACTAATTACTTGGCTAACTTAAAGTAACTTGCTCTAAGGAGAACACAAACATCCGTGCCCGAGAGAGGATTCGAACCCCCGACCGCAGCGGCCATGCAGACTGTGACTGAGGCGCCGCAGACCGCTCGACCACTGCACCCTGCCAAACATTTTAAAATTGTATGTCGACTGTTTTGAATATTGTTCCAATACACTTTACTACTAAATGTTTCGCTGCAAGGGATACCGGATTTTAGAGAGTAAATTAATATGGAGTGTGTGGTTCTTCATTGCTTACTGTTTTGTGAACATGCAGTTGTAGTAATTAAAATAGGCACAAATGTAGTGATCAAAATTATATGATTTGCGAACATTCGAATTCTCTTTACATCGTTCCTTTCGTGTTGCTCCCCTAGCGATGGACTGTTACTATCGCAATCAGTAAGTGTGAAAGGAAGCTACCGAACAGACGGAGGGAGAATGGATCCATATTTTTGTTTGGAAGAACTAATTACGTACTGACATCTCTTACGTAGTGGCTTTAAGATGTGGAGACGGCGGTTTGGAAGCAGACAGCAGGAGTACGAGGAAGGGCGTCCCTCGTCTACCTGGCGAAGAGTCAGGTGTGGCAACTGTCCGGCATTCGAAGGAATGGCTGGGCAATCGGAAAATTACATCACGATGGGTTCCGAATGAATTGACGCAAATGCAGAAATGGTTGCGTTAGACGCCGGTCAGACGCACTTGGAGCGCTATGACACATGGGACACATCATTATGGGTCATTATGGGTCGTCGCAAAAGTCGAAAGTGCGTCAGAGCCCCAGAATGATGAAAGTTGTGCTGATTCTCTTCTACGACTGCGATGGCGTTATCCTAACGCATTACGTTCCTCCACGGCAGACTGTCAATACCAGTATTACTGTTCGTTTTCTGGAGCATCAGCTGCGACCAGTTTTGCGAAAGAAGCGGCAACACTTCCTGCGCGACCCACCCATCATTTTGCACGACAATACGCGGCGCATACAGCGCAAGATGTGGCTGCTCTGTTTGGTCGATGAGACTGGGAAGTGCTGTACCATCCATCATACTCCCCGGACCTGTCTTTGAGACTTTGATTTGATTCCGAAGATGAAGGAACCTCTTCGTGGCATTCCCTTCAATACCGTTCCAGAGATTCGACAGGCTCCATTCGCACCATCAACAGAACAGGCTCTGCTAACGGTATACTACGCCTTCCACGTGAATGCCAACGGGTTCTACACACCACTAGTGACTACTCTGAAGTACAATAACAGGTGAAAACTTGTAACGCTTCTGTATCGGTTGTGAATAAATAGTTGCCGCTCGGGATTAGACGTACGGTCTGAGGCGGCAAGTTGCGATTCGCGCGGCCTCTCGTATCGGAGGTTCGAGTCCTCTCTCGTGCATGGGTGTGTGTTGTCCTTAGCGTAACTTTTTTTTTCATGTCAATGGCCAGATGATGTCAATATAAAATGTTTGCAAATGTAAAGGAACAAACCACTGACATCATCGGTCCCTGGAATTGCAAAGTACTTACACTGAGGACAACGCACAACGCACAACGCCCGAGAAAGGATTCGAACCTCCGACAGAGCAGCCGCACGAATCGTAGCGTGGCGCCTCAGACCGTACGGTCATTTCCGTGCGGTCTATTATTTGCATGCCTGAGCATTTGGTGCCCAACTACGTAGCCGAGTGGCCCCGCGACAGACTTGCGGCGAACCTGTGTTTTATTCTCGCTACTGTCGAGGTATTTTTTCTAGGTGGGAGGGTTGGACCGAAACTAAGCGAGTGTCCTGATGGCAGCCGAGGCGCTGCCTGGTTAACAGGAGGCTGACCGTGTCGACAGCGTGGTCTGCTGACAACGTGCTACTCCACACGGCAAACGACGGCCATCTGACTGACTGAGGGTGATACGGCGGCTGGTCGACCGCCTCACAGTTTTGCGGCCTGAAAGCAGGTTTCTTTCTTTTAATGCACGCACCACAATTCCTGACAATTTCATGTCGGGTGCATGCCTTTTTCCACGATGTTTCAGTTTAGATGATGCGAGGTTATTATAAAAAAGGGCAATCTGAGGAAATTTTTATATAAATACAATCAAGTTCGCTGGCTCAATAAGTTCTACTCTGTCTTAAAAATTCGTCCACAGTCCCCACCTGCATATTGTTAATAAAATACAAACAAAAAATGAAAAGAAGGGTGCATTACATGGAAATAACTTTTACAACACTTTCAATATACAAATGTTTGTAAATCTATCGGACCAAACTGGTCATAAGTCCGTAGCTTACAAACAACATAAACTAAGGTAAACGAACCTAAGGACAAGCACACACACACACACGCACACACACACACACACACACACACACACACACACACACACACACACACACCATGCCCTAGGGAGGACTCGAACCTTCGACGGCGAGCAACTGCGCGCTCCGCAGCGAGGCACCTTAGACCGCTCGGCTACTCCACCGCGGCACACAGAGAGAGAGAGAGAGAGACAGAGAGAGAGAGAGAGACATATGATGCACGGCGAGCATTATTAACTACGTCGTTCCAGACCCCAAGAATAATTCTACGTGACTGAAGGTCCTTACCTGGTTGTTTTAATGTTGTTATGTTGAAATGGAAGTAGGCTTGACTTCGAAGGTAAGGTTGTCGACTAAACACAACACTTATACTGAAATCAGGTTTGTTGCTAACTGAAACATACACGCAGCAATGACTACCTCTCGGGCAGAGTGCTCTGCTATTTATACACAAACAGAATATACCACAAATTAGAAGAATAGTTAACATAAGAAACATGCAGAAATTACGATTGAACATAAGAAACATGAAGAACATTCTGGAACTGGAAATGATAAGTACAAAGAAATATTTTTCCCCAGTGGGCGGGATTGTACCGGCGACCTTCAGCACCGCAGTCGCTAACGCTGTCAATAGCGCCACGCTGGCACTCGGACAGCTTCTGGTCTTGCAGCATTGCTCCCTCTCCTGAAAAACAGCGACCCTCTGTTAGGTTCCCTTTTCGAGCCAGTTGCTATGTCCTGACTCTTGATCTTGTCATGCGTCCTCTGTATGGCAGTTCTGGAGAATCCTTCCCTTCTGAAAGATTACCGACGACAGACGTTCCTGTCGTGGCTTCATCTGAGTCCTTAGAGTCCTTGAACAAGAAGCCATTTTCGCCTATCTGCTCTTCAGGATCATAGTAAGGCTTCATGCGGAGGACGTGGACAATGTCCCTTCGTTTTTGTCGTTTCGACGACGGCTCATAATACTCGACTTCGTATGTGACGTCTGACAGGCGGCGCATGACACGATACGGATCAAAGTATCGCTTTAATAACTTTCTGATAGCCCAAACTTCCATACAGGGTAAAAATCCAAACCAGATCTCCTCGGCTGTACACAACAGGTCGGTGCTTGTCGTTTTATCGCTGACGGTCCTATTCCTGGGCGTCTAGTGTCCGTCTTGTTTCTTCGACCCTGGTGATGAGCTGTTTCACATAGTCATCCTGAGTGTCGTCCGACTGGAACGGGAACAGCGTATCCATTGTCGACTCAGCTTCACGACCAGGGAGCAGGGAAAAAGGCGTGAAGCTTTTGGTGTCTTGTCAGCACATTCCTGAATTTGCACAAGCATTGCACCAATCCCATACCCGCTAGCGTCAGTGTGAAGTTAGGTTTCCACATTCTCGTCGTATAAGGTTAGAACAGCTGCGAAAGTTACAGCCTAATTAAGTGCCCGGGAAGTTCTTTATTTTGAGTCATCCCAATAAAACTTGGTGTCCCCCTGATGAAGTTCTTGCAATGGACGTGCCTTGTTACAAAATCCTTTTATGAAACGTCGGTAGTATGAGCATAGCCCAAGAAAACTTCTCACATCACGAATGTGCTGAGGAGTTGGAAATTCTGATACTGCCCTTACTTTATCTGGATCAAGACGGAAACCATTTCCATTGACTAGTTACCCAGAATTTTTATCTCTTTGGCGACGAAGAGGCACTTCTTTGGATTGAGTCTTCAAATGTTTTCGAGAAACGACAATGTCATCTAAGTAGCAAAAACAAGTCGTCAATTTAATGTGTCGAAGCAAGTTATCCATCATGCGTTCGAATGTGGCCAGAGCATTACATAATGACATTATCAGCTTCGTCAACCTCATTTGCCAATAACCTGTCTGCATGTTCATAGTTGAGAAGTGTGTAGCTTCTTTGAAGCAGTCTAAGGTGTCATCAATACGCGGCAATGGGTAGACATCTTTCTTTGTGATTTTGTTCAGCCGCCGATAGTTGACACAGAATCGCCACGTGCCATCCTTCTTCTTTACGAGGACCACTGGAGACGACCAAGGACTCTCCGAAGGTTGAATAATGTCATCGTTCAACACCTTTTCCACTCCCTTCCGAATTATTCGTCTTTCAGCTAGCGACACTCTATACCAACGCTGGCTAATTAGTAGATGATCCCCAGTATTGATACCGTGCCTTATCGTGTGCCGTTTCTTCTGACTTTTCTACTGCTGGGGTGTGAATGCACCCGAAAATTGGAATAGTGTAACTAATATCCGCTGGCGTTGTTCCTTGTCAGTGCGGGCCCTATTGGCAGTTGCACGGTTGTTTCCTCCAGCGAGGTGGCTGTAATAACATCAGAGCATGGCTCTTCGTTGATGACGTTGAGCTCACCATCCTGGATTGGTTCAGCTGTCCCAATACACATTCCTTTGGGGACAAGTTGTGACTGCTCGTGGCAATTTGTGATCCAGACCTGTCCTCGACCACCGGTAATGCTTATGATAGTCGCTGGTATGTAAATTTCTTTTGCGAGCCTAATAAACTTTTTAATATCGTCATGCACTCCACAGTTTAACCGGTCAACTGTGTTTGTGACTGGAACTATTCTCACTGTCAGTGACAGGATCGTCACATTGCCAACGGCACACTGCCCAGAAAATCTGTATTACGTGTAACTGTCGGATCAACTTCCTCAATTTGCAGCTTAGATGTTCAACAGTCAGTGATAGCTTGGGATGCGTGAAGGAAGTCCAGTCCGAGGATGACATTATGAGTACATTCTGTTAAAACGACAAATTCAGACGGCTGGGTTCTGTAGTCGATGGTTATTCTTGCGGTACACGTTCCTGATGGCTGGACGTACCTCCCATTTGCGACCTTAGTTGCTCCTATGTCGTATTTAGTGTGCGGCAGTAATTATCCGACAATACACAGAAAGAACTTCCCGAATCAACCAGTGCCCGGACAAGTTGGCCGTCGATTGTGAAGTTGATGCGATTTCCCGACACCTTAGCTACTGTCGTTCATGGAGGATTTTCGTGTGCGGCGGCCTCACCTCCGTAGATGGTCGCCTCGCTTAGTTTTCCTGGGCGCGGCGGTTAGGGGAGCGGCTGGCACCTCTGTACGATGATGGTGAAGGGCAGCGGCGCGTCGGGAGGGCGACCTCGTCCAGGGTACGGCGATGGGCTTCTTCCGGCAAAATAATCGTCGAATATTCGCTTTTTCTCTCTGAAGTAGCGTACATGTCCAGGGCGCCCACAGTGGAAACACAGTGGCGTGTTTTCTGTCCTACAGACGTCTGGTCTTCTGTGGGGCGTCATAGTTGCCGGGGGAGTTGATTGTGGCTGCATAGGCCGGTTCATTGGCTGCCGTTTGGCGGCTGCAGCGTAAGTCATAGTAGGGCGACGCCATTCTTCACTTCGTGTGCTACCGGCGGGGCGGACAGGTACTAATGTAGGAAATACCTACGCCTCAGCGGCGTCGGCTTCCTCATGATTTACAGGGCTCACATCCAAGGCCATAATCTGATGCTCGGATGGTCCAACAGTCATAGCTGCCATAAACTGTTGTTTCTTCTCTCACAATTTGTCGTATGAGAGAAGCAAAGCCATGGTGGTCTTCCATAATGGCCATAGCGACTACATTGTGGAGTCTGTCATACTTCTTTCGTCTAACTCTCTTCTTTTGCATCTCTTCAATCTGCTGGTACTACTTGATGAACTCTTCCGTCATAGAGACGTCTTTTATAAGAAGAGCTTGGTACATGTCTTCTGCGATGGCCTTCATCAGGTGCGTGATTTTGTCGGCCTCAGTCATATCAGGGTTAACTATGTTACATAGGGCGAAAACATTCTGTATGTACGACTGTCGGCTCACTATGTCGTTGGGCCCGGTTCTTCAGTTGTTCTTCCGCCGAGCGGATGTGTCGCTGGCGGTCACCAAACGTCTTCTTGAGTTCCGTCTGGAACGTTTCCCAGTCATTCGGCTTCTATTCGTTGTTTTCAAACAATTGCTGGGCTGTTCCGTCCAGGTAGAAATAAACGTTGGCCAAGCACTTATACTTGGCGACTCGGTCAAACCATTTTAGCCACCAGTTGGGGTCCTGTCCAGCGTCTCCAGAAAACACCGACGGATGTCTGATGTGCAGCTGGCTTACCACTGGTTTCGTGTATGGTTCTTCTGATGATGCGGACTTTCGGGAGGATGTACTGGATATATCCCTTGTATTCCGTGTCTAGGCCGTGTAAACGGCGATGCAGCTGTTGCACAGGATACCCGGCGCCTCCACTAAACAATGTCACGTTGAAACGGAACCAGCTTGACATCTAAGGCAACACTTATACTGAAAGCAGGTTAATTGCGAACTGAAACCTAGACGCAGCGTTGACTGCCTCTCGGGCAGAATGCTCTGCTATTTATACACAGGCAGAATGAACCAGAAATTAGAAGAATAGCTAACATGGGAAACATATAGAAAATACAAGTGAACATAAGAAATATTTAGAACATTCTGGAAATGATAAATACAAAGAAATAAATTTTTGCTGCTCGACGGGATTGAACCGGTCACCTTCAGCACCACAATCGGTGACGCTAGCCATTGTGCCACGCCGGCAGTCAGATAATTTGTGGTTTTTCGGCAATATTCAATTGCTCTTTGCTCTTATTTAGCTTTCCTCATTAATCGATGTGATTGACAACGCTTCAAACCCGCAATGACTTATCTTCGTTCGATAAGGCTTCTCAGTGATCAGTTGATTAAATGTTTTCCTGTCATAACTAGAGAAGTACCTATGCAAGTCTGAAGCGACTTCGGATACTTGGTTCGAGATCAGCAAAGGGAGAAAATTTCAAGGGAAAGTGGGAGGGGGGAGGGAGGATGGCTTCGTAGAATTTATACACGACCTGAATGTAGTACGATACAAATTTAGCATGGTACGGACAACAGACTATGCATGTCACACGTTCTCACCTTAAACAGAAGCTATCAAATACTTATGTGGAAACTGGGAGATTTTAAGATGCTGTCCGGTATTACGCTTTATGAGCCGAGTCGGTTTGCTTCTCTTGAAGCTGAGGGGAATTAAGATTCTGGCAATATATAACTTTCTGCCTTTGACAAGTTAGACTATTTACGGTAGGTTATACGTTTTTCATCGCTATTGAATGATGTCATAATCAGGGTAGTTAACCTGCATGTAATCATATGCCAATTTCCTGCAGAACCACTTGATGCGTCAAAGCCCAGTCATTAAGTTACTTATAAGCAACATAATTTGCATTCTGGCGTGTAATTTTTGCAAATAAGTGTAATTACGTAGCTAATGAGTCAATTAACAACTTCTATAAACTGAACTGCATCCAGTCCATTTTTTAATTGATTGAAACCAAAAAACCTATTAGAAAGAATGTGTACACAATATCTTATCTTAATATATAATCTATTATTTATTGTTTAGTTTGACTTTATCCTATAAATCGTAAAAGAAATAGCAGATACACATATATTTCACATAGTCGTTTGATAAACACAAATTTGCGTACACGTGATGATGTACTTTAATTTAACTATTGGGGATCGAATAATCTGATAGCTATATGTAGGAATATTGCTACATTGACTGCTTTATTACTGGAAAGAAAACCGGTATAAATCTTAGTTCAAAAATATTTTGGACAACTGTACAGTAAGCCTCGTAGATTTAAAGCTGATAGCGCCGTACTCCTGTATAAAATGACTATATAATATATTTTTTAAAATTTTTCCTCCACAGTACTGGGGATCACTGGCCTGGTTAATTACTAGTGTGAAATGGGTTGACTTCATTGTCTAACAGAAATACTTAAAATACACGTTTTCACGTGAAAAGCACATGTATGAATATAAAGAAATGAGATGGAAAACCATCTCTCTACAAGGGAAAAGAACATCGAGACAATATTGTGGGAAGGAAAAAGGAAATAGATGAAGGTGAAATAGCAGATACTATACTAAGAGAAGAATTTGACAGAGCACTGAAAGACCTAAGTCAAAACAAGGCTCCTATGTTGGACGACATTCCCTCAGAAGTCTCTGAAGTCTCTGGGAGAGCCAGCGATGACAAAACTATTTCACCTGGTGCTTAAGATGTATGAGATAGGTGAAGTACCCTCACACTTAAAGAAAAAGGTAATAATCGCCATTCGAAAGAAAGTAGGCGCAAAGAGGTCTGAAATTACAAAACCGTCAGTTGAATAAGTCATGGTTGCAAAATTTTAAGACGAATTATTTACAGAACGATGGAAAAACTCGTAGAAGCCGACGTCGAGAAAGATCAGTTTTGATTCAGGAAAAACGTAGGAACACGGGAGGCAATACTCACTTTACGGCTTATCTTAGCAGATACATTAAGGAAATGCAAACCTACATTTCTAGCTTTTGTAGATTTGGAGAAAACTTTTGACATTGTTGATTGGAATACACTCTTTCAGATCTTGAAATCAGCAGGTGTAAAATATAGGGAACGGAAGGTTAGTTAAAACTTGTACGAAAACCAGACAGCAGTTATCGGAGTGGAAAGGCATGAAAGGGATGCAGAGATTGGGAAGGTAGTAAGACAGTGTTGTTGCCTTTCTCCAATGTTATTCAATTTTTACACTGAGCAAGCTCTATAGGAAAGCAATGACATATTTGGAGAGGGAATTAAAGTTTAGGTTGACAACATAAAAACATTGCGTTTTGCCTACGACATAGTAATTCTGTCAGAGACAGCGAAGGACCTGGAAGAGCAGTTGGGGGAATGAACAGTGTGTTGAAAGGTGCATATAAGATGAACATTAACAAGAGCAAAACAAGGGTAATGGAGTGCAGTCTAAGAAAATCAGGTGATGCTGAAGATATTAGATTAGGAAACGAAACAATAAAGGTGGTAGATGATTTTTGTTACTTGGGCCGTAAACTAACTTATGATGGTCCCAGTACAGAGGATATAAAATGCTGAATGGCAATAGAGAGAAAAGCGTTTTTGAAAAAGAGAAATTTGTTAACATCGAATTTAATTTAAGCGTAAGGAAATCCTTTCTGAAGGCATTGTACGGAAGTGAAACTTGTACAATAAACAGTGCGGACAGGAAGAGGGTATACGATTTTAAAATGTGGTTCTGCTGAATATTAGGTGGGTGGATCGCGTAACTAGTGAGGAAGTACTGAACAGAATTGGGGAGAAAAGAAATTTCTGGTATACCATGACTAAAAGAAGGGATCGATTGGTAGGACACATGCTTAGACATCAAGGAATTATGAATTTAGCGCTGGAGGGAGGTGTGTGGGGTAAAAATCGCAGAGGGAGACCAAGAGATGAATACAGTAAGCAGATTCAAATAGATGTAGGTTGCCATTCTTATGAGGAGATGAAGAGGGTAGAGTAGGTCGGAAAGCTGCACCAAACCAGTTTACGGACTGAGCACAACAACAATTTATGAAATTAAAGTTAATAAATAATTTAATATCAAGATTTGGTCGCGTGATCGAAAACGCTCTGTCATTATTTGAAGCTTTTCTGTGTAGAATTAGGTTTTTTGTGATGGAAAACACATTTACAACTTTTTTGTAAGAATGAGAAGAATTTTGTGAAGACTGATAGAGAAAACCTGCAGAAAGCTGATGTGTTTATCGTATTTTAGTTTTTCGAATACGACCTAAATTATTATGTGCAGGAAATAATAAGGGTGAAACCTACGTTCCTTTTTGTTCCAAAAAGACTGGCTCTAATCTAAAGATACAAACTATTATACACCACAAATTTTTCTACAAAATATATTACATTTTTAAACTAAAACTGTTAGTAGTGGCCACTCTAAAAATTACTTGGTAAGTGCGAAACTGTGAACCCTGCTCAAAACAATTAGGGAATCAGGTGAGATAACACACTAACTATACATATTGTGACGTATTCTATCCGGATAATGGCTACAATTGTAATTTGTGTGTGACACAGTACGACATTTTTTCGTCTCAAGAACTCAAGGTCTATCTTGAGGGTTAAACGCCGTTTACTTAGAGCGAAGCATCATGGGACTACCGTAATAGTGAAAAAGTCATTATAGTTGCCCTCTAATATGGAGTATAATTACATCGGACGACCAGTACAGTTGCACACCTGCGTGGCATGGACAGTATGAAGTTATTCATCAGCTCTTAGGGATATTTGGCCATCCTTCCGCGACTGCAATATCCAGCTCTGCAACCGGTCTGTGGGGTGCTGGTCTGGCTACAGGGCTTCCTCCAAGTGCATCCCAGACATGCTCAACCGGATTTAATTCCAGTGAATAAGCTGGCGACTCTATTCGTTCAGTTCCCTCAGCTTCACGCAAGTTGTCCACTTGTGCGGCTATGTGGGGACAGGCGTTTCGTCCATCAGAAGGATCTCCAGCGTAGGGCACAACAAATGGTCGAAGGATCTCGTCTCTATACCTCTGAGCAGTCACAGCGCCATTCTGAAGCATAGTGGATACGTCCGTCGATACTGAATCCAGCCCACACCACTGGTCGACCACCATGATGTGGTGATGTTTCCTGCACATAAGCAGGCTTGTTCCGTGCTCAACGTTCTCTCCAGATGGGGGAACGACATATCAACGGCTGAACAGGGCACGTTGACTCATCTGTGAACAGAACCCGACGCCATTCGTCACGACTCCAGTCCTGATCCCCTCAGGGGCTCAGCATTAATTTGCTGGGTACGGGCTTGGCGAACCCGGGGTCCTGAGCTGGGGACTGGTGAGCGCCGCCAGTCCTCTAGACACCGTAAACTCTGGGCACGCTTCAGCGACCACCGTGTGGCGCGGCGGTGGAACGTTGTGTGTACTGGGGAATGGGGATCTTGGCCTGACCGCCCGGGTCGCGAGGATGGGACAAACCTCTATAAAAAAAATCTTCAATCCCAAGGTGTGCTACGTGCTGATGGGATGCATGGCTGTTGAAGAGAAACAGTCGCTAGCGAGCAACCTCTGGGGATACTGTCGCACCTCAGTTGTATAAGGCTTACCTAGGCACGCGGGGCTCTGTCTAGGTGGACACGTACTTCCCTAGCTACTCGTGGGACCGAGATGCAAAAATCTAATTTAACCCATGAACCTTCGAGTGGGATGGGTGTACCACTGAGGGGTACCAACACCCAATCAAAAAAGAGGACTCGGGTACCTAGCCCTCGGGATTTAGGTTCTTCGAAAAACATTTTTGTTCAGAGTAACAGAGTAACCAGAGTAACCAGAAAGTGTTTATTGTCGTGAAGAGAAAAGAAGGTTCGTTTGAGAAAGTGTCGCCTTTCTATATCAACAAAGGTCTCCTTTGAAGTCAGTAAAGCTGTTGCGTAATGGCACCCTGTTGGTGGAAACATCAACTTCCCAACAGGCGTCCAAACTACAAACAGCTAAGAGTGTTGGGGAGTATCAAACCGAAACGGAGCTACACAGTACTCTTAACTATAGCAAGGACGTAGTCTCCTGTAGAGATCTGATTGACATTCCAGTGGATGAACTGAGGAAGAACGGGCTTCAGAAGGCATTGTCGAAAAATGTTCAAATGTCTGTAAATATATCGGACCAAACTACGTGGCCATCAATCCGTAGCTTACAAACTACTTAAACCTAGGTAAACTAACCTACGGAGAAACACACACACCCATGCCCCAGGGAGGACTCGAAGCTCCACGGCGAGCAACCGCGCGCTCTGCAGCGAGGCATAGTCGATGTGCAGAACATGAAGAAAAGGGTGAATGGAGAACTCGTCCCATCTGAGTCCTTCATCCTCACCTTCAATAGCCCTCGACTACCTGAGCATATTAAGACGGGTTTTCTGCATTTAAATGTACGACCGTATGTCCCTAACCCCATGCGCTGTTTTAAGTGCCAGCGCTTTGGGCATACCACCTTGGGATGTAAGGGGGAATTTACCTGTGGCAAATGTGGTAAAGCAGCACACGATGGGTTTGGCTGTACTCCACCTATGACCTGTGTCAACTGTTCAGGCGTCCACCCAGTCTGGAGTAGGACCTTCAGGAGAAGACAATACAAAAAATTAAAACCACGCAGCGTCTCTCCTATGCAGAGGCCAAGAAGACCTTCAAGGTCATGCAACCTGCTGCGTTTACCACCTCCTTTGCCTCAGTACTGCAAAAGCCAGTTGCCAGAGCTGATGCCTGCACACAAACTGAGGTTGTCAGTGTAGGCACAAACACGTGCACTCTCCAGTGCACGTGTCAGGCCGTGGAACCTGCACCTTCCGTAGCCCCACTGACGACAGCTGACAAATGTACGGATACTGCCTTTGAAGAGCCTGTGGTACTTCTTCCTGCAGAGCCCGCCATCACCGCCACCGCCACACCCACCACCAACGCCACCACCGTCACCACAGTTGCAACCACGACCTCTTCTGTCTCCACCTCCAAGCCACCTAAACCGAAGTAGGTTACCAGCAAACCACAGTCACAGGCAAAATCAGTCGTGAACCTTTTAGACTTCGTTGAAGTTATCCCACCTGAGCCTTCGTGTGACCCAGCTCCAGACCTCATTGAGCTGGATCTCCCTCAGGGGCAACCTTCTCGCCCCCATTCTGGACCTCCACCACATTCAGTGTCTCCGTCTCAGAAGAAAGAGAGGGTGAAGATCCAACCTCCCTCATAAATGGTCGCAGTACTGCAGTGGAACTTTCAGGGTTTCAGGACGCATGTGGAGGAACTCCGTATATTGACTCAGAGTAGACCAATTTGTATATGCCTTCAAGAGACAAACTTCAAAACCACTGACAACCCTGAGCTATGTACTCCACAAGAAGGACGATCTTAGTGGAGAGAGAGCGAGAGGCGGAGTGGCAATTTTTGCTAATACGGCGTATCACTCTGAGCCCCTCTCTCTCACTACACAGTTACAAGCCGTTGCAGTTTCTGTCTATGACAGTGTGATCCCTCTATCTGCCACCTCATGACACATTTGATGTAGCGGCCCTCGAAGACCTTCTGATGCAGCTCCCCCACCCTTTCATCCTCTGTGGGGATTTTAATGCACATAATGTGTTTTGGGGTTCTGCCAGAACCTGCCCCAGGGGTCGAGCATCCGAGAGGCTTCTTTTGTCATCGAGCGCACATTTATTAAACACGGGACAGCCCACACATTTTTGTACTGCGATGGGGTCGTTCTCATCCATAGATCTCTCGCTTTGTTCTCCAGCCCTCGCCCACTCAACACAGTGGGAAGTGGTCGATGACCTGCATGGTAGTGACCATTTCCCCATCTGGCTTCACCTGCCAGACAGAGTGGAGCCTGGATGCAGACCACCTCATTGGGTGATCAGTAAAGCCGACAGGACACTTTTCAGCCAACTCTCTGAGCTGGAAATTCGTGGCAATATCCAGGAATGGGTGAATCCTATCACTTACACGATACACAGTGCTGCTGATGCATCTATGCCGCTGTCGCTAGAACGACCAAAACGGCAGCCTGTCCCTTGGTGGACGGCTGAGTGACGCTCAGCAATTACGGCCAGGCGTGCAGCTCTGCATAGGTTCAAGAGTCGGCCAACTGCAAACAACCTCGCGGCCTTTCGGATGGCGAGGGCAAAATGTTGCCAGATAATACGAGAAAGCCGAAAGAGATCTTGGCAACAGTTCCTGAGTACCGTTACCCGCTCAACCAACAGTTCCACTGTATGGGAGACCATACGGAGGATTTCCGGGAAAGGGGGGAGGTGTCCAGTAACTGCTATCATGGGGAACGGCGTTCTCCACACCAGCCCACGTGATATTGCCCAGAACTTGGCTATGAATTTTGCCAATGTTACAGCTACTGCCAATCAGGATCCCGTATTACAGTGCCACAGAGTGGTTGCTGAGAGGGGCAATTTGGACTTCAGGTCCACTGGTCATCAGGATTACAACTGCCCTTTCACACTGTGGGGGCTGGATTCTGCTTTGTCTGTGGCGCATGACACATCCCCTGACAATGATAGCATCCACTTCAGTATGCTGAGGCACCTTACACAGCGAAATAAAGAAGTCCTCCTGAATCTTTTTAATGCCATTTGGTGGTCAGGTCACTTTCCTGATTCGTGGAGAGAAGCAATTTTAATCCCCCTTTTAAAACCTGGGAAAGATCGCACATGCCCATGCAGCTATCGTAGTGTTGCCCTCACTAGTTGCATTGGAAAGACCTTAGAGCGGATGGTCAACCGCCGCCTTGTCTGAACGTTGGAATCTAGGCAGCTCCTTAGTCGCTTCCAGTGTGGGTTCAGGAGATATCGTTCCACCTTCGATAACCTGGCCTCTCTGGAGGCGGCTATACAACAGGCTTTCCTGCGACGTCACCACCTTTTGGGTGTATTTTTTGATATCGAGAAGGCCTACGATACTACTTGGAGGCATCTTATACTTCGGCAGCTTCACGAATGGGGATTTCGAGGTTCTCTTCCAATTTTTTATTCGGTCTTTCCTTTCTCCACGTTTTTTTAGGTATCGAGTTGGTGGCGTGCTCTCTGACCGCTTTGAGCAGGAAAACGGTGTCCCTCAGGATAGTGTTTTAAGTGTGACGTTGTTTGATATTGCTATTAACAGCATTACTTCTGTTGTGAAAAGTCCTGTCCAGTGCTCACTATTTGTTGATGACTCCTCTGTCTTCTGTTCTTCCTCTAGCCTTGCAACCACAACGCGTCAGTTGCAGCTCGCTCTGAGACGGCTCGACGAATGGGCACAGAAGACCGGTTTTAGGTTTTCAAGCGAGAAGTCTCTGTGTGTTCTTTTTAACCGTTCGCGTTCTATTTTTAACTTACCCGAACTACGGATGAGGGACACTATTCTGAATTTTAAAGACACTGTGCGTTTTCTGGGGCTCACGTTTGACTGCAAACTTACTTGGTTGCCGCATCTTAAAGACTTGAAGAGGCGGTGCCTCAAAGCACTCAGTATTTTAAAGTGTCTTAGTCACACTTCTTGGGGAGCTGACAGAACTCAACTGCTCCAGTTTTATAGAGCCTTTGTACGATCCCGACTTGATTACGGCTGCACGGTGTATGGGTCTGCAAGACCTTCTACCTAAAAATGTTGGACGTGGTGCACCATGAAGGGATTCGGTTGGCTACCGGGGCATTTCGAACCAGCCCTTTGCGCCGAGGCTGCTGAGCCACCGCTTTCCATACGGCGACAGCTCCTCATGGTGCGTCAGGCGTATGCAGCGTTGTCCACCCCGTATACACCTGCTTACGATACTGTCGCTCGGCCGCCTATGGAACTTCTGTGTCGTAATTGGCTTCGAGCTACGAGGCCTTTTGGGATTCGTGCTGTTTTTTAGATATGGGTGTTTCAGATTTTACTGTTTTGCGTCGAGGATGGAGTAGATATCCCCCTTGGTTATTACAGAGGCCCAGCCTCCTTTTAGATTTAACCATTTTTAAAAAAGATTGCACCCCAGACATGGCGTTTCAGTCCGAATTTTTTAACATTTTAAATAAGCATCGTGATTGTACAGTGGTGTACACTGACGGATCAAAACAAGGGGACTCGGTGGGGTGTTCTGCAGTGTTTCCAGGTCACATCGTAGGGATTCGTCTGCCCGCTGCCTACTCCGTTTTCTCGGCAGAGCTGCATGCTATCCTCCAGGCACTGGAACACATCCGACGTGCCCGAAGTACAACATTTCTACTCTGCTCCGATTCCCTTAGTGCCCTCCAATCACTGCTGGTCATGTACTCGGCTGAACCTATAACACAATTGATCTATGACGAACTGTACCTCCTACAACGGCGGGCTAAAAAAGTGTCATTTCTTTGGGTACCTGGGCATGTTGGGATATGAGGAAATGAAGCGGCTGATGTGGCTGCCAAGGCGGCCTGCAGTGACCCAAATGTCAAAGAGTGTGCCATTCCCTTGCGGGACGTCTACTCTGTGCTGCGCCCGAGGTCCCTTCAGTTGTGGGAGGAGACGTGGCTGGCAGTGAAAGGTAATAAACTGCGGTTGGTTAAACCAACTGTCCGACCGTGGCGAACCTCCTGCCAGCCATGTAGACGTTTCGAAGTGATACTGACGCGCCTTCGCATTGGACACAGCCCTTTGACCCACAGCTTTTCATTCCATCGGGAGAATCCACCGATTTGTGATGATTGTGGCGTGCAAATCACTATACGCCACATTTTAATTGAGTGTATTTTATATCGTGCTGAGAGGGCAGCGGCTAAACTTGGTCGTGCCCTACCCACTGTTTTAGCTGAGGACGAGGCGAGTGTGACGAACGTTTTACAATTTTGTGAACGTTCCCGACTCTGGCCTAAGCTCTTAGGCTGAAGGTTTTAGTGTGTTACAGGAGGGCTCGCTGATGCCCCTAACATCAGCAATCAGCGTCCCTCTATACTCCGACATTTTCTTTTAAGGATTTGTAAGGTTGGTACTGCGGTCTGCCACTTTACATCGCTGATTTGCAATGTGTGTTCGTGTTGTTGCCAAGACTTACTTCATTTACTGTTGTTTAATTCTTTTTT
This sequence comes from Locusta migratoria, assembly GCA_026315105.1. Taxonomy (NCBI): domain Eukaryota; kingdom Metazoa; phylum Arthropoda; class Insecta; order Orthoptera; family Acrididae; genus Locusta; species Locusta migratoria. Next base: position 52,888,157 of record CM048751.1, read on the forward strand.
CAGGGCGCTAGAAACCTTGCTGTTGTGCGCCCAAAACATCCTATCCTATCCTATCCAGTCCTGATGTTTCTCCGCCCAGCTTCTTCGGGCTAAACGGCGTCTTGGTTTTAATGGGACACACAACTTAGGCCTCCGCGCGCGGAGGCCACATTGCCGCAGGCGATTTCGGACTTTTTGTGTTGATAGTGCGCGTCCTGGAGTATGGGTGCAGCCGAGTTGCATTCAGCCTCCTGTCTCGACAGTCCGTTAACCAGAGATAATGGTCATCTCATGATAATGTTGTCTGTGGGCGGTCTTGGCCTTTTAAAAGTTCCTGTGGTGTGAAATCGCGTTGAGGTCTTGGAAATTACACTTTCGGCACTCCAATAGCTGCAGCCAACTCCCCAAGTGTGTCTCCCACTTCCAGCCTTCCTATTGCTTTCCGTGCCATAGGTTCGGGTAAGTCACGTTGTTGTTGCATTTCTCTACCTGCTCACTGCACTATCTGAACTAAACTGCTCGTGTAATTTGTTTGATAGAGTAAACACAAGTCAACAACAACTCCCACTGCAGCAACTTTCTGTTATTAAATCTATGTCGGTTGTCTTAAGGGGCCGGCCGCAGTGACTGAGCGGTCTTCGGCGCGCCAGTCACGGTCTGCACAGCCGCTGTGGTCGGGGGTTCGAATCCCCCCTCGGGCATGGATGTTTGTGCCGTTTATAGTATAAGTTAGTTTATAAGTAGTTTGTATGTTTAGGGACTGATAACCCCGTAGTTAAGTCCCGTAAGCTATACAAACAATTGAACATTTTTGCCTTAATATTGTTGTCTCAACTCCATAGAACCAATAGAAAGACGTCGAACCATTTTTGGTTCATTCTGCCGATGACAAATCTTCAGAACCTAGTTGTGTTGACCAGCGTAGTTCCGATTCATATTAACTACTGCGCACTGGTCACTTTCCACATACCAGAATGCATTTTTCTCGTGCTGATTGGTTACAAAAATGGGAACTTGGCAGGCTGAAGACAGGCGACAATAAGGAGACAATATTTTTAAAGAAAAATAACGGGTGAAATTTTTCTTTGCTTATACGTTTATTACCTGCTTGGGTAACATAATGATGTGGTTGCTTTTTGGCATCGTAACGGTTAGTGTGACTGGTTATAAATTTTGCGTGTCGTGTTCAAAACCCAGTCTCATCAATTTTTTTACTCTGTTTTAGTTGTTGCAGAAACGTATGCAAAACGTACGAGACAGGGGAAATATCCTCCGACTTCAAGAAGAATATAGTGATTCAAATTGAGCACAAATCAAGTGGCAGACAAATGTGAAAATTACAGAACTATTACTTCAATAACTCATGGTTGGAAAATGCTAACACTAATTTTTATAGACGAGTTGAGAAACTAGTGGAAACCGATCCTGGGGAAGATGAGATTGGATTTAGAAGAAATGTAGGAACACGCGAGGTAAAACTCACATTAGGACTTATCTTAGAAGATAGATTAAAGAAAGGGAATCCTACGTTTTTAGCATTTGTAAATCTGGCGAAAGCTTTTGACAGTACTGACTGGAAAACACTCTTTCAAATTCTGGAGGTAGCAGGGGTAAAATATAGGGATCGCAGAGTTATATTTGATTGGTACAAAAACCATACAGCAGTTATTGGAGTCGAAGGGCATGAAAGGGTCGCAGTGGTTGGAAAGGGTAGTAGCCTTTCCCCAATGTTGTTCGAGCTGTACATTGAAAAAGCTGTTAGTAATGAAAGTTGATATTTGGAGAAGGAATTAAAGTTCACGGAGAAGAAATGAAAACCTTGCGATTTGCTAACGACAGTAATTGAGGCAGAGACAGCAAAGGATCTGGAAGTGAAATTAAACGGAATTGTAAATGTCTTGAAAGGTAGGAATAAGATGAACATTAACAAGAGTAAAACAAGTGTAATGGACTGTAGTATAACAAAATCAGTGGACGCTGAAGGAATTAAAGTAGGTAATGATGCAAACAAAGTAGTAGTTGAGTTTTGTTATTTAGGTAGCAAGGTAACTTCTGATGGCCAAAGTAATGAAGGTATAAAATGCAGAATGGCTGTGGGAAGAAAAGCGTTTCTTAAGAAGCGAAATTTGTTGACATCCAATATTAGTTTAAATGTTTTCCACTGGTGTTTAGTTACGGTATGCTAGAAATTTCTTTTTCCCTCACTTGTGTTGAGTATGTCCTCAGTAGTTACGCGATCTACCCATCTAATCTTCATCATTCGCCTGTAGCACCACATTTAAAATCCCTCTGTCATTTTTCTGTCTGAACGCCTTTGCGTTTACGTTTCACTCCAGTTCAATGCTACACTCCAGACAAACGATTTCAGGAATGGCTTCCTGGCATTTAAATTAATTTTTGATATCAACAAATTTCAAAATTCAAATGTTCAAATGTTTGTAAAGCTTATGGGACTTAACTACGTGGTCATCAGTCCCTAAACATACAAAGTACTTATGAACTACTTACGAACTAGGACGGCACAAATATCCATGCCCGAGGGGGGATTCGAACCCCCGACCCTAGTGGCCGTGCAGACCGTGACTGAAGCGCCGCAGTCCCCTCGGCCACCGCGGCCGGCTTTCTTTGATCGCTTCGTCAGAAATGCTTTTCTTCCCATAGCCATTCTGCACTTTGTATGTTCTTTACTTCGCCCATGCGAAGTTATTTTGCTACCCAAATAAGAAAACTCGTCTATTATTTTTATTGTCTCGTTACCTAATCTAATCCCGTTAGCAAGGCCCGATTGGAGTAGTTCCATAAAAAAGTTAAAGGTCGATGGGTGCCAGTCGTACTGCGGATCGAAGTGGTTGACAGAGGAGAAGCATTCACGACGAGCCGTGTGAAGCCTTCAGTAGGCTTGTTGTCCGCGTCGCCTTGCCCGCTACAGGCAGCAGTGCGGTGGGACGCTGCGCCCTGTGGCCCGCCAGCCTCCCCTGCTGCGCCGCGGCGGCGCCGGGTTCTGCTGTGGCTAGCCAGGCCCGGTAGCCAGAGGCGGCCGTCCGTCAGCCATTCGCCACGCCCAGCGGTTGACTGCGACAACATCTTCATAGCGGGCCTAATGGCTCCGATACATCACAGCGGTTTGCAGCGGCGCTGAAATATGACTGCGCCGTGTTTTATGGCCGGCAGAGGAAGTTTGGGCGGGCAATCAGCACTTATATCAACACTCACCCGAGGCAACAGAAAGTTTAAATGCTACATCGTCCTTGATGTGAGACTAGAATAAAAAGATAATTGAAGAGGGTTATGAGCAAGACATTTGTAGCATTCAATTACAGCAACGGTAGGTCTACAAGTGCACTGAGTTGTGATAGGACTCGCGACAAAGTCACAACTAAAATACAATAATTGTAGACGTAGTCGTCTAAAATACCTGCACTTTACGACGGACAAAAGTTGCAGTATGTCTATATATTTGGGTCCATAACAACAATGCAAGTCACTTAAAACGTACCCTAATATACTGAAGTCAAAGTCGTGTTGTGGACAGATATAAAAAAAATAGAAAAAGTTTAGTGAGAGGTTTTCAATCAAGATCGCTTTCTTCTTTTAATTATATGACCGGTTTCGGCGTGCTAGACGCCATCTTCAGACCTGTCGTAATTTTTTACATCACTGCTATAACAACAATTTCAATGTAGCACATTGGTATACATCCATATTGATGTGTCACGCAAATAATCATTATGGATGTATACCAATGTGCTACAATGAAATTGTTGTTATAGCAGTTATGTAAAAAATTACGACAGGTCTGAAGATGGCGTCTAGCACGCCGAAACCGGTAATATAATTAAAAGAACAAAGCGATCTTGGCTGAAAACCTCTTACTAAACAATTTCAGATCGCTCCAACAATGTGTTCCTTATAAAATAAAAAAAAAGTCGAACAGAATTGATGAGTACATCTACATGGGATACTCCGCGAATCACATTACAATGCCTGGAAGAGGGTTCATCGAACCCCATTATATTATTTATCTCCCATTCCATTCTCGAATAGCGCACGGCAAAAAAGAACACCTGAATATCTCCGTTCGAGCTCTAATTTCTCGTATTTTATTATCTTTTCTACCTATGTAAGGTGCACTCAACAATGTATTTTCGCATTCGGAGGAGAAAGTTGGCGATTGGAGTTTCGTAAGTAGCCCACGCCGCAGCGATCACTTCCGTAACGCTATCTCCCCTGTATCGTGGCAGTATAAAACGAGCTGCCCTTCTTTGGACTCTATCGATGTCCTCCGTCAAACCCACCTGATAAGGATTCCACACTGGGCAGCAATACTCCAAAAAAGGACGCACAGGCGTAGTGTATACAGCCTCTTCAGTAGTTCTGTTGTATCTTTTAAGGGTTCTGCCAATAAAACGCAGTCTCTGGTTCGCCTTATCTACGTGTTCTTCCCAGTTTAAGCCTGCAGTAGAGTGTGCGCTAGGCCACAGTGCCGCCACGCCGTGATGTGGCAGGTGCTAGTGTCAACAACAAACAGGACTGCAGTGGCGAAACATTGTCAGAGAAACACGGACGAACTTCATAAAATTCTTTCATATCTTAAATTGTTACCAATTTTGGGTTCATCCAAGTCGTTTAGGGGTTGTCATATTCGTTGCTGGACCTGGTATTACATAGATTGTTGTCCACAAGTATGTCAGGTGTGAGCAATATAAAGACATCTTTCGTTCTAGACCAAAAACACTTTGTCGGTGGTGCTGTATTTCTCATTCGGAAGATATGAAGCTTGAGGTTTAGTCTACTGTGGTGATACTCATTATTTGAAACGGGCAAATAAACTGGAAATATACGATACAAGCAATCAATGGAACTTGTTCTGGAAAACTTTAATTATGACGAAGTTGAGTATCAGGAGTAGTTCAACTTACTACAAAAATGTTCAAATGTTTGTAGAACTTATAGGACTTAACTACGGGGTCATCAGTCCCTAAGCTTACAAACTACTTCTGAACTAGCTGAGACTAAGGACGGCACAAATATCCATGCCCGAGGGAGAATTCAAACCCCCGACCGTAGTGACCGTGCAGACCGTGACTGGAGCGCCTCAGTCTCCTCGGCCACCGCGGCCGGCAAACAACTTACTACAGTTCTAAGTTGCTAATTAAATTGAAAGTTGTAAAAAAATACAAACTTGGGTTAGGAATAAATGATCAACACGAAACAGAAGAAGGTTTGATTTAAAAATAGATCTGTTTATAGTTTCTTCATAAGAATGATGGACATGAAACATTAACAATAGTGATTCCTTTACGTTTCATTACAGTCATTATTTTTTGCTTTTTTAAATCAATCTCTCTTTTTAGTACGATCAAAAACCAACTAGTACGTTTAACAATATAACCAAAATTATCCTCATCATATTTTCTTTCATACAGGAAAATCATACTAAATACCTGCAGTACAAATTGGATTATTTAGAAAATGAATATAAAAAGATGAACGTTAACCCTTCAGGCTGAATGTCTAGTCAGATATGGACAACCAGTACACGGAGCACCATATAATGAAATGATGATTCTGCTTACCTTGATTTTTCATAATATCAAATCACTTTGAATCATCTTTAAATTCTCCAAACTTCGTTAACCTCATCATCCGTAGAAGAAAAGTTTATTGTTATTATTGCAGATAAAAAGATCCTTCTGTTCAAAGCTCACGTTGCAGTTTTGCCAACACTACACGACACTGCCACTGCTTACGCGTCGGTGGCGGAGCTACGATTCCTGCCAACTGTGCATCACTCACCAAAGAGTGTCCTGTTGATGTGACTAACCTCATCTACGTTTCACAGTAATCTCATTCCAATCATAGAGATGCTAATAATAACATTTACAATGAATTTCGGAAAGTAATAAGCCAGTTCTGAATTGACATTTCTCAATAATATTATTTGTATTAAGTTAATAATATTTTAATAAAAATACAAGTATTCTTCTTTTCGTATTTGATGTCTGTGTTGTGTTTGCGACCAGAAAATTAAATCGATGATAATGATAATTCATTTTCATTATTCATTAGTATTAGTCCCTGTCCCTCCATCCACTGACCGATGACCTGAACGACACAATTTTGAACGTAACTGCTGTCAACCTGTACAACGTATGATCTTGCGTCGATCCTGTCCTGTAGTCATTCCAGTAACACGCAGCAAAAATAGTTTTTGTTTCTTTGATCCTTTGACGTCGTGTTGTGCCTGTGTCTGATATAAATTTTATAAGCTGAAACTAATTATTCATTCCGTGAGACCTTTCTACAACTCAAGATTGATCTTTACAGCAATACTTTCTCAAATACTATGCAACTGTTATATTTCATACATTGTCATACTGCACTAATTATGACAGCGCAGCGAATACTTTTAACGTTTTAAAGAGTTTGCAGAGCTAAAAATACATTGGTTTGATTTTTTTCTCCTCCATAGGATCGCAAGAAAATCATAAGAGGCATAGCAATAAGATTTAACGATGAGGCCGAACAATATCTGATTGGTTTGTCGAGATATTGGTTTTATAGCTGAAGGGCGAACACGTACGGTTTACCCCCATATGTGCAGAAAGACTTGGTAGGCATTTGGAATTACTTGTGACTGCACATTATTAGAGAAAACTTTTGATTTTTGCTGTTCGTCATAATCTGTACATTGTGTGTCGAAGCATATAAAGGAAGTATGAATTCTTTACACATCTAGAGAATTTATCTTAAGTAAGCAACCAGCACACCCTGATGTACGAAGGAAAAGAAGGCAACCAGCTGAGGAGCACAGAAAGTGGAGAAATGATCAAGGTTTAAAAGACACTGACAGAAGAGTCCTCATTCCGCTTTCGTCACCAGAAATTAAGGCATGTGAACTTATTCGCGCTTTTTTGTGCGAAAAGAGAATAGCATTAAGTGACTGTGAAGAGATATGAGAGACTGCGAGATAGAAAGAAAGGGAGAGACAATGACAATAAAAAAAGAGGTGGTAGGAGTGGGAGCGAAAGAGAGAGGCAACTGTGGCTTGAGAGTAAGAAAGTCAAATGTTTGTCAAGTTATGTGACCTAACTGCAGTGGTCATCGGTCCCTGAAAGTAAAAAATTACTTAAACTAAGTTGTCTTAAGAACAACACAAACACCCATGACCGAGGGAGGACTCGAAACTCGAACCCCCGACGGCGAACGGCAGCGCGCAGCACACGGCTATTCCTCCGCGGCTGACAATAACACACAAGAGAATATCATAAATAACCTTTGGCGAAATTGCAGTTCATCTGTCTGAATCGTACTATCGAAAAAAAAATTAATGGATCCACTCACCTCTTGACGTCATTTTTCTTCAGCAGCTGTCCTATGCCAACTTACATTAGAACTAGTATTATAGCTTCGCTACTAAAAACTGGATAGAAAAATGACGGTAATACTGATTTTCAGCAGCGTGCAAAATACTTTAGAAAAGTTTATAGTGGTAGGTTCTATTCCGTTACTAAATGAACTTTAACACGGGATTTAGTTAAACGCACTGATTATTAAACTTTTTCAAGATAAATTTCACTGCCAAGCCCATGATAATACACAGTTAGTACTAAGTCAGCACTTACAACAAAATTACTAATGTAGTGAGTTTATGGTAAAATTGAACATGTTATCGAAATCGTTTATTGAATAGCTGTTGGTACTTGAATTTGCTCGCCCAATGCTAGGCAAATTGGCACTGATGAAAGTTTTTATAAGTTACGATCTCCTAGAACACCACACGTGTTTAAAGTTGCATAAAAACAGTCACAGAAAGATGTCGGACTTTTAGTACTCGGCAAACCACACGAGGTATGACAGGTTATGCAGCACCTCTTCTTCAATAAATGCAATTAATCCCGCCTAACAGTTCCAGAATGTCGGGAGCGCCTACTTGGAGATGTTAGCAGAGCCACGTCTGAACTCCGGCTGCCTGTTCTTTCCTCTGCCTATGAGTGTCCTCCACAGAACGCGTGAACGTGCTGTTATCTGATTGGTTGAGGAATATTAGTAACCAATCACGTTACGAAAAAATACCGTGCAATCCCGCTCTTTTCTAGCAGCCAATCAAAAACTATCGAAATTTGCAGAACTCCCTATGAATAACAAAATTTAGAAAATTATTAAAATAAAATCTAACCATACTTTGAATATTTTTATGTTCATCGCGCGTTTCCTCTTTACCATAATTGACGGAACATTTATTTACAAGTTTCCCTTATTTAACACATATAGCCTCACAAGAATGATACAGCTCTAAATAGAGTACTGTATACAAATAACAGTTTTGTTCGTCATCTTACTTCCAAATCAAACAGATAATCACACACATTACTATACATATACCGTATTTTATCGCATATTTCCCTCCCCTAAGATTTTTCATAATTAAAAATTTATTTTATTAATATCGCGCCTAATTCCCTCTCCTGGTTCGTTCTAACAGGAGCGGCCTTGAAATAACTTGACAATGGAAGCAGCGGTACTGCCACGAACGAATATTTGCATTGTCACAGCATACTGTAAATTTGAAACGTTAAGCCGCAGACATATTTCTAGGTCAATTTGCTACAAGTCGTCATAATGGCGAAATATTCAAACTACACGGCAAAATTTAAACCATGTGTTATCTTACGCCGATAGAAACGGAGTAAAAGCTGCAGGAAGGCATTTTTCCGTCTATCCTAATTCAATACGGTATTGGCGAAGACAAAAAGATAAACTCGTGGCTGCAAAGGCAAGCTCCAGATCTTTCCGTGGGCCTTGTGTTAGGAAAATAAATACCTCTACAGTAAGTTTAACATTAGTTGCTGCCGGCTGCTGTGGCCGAGGGGACTGAGGCGCTCCAGTCACGATCTGCACGGCCACTACGGTCGGGGGTTCGAATCCCCCCTCGGGCATGGATATCTGTGCCGTCCTAGTTCGTAAGTAGTTGGTAAGTAGTTTGTAAGTTTAGGGACTGATGACTCCGTATTTAAGTCCCTTAAGCTTAACAAACATTTGAACATTTTCAACATTAGTTGCGACTTCTGACGTTTGGCTTGCCGGGGTGAAGGAGACGCCGTTGCCCAGGTAACAGCAATAGTGAGCCGGCTTTTTCCACTCCCACCGCCATCGGCTCGGGTTGTGAGGCACCGCTGTTGCCAAATCGTGTGTAAACAGTAGCACGTGGTGTCGCTCGGTGGCCCTTCGCGTTCTCTATCCTGCATTGTTGTGTCCTACCGACAAAGGATGTTTCCAGCTCCAGCGTGCCGTTAGATGTTGTCGGCACGATCAGCATAAGCGGAAAACTATGCGTACCCTCCACTCGCTCTGCACCGACATGTGAAAAGTCGCAACTAATTTTAAACGCACTGTAGGCACCATTTTTTTCACAATTTGCCTTATACCGGTGTCTTTTACCTGCCTAATACATAGTTTTTCTTCCTTCCTGAATAACTACTCGCATAATTCCCTCCCTAGTGTTTTCAAGAAAAAATTTTCGAGAAAAAAAAGGGGGAGGGGAACTACGCGATAAAATGCGGTAAATCTAATTAACTATTAGATGAACGGTCTAAGATTGCGAGCCATATCGCGACTTGCGTCAGCTCCTGGCGACCGCCGGCGGCTGGCGCGGAGTCAGCCGCGGCGCCAGTGCAGATGATGGAACGCGTGACGCGTGACGCGTGACGCGTGACGCGTGCGTGCCAACAAGTGCTGCGTGCCAACAAGTGCGGCCGCGCGCCGCCTCATCGCTATTGGAGACGCGCCCAGCGACGGAGCCGCTAACCAGCCCCGCTCTCCCAGCTGCCGGCTGCCGCCTCCACGCACGGGCCACCGACACTCCCGCAGCGTCCGAATGGCGCTATCGCGGTGTGCAGTCAACTCGCGCCGTGCAACGAGTGCTCTCTGTAAACCAGGGCTGGGCAAATGCCGTTTGGCGAGCGCGAGAGCTCTCAGCGGCTCACGCGGCCTGCTCGCGGCTCCCCCCCCCCCCCCACTCCGCCAGCCAGCAGTGCCACCACTCATACTCGACTAGCCGCGCACCTCACTACACCACGCGGAACCACTCGTTCTCGATAATTTCGAGATGTTGGTTCAAAATCATTTTAAATAAATCCAGAATTATGTAAATTAATACTTATTTCTTATTGGTTCGTAGTACCTCTCCTCTGAAGTGACAATTCTTTTATGTGTATGTCACCTTGTTCTTTATCTTGACAGGAAACTGATAGGCTTTGTGATCATAGAGTTTCTTCCCCTTTATGTTTTCTATATATCATAGGAGTTAAGTTTAGTTATCCCTTTTACTTCCTCCAGGGAGAAGGTTTTTGTTATACACTTGATAAACTATACTTATTTTAATAGTTCCTAGGTTTTTGCTTCCCGCAGCAGGGATATTTTATTTTCCTTTAGCTTACATATTTTTCCATGTACTTATTTGGTTATTTTTGAGAAGTTCTTTATCGTACCACGACAACTTCGTTGTGGTACCACTGACATAGGCAGGGAACTTCTTCCATCACTCTCAGGTCTTGAGTTCTGGAATTCTTTTCCCCTTCAGAATGGTGTCAGTTTTCATCCTTTCCTAAGGATGTAATGAACCTTAATAATTTGCACCTTCTGACCGACCACCCAGTTTCTCGTCATTGTAATGAAGTAGGTTTTTAATTGCAGAAAGTTCAGTTTTGTTACATTTTGTTTAAAAAAATCTACTCAATTCTGTGAAAATATAACGTAAAATTTAGAATAAAAGAGTCTTATCTTAATTCTTTACGTCAATGCCCTATTTGTGGCCACTAAAGTAGGTTTTACAGTCGTTCGAAACTGTGTTTCATCCTTACATGGGCAACCGTTGCATGGTACAGGATACACAATTTTCGGGTAAGCACTAACACTTACTTGCCACTCAAACATGCTGTGTCAGATATGATTGTACCGGTACCCTTTTTACGGAAGCCGCATCAGCTTGGAACGACCTCATGTGTTTTCTACGTGCAGTAAGTTATTTCAGCTTGTCCTTACTCATCTTTGCGCGCAAGGCGCCCTCATAGCTGCACAGTTGCCCCCGTGCACTGTGCACAGACAGCCCTGCTACCCACACTGTTTGCTCTCAAGGCCGCTCAGCCCTGCCCTTGCGGCTCTCGCTGCTCGCGGGCAGCCGCGCGAGCAGCTCTCGTGCCCACCCCTGCTGTAAACAGTGCCGCCGACGAGTACTGCCGAGAAACGCATCTGTTCGTTCATTATGCACTGCCCAAGTGAAACCGACAGCCGCAAGTTCAAATGTTCAATTGTATATAGAACTTATGGGACTTAACTATGGGGTCATCAGTCCCTAAGCTTACAAACTACTTATGTACTAGCTAAGACTAAAGACGGCACAAATATCCATGCCCGAGGGGCGATTCGAACCCCCGACCGTAGTGGCCGTGCAAACCGCGATTGAAGCGCCTCAGTCCCCTCGGCCACCGCGGCCGGCCAGCCGCAAGTATCGTGTTTAGCGTCACCTCGGTGTAACACGTGTATCCCGAGGCACTGTTACTGTTGGCAGGTTACACGTCATTTTGGACTGGGAGCGATACCTTCATTTAAGACAGCCGAGATCGGAACAATTTTTATTAAAATGTCTCGAGATGACCAGTTTCTATGATACTAACAGAACGAATAAAATTTTCTTTTTTCCCAAATTCGGGATTCGATTTCAGGTCTTTTTCGTACTTGGTAGATGCACTATCCATTCCTCCAACATCATTACTAACACGAGTGCACATACAATACGTAGATCCTCTATCCGTTACACCACCCTCGTGGCTAATACAGATGCAGGAACCACTCTACTTCATCTGCCTTCCCAATAAAAACTCTAAATCCGCCTGAACCCACCTCGATGATCTCCTTTCAACTTGTACAAGTATTGCCAAAACACACAAACAAAACCTTTCCATCTAACGAAATGGCGATTTGAACAAATGAATATTCACAACACATACAGTGTGTCCGTAAAGTTGTGGTGGACGTTTAACCGCGCCGGCCGCGGTGGCCGAGGGGACTGAGGCGCTCAAACATTTGAAGCCGCGGCGGAGTAGCCGAGCGGTCTAAAGCGCCTCGCTGCGGAGCGCGCGGTTGCTCGCCGTGAAGGTTCAATGTTCAAATGTTTGTTAAGCTTATTGGACTTAACTACGGGGTCATCAGTCCCTAGTCCTTAAACTTACAAACTACTTATGAACTACTTACGAACTAGGACGGCACAAATATCCATGCCCGAGGGGGGATTCGAACCCCCGACCGTAGTGGCCGTGCTGACCGTGACTGGAGCGCCTCAGTCAACTCGGCCACCGCGGCCGGCCGTGAAGGTTCGAGACCTCCCTGGGGCATGGGTGTGTGTGTTGTCCTTAGGTTAGATTACCTAGGTTTAAGTAGTTTGTAAGCTACGGACTGATGATTTATTGACTTTTTTTTTTTTTTTTTTTTTTTTTTTTTTTTTTTTTTTTTTTTTTTTTTGACTTTTAACCAGTCAGAGGAAAACTATGAAACAAGATGGAAATGTTAAATCTTCACGAACTGAAAGAAAACAATCTCCAAATTTTGTTCAAAAATGTTCAGATGAGAAGAAATAAGAAATTGCAGATGTCATCAGTCCCTAGACTATGCTTAAACTGTGCACGGCATATGCCCGACGGAGGACTTGAGCCTCCGACAGGCAGTGCTGATCGGAGCAAGGCACGTTAGCGCACATGGCCTCTCCCTCGCTGCAAGTTTGTTGAGTGCACTTCAATGTGACTTCCATTTCTCGCTGTACATACAGTTGAATGACACTGTACTCCATTCCACACACACTAAAGGCCATCAGGTGTAAAACAGCGAACAGCGTCAGCGAATCTCTCCTTTAAAATCTCAATGTCGTTGATTTGAAGTGCGTACATTGTTTGCTTCACATAACTCCACAAGAAAAAGTCTGAGTGTTAGGTTCGGGAATACTGATGGCCATGCCATGAACCATCCCTTCTCGTATCCGGCGTGTTGTATCTAGAAACCGAACAACTGCAACTGTAGAGGATCGTAACTAGTTGGTAAATAACACCTTCAACCTCATCTAGAATTTCTTGCACTGCATGTAATTGCAACGTGTCTACATAGTTGTTTGATGTCACAGTTTCCACCGGAACAAATGAATGGGGGCACACCAGACGTTCACCTTAAGGTACTTACGTTGGTACTTAGTGTAGGCAAGAGCATTTTCGGTAGCCCACGTTCTGACGTTATAGCAAAAAATGGCACACATGGCATATATATTATTAATACAGTAACTACTCGTCGTTATTAATCTCAAAACGTATCTCCGAAGGAAATTCAAATTAGGCTTCTCAGGTAATGTGTAACAACTGCAGTATGTAACTCGTAAAGTGAACAGCTTTCTTTAAACCTTTATAGACTGTAAACTTTTATAACTATACTACTCCAGAATATGTACGCAGAGATTTCTTGTGGCTCTATATATGGATGTCACATACACCATCTACAATTTCGTCACTAACATAAGCCGCAGAGGAGCGAGCGAGCGGTCGAAGACGCCTTGCAGCGGACCTCGCGGTTGCTCGCCGTGGGAGGTCCGAGTCCTCCTTCGCGCATCGGTGTGAGTGTGTTGTCCTCAGGTTAGTTTAACTTCGTTCAAGTAGTTTGTAGGCCTAGGGACTAATATCCAAAGAAGTTAAGTCCCATATATTTACAAACATTTGAACACTAACATAAGGCCATCCAACAAAATGCCAGTTTCTTCACCTGCTGATCCCACCGTACTTACGTTACCTTAGGCGGCACTTTATTGTACATACGACAATATTCAGGCTGAACATGATTCACGGATTCAAATTTAGCAAGCCACAGAAAGTGCGTGATACCTTACTTTTCGGCTGCCCTCGGCTACGTTTAATTCGCCTAAAGCGCGATGTCAATGCAGGGTGTCCTCACGGAAACTTATTTAGCTTAGGAAAACGGCGGAGGGGCGCCGATGTGGAGGGCCAAGACCGGGAGACGAGCAGGTGCCACCTGTGGAACGAAACTCCCGACTCCTGTCACTGTCGGCGCTCTTGTGGTGCAGAAGTGGCCAGGAGGAGGACATGGGCCTATCTGAATTAAGGCGAACGACAGCGAAAAGCACGACTTTCTAGGTAACTGCACGGCTGTGGTGATGGCAGTCTCGCAGACAGAGAGCCGTTGCACCCCAGAAGGCCGTACGGAATGGTCACGGTACACCGTGTGCTGATGCCACGGAGACAACTTCCGGTCTCTCCCAACGACCGAGGCGAATCGGCGAAATTTCCTAGAACCTGCGATTGCCGTCTGACTTGGGTCCGTGGGGAACACCACGCTCGTGACCTGGCACGACGCGCTGTGTAGGAGGGCAGCGTGACGATTCGCCAAAACAAGCTACCTGACGGTATTACTCCGCCTGGTTCCCCTGGGAGTACATTTCCGAAGGTTCGTTGGCTGGCACTCTCCGTCCACACGCTGCCATTGGCAACGGGTAACATGTGGACGGAGTCGTTTTGGTTGTAAAGACCTGCACAGCACACAGACATATTTTACTTACTTCTGGAGCGACCACATCGATTTCTTCGGGGTTGAGCAGAGCGTGTGTTGTCGACTAACTGTTCGTGTGGCCGCCATAAAAAAAAAGTAAAGTTCAAATATTTGTAAATCTATCGGACCAAACTGCGTGGTCATCAGTCCGTAGCTTACATAGTACTTAAACCTAGGTACTTTTACTTAAGGACAAACACCCACATCCATGGCCCAGGGAGGACTCGCACCTCCGACGACGAGCAACCGTGCGCTCAGCAGCGAGGCGCCTTAGACCGCTCGGCGCGGCGCTAACAAATGCGATGTGATTAGTTTACATAGAAAGAAAGATCCTTTATTATATAACTACGCTGTAAGCAGTTACTTCCATAAAACAACTGTAAGCAGACATAAGGGGCGATTGAAATGGAAGGACCATGTAAAATCAGTCGTGCGTTAAGACAGATGCCAGACTGAGATTCATTGGAAGAATCCACAGGAAATGTACTCCGTTAGTAAAGGAAGTGCTTGTGCATTGTTCATCAGTGTGGGTTACGTACCAGGTAGGGCTAATAGAAGAGACAGAGTACGGGCGTCTCTCATAGTCCCAAGAGAGTACGTTTCATCACGATCCAAGCAATAAATTGCTTACTCCTACGTGTATCTCGCGAAACGACCACAAGGATGAAATTAGAGAGATAGGGCCAACACGAAGTCTTTCCAGCAATCGTGTTTCCCGCGAACTATGCGCTACTAGAACAGGAGGAGGAGTGAAAACGGCCCCGCAGTTCCCAGAATGCACTGAATCGGAAATAATAGTTTAGTTTCTAGGAAAATGTTTTAACAAACATTTGCCCAGCAGTGTAAAGTTTACACTCATGATTTCACAACGCTTTCGATATTCTACCATTGCGCGTCATAACCTCTTTACGATAACATTTTCGTAGCATATCAACTGCAGTACGCTTCCAGCTAATTTTAAAATTTGATTCAAATACCTCTTATTCGGTATTTCGAACCTAGAACTGTCATCCGCGCGTTCCGAAGTCTTAAATTCGTTATCTGATTACTTTCATTTCCCTTTTCTTCTTCTTCTTCTTTGGTGATCAATCCCGAGATTGGCATTTCAGCGCTACTCCTCTCCTCTGCCTGCCTTCCTTTTCACCTCGACGCATGTTTTGCGTCCAACGTCATTGACGATATGTTGCATTTACGACATCCTTGGTCGTCCCTAGCGATTAATGACCTCAGTATCTCCTTCTGCTATTGTTCCAAGATTTTTGTTGTGTCTTGGGACGTGTCTTACATGATTGTGTCTTCTCGTCTGGATGTACCTCGACAGAAATGTGGTTTCCCGTTAGTCTATCTCTATAGATGATCTTCATCATCCTTTTCTAGCACGAAATCTTCAGGACTTCCACACATTCCAAACAATAGCTTGTATCATACGTTTACGTATTTTCAGACTGTTGACCTTGCGGTGAGTAACGTCTGACTCAAATTAAAACTGTACTTCCCTGCTGTATTCTCCTCACAATTTCTTTCCTGATTTTACCCTCCCTTGTGATTTTACTTTCCAAATCGACAATTATCACTTTCAGCTTTTCTTTTCCAATTCTTACCAGATGTGTCGAGATAAAAACTTTCTAATGTAAATGCTTGTTTTATATTTTATATATGTGTTTATAATTATGTATTTGTATATATCATAATAATATTTCGTTTATTTATGAGTAATTTTGATGTAAAGAAAATTGTAATTGCACTGGGTATAAGTGTTTGTTTGCAAATCTATCAGACCAAACTGCGTGGTCATCAGTCCGTAGCTTACAAACTACTTAAACCTAGGTAAACTAACATAAGGACAAACACACACACCCATGCCCCAGGGAAGACTCGAACCTCCACAGCGAGCAACCGCGCGCTCCGCAGCGAGGTGTTTTAGACCGCTCGGCTACTCCACTGCGGCTGGCTGCCATCGAGTGTGCTGTAACGAAAATTCTGCTGAATGATCAAGTAAACATATCAAACAATTCACTGCTTTACAGATCATTCAAATCAAAACAAAAATCAACTAAACAGAAAAATTTCTACCACCCTGTTACCCCTTTCCGTGCCATAGCTAGATTTAACCTTGAATAGTGAATACCATCCTTTCTCCTAGTGTTGTAGCTATGCACACTGCTAGTACTTTTGAATTGGGTCGGATTGTTAATAACATGTTTCATGAGTGAATAAATATATGTATTGTGAAGCTACTGTGAAGATCCATCGATCCCTAAATAAATGTGTGCATGATGCTCTTGGGTGGGTTCCAGCAATTATTCTGAATACATGATTTTGTGCAATGAATACTTTTTTACTCAATGTTGAATTGCCCCACAATATGATCCCATATGAAAGCAATGAATGAAAATAGGCGTAGTAAGCTAATTTAATGAGATGGATATTACCAAATTTTGCAATTACTCTGATAGCATAAGTAGCTGAACTCAAACGTTTAAGGAGATCTTCAATAAGTTTCTTCCAATTCAGTCCCTCGTCCATGCAAACACCAAAAAATTTTGAATACTCTACCTTAGCTAAAGATTTAAGTTCAAAGTCTAAATTTATTATTGGTGTCATGCCATTTACTGTATGAAACTGTATATACTTGGTTTTATCAAAGTTTAATGAGAGTCCATTTGTAGAGAACCACTCAATAACTTTCTGAAAGATATCATTCAGCAAGGGGCCCAAGACCGTACTTTGTGGGACCCCATTTTTGATAACTCCCCAGTTAGAGGAATTAATTGTTTCGTCTATATCATGTGAACTGCTTATTTCAACTCTCTGCACTCTGCCGGTTAAGTATGATTTAAACCATTTGTGCACTGTCCCCCTCATACCACAATACTTAAGCTTATGTAGAAGAATCCCATGATTTACACAATCAAAAGTCTTTGAGAGATCACAAAAAATCCCAACTGGTGATGTCGGATTATTCAAAGCATTTAATATTTCATCATCGAAGGTATATATATATAGCATTTTCAGTTGAAAAGCTTTTTTGGAAACCAAACTGACATTTTGTTAGAACTTTATTTTTACTAATATGTGAAGCAACTCGAGAATACATAACTTTTTCAAAAATTTTTGATAATGCTGTAAGAAGTGAGATGGGGCGGTAGCTGTTGACATCGGACGTATCCCCTATTTTATGCAAAGGTTTAACGATAGCATATTTCAGTCTATCTGGGAAAATACCCTGCTTTAAAGAGCTATTACAAATATGATTGAGAACCCTACTTATCTCCTGGGAACAAGTTTTTAATACTCTGCTGGAAATGCCATCAATTCCATATGACCGTTTACTCTTGAGAGAGTTTATTATTTTCCTAATTTCTGAAGGTGAGGTGGGTGGAATTTCGATTGTATCAAATTGTGTGCGTATGGCCTCTTCCATTAATTGCCTTGCTCCTTGTAGTGAACATTTAGATCCTATTTTCTCTACAACATTTAAAAAGTAATCATTAAAAATGTTATCAACTTCTGACTTTTTGTTGATAAAGTTTTCATTTGTTTTGATGGTAATAACCTCTTCCTCTGCTCTTGGTTGCCGTGTCTCCCTTTTAATAATATTCCAAATTGTTTTAATTTTATTATCAGAGGAGCTAATCTCAGACATGATGCTCATATTTCTTGATTTTTAATAACTTTTCTGAATGTAGCACAGTAGTTTTTACAATATTTTATTGTTTCTGGGTTATTGCTCTTTCTTGTGGACAGATATAGTTTCCTTTTTCAGTTACAAGATATTTTTATTCCTTTAGTAAGCCATGGTTTTTTGAATTAGCATATCCGCTTTCAAGCCCAACGAACAGTTGAACACGGATCACCCCGCATCGTATTCCGACACCATAACGACAGATACTTCGATCATTTGCTGTATGATGCACATCTCGCGTTGATTCGCTTCTCGCTTCTGCCCTTTAGGGTCTCCCAGCCATTCATGCCATATGACTTTACTTGTCGCTTTTTTGTTTTCACTGTTTCGTTGAGCTGCTTCCTGTTTTGGGCTCGATGTCTGTTGGGTTTTCTCCGGGCTGCCCACTGCGCCCAATCACCCCTGCATCTGAGGCGGCAGACAGAAGCAGGCAGCGTGTAACGCCAAGGCTAATAAATATGAGGTTGGGCAGTAAGTGCTCTGCTCTGCCATTGGCTGTCGCTGTGACGTCACCGTGGGACTGCGCGCTACCAAACGGCCTGCACTGATTTATTCCGCTATAGCTCGGAATGTGCATTTATATGAAGTTTTTGACGAAAGATATTGTTACTACCTGATATACAAAGTGCTATTCTGCTGTAAAATATTGCAGTTAAGACTGTTGGGTCATATTCTATCGTAGATTTACGCGTTACATATGATTAACATTATCACATCACAAACAAATTGACAATGTCTATAATACGAACTGCTGACTTTAAAAGAACAGGAATCTTTGAAACACTTTTTTCCCGGAAAATCAAGCAATTCCGATTGTAGATCCCTTACGTAATCAGTGTCTTTGAAATGCTGTGAGTATATTCGAGAATGTGCAGCGTTTACAGTGTCCTTCCTGTAGCATTTGGAGAGCCACACTTTCTTTAACGTTTCGTCTCGATGAAAAATATGAAACTATTTCAGTTCCCTTTGTGTTCCGCCTGTGGGAATTACAATCCGTCATAGCACAGCCTGGCACTGTATAAATAATAACAGAAGTAGTTCTAAGAATTACAGCAGAAACGATAGCACGCGCGACAAGCACTCAGGAAATCAATAGACTTTCCACTGTAAACTTTTTACTTACAAACTATGAAGCGAAACAAACTATTTAACCCTTTAATTCCCAGTGTTGTTCCTCGACAACAACGTATTGAAAACTGATTTATACCGTATTTTGTGTATCAGTCCTTAAAGTCGTACTATTGTTGATGAACAACATGCTTCTAGCACGCATTTTGCCGCTTGGTACGGCATGTAGCCACTTCTGAGAGCCGGCCGCGGTGGCCGAGGAGACTGAGGCGTTCAGTCACGGTCTGCACGGCCACTACGGTCGGGGGTTCGAATCCCCCCTCGGGCATGGATATTTGTGCCGTCCTTAGTTGTAGGTAGTTCATAAGTAGTTTGTAAGTTTAGGGACTGATAACCCCGTAGTTAAGTCCCTTAAGCTTAACAAACATTTGAACATTTTGAACACTTCTGAGACATTAGTCTTGGAGGTTGTGTTGCGTTGCCTTCTGCACGTGGCTGAGAGTGTGAGCGTGAGTGTGGTTCCTTTCATTTTATTCGAGCAGTAAATTGTCTTGTCTTTGGTGCTGTGGCAAAGAATATTGATCTGACAGTGTCAACAATCAAGAAAATAACGTCCCAAGCAATAAAATACCTCGATACAAACGTCTTTGTTACGCATGGAATACATGACATAAGAAAACAATAGTTCGATCAAAAATTTTAAAACACGTATTTTGAAGTTTAGTGCACTGTATTAATACAGAAAATACTGAATTCTAATTTTTCCAGCGCTTGTGGGAATGAAAGGTTTAAGCAAATACAGCAGAAATGGTAACTCACACGTTCACGAGTTAGAAACCAACACTGCGTATTGATGTTAGACTGTGGTTTTGCTCCCAGGTGTCCCACAGTGACGTCATGCGCAGAACATTGAAAACGCGTTTCCTACTGCGCATCGCTTACTGCGCCCCCCCTGGTGTAACGCCGCCGCCTCAGCGGCGTCAGACTGGCTGAGCGCGTGCTCCAGCGAGCAGAAGGCACGGCCTGGCAGACCGCTGAGCCGCGCGACGCCAGCGCCGATGCCAACAGTAGCGGCGTCAGTGGACCACCGCAGGCGCCGGAGACCGCCCCGACCGGTCCGGGCCCGCAGATCGCATCTGGGCACAGCCGGCGCTCGAGCGTGGCGCACACAAAAAGAAAACACCACCGCCGACCTCGTACAATACGTTATGTTTTGCTCGCTGTCAGCGGCGTGCGAACCCGTCAACATCTAATACTAAACCAACTCTCACGCTAGATAGGGGTTATTCACTTAAGCTAAATTACTTAAACCGAGCCGTGGCGTATGTTTCATCCTTCTGCATTCACTCCCACAGCTAGACACAAAAATTTAACTACATGTATATTAAAACACACTTACTTCAGCCAAGATCGGTACTTTTCTTTCTTTCTTTTTTTTTTTTTTTTTTTTTTTTTTTTTTTTTTTTTTTTTTTACCTGTTTCGATGAACTGTATCACCATCTTAAGAAACAATTTTTTATATAACAATTTTCTCCTTTTTTCACTGCAAAACGTTATAAAGAGTGTTAAAATCTGTAAAGTCCTTGTTTGTATACAAATCGTACAAAACCTTTGGAACTCACATAAAATAGTTACTTGTGAAAATGAAATATAAGAAAAAGACAGCTAGACACAAAAAATTTAACTACATCTATGTTAAAACACACTTCCTTTAGCCAAGATCGCTACCTTTTATTTATTTATTTATTTATTTTACTTGTTTCGATGAACTATGTCATCATCTTCAGAAACAATTTTTTATATAACAATTTTCTCCTATTTTCACTGCAAAACGCTATAAATATTTTTAAAATCTGTAAAGAACCTTGTTTGTATACAAAGAAGATAAAAGTTAACAAAACATTTACGAAACCTTTGGAAATCACATAAAATAGTTACTTGTGAAAATGAAATATAAGAAAAAGAACATTGTCAGACGATTAAAATTTGCATCACCAAAGTGGATCATCATCTGTATTGCACATTCAAAAATTGTGTGTGTTCTTATCACTTGTGATACGAGTTCCAAAGGTTTTCTACATGTCTTGTTAACTTTTATCTTATTTGTATACAAACAAACACATTGCAGATTTTAAAAATCTTTATAACGTTTTTCAGTGAAAATAGAAGAAAATTGTTATATAAAATATTGATTCTGAAGATGATGACATAGTTCATCGAAACCGGCAAAAAAACCAACAAATGAACTAGCGATCTTGGTTAAAGTAAGTGTGTTTTATATAAATTTTGATCGCTCTCTATAAGCATATTATGCCACTTAACTATACATCTATATTGGCAATAAATTAAAGATGGGCAAGGTACTAACCAATTCAGTAAACTTGAAACTGCACCACCTCTTGTTGATTAGTTGAAGCTGCTCGAAATTGAACTCTTCAAGTACAGAGAATTTGTTTACTCAAACAGACATCTAGTCAGCCAAATATTTCACGTGGGTAACAATAAAATTTATCTTCGTATTGGCCGTCAAACATTGTGTTGATGATACCAACACTCCGCTAAATGGTACAATATGTGTTGCAGGATCCCAGTAGAAAATCAGAAGCACTTGATCAATCTTTTATAGAAAACATTTTTATTTCCATCTTAATGAAACATTTCAGACACAGACATTTGTTACATCATGTCTGCCAATAAAATCCAGCAGCAGATGACAGAGCTGCTCACGCCTTCACAACCAAGTACAAAGAGCAATAACATGGCTTCCAAATTAAGCTCACCAGCGACACTGCATAATAAGACTAATGACAAAGTTTTGCACTCCTTAATTAAACAAGACATTTATTCTTGAAGTAGGCAAAAATATATGAATTACAATATTACTTTTAGGTTTTAACTGTTGTTGTTGTTGTTATGGTCTTCAGTCCGGAGACTGATTTGATGCAGCTCTCCACAATACCCTATCCTGAGCAAGCCTTTTCATCTCCTCATAAGAACTACAACCCACATCCACTTGAATCTGCTTACTGTATCCATCTCTTGGTCTCCCTCTGCTATTTTTACCCCACACACTTTCCCCCAATGCTAAATTTACGATTCCTCGATGTCTAAGAATGTGTCCTACCAAACGATCCCTTCTTTTAGTCAGGGTATGCCAAAAATTCCTTTTCTCACCAATTCTGTTCAGTACCTCTTCATTAGTTATGCGATCTACCCACCTAATCTTCAGCATTCTATTGTAGCACCACATTTCAAAAGTCTCTTCCTGTCCGCACAGCTTATCGTCCATGTTTCACTCCCATACAAGGCAACACTCCACACAAATGCCTTCAGAAAAGATTTCCTTGCACTTCAAGTAATATTCGATGTTAGCAAATTTCTCTTTTTCAAAAATGCTTTTCTTTCCATTGCCATTCCGCATTTTATATCCTCTGTACTGAGCCATCATTTGTTATTTTACTGCCCAAGTAACAAAACGCATCTACCTCCTTTATTCCTTCGTTACCTGATCTAATTCCTTCAGCATCACCCGATTTTCTTAGACTGCACTCCATTACCCTAATTTTGCTCTTGTTAATGTTCATCTTATAAGCACCTTTCAGCACACTGTCCATTCCGTTCAATTGCTCTTCCGGGTCCTTTGCTGTATCTGACAGAATTACTATGTAGTCGGCAAAACGCAATGTTTTTAATTCTTCCCCCTGAACTTTAATTCCTTCACCAAATTTCTCCTTGCTTTCCTTTATAGCTTGTTCAATGTACAAATTGAAGAGCATTGGAGAAAGGCTACAACCCTGTCTTACTCCCTTCCCAACTGATGCTTCCCTTTCATGCTCTTGAGTCTAATTACTGCGGTCTGGCTTTTGTACAAGTTGTAAATAATTCTCCTTTCCCTGTATTTTACTACCCAAGTAACAAAACTCATCCACCACCTTCATAGTTTCGTTACCTAATCTAATTCCTTCAGCCTCGCCTGATTTTCTAAGACCGCATTCCATTATTTTTGTTTTGCTCTTGTTAATGTTCATTTTATACGCTCTCTTCAATACACTGCCCATTCCATTCAACTGCTCTTCCAGGTCCTTTGCTGTCTCTGACAGAATTACAATGTCATCAGCAAAACGCAATGTTTTTATTTCTTCCCCCTGTACTTTAATCCCTATTCCAATTTTTTCCTTTCTTTCCTTCACCGCCTGCTCGATGTACAAATTGAATAACATCGGAGAAAGGCTACAACCCTGTCTTACTCCCTTCCCAACTGATGCTTCCCTTTCATGCTCTTCGAGTCTAATTACTGCGGTCTGGCTTTTGTACAAGTTGTAAATAATTCTCCTTTCCCTGTATTTTACCCCTGCTGACTTCAGAATTTGAAAGAGTGTATTCCAGTCAACATTGTCAAAAGCTTTCTCCAAATCTACAAAAGCTAAAAATGTAGGTTTGCCTTTCTTTAATCTATCTTCTAAGATAAGACGTAAAGTGAATATTGCCTCCTGTGTTCCTACGTTCCTCCTGAATCCAACCTTACCTTCCCCGAGGTCAACTTCTACCAGCTTTTCCATTCTCCTGTAGATAATTAGTGTTAAAATTTTGCAACCATCAGTTTGATAAGTCATAAGTCAGGTTTCAACTACTAATCTCAAAATGTATACATGTTTATTGAAATTTTCATTTAACATAATGCGCAAAGTAAAAATCACGTTTTGACTCTATAAGTTTACATATTAACTCAATTCATTAACTGTATTGGTGATTTCGAAGTGTACATTGGTTGGTTGGTTGTTTAAGGGGGACAAAACTGCAATGCTCATCAGTCCAAAGTGTACACATATATGTTTTGTCAATATTGTTTAGGTGTAACATTATTTAGACTGATAATTTTGTATGTTTCAATTTGTGGTTTGAATTTAACTAAATACATAATTGATTAGTGTCGTATTTTTGTAAGTTGTGCAATAACTTCGTATTTTCTGATAGATTATTGAAATGACAGACTTAATAGTACTTTCTATTTGATTTAGGATCCAATGGTATATAAAACATGACTTGCCCTACTTTATTTAAAAACGAGGCCCAATATGGAAAACAGAGAAAAAAAGCATTGAGGAAAACGTAAAAAAAAAGAAAGTGTAACACAAATGAATTTGTTAGAAGAATTTCAAATATACAACCACATTCACAGGAAACTGACTGCAAACGTAAAGATTAATTGGAATTAAGAAATAAAATGTGCCTTCTATATCACGCAACTCAAAACTTCGAGTTAACAAAATCGCTAATTTAGAGACAGGGAAATTGTTACTATCTAGCAATTACAGGCAGCTTTCGAACCACGATAATTAAAAGGATAGGTTTCATAATAATGTTGTAATATTGCTTGGAGTCTTCCGACGGCACGCGTGTTGCAGTGGTTAGCGTCGCACATCGCTGTGCTGGCGGTCCCGGGTTCAAATCCCGCGACTGGCAGAAAAAATATGTCTTTCTATTTACTATTTATAGAATGTTCTACATGTTTATTATGTTTGATGTACTTGTAAGTTCCAGAAAACTGTTGCTATGTATAAATAGTGAAGCATTCTAAGCAGGAGGCAGCCTGTACTGAGAGTACGCTTGTGTCAGCAATGATCCTGTTCTACGTGTAAAGTGTTGTGCTCTATTAACGACCAGCCTTTGAATTCCGGGCCACTTGCAGTTTTCAACGTGACACTTTCTGGGGGAGGCGCCGGGTAAGCCTGCAAACCATCTGCATTGTCGTGCTTCCGATTAGGCAGCGTAAGAGCCGTCGCATACATGGAAAGAACCGGAATACAAAGGGTATACTCACTACCGTTTCCCGAAGTCTGTGTTATCAAAAGACCGATGGATACGAAAACAGCGGTAAGCCAGCTTCACATCAGACACCCATCGGTGTTCTCGGGAGATGCTGGACAGGAGCCAAACAAATGGCTGGAAGGATTCGACCGAGTCGCCAAGTATAATAGGTGGGATCACGCTAGTAATCTCTGTATAACCTGGATGTACAACGCTGGTGTCTGATGGTAGAACTGTAGCGTGCCTCCACATTCATAAGTTTTGCACACGAATTTGCAATGTCCACCATGTTGTAATTAGACAATGGAATTTCCATCAGTTAGTACAAGTAATAGCTAGATTACCTCTAGATTTGAGATTTATGTCAATATGCGAAGTAACATACTCGCGTGAGTAGGGAATCGAAACATATTTTCTGTTCGTTTTCTTGTAATACTTCATAGCAGCCATGTTGTAATTAGTCAAGAAACAGAATATGAACATCTTTGGCTTGGACGCTCATAAATCTGCAGTTCAACATCCAGGTAGTATAGAGATCAGTGAATCACACCATGTGCTTGGTGAATGTATGTTTCCGCCTGGATGGGGCGGCCCAGCAGTGGTTTGAAAATAACGAGGACGGACTCGATAGCTGGGAAATATTTCAGAAGCAACTTAAGAAGACGTTTGGAGACCACTAGCAGCATGTCCGTTCATCGGAAGAGCAATTGAAGAACAGCGCCCAGCGACATGGTGAGTCAACGCAGTCGTATATACAGAGTGTTTTGGCCCCATGTCATGTAATTAACCCGGATATAACGAAGGCCGATAAAATTTCATACCTGATGGAGGGCATTGCGGAAGACATGTATCTTCTGTTAAGAGACGTTTCGACGATACAAAAGTTTATTAAATGGTGCCAGAAAATTGAAGAGATGCAACAGCGGAGGGTTGGACGAAAGAAGTGCGACATACTCCCAAATGTAGTCTCTGTGGCCGTTGTGGAGAACCAGCATGACTTTGCTTCTCTCATACGACAAACTGTGAGAGAAAAATTACAACGTCGTGGCGGATTAGCCGCGCGCACTGGGCGTTCGAGTGCCTCCCCGGCCATGGGTGTTTATGTTGTTCTTAGCCTAGTTTAGGTAGTTTGTAATGTATGGACTTATGACCAAGCAGTTGAGTCCGATAGATTTACATACATTTGAACATTTGAAGAATTACAGCAATTTATATCAGCCAGGACTGTTGAACCAAGCGAGCCACGGCTATCAGTCCTGTACGTCATGAGGGAGCCGATGCTGGTGAGGATGAGGTATTTCAAACATTAGCGCCTGTCTGTCACGCCAGTCGCACCCGACGTGAAGAATGGTCTCGTCCTAGTATGACTTCCGCAGCAGCCGCCAAACGCCAGCATAGGAACCTGTAACAGCCCGTTTCCTACCGGTTAATTATTTGTTAAATAACCGTGATTAGTGTTGCTACAAAGGATTTGGAGAAGGCTATATTTTCCGAATTATTGTGCTAAAAACCGATATTAAGGGAGAGTTGCCAAAACGAATTATCGTAACAAATAATCCGTTCCTCCACTCTGCTCTCTATTGAAATGAACCAGTTGAAAGTTGGAACAATTAGCGCCAAAGACGTATTGACTGAAATACGCAAGAAAATGAAGCACACAGTAACTACACAAATATTGATATTTCAATGAATTTGGAAACGGTTAAATAGGGTCGCCAGCCCAGTGGGCACTATCTGTGGAACATGAAAGTAATGAACTACTGACCTCTTTGATAGGTGTGACACAACGGAAGGTTGTGACATGCAAGTTTCACAGTACTCTTTCTACGAAAATAATGAAGTGGGATTTGATGACTTTATATAAAATAAGTAAAATGAAATTTTAAAAATAGACATAATCAGTGATAAATCCTTTTGATTGATTTGAGGTAAGTAATGCACCCAACAACTGACGTCACCTTAGATTAACACTTACTTACATCGTTAGCAGGAAAACATTTGAAATAACTTTAATTAATTTGTACTTAAATTAATACTAAACTCCCAAACAATTCGTCAAAGCCAGTGCAATAGACTCTCTGCACATGAACAACGCCGAAATACGAACAAACCATCAGGAGAACATGCAATCAAAAACAGCACAAAACATTAAAAAATTAATACTAGTAATTTTAAATTTTATCTTTAAGTTTTCATTAGTGCCAGCCTCCAGAAACCAGAAAGCTATAATGTTAATCTTTCATTAAATTTTAGTCTATTATTGCATAATCAAATTAATGAGATCACACAAGGAAAGTGAACTTTGAAAAATTAAGTTTTACTGGCTTGGCACTTGAAATAATAATTTTGTTAGTAACGACACTCGGGTTTCACTGCGCCGGATAGGACCCTACACAGGTACTAATGACTTGGGATAATGAACGTCTACTTAACTTCAAATGATCGTTATTATTAGACATAATAGTTCAGGGTAAACGCCTCACAAACTGTCTAAACGTTTGTGTGGTAGAAAATATTGGAGCTGTCTTATAGTACGTCCCCGCTGTTGAGAAGCCGGCCGCTAGGTCGTCGACAATGCTGAAGTTGAAGGTAGGGACACACTTCCATTCAGTGAGCAATTGCAGGGCAGGCTCTTGACGAGATGAAACTCTGTGACGTCTGCCCTCAGTCACCACTGGATAAACGTGCCACAGCTCACTATTCCGCCAACACAGGCCTGGTAACCTGGGACACGGCAATGCTCGCCTCTCCTCCCACTGTAAGCGACAGTGCAGCACACGACTCCTCTCTGTTAGTGCACATCCGCGCTCACTCGCTCGTCAAAGACTACACTCCAAACAATGCAAGTCTCTGACAAAGATATTATCCTTACCTTTCCTAACGACTTATACCCAGCCGCGGTGGAGTAGCCGACCCGGGCGCCGTGGCTCAGCGCGCCCGGACAGAGGGTTGAACGCTCTCTGTAATAAAAAAGCTGAGCCAACAACAGACCGAACAAGAACGAACACACATGATCAACGTCCGCAACGAAAAGAACTACCCATAGAGCAAAAAAAAAAAAAAAAAAAAAAAAAAAAAAAAGCGGTCCAAAGCGTCTCGCTGCGGAGCGCGCGATTGCTCGCCGTGGAGGTTCGAGTCCTCCCTGGGGCATGGGTGTGTGTGTGTGTGTGTGTGTGTGTGTGTGTGTGTGTTGTCCTTACGTTAATTTACCTAGGTTTAAGTAGTTTTGTAAGCTACGGATAGATTTACAAACAAACACTTATACCCAGTGCAATTACAATTTTCTTTAAATCAAAATTATTCATGAATAAACTAAACATTATTACGATATATACAAATACATAATTATAAAGACATATATAAAATAAGCCTTTACATTAGAAAGTTTTTATCTCGACACAACTGGATTAAAGTGTTACAAACCGACCTACGCGGCCACAACGAAATACGCTGGCAACCAGGTCGCCTCGCAGGAGGACAGATATCTGGAGTACAGAAGACAACACGACATTGTGCTTTCACTGCGGGATTCCTGGACATGTCGTAAGTATTTATAGGAAATGGCGTATCAACCCACTGAGATTCTACCTATAATACATTGCGCTAGGTTCCCCCACCCTTCCACCCTCGTACAATAGCGAACTTCCCTGGAGGACAGGGCGAACAATAGCGCACTTCCTGGAAGGACAGGGCGATTGACATCGGACATGTATTTACACTACACACATCTCATAACCACCTCTCCCGCTTCCATAAGTGCATTTAACACGTCTCGTAGACAACTTGAACGCCTCCACAAGTTGACACCTGGACTACCACCGCCCTCGCCTGCACCATGCCATCCACCACCGCTCCTGATTATTATTTTATTCCTAATTTGTATATCAATTATTGCAACATCCTATGGTTTTTGCATTAACAATTTTAGAGAAAGAGCATTCCGTTTTCGCTCGGAAACCGTCAGTGAGCAGCAGTAGATGTCTTGCTGTTCGTAAGTAACGCTTAACAACAATTGTTTGTAAGCAAATACTTGTAAAGTCAAGGGAATTGTATACGCATTAAATTCAACTTGCTCGGCGGTAGATAGACTGGGAGACGGAAACTTGATGAGGGGGTCAGGTAGGGAATTGAATGAAGAGTTCTGGGTTCGAAACCTGGTCACAATCACCCATCACCTAATTTTCTTTGACGGGAAAAATTTATGTTATTTTCACCACTAATCGTCAGTACAATGAAATGCAATTGAAGGGGTAAATAAAAATAAGTACGTACATTTTTCGACAATTATTTAAAAAACAATTACCTAAATTACCCATAGCATGAAATATTTCAGAGGGAACTATGTGTACATTAACATTTTCCGAAACAATTTTCGGAACTTGTTCGCCACCTAATATCTCTGAGCAAAACAACAGTATACTACACCTTCATACACTCTGTTAGGTATTTTAATACAATTGCAACTCTCATGGTACGCAACATGTACCGAATTACCTCCAGGGCATCTTGTACCAATTTCACCTGCAGCAGCGCCGCTTCAGCGGATTGGAATCGACCTTTTAGTGGGGTTCCCGAAGTCGACAGCCGGTGATCGATGGATAATAGACTGCACTGACTCGCTTCACTATCTCGAAACCTGTGCCGACTGTAGAAGCTCCAGAGATAGCAAAATTCCTTGTAGAAGACATTATTTTGAAGCATGATGCACCACAAGTGATGATATCTGATCGAGGAAAAGTATTCAGGTCAAAACTAGTATCACGTTGCGACATTGTCCACAGAATAACAACTGCCTACTGTCTTCAGACAAATGGTGTTTTAGAACGTTTTAACAAGACGTTAGCAGATATTCTCCCGATGGACAGTAAGTCTATGTTGAGCAGAAGGCTTGGGATACAATACTGCCAGTCGTGACATTCGATAGACTCCATAGGCTTCAAGCCGTTTTTCCTGCTCCATGGTCGTGAAGCAGAGACGACAACTAATACACTGTTTCCGTTCCAACTCGACGACACTCAGGAGGACTATGTGAAACAGCTCATCACCAGGGTCGAAGAAGCAACGTGGCTCGCATACGGACACTGAACGTCCAGGAAATGGACCGCCAGCGGTGTAACGACAAGCACCAACCTGCTGTGTACAGCTAAGGACATCTGGTATGGATTTTTACCCGTGTATGTAATTTTGGGCTATCAGAAAAGTTACTGAAGTGATACTTTGGTCAGAAGTCACACACGAAGTCGAGGATCCTGAGTCGTTCTCAAAATGACAAAAACGAAGAGACATTGTTCACGTCCTCCATATGAAGCCTTATCACGATCCTAAACAACACACAGATAGAAACGACTTCTTGTTCAAGGACTCTGAAGACCGTTATGATAATGATGAAGCCACGACAGGAGGATCTGGCATCGCCCATCGTCACCGTGAGGAAGGCGTGCACGTAGAATGGAACAGTTCACCGGAACTGCCATACAGAGGACCCATGACAAGGTCCAGGACACTTCAGCTGGCTCCAAATGGAACCTAACGTCGGGTCACTGTTCCTCCTGGAAGGGGAGCGATGCCGCGACTCTCCCTACGGAACGAGTAGTGCAGAGGTTAGCGTCGCAGATATATGTGCTGGCGGTCTCCGGTTCGAATCGCGCCACAGGTCAAAAAACATTTCTTTGCATTTACTGTTTCTATAATATTCTACATGTTTCTTCTGTTTGATATACTTGTAAGTTCCAGAAAATTGTTTCTAAGTATAAATAGTGGAGCACTCAAAGCTGTAGGCAGTCTGCGGCCTAAATAGAGCTATGTGTTTGTCATTTCCTCGTAGCAACTGCAGATCGTAGAAGAACATCAGAGACTGTGGCATAACGGATTCATTGTCCGCCTCTCACACAGTTATTCCTCTTCTGGAAGTCTATGGGCGACATTCGTGGCAGCGGTCGTGTGTGAGGACCAGGTCAGCCAACAGGGAGCCGGGAACCGCTCAAGACCTGGTGGACAGCGGCCAACTGCCCGTGCCTCTAAAGGCAACCTCAGGAGACGCTCTGGCAGATAAAACATGGAGGCTCTCTTAACTTAGAAATAAACAGAAACATTAAAGAGATCTTAGGTTATTTTTATTGTTGTGGTCAGGTTAGTTGCAGCTCTCCGCGCTGCCCAGCACTGTGCAAGCCTCTTCATCTGCGAATAAAAACGCCAGCCCGCACCTTTTTGAACCTGCTTACTGCATTCCTCTCTCAGTCTCTGTCTACGATTTTTACCTCACACACTGTCCTCAGATACAAAATTAACAATTACTTCATGCCACAAAGTGTCTCCCACGTATCAATGCCACGATCTTAGTCAAGATATATCAGATATTTCTTTTCTCCCCAATTCTGTTCAGCACCTCCTAATTAGTTACAAATCTAACAAATTAATTTTCTGCATTCGTCCTTAGCAGCACATATCAAATGCCTTTATCATCTTTCTGTCTGAAATCCTTATTGTCCACGTTTCATTTCCGTACAATGGTACACTTTAGACAAATGCTTTCAGACATTTAAATTAATTTTGGATGTCTACAAATTTCGCTTCTTCAGAAATACTTTTCGTCCTATAGCCATTCTGCATTTTATGTCTTCTTTACTTCGGCCATCAGATGTTATTTTGATACCAAAATAACAAAACTCATCTACTACTTTTATTATTTCATGAGCTAATCTAATTTCTTCGGCATCGCCTGATTTTATTAGACTACATTCCATTACCCTTGTTAATTTTCATCTTATACACTCATTCAGGACACTTTCCATTACGTTCAATTGCTCTTCCAAGTCCTTTGTTATCCCTGACGGAATTACTATGTTATCGACTAACCACAAAGTTTTTGCTTCTTTTCCCTGAACTTTAATTCCGTCTCCAGATTTCTTCTTCCATTTCTTCAGACTCCTCAATGTACAACAGTTGAACAACATTGGGGAAAGGCTACAACCCTGTCTCATTTTCGTCCGAACCACTGCCTACCCTCCGTCCCCTTCGACGTTGTAACTGCTGTCTGGATTTTGTACGTTTCATATGTTTTTATCCCAGCTACCTTCAAAATTTGAAAAAATGTATTCTAGTTAACATTGTCAAGCTCTACAAATCTTATACAAAATCACGTTTGCTTTATCTTAATCTATCTACTAAGATAAGTCGTGATCTGACTATTGCTGCGCGTGTTGCTACATTTCTCGCAAATCCAAACATCTTCCCCGAGTTCGGATTTTACCACTGTTTCCATAAATAATTCCTGTTAGTATTTTCCAACCATGACCTATTGAACTGTTAGTCCTGCAATTTTCACGCTTGTATGCACCTCCTGTATTAAGAGTGGATATATTATTTTCTTCTTCTTGTAGTCTGAGGATATTTCCCCTGACTCGTACATTTTGCACATGAGGTGGAACAGTTTCTTGATAAGTGGCTCTCTCAACGACGTCAGCAATTCAGAGGTAATATCATCTACTCCAGCGGCCTTATTTCGGCTCAGATCTTTCAGTGATCTGGCTTCTCGCGGTATCGTATCTCCTATCTAATCTTTAACTACTTCCTCTTCCCTTTTTACGATACTGCATTGAAGTTAATTTCTCTTGTAAATTCCTTCAATATATTCCTTCAACCTTACAGCATTCCCTTATTTGCTTAGTACTGTCTTTATATCTGATATCTTGATATTCATGCAGCTGTTTTTCTTGTCTCCAAATGTCTCGTTTATTTTCCTCTTGGCGGTACCTATCTTCTACGAACTTGTAGTTGTCCTCGAACCACTCTTGCTTATCCAGTCTGCACTTCATGTCAATCTCATTTTTCAGCCGTCTGTACTCCCTTTTGCCTGCTTCACTTGCTTAATTTTTATATATTCTCCTTTCATCAATGAAGATCTCCGACGTTTTTTATTAGGCTTATCCTTCTAACTGTATGATACTCCGAAGCCTTCACTACTGTCTCTCTTGGAGCTACCAATTCTTTTTCTACTGTATTACTTTCCCCCGTTTTGGTCCAACATTGCCTAATGCCCTCTCAGAAACTCTGAATACCCTCTGGTACCTTCAAGGTATCCAGGTTCCATTGCCTTACTTTTCTTTTTTTATCCAGTTTCTTCTCTCATGAACCATCAATATTTTTAATGTCTCCGAAGTACAAACGTTAATGTTCAAACTATCTGAAAATAGAAAAATTAAATATAAAATTACCAACTTTTGAATGCATCATGCAATTTCAGCAAAGTATGTCTTAGATGATATCTTAATACCTAAAGCTATCATCTGTAAATCAACAGACTCGTGTGTTTTTATTTCAGAATTTATTACACTGTTTATTTCAATTTTTTATAGAAATATAACCTCATCATCGTATCCTCCACAATAACTCAGCAATTGCAAGCAGCATGGTATGCCCATCTTGTGTACGTTTAACTATTTAATGAATATCGGTGTATTTTATCCTAAACTTTACGTAAATGTTGTGCAGTATGAGTGGTCAAGCCCATGAAGCCTGGCTTGTTTATTTATTTATTCAATACATTATCTTTTATGTTGATAAATAGTCACAAGGTGACTGAATGTTTATAACTTTGCTATTTAATATTTTCAAAACGTCTTCCGTTTGCTATTTTTACAGAGAATCGTGATCTACCAATGAGAGAATGTGATAGGGCTGGAAACTGCTGTGCGGGGAGCTTCTTGGGGACATAGCAACACTTACTTCATGGTTCGTCTCGGAAGGAGGAGGAGCTGCCTGCTTAGTTGAAGTGCTTCGTTCGCGAGAGTGTTATAATATGCGGCCAACGGTCGCTTCGTCGGGACTTAATAACTTGCAAGGGCAAATGAGTGCCAGTTTAAGAACTTTAACTTAGGAATTGTATTTGAACAGTGTACATGATTCTGGACGAGAATTTACGAGTGTTTGATATTTTATTCGTCGGACTGAGATTCGAACTATTTGGAGCTGACGATTATTTCATGTTGTGTGATCACAAAATGGAAGTTCGAGCGTCATCAATGATTAATTAGTTGGGGATTCTGCTACCTTTTTTCATAACGCAGTTAAGGCTCTGAAAGGTTTATTTACAATTTATTACTTTGGTTTGCGTAGGACTACTTCCAATAGATCAAAATGATTTATTCGGCGTTGCCTACATTATTTGGAAACATTAGAATAAACCGTCTTGCATTAATTCATAATTTATATTTATTGTGTATTTCATTATCGTCTCGCAAATGTGAGGCTATGCATAGAGTGTTTGACTGTATGCCTTTCCATGAATTACTACGAACTATGTCCTCTGGGACAGGAAACATCCAATCCCATCACATATCTGAGATATTATATTCCCTCAGCATGCAAGTTAATTAAATTTAGTTTGAGAGGCTCCTTGTCAAAAGCCTTCAGTAAATCTAGAAATATGGAATCAATTTGAGATCCCTTGTCTATAACGTTCATCGCATCATGTGGGTAAATCGCTAATTTTGTTTGAAAATAGCTGCATTTTCAATCTATGTTGACTACACTTTTATATATATATATATATATATATATATATATATATATATATATATATTCGAGATAATTCATAATGTTCGAACTCAGTATGTTCGAAACCCCTGCTGTAGGTTGATGTAGGTGAACTGCTGCAGCCGGCCGCGGTGGCCGAGGGGACTAAGGCGCTACAGTCACGGTCTTCACGGCCACTACGGTCGGGGGTTCGAATCCCCCCTCGGTCATGGATATTTGTGCCGTCCTAGTTCGTAAGTAGTTCATAAGTAGTTTGTAAGTTTAGGGACTGATGACCCCGCTGTTAAGTCCCATAGACTCTACAAACATTTGAACATTCGAACTGCTGCAGCTGCCTTTCTTGAATACGTAGTGACCTGCCCAGCTTTCCAGTCTTTGGGTACAGATCCTTCGTTGAGGGTGCGGTTCTGTGTTACTGTAAGAGTCATTGAAGTCAATGAAGCTACTGCATCAGCATAATCCGATAGCAACCTAATTGGTATACAATAAGGAGCAGAAGACTTCTTTTTGCTAAGTGACTGAAGCTGCTTCACTACTCCGAGGATATCTCCTTCCTAACTCTTGTTGGCAGCTGTTCTTAATTCAAAATCTAGAATAGTGATTTCGCCGCCTGCTCTGGTGAAGGAATTGCGGAAACCCACAACCAGTGACTCTGCCCTAGCAGCGCTGTCATCCGCTGCATCGCCGTTACTCTTCCGTTGCGAAAGTGTTGTCTGCGTCTTGCCTCGAGTATACTTAATATGTGTACAGAAACTCTCTGGACTTTCTATTAAATTACGAGACAGAGTTCAGTGTGGAACCTACTGAAAACATCTCGCATTGACGTCCTCGTTAAATTTCGAGTTTCTGTGTAAGATCGCCAATATAGAAGGTTTTCTATTCGTTTAAATCTAGCATGCGTGTTTTCTTTTTTCTGATCCGTTTTGTGTAAGCCTACAAAGTATGACCATCTCCATCTTTTTTTAAATTTATTTTTTATAAATCTCTTAACTGCAGCAGTTACTATTTCTTTGAATTCAGGTACGCTAACATCTGGCCTACACTTACATTTCTAATTTGGAGAAGTGGAGACTATCTCTCAGAAAGGCGTTAAGAGGGTTTTACTTTGCTTGCCTGAACAGATATATTTTCCGTCCATTTATGTTTAATTTCAGACTTACTGTATTCAGTCACACTACGACAACCCTGCATTCGCTAATCCCTTTGTAGCGTACGTCGTGAATAATAACACAGATTCACTGTTTACGTTCTGTATTTCAAAGATAAAACTACATCAAAGATTCAATTATTAATCCAGAGATATTTACAAAGACATTACAAAATAATATATTATCAATTCCTAACATCCTCCCCACCCTGGTCAACCTCCAGGGGGATGACCAGTTGAACGGGACGAACTATTTGGTGTCCTTCTGGTGTGCATAGAATTACTGTTCGTACTTTCTGATCTCTTCCTTCGACTAGTCTCTCTATTCTTGCTTTCTTCCATAGGTGGCGCGGGCGTCCATCTTCTTGTACCAGAGCAACATCACCGGGGCGGAACTTGATGACTCTTGTCGAAGTACCCCGAACTTCGTGGAAGCTTCTAAGTTGCAATAGATATTCTTTAGTCCATCGCTTCCAAAAGTCATCTGTCAACTTCTGTTGCAGTCTGAATTCTTTTGTCAAAACAGATTTAGTCGACGGTTCTGGTCCTGTTGGCACTGTCAGTAGTCCTTCACCAATAAGAAAGTGGGCTGGTGTTAAAGGTTCATCGTCGTCTCCTTGAGAAATTGGTCTCGAATTCACTGCGGCTTCGATATTAATCAGCGTGGTATTGAGCTGCTCTTCCGTTAATCTTGATTGACCAAGTACTTTTCGTAGGCATCGTTTGATGGTACCAACCATCCTCTCCCAAAACCCTCCCCACCAAGCCGCACGGGGGGCTATAAATTTCCATGAAATGCCATCCCTGGCTAGGACACGCTGAGTCTTTGGGTTAGATAACGCACTCCATATTTCAGACAGTTCAGCATTAGCTGCATGGAACGTCTTTGCATTGTCTGTGTAAATTGTATGGGGTAGTCCACGTCTACCAGCGAATCTCTGAAGAGCCATGAGGAATGCGTCTGTTGTCATGTTAGAGCACAATTCCAAGTGCACTGCACGTGTCGTCGCACAAGTGAAGAGTGTTATGTATGCCTTTTCCATGGTAGTGCCAACCTTTACATAGAGAGGGCCTGCAAAATCTATGCCAGTTATAGAAAATGGCTTGGATGGTCTTACTCGATCGGCTGGTGGGGGTGCTTCAACTTGTTGGCCCCGTAGATTGTGTACAATTTTGCAGGGAAGGCAGGAGTGCAAAACTCTCTTGATAACTTGACGGGCACGCAGGATCCAGAACTCTCTTCGAAGCTCTGCCAACACTATTCTCACGCCAAGATGATGTAGTCGAATGTGCATTTGCTGAACCAGTAAAGTTGTGAAGTGATGGCTACCGTCGAGGAGTAATGGATGACGTTGCTCGTTAGGGACAGCTGCGTAGTGTAAGCGTCCTCCAAGTCGGAGAAGACCATCTTCTAGGTAGGGATTGAAACATGCTATTTTTTAGTCTTTCGGGACAGGTTGATTGTTATTGAGTGCTTGGAGCTCCTGTGAGAAACATTCCTGTTGAACAGCTCGTATCCAGTAATGACGTGCTTGAGCAAGTTCCACTGCCTTCAGCTCTCCCTCGAGTTTCGAACTTTGTCGAATGTTGTGAATGAATCTTAGTATCCACCTTGTTACGCGAATCAGTTTCCAATAGGAGCTGAATTTGGAGCAGTCCATAAGGTTAGAAGAAGTGGCTACTGCCATCACATGCCGTAAGTTCTTCTTTTCTTCTGGTAGGTTATCAGTCATGAGTGAAGCGTCAGATGGCCATCTTGATTCTGCAAGTGCAAGCCATGGAGGCCCCTTCCACCAGTGGTTCACAGATTGTATTTGGTTACCATAAAGTCCTCGTGTAAGATGGTCGGCAGGGTTCTCACTCCCAGGGCAATGCCTCCATTGACTGGGATTTGTATGGGCGTGAATCTCTGTAACTCTGTTGCATATAAATGTCTTCCACCTGTTTGGGTCACTGCGTATCCAACCTAAAGTCACCATAGCGTCTGACCACAATACTGCTTCAGTTATTTTATGCCCTGTTGCTGTGCAGTAGTAGTACAATAATCGTGATCCTATTAACGCTGCTAGAAGTTCAAGCCGCGGAAGAGTTAACTTCTTGATGGGGGCGAGTCTGGTTTTGCTACATGCCAAATGAACAACAATATGGTCTTCCACGGTCGTGCGAATATACAAAGCCGCTCCATATGCTCTCTCAGAGGCATCGCAGAAGACGTGGATCTGAGTATTGCTCTTTGTTGAAGTTGCTAGCCATCGTGGAATTTGTATTTGAGACAGTGAAGGTAGGGTAGAAAACCAAGTGTTCCATCGGGATCCAATATCGGGTGGTAGCAACTCGTTCCAATCAATACCTCTGCACCATGTATCCTGAAATAACAATTTTCCAATAAGAGACACTGGAGAGAACAATCCTAATGGATCATAAAAGTTGGCTGTAATTTGCAACAGTGTCCTCTTAGTAGTGGGGCCAACAGGAATCCTACTAGTAATATCCATTGCGTTCATGTAGAAGCAGTCTGTTTCTGTATTCCAGTAAACACCAAGAACTTGCGTTTCCGGGTTTATGTCTTGTCCTTCAGCCCTCCATATGGTCCTTAGTTGATCCGAATTGGTGGCCCATTTCGCTAAATCGAAACTCAGTAGTTTCATCATTGCGCTGAGTTCATAGTACAGAGTTATAGCATCATTATCATTCTCCGTGCCAGAAACGAAATCATCCATAAAGAAGCTGCTCTCAACAAGAGGTGCTGCAAGGGGAAACTTAGTTCTATGTCGTTCAGCTAGTTCTCTAAGTGTTGCGGAGAGTAAAAATGGACTGCATGTTAGTCCAAATGGCAGTCTCGTGAAGCAATAAGTCATTACTTCGTCTGTCGTCTGGTAATTCCCATCACTGTCTTTGATTACGCAGTACCATAAGAATCTGGTTAAGTCCCTGTCACTTTCGTGTAAGACTAATTGCAAAAATGCTTGTTTAATATCACTGACGATTGCTATCTGATGTAGTCTGAATCGTAACAATATGGCGAATATTTCTGGTAGAAGATTCGGTCCCGCTTCTAATGCGTCATTGAGAGAAGGTGTATTGGCTTCATGCGATGATGCATCAAAGACTATCCTCCACTTCGTCTTACCAAATTTCTCTCTTTTCACTGCTTGATGTGGAAGATAGAATATGTCATTTCCAAGATCTTCCGTGGGGGCACATTCAATATGACCTTTTATAATGTAGTCCAACATGTGACTGCAGTACATGTCCTTAAGGTTTTCGTTATTGCAAAGTCTTTTATGTAATGTGTTAAATCGACGTTCTGCGTTGAGTCTGTTACTTGCCAGCGGAACATCTTGTTTTCTTGTGAGACGTACGACTCTTCGATGGCCTCGCACACAATAGGATGAACGAAAATCCTCAAGAACTGCGGAATCACTTTTACTCAAAGCTCGAGGAGGGTTTGCCGTTATTCCAATCGTTTCTAAGTCCCAGAACTTCCGTAAATCATCATCAGATGGTGAGTATGTTTCATGGATGAGATTTACAGCAACTGAATTAGCACAAACTCCCGAACGATTACCACTTAGGACCCAACCAAATATGGTGGGAATTAGAACAATCGACGGAGAAATACGGACAGGTGAACTAGCCTTGACTATCCTCCAGTAATGGTCACTACCGATTAAGATCTCTATTGGTAAGTCTTCTTGAGATCCAGTTTTAGGATCAGCTAACTGAACTCTGCAAAGATTCACTTTGGTTACAATGTCTTGTGAGATCACTGGCTGAGGTGAGAAAGAGTGATCACTTTCGTAAGCAGTAATAGACACAGTCGAATTTGCCCAGGCTCCTTTAATATTAAAACGAACGAGTTTACGGTGACATGAGTAAGTCTTCTCTGCCTCAAAAGTACAAACAGTCATCTCATGTTGATCAGTGATTTGTAGTTTTAACTCTTCTATCAGAGACTTTGATATAAATGTAGCTTGGCTTCCGCTGTCTAGTATACACCGAGTCAAACGTCTTAGGCCGGTCGGCCCTATGATGCAAACCTGAGCTGTTTGCAGGAACGTGAAATTTCTGGTCGTAGCATCGATTTGACTAACAGAAGCGACATTTATCTGATCCCCTGTTGCCTTAAGGGTATCCTGATTCGTGCACAAAGACCTATGATGTGACTTTTTACAGTTAGTGCAAAGTGCCTTGCCTTTCTTCCCACAGTTAGCTGCTTTATGTTCTCTGTTCAGACATAAGAAACAACGTTTAGAATTTTTTAGTGTCTCCTTTCTTTTCGCTACGTTTGTAACTGTCTTACAATCCTGAGCCCAGTGGTCACGAGATTCACAGAAAACGCAGAACGGTACCGGTTGCTTAGTTACCTTTGTTAACTGTTGCTTGGATTTAGTGCGAACATGGAGAGCTGCCGCGGTAGAGGTGTAACTTGATGACGTAGGCGTCATGCAACGGATCTTTTCTGTGGTGAGAGCTGCCTCTACTTCTTCTCCTATAAATTCAATAAGTTTAAGAATATCACCCTCTGACCGACCTTCACGTTTAACATGTATTATCCAACGCCGACACATGTCGTCTGGAAATGCTCTAAGTATTTTTGGTGCGAGCACTCGGCCATAGGCATTTACATCTTCTCCGAGTGCACGCAGAGCTTGAATACGGCGATTGCAGTCAATAAATGTGGAGTTAAGCACATCTGGAGTCACAAACTGTATTGGCTTAATACTTTCGAGATAATCCAAGTGAGCCTGTATAATTCTATCTTTGTTACCGTAGCGAGCCTTAAGCATCTTCTTTGTCTCCTCATATGTTTCGGCTGTCACAGCGATACCTTCCACCAAACTTTTTGGTTCCCCTTCTAAATAACCGCGCAAAAATATGTGCTTGTGAACGGTTGACAATGAGGCGTTCTTATCAACTGATTGCTCAAACTGTTCCCAAAATCGCGCCCATGATTCTATATCTCCTGAGAATGACTCAAGCTTTATGGATGGAAGCTTAACTGTGGTTACTGGAGCAGCAGAGGCAACTGTTGCTGCAGGTTGGGCGTCGTTAATTGAAACATGCGACATGGCTGTAGACAATTTTTTCTCCATTTCTTCAGAAGTTAGTATGAGGACACGCTTGGCAGTATCTATGTACTCATCGCATTTGGATATGTCAGCGGCGTAATCATTATCGTCAAGAAGGTTGTGAATTTCGTCATCAAGTCGTATCAATTTATCTAAGGTCTCCTTTAATCGTTCCCTACAGTACTCCACGTTCTCCACGGACGAAGAATCGGCAAATTCTTGTATCTCTTTGACAAACCGCGTAATATTGGCTCTTTATCTAGTTCGTCGTCTTTTCAGATGATGCAAACGTGCGCTTGCGTCAGCAGTTTCGACGTCAGACATCTTGGCTATGTTATACGGTACTTCGCAATGTATGGAATGCGTAACTGAAGCAGAACAGATTTACTTTACTTCGTAGTAATCAGTGAATATAGCACCACTCAAAGAACTGCGTAAAATATTAACGCACGTTGCGTACGCTACTTTTAATAACTTCGTACTACGATACTGTTGTGAATGCCAAACAAACAATCGACAGCGCGTGTGACGTCATCAACTGCAATACCTATCTGCTGTCGGAGATTATTACGTATGGTATTCAAGTTACAACAATATTTATTTCTGTGAGGCTTCTACTATTCTTTGCTACTTCAATAATATCTCGCCGTGAAGCAAGGCTACAAATAAGTAGTCATTGTACTTATCTCAGTCAGCTGTTGAGACGATGTCGAAGTCGTGACGCGATTCCTCATTCACAGCTCCGTATTACTCTGATACGGCGTGCATTATGCTTACATAATTATCACTGAATCTTGTGTCTGTGTTATTTTTCCCTTTCTTGCGTTCTCATCCCGGGTTTCGGCACCAATTTTTTATGTAGCGTACGTCGTGAATAATAACACAGATTCACTGTTTACGTTCTGTATTTCAAAGATAAAACTACATCAAAGATTCAATTATTAATCCAGAGATATTTACAAAGACATTACAAAATAATATATTATCAATTCCTAACACCCTTTGTCAATTTTGACGCATTGCGAGCTCAGGATTATTTGTTTCTAAGAGATCAAGTGTGTTTTGATGACCTCTTACTACTCCTGTGGCCTCATGAACTAATTGCTCGAAATACAAAATTTAAAGTAGCTTGTTATTAAAATAAGCAGCTGAGATCTGCGAATGTAAGTTAAAACGCTCACTGCTGCTCTAAATTAGTTTATGAGTGGCCACAGTACATGTGCAAGAGAAATTTATCTAACTGCTCATTCCTTAAGGAAGCAACCTATGCCGGCCGCGGTGGCCGAGGGGATTGAGGCGCTCCAGTCACGGTCTGCACGGCCACTGCGGTCGGGGGTTCGAATCCCCCCTCGGGCATGGATATTTGTGCCGTCCTTAGTCTTACGTAGATCATAAGTAGTTTGTAAACTTAGGGACTGATGACCCCGTAGTTAAGTCCCATAAGTTCTACAAACATTTGAACATTTTGATTTTGAAGCAGCCTACGTTTTAACAAACACAAAATCAATGTTAAAAATAAATGAGTAGATAATTTAACATGGGACGGGGAGCATGAAATCAAAAAACAGAGATTTGATACTTTAAAATCATAATCTATTCAGTAAAATAATAAGCAAATAAATGCGCTGGTATTAAAATTGTTTCTGCCCTTTATGAATATGGAGGTAACATGGGAGGAAATTTTCAAATACAGAAGTGCATACAGCTAGGCAATACATTACAATGCTGGAACATGTGAAAGCAGCGGCGAAACGAAGCATCGGCGGCGTCTTGACGAGATGGCGGGTGTCTTGATCACACTTTACTTCCCAGACTGCATTTCCTTTTGCCCCTCTCCTCCTTTCCTATCCTCACTCCTTCCCCTCCCCACCAGGGGACTGATAACCTCAGTCGTTTAGTCCCCCTAAGCCAACCAAACAACCCAACCCCCTCTTGATGACAAATTTTAAATTATACTGTGCACTAAACGAACTCATGTGTGAGAAGGCAGTGGCATACTATTCTTAAGTACCACGTGGTGAGT
Organism: Locusta migratoria; assembly: GCA_026315105.1. Taxonomy (NCBI): domain Eukaryota; kingdom Metazoa; phylum Arthropoda; class Insecta; order Orthoptera; family Acrididae; genus Locusta; species Locusta migratoria. The sequence goes on from CM048751.1 coordinate 52,931,071, forward strand.
GTCCACGGTGAATTACATAGAATTTACAAATGAAATCAATTCAGAATAAGTGAATAGAATTTTTATGGAAGAAAGTTAGTATTACTAAAATCATGGCTGATGGCCGAAGTAATGACTGATACGAAAGCATGGTGTAATTGGCCATACAAGACCGGAAAGATGGAATCAAACAAGAAAATCTAAGAAATATTTAGTATACTCACAGATACAGACATGACGTGAAAATGTTAGTTAAAAACAGCAAGGAAATTCAAGCACACTAAATTTACACAAACGCTGAAGGCCACACACATGTATTCTAACTTGATCAAAACTGGACACACAATCAACACTGGAATGAAAATGCAAATAATAAATTTACTCTGAATTTACTCGAGTTCTGTAAATTAAGAAACACTTCACCTCGCATCACGAAAGAATTACTGAAGAGAACTATCACTGAAAAACCAAGACTGCCTGATCACATAGGAAGTACAGTCCTAACAGCATGCCTTCCCCTCAGCATCATTCGGTGGAGTACTTACTTCCACAGTTGTCGGAGCCAGAATGAAGAATGAAGACTCAAGCTCTAAAGCCTCAGAAAAACCTCCCCCTGCCATACACAGGATGTAGAGTGCGTTCAGAGACTAGTGTTTACCAACCCTTGCTACCGGGCGAAGACAATTCCCTCTACATCCGCTCCCAGAGAGGTCTCCTGTCACCTCTTTTGTCCAAGATTAGGTTGGTACTACACTAACAACATGGCCATCACGCCACCTTACCAAGTAAGCTTGTTTCTGGCCAGCCAGCAGACGCCAGCGCAGACGACAAACGAAGCCATGCATTCTTAACAAAACATGGCCTAAAGCGGGAGGCGGCCACTGTAAGCCATTGTGCGGCAGTCATTCAATATTAAAAACAATCTTCCACATTCACATGAACATACAAGTTCAATCACATGGGTGGAAACATATATAAATATGGGGCAAACATACATAAACATGGGGCATTGATCATTGTCGGCGGATTAACGAAAGGCCAGCCTCGATGTGGTTTTTAGGCGGTTTTCCACATGCCCCTGGGTGAATATCGGGCTGGTTCCCAAATCCCGCCTGAGTTACACAATTCGCAAACATTTTGTAACACTTTATATTTTCATACATATAACACTATACACAGATATTTGGGGATCTGGGGATGGTGACAGGAAGGGCATCTGGTCACCCTGTAGCCATTAACACGTCAAAACCGATTAACAAAGCCGACCCTGCATGTGCGGGAACATGGCTGCAGATAAAGAAAGAAGAAGAAGCAGAACCGAAAACTTACTGTTATTCGCATAAGGTGTCAGGTCATTGAGACATATTTCCCTGCAAGTGCGATAATTATCTTCGCTCGAGGGTGGAGCAATTAACAATTCTGACAAATACATAGAGGGCATATTTTGGATCACAATTTGTAATTTAGGATACCACTGCAGACAGTGCTTGGCAACTGTATTTTCTTTGGTTGCAAACTATGATGCAACATGACGCCATCCGCGGGCGGAAGTTCCTGCGTATCGTGAGAAAACCCCGTAAGCGTGGGCGAACCTAAACGCTGTCGTAGCTGGTCCGTGATTGTCCGGTTCGTGAGCGAGCCTTCCGTCGTATGAAAGAGGGTCTGGTAGGCGGAGTCTCCGCTGATGTGGTGCGAGAAGTGGGGGAAAAGACAGGCGAGGATATATTCGGTAGCAGCGAGAATTTTCTTCACTGCGGCACTTCGCCTGGTGAGCGACACATTGTGAGCACTCTGTGGGCGCATTCTGCGCACATTCGAGTGTGTACAGAGAGGTGAGAGAGAAGACTCTTTTTCAGTACTTGATTGGTGGATTGATTTGTGTAATCAGCGTAACACACCAGTAGCGAGACCAGTTGGCCGCGGTGGCCGAGGAGACTGAGGCGCTTCAGTCACGGTCTGCACGGCCACTACGGTCGGGGTTTCGAATCCCCCCTCGGGCATGGATATTTGTGCCGTCCTTAGTCTTAGTTAGTTCATAAGTAGTTTGTAAGTTTAGGGACTGATGACCCTGTAGTTAAGTCCCATAGACTATACAAACATTTGAACACTTTGAACATTTAGCGAGAAAGTGCTAGGTATTCTCAACATCATTGAGACATAGGAGTTATTTCGATCGACAAAAGTTGATCCGGGCAGAAAAGTTAGGTTTATTTCAGTGATGACGACCCAGCTTGCAGTCATCATAACAAACGTTACTGTGTGCAAAGAGCTTAGACATTAAGCACACCCAACAGTAACCGGAAAATACAATACTCATTCAGTGGGACAGCATCGAACGTATCTGTAACTTTTGTCAGTTAAAGTCAAGTTAGGCGCGGTGTATCAGCCATTTTGCCGATTGTACATTTTAATATGAAAAGTCCTTTTTATAATTCTGAATATAGTTTCTATATGGTTTTACGCCTTAATTTCCTTTTCTCCTAGTTTAACAGATTCTATCCAAACGTACTTTGAAATTCTGTAATTAAATTTTTTATTGTGAGAAAGTTAAGTTCTTTTTTCTAAATAAATTAGGTAAACTCTCACTGAGTTTACTTTCAGTAGCTAGTGACGTCATTTTTGTACCCGTTCTGAGCTTACTCGTATTAAATAGACAAATGTGCTTTTTTACTGACAGGAGATGTGATCTATGTGTGTTTAAGTAACGTCACCAAGGCGTATCCTAAACAGACGAAGAGCATCTTGCTGTTAGGTTCTTCCATGCGGGAGGGAAGGGTAAGGTAGTCACAGCACAATAAAATTAGTTGGAAGTTTATGCAGAGTTGGGCAACAGCAGGTTTTAGCGGTTAGATCGGCGTAAAGTAAACGTACTGCTCCGGAGCGCAGTAGAAGGGGAAATGAAACACGTGCGTCAGTACGTGACATATTCAGTGACGGAGCGCAAAGAAGCGTGATTTATCGTCCCGCTGTTGCAGTACGGTACCTGTCACAACGTGAAGCCGGTGTCGGTTAACGACCACTGCGACTCGACTGCGCTGCAATTTGCGAACGGAATCGGGCCGCTAATCACCTTTCGCTAGCCGCCCTTCCGTCCGCGGAATGCGCGAGAGATTCCTTTTATGTCGAAGATTTAAGAACACTTCGTCAGGTGAGACGGAGTTTCCCGCGACAGGCTCGAGACGTATGGTTCCGGCAGTCCTTATTAAGCCGTCGGCAAGGTCGTCCGCAGCAGGCGATCTGACAAATAGGAAGCGCGGGCTCCCGCGGCCGCATTCCGCGCTCCTTTTTACCGCGCCCGGCGACATCCTCATTATGATCCCACTCAACCGACTCAACCGACTCAAATGTCAGCGCGCGTCTCAGGCGCGACCGCCGCGCCGGCTCGCCTTTAACGTCACTCACGGGCGCGTTTTCTCCTGCCGGCAAGCTGCAGATTGAAGAAAATCCGGCCGGTCGTTTGGAAGACGGAAAAAAACGGCCAATAGCTACCCACAGGCGAGCGGCAGGTCCATTTACTTTCAAGTCAACGTATGTGGTCTCAAGACGACGGGTAGTTTACTGATTGAACAGTTCCTCTATTGCTACACTGCCATTGTGCTGCTACACCAAGAAGATCTTTGCAACAAAACATCAGTGCTGAATATTTCAATTACGCGCGTTAGTACTCTAATTGTGGTGCAAGGTGTTCAAATCAAATGTTCAAGTGTCTGTAAATCTATTGGACCAAACTGCGTGGTCACCAGTCCGTAGCTTACAAACTACTTAAACCTAGATCAACTAACCTACGGACAAACACACACACACACACCCATGCCCCAGGGAGGACTCGAACCTCCACAGCGAGCAACCACGCGCTTCGCAGCGAGGTGGTTTAGACCGCTCGGCTACTCCACCGCGGTGCTGCAAGGTGTAAAATTAATGGTACGCCTCAGTAAAAACACTCGTTTCACATTGTCGTTCAGATGTTCAAACGCTAAGGACACTACACACACACACACACACACACACACACACACACACGTCCGACGGGGGACTCTAACGTCCGATGGGAGCAGCCGCGCGATCCGTAGCATGGCGCTTTAGACGACGCAGCCATCCCCGCGCGGCCTCCTCGTCGTGACTTCTTTCGGATATTACCTTTATATGCTAACATTGGTGCCTCGTCTGATGTTATGCCTTTTACTTCAAAATCATTCTGCACCAATTTTAATTACTTTCATCTTGGTCTACTTCGACTCCTCTCACCCTCCGCTGCCGAGCTCATGAGTCTCTTAGTGCGAGGCGTGAAGGTCGGGGTGAGAGTTTAAAATAGAGAAAGTTTAATTTTTTCAAACTCACAACCACCAGCTGCGAACCAAATTCCTAAACATCTAAACATGCAAAAACACTGGAACTGTGATTGCGATTGACTCGTTTTCTAGGGGATGATATCACACGTTCGCAGCTTTCCTTCCCTGCATATGATTAACAAAACAAATTCATAATAAAATCAAGTTCATGAGAGAAAAGGGTGTACTAACTACTATTTTTGAAAACACGTGAAAGTTCACTTTATGTTGTTTATTTCACAATATTTGAACCCTGTGGCTGTCGCGTCTGTACGTCGGTAAATGTATCAAATAAAGTTATAGCTCATGAGCCCCCAGACAAAATGAATATTTGTCGCGAATTGATTTCACACCACGTGGCTGTCTCAAACACCGTTAATGTTCATGCCTATGCGACGACACGTGTTACATTAACAAATCACAGTCACTTTAATTCAATGCAATGCACACCTTGTTGCACCGGCTAAATATTCACAAACACACAGTAGCACTCGATTTAACTTGGTGCAGTCTACGACGAGCAACCACACGTGGCGATTGCCACAGACAAATCTAAAGTCTCCACCTGGAGATACACATGCCGACTGAGGCAGAGCGACCCCGCCAGGCCAGCCACACCACGTGCTCTCTCTGGAGTCCTCACTTCCTGCCCTCGCGCGCGCGCGCGCGCGCGCCAAAACTCAACTGCCGGGGTTTTTCCCCCTACGTCATCAACTTCCCCATGTAAGCTGTTGTAACCGATTTGCCAACGTACAGCGCTCAGCCAATACATTTCTAAAACTTTACTTAAAATCAAAATAATTACACTACACATTAAACAAATATTTTCTTACGTTTTTATATTAATATAAACATCCTTTGTACTGTTTATCATAATTGTGCAATTTCTTATACCACAGATAAGTGATTTAACTGAATACTTCAAGATAAAATACAAAAGATTAATTGAAAATAAAATGAGAAATAGTTAATATATTATTTTTATAAGCAAACATTGCCATGCTAGTTGTGTAACTGTCTTGTCTTCGTTGGTAATTTATTACTTTTCATTGTCAATTAAATATATTACGTTAGATGTGACTATATCAGCTAATGTATTGATTATTTATCAACAGGCTATTTTGTAATGAGGGCCTTAAAGGTTCCTAACTGCATCGTATTACTTCAAATGCCAGTAGTATTACAATATTTGTGCACTGCACTGTGCCTGGCACTCGCCATTGTGCCTCTCTCCCCTCACCGGAAACGAACTGTAAAATCCTAAGTTGGAACAAGCCACCAACATCGGCCTGCTCGCTGGCCTCCCGTCAGCTACAAGCACACAGCAAATCTCAACGTGGAGAATTTCTACCTATGGCCTAACTATAAATGTTGTCACCCAACTGTGTACATACATTGCTACCATGATTAATAAGATTAAAATTGTGTAACATTTAGTGAATTGGCATGGTCAATGTTTGCAGTAAACTTCATACTGTTTAATTATCAAATGCTATTAATTACTAGTATTTCTATTGGGCGGTAATCTCACATTAGGTAACCTTGCTTCTCCCATGCGTGTGACAAGACCCCACCATCTCAGTCTGTTCGCTTCATCTATGGTGTTCATTCCACGTTTTTCTTTGATTTCCTCATTATGGACACCCTCCTGCCATTGTTCCCATCTATTGGTACCTGCAATCATTCTTGCTACTTTCATATCTGTAACCTCCACCTTATGAATGAGGTAATATAATGTTCCAGCCTGGCTATTAATTTTTGAGATTAACAAATTTACAGAAGGAAGAGGTTTGAAGTTAGAAGCTATGAAAGATCCCAATCAATAAGTTACGGGGAAAAATTTTGGAAAAATGATTACATGCATTTAAATGAAATGGCAAGCTAATTAAGAGTGGAGTGTTTTGCAGGCAGAACATTACAAAAAGAATCGACGAGCAGTTACCTGTAACAAGAAATCCATCGGTGGTTGAAATTTGGCTATAAATGAAATTTTAATAATATGGTAACCACTCGCCGAACAGTGGATAGCAGTTCGTCAATATCAAACAACGACTCGTGTAGCGAACCGTAAAGTAAGATAAGTGACATGATATAAATCGGATAGGAATATTACGTAAGTCAAACACATCGGACTTCTAAAGATTCACAAGAAAATCGACTGCAGATTCTATTGCCGGTAAATGATAATATTATGGAATAAATTTTGAAATAAGAGTGGCAGGCTACACGAAATATCACCATTCAATATTAACTAAAAACTGTGCCATCCATTGTTGCGGTGATTCAACAAGTCCAAAAAAGACATTATGGACGGAGGGAGAATAAGGCAAAATTAATAATAAAAATTCATAAGTGCGAATTTAAGTGAGAGGTGGGGTTTATTTATAAATTTAAAATACGCGCACAGCACATATATTTACCTGAATGTACATAACAGCGGCCACATAAAAATAATAAAGTACAGCTCCCGTCTGCAAAATGCTATCGCTACGAAGTACAAAGCAAGAGTACCTTCTGTCTTAAAAAAATTGAAAGTGATGTTCTTAAATTATTACTTTGCTATTCAGAGATAATAATTTTTACATGCCGAAATAATATAAAAATACAAAATGTTCTCTGATAATATCGGGGAAAGGAAACCGTGTCATTATAGTAACCTGCATCCACCCAACTTTCACTCGCATACAACAAAGCTGGTCGAAAGATAGAGCGGTGCACTGCTAACTTAGTCTTGGTACTGACTTCCTTCTTGAAGAAGAGAGTAGATCTTAGCTGAGCACTCACTGCATTTCATTGTTGCAAAATACTAACATGAATTACTTACAAGTTACTTACTACGTTTTAGCTTTTGTAGATTTGGAGAAAGTTTTTGTCAATGTTGACTGAAATACACTATTTGACATACATACGGTAGCAGAAGAAAAATATAGAGACCTAAAATTTTTATGCAACTTTTACAAATGGTAGACAGCAGTTACAATAGTACAATGGCGTGAAAGGGACGCAGAGGTTGGGAAGAGAGTAAGAAGGGTTGCAGCTCAATGTTATTCAATCTGTAGATTGAACAAGCTGTGAAGAAGAGCAAGGGGAGATTTTTGAGTAGGGCTTAAAGTCCAGGAAGAAGAAATAAAAATGTTATAATTTTTCCGATGGCATTACTTTTCTGTCAGAGACATCAGAAAACCTGGAAGAGAAACTGAACGGATTGGATAATGTCTTGAGCTAAGGTATAAGATGGGCATTAACAAGAGAGAAATACGGGTAATTGAAGGTAGTATAACAAAGCAGATGCTGCATTAGATTAGGTAACTACAGAATAAAAGTAGTAGATAAGTAGTGTTATGTGGGGCCGCGGTGGAGTAGCCGAGGAGTCTAAAGCGTCTCGCTGCGGAGCGCGCGGTTGCTCGCCGTGGAGGTTCGAGTCCTCCCTAGGGCATGGGTGTGTGTGTTGTCCTTAGGTTAGTTTATCTAGGTTAAAGTAGTTTGTAAGCTACGGACTGATGACCACGCAGTTTGGTCCGATAGATTTACAAACATTTTTTTTGTTATGTGGGTACCAAAATAATTGTGATGGCCAAAGTAAAGAAGATAAAAATGCAAAAATGCTATTAAAATAAAATCCTCTCTGAAGAACTTCCTTGATATCCGATATTGATTTAAATGTTAGGAAGTACTTTCAGAAAGCATTTTTCAGGAGTTTAGCATTGTTCGGGAGTTAAATGTGAACGATAATGAGTTACGATAAAAATATGACTGTTTTCGAATGTGGTGGTACAGACGAATGCTGAAAATTAGGTAGATAGATCGCGTAACGAATAAGAAGGTGCTGAACATAATGAGAGAGAAAAGAAGTTTCTGGCATATGTTGACTAAAGAAAGTGTCGATAGCGTCGATTGGTGGTACACATGCTAAGGCATCAAGAAGTCGTCAATTTAGACTTGGAGGTAAGTGTGTGGGTTAAAACTCGCAAAGGTGACAGAGAGACGAATACAATAAGCCGGTTAACAAGGATGTATATTATTCAGAGATGAAGAGTCTTGTACAGGATATACTAGCGTGGTGAGCTGCATCAAACCCGTGTTTCGTCTGAACACTAGAACAATCGTGCAATTCTGCGAACTAACGCCAGATATATTATAAATACAGCGATACAGCACTTTTTGTGGAACTGAATTGTAACTTAAGAATTGATAAAATGATTAGAAACATAGGTGTAGCAATCATCTACGGACATGCATAGATAAACTTGAAATCCGAGTACAAAATAAAATAAAAACAATAATTAGGTTTCAAACACACGTCGGAAAATTGCGATGCTAGCTACTATTCTACCACTGCAGATAGACGAGAGATGCGCTAAAAACAATCTTAAAGAACCTGAAGTACGTACAAAATTTTTGAGCGTCATTTTCTCAGAAACGTTTGAGATTCTACGCATAATTCGGGATACATGTTCACTTGCCGCGGCGGAGCGGCTGAGCGCACTGAGGCGCAATGTTGCGATGCTCGAGGCCGATCCCCGTCTGGGGTTCGAATCTCCCCTCGGGTATGGATGTTTGTGCCGCCTATTAGTATAAGGTAGTTCATAAGTAGTTTGTAAGTTTAGGCACTGATGACCCCGCAGTTAAGTCCCATAAGGTTTGCAGACATTTGAACATGTTAAATTAAATCGACCGCTCAACCATAGAGAAATTTCTGTGATATCGCGTTGTGCGATTTGGCGTGTTCTGTTCATAAGTCCCTCAATATGTGTTAGGAGGGATCCATTAATTATATCAGGTGATTTTGGCATTTTTTACGACCACTTCCTGCCTGGTGAGATGTCGTGAGATTTTGTTTGACCCCTCCCCCAGTCGCACGTGAGATTCTTCGAATTGCGTATTTTAGTGAACATACGTTAATATGTGCCTGGTTAGGTTGGATTTACTTTTAAAAAACACATAGTTTGCTTGTTTTTAATGTGGAAGAGTATGAAAGATTTATTTCAAATATGTTGGAATCTAAGGAAGGAGTAGTGCCTGTGCATCATTCAGGAGACCATATGTGTTTGTTTGTTTGAAAATCTAAGGGACTTAACTATGCTGGTTATTAGTACCTAGGCTTACAAACTACTTATACTAACTTAAAGTGACTTATGCTACGGACAACACAGACACCCATGCCCGAGGGGGGGACTCGAACCCCCGACGGCGAATGGCCGCGCGCACCACAGCAAGGCGCCTTAGTGCGCACGGCTGTTCTGCGGCACAAGTCCTTCTTTGAAGTAGTGCAGCGGTGAAGGAAGTCCTCAAAAAAGCGCGTGAAAAGAACGCTCTCACGGCCGTAGCCGAGCGGCCTGGTCTGGGCTTGTGTTCACGCAGCTTCGCGTGGGAGTGCTCGACTTGGAGCCCGCCTAACAGGCTCCGTGTGGTAAAGTCCTCTGCGGCGGCACGGAAGTCCACCTGCGGCCCTCTCGCAGGGAGTCCGTCGTCCTCTGTCGCCTGCGTGTTGGCCACACCTGGCTAACGCACGGCTGCCTGCTTCGTAGAGAGGACCCCCAAGAGTGCCTCTGTGGCGCTCTTCAGACAGAGGTCCACCTTTTGTTGGATTGCCCACTTTTAGCCGGCCTACGGCAGTCTTTTAATCTGCCTGCTGCATTACCTCTAATTCTTAGAGGCGAAGCCTCTATGGCTGACATGTTTTAGAGTTTATTCGTGCAGCTGGCTTTTACCATTCTGTTTAGTGGTGGGTATCATGACGTGAAGTGACAGACTACCTCTCCACCACTCTTAAGTCACTTTCAGATTTTCATGCAATTTCAATGTGTGCAGGATGGCTGGCTCATCCTATATTATCTTTGTGATCAGCCAGCCAAGGTATCTTGCTTTCCAGTTTTAGTTCAGTTTGTGACTCCCCTCCTACTTTTATGTGTTAGCAACATGTTAAGTGTAGCTCTGTATATTTTGTGGCTGTTCTCTCTAGGTGTTTTGCTTTTTTTTTTTTAGCCTTCGATAGTTAACTCTTCGTTCGGAACAGGGGACTGATGACCGACCTGTTTAGTCTCCTACAACTCCTACCAACAACAACAAAAACAACAACAAGAGAGGCGCCCGGGTGGCCAGCATTGCGGCTGCAACGTGTGTTGCGTTATATTTCCGACAAAGCCGCGCGTGTATAAAAAATGTCGTGTATCCTCAGGAAAACAATCAAAGGACTGCTGTGCTACTATGTAATGTTTACGTAACCGCGATCAATGTTATTGTGTCGGATTTAGCCATATTTTAGACCTGAAAAATGTTTAACTTATGCCAGTTACCTCGCAGTTTTACGCTGTTTCCCCAAGAGAGATTTGGTGAGATTCGGGTCGATCCTCTCTCTCCCCCCTAAACGTAATTACTGGACGCCGCCTTATTGTGTATTTGGCTGAAGGAGTGAGGAATACGGTATGGGTATTGCGAACAAAAATATTTATTTGAGAGTGGTTGTTTGAAAACACTCAGCGTTATCCTTTCTGCATTTAACTAAATCCTCGATGTTACCAGAGATGACGAGAAACTAAATTCGGATGTAACGAAAGTGCAGTAGCCGCGAGGTGCCTTCAAGATATGTGATTTCAACTCCCTGAGTGAAGTGCACAGACTTTAAATGGAAACTTACACCGGACTGGTGTCTCCAAGTTGTGTTCCCGGCGGACAACTTAAATCGGACAGAACACGCAGATAATATCGTGGGAAAGGCGAACCAGGGACTGCGTTTTATTGGCAGAACCCTTAAAACATGCAACAGAACTACAGAAGAAACTGCATACACTATGCTTGTTCGTCCTTTTATGGAGTATTGCTGTCCAGTGTGGGATCCTTATCAGGTGGGCTTAACGGAGGATATTGAAGGAGTCCAAATAAGGGCAGCTCGTTTTGTATTGTCACGATACAGGGGAGACAGCGTTACGGAAATGATACAGGACCTGGGATGGGAATCATTACAACAACGGCGCATATCGTTGCTGCGTGGGCTACTTACGAAACTCCAATCGCCAACATTCTCCTCCGAATGCGAAAATATATTGTTGACTCCCACTTACACAGGTAGAAATGATCATCGGAATAAAATACGAGAAATCAGAGCCCGAACGGAGAGATTCAGGTGTTCATTCTTCCCGCGCGCTATTCGAGAATGGAATGGGAGATAAAATAGATAATGGTGTTTCGATAAACCCTCTGCCAGGCACTTAAATGTGATTTGCAGAGTATCCCAGGTAGATGTAGGTGTAGAGCACGTAGGTCACTGGTTCTTGATATTGAGGCTGTTAGCTTAATTGGCGACGAACTTGTTTGGAAATACAAAAAGTCTTTACAACGGAATACCGATCTTTTTAAATTAGGGCAGCAGTAGAGAAACTGCACTAGCCAGAAACTGTCTTCACCTTAACCGTTCCTATCAAACTTTTTAAATTGTTATTAACTTTGTTCAAATGCAATTTTATGAGAGCAATGGCAGGTATATGGCCGACCGCGTCAAACAGGACTGCTAAAATTCGAGTGATGGGACTGCGCGACCCATCTCGCTTTCTAAGAGTAGAAACACGATCCAAAATTGGCCATAATGTTTCGTCTACCTTTTCGTGTTTAATTTCTTTATTAATTTTTATTTGATTAAATGATCTGAAGTAACAGAATGGTCACTTAGTTTTGAGAGGTAGCTACTAATAACCGCAAGCAAATTTAATGAAAAGTATTTACAATTTTGTTTCGGTGCGAAGCCTCCAAATGCACTGGCCAATCACAGCAGAGCACTAGAATTTTGAGTCGTTGCGACCAGAGTGCAGTTCTCCGAGCACATCTCCACTTATTATTGAAACCGGCTTCTCACAAAAGGAGACATATTTTGACTTTTCTGTTCCGTTCCTCCATGCAGTTTACTAACTTTTTCGTGTGTTTGCGTGTATAGTAGATTCAGAATCGCCTTTAATATCTGGGTCCGTATTCTTAGGCAGTGTGAATCTGGACAGCCGTCTGTCTTTGTTTACCTTTGTGACTCAGTGTGGAGTCTACATTGCGTCATTTTTAGATGTTAGAATTGCTGGGTACTGTAGTCAAGGATAGGGGTTGTGACTGCTGTGTGCTGTTGCGAGTTGGGTTGGTGACGCTCTGTTCACCTCGGTTGCACAGCTGCAGCCTGCGGTCGAGACCTGCTGTTGCGGTGGACCGGCCGTGGGGACGAACGGACGTCCATCAGGTGCGGCGAGCTCAAATGTTCAAATGTTTGTAGAACTTATGGGACTTAACTACGGGGTCATCAGTCCCTGCCGGCCGCGGTGGCCAAGGAGACTGAGGCGCTCCAGTCACGGTCTGCACGGCCACTACGGTCGGGGGTTCGAATCCCCCCTCGGGCATGGACATTTGTGCCATCCTTAGGATTAGCTAGTTCATAAGTAGTTTGTAAGATTAGGGACTGATGACCCCGTAGTTAGGTCCCATAGACTCTACAAACATTTGAACATTTTTTTTTTCATCAGTCCCTAAGCTTACAAACTACTTATGAACTAGCTAAGACTAAGGACGGCACAAATATACATGCCCGAGGGGGGGATTCGAACCCCCAACCGTAGAGGCCGTGCGGACCGTGACTGGAGCGCCTCAGTCCCCTCGGCCACCGCGGCGAGCCCGGTGATGCTTCTGCAGCTGCGTCGAGGCCCGCCACTGCTCGCAGTGAGGCAGCAGGCAGCGAAAGTCCCTCCGGAGGATCCATCGAGATGTCTCCCTGATTTGTCTTACCAACAGGTTTGGGCCACTACCTGTGCCGGACAATGTTCCTGAGTCAGATGGTGTCGCTTATCCCGAGATCACCTCTCAGCCTGCGAGAACCGTACTGTCACAGAATGTGGCTTTGCCTCTAGTTGGGAGCTCCAACATCAGGCGGGTAACGGGGGCTCCTTAGGGATTTGGCCGTTAGAGAGGAGAAGGAGGCCAATGTACGATCTGCGTGCATACGAGCTGAAGTGATTCCAGATGTGAAACGTATCGTTCTGTATGCTATGAAGAGCGCAGGATACAGCCATCTGCAGGTGTTTGGTCATGTCGGCGCCAACGGTGTGTGTCGGCTTGATCGGAAGAGATTCTCTTCGGCTTTGGGGGGGCTATCTAAAGTGGCAATGACTGTCGGTCGTGCAGAGCTCACTGTCTGCAGCACAGTTGACAGGAGTGACTGCGGACTTCTGGTACGGAGCCGAGTGGTGCGTCTGATCAGAGGCTCAAATGGTTCTGCGACCGTGTGGGCTGCAGATTCCTCTACTTGCACTGTACTGTGGTAGGGTTACAAGTTCCGTTGAAAAGGTCAGGCGTCCACTGCACGTAGGAAGTGCCTAGACGGGTAGGGGGGCTGTGCGGCGTGCGCGTTTCATGAGAGAGGGTCTCGGAAAGCACAAAAAGGGTTTCAATCTCAAAGGGTACAGGTAACACATAGGTCGAACACAGTGCTAACAGCTATTAGTATATCAGTTGTAAATTGTTGTAGCTGTGTGGGGAAAGTACCAGAGCTCCAAGCGCTAATGGAAAGTAGTGAAGTACAAATCATTATAGGCTACGAAAGCTAGCTGCAGCCGGAGGTAAATGAAGCTGATAAAAAAAAGGAGACAAAAGGAGTCGACAAAGGATAGATTAAGTATAATAGGCGGTGGTGTATGTGTTACTGTCACAAGCGGTTTATCCTCTACCTAAACTGAAGTAAATAGTTCTTGTGAGTTGGTATAGGTAGAAGTTATACCTGACAACCGGAATGAATTAATAATTGGTTCCTTTTATCGTCACCCTGACTCAGGCGATTCCGCTGCAGAAATGTTCAAATAGAGCTCGAATAAAATTTCAAAAACGTGCCGAACCATATAGTTGTAATTCGTGGTGATTTCAACTTGCCCTCAATATATTCTCAAAAGTACATGTTCAAAATTTGGGACAAGAAGAAAAACATCGTTCGAAATTGTGCTGAACTCATTCTCCAACAACTCTCTGGAGTAATTAATTCGTGAACCCACTAGAGTAGTAATCGGGTTGAAAACATAATTGACCTCCTAGCAAGAAATGATCCGGAGACCACAAAGAGTATCAAAACGTACACAGCGAGTACTGAACGCAGAGCTGCAGCGGGACTGAATAGCGAATTTTCCAAATCGAGAAAAATATATTTATTAAAAAAAGCCGATAAAAATTTACTTAACAGTTTCTTGTACGAGTCTGCACTCTTACGCAACTAACAATGTGAATGTGGATCAGATGTGGCTTACATACTAAGAAATAGTATAGACAGCTATTGAGAGAGTTATACCAAACAAAAAAGGGGGCTGGCCCCCGTGCTACATTAAACTGGTTTGATCTCTCCTGCAGAAGAGAAGAACACTATACGCCAACTTCAAACAGACAGAAAATCCCTAACACTGGTAATCCTTTCTGGAAACTCAAAATTAGCGCGGACTTTATTGCTAGATGCTTGTAATAGTTTCCACAACGTAACTTTGTCTCGGAATTTAGTAGAAAATCCAAAGAAACTCTGGTCATATGTAAAGTACAAGAGCGGCAAAAGACAATCAATACCTTCAGTACGAGATAGAAATGGTGGTGAAACTGATCACAGTACTGCTAAAGCAGAATAGTTAAACACAAAACGCAGCCTTTCGAAATTCCTTCACAAAAGGAGACGAAGAAAGTACTCCAGAATTCGAATCAAGAACGACCTCCAGAATGCGTAATTTACTAGTATACATCTGTGGAGTACTAAAGCAATTTAAATCACTTAACAAAAGCATGACTTCCAGTCCAGATTAAACATCAATTAGGTTCCTTTAATCAGAGTATGCTGATGCAGTAGCTGCAGACGTAGCTATCCATACAACCACTCGCTCAGCGCAAGATCCGTACCCAAAGACTGGAACGTTGCCCAGGTCACTCAAATATTCAAGAAATGCAATAGGAGTGATCCGCAAAATTACAGGCCCATACAGATGATGTCACTGAACTGAAACAGCATATCAAGAAACACAGTGTTACAAAGTGGTTGAAATATGAGTTCAAGAAAACCACAAAAATGCCTTAACCACTTAATGCCGGTTGTCGCAAATTTGCCTCGTACCGTTGTGACTCATATATATGGAAGACTAATTGTTTTCAGACCCCATCGCCGGTTGTATCAGATTCTACAGAGACCCGCGCAGTGCGTGTGACATGTGCTACCATCTACCAAGCATTTACTGTCTTTCTATGACAACATTTGTGTATTGTGTGCGTGTTGCTAACCAAGACCGAGTTTGTGTTCATTGTTCCGTGAAATACAGCTAAATACATGGGTAAGTTTCATTTTGAAAATTATATTTTGTTTTTCTAATATCGTTTAAGTATTTTATAACATATTTGGATGTTATAAAGCAGATAAAACTTTCGGTGAACACGTAAATACGGTTTGTGTAAAATATGCATCATCAGGCACTTGGGAACCTCTATGGGTAAATGCAAGCGATAAAATAAAACGAAGAAAGGACGATAATTTCCATTCGTCTTTAGCGCTAACTTCCTTCGCTGACAGATTTTTTTGCGTTTTTGCACCTTTATTTATAACAACTATCAATGGATTTATGAGGCAAAAGAAACCTTTCAATGCAATTTACTTTGTTTACACTTCACTACTGGCGTGCTGAGAAAGTCCTAATGAATTATTGTCGCTCTACAGCTTTTTTTAGCTATGTATCCGAAGTCCTTTTATGCCACAAAGAAAGTAAAAACACGTTTGAAAACACGTGCGCCACCTGCAGCCGAAAGTAATGATAGTTGCCTAAGTGACTCTGAAGAAAGTGCCGTTGAATGTAATCCAACCTGCGTAGAAGACACGTCATCCACAGATGAGAATTCAGACGTTTCTGGTAAATTGTAAAGCTGTAAACCTTGAATTGATTTTTACGTAAGTATCCACTATATTTCTTACTCTTTTGTTGTTTCAGGTGCTGATGGTGAAAATGAGACTGGTAACATTTTTCAAGATCCGAGAGCTGTTCCCAGAACTGAAAGTGCCAACAGTACTGCGAAGAGATATCTCCTATGGAAGACAGTACCAGCTACTTGTAGCGAAAGAGTTACACCCGTTTGGAATAATTCCTTGGCAAAAGCAGATGGTGTAAAAGCTCCCATCTATTATTTTCGCGGATTTTTTGACGCCTCACTTTTAGAGCATATAGTTGAACAGACTAATACATTTTCTGTCCAGAAGAATGCAAATAAGCCACTACGACTTACAAAAGACGAACTTGAGCAGTTTATGCGCACAGTTTTATATATGTCAATTTATCGTCTCCCTCGCACCCATATGTACTGGGCAAGGGCGAATCGACTGCCGCATGTTGCCGATGTCACGTGATTTATGGAAAGACATCAAGAGAAATCTGCATTTCAACTATAATGACAAAATGCTGAACACTGATGATCCAAACAGGGATAGACTGTTCAAAATACGTCCAGTAATTGATTCACTGCTTCCAAAATTTCAAGCCGTACCTCAAACGCAGATGATGGGTGTTGATGAGCAGATGGTTCCATTCACGGGACAGTGTGCACTGAAGCAATATTTGCCCAAGAAGCCCAATAAATTGGGTTATAAAACATTTATTTTATGTGACACAAAGGGTCTGGTGTACAATTTTGAGATTTATACAGGGAAAATTATGCCAGTGACAGGTTGTCCAGATATAGGTGCATCTGGAAATATTGTGTTACACCTAGAAGAAGTTATTGAAGATGGCCAGAATAATCTATTGATTTTTGACAACTGGTTTTCGTCTACAAATCTGCTTGTTGCATTGATGAAAAGGGAGATTTATTCATTGGCAACCTTCCGCTCAAACCGTCTTCCAGGTTGTACGTTTCAAACCGATAGCAACCTCAAGAAACAAGGGAGGGGGTCTTTCGAAGAAAAGGAAGCTACGATTGAACGTGTAGAGATCAGAGCAGTAAAATGGTTTGACAACAGAGGTCTAATTCTTGCCAGTATATTTGCATCTGCTCATCCGGTGAGCACAATAAAAAGATGGAACCGAAAAGAAAAAGCACGCACTCAAGTACCATGCCCTAGTATTGTTACAGTTTACAATACATTCATGGGATGGGTGGATTTACTTGACGCTCTAATTTCTATTACAGGATTTTCGTAAATTCAAAAAATATTACCATAGATTGTTTTTCCACCTAGTAGATCTTGTGATAGTGAATTCGTGGTTGCTGTATCGAAGGAATTGTGATGCTTTGGAAATTCCCCGTCGCAAACAAAACGATCTTCTAGAATACAAATCCAGAATATCAGATGCTCTCTGTAAGCAAGCAAAAGACATGACACGAAAGAGAGATAGGCCCTCACTAAGTATGGAAACGGTAATTCAAAGAAAGAAGCGTCGGGATCCAATGAAACCAGTCCCTGATAAATCTACCCGTACCGATGGAGTAGGTCATTGGCCTTGGTAACAGGAAGGCAAAGAGGCAAAAGACCCAGCTGTAAAGGGCAGACAGTCATTATGTGTGCGAAATGCAAACTTCACCTTTGCCTAAACAAAAATTCCAATTGTTTTAGGCAATTTCATGAGTAAAGAAATGATCCTCTGCATTAGATTTGTAAGTAATCATAATTGTAATTCAAACGCATGTTCATTTTTTTCATTAAATGTTATGCGAACAATAAACAAATTTCCCTTACTGAAGAGTTGTTAGCGTTTTATTTCTCAAATGCCTGTTGTCGCAAATTTGACACATACCTAATTATACTAACTATATATAACATTTTTTATATTTGATGTTATAAATGGTCTAAGACCCCAATATTGAGCACAATATATGATTTTTGATTTTTTTTCTTGCAGTAGAAATTACTTTAGGAATTAAGTGCTTAATGGATGGCATTTAAAACTGATCTCATAATATCAGGTAGCCACAAGAAACAAAAAAGTAGTTTTAAGGTACAATATTAAAAAATCTACTGATGGTGTAGAAATTTCTCAGAAATATATTTGGGTGAACAAAAAGCATGGCCTCTTTTGCTAAAGACAGAAATAATCATCCTTACCGTAGGAAGGAAACACAGGAAAGAAAAGCTTGAACCACAAAATGATCAGGCTACGTTTCATTGGCTTAAAACCTAGAAGATTCAATAGTTCTACTTAAGAAACTATCTACACTACACTAATCCGTTCTATTTTGGAGTGTTGCTACCCATTGTGGGGTCCTCACTAGCGCAGAAGGTGCAGAGAAGGGCAGCTCGTTTCGCATCATTTTGATACAGGGTAAAGAGTGTCACATGAATGATGCCTTAGTTGGATAGAAGTTCTTAAAAGAACGGCTTTGTTCGTCGCAGAGAGATCTCGGGGGGGGGGGGGGGGTAAAACAAGTTTCCCCTGTCGACGGAGGGCAGAGATGTTTATGAAAGGGGAAAAAATAGAATGAGACAAAGATAAGACATATCTTTATTTTTCTACATAATTTCCAAGTACATTGAGACATTTTTCAAACAGTTTTATAAGCTCCAAAAAGCCGTCCAGGAAAAAGCAGGGCGTTGCATACGGAAGAAACGTTGAACGGCTATGGAGTGGAAACATCCTCCATCACCTGTCCGAAAGAAGTTCAAAAGCACTCCGTCTGCAGGTAAAGTGCTTCTCGCCGTCTTCTGGGACTTCCAAGGAGTTTTGCTGCTGGAGTTTTTGGAGGATGCAACCATCAGTGCTGCGTGGTACTGTGCCACTTTGTCGAAATTGTAAGAGGTGATTCGCAAAAAGCGGCGTGGCCTTCTCAGACCTGGCGTCCTGCTGTTGGATGATAATGCGAGACCACACTCGGCGACGGCAACGCAAAACCACATTGCAGCTATTGGTCGGGAGCGCCCTGATTTTTGCATGGAAGGCTTTTTGAAGCTGTATGAGAAATGTCTCAAAGTACTTGGAAATTATGTAGAAAAATAAAAATATGTCTTATCTTTAATGTCTCATTCTATTCTTTTCCGTTCACATGCAACTCTGACCACAGTCGACGGAGGAAACTTAGTTTCCAAAATCACCCTCGTATTTGCAAAATTTCTTATCAGTTTTCTCAAAAATTTAAATATTCACAGAATATATTACATCAACTGCAAATGGGCAAAGCTGAAAATGTGTACCCCGCCGGGATTCGAACCGGGTCTCCCGCTTTCTAGGCAGTTGAGCTGAGCACTACACCACTGGGGACACAGCGATCACCGCACCTGCAAGGACTACCTAAGTACGCCTCCCGTCAGATACAAATTCTCAGCTTCACTCTGTGCCCACAGTACTCAAACTCGTAGTCATGAAACTAATTTAGCTTTGCCCATTTGCAGTTGATGTCATATATTTTGTGAATATGACAGAACAACAACTGCAGGATCAGACGTGACGTCTGTTCTTTCGGAACAGACGCACATGTATTTATAAAAATTTAAATGCTTGTAAATCTAAGGGACTTAACTGATGCTGTTGGCAGTCCCTAGGCTTACAAACTGCTTATGCTAAGGGCGAAACATATGCACATGCTTGACGAAAGACTCGAACTTCTGACGGTGAGTAAGCGTACGCTCCACAGCAAGGTGCCTTAGAGCGTTCGGCCACACCATCCCGGCCCAACTTTCTCCTCTAAATGCGAACATATTTAGCTAGCACCCACCTACACACGAAGACGTCATGATAATAATAAATTAAGAGAAATCCGATCGAAAACGGAAAGATTTAGGTATACCCTTTTCCCCCGTGCTATCAGAGAGTTGAACGTTATAGTAATGTTATGGAAGCGGTTAGCTAAACCCTCTTGCAGGCACTTGAATACGGCTGTTTTTCTCCTTTACTGCGCTTCACGCCTCTGTGGAGCAGTCTGGCAGCACATCGGCGCCGCTCTACAGCCGAGTGAACGTACGAACAGCCGAGGAGAAACAGAGCACATACGAGGCGAACAAATGAGTTAAAAACGGTGCAAAGTTCATTTAAATTCAGTTAAAACGGTGCCACAATGGCTGAAAAAACTGAAGTTAAAACCAACCTTGAAACGGTGACGAAAACGGAGACAATGAGTAAA
The DNA here is from genome assembly GCA_026315105.1 of Locusta migratoria. Lineage (NCBI taxonomy): Eukaryota > Metazoa > Arthropoda > Insecta > Orthoptera > Acrididae > Locusta > Locusta migratoria. Next base: position 52,951,455 of record CM048751.1, read on the forward strand.
GTAAAACAAGCAACACTAGTTCTGCAGACAATTCAAAACTCTGAAGTTAAGAGCACAACATTACTGTAACACTGCTAAAATCGGCGTAGGTTAAAATGATGAGCACAAGAACCCCGCAGGGAATAGGGAAGAAGATGCGCAGAGAGGTGGGAAAAGAAGAGGGAGGGGTCACGGGGAGGGAGGGCGGAAAATCATACATGGGGAGGGAGTGGGCCTAGGGTTTGTAGGAAGGGAAGATGTCGGGACGGAGGACGTCATTCTGGAGAGGCAGGCGGCAAAAGTTAGGGTGTGGAGAGTGCGCCGGTGTAGGGCGGGAAGGGTGAAGTGGCGCAGGGTCAGAGAGGAGGGCAGAAACCGGAGGGCGGCGGGAGTCTATTCTGCTGGACATGTACAGGATGCGGAGGTGTTCAGAGAACTTCAGAAGGTGTGGGAAAGGAGTAAGATCGTAAAGGATCCGCCTGGGGGAAGACAGGCGGGTGCAGTAAGCCAGGCAGAGGGTGTGGCACCCCAGGATCTGGGGGGAGGGGTATCCAGGCAGGGTGGAAGCTGCAAAGGACAGGACGTATCAGGGAGCGGCATGTGTAGAGGAAGTGGATGGGCTCAGACACCTTGTCCAGCCGGAGAGGAGTTTGAGAAGCTTGAGATGGGAAAGGGCTTTCTGGCGGACAGGCTTGAGTTGATGAGTCCAGAATAGGGAACAGTCGAGGGTGAGGCCAAGGAATTTGAGGGTGGGAATTTGAGGGATTGGATGGACATGGAAAGTGAGGCAAAGTTCGGGGTGGTGGAAGGAGCGGGTGGTACGATCCCTGATGATTGGGATTTGTTGGGGTTGATGGAAAGGAGCCACTCGTTATACCAAGTGGCGAACTGGGAAACATAAGACAGGAGAAGGTGCTGGGAATAATGAAGGGAAGGGCTACGGCGAGGAAGGAGATGGATGGGAGGCTAGGGTTGTGGCATATTCGCCGAGTTAATGAGGCAGAGGAGCTGCGAGGGGACGGCGCCCTGGGGCATCCCGGCGGACGGGTGGAACAAATGGGCAGTAGAAGGAAAGGAATGAGACGGACATAATTAATGGGAGGGGCATAGGTTTTCGAGTTTGAAGAGGAGACCGGTACGCCATACTCGATCGTTGGCATTCTCGATGTCGAGGGATACGAATATTGCGGATCGAAGTGAATTCATCTGGATGGAGAGGAGGTAGGTGAAGCAGAGGAGTCGGTCATCGACAGAAAAGGCAGGTCGGAAGCACAATAGGAGATACTGGTATATACGGCGTGAGAGGACGGTTTCCAGGAGCTTGCCGAACACCGAGGTGAGGCCAATGGGTCGGAGCGAGGAGGCCTCAGAGGGAGGTTTACCGGGTTTTGGAAACATAAGGATACGGAAGGTCTTCCACAGGCCGGGGAAGAAGCCAGTGTAAAGGATAACATTGTAAAAGGAAACGAGGCAGAGCGATAGGAGTAAGGGCACGCACGGAGGTGCCGTGGTTGAGGCATTCGTGACCAGGTGCGGTGTTTCATTTGGTACGGAGTGTAAGCTGAAGGTCGAGGGCAGTAATTCGTGTGTTCAGTTCTGAGGAAGGAATGTGATCCGAGTAGTGCAAGCTGGGAGCGAGAGGGAGTTTGGGGGGGGGGTAGCAGAGTTGTCGGTTCGCTCACAGACGTCGGGAAAGAGGGGGTAGCTAAATCGAGCAACGAGTGAGGTGGCGCAGTGGTAAGACACTGGACTCGCATTCGGGAGGATGGTGGTTCAAATCCATCTCCGGCCATCCAGATTTAGGTTTTCCGTGATTTCCCTCAAATCGCTCCAGGCAAATGCCGGGATGGTTCCTTTCAAAGGGCACGGCCGATTTCCCCTCCCCATCCTTCCCCGAAAATCCGAGCGTTAGCTCCGTCTCTAATGACCACGCTGTCGACGGGACGTTAAACCCTAAGCTTCCTTCCATCCAAATCGAGGATTGTTGGGTACCGAGAATACATCGGAGAGGTAGGTGGGCAAGTGTTTTGGCTTAAATATGATTTGCAGAGTATAAATCTAGATGTAGATGTACTGATTTGCTTTGAGGAAAATGAACATGAGGGAAGTATCAGTGTAGAAAAAGCGTTGGACCCTATACCCCTGCAACACGTTCCGCGGACAGTACTGGTGTAGGAGCGCTTCAGACGCAGCCCAGAGGGCGCTGGACAGGCGCTGGACGGCCGGTCAGCGGTCAGCGGCATCCATCAGGGGCCGCGTCCCATCGGCGCCGCCAGCTGTGTCGGACCTCGTCGGACACACAGATTTTCCGCTCTGGCCACGACGTCAGACACCGTCCGACACGCCGTTCTTGTTGCTCTCGCTGGCCTGATTTGCCGGTGCAGGCAGACCGACAGGTTTCGCCTTGTGCTGACTTCGACTACCAGAGAGAGAGAGAGAGAGACAGGAAAAGTAAAGAACGAGACTGTCACGCCTGAAGAAGGAGCAGCACGATTAATACCAGAACTGACAGGCTGAAAGAGCACGATGATGGAAGAAGAGTGGTCTAGTACACATTGTATGGAAACGCGTTGTTTGCGAGATAAAGGAGAACGTGTACTTACAAGGCGCCAGTTACTTTCTTTTGAGTTATTGTGCTAGTTCTCCTAGTTAGTAGGAAGTACGTAAAATGAAAAAAAAATTGCCGTTTTGAAATGAGCACAGAATGTCTTAGGAATTAAGATGTGGTGAATTTGAACACTAATCTTATCAAAGCGTCAGTGTATTTTTTAAAGAGCTAACCGCAATTTGACTGAAAGTTCTTTTTAAATATTATTATTATTATTTTCACAACCTGGTTACGGCCTTAGGCCATTTTCAAGTGCTGTGATAAAAGTTGTCAGACAGGTTTCCTTAGGTCATGGTCATAATAATAAAGCCGGCCGCGGTAGCCGAGGGGACTGAGGCGCTCCAGTCACGGTCTGCACGGCCACTACGGTCGGGGTTCGAATCCCTCCTCGGGCATGGATATTTGTGACGTCCGTAGTATTAGCTAGTTCATAAGTAGTTTGTAAGTTTAGGGACTGATGACCCCGTAGTTAAGTCCCATAAGCTTAACAAACATTTGAACTTTTTTTTTTCATAATAATAAGACAATGACCTAAGGAAACCTGTCTGACAACTTTTATCACAGTACCTGAAAATGGCCTAAGGCCGAAACCAGGTTGTAATAATAATAATAATAATAATAAAAAGAAAATACTTTCACTCAAATGGCGGTCAGCTCTTTTAAAAATTCTATATGACTGCGGCTCCTGACGCATACAAAATCATACGTGAGTGTGTTATTAAGTTCGGATTTGTTTATAGATATGGATTTGCTCCAAACAACGAATATCTTAGCGACATATTTTTGTTATAATTGTTTTCGATCATGAAATTACATGACAATTATGACGCAAGGAATTTAGTCAACATAAAAGCTATAATGGCAGAAAATACGTACTGAGCCAGTGTGCAAGCGTGTGGAAGAAAACATGCCAAACGAAAGAACAGATTTAATCCACAGAACAGCAAATCGTTTTTTCCCAGACGCGAAACAACAACCATTGGTACCATTGAAGACAGAGAGGGGGAAATGCCGGTAAAGGTCTTTCGCGACGCATTCCTTGCATATTGGCTTCTATAACGGAACACCTCTTTGAGAGAACATAATAAAAAAGAAGAGGAAGAAGATGGCAAAGGAGAGACACTCCGCAAGACGAGTTTGACAATGCTCTTAAACACATTCTCTAATAGCGTGCGGTAAAAACCAACACTTAGCTGTTTTCGTTTTCGAACTGATTTTTATTTTTTTAAGATGACAATAATATCTCCCTATGAAGTTGCTTGTCAATAAAGTATGTTCGCATTCGGAGGAGAAAGTTAGTGAAAGAAGTTTAGCAAATAGATCTCGCTCCAAGGAATGACGACCTTCTTTTAATGATTTCCACTCTAACTCGTGCATCATTTCCTGGATAGTGATCTGGAGATAGTCCTCAGAACAATGGAAAGGATATTATGCATTCAGAATGGAATGATAATAAGAGGAAGGGTTAAGTGATGGAATGCGCTAGTGAAGGGGAATAGAAACTTTAAGAGTAAAAATTAGAAAAGAAAAGCTGAAAGTGATAGAGCAGGAAAGAAATTGTGAGGAGAATACAGCAGGGAAGTACAGTTTTAATTTGAGTCAGACGTTACTCACCGCAAGGACAACAGTCTGAAAATACGTAAACGTATGATACAAGCTATTGTTTGGAATGTGTGGAAGTCCTGAAGATTTCGTGCTAGAAAAGGATGATGAAGATCATCTATAGAGATAGAATAACGGGAAACCACATTTCTGTCGAGGTACATCCAGACGAGAAGACACAATCATGTAAGACACGTCCCAAGACACAACAAAAATCTTGGAACAATAACAGAAGGAGATACTGAGGTCATTAATCGCTAGGGACGACCAAGGATGTCGTAAATGAAACATATCGTCAATGACGTTGGACGCAAAACATGCGTCGAGGTGAAAAGGAAGGCAGGCAGAGGAGAGGAGTAGCGCTGAAATGCCAATCTCGGGATTGATCACTAAAGAAGAAGAAGAAGAAAAGGGAAATGAAAGTAATCAGATAACGAATTTAAGACTTCGGAACGCGCGGATGACAGTTCTAGGTTCGAAATACCAAATAAGAGGTATTTGAATCAAATTTTAAAATTAGCTGGAAGCGTACTGCAGTTGATATGCTACGAAAATGTTATCGTAAAGAGGTTATGGCGCACAATGGTAGAATATCGAAAGCGTTGTGAAATCATGAGTGTAAACTTTACACTGCTGGGCAAATGTTTATTAAAACATTTTCTTAGAAACTAAACTATTATTTACGATTCAGTGCATTCTGGGAACTGCGGGGCCGTTTTCACTGCTCTTCCTGTTCCAGTAGCGCATAGTTCGCGGGAAACACGATTGCTGGAAAGACTTCGTGTTGGCCCTATCTCTCTAATTTCATGCTTGTGGTCGTTTCGCGAGATACACGTAGGAGTAAGCAATTTATTGCTTGGCTCGTGATGAAACGTACTCTCTTGGGACTATGAGAGACGCCCGTACTCTGTCTCTTCTATTAGCCCTACCTGGTACGTAACCCACACTGATGAACAATGCACAAGCACTTCCTTTACTAACGGATTAAATTTCCTGTGGATTCTTCCAATGAGTCTCAGTCTGGCATCTGTCTTAACGCACGACTGATTTTACATGGTCCTTCCATTTCAATCGCCCCTTATGTCTGCTTACAGTTATTTTATGGAAGTAACTGCTTACAGCGTAGTTATATAATGAAGGATCTTTCTTTCTATGTAAACTAATCACATCGCATTTGTTAATGCCGAGCCGAGCGGTTTAAGGCGCCTCGCTGCTGAGCGCACGCTTGCTCGCCGTCGGAGGTTCGAGTCCTCCCTGGGCATGGATGTGGGTGTTGTACTTAGGTTAGTTTAGCTTAGTTTAAGTAGTTTGTAAGCTACGGACTGATGACCACGCAGTTTGGTCCGATAGATTTACAAACATTTGGACATTTTGTTAATGCAGAGCCTCAATTGCAGTTACCTGAACCATGCATCCAAGCGTTACAGATCACCCTGAATTTTGCTGCACTTTCCCAGTGTTGCGACTTCTCGATAAAATACAGCATCATCCGCGAAAACCCTCATTGAAATTACGATGTTATCTACGACGTCACAAATGCATATTGTGAAAAGTATCGGTCCTATAACACGCTCCTGAGGGACGCCGAAAATTAACGTTTGAAGGATGACGTGCTGCGTTCTGTTAGGAACGCCTCAATCTAGACACACGATTGGTCTTAAATTCCATATGCTCGCACCAAGATATTCCGTAAACTCGCACTTTGTTCATTAGGCGATGGTAACGAGCGGTATCGAATGCCTTTCGGAAGTCAAGATTTTTTTGTGGATGAATAGCTCGAGCTAGGTTTCACACGATGGTTGCTTTTGGTGTCAATCCGAAACTTCGACACTAAAACAAGAAATCTGTTTAGCTGAAAGCTTAAGCTTGAATGTCTGCCGACAGAGGAAATTTCGTGTCCCCTATATCTTCCATAACTTTCAACTGTGATTGATGGAGGGTAGATCCTTGCAAGTGCCATGTAGTGAAAGCTTACGTCTGGATTTTATTGTATTTTTTGAGTCTTAAGTCTTGCTGGTTCCTTTCCAAACTTCGGGGACCGAATTGAGGAGCAAGTCTCCATGCTCATCAAACGAGTCAGCAAACCAGATTGTTACAAATGAGTAGTAATTGATAAAATGAAACCCACAGCTGTCCTATGCACAAGACAAGCCTAATTAAACGTAAACAGAACCAACAAAATAACACAGAAATGGCCTAATTTTTTAAAATTTTCCTGGTATTTCTCAACGAAACAGAATGATTGAGCAATGAGGGAACTTTTCATTTTTTTCCTTCAAAGTGAATGGATTTTTTATTTCTTGTTGGGGCTTATTAAAAATTGGGTACGGCAGGATACTGCACACTTTTCTGCAGAAGGGTCAAGGAACAATGATCCAAATGTAAAATCGATTTCTGTTCAGTATTAACTGAGTGCAAGCTACTAACTCTGGGAATAACCAAATATTATTAACAATAATCGCCATTAAAGATGATATGTCCGCGTGACCAGGCTTCTGAACCGGGATCGACGTGAGACATGTTAGCTCACCTCACATATGGTTGGAAGCGCCCGCTTCTGCGCAGTAAGTACCATTTTTGATCCGGCAGAGTTACACAAAAAAAAGTAACACCGTACGTCACAACCGAATGAAAATAAGCAACGTAGACTACTTTTGCGTTGAACTATCACTCATTACAGAAACTGTTCGAAGTGTAAACAACGCAGCATTCAGGTTTTGAACAAGATCCTGACCATGGCCATTTCAAGACAGCTTACTTTCCATCTGAACACCGAGGAATTTTAACCGGTCAGTCTTACGTATCATATTCCCATTATACGTAATTAAAATGTCTGTTTTTATTGCATTTTATGTTAGGAACTGTAAAAACTGAATCTTACTGTGATTTGACATCAATTGATTTTGTATAAGCAAAGAACATATTTAACTGCATTATTTGATACTGCATCAATATTGTCAACTAAATCCTTCACTACCAAATTAGTGTCACCAACAAACAGAAGTATTTTTAATTACCTTTTATACTGGAAGGCTTATCATTTGCCGGCCGCGATGGCCGAGGGGACTGAGGCGCTTCAGTCACGGTCTGCACGGCCACTACGGTCGGGGGTTCGAATCCCCCCTCGGGCATGGATATTTGTGCCGTCCTCGTTCGTACGTTGTTCATAAGTAGTTTGTAAGTTTAGGGACTGATGACCCCGTAGTTAAGTCCCATAGACTATACAAACATTTGAATTTGCTTATCATTTATTTAAATTAGAAACAACAGTGGTTCCAGAACAGAACCCTGGTACACCAACCCCGCACTTAACTGTTTCCCATTGTGAGTGAACATCGCAGCCATTTTCAACACTACAGAAAATCACCTTCTGCTTTATGTTATTTAAGTAAGAAGTGAACAACTTGTGAGCAACGTTCCTTACTCCCTAATGTTCCAACTTCTGCAGCAATAAAAAAACGTTCAAATGTTTGGAAATGTGTGAGACTTAACTGCATGCTGCATGGTTGTTAGTCCCTAGCTTACAAACTAAGGTAAACTAAGCTATCCACAATACACGCACCCATGCCCGAGTGGGGGCTCGAACCCCCGACGGCGAACGTCCGCGCGCACCGCAGCACGGCGCCTCAGTGTGAACGGCTTTTCCGCCGCGGCTCTGCAACAATATCTTGTGATGATTACAGTCAAACGCTTTTGAAAAAAATCAAAGAATACGCCTAGTATTGCAATTTTTTTAAATGTAATCCATTAAGTCCATCAAGTGCCTCACAGAGATAATATTTTCTTTTGTTAAACCACTACTGAAACGAAACTGTGCCTTTGACAGAAAATTAAGGTCATTTAAAAGCTCAATTAATTTTGAAAATACAGCCTTTTCAATCAATTTAGCAAAAAATGGTCTAAAGGTGACTACATCATCCCTTTCTGTTTTCCTACCGATTACTTCAATCTTTCAGGAGACTGACTACGCCTTAAAGGAAAAATTACAAATATGGCTGATTACTGTGCTATCAGAGGTATAGCAATACTTAAGTTTTCTGTCAGGTACACCGCCATATCCATTAGAGTCCTTGGTCCTTAATGATGCAATTATTGACTCATTCTCTCGCTTGTCATCATCATGGAGGGCTACTTCAGGTAACAGTCTCCGAATGCTATTTTTTGAGAGAGTTGTATGATCACTTGTAGGAACTAAGGTTCTGTTTAATGTATGTGCTACACTCAGAAAGTGCTTATTAAATTTTGTAGACATATCTGATTTATCAGTAGCAGAAAAAATATCTGTTACATAATGAGTTTATAGTCTCAATTCTGTGTTGCTGACCAGATACTTTCTTGACGACTGAGCATATAGTTTTAATTTTGTTCAGAGCACTAGACACTATGCAAAGCGGTGCAGATGGGCTCAGCAGCATTCTGAATGAGCTCGTCAGAATTGGCATCAGGTGCAGTCCACAAAAAAAAAAAAAAAAAAAAAAAAAAACATAATCTTGGAGTAAAACGTCCCGTCGACAGCGTGGTCATTACAGACGGAGCTTACGCTTGGAATTTTTGGTAAGGACGTGGAAGTATATCGGCTGTACCCTTTAAAAGGAACCATCCCAGCACTAGCCTGCAGTGATTTAGGGAAATCACGGAATACCTAAATCTGGATGGCCGGAGGTGGATTTGAACCACCGTCCTTCCGAACGCGAGTCCAGTGTGTTACCACTGCGCCATCTCGCTCTGTTGCTGTCCACAGACGGGACTCACGTCTACCTGCAACCAGACGTTTCTTGAGTCAGTCTGGTCAGCGTGAACGTCTTAGACACAACGTCCAGAGAGCGCAGCAACGTTTAAGGTCCCCTGATGTTTTGGGGCGGCAGTATGTGGGGCCACCGGACAACACGAATGGTCGTAGAAGGCGATCAACTCAAACAGCTATACGGTTCAGGGATCACATTCTCCGACGTGTAGCGCAACTATATCGGCAGCATTTCAGTTAGCAATACGTCTTGAGGGACGACAGTTCTCGCGCTCGTCGTGCACACCTTGTGACTGCGTTGCTTCACGATAACGACATTGCAAGATTCGAATGGCCAGCATGTTCTCCAGACAGGAACCCCATCGAACATGCCTGCGTTACAGCGAATAGGGCTGTGTTGGGTCGAGACGATCCACCAATCAATCTGAGAGATCTGAGCCGAGCTGCCGTTGAGGAGTGGGCCAGTCTGGACCGACAGTACCCGTATGTTATAGTGCAAAGTATGAAACGACCAATACAGTACAGTATAGGGGGACATGTCACCGGGTCATTGGGGGTACAGCTGTGCGCTGCAATCTCGAACAAAAAATCAGAATTATATATTTTTGACGACGTTACAGCGTTCAATGAATCAAATAAATCGCAATTTGCAATCAGTTATGGCTTCACTGTACTAAGGTTTAGATGGAATACAATGCTGTATTCCCGCATCAGGGAGAACAGACCGTGAGGTATCGATACACAGCATGGCGAATGGCGATTTGGGTGTGGCGGGAGACGTGAAGGGAAGAGTCCTCTGCAGTCAGGCTGGTGTCTCGGTACTTCAGGCCTGTTCTCCCTGAAGCGGGAATATAGTATTCAGGCTGCGAGCATTACAGAACAAATAGGCTGTGGTAATAGGAAAGAGACAGCATGACGAATGGAGATTTGGGTGTGGCGGGAGACGTGCAGGGAAGAGTCCTCTGCAGTCGGGCTGGTCACTGTGTGCTCGGTGGCGGAGTGGTCAACGCGTCTACCTAGTAAGCAGGAGATCCCGGGTTCGAATCCCGGCACGGCACAAATTTTCATTCGCCGGACTTTAGTATTCCATCTAAACCTTAGTACAGTGAATCATGTAAGGAAAGAAAAATATTTTTTGGGGATATTGGGTGAAAGGTGATTATTTTATTGCAGAATTAAAGGTGTGAGTGGCAGAAAGAACTGAATTTTGATTTACATGTGATTAATTGTGGTGGCTGTTGTAACGTTTGAGCAACATAACAAACCTGACGTTAATTTCGTGGTTGGTTACGTTAAACTCTTGATTAATGCAAGTGGTGTAGTTAAATTTTGAAAATATTTAGCAATGCAATTAGTGTAATTAACAAATATTATGGCCCTATCTGACAAACTTTTCAAAAGATCACTCACCTTTCCTTTCTTTACAAAATCTCCTACAGAGACTGTGCACACACAGATAGCAGAAATTAACTTACTCCGTCTGTGCAATGTGTATGACTCAATTAGTATGCTAATGGTAATGATAATTTAGAAAATTATGAATAGTAGGATTTTTAACATGAAGTGATTGGCAAGTGGGGTGCAGTCCAACCACTAAAGCAGAGGTGGGCAATGAGCGAGCCGCGCTCTCGGAGCCGCCTGCCTGAGCAGGAGCAGAGCTGCGAGCAGCTGGCGTCCAACACGTAGTTCCTGCTGAAAACACTAGATGGCGTTATGCGCAGCCAACACGCTAACGTAGCCGCAGAAATGCATCTGGCTGAGTGCGTTATAAAATAACTTAAAGATAATAGTGCAAACTCTTTAGCATTCAACTCGAATGAACAGATTCCACTGCTAGGGGTATCTCCTGAAAAATGCTATTATGTTTATAAGTAAGTAACTTATACACATAATACTGGCAACTCTTCTCTAAAACATCCAGCGCGTGCAGTCGAGCCGGCAAATATCTTATAAAGATAAGAGCGATTTTGTTTTGTTTCAGAAGACACTGCTAACAGTGCCATCTGTTAGTTCGAATTTTGTACTTCAGGGTTTTCGTTATAATCTATGATATTACGTTATGATACAGTACTCTGTGGAGTTGAAACGGCTAGTCAAATCGGCGCGGTAAAGTGGCGTTCTATTTTCCAGTTCTACTGTAGTTGGGAGTGTGATTACTTGTTCACTGAAAGCGAAGGAGGAGCAAAATGTTTGTTATGTGTTAAAATACTAGGCATAAAAAAGTACAATTTAGAACGCCACTATAGAACACATCACTTCAACCAGTATGGGAGTGAAGAAGGTGAAATGCGACTTAATCTTCTTAATAATCTATGCGAGGAAGGAAGTAAAGTAGAGGTATGTTTTATAATTCTGTACCTACTTACGAGATAACTTAATCACAGTGTTTTGTTTCATAAAACCAATTTTCCTTTGAAATGACAACTCTGGTAATTTCTTAAACAGGAATGAGATGCCTCATCCTCCGATGCAGCTGTTCGTGCTAGTTACAGAATAGCTTTGCTCATAGCCCGTACTTCCTGACCATTTTGTGACGGTGAATTTGTGATGCAGAGTTTGGAAGTCGTAACAGACGAACTATGTCCACAGTAATCACGTTCTTTCGCAAGTTTGAGTCTGTCGCGACGTACTATAACTCGCCGTATCGAACGTTTGTCAGGTGCGCCAGAAAGCATGCAGACCTCTAGCGGCAACTAGGATAACTACCGGCCGAGCGCAAACGCTGCTTTTTTTCCGGCCTGAGCCGGAGTGCTGCTCATTGAGCCGATTTGTGCCCACCTCTGCACTAAAGTCAGTATCTGATAAAATTAATTCACTCAAGCAAATGGAAAATCTAAGTAAATCAGTCTTAATTAATGCTATGCATACGACATTAGTACGAGTTTGGTTCTTTATAGGGTAGATCTGGCGGTGGCTATTATTGTTGAACTCAATGCAAACGAAATAGAAAAATTATTCATTAATTCAACTGTCTGTTATCTTCTATCATCAATTTTAGCAAAATTGTCTCAACTGAAATTACTATCACACTCTCTAATAATTAATGACACTCACTTGATTGTAAAATTGTATAGTAATATTATTCATGCATTATTGAGGATTGTCCTACTAATCATGTGTGGTTAATTAGTTGTTCAAATAGGATGGTAAAAGTACTGTCTAATGTTCCTGTATTTAAACAAAATTTAAATATGCTTTCACAGTAAATTACAACCAATAGCATTTAACTTGTCTTATTTATCAGTCCAGCGACGTGGTACTCTGCAGTCATATAAATGATACATAAATTCATACGGAAATCATTTTGATGGTGGCTCCTCCTTTGGCAGCTTGCTAGCAGTTTGCCGTGATGCGTCGCGAATCGCGTAATTAATCTTGACCGTTAGCATCCGTGAAGATGCTACCGCGTTTCGGACGTCTGGGACGGTTACCGAACACGTAAAGAATTTCTGCCTCAGCAGAACGAAAGAATAAATGTTTCATTAAGATCAATTCTTACTTCACTTATGTTCACTGGTTTCACATAAACTTTCATATCGTTGCACTTATAACAAATTAGAACTTTCACTTTGTTTTAACTTTATTACTTATATGTTTGAGCACTCCGCGGACAGCGTACGAACGTCTGATGTACGTCACGGGGCGGCAGATACTGCTGCTTGCCTGCTCTCCCACAGGCGAGCGCTGCTATACGATAAAGTCTCTGACCTGAGGAGCCATATCGATAATTGTTCACAGAGAAATATTTTACATTGACAAATTAAACATCACAAGTAATCACAGTCACATAGAAAACATACAAAGTACAAATAAAATAATAAAATAATATATACATAAACAATTACAATACAGATAATAAATAAATGACAGAAAATCTTCACAGTTAAGTTACCTACATACATTGCGCATCACGATAATTAATTAAGTCACATAAGAAGTGAATTACTACATATTCACTCTAATCAGGTTCAAACGAATAATATGTTCAAAATGAAGCTCATTCCTCGTTATAATGTAAGGCTTACCTTAAGGGTTACCTTACAAGCCAATAAATGATCGAAAATTGCGATTTATTTCATTCAAAATTCAGAATTGTCATATGACTTGTCAATTTTTGTTTTCCTGGGGAATGAAGAGAACTGAAATGTTATTTTTGTTTATTGCTATTCCATTTTTATTTAAACGGTCATGGAACGCTGGAATCGTGGTTATGCGCCACTTTTTTTGATGATGTATTGGCCCTCCTAGGACACTGAAACATGCCTCTTCGAATGCTGTTGCACGCAGACGAAAGCAACGCAAATGTTCCTCTTCAAAGACAATAGGGTATTTGACTGTTTTCTGGAAATCGTTTTAAATTGTTAATTATGTCATATTATGGTCCGAACATGGTTTTTTACATCGTGGATTTCAGTACTTTTTTTAAAAAAAGGAAATGAAATTCAAATATTTTGAATGCCCGCTAAAACGCTACATTTGAGTCACGTGATGCCTGTGACGTCATACAACACGCTGCTGCTGCTGCTGCTCTCGTAAGATAAACAAATACCTGTATATTGTTTTGGCCGAGGCCTCGTGTTTGGGCGTTAACGTTTGCATTATGACCTACAAATATTGCTTAGTTCCGCACTGTACCAATACATCTGTCAAGACTCCAGAAAAATTGTTCTTGCAAGTACCAAAAAATGAGAAGATACGCAAAAGTGGTTGACACTGGCGCGAAGAGATCAAAATGAAATAGCGACTACTTCATGTGTGTATTTCTGTGAGGATCATTTTGATTTAAGTAAACAATATTATTCCATTGGTAAACTAAATTGTTTAGTATCATTCTCTTCTACTGCAAAGGTGTAAAGTAGTATTATGTGTAGGTTAATGACCTGATGTTTACATTTGCAAAGTAAAACTTCATAATGTTACACGCCTACGATTTATGTGTAATTAAAGCCGTTTCCTCTTATATTTTGTGAAAGAACAACATGAATATTGTTGCAGCCCACTATAAATGTATAGTACTGATTATTTATCTCCAGTAAGTGCAATTTTATCACCAATAGATCTTAGTCAAACAAGCGTTTCATACATCGACATCCAGTCTCGGTCTGCTCGGCCACTACGGTCGGAGGTTCGAATCCCCCCTCGGGCATGGATATTTGTGCCGTCCTAGTTCGTAAGTAGTTAATAAGTAGTTTGTAAGTTTAGGGACTGATGACCCCGTAGTTAAGTCCCATAAGCTTAACAAACATTTATATTTTTATATATACATCGACAACGCCCTTCTGGTTACTTTACAACAACTTACCCTATCGTAATATACGTATATGGGAGTTGTCTTTAAAGCGCCGATTTATTTAGCTTTCAAACTTTCGTAATATGCAAGTGTAAATACGAATGAAAGTGTTAGTTACCCAAATATGTGTTTATTGACACAGTGTTTCGACGAAAAATATGATGGAATATAAAAGTTTTACTAAACACAAATAACGTAAGCCTTTTCTTCTGCACAGGTCTCTACCAAGCATTTGCAAGTAAATAACGTTTCACCTGATTAGCGTGGTTTTTTTAAATTTATTTTGTTTCTTTTTTATTTAAAGCATGGGGCTTCGTATGTGGACGAGTACACGTAAATGGATTAGTTTGTAGCGTCAAAAGTAGTGACACATTCATATCAAACCAAATCTTGAATATGTAAGGAAAATACTGATATGCATGGCAGATAGTTTACACACAATCGCAAACATTCACTCACAAAAATAACAAACCAGAAAAGCTCTGTAATTTCGGCGCTATAAATTTATTCCATCGTGTCTGGCTCGCAATGTTTACGTGAAAATGACATTCCTTTGGCTACGCGAAATAAGCGTTGCCAACCTACGAGCGATATGAAAACACCGCCGACGCAACCCGCTGTCCCTGTTCTAGACTATAGATATATTGTATAACTACACACAAGGCATTTATGCTGTATTTTACAGGTTTTGATGTTTCACTTTGCACCAGTATTGAAGTAGTTAAATAAAATTACTCCCTTAACTGCGTGCTTTACTGGTTTAAATTTTACTAACTGTCCCGGCGGCTTCCTGTGACTATGTTGGCAACAGATGCTGAATAGCGAGAATCATGAGACGTTGCCATTAGCCAATCGCTTGACAGCACAAATATTTTGTCGTGAAACCTTTTTACTGACGGGACAAGGGTACCTACAAGAATCATAGAGAAGGAACAGCATTATTTATTTACTTCATGGTCTGTACGATACACTAATCTAGTCATTCTATGTGGTCTGAACATCTGGACAAAGATTTTCTATCGTGTTGTTGATGTCGCCAACATAATCACTCAAGGCCGCTTGGATAGAAGATAATATTTCACCCTTTATTGCATAATGTGGTGACTTCAGATTAAGTCTGTTGACATCAACAAATAGGGTACTTTTTCCCAATGGCATAAAATATCTCTCGAAATAACTAGCTTTAAAATTTAGGTATGCGTTACTTACAATGCTGTTTTCACGTTTCTTATTTCTGGCACGTAAAAATTTGGATTGTTTTTAAAGTATGAAGACACCATAATTGCATCAACTTTAGGGAGGTTTCCGCTGTCAGCCTTCACATACCATCTTTCATTGTGGCATAAAAACTGTAAACGCGTTTAGATCACGCAAAAACTGAACTTAAAGCTGCGAAATGGAGGAAACGCGTACAATAATACAGCTCCGACTTCTAGTTGCCGCGCTGTAGGTGTTCTATGACGTCACCAGTACCTTAGCCAATAACGGAGCGTTTCGAATCACGTGATCTAATAATGAAATATGATGATTTTTAAGCTTTAATTACGTAAAAATAACATATGTTTTGTAAGAATTATGAGCGAAAATGCTGTCTGAATGTTATAATCATTCAGAATAACAACAATTCGAACCATATTTTTAACACAGGAAAATACCCTATTGGAAAGAACTTTCAGATCTTGTATGAATCTCCAGTTGACGCGTCGAGAGTCCCGCGGCAGCTGCAGCAGCTAGCCAGTAGCCCTGGGAGGCCGTGGGCCAGCGCTAAGCAGGCGGTGCGGCTAAGCGGCCACGCCGGCCATGCATCTGGCGTGTGTGGCCAGCCGTGACCGCCGCCGACGACCGCCACATATCTCGCAGGATGACAAAGAGCCGAGCCGGCGCTAGATTTACTGCCCACCACATCAAATCAGATTTGCCGGTAGCGCTTACTTCGTACCGTTTACTTCGCGTGATATTCCACTATCGCGCTGATTTACGGCTGACAAACGGCACATAAATTTCCGACTCCCCCGCTTTCATCTTCCTTACATTTGGTTCGATCGGGTGATCTCCGTGAAGCCACGGCAAATGGAAGGTTCTTAACAGTAGAGACATTCATAACGGCAACGAGACGGCCGGTGGCGTTCTGTGCACCGTCGCCACTGGGCTTCTGCTGGAGGCCTTCTGTAGGGCAGCCGCTACTGTGACTGCTTGTTAAGAAGCCGAGCACCGTCAACTACTTTATGACCCAAAAAATTTACAAATTGTGCGGTGGGACGGGGTAAGGGTGATGGGAATCTGTAATTCGATTCCACACTGGAATGGTAAAGTCCGTATATGAATATTATTTCTGAAAAAAATAATCCACTCTCTTGAAGTTTCAGTTAGTTGCTAGGTTGTTGACCTATAGTTTATTATTCGTTAGCAACACCAACTGCTGAAAGTTAACCGTGAATTTTTTTTTTCATATTCACAGAATATATGACATCAACTGCGATTGGGCAAAGCTGAAAATGTGTACCCAGCCGGGATTCGAACCCGGGTCTCCCGCTTTCTAGGCAGTTGCGCTGACCACTACATCACTTTTTTTTTCTTTTTTCTTTTCTTGTTTCTTTTTTTTCTTTTCTTTGCTTCTTTTTTTTTTCCTCTATGGGTAGTTCTCGTCCTTGCGGACGCTGATCGTGTATGTTCGTTTTGGTTCTAGGTGTTCTTTGGCTCAGCTTTTTTATTACAGAGAGCGTTCAACCGTCTGACCGGGCGCGCTGAGCCACGGCGCCCGGCCCAGTGGTGTAGTGGTCAGCGCAACTGCCTAGAAAGCGGGAGACCCGGGTTCGAATCCCGGCTGGGTACACATTTTCAGCTTTGCCCAATCGCAGTTGATGTCATATATTCTGTGAATATGAAATAATAACAACTGCAGGATCAGAAGTGACGTCTGTTCTTTCTGAACAGACGCCACGTGTATATATGTGAAATTTTTTTTGACCACGTTCCGAAATTCCCGCACCACACAAAAAGAAAATAGATCCTATAAATATTTCCTAAATAAAATATCAGGATTTTGTACGAGCAGGGGCAGCAGACTTGATCTGTAGCCGTTACTAAAATTTGACTCAAAGTTTAACATAGTCACTACTATTCGCTATTCCTAACTTCAGCTCAAACATTAAATTCGCCGCATGCTAAACTCGACGTTCGGCATTCTCACCCAATATAAGTTATTGTCACAGTCGAATATAAGTCAATGTTGAATTTTACTGATTCATTAAATGATCTTCTTCCTGAATTGAAAACAAAAAAAAACTTTCAATAAATCAGATTTTGTCTTGCTGTAGATATAAAGCACACATTAAATAAAGCTTCGTAACACACTTGAAATATTTTCAGTATAATAGACATTTATTGTCGCCTGAAATAGTACAAGTCCAAATCAATACTGCTTGTAAGAAACGTCTATTCAGTACTACAGATCATGAACGACTCAAACAATGTAATCAAGATAAGGTTTTTTAAAGAAAAAACGATCGACACGCGGCAATGAGAAGGCGCAACCGGATTCGTAGCCCCGTAGCTGTCGGTTAAATTCTAATATTGGCCGTTTGCTGTAATGTTGGCTGCGGCGGCGACGACGCTGCCCTTGTTCATTGAGGTGATTCGATCGTACATGAAACATACAGGAAACAAACAAAAAAACATTTCAACAATCACATTACAATATTTATACACAAAATAAATATACACAATTTCATAATATTCAAGTGTAAACAGACTTCCCTTTATATAGGGAAGTGGAGATCGGCAATGTTCGTCCCACTACAATTGTTAGCTAGTAACCGATGCATTAACTAGATTGGGGAGAGGGTACATTATGAGCACCATCTGAAAATAGGAAAAATATACATTACACTCTAAAATTCTCAACGTTTGTTAAGTTTTTCATGAAGTCTTCTACCAGATTCCATACATCTTTGAGTACTAAAACGACTCATAAAGTGGACGATATATTCGATATTTTTATGAATTACAAATACTTCAATATTTCGGCTGTTTCAGGGCTGTTCTGGGCACGCTGAAATTGAAAATTTGTGCGAGACCGGGACAGGAACTTGGATTTCCTGCCCTGAGTAGCGGCCGCCTTAATATTTTCTTCAGACGAGTGTATCTGTTGCTTATGGTATCGTGCAAGTTTTATTCTGACCCTTTAGTTCTTGGTCCCGTTTTGTATTAGAGAGGGCATAGTCTCCCACTTATTGGGCTACCCAGACATGCTAAGCAAACACTCACCGGACATCGATGCTGTAGCGCCCACATTCATCTTTTTATTTACGCATTGGATCCAACTTAACTGTGCAAACACACTGGAATTGTCATTTTGCCTGTTTGACGTTACACAGGTGAAGGCAGCAGTACACATCTACATCTACATCTACATGGGATACTCTGCAAATCACATTTAAGTGCCTGGCAGAGGGTTCATCGAACCACAATTATACTATTTATCTCCCATTCCATTCTCGAATAGCGCGCGGGAAGAAAGAACACCTGAATCTCTCTGTTCGAGCTCTGATTTCTCTTATTTTATTCTGATGATCATTTCTACCTATGTAAGTGGGAGTCAACAATATATTTTCGCATTCGGAGGAGAATGTTGGCGATTGGAGTTTCGCAAGTAACCCACGCCTCAGCGATAAGCGCCGTTGTTGTAATGATTCCCATCCCAGATCCTGTATCATTTCCGTAACGCTGTCTCCCCTGTATCGTGACAATACGAAACGAGCTGCCCTTCTTTGGACACTTTCGATGTCCTCCGTCAAACCCACCTGATAAGGATCCGACACTGGGCTGCAATACTCCAAAAATGGACGGACAAGCGCAGTGTATGCAGTTTCTTTAGTAGTTCTGTTGCATCTTTTAAGGATTCTGCCAATAAAACGCAGTCTCTGGTTCGCCTTTCCCACGATATTATCTACGTGTTCTTTCCAGTTTAAGTCTGAAGTAATAGTGATTCCTAGGTATTTTGTGGAGTTTACGGCGTTCACATTTGATTGATTTATGTTGTAAACAAAGTTTAACGGATTTCTTTTCGTACTCATGTGGACGACTTCACACTTCTCATTATTTAGAGTCAATTGCCAATTTTTACACCATACTGATATCTTATTCAGATCGTTCTGCAGTTGGTTTTGATCTTCAGATGATTTTACTAGACGGTAAATGACGGCGTCATCTGCAAACAACCTAAGAGAGCTACTTAGATTTTCCCCTAAATCGTTTATGTAAATAAGGAATAGCAGAGGACCAATAACACTACCTTGTGGAACGCCCGATATCACCTCTGTTTTAGTCAATTCCTTACCATCGATTACTACGAACTGTGTCCTCTCTGACAAGAAATCCCCTATCCAATTGCAAATTTGGGGCGATATACCATAACCACGCAATTTGATTAAAAGCCGTTTGTGAGGTACGGTGTCAAAAGCTTTCTGGAAATCAAGAAATACGGAATCGATTTGCGAACCTTTGTCGATAGCACCCATCACTTCGTGTGAATATAGAGCTAGTTGTGTTTCGCATGAACGATATTTTGTAAATCCGTGTTGACCTTGGGTCAATAGACCGTTCTGTTCGAGATAATTCATAATAATAATGGAATAATCAGCGGTGAGCACTGCCACAGCAGCGTGCGATGAGGATACGGCAGGAATAGAACCGCGACTGCTTAACGTAATAATTAATGCGATCATTGGGCCAAAGCGGAAAATCAGGGCTCCATTCCGGTTTGGCTCCAATTCAACTTATCCTTACGTAACCGAGATATTTCATATGGATGTTACTGTATGCCAGTTGTGACTGCTCTTCCTGACATACCCGAACGAAAAGGCGCCCTGTTGGTTGGCGATTGGTTTCTTCGGTCGACAGGCAGCGTCGGGTACCGTAACTAATCGTGTATTTTCTGCGTGATTTTCATCTACCACTGCCTTTTCTAGAGCCTGAAAATTAATGTCGTGAGCAGCATACTTCTCTTAATCTTCAGTCAGCCAGTCAAAACAGTAATAGAATGTTTCTAATTTCTATTCGCCCTTACGTGACATTGGGACTGGGTATTCGTCTTTAGCACAGATTGTTTCGCCGACGGATAGAATTTTTTCCAGTAGTTTATGTAATTTATTATCCAAATCCCATATTAATCTATTAAGTTATCTTGCATTTTTTTGCTGCCTAGAAAGTATATTCTATTATATTAAACGTAATGATATTGTGAATATATCAACATGTTGTATTCCTGGTTATGAACGCAATCGTCCTTATTTTAAACTGGAATCACAAACAATATTTTGTCTTAATTTCTGTCCTATCACAGATGAGCTACATTCAATCACACTTTTCGTTCCATTTATATAACATCAATTAACTATCTACTTACACTGCAAACCACTGCGAACTTACTCATTCCGTTCATACAGTCATATGTCAAAACATGCTAAATCTATTAGAAAATGCATGAAAGCATGTGATTGCACAATGATACACGTAGCAAAAATATGTGTTCAAAATGCACATTACACCCTGTGTTGCCGGCCGCGGTGGCCGAGGAGACTGAGGCGCTTCAGTCACGGTCTGCACGGCCACTACGGTCGGGGGTTCGAATCCCCACTCGGGCATGGATATGTGTGCCGTCTTTAGTATAAGGTAGTTCATAAGTAGTTTGTAAGTTTAGGGACTGATGACCCCGTAGTTAAGTCCCATAAGCTTAACAAACATTTGAACTTTGATTTGAACACCCTGTGTTACTATGCATCAGAATTATGTACCTACATCTAAATGGTGAAGCCATCAAACAATGAAATGCAAAAATATTAAACATATGCAACTTATTTTCGAAGGGCCATGTTATTACTGTCCTAAATTCAGTTTAAAAAAATGAACGTTATGTCACAACTATATTCCTGTTTCTTGTAATGTACATGACCTATTGGTCAATCACTGTTAAACAACACAAAACACAAACAATACTTACTTTATAAGTGTCATTAAATTGTTGCCGAGAGAAAAACATATAAATTGTTCAAATTTCAAATGTTGTGAAGTTATGGTACCTAATGGCAGTGGTTATTGGTCCCTAAACTAACTTATCTTAAGAACAACACAAACATCCATGCCCGAAGATGGAATCGAGCCTCCGACGGAGAACGCCCGCACGCACCGCAGCAAGGCGCCTTAGTGCGCACGGCCATTCCGCCGCGACTGCAAATTGTTCATTGGAGTTCTCACTACATTCGTCACCCGATACCAATTTTGTTGTTACGATCTTCAGTCCGGAGACTGGTTTGATGCAGCTCTCCACCCTACTCTATCCTGAACAAACTTCTTCATCGCTTCATAAGAACGGCAACCCACATCCATTTGAATCTGCTTAAAATATGCGTCTCGGTCTCCCTCTGCAATTTTATCCTCACAAACACCACTCCAATGCTAAAAATAGCTGTTTTTCTTGTCCCCAAATGTCTCTTTTATTTTCCTGTAGGCAGTATATACTTCTAGTTATAAATTCTTCTACAGACTTGTATTTGGCTTCTAGCTACTTCTGATAAGCCATTTTGCACTTCGTGTCAATCTCATTTCTTGGTCTTCAGTGTTGCATTTTGCCTGCTTCATTTATGGCATTTTTACATTTTCTCCTTTCGTCAATTAAATTTAATATTTCCTGCAATACCCATGATTTTTTTGTACATCTTGCCTTTCTACATATTTGGTCCTCTGCTGTCTTCACTATTTAATCTCTCAAAGCTACCGATTTCTCCTTTACTGTTTTATTTTCCCCCGTTTCTATCTTGTTGCCTAATGTTCCCTCTGAAATTCTCAAGAACGTCAGGTTCCTTCAATTTATCTAGGTCCCATATCCTTATTTTCCCACCTTTCTGCAGTTTTTTTCAATTTTAGTCTACAGTTCATGACCAGTAAGTTATGGTCACAGTCGATATCTGCTCCAGGATATGTCTTACAGTTCAAAATCTGGTCCCGAAATCTATCTCTTACCATTATAAAATCTATCTGGTACTTTCCTGTGTCTCCTGTCCTCTTCCACGCATATAAACTTATGTCATGATTCTTAAACCAGGTGTTTTTTATGATTAAATTATGTTCCGTGCAAAATTCTACCAGACGATCTCCTCTTTCATTTCTTGCCTGCAGTTCATATTCACCTACTATTTTTCCTTCCCTTCCTTTTCCTACTACCGAATTCCAGTCGCCCGTCACTATTTCGTCTCCCTTAAGTGTCTGAATAATTTCTTTTAACTCCTCATATATTTCTTCAATGTCCTCATCATTTAGTTGGCATATAAAGCTGCACTACTGTTGTCGCTGTTGGCTTCGGATCTATCTTGACTATGACAATGCGATAACTGTGCTGCTCATGATAGTATTCGTATTTAATTTTCTAATTGTGAGGATACAGGGTTTTAGGTTAGTAACCTCTTTGGTAAGTTTTGGCCGAACGACGTCATCGTTAGCGTGCAGCGAGAGCTGCTGGCAACAATGCTTAGGTTGGAATGTTCTTTGTTTGTTGGCCGGGGTGCGGCAGTCTCCCGCCGACCGCAGAGCGAGGCGGTAGCATGTCGGTAGTGAGTTCGTAACCTGCGTTTAGTGGTGGCTAAAGTTTTTGCCATTCCGTCGTATCGCATACGGGTTGCAGTTGCATATTGAAATGTTTCATTGTGGACTTATAGACATTCATCGTAGTGGCACGCAGTTATTTAACCAGTGAATTTAAAGGGAAGAGTTTTTAACATTTGTCGTTCCATAATAAAGGAAGTTAAAAAAGTTTACTGTTGTGGATCAACCTAGTAATTGTCCGCATCCCATACCGTCAAATCATTGGAACAATTATTAAATGATTAAGCATAAAATAGAATGTAACGGAAACTTCGCCCATCGAGGATTAGGTGGACGCAGCTGTGGCGTTACATAATTATTAGACATACTTCTGTGACACCCGCAACTGATTTTGCATTTATAATCCTGTACTCGCCTGACCAGAAATCCTGCTCCTCTTTCGATCGAACTTCACTAATCCCCACTATATCTAACTTCAACCTATCCATTTCCATTTTCAAATTTTCTAACCTTCTTAGCCGATTAAGCGATCTAACATTCCACGCTCCGATCCGTAGAATGCCAGTATTGTCTTTCCTGATGACGACATCCTCCTGAGCAGTCCCCGCCCGGAGATTGGAATATTTTACCCAAGAGGATGCCATCATCATATTTTCATACAGTGGGGCTGCATGTCCTGGGGAAAAGTAACGGCTGTAGTTTCCCTTTACTTTCAGCTATTCTCAGTAACTGTGTGGCAAAGCCACATTAGCTGATGTTACGAGGCCAGCTCAGTCAATCATCCAGACTGTTGGCCCCGTAACTACTGAAAAGGCTACTGCCCCTCTTCAGGAACCACACGTTTGTCTGGCCTCTATACAGATACCCGTCCGCTGTGGTTGCACCCACGGTACGGCTATCTGCATCGCTCAGGCACCCAAGCCACCCAAACCCGTCTACGTCTGTGACTCATGGAGATAGATGATACCCATAGAGCCACTGAATTGGTAACGAGAGTCACTTTCTGAGTTCATCGTTCAGTCGTACTAGAATAATTGATGAGGTATTTCAGTATTGGTAACGAAAAATGCTGTGGCTCAACGGTGCATGGAATTTCTCGGTAACGTGTCTGTTTGACAGACAGACACACACACACACACACACACACACGCACACACACACACACACACATATATATATATATATATATATATATGAATTTGTGTGTTGTAGACTTCAGAGTGTTGGTGACCATAATGGATAAGTACATGGTATAGTGACAGTTGTGTATTTTGGGTTTGGGTTTGGATATACGCACGATACGTGACGTGGAATAGCTCTCGCCTTTTTGCTGTCCGCTGATGAGCTTCAAGTTGAGACATTAAGTGTATTATCATTATCTCGGAACCTGAACTGCGATTATTATGTATCTGTGATGTGCAGTAGCTGGCCTCCCCTGCCTCAAAACACATTCCTTCCTCTCCATAATGGCCTGTCTTGCAGTCACGTAATACATATTCCACGCAAATCACCCTAGAAGACGAAGCAGCTCTTAAAGGTGTCAGTGTCCTTTGTGCGTAAGAAGGGGTACATTTTAGTCGTCTGCGCAGCGTGGCTTGTCAGTAGTTTCTAGATGCATCCCGCGCGTGAGATGCACTTTTAGTATTATCAAGCAGGTCCGTGGAAGCGTCCTCATTTCGCAGTGGTGGAGGCCTGACTACCGACTGTCCAGCCGCCCCCCAGTGTGGTGGTTGGCAGGCCTGGCCCCCGGTGCTGACGCCAGCGGCCGCTCTGGGTGTTACTCTGTGCCCTGGGTCGCCACCCGCGTCCGCCGACGGCACCTGCTAAGGCGGCGGGCGCCACTCCTCAGCCCTATGGAGGACCGGTTCTCCAGACACTCTGTGTTGGCAGCCTGCATCCATCAGATCGTTCCCCACTCCATCTGCATATATCTCGTAACATTGCTGGCATCGGAAACATGCCACCCTAAACAGCATGACATATTACCTGTTACAAACACATAAACAATTCTTTACCGCTCTTTGAATATCTTTTAGTTTATTACACTTGACAGTTTACATTTCCGATTAGAAATTGACGGTTACTCCTTACTACTCTAAATACACTACTGGCCATTAAAAGTGCTACACCAAGAAGAAGTTCAGATGATAAACGGGTAGTCATTGGACACGTATAATATACTACAACTGACATGTGATTACATTTTCATTCAATTTGGTTGCATAGTTCCTGAGAAATCAGTACCCAGAACAACCACCTATGGCCGTAATAACGGCCTTGATACGCCTGGGCATTGAGTCAGACACAGCTTGAATGGAGTGTACAGCTACAGATGCCCATGCAACTTCAACACCATACCACTGGCGTATTGTCACGAGCCAGTTGCTCGGCCACCATTGACCAGACGTTTTCAGTTGATGAGAGATTTGGAGAATGTGCTGGCCAGGGCAACAGTCGAACATTTTACGTATCCCGAAAGGCCCGTACAGGACCTGCTACATGCGGTCGAGCATTATCCTGCTGAAATGTAGGGTTTCGCTGCGATCGAATGAAGGGTAGAGCCACGGGTCGTAACACATATGAAATGTAAAGGCCACTGTTCAAAGTGCCGTCGATGCGAACAAGAGGTGACCGAGACGTGTAACCGCCGGCCGCGGTGGCCGAGGGGATTGAGGCGCTCCAGTCACGGTCCGCACGGCCACTACGGTCGGGGGTTCGAATCCTCCGTCGGGCATGGATTTTTGTGCCGTCCTTAGTTGTAAGTAGTTCATAAGTAGTTTGTAGGTTTAGGGACTGATGACCCCGTAGTTAAGTCCCATAGACTCTACAAACATTTGAACATTTGAGACGTGAAACCAATGCCACCCCCATACCATCACGCCGGGTGATACGCCAGTATGGCGATGATGAATACTAGCTTCCAATGTGCTTTCACGGGGAAGTCGCCAAACACGGACCATCATGATGCTGTAAACAGAACCTGTATTCATCCGAAAAAAAAAAAATGACGTTTTGTCATTTGTGCACCGAGGTTCGTCGTTGCGTACACCATCGCAGGTGTAATGCAGCGTCAAGGATAACCGCAGCCATGGTCTCCGAGCTGAGAGTCCATGCTGCTGTAAACGTCGTCGAACTGTTCGTGCAGATGGTTGATGTCTTGCAAACGTCCCCATCTCTTGAGGTAGGGATCGAGACGTGGCTGCACGATTCATTACAGCCATGCGGATAAGATATCTGTCATCTCGACTGCTAGTGATACGAGGCCGTTGGGATAATGCACGGCGATCCGTATTGCCCTCCTGAACCCACCGATTCCATATTCTGCTAACAGTCATTGGATTGCGACCAAAGCGAACAGCAATGTCGCGACACGACAAATCGCAATCGCGATAGACCACAATCCGACATGTATCAAAGTCAGAAGCATGTGCAAGCTTTTGTCCTCCTTACACGAGGCATTACAACAACGTTTCACCAGACAACGCTGGTCAACTGCTGTTTCTGTATGAGAAATCGGTTGGAAACTTTCCTCATGTCAACACGTTGTAGGTGTCGCCACCGGTGACAGACTTATGTGAATACTTTGAAAAGCTAATAATTTGCATATCACAGTATCTTCTTCCTGTCGGTTAACTTTGGCGTCTGTTCATCTTCGTAGTGTAGAAATTTAATGGCCAGGAGTGTATTACAAATGTTTCGACCTACAGATAATTCCTTAGTTACGAACTTCCTTTGCTTTGCACATTTCAGTTTACAAGCATTATTACTATTCACATTACAAAACTTTCAGTATGTAAGTAAATTTGTTTTGGTCGGTGATTTGGGTGTGGTCTGTGATGGTAAGCCTGATAACCTTGTGCGATTACTGACTGTCTTTGATTACTGGTTAAGTCGACAATTCTAGTGATATTTGTAGATAAATCTCTTTTAGTTGCACTTGCCATATTTGGTTATTTTAAACCCAAACTTGTACTACACTCTATCTACATTATACAACCTTACTATCTTTATGTCTGATTTTCCTATTGGATCGATTTTTCCGATCTTATACCGCCTTTCCTCCTCCAACTTTTAACTAACTGTTGTCTACATAAAATTTGGCTAGATTCTTCTTGAAATATAATAGTTCTCTACTCTCATGTAGAAATCACAGCACTGTACAGGGTATATCAAAATGGATAGCGTAAACTTACACGGTTGAAAGTACACGACAATAGAAGCAAAAAATTCCCAGTAAACATGGGTCCACAAGCGAGCTGTTTGCGAGATAATTACGAATGAATGGTTCCAACGGGCTACTGTCGTCATTGTAAACATCGCTCTAGTTAGTACACATTAGTTTAGACTTTACTGTTCAGATTTAGACTTTACATTGCACGTTTCGTAGGCGATTTCATAGTTTAATATTCATCAAAAGTGAAACGCGAAGATCGCAAATTAGTTATTTCACGACGACCGGTTTCAGAGGTCATATTACTCGTACATTTTATAAGCTGGTCATCTTATTGAAAAACTGGAGATTAAATAATAAGTGCAACAGCTTGCAAGCAGTGATATTTGAATTTATTCTTTTTATATGTAGACTATATGTTACACTTTGGACGTTGCAACTAAGCACCCAGACTTGTCGAAAAGCAGAAAGAAATTGAGTAAGAGTTTCAGGAGTCAATTTACTGCCTTCAGTTTTTCTCCGTCAATGACAGTATGACTGGTGTGTGAATTTTTAAGCAATATATTTCTTTATAAATTTGGTACTTTTTTAGGAATAAAACCTGCCACCTCAGAGAAGCCTGAAGTAGTAATGTCTGAGGATGCAGTCACAAAAATATTAACTTACTTGTTTGTATTTTAAAGGAAGATGTACACCTACGCTAAAAATGATACAATGTACCAACAATAAATTCAATGTCGAATTCCTCTTTCTTGCCTCGGCCCACATTGTAGGCATCTGCGCTTCAACATTTGATGACTACTGCATTTTGATCTCAAAGGTTTACAAATATTAGAAAATTTGACCTGATACAACATTACCAGCATAATGAGGATAGCTTACAATTCACTGCCAAGGCCACGGCCGCACTGCAGACAGGCACGAACAGAGGGGCATACACACACACACACACACACACACACACACATACACCTTACAGACACACACACACTCGACCGCAGCCTTTCGCAGCCCAGGACACACACACACACACTCATTCATACAATTACACAACCGCAGCTTATTAACAGTAACCTGCTGCAGTGCAAGCTACTCTGCTACATAAGGGGGGGGGGGCTAGAATGCGTATCCCATCCTTGCCATGAATCCATCCCATTCCCCCTCCCCTCCCATCCTCACGTCGAGCAGCTTTCACTGGAAACACAGCAGCCAGACGTGACAGGTATAGGTTAGTGAGTAGTGGCTGTCTACCTGTATAAAACGTTATGTTCTGCACTGATGTGAAGGCTATAGTCCAAAGCTAACCCTTGTGCGTGAGTGTCTGTGATTGCCTTTTTTACGGTCGGGGGTTCGAATCCTCCCTCGGGCATGGATATTATGCCGTCCTAGTTCGTAAGTAGTTTGTAAGTTTAGGGACTGATGACCCCTTAGTTAAGTCCCATAAGCTTTACAAACACTTGAACATTTTTGATTGCCTTTTTTATGTGCCTCTCTGTGGCTGGATAATCGCTTTTGCAGTTGAGTTACGAGCTATCCTCAATTCTGAATTATAAACTTGATTTTCCATTGCTTGATACTGTTGAATCATTCTTGTTGGTATTTTGTATAGTTCTCGTCCCGGTCTGGTTCTCGGGAAAGGTACTAGTGCAGGAATCGTTGACATCTGGAACAGTTCTATAGAGATTAGTATTACACGTTTTATTGGTTGAAGAATACAATACTCAACTTTAGAACATGTGTCTGCATCATCTAGCTTCTCGCGACGTAGTCTTCTGTACGATGTTAACTGCGCTGAGTCCTAGTAATTGCCTGGTTCGTAGCCGATGTCTGACGGCGTCCAGACGTACGTCGGCCTAGATACAGCCGCTTGTAGAGGGTGCGCATCTCCGCTACTCCCTCCAGGATGCTCGGCGCCAGCGTGCGATTGGCTGCCGGTCGTCATCCGCTGCCTTCTCCACGATCGTTTTCTTACGTCTGGCGTGTGGCGCTGACGTTACGCCACAACAGATACTATATAAAATTATTTCTTTTTACCCCATTCCTCCTTAATCACATACTTGGTACCTCTTGTATTTGAAAGACATTAATAATACCGCATTGGATTCTCTTGGTAGTTGAATAGTTATTTTATTATCAATTTTTATTTTTGTAGCTTGTGCGTGAGGACTGTTTACTGCGACACAAATGTTCCGTGCTGTGGGATTTCGCAAGGCTGGCCAGTTTACCATTCAACTTTGCAATAATAGTGGCAACAATATTAGGTTACTTAATGTTTGAACATGAAGTTATTTCTTTAATGACATACGGAACTTTAAATTACCCTGTGCCATAGGAAGTGATATAATCGTAAATAAACAGGGTATGAAATAAGTAGCCTTCTTAAAATTGAACAAGTATGAAGTAGTAACACTCAAGTTCTACATGTTTTACCCTCTTTCTGCTTCAAGGCGGCCGAGTATTTTGCCCTGCAGAACAGGGTCCAAATGGTATCGTTGTGCCATTGTGTTGTACCTTTCACCGCTAGGGTACACTCCGCTCACTGTAACAGGACAAACACGAGTGAGGAATTAGTGGTCTCAGGTCTTGTTCACCCTACAGCTTCGCCGCTACTCAAATAAAATAATACTCACTTCACTTACAGAAAGAACACGTGCGGTTGGTAGGTAAATATTGACGGCGATTGTCGGCGATCTCTCACATTACTTCCTTTCAGTTTCCGGCTTTCCTGTTTATAACTTAGAGACACTGGTGTAATTATGTCATTCGTCTGAAGACTGCGCACTGTTTACACTTCTCTTGTGCTACCAGTCGGCTCGTTTTAACGTATCGCACTCTTGCTAGAAAAGTGTAACAACTCAAAATGTCAAGGTTTCTACAAATAAAGAAAGACTTTTTGGCAGTAATGGAACATTATTCAGAGGAACAAATTTATCAGTCTTAATGAGAATGTTCGTAAATCCGTCTACATCGCCGTTGAGCCCAGCTCACTCATGAATATTGCTGGGAAAACAGCAGACTGGAGAAGGGCCCGAAGGTAGCTGCGGCCGACTGGCCGGCGACCCTGCTTCTGGCCAGCAGTCAACACAATTCCTCTGCCAGCAAGAGTCAGTCCAAACTGCTGGGCGAGGCTCTGCATGTAACGGTACCTAAACAACTGACAAAACAGCGAGGAAGAACCAATAAGATAGGTCAGTGCATAAAGAACTGGTATGAATGGATGGTGTAGAAGGAGCTGGTAAGATCTGATGGCGCAGAAAGAACTATTAACTTAGAATGGTATGGAAGGAACATGTTAGATTGTGTGGTGTATAAAAAAACTAGTAAGATTGGATGGTGTAGAAAGAACTAGTAAGATTGGATGGTGTGTGGACTCTTTCACTCGACTCGCTGAAATGTTAATTGCAAAGTTATTTTAAAGAAAGTGTACGTCAGTAGTCTCACAAGATAAATTATTCTTCTGCAGCAAACGTACTCATCAGTTAGTTCCTGATTATGAACTAATAGCAAATGGCATCAAGGTAAAGTTTCATCGATACTTCTCCATGGGCGTGACAAAGATCCTG
Source organism: Locusta migratoria (assembly GCA_026315105.1). Lineage (NCBI taxonomy): Eukaryota > Metazoa > Arthropoda > Insecta > Orthoptera > Acrididae > Locusta > Locusta migratoria. Next base: position 52,982,010 of record CM048751.1, read on the forward strand.
CCCCATTACAGATATACGTGTTCACCGTAATTACACAAGAAAATGTTCAAATGTTTGTTAAGTTTATGGGACTTAACTACGGGGTCATCAGTCCCTAAACTTACAAACTACTTATCAACTACCTTATACTAAGGACGGCACAAATATCCATACCCAAGGGGGGATTCGAACCCCCGACCTAGTGGCCGTGCCGGCCGCGGTGGCCGAGGAGACTGAGGCGCTTCAGTCACGGTCTGCACGGGCACTACGGTCGGGGGTTCGAATCCCCCCTCGGGCATGGATATTTGTGCCGTCCTAGTTCGTAAGTAGTTCATAAATAGTTTGTAAGTTTAGGGACTGATGACCCCGTAGTTAAGTCCCATAAGCTTTACAAACATTTGAATCTCCTAGTGGCCGTGCAGACCGTGACTTGAGCGCCTCAGTCCCCTCGGCCACCGCGGCCGGCAATTACACAAGAAAACAATCGCTCTATGGAGCAGGACGTTGCTGTAATTGTCAGCACTAAACGTATGCATTTCAGTAGTAGGCCAGGAAGGGCTTCGCTTTCTTAGGTGTTTCAATGTGCGATCTAAGAAACTAACGTTTGAAGTCTCACTACTTTCTATAATTTCATGAAAGATGCTTTGGTGGAGAAGGGAGCGTTTCTTGACTACATCTGATTCGTAGAACGATAAAATATAATCCGAATTTTTGTTATCACCCAGAAGAACATGTTAGATTTTATTAACAAACATTTATGACTGAGTGTTGAAACGTGATTCCAGATAGCTTCTTTTATTAGTTTCTCCATCACTGGATGCTTGCTGTTGCCGCAACTGTAGTTCAAATTTTTAAGGAAACTCCAGCTCCAGTTGCATTTATTGGTGCTTTATTTAAGCCCACACTACCGGTTTCGGCCTCTATGTTAGGCCATTTTCAAGTGTGACAGACCTGCATATAATGTGTAACAATAAGTTTACAAAAATTACATGGTACAAGACAGAATGTTATATATGTAAAAAGGTACTGTACAGCAGCAGAAGGAAACTTACGTTATGCCATAGAGAAAGCAACGTCAAGTAATTACAACAATAGAACTCAGAGAATTTAAAACTTTTGGCGCCCAATGGCGACATGAGAAAATGGGCGAGCCGTATTTAACATTCCAAAAACATTATAATCGGCATGTTCTGATATAAACATTACATCTTTGCAAGCATGAAATTCTAAAAGTTAGTTGATAAAATGTAAAGGTCAATAGTAAAATATTATAAATGTCAGTTAGGATAAAAAACGGAACATATAGCGTCCAATGAGGCTATGTGAAAAGTGGGCGTGTCGTCAATTTAAATTTTGATACAGGAAGTATAATAATTTAGCTTAAGGCCAATTGTATTCAATTCAGTTTACATTAAAGTTGGATGTATTGTTTAAATAAGGTACAAAAATCCTTAGGATGTAAAATGATTGCAACAAACGAGGCGTCCAAACCGATAGTTGAAGGGCGGCCTCTAGCGAGCGAAATTTGAACGCTGGTGTGGGCTCTAGAGCTGTTTGGGCGCGTCGTTGATTGCTTACATTATGCTGTTTACAAACAGTAGTATATGTTTTAAAAACAACCACGAACTTGCGGAGCATTTCTAAAAAACTTTGTCAATTACTGGGCGGCAGATATCTAAGAAATTAGTATTCTTTAAAGTGCATTGCTCGTTAAGCGTGTCTTTCTTGGACTTTTTTAGGTGAGTGTATATAGAAACCTCTTCATAAAAATCCATGAAATAGCCTTTCCTCATTGTATGGAGTATTGTCAGGTTGTTTTCGATACTGTCTACCTTGTGACTGTTGCGTATAAGGTGAGCAGCGAAGGTGGATCTGCTTTCGGCGTTTTTTCTGCCGAGTTCTGTGTGTTCCTTGTAACGTGTTTTGAAGTTGCGTCCTGTTTGCCCGATGTAGTATGCCTTACAGTCGGAGCAGTGAATTTTGTATATGCCCCCGTTTTCATATATGTCCTGCGTTGTATTTATTTCATGTATTAAATTAAATTAAATAACGTAAGTTTCCTTCCGCTTCTGTACAGTACCTTTTTACATATGTAACATTCTGTCTTGTACCATGTAATTTTTGTAAACTTATTGTTACACATTATATGCAGGTCTGTCACACTTGAAAATGGCCTAACATAGAGGACGAAACCGGTAGTGTCGGCTTAAATAAAGCATCAATAAATGCAACTGGAGCTGGACTTTCATTAAAAAGCTTCTTATATATTATCGTCTTCTATACTTATGGCACACTTCAGTGAATTTATCTACAGATGAACAGATAAGCATGTAGTTCTTAGAATATTTTCTTTTACGGTGTAATTTTGGGAAATCAATATCCATATCTTTCTATTTTGAATTACTTCGACCCAGATTGATTCAAAATTCTTCTAAGTTTAATTTAAATTGTGACATTACGGAAGTATAGCAATTAGTGTAAGTAATGATACTGTTTGGCAAACTTGCCTCTGTGAGTGAAGCCTGATGCCGCAGTCTTGCTTCACCTCACGACAAAAAGTTTCTGTATGATACTAATGTCATTTTCTCACACGATATGACGTTATAAGCTTTACTAGTTGGTTTGAACATGATTTGCATTTGAGCTAGAACTTCCGCAGTAGTTGAATTTAACACATACATTGTCGAATCGTGTTATGAGAAGAATGTGTTACGTACGCTTAAATTTTACTTACCGTCCTGGCGGCCTCGCGTTATTATGTTGTCAGTCATGTGACGTTGGCATTAGCCAATCGCATGACAACGCGAATGTTTTGTCACGAAATCTGTGTTTTAGGAGGACAATTACTTTTACTGAGTGAACGAGAGTACACAGAAGAACCTGTCAACCATAGAGTAGGAATAGCATTATTTATTTACTTCATCATCTGTATGAAACACTAATTTCGAAGAATATCAACATCTTGGCGAGGGTTGTCTAGCGTTTTATTGATATTGCCAACATAGTCATACGAGGCCGCTAGAATGATAGGTAAAATTTTATCGTTACGTACCGTTAAATCAGGCTGCAGTTATCTGAAAAACACTCCGATGAATAAAGATATGCGTTATCTACGACAAATATCACGATCTTATCGGTCATACTATTAAAAGAAAAGCGGAAACTGATCGAATCTGGTAACAGATTAATAAAAAACAGGAAACGCGACGCGACTCAGTGTGTCGTATGTGTCAAAGCAGACTGTAGATGTCGCAGAAACTCTCTAAAGAATAACGATACGTGTTATCTACGATAAACGACACTTTTATAATCACGCTACTTCTGAAAGAAAATAAGAAGTTGAATAAAATTGGTAACAGATTACTAATAACAGCAAATCAATGCAACTCATTACTGAATGTGTCAAAGCTTACTCCAGCTGAAAAAATTACAGCCATATACAACGCACTCTAAAGACAAAAACTCTAAAGGCAGCGTAGTTACGTCAGTCCGTCCGTATTTTTACGACTGTTTTCTGTAATAACACACACGACTACTTTCACATTTCTAGTATAGAAATATGCCAGCAAGACTTTACTGACACCAGTGATACTGTATACGTTATTGCCAGTATGTCTGTGGTCACGAAGCACTGCACAGAGATCACAGACAAACAGTAATTTATATCTCTGACATAGAGTACCAATGAGTAATATCTTTGACGCCAGAGATAACGCTTTGGGTTTGCTTCTCCAGGACAGGAGAAACGAATGATTTTTACTGATATCGGACAAGTAATATTTCCCATGATATACTGCACAGACAAGCGCACGTGAAGTAACAGTGAATAGAAGCAGTGGTGATGGCAATCACAAGAAGAGTGAAACAAGGGTCCGGTCAGAGAGGACGTGTATTCCCCGTAAGTTAAAGGTGAGTCGGTTTGATATCAGTAGACCACAATGTAAGGGCAGTGTCTTCATACAGTAATTATATGACCACTCAAGCACACCTGCAACAAACTACATTTGGCTTTTGCAGATATTCTAGAATTGGGTCGTTGAGATAACTGATTTACGTCCTTGTCCCGTCCCATTCTGACTTTGTGTACTACCGTTGACACTTGTGCATTTCTAAAACTCCATCTAGCACATTATTGAAGCACTGCGTTGATTCTGAGATCACTATTAGATTCTGCTAAGCTGAAACTCCCAGTCTGTTCAGTTTTAAGCGTTGCGATTCAGCTTGGTACGGTGAGAGAACGTGGTAACTTATTGTAGTGGTAGAGTTCTTGTTGTACATGGTCCTAAACCGACACGGGATGTTCCTTCTCTCTTTCTTCGAGACTGAAAGCTACAGGTGCAATTTTTGGGCAGGTTGAAGACCCTTGGCCCCTCGCCTGACGCGTCACTGGTTAAAATAAGTGCTAGCAGTCTGTGTATTTAATCAGTTTTAAAATTTTAGTCGGACACTAGACTAGTTGACATTGTAGTTCTCGCAGTCGAGTTCTTGAATGCTGGTTACATAAACGTATCTTCCACTACTTCGAGAAAGAGTGGTATTGCAAGTTTTCGGCTAGATTCCTCTGTTTGTATTGCTAACTTTGAGAACTGTTTAGGGGGTGATGCCTCTTATGTTCAAAGTAGTTGATGTCAAGTCTAATAAATGTAAAATTGGGCAGTAAGCGCTCTGCTCTGCCATTGGCTGGCGCTGTGACGTCAGTGTGGGACTGCGCGCTTTCAAACGACCTGAACAGGCTAGTACGCTATGGCACGGAATATGCATTTATATAAAGTTTTTGACGGAAGATATTGCTTCTACCTGAAATACAAAGTGGTATTCTGCTCTAGAATATTTCAGTTATGACTGATGGGTCATATCCTGTCGTAGATTTCCGCTGTATGTATCAGTAACATATCAGATCACAAATATATCGACAATGTCTATAATACGAACTGCTGACTTTAAAAGAACAGGAATCTTTGAAACACTTTTTTCACGTGGCAAATTAAGCAATTACAACTGTACACCCATTACATGATCTGTTTCTTTGAAATGCCGTGAGCGTATTCGAGAATGCGCAATGTTTACAGTGTCCATTTGGAGAGCCACACTTTCTTTAACGTTTCATATCGAGGAAAAATATGGAACCATTTCAGTTCCCTTTGTGTTCCGACTGTGGGTTTACAATCCTTAATAGCACAGCCAGGCATTGTACAAATAATAACAGACGTGTTTGAAAGAATTACAGTTGAAACAATAGCACATGCGACAAGCACTCTGGAAATCAATATACTCTGCACTGTAGACTTTTTACTTCCAAACTGTGAAGCGAAACAAACTATCTAACCCTTTAATTCCAAATTTATGAATTCAGCTTTGGAAAAGTCTGTGTTTTCTGTATTAATAGAGTGCACTAAACTTCGAAATAGGTGTTTTCAAATTTTTGATGAAACTATTGTTTTTTTATGTAATATATTTTATGCACAACACAGACATATGTATCGAGGTATTTTATTACTTGGGACGTTATTTTGTCGATATTTAACACTGCCAGATCAATAATGCTAGCATATTCTTCGCCACAGCACTAAAGTCACGACAATTCAATGCTGAAATAAAATATCTTGAAACGCACTCACGCTTACACTCACAGCCACGTACAGGCGACAACGTAACACAACCTCCAAGACGGACATATTATTGCCTCATAAGTGGTTAGACACCGTACCAAACGGCAAAATGTCGTATTAGAAGCATGTTGTCCACCAACAACAATGCGACTTTAAGGAATACACAAAATACAGAATAAATCAGCTTTTAATACGTTGTTGTCGAGGAACAACATTGGGAATGAAAGGGTTAAGGAAATACAGTAGAAACGGCAACACACACGCACACGAGTGCAACCTGCACTGTACACTGTTTTACTCCCAAGTGTCCCACAGTGACGTCATGCGCAGAACGGCTAAAACGCGTTTCCTACTGCGCATCGCTTACGCCCCCCCCCCCCCCCCGGGTTGCCGTGTGAAAAGATTGTTATGCAAAATCAGTGATAGCGGCTATCATTATTTTTTCCTTTCACTTAATTTTAGCGATTAGAAATCGCTGTAATAGATTTACCGGGCAGTTATTCTACGTAGTACTAACAAAAATGTTCAAATGTTTGTTAAGCTTAAGGGACGTAACTGCGGGGTCATCAGTCCCTAAACTTACAAACTACTTATGAACTAGCTAACACTAAGGACGGCACAAATATCCATGCCCGTGGGGGGATTCGAACCCCCGACCGTACTGGCCGTACAGACCGTGACTGGCGCGCCGCAGTCCCCTCGGCCACCGCGGCCGGCATGTCTGGTGTAATTAAAATTACGGGTACCGCGTAACAGCAAGAATATCGTCTGAATCGTTCCATAAACATAAAAAAATCCAACATACTCTATCTGAAGAGTTATCTTAGTTTAATACAATATTACATCTATTGTATAAAGGTTATTCGTCGTTACTGGAAAATGTAGGCCTAATTCTCGAAATTGCTATACAAAGTGTTTAAAATAGAAGTAGACTATTAAAAATGTGCTTGAATAATATGTAAACTGAATGTTGTAGATACAATTCTAAGGTTAGCGGAGTTTCAGGAGTAGGGCCTTGATATACAGCATATAAGTAGACGTAATGTTTAGACAACGATTCGTTTATTACTCTACAATATATTTTGTTTCAGAAAAATGAAAGTACTGTTCTTAATGAAATTGTATATGATATCTGAAACTACTTCATTTCTGCAAATGTTCTTTACTTCAACCATGCGATCTTCATTTTTAAGTGTGACAGTAACAACATTTCCCCTAGCCCCAGAATGTTGTTTCCTGCTATGTTCAGTATTACTGCATGCAGAACGTTCGTGAATGATTGATTAATTGATGTGCTAGCTCCACATGGGTAATAGTTTTAAATATCTCAGATGTTGTTACTATACTTTTTATAGGCTAAATTCTAGAACATGTTAGTGACGCAAATGTTAGCAGTGCTCCTGCTAGTATGCCAGTAAAGCGGTAGCAGGAAAATACGATATTTTAAAAACTAGTTGTTACGAATGGGTGAAATTTACCGTAGGTAACAGTTTTCTTGGACATGGCAAAGCCAGCGGATGTGAGACCAAAGGACCTAGTCCTAGTGAAGCACGGTAAGGCAAAATCCATTACTTTAAACTGAAACGTCTGTATTAACTCCACAACTCAGCTACTCGACTTATTTTCACATCACCGCTAGCGGTAGGCGATACTGGTCACTAGAGGCGACCCTTTCTAGTAACTTACCTGTTTTACTCCGTTCCTATTATCTAGGTACCCAGTTTGTGAGGTTCATCACATACGAGTACAACCGATAAGGGGAAAACGAATTCTGTAGTTAATCTTCAGGAATTTATATGGTAAAAAAGAAAAAAAAAAAGAATAATTAAATAAAAAATCTGCCCTGAAATACTCACCCAACTTGTTTGCTTTGATCTCTTTTATTGTACGGTCTCGACTTAAGTATCTGTACATAGACGCCCACCATATATAGCAAAACCCAACTTAGTAATATCTGTAACAGTTCGAAAGTGATCTCTTGGAAAACAAAACAGTATTTAAAGAAATTGTAAATCTGATTAAATATTTGTATTGTAAGGTTGATAATTTAAGTATGAGACTAAATATTTGTTGCAAATATAAGTTTTCATTCAAAATATGCCTGCCTCCATGAACTGCTATATTTGCCTTGTTGTTGTTGTGGTCGTTAGTTCAAAATTTGTAAAGCTTATGGGACTCAACTGCAGGGTCATCAGTCCCTAAACTACAAACTACTTATGAATTACCTTATACTAAAGTCAAGACAACCAACCATGCCCGAGGGAGGATTCGAACCTCCGACGCGGGAGGCCGCGCTATCTGCAACGTAGCACTCCAGAACGCTCGGTTACTCCCGCGCAGCGTGATCTTCAGTCCGCAAACTGGTTTGATTCAGCTCTCCACGCTACCCTGTCCTGTGCAAGTCTCTTCGTCTGAAAATACGTTCGGCTACCTACATCCTTTCGAATCTGCTTACTGTATTCGTCCCTCGGTCTCCCTCTACGATTTTTACCCCTACACATTTCCTTCTAATGTTAAGTAGACAATTCCTTGATGTCTCAGAATGTGTCATACCAATCTATCCCTTCTCTTAGGATATGCAAACTCCTTTTCTCTCCAGTTCGGTTTAGCACCTCCTCATTAGTCACGTGATCTACCCATCTAATCTCCGTCTGCAGCACCACATTTCAAAAGCTTCTATCATCTTTTTGTCGGAATTCCTAATCGTCCACGTTTCACTCCCATACAATGCTACGCTCCAGACAAATGCTTTCAGAAAGGACTTCCTGACATTTAAACTAATATTCGATGTCAACAAATTTCGCTTCCTCAGAAACGCTTTTCTTACAATAGCCATTCTGCATTTTATATCTTCTTTACTTCGGCCATCTTGCTACCCAAGTAACAAAACTCATCTACTACCTTTATTGTCTCATTACCTAATCTTATTCCTTCAGGATCTCCTGATTTTCTGACGCTACATTCCGTTATCCTTGTTTTACTCTTGTTGATGTTCTCTTATACCCTCTTTTCAAGATATTCTACATTCCATTCAATTGCTCTAACAGATCCTTTGCCGTCTCTTATAGAATTACTATCTCAACAGAAAACCGCAAAGTTTTTATTTCTTCTCCCTGAACTTCAACTCCCTCTCCAAATTTCTCCTTGCATTCCTTCACTTCTTGCTCAATGTACGGATTGAACAACATTGGGGAAAGGCTACAACCCTGTCTTCCTCCCTTCCAAACCTTTGAATCTCTTTCAAGACCTTCATCTCTAATAACCGCTGTCTGGTTTTTGTATAAGTTAAATATAACTCTTCGCTCCCTATATTTTACCCCTGCTACCTTCAGTATTTGAAAGAATGTATTCCAGTTGACATTGTCAAAAGCTTTCTCCAAGTCTACAAAGTTAAAACCGAAGATTTGCCTTTCCTTAGCCTATCTTCTAAGATAAGAAGTAATGTGAGTATTGCCTACCGTGTTCCTATACTTCTCCTGAATCCAAATGATCTACCCCAAGGTTGGATTCCACAAGATTTTCCATTCGTTTGTAAATAATTCGTGTTAGTATTTTGCACCCATGACTTATTAAACTGATAGTTCTGTAATTTTCACATTTGTCTGCACTTGCTTTCTTTGGAATTGGAATTACGATATTCTTCTTGAAGTCGGAGGGTATTGCCGCGGTGGAGTAGCCGAGCGGTCTAAAGCACCTCGCTGCGGGGAGCGCGCGGCTGCTCGCCGTGGAGGTTCGTGTCCTCCCTTGGGCATGGGTGTGTGTGTTTGTCCTTAGGTTAGTTTACCTAGATTTAAGTAGTTGGTAAGCTACGGACTGATGACCACGCAGTTTGGTACGATAGATTTACAGACATTTGAACATTTCGGAGGGTATTTCCTCTGTCTCATACATCTTCATACCAGATGGAACAAATTTTTCATGACTGGCTCTCCTAACGATATCAGCAGTTCAGACGGAATATCATCTACTCCAGGGGCCTTGTTTCGACTCAAATCCATCAGCTCTCTGTCAAATTCTTCTCGCAGTATATTATCTCCTATCTCATCTTCATCTACTTCATCTTCCATTTCTACAATACTGCCTTCAAATTTATTTCCTTTGTACACGCCTTCTATGTATTCCTTCCACCTTTCAGCTTTCCCGTCTTTGCTTAGTAATGGTTTTCCATCTGAGTTCTTGATATTCATACCACTGTTGTCTCCAAATGTCTTTTATTTTCCTGTAGGCGGTAGCTATCTCTCCCCTAGTTATACATTCTTCTACGCTCTTGCATTTCTCCTCAAGCTACTCCTGCTTAGGCAGTCTGCACTTCCTGTCAACTTCATTTTTTCAGATGTCTGTACGCCCTTTTGCCTGCTTCACTTGGTGCATTTTTATATTTTCTCGTCTCATCAATTAAGTCCAGTATATCCTGCGTTATCCAGGGATATCTATTAGGCCTTGTCCTTCTGCTTATATGATCCTCTGCTGCCTTCATTACCCTATCTCTCAGAGCTACCCATTCTTCTTTTACTGTATTACGTTCCCCGGTTTCAGCCAATCCTTGCCTAATGCTCCCTCTGGTTCCTTCAGTTTGTCCATGTTCCATATCCTAACTTTTCTACCTTTCTGCAGTCTCTTTAAGTTTTAATCTGCAGTTCATAGCTAATAAGTTACAATTAGAGTCTATATCTGCCCTTGGATATTTCTTACAATTTAAAACCTGGTTCCTAAATCTATTCCTTACCATTACATAGTTCATCTGGTACCTTCCAGTGTCTCCTGGTCTCTTCCACGTATACAGCCTTCTTTCATGATGATTAAACCAAGTGTTTGTGATAATTAAATTGTACTCTGCATACAATTCTACCTCTTTCATTACTTTTTCCCAGTCCATATTCACCTACTACATTTCCTTCTCTTGCTTTTCCTAGTATCGATTTCCAGTCCCCCATCACAATCATCACCTCCCTTAATTTTCTGAATAATTTCTTTTATCTCCTCATAGAACGACCTATTAACCAAATAGTCAGCAAGGATTCAGAAAGTATCGCTCTTGCGAAACACAGCTTGCCCTTTATTCACATGAAGTGTTAAGTGCCATCGACAAGGGATCTCAAATCGATTCCATATTTCTGGATTTCCGGAAGGCTTTTGATACTGTACCCCACAAGCGGCTTCTAATGAAATTGCGTGCTTATGGAATATCTCCCCAATTGTGCGATTGGATTCACGATTTCCTATCAGAAAGGACACAGTTCGTTGTAATTGACGGTAAGTCATCGAGTAAAACAGAAGTGATATCTGGCGTTCCACAGGGAAGCGTTATTGGTCCCCTACTCTTCCTCGTGTTTATAAACGATTTAGGAGATAATCTGAATAGCTCTCTTAGACTGTTCGCGGATGATGCTGTCGTTTATCGGTTAGTGAAGTCAACAGAGGATCAAAAGCAACTGCAAAGCGATTTAGACAAAATTTCTACTTGGTGCGAAAATTGGCAATTGACACTAAATAAAGAAAAGTGTGAAGTAATATACATGACCACTAAAAGAAATCCGCTGAACTTCAATTACGCGATAAATCAGTCAAACCTTAAGGTCGTAAATTCTACCAAATACCTAGGAGTTACAATTACGAACAACTTTGACTGGAGAGAACACACAGAAAATATTGTGGGGAAGGCGAACCAAAGGTTACGTTTCATTGGCAGAACGCTTAGACGATGCACCAGCTCCACCAAAGAGACTGCCTACATCACACTTGTGCGTCCTCTCTTGGAGTACTGTTGCCCCTTGTGGGACCCTCACCAGGTGGGACTGACGGAAGATATTGAGAAGGTTCAGAGAAGGGCAGCTCGTTTACGGGGGGGAAAGCGTCACGGAAATGTTGCACGAATTGGGGTGGAAATCATTAAAAGAAAGACGTTATTCATTGCGGCGTGATCTGTTTGCGTTGTTTCAATCACCGACTTTTAGTTCTGAATGTGAAAATATTTTGCTAGCACCCACCTACTTAGGGAGACATGACCATCCCAATAAAATAAGAGAAATCAGATCGAAAACGGAACGATTTAGGTGTTCTTTCTTCCCGCGCGCTATTAGAGAATGGAACGGTAGAGAAAAGTTATGAAGGTGGTTAATGAACCCTCTGCCAGGCACTTAGTAGTCATATAAACTTGTACTATTGCTTTCCATTTTTAGGTCACCCTCATACTCAAACACTTCAATTTCTGATGAGTCGCTAAAGAGAATTAGCATGATAAATATTCTCTGCCATACCTCATACATGAAAACTACACATGAGACAACTCAGTGAATGGTTCTGTAGTAGTATGGACCTGTTCATTGTACCATCATCAATTTGTATTGTATAAGTATCGTCATAGAATAACAAACATAGTCGAAGACAGCATTTATACGAAAAAATTAACCTTTTATTAAGATGCCTTGGCAGTTTTATATTTCCTGTTCCAAATGTACTGCTTTCCCCGATAAGTGACGTCCCGGCTTTTCCGTTAACTGATGACTGACGGTTTTCTGTTTAATTATTGGTTTTTATCAAGGAAGCTATAACGAGTACATTTTGCTTTCCTCTGTTCTGGAGCCCAGTTTTGCTAGGTGTTGTGTGGGTTAAAGTTTACTTACCGTCCTGGCGGGCTCGCGTGATAATGTTGTCAATCATGTGACGTTGGCGTCAGTCAATCACTTGACAACGCAAATGTTTTATCATGAAATCTTCGCTTCAAGGGGGCAATTACTTTTACTAGGAGGTCTGGGGTACATACAGGAACCTGTCAAATATAGAGCAGAACAGCATTATTTATTTGCAGCATCGTCTGTACGAAATAATAATCAAATTATTATAGGTGGATTTCAAAGTATATTATCTTCTCAAAAATATATTCTACCATGTTGTTAATGTAACCAATATAATCTTGCTAGGCTGCGGGGATGGTAGATAAAATGTTTCGTTGTATGTGTTAGCCTTACATGTGATATTGAAAAGGAATAAGTTTATCGAGCTAATGTTTTGGGAAGGGTTAAATTCTTATACATCGTTATCTCACTGCTGGGTACTTTGCTAAAAGAAACTTCAGCTTAAAATTTGTGTTTTGGAGATATCTTTAATGCGCGATTTCATTTAGCGTCTAAACTTTCGTAATATCCAAGTATGAAAACGAAACTAGTCAAATACGGCACATTATATTAGATTTACATGTATTTTTATCACTTAAGAAATATATTTTCTTTTACTTGAGTGTCCGGGAAACGTTGTGAAAATGGTAGATAACTTCGTTGTCGCTCACAAGAAACTAACGGTAAGGGAAAAATTCTAACTCTTTAACGTGAGATTAAGTTTGCTATCTCCCCTTGTTAGTATAAAATCTGTCATTTCAATTTAATGTTATTTCTTATTTTAAAAAGGAACTTTATGTCATTTGGAGTATAGCAGTCACTTTAGAAACGAATCTTGTTTTAAGTAATCCTGAGCTGCAGACAGACGTCTGTCAGGTAGTTTTTTACACTCTTTAAACGGTTCATATACCATTAAGTTAAATGTGTATCTGTGCCCAGCTCCAGCAAAATAGATCACTGTCGAGACACTATTCGTCTGTTGTGCCTTCCTGCATTAGTGGTCTGAAACACCGCTATTTGGAAACAGTGATGCCGACAGAACGAAGTTTCAGTATCGACTGCAAATCTGTTCCGAAGCAGAGCGGAATGAAACACGATGGTTTCGAAACCGTGAAGCATGGCGGTTTTGAAACACCGAAACAGTGTTTCGAAACAATGAAACAGTGGCCTACTCTAATCAGTTTGTTTTTTGTAATTCGTCTGTACTGCACATAGTACTGATACTGACTAACTTCTTACATTATTATAATAGAAGATTGAGCACAAGTTCTTTCTGTAAACGATGGGAAGGGAGATCTGAGGAACATGTACCTTTTTCAGAGGTTCGAAGTGCGGCAGCCGGAGGTGATGGTTGTATGACTGTGTTGTGTGCTTGTGTGATTGCGTGAGTGTTCTATTTTCTGAAGAAGGTCATGGCCGATAGCTGAAAGTGTTGTATGTGTGTGTCTTTTGTATGTGCCTTTCACAGCTCGTCGCCACGTCTTTGCGGTGAGTTGTAAACTGTCCTTACTATATTATTAATTCCAACCTGGACTTTCCATTATTATAGAAATGGATTTACCTTTTATGACCTTGGAAAATGCTAATATTGTCCACACACTGGATGACACTTCATTTGAAAGTATAATGATTTGTGAACTACAGTCTGACTGATGCACTGAGAATCTCCATGGAGGTTCTTTACCGCCTGACGGTAAAACTTTTGTTAGCAATGACCTTTGAATGCTCTTTGAAAACTCAATCACAGAGAATGAAGGGGAATAATTTTTCTTGTTTGCCTGGGAATAATTAATTAGCGCTGTTCATGCTCCATAGCTGACAGGTCCTTGTGAGCACCTTTGTTCGGTCAGTAAATTAATTATCCTCGGAAAGCGAGCATTTTGTTAGCAACATTAGCACATTACGCCGTCGACGCTGCAAGTAAAATTTAGCCCTTCAGACATGCCAAGCATCGTTCACTTTGTGAGCACGCGCAGTACACGGAAGCGAGCCTAGTCTTTATTCTCATTGCTCACATTTAAAGGTTAGCAAAGTAGGAAACGTGACATTAAATATGTTGTGCAGATGAGATGAAAGTTGAATCACAAACGATAAGCAAACAGCTCTAGCGTTATCTGCTATCGACAAAAACAGAATAAAAGAGGTTTTTAATTGCTCATGAAAACATATTTTTTTGCAATATGTGCTTATTTTCTTGGCTATTTTATCTGTATAATAAAAAATAGTTTCCTTAGTGTGGCCAAAGTTATCGTTATTACTGGATGAAACTTGCATTCAAGGGTAGAAGAACGTAAAAAACTGCCATGCAAACAGTATTTTATTCATCTGAACAGTTTAATTTACAGAAACGATAGCGTAAATCAACTACCTCGGACAAATACTCCTCAGTGCTCAATACTGACAAATGAATACCCCAAACAACGATGCTTCTCATAGTAGCAAGAATTCCCTGTGGTCGTAGTACACGCTTCCATTAACAAATGGCCAAGCTGTTCAACAGTTATTACACGGTTAATTGTGTAGATTAGTGGGCACCTGAGTATTTTGTGAGGACCAGTTGTGGCATCATAGATGATGCGCTAGCGCAGTACCCACTTCTGTGAAGAGACGACATAAAGCACTATGACAGTTATTTCAATAATTGCGAGTATCCGATGAGCGGCTATTACAGTTGGTTGTTACTTTATCCCAGTTCTAAATCAGTGTTGATAACTGTGGCGGAATATGTTTGCCTTCCCGGCGTAGCTGCGAAATTTTATAATTGTTAACAATGTAGCGTTTGAGTCCCATTAATCCCATAAAGTGCTTAATACTCCCAAACTCCCTCGTCTTATTCTCAAGCCAATCATGCCACAGTATTAAAATGATGTATAAAAAGACAATAGGTCTCTATACATCCGTGATATATGAGTAAAAATAATGTACTCCTCCATCCTCTCCAATCTGAGCTTAAAATTTTAGCCTCCATTAAAATGGAGTTTCACAAGGGCTGTGCTCAGAAGTATCCGAACGTCCTGAAACACCTATTAAAAAGTCACACCATAAGAATATTTGAGTTTAGTAAAATCACGAAGTTTATTACGTGTTAATTACATTTTTTAACAAAGTGTTTGTAGACAGGCTCAACAGTCACAGCACTAATTGGATGCTATTCTAATGAAAATATTAAAACGGGTATATAACATAAACTCTTAAAAAACAACATTTTCTTGTACAATGCAAATAACGAATTACTTGCACATAGTTGTCAAACATGAGCCTTATTTTAAATACCATTCGGAAAATACATAAAGAAGTCAAATGATATCAGTTGCTGTTCTTATGCTCCTGTTGCTTCCTTGCATCAACAGATGATTGCACTGGTATCGTACCAGACAGAAGTATAAACAAAGAAGAGCAACACGTTTCATTGCGGGTTCATCCAGGAAGAGCGAAAGTGTTACAGGGGTCCTCGTCCAACTACAATGGCAGACGCTGCTCTGACCTACTATAAAAATTCCGACAGTGTACGTTTCTAGAATATGCAACCGATATATTGTTTTCTGTAACGTACATATCGCAAGAAGACCCTGGAGATGAAAGAGTGGTTCTAGCTCACACGGAGGCTAAACAATAGTTCTTGAAGCCGTAAACGATACGGCCTTGGAAAAGGGAGAGGTAACATCGGTGCACGAGGTATACATCACGACTCACCGGCAGGTGGATTGTTGAATACAAATGCCTTGTCGATATGTCATGCTCTGTGCCCTAACAGAGACTCGAATTAATTACATACCGATTCTATGATGATGTCAAATGTCACATTAATCTTTCATTGCTGTAGTGCATATAACAGTCACAAGAAACAGCAATGTTTACTACAGTTACGTGTGAAAAAGATGTCTGCAAACAACAAAGGAATTGGTGCTAATTTCTAGCCTAAATACATGTGACTTTCAAACAGGCAGGTAAACAGCAATACGAATTATTTATAACCAGAATAAGTATATACTCTGTAAATATTTAATCCAAGTTTTTGCTTATGCATTTTAATGTTAGATTGATTATTAAACATACTCTCCATAAACTGCTGATGCAATGTTATTAACAAATTTGTATTGTGTAGTTGTCTACGATGGATTTACTTTCAACACTATTCCAAAAAACTTCAACATTGCAAAAATAGATAACTAAAATAATTAAATAAATAAATACATTAATCGATTAAGTTCTTATTAATTGTCTTCGCCAACTGATGGCAACATTCAAAGTTTCACCTCAGTTTCATAATTCCTTTAAAACACAACAGATAATTGCAGCATATTTAAACTTCTGCGCAAAATTGTGTTTCTTACGCACGCCTACACACTTGATTTTTTTTTTTTTTGGGGGGGGGGGGGGGGGAAGCTAATGTATACATATATTCACTGATATATTATCCCGGGAAATCTAGTCTTTTTTTACTGTGGGTAATTTCTAATACGTGGGTAACCTATCTATATATAAAAGGCAATGTCCCGATTGACTGACTGACTGACTCATCATCGCCCAGCCCAAACCACTGAAGACAGAAACTTGAAATTTGTGGAGGGTGTTGATCTTACTCTATAGGCGTCATTTAAGAAGCGATTTTTCGATATTCCATCCGTAAGGGGGTGAAATAAGGGATGAAACGTTTTTTGGAAATACGTAGCTATTAGGCCATTTTGAAGCTAGAACTACAAAATTTCGGATTTTAATTCAGGGTTCGAATTTTAAAAGACACGTGTTTCGGCATTTTTTGAAATTCGACAAATGAGAGGGTAAAATAGGTGACGCAAAAAATTGATTTTCAAAAATATGTTGCTGTTAACTGAAAATGTAACCTACAACTACAAAACTTCGGATATGGAATCGTGGTCAGGATTGAAAATCCATGATTTTTAGTTTTTTGGAAATTCAACAAGTAAGAGGGTTAAATAAAGGATCAAAAATTCTTTTTGAAAACACGTTGCTATTGATACAATTTTAAGCTAGAGCTGCAAAAATTGATATTTGTATAGTTGGTTATTTTTGGTATTTTCGGTATTTTTGGAAATTCAACCATCAACGGGGTTAAATTGGAGAGGGGGTGTTTTTCGAAAATATGTTGCTATTTAGGCAATTTTGAATTTAGAACTACAAATTTTCGGATTTGGATTCGGGGTTCAAATTTAAAAGACACGTGTTTCGGTATATTTGGAAATTGACCAATAAGAGGGTGAAATGCGAGATGCAAATGTTGAATTTAAAAAATATGGCGATGTTAACTCAAATTTCAAGCTGTAACTACGAAACATAAGATATGGATTCTTCCTCAGGATTAAAAAGAAACAACTGGTGCAGACCAACCAGCCTACGCTTGCGAAGCAGCGGGGGTTCAGCTAGTTTCTAATATTTTGGGAAACTTTTCGAAATTTATGCTGCATACAAATGACGATTACGAACATAACACATTAAACATACACAATTCTATCAAGTTATGGTCTTTCACACATGGTGGAATCGATTTGTATTTACATAAATGTATTAACGATAGATTGCAACTCACTTCCACAGTCAGGTACATGAAAATGACACAGGTACAAAATTTTCAGCCGCAGTCACAGCCTTCATTAGAAGTAGGCACACACACATCCATTCAGGCACAACTCATGGCTGCCGTCTCCGACTTGAGACGCGTGAGGAAGGCTGTCGGTAGTGTGCTACTGATCGTCTTTTCTATGAGCTTGTCTGCGGCTCACCAACCGTCTTTACGTACCTGCATTATAATTAAGTAAATATAAACCAATTCCGGGCATATGAAGTATCATTATTTGAGAACGCCGTAAAAGAATTGCCTGGGTCTATTTTGCTATGTTCGTAATTGCCAGGACAAGGTTTTTATGGAAGAAAAATTTGGAAAAGTTTCCCAGAAAATTTGAAAATACTAGAAAAAGTAACGGAATTTTTCAATGGGATTCTTATATGAAATCAAGACGATAATTCACGATTCAGACGTTGAATATGTGTGGTTCTATTATTGTCTTGGAGCAGTTTTCAGGGAAAAAAATCCGTCACATTCTAAAATATTGGAAAATCTTGGTCAAACTGAAAAAAATGATTTGAATGCAACGTATGATGGGAATGACGTATTTGGCAGACCACTTTGATACTTGCCACATACATATACTTTTTCATTGAGAAATTTAAGACATCAGATTTTGCATGTCTGATGGTATCATGCAATAAGCTTCGACAAAGTCTGACCGGTCACCATGAAAGTAAGCAGATATTTGTAATTTCTCATAGATAAGGGGAAAGAGAAGATGTTCAGAGAGAGAGAGAGAGAGAGAGAGTGGAAGAGCAGGAGATTGGCGTAGAGGTGGCGGGGAGGTGATAGGTCGAGGCAGGGGGGCAGAGAGAAGGTGGAGGAGGTTTTGTGTATGTAAACTTTTTTATTGGACGAAAAATCCTATGGTCGTCGGTCCCCAGTTTTCAAGCTTAAGTTACACTAAGGACAAAACACACACACACGCGCGCGCGCGCGCGCGCGCGCGCGCGCGCGTTCGAGAGAGGACTAATAACTGCGGCGCGAGCGGCCGGCCAGTCAGTAGCATGAAGCCTTAGAACGCACGGCCATTCCGCGCGGCTTTAGGCAGAAGATAATCGCTTTAATGACAGCAGTCTTAGAAAGCAAGAGGGTGTTTTCCCTATGGTGTGCAGCGTAACTGCAGAACACCGTACTTTATTTACACACACAGAGATGAGAACTATCCAAAAACTATGGCCGAGT
Organism: Locusta migratoria; assembly: GCA_026315105.1. Lineage (NCBI taxonomy): Eukaryota > Metazoa > Arthropoda > Insecta > Orthoptera > Acrididae > Locusta > Locusta migratoria. The sequence goes on from CM048751.1 coordinate 53,000,984, forward strand.
TAATATCTCGAAATTTACAATCTTTGATACAAAATATTCATAATTTATTGCGTTGTATGCACGATTGCACACACTTCACAAACACAATAAGTCTTTGGATAAAATTAACTATAACTACCGTAATTATATGTTCTCAAAATAAGAGCTGTGTATATTTTTGATGTTCGTTTGTATAGTTTATGGGACTTAACTACGGGGTCATCAGTCCCTAAACTTACAAACTACTTATGAACTACTTATGAACTAGGACGGCACAAATAGCCATGCCCGAGGGGGGATTCGAACCCCCGACCGTAGTGGCCGTGCAGACCGTGACTGCAGCGCCTCAGTCTCCTCGGCCACCGCGGCCGGCCTATATTTTTGAACTTTTACTTATAAAGGAGTAGACATTTACGAGTAAAAATTCGATAGGTGCACCACATTTTCAAGCTCTCTGCTTCTTCAAATCAAATATTCCATTTTGAAAATACGTATGTTACTCATTAAAATATGCTCACCCTAGAATATAGAATCGAAAATTATGTTTTTTTTTTCTTTTTTTTTTGTGATGTGAAGCTAACTGCTGCTTAGGAAGACAGTCATTGGTGAAAGCTATGTGAGGCACTTTTCAAAATGTTCAAATGTTTGTACAGTTTATGGGACTTAACTACGGGGTCATCAGTCCCTAAACTTACAAACTACTTATGAACTACTTACGAACTAGGACGGCACAAATATCCATGCCCGAGGGGGAATTCGAACCCCCGACCGTAGTGGCCGTGCTGACCGTGACTGGAGCTCCTCAGTCACCTCGGCCACCGCGGCCGGCGAGGCACTTTTCGAAAAAAAGTGGATATAAAGGCGAAATCATTTGTATGTGAACAATTTCCTTCATGTGATGAGAGATTTAATAACAAGTAAACAATTACGTCATTTATGTGTGAGTGTAGTTTCCTAGTTAATTGATTGGCTGGATACTTGATGGGAATTTGTCAAGAGTCTCAATTCTTTATTGGTGGTTCAAATCTAACTCCGGCCGTCCAGATTTAGGTGTCCCGTGATTTTCTTAAATCAATCCAGGCAAATGGCGGGATGGTTCCTTTCGAAAGGCACGGACGATTTCCTTTCCCATCCTTACCCAAACAATCGGAGCGTCGGCTCCGCCTCTGATGACCACGCTGTCGACGGGCCGTTAACTTCTAAGCTTCATTCATGTATAAATTAATGAAATGCAGCAACCAGTTGCTTGTCGTAACTGCAAACGACAAGCAACTGGTTGCTGCATTTCATTAATTTATAATCTGAACAGTTGCTGAAATGGATAAAACACTTTCCTTCATGTAACACTGTCCGCGTCGATGAGAATTCCTTGCGGCGTTCGCATAGTAGTACCTTCGCGAACTCAGCGATTGTTGAGTTCGGATTTACTTTCTCACATTTGCCAGCACTTTATTATTGTCATGAGTGTTTTTAGTACCTCTTGTCATAAAACGAATCACCACAATCGGGGTACAGAGGATTCGAATTAAATTTACCAAACTTTGGGCTGCGACGGTTAGCTTATTCTAATTTCGAGTACCATGAAATAAGTTCATTTATCGATTTCTCACATTTAATATTCTGTGCTTCTAGTTAACAGAATGTCAGTTTTGATTCAGGTCTCTGTTCATTGTCACGCCTTCCTTCACTCAAACAATTTATTTGATTTGATTAGATAGTATCTTGCTGCTCATTTATATTAATGAAAATGTTAATGCCGCGGTGGAGTAGCCGAGCGGTCTAAAGCACCTCGCTGCGGAGCGCGCGGTTGATCGTCGTGGAGGTTCGAGTTCTCCCTGGGGCATGTGTGTGTGTGTGTGTGTGTTTGTCCGTAGGTTAGTTTACCTAGGTTTAAGTAGTTTGTAAGCTATGGACTGATGACCACGCTGTTTGGTCCGATAGATTTACAGACATTTGACATTTTGACAAAATGTTAATGTTTGTTTATGCAAAACCGTTAATCTCCGGAAGTTCTTGACCGATGCTTAGAAATTTTGCCACAATGTTGCATTGTAAAATAGGAAGATTTGTAGGTATATACAGGGTGTTTCACTAAGTGTGTTTGCCTCTGTAGCTTATAAAATAACAGGTGACGAAAAATTTTAATGCGGTAGGTCAACACAAGAAATGTTACACTTTCTGTGGAGCTATGAACATAGTTTATCGTATCATTTTCCAAAGAGTTACAGCACAAAGATATATTTTTTTAAATGGAAGAATAGTTTTTTCTATCGTGCATTGGATTCGTTAAAACCAGCTGCGTCCAAATCAATTTAAACTACATTCCTATCACTGTTAGTTTGGGAGCTACAACCCTTCAAAGTTTAGGGGGCGGAGGCTACGACAGCGTAGGTCACTGGCTGGTGGTCATGAGACAGTGGGCCGTGCCCCAGGGGATAGCCACTCGGCCAGTCAGCTACGCTATCGCAGCCTCCGCCCCCAAAACTTTAAAGGGTTGTAGCTCCCAAACTAACAGTGATAGGAATGTAGTTTAAATTGATTTGTATGCAGCTGGTTTAAACGAATCCAATAAACGATAGAAAAAAACTCTTGTTCCATTTAAAAAATATATCTTTGTGGTGTAACTCTTTGGAAAATGGTACAATAAACTATGTTCATAGCTCCGCAGAAAGTATAACATTTCTTGTGTTGACCTACCGCATTAAAATTTCCCATCACCTATTATTTTATAAGTTACAGAGGCAAACACACTTAGTGAAACACCCTATATATATATATATATATATATATATATATATATATATATATATATATATATATATAACTTTCGCGATATTTTGTTACATTATTCCCCATTATAAAATTTATCTAAATGCATATATGACACGTATTTAAAAATGAAAAGGTATACAAAATGTGCGCGTATTCCAGTACAACGTTGTATCAAATTTCAAACCATTCGGTCACGAATTTTCGGAGATTTGCGGTTAGTAACCCCTAAAGTTTCTATATAATTACACATATAAATGATCGTTTGTTCAAAATCTCAAACCTCCTTACGTTCTTCACAGATTACGTTAAAATTTTCACGGAATGTTGAATTCGACATTGGAATTGTTTGAAGTACCTTCTGGAAAACCATCAGTTATACGAGGGTTGGAACTTAAATAGTGGCAACACTGCTGTGGAGACACTGTGCAATGGACTCTGCTATTGTCGCTGACAGCACACGTCGTTGACATACCTACGTTACCTCCGAGCAAATGGATTCGCCCGTCCCACGTCACCGGCGTGCGCACATTCGAGGGAAACACAGTCACTTGTCAGCGAGCGGTCTAACGTAACGGTGTCACTGTGTCCTCGAGACAGGAACAACAGCAAACCGTGAATGCACAGTATTACTGTTCGTTTTTGGAGCATCACCTGCGACCAGCTTTGCGGGGAGAAGCGGCAACCCACCTACCATTCTGCATGAGAATGCGCGGCCGCATACAGCGAAAGCTGCGGCTGCTGTGTGCGGTCGATGGACTGGGAAGTACTGTACCATCCACCATACCCCCCGGAGTTAAGTCCTTGTGACTTTGATTTGATTCCGAAGGTTATACACGGCATAATGTCATCTAATTTGACAGTGGGAACTTGCTGGATCCCCACACAGGGATAATGTTTGCTACAGATGTACTCCCCTCTCGAGAGTTCAATGCGCCGGAGAATCAGAGCTAACTCGTAATCAAGATTTTTTGTTCGAGTATATCTTGCGTTGTCATGTAAGTCGACATAGTATTCTTACACTTCTTTTAGTCTGAGCAGAAGATATTGGCCCTCTCTTGTGTTGTGAGGAAAGCATTTTTCATTCTCGTTATCAACTGTTATTGTACCGTAAGAGGAGAAACAGTTGTAGACGACATGTGTTGCGAGTTACAAGGTCTTCAATATGGGTACTTCCTGACAGTGAAACTTGTGCCCCGGACAGAGAGCTCTGCCTTTTGCACTCCTGGGTGTCTGAAGTAAAGCCGCGAGCACGGGCCGTGGCGGTGGCCCGTGGAGGCCGGTCGTTGCTGGCTTAGTAGAGCGACGCTTCTTTTAATAAGTAAACAACTGCGTCAACAAGTCGTCAACGCAGAAAAAACGCGCGTCCCCAAAGCAGCAGTTGCTGCGGGTATGGGAAAATAGTCATTAGAGCGCTCGTCCGTGAAAGGCGAAGGTCTTGGTTCGACTCCCGTGCAGAACACTGTTTTAATTTGCCAGACTGTTTCAAGTCAGCGTACAGACCGCTGCAAAGCGAAAATTTCACTCTGGTTTTCGAAATCTGGACGAAAAGGTAAATAAGCGCCGTCTTTAAGGTTTTTTGCTGCATTACCTTAAAATCCTATTGCAGTTAAACTGTTTTCAACAAAAGGGGAAACAACTGACAAAATAGTGTGAAATTTTAAGCCCACCATTGTCTGAACGTCCAACGAACCTCAGAAGATCATAAACTTAGCTTGAGATTAAACCGTCTTATCTCGACATGAATTTATTGGACTAAAACAAAGAAACTCTTCCACCTTTAATACTGAACGACACTCAAATACGCTTCTCTCATTCAGCAAAGAACTTAGGAGTAATATTTGATCAGCACTTAGACTGGACAGAGCACACAACGACAGTCTGTAAGAAGGTATTGCATCACTTCATTCACTGCAGAAATACAAAAAAGCATTTCCTTTACAGCTGAAAAAGAAGCTCGTTGAGACACGAATACTTCCCAATCTAGATTATGGTGATGCTATTCTGCAAGGACTATTACACGAAAATTCACGTAGGCTGGAGCTGGCGATGAATTCTCGTATCCGATACATTTGTAACTTACGTTTCTACGACCATATCAGTCCCGCATACCAGCAGTTGTCTTGGCTACGTGCAGGTAGGCGTCGAAGCTATCATACACTATGTTTGCTGCATCGCTTTCTCAATCATTGCAAACCTTCTCACTTATCCTCAATGATTATATTACTATCTGAACAGCACAGCAGAAACACACGCTCTCACCAAAATAAAACTCTCTCTCTACCTTCACATAACACTGCAATCTTCTCTAAATCATTTTCTGTATCGGGAACACGTCTGTGGAACAATCTTCCTCAAAAGTTAAGAGAGATAAAATCAATTCAAAACTTTAAAAGACAGCTAAGGGTTCACCTTCTGTCACAATAGTCATCTTTTTCTCCACTTACCAGTCTGTAGCCCACAGTTGTCAATTCCTCCTCCCCCCATAAATGTTTGCCTTTCCATTCATATATGTCTCCACTTCCTCACATCCATTAGCACTGTCATTTTTCAATCTTCTCCTCTTTCACTAATCATTCTCCCCCTTCTGTTTATATTAAACTTAATTCAAATGTGTTAAACATCTATCTCCATGTAAATATCTCTTGTTATTATTAGTATTACTTTGATTTTTGTGTTATTATTATCATTATTATTATTAGTATTATCATAAATTGTTATTATTTAATATTATTAATGCAGTGTTTTTGTAATTAAATCCTTTGTTTATGTTGTTCCTGATCAGATGTAAGAGTAGGGCCCTATGGCCCTAATCTGGTCAGGAGCACGGAAGATAGAAGAACAGCAGCAACAAAAAGATGATTAAATAACCAAATAAATAAATAAAATAAATAAATAAAAATAACTAGTTTCCTCTTCCGCAGAAGTATAGCAGTTATATATCTCCGAGAAAAACTAATTTTCTGCACATAACGTCCGAAAGGTGTATATAAAGATGGTGCTATTAGCTGTGCTTTAATCTCACCTGAAACGAAAATTTTCATGAAAGAACTGATCGCACAATTTTCCTTCGTCGTTCAGACGTAGCTTAAATACTGTGTCGTGGCAGCAGAAACTGTTGTAATGCCTGCACGCTAGGTGCTGGTTCAGCCTGCAGCCGGTTACCTCTGCCCTGTGTTTCTAGTGGGGGCAAGAAGCGAGCGGCCAACAGTCTCCTCTCCCTGCCGAAAGCAGTTCAGTTATACATTAGGGAAGTAATAATTAGTGCACCTCTTAGAGGTTTCAAACTGAGTCAAGATTTATTGTGAGAACAGTGCGTGTCAGGTACAGGAAGTGATTGGACTTCAAGATTAAATGTTGCAGCCGTACTGAGGTACCATGCTGGAACACCTGCGTCGGCGCACGGTACAGCCGTTCCTTCTGGCGTGCTTTCAAACCTACAGACGGCTAGCACTGTCTTGGGACACATTATTCCACGCGCACGCCTGCGCTAACTGTTGAAGTAGTTTCGAAATAAATATGGGCTGTCGTGTAGAACCTGTGAGGTGTCATCCCATCGCATCCCACAAGTGCTCGCTCGGAAATAACTTCGAGGGGAGTTGCTGCACGTCTGCAGACCATGTTGGGTTTTGCTCGAAGTGTGTGTGGCCGAGCATTATCCTGATGGAACAGCAGGGACGTCCAACTTGTGTGTCCATTCTCAGAAAGGACCGTTCCGCCAACTCGGAAGACCACCATCTGCAACATTAAGTCATATTGAATCCATCATCGGTGGTTGGAGCGGGACAGCGGAGTGAAATGCCGAAACTGGTTGTAATTGAATAAATATATCATTATATTTACAGCTGTTGGTACCTCAGTTCCTTCAGACAATCTGCAGCAGTTCAGACTTGGTTGATGGAAGCACGCGTACTTCGCCGTGGCACGGCGCCTGTTGGTTTCACACGTTGATAGCACACTGAGCTTGGTGCCCGTAAAACATCACGTTTTAGAGGGTAGACGCAGATGGCGCATTGCTAGCTGTGTCACTGCGCCGACGTTTGACGGGCGACGTTGAGACCGTTATTAGTGCGTCTACTATCCCACACCTAGCACCTGCCGTCATCGGATCAAAATCACCTTCGTCCGTCCGAGAGTACTAATCTTTGGTTTGCAGCAGCGTATTTGATACAGCGCTGCCCAGTAAACGTTATCCTTCGTCGAGATATGACAAGAAATAGGAGGGTGGAAGATTTGGGTTTAACATCTCGTCAACAGAACGACCATTACAGCCGGAGGACAAGCTCGGATGGGAAAGGAAATGGCCGCTGTTGCAAAGGGGCTAGCGCTGCATGTGCCTGGAGCGACTCAGGGATATCACAGAAAACCTAAATCAGGATGCAATTATATATTTTTGACGACGTTACAGCGTTTAATGAATGAAATAAATCACAATTTGCGATCAGTTATGGCTTCACTGTAATAGGTTTAGATGGAATACCAAAGTGCGGCGAATGAAAATTTGTGCCTGCTTACTAAGCAGACGCATTGACCACTCCGCCTCCGAGGACACAGTGACCAGCCCGGCTGCAGAGAACTCTTCCCAGCACGTCTCCCGCCACACCCAAATCTCCATTCGCCACGCTGTCTCTTTCCTATTTTGCATCTAAACCTAGTACAGTGAACCCACAACTGATCGCAAGTTGCGATTTATTTCATTCATTGAACGCTGTAACGTCATCAAAAATATATAATTGCATACAAGCCGAAGCTGGGCTCCTGACGACAATTGTGTCTCGATACCTCATGGTGTGTTTTCCCTGACGCAGGAATACAGTATTCAGACTGCGAGCATTACAGAACAAATAGGCTGTGGGAATACGAAAGTGAGACAGTGTGGCGAATGAAGATTTGGGTGTGGCGGGAGACGTGCAGGGAAGAGTCCTCTGCAGTCGGGCTGGTCACTGTGTGCTCGGTGGCGGAGTGCACAACGCGTCTGCCTAGTAAGCAGGAGATCCCGGGCTCGAATCTCGGCCGGGATCAAATTTTCATTCGTCGCACTTTGGTTTTTGTTGTTGTGGTCTTCAGTTCGGAGACTGGTTTGATGCAGCTTTCCACAATACCCTATCCTGAGCAAGCCTCTTCATCTCCACATAAGAACGGCAACCTACATCTGTCTGAATCTGCTTACTGTATTCATCTCTTGGTCTTACCCCACACACTTCTCTCCAACGCTAAATTCACAATTCCTTGATGTCTATGAATGTGTCCTACCAATCTATCCCTTCTTTTAGTCAGGGTATGCCAGAAATTCCTTTTCTCCCCAATTCTGTTCAGTACCTCCTCATTAGTTACGCGATCCACCCACCAAATCTTCAGCATTCTTCTGTAGCACCACATTTCAAAATCCTCAATCCTCTTCCTGTGCGTACTGTTTATCGTCGATGTCTCACTCCCATACAAGGCAACACTCCATACAAATGCCTTCAGAAAGGACTTCCTTAGGCTCAAATCAATATTCGGTGTTAACAAATTTCTCTTTTTCAAGAACACTTTTCTACCCATTGCCATTCTGCATTTTATATCCTCTGTACAGCGATCATCATTTGTTATTTTACTGCCCAAGTAACAAAACTCGTCTACCTCCTTTATTGTTTCGTTACCCAATCTAATTCCTTCAGCATCTCCTGATTTTTTTACACTGCACTCCATGATCCTAGTTTTGCTCTTGTTAATGTTCATCTTATATGCACCTTTCAGCACACTGTCCATTCCGTTCAATTGCTCTTCCAGGTCCTTTGCTGTATCTGACAGAATTACTAAGTCGTCGGCAAAACGCAATGTTTTTAATTCTTCCCCCTGAACTTTAATCCCTTCTCCAAATTTCTCCTAGCTTTCCTTTATAGCTTGCGCAATGTACAAATTGAATAACAATGGAGAAAGGCTGCAACCCTGTCTTAATCCCTTTCCAACCACTGCATCCCTTTCATGCCTTCAACTCTGACAACCGCTGTCTGGTTTTTGTACAAGTTGTAAATAACCTTACGCTCCCTATATTTTACTCCTGCTTGCTTCAGAACATGAAAGAGTTTATTCCAATCATCATTGTCAAAAGCCTTCTCCAAATCTACAAAAGCTAGAAATGTAGGTTTACCTTTTCTTAATCTGTCTTCTAGGATAAGCCGTAAAGTGGGTATTGCCTCCCGTGTTCCTACATTTCTCCTGAACCCAAACTGATCTTCCCCGAGGTCGACTTCTACCAGCTTTTCCATCCTTCTAACCTAACCTAGTACAGTGAAGCCGTAACTGATCGCAAACTGCGATTTATTTAATTAAATCGGGACGGCCCCAGGCGGATTTCAACCGCGCTCCTCCCCTCCGCCAGCGTGGCATGCGCTGGGACGCCGGTCCGCACAGCCGGACCTCCGTGGCCTCCGCTTGACCTGCCGGCCGTGTCGCGTGCGACGTGCGGCCACGGCAGTGCCCTACCCACCTGTGGGAACCGAACCGACCCGACCGTGCCGAGGGCGCGGCGGGCGCGGCGGCGCTGAATATGCATGGCCGAGCCGCGCTGCCAAACGCCGCGGCCGCGCCGCTGTGCCCTGTGTCGGTAATGGGGCTCGTTACACGCGTCTACATACCGGCGGCGGTGCGCGAATCGCTGATGAGCTGCGCGGCTAACGACCCGACCTGCGGCCCGATCACTCACTGGCAGGCACCTCGCCAACAGGGCGCGCGTGCTGGGTACTGGCTGATGTAGAGAGAGAAAAAAGGTACATCCACATCTGGAGGGTACCTTCAGTACCACTGTCGCTTCTCCCTACTAATCCAGTCTCGTATTGTTCGCGGAAACAAAGATTGTCGGTATGTCACTGTGCAGGCAGGCTCTAATCTCTCAGAATTTATCCACATCCGGAGGGTACCTTCAGTACCACTGTCGCTTCTCCCTACTAATCCAGTCTCGTATTGTTCGCGGAAACAAAGATTGTCGGTATGCCACTGTGCGGGCGGGCTCTAATCTCTCAGAATTTATCTACATCCGGAGGGTACCTTCAGTACCACTGTCACTTCTCCCTCCTAATTCAGTCTCGTATTGTTCGCGGAAACAAAGATTGTCGGTATGCCACTGTGCGGGCGGGCTCTAATCTCTCAGAATTTATCTACATCCGGAGGGTACCTTCAGTACCACTGTCACTTCTCCCTCCTAATTCAGTCTCGTATTGTTCGCGGAAACAAAGATTGTCGGTATGCCACTGTGCGGGCGGGCTCTAATCTCTCAGAATTTATCTACATCCGGAGGGTACCTTCAGTACCACTGTCGCTTCTCCCTCCTAATCCAGTCTCGTATTGTTCGCGGAAACAAAGATTGTCGGTACGCCACTGTGCGGACGGGCTCTAATCTCTCAGGATTTATCCTCATAATCTCTTCGCGAGATAGACGTAGCAGGGAGCAATATACTTCTAGACTCCCAGGGGGCTCACGGTTGTTTCGTGAGTACGCACGTCACGAGCACGGGGCCCCGAGCAAATGCAGTCTTCCTTCCTTCTTTACTTCCCGGACTTTTTTTTTTTTTTTTTTTTTTTTTTTTTTTTTTTTTTTTTACATCTTTAATACAAAAAGGTCCGTTTCCTAGAAACAATAACGGACCGTAATTACAATACAAAGGAAGTAACTAGCTACTAATGGAATCGTTCCTACAAGCTAGATCTACAGCTAGGCCACTTAGGTCTGTCAGGCTATTCCTGACAGGTTCCCGTCCCTGCCATGGGGAGGCGGGCCAACTACTACGGAAACCACTGCCATGAGAACTTAAAAAAACAAGAAACACGCAAACTACAACACAAAAATTACATTCTACAACAAACACTACAACACATTGTGACGCTCAACACACATTACACTAATACTACACTACTACTACTACTACACGAGCGCCACATTATTTGTCTTCTCCTTGTGAAGACGAGGAGGAGGCCGCCAGCAACATGTTTGGTTCCCAGCTCGCAGATGACGTCCAGTCCCCGGCGGGATGACCAGCCGAGGCGGCGAGCCCTTCCACGACGGCCCAACAGCGTCCACCAAGTGCTCCGTCCCACTGCAAAAGCAGTGGGGGGAACACCCACCTTCACACTCCTGCCTCCTTCCCCATCCGTCCAGTCCAGGTTCTTCAGGTCAAGTCCAGTAAATTATCGCGGGTGTAACTCCAAAGCTTTATCAGACACCTTATTTGCGATTGTGTCCAACACATGTACCCGCTCATGGTCTCTTATGATCGAAAAGATATCCACAATATCAATACTAAGGCGCAAATCGCCAACCACATCAGCGAAAATGGGGCACTCGAAGAAGACATGCTCTGGTGTACCTGGAGTAACGCCACAGTCACACCCCTCCGTGTCCCTCTTCCCAATCCGGTGCAGGTACACTGGATACGGGCCATGGCCAGTAATGAAGTGAACTAAGCCCCTACTTGATCTTTAATCTCTCCCTGACATTCGGGAACACACTATGAACCCTCTGTGCTGTCTCACATCTATCCCACTGATTCTGCCAGATGTCCAAGACCACCTCCATTATCTCCCTTTTACTTCCTGCATGGACAACCATGATGTATTTTATTTTTTCGAAATTCCTCTTCGTAAGCCAATAAACCGCGGCTCTCCGCCTCACTTGCAAATCTAGGGGACAAAGCCCCATGATCACAAGCAAGCCATCAGTGGGTGACGTGCCAAAAGCACCAATGGAGTTCAGTAATATATTTCTTTGGACCCTTCTTACCGCCATCGAAGGACACACGAGGCGTAACCTGTGGGCCCAAGAGCTCGGACCATACCCCACCATTGACTCTAGAACCGAACCATGGTACAACCGCACCAGCTTCGGCTCCAGAAAGAATCTCTGCTGTCCAATTCTAATCAACTTCTGCAGCACAGCAATCGCCTTGCTAGCTACTGTTTCAATATGCGAGGCATAGCTGCGCCTCTCATCCAGGTACACCCCTAAATACCTGTTAACAGCCTCACGGCGTATAACACACTCGTTGCTGTGTATACTGGGGTCCCTACACAAATTCCCCTTGAAGAACATGTAAGTTGTTTTATGTGGTGCTACAACCAATTTGGAAATATTACACCACCTCTCTAAGATCCCCACAGCGGTTCTGGATCTGTTCTCCAACTGCATTTCCTTTCCCCCTCCCCTCCTTTCCTGTCCTCACTCGTTCCCCTCCCCACCGGGCGACTGATAACCTTAGTAGTTTAGGCCGCCAATCTCAACCAAACAACCCAACTCAACCCAAAAGCTAAGAGTGTCTCTCTTGCACAGCCTTTCACTGTAGTTTATCGATCATGTCCGTTACGCTTTCACGATTACCAAATGATCCTGTAACGAAGCGCGCTGCTCTGCTTTGGATCTTTTCTATCTCCTCTATCAACCCCACCTGGTACGGATCCTACACCGCTGAGCAATATTCAAGAAGTGGGCGAACAAGTGTACTGTAAACTACTTCCTTTGTTTGGACTGCACTTCTTTAGGATTCTTCCAGTGAATCTCATTCTGGTATCTGCTTTACCGACGATTAATTTCTTATATGGCCATTCCGTTTTAAATCGCTCCACTAATGCCTACTCCCAGATAATTTATGGAATCAACTGTTTCCAGTTGCTGACCTGCTATAGTCTAGCTACAGGACAAAGGACTTTATGTATTCGTAGCACATGACGCTTGTCTACATTGAGATTCAATTGCCATTCCCTGCACCATGCGTCAATTCGTTGTAGATTATCCTGCATTTCATACAATTTTCCATTGTTATGACCTCTCTATATACCACAGCATCATCTGCAAAAAGCTTCAGTGAACTTCCGATGTTATCCGCAAGGTCATTTATATATATCGTCAACAGCAACGGACCCACGACACTCCCCTGTGGCACACCTGACATCACTCTTACTTCGGAAGATTTCTTTCCACTGCAAATGACATGCTGCGTTCTGTTATCTAGTAACTCCTCTATCCAATCTCACAATTGGTCTGATAGACTAGGTATATGCTCATACTTTGTTCATTAAACGACTGTGGAGAACTGTATCAAACGCCTTGCGGAAGTCAAGAAACACAGAATTTACCTGACACCGAAACCTTCAGACGGTACACACTCAAATCGGTACCAAACATTGTATATCGATGGAGTATCAACAGAAACTGCTGTATAATTCGTGCTATGCTCTGCTGTCCAGGAGAACATTCGTAAATTATAATAATAAGTAACACCTAACCTACGGAGTGGAGGAAAAGCATAACTGTGAGAGATTATCACATTTCGCTACCGTAGGCTAGTTCGTATAGCGTTAGTTCATCGAACAGAGGGACATGAGTTCAAGCCCACCCGAGAGACTATTTGTTTTAACTGTAGAACGTTCAAAATTGTTAACAGAGAATGTCTACACGTTCCACGGGTTCATTTCGCCAAACAGCACTGTCAGCAGTAGCGTGCGGACTAGACAACGACGTCAGCCCCACTAGATGGTGTGGGCAAACACACTGTACTTTAGCCACGACACGGCGGTTCTGCCTATCTAGCAGTCATTATTATTATTATTATTATTATTACTTTCATACTTCCGCAGGTATGGTGCAATTGTTTCTTTCTTCTACGAATATACTCGCACATGCACACAAAATTTTGGTTTACAGATTGCAGCGGAGTCTCCTTTCTTTATACTACTAGAAACACGTAAATTTGGTAGGGTATCTTACAGTTAAACGTTAATCAATGGCGCAATGGTGGTACAAAGCTGTCAGAAGATTCTAAATGAAATCGTAAGAGCATGAAAAGGTTTATTTTATATGTCCGTTCCTAATATGTGTGAGGGAAAGACAGTATTTGGTGGTTGGTGTTCCGCTGCAGACAATTTTTTTGTCGCAACTTGGCGTTTGTAACAGATTCCGGGACCAACAATGACAACAACATTCTTAATTGTCACAAATATTTGCCCATTTAGTCCGAATCTACTGTATCACGAGTTTCGAGGATGTAGTTATGCCGCAGTCTAGACTGGTGTGACTCAAAGACAGCTTCTTGCGCGTTTTCACAGATATTTTGAGAAGGAGAGTGTAAAGCAGCAAGATGCCGCTGTGAGAGCCAATGCCCGCCATAGCGTCTCGTGTTCTCCACCGATTATCCTGTCTGACTGCTCCCGTCAGCTTCACAGAGGGATGAATTAAGATAAGTAGATCAATAAACTTTTACAGACGTTCTGTGGTGAACTATACGGAAATACACGACGTTTAATAAGAAAAAGATACCTAGTGAGCTACAATACTTTGGTAGTATTAATATGTGGCTGACGAAATGAGGAGTAGAAACAGCTTACACATGACCATATTTTCTTATCGTGCTAAAGTGTACATAATTATGTACAAAACAAGGAATAGACACACAAAATTTTGTTTCTTTCATCTGACAAGTTATGGATATTATTACTAACATTACCATTGACAGTATCTACTGTTGTTTAAAAGATAAAAAACAGCTGCTATTTCAAACATCCATGGTTACCTGACTGTAAAACCGTCTAAACGCTTAAAATTATTCTCATGGACCACCACTGGCCGTAACATAAGATGTATAGCGTTCACGCACGTGTGGTTTTCGTTTGGTGAAAAAAGATGTGACGGAAGCGTTTTAATAAGCACGTCACAGGCAACATAATATATGTCCATAAAGTTCCAGACCGTTCGAGTTACTTTTCACAGCAACCTGACTGACGTTCGGAGACAACCATTAAAATACAAAATTTTCTGACACGAATGCGGAATGTCAAATAGTCCTGGGAACGCCTAACTCTGACATTTAGAAACAAAAATGTTACGAAATACTTAAAGCCATTATCGCTGAGAGTCCGCAGCAGTCAAATGTGTGAAGAAATTCAGGGCATGTCCTTGGTCTCTGAGGCTAGTGTTCAACAGGCAGACAGAGCACATTTCTATTGCGTGAGAAGCTAGGATGTTCGTGTTTCGGTCTAGGTGACTATGATTTGCGTCTTGTATTTTTTAAACTCAACTCAGCCAATTACACTCTCGTCTGCACCTTGCTACACGAAGTTTCGTTAAAGTGAATTATTATGAGTCATAAAGGCGTAACATCTATGGGACATAAAGATGTAGGTGCTTCCACTAACCTCGTTTTACGGCCGATAAAAACTAGAAGGTTACGAACTAAAGCTACGTTACCAGAACTTGAAACGAAGCTAAATAGTATCAAGTGGGACATGTCGTCTGTGAGAGCGTAAGAGATATTTTCCGAACCTCTAAGGATGAATTACTGAAAGTGCTATTATTCTACCGTGATGTAAGTACGTACACTATTAGCTCGTGTCATTGTCAGGTCGGCAGCTCGCCTATGCAGTCAACATACTGAACGTTTCGCCTTTTTGGTTGGTCGCTATCTACGGCTGAGAAAGGGTTTTGCTAAGTCTCGCCGGAGATTTAACAAGCTACGACCTCACCCGAAAATCGGGAACAGACTGGTTCACTGAAATATTGTGTCGACCGTATGATCTGGTTACAGAGGGGTGGTGTACGAGTGGCTACTGCAGTAACTGAAGCGAACGCAGGCATCAGATAATTCCTTTACCGACAGTTTTGCGCTAATGGTCCGAAAATTCCATAAATAAACCGGACTGAAGTGTTTCAATTCAGCCAGTAAAAGTTTTCAATTCTCATTTTTTACTTCAGAGTTGGGTCACTTTCCAAGTTTGTGGTAATGGCGTTCACAGTCGACTGGGCAGGCGTCACTGACCAGCAAGAGGACTGACGGCAGAACAGTGAGCGTCAGTGATGACGCTCGTGAGTCAGTGTCTCATCTGCATTGCTGACTGGCTAACAGGAACCAAACGTTGAACACAATTGTGCACAGTCGGTAGTGCGTTTGCCCGCGAAAGGCAAAGGTCCCAGGTTCGAGTCCCGGTTCCGGCACACAATTTTAATCTGCCAGGAAGTTTCATATCAGCGCACACTCCGCTACAGAGTGAAAGTTTCATTCTGGAAACATCCCTTAGGCTGTGGCTAAGCCATGTCTCCACCATATCCTTTCTTCCAGGAGTGCTAGTCTTGCAAGGTTCGCAGAAGAGCTTCTGTGAAGTTCGGAAAGTAGGAGGCGACGTACTGGCGGAAGTAAAGTTGTGAGGCGACATCGTGAATCGTGTCGGGATAGCACAGTCGGTAGTGCGCTTGCCCGCGAAAGGCAAAGGTCCCAGGTTCGAGTCCCGGTTCCGGCACACAATTTTAATCTGCCAGGAAGTTTCATAATACGATATGTTTACAATTTAATGCCATCGATATAATACGAAAATAATAGTGGCAGTCATCATAGATTTCATATTGAAAACATATGGTATGGTAATAATAAAATATGTTATATGAATGAGAGAGTTAAGGCAAAACACAAGCATTTCTTTCCACTGAATGTGACTTATATAGAAAGTGAATTATGCCACATTGACAGAAAGATGTGAAATTAAGACAGTCCACACATTACTTCGTGAAGATAGCATTTCTCCCTGTCCTTTCTAATAGGTACGTCAAATTAATTGTTAGAAAATTGTTTCTCGCGGATGACATTCCTTGATTAACAGTACAGAAATCTTCATCTTACAAACTGAATAAATACATAACTTGTAGCTAATAATTATTACATAGTACGTTTCTCTTTCTTTCTTTTGGGTTGTTACTCCCACTTTATGTAGAGATATTACCCGTAATAATTGTGAAAGAACTTTTTTTTATACAACTGGAAATTATTTTTGAAGCTTTTGTTGCTAATTTATTGGGGGAAATGAGGAGACTAATGTACCACGGTTTCTGTTAAGAGCCTACCAGGCGTATTATTTGTGAAAAGTAGCTGTTACGCCGGCCGCGGTGGCCGAGGGGACTCAGGTGCTCCAGTCACGGTCTGCACAGCCACTACGGTCGGGGGTTCGAATCCCCCCTTCGGGCATGGATATTTGTGCCGTCCTTAGGATGAGCTAGTTGATAAGTAGTTTGTATGTTTGGGGACTGATGACCCCGTAGTTAAGTCCCATAAGCTGTACAAACATTTGAAACATTTGTAGCTGTTACTTCGTGATCTGAGAATACCGTGGCAACTAGTATTAGGTCTGTACCCATTGTCCGGTAACGTCGAGGATATCTACATAAATACTCTGCAAGACACACTGAAGTGCATGACAAGAGGTTCATCGTACAGGCTTTTATGATGTTCCTCTACAGTTCCATTCTGTAGTAGCTCGCGGAAAAAATGCAACACCCCAGTCTTTCCGTTTTCGATCTGATTTATGTTATTTTATTTTGATGATCGTGTCTTCCTATGTAGGTGGGTGCCAACGAAATTTGTTCGTAGTGGGAAGAGGAAGTTGCTGAAAGAAGTTTCTCAAATAGATCTCATCGCAACGAATAACGCCTTTGTTTTAATGACTTCCACCCCACCTCGTGCATCATTTCCGTGACACTCTCTCTCCTATATAGCGATAGTACAAAACGAGCTGCCCTTCTCTGAACTGTCTCTAAATCTTCTGTCAGTCCCACTTGGTGGGGACCCCACAATGTGTAGCAATACTCCAAAAGAGGACTCACAAGTGTGGTGCAGGCAGTTTCTTTAGTAGAACTGTTGCATCTTTCAAATGTTCAGACAACGAATCGTAGTCTTTGGCTCGCTTTCTATTCAGTATTTTCTATGTGTTCTTCCAAATTGTTTGTAATTGCTACTCCTAGGTATTTACTTGAATTGACGGCCTGAGTTGTGACTGATTCATCGTGTAAATGAAGTTTGACGGGTTTCTTTTAGTGGTGATATGGATGAGTTCACGCTTCTCATTATTAAGGGTAAATTGCCATTTTTTGCACCATGCGGATATCTTATCTAAACCTTTTGCAGTTGCTTTTGATCTTCTTGTAACTTTACTAACCGAAAAGTAAAGGAAGACATACCATTTTGTGTAACACCTTATTCAATACCTTTAAGTTACAGAAGACAAATATTTCTTGAAATCAGAAAGATGCTAGATGACGACATAATCTAACAAGGTAAATCACCATATAATTCACCCTTGCATTTTGTGGGCAAAAAAGATGGTAGCATACGGTTGGTACTCGATTCAAGACAAATAAAGACTATTATTATTTCAGAGACGGATCGACGAGAGAAGTTGGAGGAGTTGATTCAAAGATTCCAAGGTGTAAAGATATTTTCTTCCATAGACTTACGCTCTAGTTTTTGGCAAATTGAATTAGAACCTACTTATAGGAAATACACAACCTTTATTATGTTGGCATGTGTGAAAAAATTGTTTGAAAAGGAAGGAATGGAAGGTTTTATGAACCAAGTGATTTATTATGTTGGTCACTGTTATCAGTTTAAACGACTACCATTCGGATTGTTTTCAGCTGCTTTTATTTGCGGTCTGAACACAATATTGAATTTAGACATATTACAAAGAATTACTTGCTATGTGGACGATGTTTTAATAGCAGAAGCCACATGGGAGGATCACCATTTTCGACAACTTCTTACAAACTGTGAAAACACATGGAGTAACAGTAAATGTTGCAAAATCACAATTTGGAATATCACAAACAAAATTTTTAGGTCACAATATATCAGTAAAAGGCATCACTCCAGATGAAAAGAAAATGGACGCAAATTGTAACTTTGGAGTACCATGTAACAAGAAAAGTTTGAGGATTTTTGGGGTTAATAATTTTTACAAAACATTCATTTGGATATACGCCTTAGCAACACCACGGTTGTGTGCACTTACAGGGAAAAACACGCCTTGGATGTGGAATAAACAGGCAGACGAAGAATTTCACAAGCTAAAGGAAGCCTTGAGCAACGCTCCAATTTTGTCACATCCAGATCTGAGCCAAGAGTTTATATGGCTACGGATAGTGCAAAGACAGGACTGGGTGTGGTATTATTACAACAAATAAAAGAAAATTGTAAAAAGGTACAGAAGACTATAGCTTTTACGAGCAGAGTATTGTCAAAAGCCGAAAAAAATTATTCGATCACTGAATTAGAAGCCATAGCTATAGTTTGGGGATTCAAAAAATTGAGATATTTTATATTTGATATAAAAACAAAAGTATTTACAGATCACAAAGCCATTGAATATCTAGTATCTTCCAAACTATGACACGGACATTTGGCAAGATGGATGCAGATACTACAGGAGTTTGATTTTTCCATTCTTATATACCAACACCAGAAAATATTTTAGCGGATGCACCATTCAATATTTAAAAAATGTCATTTATGAAAATTTCATAAAAAATGCTTTAAAAATATACGCACAGAATAGGACAAATAGCCAAATCTGTTAACAATCAAACATAAACATGGCGACAGGACCAATAAAGAAATTAGAAGAATTATTTGTTAAAAGACAACATATTATTTTTCAAACACAACACGGATATATCACCTTGGATAGTTTGTACTCCAGAGGAATTGATTAACAAATACATCTGGTATACACAGTTTAGTAGTGGACGTTTTGGTCCCAAGAAATGTTATTTAAAAATGAAACATATTGTATATTTTCCAAACGTGGAGCACCTTATTCGATGCGTTCTCAAAATTTAAAAAAAAATCTACACAATCAAAACATTTTTTCTATCAGGCCACGCCGCCAATGTTTCCAAAAATTAAAAATCATAGCAGCAACTGTTCTATATGGCCTACTTCTTGCAACAAGGAAAGGTTCCACCTTTATCTTTGTTGTAGTTGAACTGACATCCATGTACATTACATTAACACCACTAAGAAGGCAACAGAATTCACAATCAGCAAGGCATTTCAAATACACATCAAACCTACGTTTATTTCAAAATAGAAGCCAAGTGGGTACTCTGCTCTGCAAAACGTACTATGAAAGATTTAGGAACGCTATGTAGATGATTATCCTGTAAAAAAAAAAAAAAAAAAAAAAAAAAAAAAAACACACACACATAAATAAATAAATTTAAAAAAAATGTATATGGAATTTGTATTGAAAAACATCGATCCACCATAGAAAACGAAAGAAATTATTAGATTTCCGACCAAACTACGAAAACGATACAAACAAATTATTGCCAGTGCTTTACAAAACATTCGCTCAGCATCAATGAAACGTAAAGTCACAAAAGAAAAATGTGCTACAAAAAGACATTTTGTTTTATCCCAAAGGGTATTTGTGTAATCACATTACCTGTCACAAAAAAGGCAAAAGAAATGCCGTAAGTTCTTTGCTGTCTACAAAGGACCTTTGATCATAACTAGATTTCCACACGCTAATGTGGTGGAGCTTATGAACTCTAAAGCGGGTAAATGTTTAGGCATTTACCAAACAAGTCATTTCAAAGCATATGACTAAACGGTCAACAACAAAAATTGGGAATAAAAGAAAAGGAGAAGATCTAAATGAGGTAATTTTTTTGATAAATCATGTAAATAAAAACTTTGCAAAGTACAAAGAAAACATATTAAATCAATATTTCATAATTTCATACACTACTCCAAGGTAACTAGATAAAAAAAGGATGAAGAGGTAGTAGATATAAATATTAAAGATAAATGTAAATTAATTTGTAGCATGAACATTAGAATATTGCATTGTGTAAATTAAGATAAATTAAAAAAAATTTAACCGTTTAAAACAACATTGTAATAAATCCATCTTGCACATCAAACACAGTGAAGGAGAATCGTCAGAGATAATCTCCATCCCGTTCAGCAACTACAACTGCAAGATAATGACAGAGAGTATTGTTATGTTGAGTCAGCACTGAGCGTGCTAAAAAAGTATATTGAGAACTACTATAATCATCTCAGTACATAATTGGAAAGACAGTCAGATCCCAAATCCTTTATATTCAATAAATAAATCACTATTCCTAGACCGAGACGAAGAGAAGACAGAAGAATGAAGCGAAGAAAGAAGCTCCAAGGACGCAAGAGGACAGAAGATGGGCAGAAGATTGAGATATCTTTCTCTCCTATCCTAAAAACAATTAGTACCAGTGTTTCCATAATCATTGTAGAGTTGTCACCATACTAGACATATCTGATTCATACATTTGCATCACTAACTAAAAGCAAATTGATCCAGCAAGTTATGTAAGTCTCGCACTGGCAATACATCGTTATGAAAAACAAGCAACATGAAATACTGCTGAAAAGCAGATTCTTATACCACAAAACCGACGTCGAGATTTTGTCATACTTGTTCAGGTGTGATGGAAAGTTACATCATCTCTTCAATACATTAGAAGCCAGTCGTCAATTTCTCTCAAGTAGAGGCACAGTTCCACTGCATTGCGCCTCAACAACGATAAAATCCAGCATCGCACGCTATAGCACTGCTCACATGACTTACACCACTATAAAGACAGTCGACGAAATTCCACAACTACAATTGATCGTCGGACAGGAAACCAACAAAAGTACCAGAACAGTAAACTTTGTAAAAACAGTGATACTAAAATAGGAAGCAAGTGAAATGTGCAACTAAAATAATATTAATATGTTCTATTATGTGATTGATCTATGTAATGTTTCACTTTCTATATATATAATTTATTGCATTGCTTTGTATGTAAATTTAAGAGTGTTTGTTTTGTAAAGCTATCTAACATTTTATTATTTTAAAATTTTTGTAAAAATAGCAAACGATGAGGACTAGAGTAATAAAATCGCTTCAATATTGTTTAATTCAAGTACAGAAACACTAATAAATAAAAACCAATTCTAAAATCATAACACAGAAACACAAAACAGCCTTTGCAGACTTCATGCAAAGCTAACTATAAAATGAAAGTGTAAAAGGTCGCATACACTAACACTGTACAAAACATACATGTGGCGTCTGTTGTTATTATTTAATATTCACAGAATATATGACATCAACTGCGATTGGGAAAAGCTGAAAATGTGTACCCAGCCGGGATTCGAACCCGGGTCTCCTGCTTTCTAGGCAGTTGCGCTGACCCCTACACCACATTTTTTTTTTTTTTTTTTTTATAAACTTGTCCACTTCAGGCGTTGGCTCCTACCTTATCCTAGTCCCAGTTCAACTAACCTAATTCTAATAAAGGGCAAGGAAAGCTAATAGGCTACCGAAAGCAGAAAAATAATAATAAATAAAATAAAATAAAATAAAACTCATGAGATTTGGAAAAAAAAAAAAAAACTGGAAAAACTTCCTCTTTTGTATTCTTTATATATATATATATATATATATATATATATATATATA
Source organism: Locusta migratoria (assembly GCA_026315105.1). NCBI lineage: Eukaryota > Metazoa > Arthropoda > Insecta > Orthoptera > Acrididae > Locusta > Locusta migratoria. The sequence goes on from CM048751.1 coordinate 53,023,010, forward strand.
TATATATATATATATTTTAATTCTTTATGTATATATATATTTTGTAATATATGACAAGAGGTGCGCCGTAGTGATGCCGCCGGCATACTTAGAATCGTCCAAACGTGTCTTCTCGTTGATTATTATGTTCCGTTGTGGGTTCTGTTCAGTTCAGGTTGGTTGCGTTAAGATTTATCTTCTCATCGCTTGGACGTTCCAGCTGCGAGGCGGGTCGTGAAAGGCACTCCGTAAAAAGTTGGAAAAATATTTCTGGTACTTTGAGTTACGGGTTAGGACGCAGTGTCGTTCATTAAGAAAGTTCCAGTATCCAAGTACTGATTTCTCGCCAGGATCAAAGAGGTATCGGATCGTGTAGCCACGAATCCAATTTACCGAGTGTGTTTTGGTGGTGGGGTAGAAAGTCTCCTCCGGAAATAGGAGCATGTTGATGTCGATCTGGGCGGGTGTTTGGCGAGTAAGGAACGCCAAAATTCGCCGAGCGAGCGTCCAGACATCGTTCGCCTGACCACAGTGGAACCTGTGGCCGTCTGTGTCGTCCACTCCGCAGTGAATGCAGAGGGGCGAATCGGCGAGATGGATCCGATGCAGGCGATGTCGGTTTACTTGTTTTCCGTTCACAGTGAGATACCAGGCTGACTGGACGTCTGATTCGAGAAAACGTTCGTAAATAGCTTTCCATATATGCCGCCATACATACTGTGGATGCTTAATTTCGATCGGGTTGGATGGTCGACACTGTTGTAGCAGATCATATACTGTTTTAGTCTGAGACAAACGAGCAGGTGGTAAAGATTTGTATACATAACTAAGGTCCAAGAAGAATCGTCGGATATGATGGAAGGCAACTGGAATGGCTGCAATCATCACTGGGGCTACCAAAGAGTCCGGGGCAAAGGCATTGAATAGTATACCGGTGACACTCTGTGGGCAACGTCGCCAGATTTTTAATTGAGAGCTGACGTAGAGCGCCGTGACTCTGGTCGGCACATGTGTTAGTCCCACCCCACCACGTTCCCGAGGGAGTGCAAGGGCGTCGTATTGCACTTTGAATATCAATCCGGAGCTGACGTAGGAGCCTAACGCAGCCAATATACGCCGTGCCAGGAGAGTTGGGATCGGTAGCACTTGAGCAACATGGGGTATGCGAGAGGCATGATAGATGTTCACATATTGTGTACGTTGTACTATGTCGAGGGATCGTAGCCGGTGATCTGCCAGACTTCCCCTGATTCTCTGAAGCAATCGCCGACCGTTGATCGCTGCTGAGCGGCGGAGATCGGCTGAAAAATCTATGCCAAGACATCTGACGGTTGTGGCTACACTTAGAGGAGCGATGCTTCTCTCTGGTAGGCCCTCGCCGATGAGCAAGACCTTGGATTTTGAGACGTTGAGCAAGCTGCCTGATGCCTCGCCATAGGTGGCCACCCACGTCAGGGCTGCCCGTACGTCGTTCTCAGTGCGTAGGTAAAGGACGATATCATCGGCGTAAGCTGTACAACAGAAGCGGTTCCCATGTAAACTCATACCTTCCAAACGTTGGCGTAGTCCCTGGAGCAATGGTTCTAAAGCAAAGGCGTATAATATAGTTGAAAGTGGGCAGCCTTGTCGGACGGATCGTGTTATAACCACGGGTGGGGTGAGGCGACCGTTGAACATGATTTTGGAGGTCGCGCCAGTCAGAAGGCGCATAACTACTGCAATAATGTCGCCAGGGAAACCCATGTGCTGGAGAACTGTCTGTAAGTAGGAGTGATCAACACGGTCGAAGGCCTGGCTAAAGTCAAGTGAAGCCAGGGCACCAGGAAGTCGTTGATATCGGGCAAGTGCTATCATGTCTCGATAGCGGCAAAGAGCCGTATGGATATTGTTGCCTCCTCCTAAGGACGTCTGGTCGCAGGATGTGACGTACCGTGCAACTTTCTTGAGTCGTGAGGCCAACAACCGTGTAAATATTTTCATATCGCTGTTAAGCAGAGTTATAGGTCGATAATCTTGTATTCTGGATGACCCGTTCGGTTTGTGTACAGGAATAATTATGCCTTCAAGGAAGGTTTTAGGGACCTCAGTCGCTGGGGACATTAGTTCTTGAGCGATCATCGTCCATGTAGGTGCTAACAAATAGTCAAAACTTTTATAAAATTCAACTGGGATACCGTCGGGCCCAGGAGACCTATTGTTATGCCCCATTTTAATTGCTTCTAGTACTTCATCCGTGGTCACGCCTTCCTGGAGTTCACGTGCCACCTCCACTGGGAGAGTACTTGGAATAAGTTGTGCGACTTCTGAAATCATTTCTGGCGAATGCGGAACAGCTTCATATAGTCTTGTGAAATGGGTATGAAACGCCTGACCGATGGCGTGTTGGGTATCGTGCCGGTGACCTTCCGCGTCAATCAGGGCGTGTATCAGAGCCCGGCGTCGTTTTTGTCTTTCCTGGATGAGATGGTACATCGACGGATGTTCTTCACCTATTCTATCATTTGTACGAGATCGGATTACAGTCCCTTCCAGGTGGCGGCGCATTATCAAAGAGATTTGGGCCTTTGTACGGTGAACCATCGTCTGCCTGGTTGGTGAGAAAGGCATCGTCACACATTCTCGAAGAATGGAATAATAAAAATTCAAAGTGTTGTTTCGCCATGTCTTGATGTCCCGGCCGTAATTCATCAGAGACTTGCGCAGTGTTGGCTTTGCACAGGAGAGCCACCAAGATAGAGTGGAGTTATAGGCGTTACGACGGCGTAAACACTGTGCCCACGCACTTTCGATCATATGTCGACAGTCTGGAGCGGTCAGGTGAGACACGTTTAGTTTCCACAGGCCTCGACTATGCCACACACGCTGTCGGACGAGACTAACGTCGCAGATATATGCCTCATGATCTGAAAAGGCTAAGGGCCAGACTTCCGCATGGCGGGTTCCACCTGCGAGAGAGCGGGTGAGGTATATGCGATCCAGGCGGCTCGAGGAATGGGCGGTGTAAAACGTAAAGCCAGGGCGAGTTCCGTAGAGCTTTGTCCAGGTGTCAACGAGTTGCAGTCTGTCGATGACCACAGAGAGAGCCGCACAGGGTGAATGTTGTGGCAGTTGGTCGGTGGGCCCTTGTGTCGAGTTGAAATCCCCGCCAAATACCAAGTCATCCTGTGGACCCATAAATAGCGGCGTGATATCCTCGGCGAAGAATGTATTGCGGTCTCGACGGTGGCTGGAGCCGGATGGTGCATAGATGTTAATGATACGCACGCCAAATACAGTAAGAGCCATTCCCCGAGCAGTGTGGAGGTAAACGACGTCCTCTGCTGGAATGCCATCGCGTAGGAGGATGGCGACGCCGCTGCCGGTGTCGGAGGCGTGTGAAACATAGCCAGTGTAACCAGTAGGGATGAGAAAGTCAGCGACAAACACCTCCTGTAGGAGCGCAATATCAACATCACTTGAGTAGATGGTGTCTCGAAACATCGCCAGTTTGTGTGGGGCGCGAATGGTGGCCATATTCATCGTGGCGATACGATATTGCTGCGGATGGACACTTGCAAGGTTTACAGAAGGCGTTGCAGCGGCTCCTGAAAGTCGCTGACTTGTCGTGTCTCCCACAGTTGCCGCAATTCTTAGTTGAGTACCAAATCTGGTGCCTCCATGGGATGCACCCGGCCGGCCGTGGTGGCCGAGGTGACTGAGGCGCTCCAGTCACGGTCAGCACGGCCACTACGGTCGGGGGTTCGAATCCCCCCTCGGGCATGGATATTTGTGCCGTCCTAGTTCGTAAGTAGTTCATAAGTAGTTTGTAAGTTTAGGGACTGATGACCCCGTAGTTAAGTCCCATAAGCTTAACAAACATTTGAACATTTTTTTTTTTTTTTTTGGGATGCACCCGCTCGGCCACGTTGGCTGTCTGATCCGCTCCTTCGCCAACATCGTCGGCCCATGATGTGGACGTCGATGACGTGTGCTGGCGTTGTTCTGTAACGGACGAGGCGCATGCTCCAAGCGGTGCTGTGAGGGTAAGGTCGTTCTTAGGTGCTGACATCAAGGATGGTATGTCCTGATTTGAGGTATGGTGCGCCACCGTAGGACTGTCCAGGGTGGCAGTATCATCCTGCTGCTGGTCGGAAAATGGTACGTCACTGTCAGACATTCGTTCGGTATCTGAAAAGGTCGTCTGATGGAGGCCGTCAGCGGAGGGTGTTCGACGGCGTTTCTTACGCCTCCGAGGTGACCGCTGTTTTCGGATGTGTTGTTCTGAATCAGAATGTGGTTGCTCCTCTTCTATCGCCGCACCCGTCTGTACGAAAGCGGACGTCGGCACCACACTTAGGTCGAAGTCCATGGCACCAGCAGAGTCATTCGGAGTTGTCTCTATTGTTGCCGGTTCTGGTGAGGGTGCTGGAGGCGGTGCTGTGCTTGTGTCGTCGGTATTTTCTTCTGCGTAGGGTACAAGCAACGTAGGTTTAGGCGTAGCCTGGAGTTGTATTACGTGGTTCTGTGCAACTGCAGCGTAGGTGACGGGTAGGGACGTGACCGTCGTTGCTGAGGCCACCTCACCTAGTGGTGTCTGTACCAAACGTCGGCGCATACATTCGGACCGGACATGGCCTTCCTGGCCACATCCTGAACATGTTCGTGGCTGGCCATCGTACATAACGATGGCCCGCACACCACCAATCATCAGGTACGACGGAACGTGTTTCTTCAGCTCAATCTGTATCTGACGCACACCATTTAATACCTGGTAGGTCGTAAATGTTTGCCACTTTTCTGCGAGGTGACCCACGACGTTACCATACGGTTGGAAGGCTGCAATGACCGTTTCTTGAGGTACTTCAAACGGGAGCTCAAACACCCGTAGAGTACGTAATCCGAATCCTACATGATCGACCGTTACGGCACCGATGTGTCCATCAGAGTGCTTGAACTTCAGTCCGGTGTTATGACGTTGGACAACTTCAGTGCATAGCGCTTCTGTCGTCATCTTGATATAGACGATGCTTCCCGTGATTGAAAAGTGTATTCCGATCACGTCTTGTGGGTTCAAACGAAGATCTTCTCGTATGAACTGTTCGATTTCAAAAGCTCTTGGTCGTGGATGTTCAGCCTGAAACGTTACTTTGATCGTCGCACGGCGGTAAGCGTGCGCCATGAGGTTCGTGAATGCGGGATTCAATACACACAAATACCGCGACGCGGAAGTAAACAAACCCTGGAGCGGAGCGTTAAGCGACGCGCGGCGCAGGTGCGCACGCTAGCACGGCCCAAGGCCAACTGGCCACTGGGGACACTGATCACCGCACCTGCAAGGACTACCTAAGCACGCCTCCCGCAAGATACAAATTCCTAGCTTCGCCCTGCCCATAGTACTCAAACTCGTAGTTATGAAACTAATTCCCGTAAGAGTAAGGGCAAGTGGGGAGTAAGTGGGGAGGGGTGGGCAAGTTTGAAGCCCTTACTCTTACGGGAATTAGTTTCATAACTACGAGTTTGAGTACTGTGGGCAGGGCGAAGCTGGGAATTTGTATCTTGCGGGAGGCGTGCTTAGGTAGTCCTTGCAGGTGCGGTGATCACTGTATCCCCAGTGGTGCGCATTTCCGCGTGAGGCGGCCGTGCTGTGCGGACGCTGTTGTTTACGTCCTCGCTGCTGGTGGCCGAGCGCTGTGTGGTAAGTGTACGCTTTAAGCGTCCTATATTCTCCACGTTAATATAGAAACAGAATGGCGTAATGGATCAACAACTACGAAAGGATACATTGAAAATAAGTTTCGACCCGAACTTTGTACAACCTCGATCATTTGAAGTTGAGAAATTTGTAGAAGAAGAAATGAAACTTTCCGCGGATGACCTGATTGGAATACACCTGTCGATAGTTAGTAGTACTGTTTACTTGAAGTTGACGAGCTCAGAAAAATGTGAACAAGTAGTTGCATCCTGCGGCGGCACTTTGAAATTCAAACATTCTGATGGTAATGTAGGAACAGTTCGAGTCACGCATGCAGGACTGGGTCTACGAACTCTAAGGATTTTTGAGTTACCGTTCGAAATATCAGCGGAACAAATCAATGTCAAACTACGGGAATACGGAACTGTTATTAGTAACGTCGCCGAAAAGTGGTCTAGTTTTCATAAATTCCCGGTTTTGAACGGTGTACGGCAAGTGAAAATCGATTTGCTGAAGCACATCCCCTCGTACATCACTGTTTGTGGGTATAGAGCTATAGTGATGTACGACGGACAACCGAGAACGTGCGCAGCCTGCGGGTCGACAGAACACGTTCGTGCCCAGTGCGTTCAGCGGCGTGTGGCGCAGCTACCGACAGGAGAGAGGGACGGGCCAAGCGCGATATCCAAGTTACCTGTGACGTACGTCGCGGCAGTCCGCGCAAACGTCCAACCGGAACCAAACGTAGATCCGACACTAATAGACGACATTGACTCAAAGGAAACCACCACACCTATAGAATCTATGATCATCGAGGCCACATCTAACTCTGCTAACAAGGATGGAGATAGTGGCCAACACACCTCACAGAATAACTCCGCTGTTAAAGAAGGGAGACCCTACATACAAGAAGAAGGTGACCTCAACGACGTGACGGAATCTATGAAAGCCGTTATTACAGAACCTACCCCCATGGCCACCCCAACCGACCAAGACGGTAGTCAACATACAGAACATCATGAGACCGACCACACGGAAGAAAGACTCGACAAATGTCGAGCCGAATGTGTCAATCCCAAGGACAGCCTCGTAGAGACATCTGAGACCGATGACAATCAGAATACAGACTCGTCCCCAAAGACGCACAAAAAACGCAGGAGAGCTCATCAGGGAGCCGCAAAAAACGCACAAATTCTGCGTGAAAAACCAAAAATGATTGCCCAAACACTGACTGCAAATTCGCAAGAAATCACTTCCGCAAAACGACAAATTACGAAGAAATCTAAAACAGCCATCACCGAACAAGACCGTGAGATTGTGAACTCAATAAAATGTACCGAGATGATGGATTATGACGAAGTTAGAGAGAAAACCTTGTCAGGAAATACACAAGAAGACGTGAACAAACATCAAACCCCGAAAGAGTGGGCAGCCGAGGTTGACGCCTGCACTTATGATACAGAGATGGCGGAACATAGAGAAGATACCGGAGGGGCGTCGTCCGCATCCGGATTGGTGGAGTCCCAGCATCCGCAAAATGACGACCCGGATGCAATCCTGCCCCAGGACGATCCGGAATTCTATTAAAGCGAAATGCCCAACATCGTAACATGACAACACAAACAGTGAGGAAGACCTATCAAACATGACATCTCTTCAGGCGTATAGAATTGCGACTCTCAGTATGAACAAAATCAGTAGCGCGCTAAAATTGCGAAATCTCCAAGACTTTTTGTACGCAGCCGATATTGACATAGTATGTTTGCAAGAGGTAAAGGAGATTCCTTTACATCGCATCACTGGCTACAACGTCATAATGAACCCCGGACTGGGCAATGGCCTTGGTACAGCAATATTGACTAGAGAAGGGATACGAACTGAAAATGTCGAGAAACTGCCGAACAGCCGAGGTATAGCTTTTACTGTGAACAGTACTCGATTTATTAACGTTTATGCTCCCTCTGGAACAGGAAATAAATGCCTAAGAGCACAGTTTCTCAAGGAAGACATAGTTCCTCTCCTTTTACCACGATCCGCACAAACAATTTTTGCGGGTGATTTTAAATGCGTCCTTAGTCCGAAGGACCAGACGCCCAATTTTAATAAATCAGTTGAGTTAGAGACGATCGTACGAGACTTAAAGTTCATTGATACGTGGGAGGAAAAACACGGTGATAGACCCGGTTTCACCCATGTGACTGGTCACTCTGCCAGCCGTATTGATAGAATTTATGTAACATCCAATCTGCGAGGCCACATTTTACAATCTGAGAGATGGCCTACCATATTCTCTGACCACGTAGCGTACATATGCACTATAAATCTTGCAAAACAGGGGACCTACAGAGGAAAAGGATCGTGGAAACTAAACGTTTCTCATCTTTCCGATCCAGAATGCCGCGCAGCCTTCTGTAATACGTGGGCAGACTGTGAGAGGAAGTTCTCAAGATACAACTCCGCTGTTATTTGGTGGATAAAATGTGCCAAGCCGGCGATAATAAAAACTTTAAAAACTTACTCTCGCGAAAAAAGTGCATGGCAGAAGAAGACTGTTGAATTTTATTTCCAATGTTTGCGAGAATTATATAGCGAAGATGCAACTATAATCGAAAATTACAGACAGATAAAACGAATACAAGCCAAATTATTAACGCTGAAGCGACAACAACTTGAAGGATGCAAAGTTCGAACGCGACTGCAAAATACGATACAAGAGGAAACGACGTCTATGTTTCATGTCATACAGGAAGTCAAGCGGACAAACCGAAAAATTTTAGCGGAATTGAAAACTACAGACGGAAGACTATTGACAGAACAAGTGGAAATAAGAGAAGAAGTGCACAAACATTTTACAGCACTATTAGCAGATAAACCAACAGACGAAATAGCGCAGGAAACCATCACGTCGAATTTGTCAGGAAGATTGAGCCCTGAGGACGCGGAAGAACTCGCAGCAGAGATAACAGAAGAAGCTGTCATAGACGCTATTCAAAGAAGCCCGAAAAATAAGTCCCCAGGCCCTGATGGCCTACCTGCGGAACTATATCAAACATTCCGACAGCAGTTAGCCAGTAAGATGACATTAGTATGTAATGAACTAACGAATATTAACGAAATTCCGACAGAATTTTGTGAAGGCACCATGGTCTTAGTCCCTAAAACTTCAGGAGGGAAGACTATCGAAAACTTTAGACCCATAACACTATTAAATAGTGACTATAAAATTTTTGCAAGAATAATAATGCAAAGACTAAATTCAGTCATCACGACCATAACGGGAGCCTATCAAACAGTTGTGGGGAAAAACAGAACTATGTATCACAGATTAAGCGACTACCGCGATATTATCGCAACCGCAGATGCTTGTGATATCAGATGCGCTATCGTATCCTTCGACTTTGCCAAAGCTTTCGATGCGGTCAACCATTCATATCTTTTTAGAATATTAACAGAAGCCCATTTGCCACAAAAAGTTGTAACCACGATTAAGAACCTACTGACTAGCGGTACGTCCAAAATCAGTATCAACGGACAACTCAGCAGGCCGATCGCTATAAAGAGCTCGGTCCGTCAGGGATGCCCCATGTCTATGGCGCTTTTTGCATTAGCGCTTGAACCTCCCCTGTTCACGCTCACCCAAGAACTCCGAGGATTGCGGCTACATGGTCAGAAAATAGTCTGCCACGCGTACGCTGATGACGTCAGTTGTATAGTGACAGACGAAAGCGAGCTAGCGACCGCACTTCGCATTTTATCTCGATATGAAGCCGCGTCAGGGGCCAAACTCAACCAGAAAAAGTCAAGAATTTTGAACATCGGGCGAGGGATAGAATTTCGAACCGAACACATAAAACTTGTGGACAAACTCAAAACCCTCGGAATCGAATTCACGCGCAATATCAACAACAGTGCCGCCCTCAACTACAGAAGACTGCTGGAAAAAATTAGAGCTAGCACACAGCAATATGTTTTGCGGAACATAAATGCAATGCAAAAAGTACATTTAGCGAACACATACATCACCTCGAAGATCAACTTTGGTGCTCAGCTGCTTCCGCTACCTCGCACAATAGCGCAACGAATGCTAGCAGCGCTCGGCCACTTTGTAAGCAGAGGACAGTTATTTAAAGTAAAATACGACACTCTTACATTAGCAATGGGAAAGGGAGGCCTTAATTTGACAGATATCTATGTCAAGGCCCAAGCTTTGTATCTTAGCAAAACATATAAACTGTGGCAGAGATCACCCAACGCACTTGTGAGTCACTTACTACAAGAAATAGCTCCGGACAGCATGGAGGCACCTATGGATGTACGCCACATTCCGACTGCATTCAATCATCTGAAACATTTTCTTCTGGAATATAGCTACATTAAACGCCGTATTGCCGAGAAAGATGTGTACAAAGTTAAAGCAGTATATAACATGATGATGGAAAACAAACAGAGAAATAGAATAGAGAACATATATAAAGAATATAACTGGAACAAAATTTGGGAAAATGTACAGGATGCGCAATTACCAACAAGCGTGAGGTCCACATGGTACTTAGCAGTTAATAGAAAACTTCCGACCATTTCCAAGTTGTACGACATTCACCTGGCAGAATCGCCAAACTGCATAAGTTGCAGCCTCATAGACACGGATGAACATAGATTTACATGTCACCTTGTACACGAGATATGGCTCCTCTGCAGAACAAAACTTGCAAGTATGCTGCGAACGTCTCCCAACACGATCACACCGGCTCGCCTACTCAACCCAGACGAAGTGCCTTACCCTCCCACCAAAAGGAGAGCAGTCAACTGGTTAAAAGGACACACGGTCCATTACCTATTGACAAACAGAGAAAAGAAGAAAGAAGATTACTGGATGTATTTACAAACGGAACATCAGAAACTGAAACGCCAGAAAAATTATAAAAACAACTATGCGAATTTTTTGACTAGAACATTGCAGTAGATTAAGAACTAGAAGACTTATTTATTTAGCTATGTTTTGTGCGAAATCCCATACTTGCTTTTCGTTTACTACGAATTATTTTATTTTACCAATCTTCCCTACGGAATTGTTGTTTAGTTTCATAAACCGCCGAATTCAAGAACCAATATTTATACGGCCAATGAAGGCATACTTTTATTTGCTGTGAAGAAGATGTGTGTTTTATTTTTACTGCAAGTTTACATCACGTAGTAGATTCGTTTTTAAGTTATATGTGTTTCTTCTTATATTTTAACTAAAAGACATATCATTTGCACTGCAGCATATCTCAACTGTCGTGAGACACCAGATTACTATTTCCTACACAAAAGTTAAAATATACGCTAAAGAGGCACTTACTCATTTAATTATGGTGGAAGACGCCGTATAACTTCATTAAAAAAAAAGTGGTGTAGGGGTCAGCGCAACTGCCTAGAAAGCAGGAGACCCGGGTTCGAATCCCGGCTGGGTACACATTTTCAGCTTTTCCCAATCGCAGTTGATGTCATATATTCTGTGAATACTGTACAAAACGATTTTAGAGAGTGAAATCAATGTAAAATTAAATGATTAAAAACAGAAACACATAATGGCAAGGAAAGACAGAAAGAAATAAAGCACTATTGCGAAAGTAAATTTTTGCTATATAACAAAACACAATTGTATAAATAGTAGTTAAATCTATGTAGAAAATAAGAAAAGCTAGTATTGTTAGGGATGGCTGATTGATAATTTTGAATCGTAATTTTTGCCTGTTTTGTTACTGTTTTCCTCGACATTAACAAAACCCCAGACAAAAATTTTATCACAAGGGGAGGGATATATAAGGAGTCAACTTTTCCTCACTGTCATTTCCTGCATATTCGGACTTCACAGTCACATTCTACTCGTCAATACGAATCTTTTGAATATAAACTCGATGGGGGTACGGACATTTTCGATGATAATAATTACAATTTGATATGCAAATTACGAGATCATGTTGCAAGTGCGACAAGATAATGAAGACTGACACGTACTGGTGAACAAACACCCAGAGTTTTTGTAAAGCGGAGGCGAGGCGGCTGCGTGTGACGGCTGACCAGGAAGTGCAGGTGGCCAGAGGTGTCCACAATACACAAATACGGGCAGTCCTACACACAACTTAAAAATCCTCCTTCCACTCTGGGGAAACACGACGCGGACACTTTCGAAAACTATGTGGAAGCCGTTTGAAAAGGACAGACAATAGATTTTTTGAAACTTCGTGGCAGATTAAAATTGTGTGCCGTAACCGGGACTCGAACCTGTGACCTTTGCCTATCCCCGGCAAGCGCACTACCGACTGTGCTATGCCGACACGACTCACGATGCCGCCTCAAAACTTTATTTCCGCCCGTACCTCGCCTCCTACTTTCCAAACTTCACAGAAGCTCTCCTGCAAACACGCAAGACTAGCACTCCCGGAAGAAAGGATATGGTGGAGATATGGCTTAGCCACAGCCTAAGGGATGTTTCCAGAATGAAACTTAACTCGCCCGCGAAAGGCAAAGGTCCCAGGTTCGAGTCCCGGTTCCGGCACACAATTTTAATCTGCCAGGAAGTTTCATATCAGCGCACACTCCGCTGCACAGTGAAGTTTCATTCTGGAATAGATTTTTTCCTCATAAAACATGTTTACTTGCAACTTGTTAGGGTGCACGAGGAAAGTGGATTCCGGAAGGTGCTGTTTATTTTTTAGAGGAATACCTAAGCGAGATAGTAGCTGACTTACTATTGGCCGGTGAACCACGCGGTGTTTTAAAACGCACGATCCCATTTGTGGGTGGGTCACTGGCGTGATAGTGCCAGTATCCCCGAAAGATATACACAAGCGAAGATGAAGAAATTAAGAGACGCGCCTTCGCCCCCGGCTGTGTGTGTGTTGCCGTGCACTAGAGGTGCGACGCTCTTACAGCGATTTTTGTGTGAAGAGGAGCGGATCTTAGGGGATCTCCAGTGGAGAGTACTGAAGATTGCGCGTTGTACGTAGTGCTGGATGAGATACTTTATATCCGATGTGAAAACAAACAGAGTCTGAGACTGACGTACCACACCAATTTATAGCCAGACTAGCATTTATAGGTCGTTCTTGACTTCATCAAGACGCAGGAAAAGTGCTATCTGCAGTAGTCAATCAATACAGATAATATTAAGTTTCAGTTTCAGTTTCAGTAAAGACGCAGCTAGCAGCCATCGATACAGTTAACGATATTGTGTCCGAACGCTTTAGGCGAAACTCCACCCATCCCCAAACAGCAATAACAAATACTGTTTTTTACCATTGCGTAACATTTCGGACTTTGCGACAGCCTCGAACGTAAACTAACGAATTTGAATTAATTTTAAAGTCAAGTAGGCGTAGTTGCTCAGCCATTCTACCAACTTTATTTTATTTAAAATTCCTTATACGTTTCATCTATTCTGTCAACCCTTCTGGACGTTGGAGATTAAAATATCTAATATGAGTTTTCTGAAAAGGTTAAATAATAAAATAAGTATTCACAATCAGTCTTTCATTTCAGTAACTAGCGACTTCACTTTAGTGTCTGAACTGATACTCACTAGTTATACCTTGTTAATTTTAAGATCTTTTCTTACAGGAGATGTCATCTACGTCTATCTTTACATAAGTGATAAAGTTTCGCTGATTGTAAGTAGGCAAGGAGCATCTTTCTGACTTCTACGTGACTTGCTGTTGATGTCTTCATTGCAGGAGCCACATATACAATAGGTCAGGTCCAATGCGCACTATTAATAGTTGGAAGAGTAGAATAAAAAATATTAACAGTATATGTTTCACGTTAGAAGAGTTATGCCTAGATATTTAATTGACACAACTCTGTCAAGCAGCACATTACTAATGCTGTATTCGAACATTATGGGATTCTTTCTCCTACTGATCTCCAACACCTTACATTTTTCTACGTTTAGAGCTAGCTGTCATTTCTCACACCACCTAGAAATTTGGTCAAAGCTATCCTGCACCCTACTACAGTCAGTGACAACAGTTCCTGTACACCACAGGATCATCAATAAACAGTCTCAGACTGTTACTCACTCAGTCAATCATGCCATTTATATTGATAGAAAATAATAACTGTCCTCTCACACTTCCCTGGGGCACTCCTGACGATGCCCTAGCCTCTGATGAATTGAGAGTAAAGACGGCAACGACATCCTTTTGAACGTTCTTACTAAATTCATCTTTCGGTCTCCCCCTGCGACGTTTACCTAACAGTCATTTCCATTTTTAAACAGACCATTCCTTGAGGACTCAGAATGTTATCTACCAGTCGATCCATTGTTTAAGTCAAGATATGCCAGAAATTTAGTTTTCATTAAAATTACTTGCTGTATCTGGGTCCAGGGGTAACTGGGCCATGGGCTGTCTTCATAAAAGTTGTGAGAATGATTTCCCTTCAAGTGGTTGGCAGACTGAAGAACAATGGCTTTCTCCCTTGAAAAACCGGTCTCACCTATCTAAGTGTTGTCGTCTTCGTGTGGCAGTATTTTCAATTTTGTGGTGCTGGATTTCTGTAGCAATGTGAAATCGTCCTTACTTTATGGAGCACCTATATGTTTACTGTAAGTATTACCACTGTGACAGGTATTTTAGCATAAAACAGAAGCACAAAAGTCACTTGAAACATTACTGCCAACATGTGTTCTCCTTAATTTTATCAGTTCGAGGTGGTGGCCCAGTTACCTCCAAAAATTATTAATATTGGGGTAAGTGGGCTAGGTGCTTGGGGTATTTGGGCCCGCCTAGGACCCATTTACTCCAAGCACACCCATTTACCCGAAGTATATTATCATTATTGCTTATTTTTAATTCATTAATGAAATAATTTTGTTTATTTTTTCCGTGTGAATTATGTTAATTTTATCTAATGTAAAAGTACTGAACATCCGTCTTCAGATCGCTTTTATTTTGTACAACATGACCAGTTTCGGGACAGCTGCCCATCTTGAGATCTGTTAACAAATGTTACAATTAATTGTAAGCTACTGTTTACAACATATACAATAAAAAAGAGACATAAAATTATGAAAAACATACCAATTGTATGAAGTTATAGAGTAATTTTTCCGTGATGACAAAGTGTTCAGAGTCGTTACTAAAATACAGAAGCCACCTGAGGTTTTTTTATCGTGTATTTCCATTCATCTGATTGGCGGATTCGTTTTTGTTAAAATTACTCCAAAATACGTGACTACTGACTAACATAATGATTTCTAAAGTCAAGGTGCAAAGTATCAGTCAAGATATAACATAGCAGTTACAATTAAGATACATTAGCTGTAAAACTGTAAGGGGACTTGGAAAAATATTTTGTAACTTTTTTAGTACGATATAATTATATGTTAATAGCTGAATTTAGGCCTATTAACTTTACTTGTGTAACTGCAACTCTTGTTTTTTGATAAAAGTTGAGTTATTGAAAATTTCTACCCCCATGAACCACAGACATTGCCGAGGTGGGGTGGCTTGCGTGCCTCAACGATGCAGATAGCCGTACCGTAGGTGCAACCACAGCGGAGGGGTATCTGTGGAGAGGCCAGACAAACGTGTGGTTCCTGAAGAGGGGCAGCAGCCTTTTCGGTAGTTACAGGGGCAACAGTCTGGATGATTGACTGAGCTGGCCTTGTAGCATCAGCTAATGTGGCTTTGCCACACAGCTACTGCGCACAGCTGAAAGCAAGGGGAAACTACAGCCGTTACTTTTCCCGAGGACATGCAGCTCTACTGTATGAACATATGATGATGGCATCCTCTCGGGTAAAATATTCCGGAGGTAAAATAGTCCCCCATTCGGATCTCCGGGCGGGGACTACTCAGGAGGATGTTGTCATCAGGAAAGACAATACTGGCATTCTACGGATCGGAGCGTGGAATGTTAGATCCCTTAATCGGGTAGGAAAATTAGAAAATTTAAAAAGGGATATGGATAGGTTGAAGTTAGATATAGTGGGGATTAGTGAGGTTCGGTGGCAGGATGAACAGGATTTCTGGTCAGGTGAGTACAGGATTATAAATACAAAATCAGTTGGGGGTATCACAGGAGTAGGACCGATAATGAATAAGAAAATAGTAATGCGGGTAAACTACTATGAGCAGCACAGTGATCGCGTTATCATTGTCAAGAGAGATACGAAGCCAACACCGACAACAGTAGTACAGTTTTATATGCCGACTAGCTCTGCCGATAATGAGGAGATCGAAGAAATATATGAGGAGCTAGAGGAAATTATTCAGACAGTTAAGCGAGAGGAAAACTTAATTGTGATGGGAGACTGGAATTCGGTAGTAGGAAAAGGAAGAGAAGGAAAAATAAGAGAGGAAGTCGCCTGGTAGAATTTTGCACGGAACATGATTTAATCGTAACAAGCACGTGGTTTAAGAATCACAAAAGAAGGTTGTATACGTGGAAGAGACCAGGAGACACCGGAAGGTATCAGATAGATTTTATAATGGTAAGACATAGATTCCGGAACCAGGTTCTAAACTGCAAGACATACCCAGGGGCAGATATAGACTCTGACCATAACTTGTTAGTCATGAACTGTAGGCTGAAACTGAAAAAACTGCAGAAAGGTAGGAAAATAAGGAGATGGGACTTAGATAAATTGCAGGAAAGTGACGTTCTGGAGAATTTCAGAGGCAGATTTAGGCAACAATTGACAGAAACAGGGGAAAATAAAACAGTAGAAGAGGAATGGGTAGCATTGAGAGATGAAATAGTGAAGGCAGCAGAGGACAAAATAGGTAGGAAGGCAAGACCAACAAAAAATCTTTGGATATCAAAGGAAATACTAAATTTAATAGATGAAAGGAGAAAGTATAAAAATTCAGTAAATGAAACGGGCAAAATGGAGAACAGACGACTAAAAAATGAGATTGACAGGAAGTGCAAAATGGCTAAGCAGGAGTGGCTAGAAGCCAAATGCGGGTCTGTAGAAGAATGTACAAGAAGGGGAAAAGTAGATACCGCCTACAGGAAAATAAGAGAGACATTTGGGGACAAGAAAAACAACTCTACGAATATCAAAAACTCGGATGGGAAACCAGTTCTCAGCAAAGAAGGGAAAGCTGAAAGGTGGAAAGAGTACATAGAGCAGCTCTACAAAGGAAATGAACAATGTTGTAGGAAGGGAAGAGGAACTAGATCAAGATGAAATAGGAGATGGTATACTGAGAGATGAATTTGACAGAGCCTTGAAAGACCTAGGTCAGAACAAGGCCCCAGGAGTAGATGACATAGATTTGGAGAAAGCTTTTGACAATGTTGACTGGAATACACTCTTTCAAATCCTGAAGTCAGCAGGGGTAAAATATAGGGAAAGGAGAGTTATTTACAACTTGTACAAAAGCCAGGCCGCAGTTATTAGACTCGAAGGGCATGAAAGGGAAGCATCAGTTGGGAAGGGAGTAAGACAGGGTTGTAGCCTTTCTCCGATGTTATTCAATTTGTACATCGAGCAGGCGGTGAAGGAAAACAAGGAAAAATTTGGAATAGGGATTAAAGTTCAGGGGGAAGAAATAAAAACATTGCGTTTTGCTGATGACATTGTAATTCTGTCAGAGACAGAAAAGGACCTGGAAGAGCAGTTGAATGGAATGGACAGTGTGTTGAAGAGAGCGTATAAATGAACATTAACAAGAGCAAAACAAAAATAATGGAATGCGGTCTTAGAAAATCAGGCGATGCTGAAGGAATTAGATTAGGTAACGAAACAATGAAGGTGGTAGATGAATTTTGTTACTTGGGTAGTAAAATAACATGCGATGGTCGTAGTACAGAGGATACAAAATGCAGAATGGCAATGGGAAGAAAAGCATTTTTGAAAAAGAGAAATTTGCGAACATCAAATATTAATTCAAGTGTAAGGAAGTCTTTTCTGATGGCATTTGTGTGGAGTGTTGCCTTGTACGGGAGTGAAACATGGACGATAAGCAGTGCGGACAAGAAGAGAATAGAGGCTTTTGAAATGTGGTGCTACAGAAGAATGCTGAAGATTAGGTGGGTAGATCGCATAACTAATGAAGAGGTACTGAACAGAATTGGTGAGAAAAGGAATTTTTGGCATACCCTGACTAAAAGAAGGGATCGCTTGGTAGGACACATTCTTAGACATCGGGGAATCGTAAATTTAGCAGATTCAAATAGATGTGGGTTGTCGTTCTTATGAGGAGATGAAAAGGCTTGCCCAGGATAGAGTAGGGTGGAGAGCTGCATCAAACCAGTCTCAGGACAAGACCATAACAACAACATTGAAAATTTTGAATTAATTTCACACCCAATCAGTCTGTAGACGTTCGCTTGCCTTGTCGATAACTCGACTACAGTGTCATTGAAATGACTTGTTTTAATTTTCACATGGAGTTTTACTCAACACGCCTAATTACCTCAACTGAGACAACAATAATTAGTACGGAACTAAGACCCCTATGTTCCAGTCACCCCATTCTATGGGGATATCTGGGCCCATTGGGCAGTTTTTTCTTTTCCCCTTCTTAAGTTTAAATACAATGCAGATTACATTCTGTTACAACATATTTGTAGGTAGAATGTTGTTTTATAGGAAAATATGTTTTAGATTGTAGACTAGTATTAAGTTAGGGACTACTCATGTAGTAAAATCGTGGCCCAGATGCCCCAACTGATTTTACCTCCTCATTATTTATGTCATCTATCCATCTAAACTCTAGCATTCTCTTGTGCAGCCAGATTTCAGAAGCTCCTATCATTTTATTTTTATTTTTTTATTTTTGGTTAGAACTAATTATCGTTCATCTTGCACTCCCATACAATGCTCTAAAGTAAGTAAAGCAGTCAACAATCCAAAGATTGGTTTGAACACCACAGTGCTTTACTAGGCATGGTCCTGTTTGGAGGTGGTATGCCGTTGCCTTCCTCCGACCTTCGAAATGACTTACCCAACCAGTTGTAGGGGGACCTACAGTTTAACGTGGGTTCCGAACCACGGTGCTACTCGGTATTTTTCAAATGAGCAATACTGCCAGAGGTGAAAGAAGTGGAAAGTGACAGATAAAAATCCTAGGACCTGGCGGGGATCGAACCCGCAACCTTTGGATTTGTAGTCTGACACTCTCACTGTGCAACCGAGGATGCTCTAGTCCAAACAAATGTCTTGGAAAAGACTACATCACATTATCTGTATTTTTGTCTTGTTAATGATCATGTACACATCGTTCGAATTATGTACTTCAGTTTTGAATATGTACAAAAAACCCATAGAAATGTCCAGTTTCAGTTTTTTGCGGAGCAACTGGGTTGTTTTTATTTCCTTAAAAGCATTAGAGGGTTATGAATATGTTTGAAAAGAAAACTTTCAAGCCGCTCCAGCCGCTCTCAATTGATGCGTTTATCGAACATCACATTTTTATTTTTTTAAATTTTTTGTTGCCTTTGTGAACTTGAACCTTGTTCTTCTGGGCCATTTCAGCTATTGTGTGACACCTCCGCATATTAGCAATTAGGAAAAATATCTTTCACAACTGCATAAGGCAAGTGTACAGGGACAGATAAGAGTAGGAGAAGAGAACCGGCACAGCGTGTGGGCTCGGCCGGTGACGCGCGCAGCAGGCAATACGTATGCAGATGCGGCGCTTACATCAGGCGGACCGCCCGCCAGAGCGAAGTCGATGAACACTTGTACTGGGGGCGGCAGGTGGGCCGCGCGCTCAGTGTACGCCGGGTAATGGCCACGGAGCCGGGGAGCGAGGGAACCAGGGAACCGGTACCCGCGCAGTTGCGATGCGAATGGAAGCGCGTGTAGCGCCCACGATGGTCGGCGGTCACGCGAGCCACGCGTTGCGTCAGGCAGCGGCCTTTAGCGGCCACCGTGCCGACAGCTCTGTTTCTCAAGCGCAGAAGAAAGGCCGCGCCGCGGACGCCTCTCGGGCAGCCAATCTGTCCGCTGGCGCGACTCGGTTGCCCTCTGTGTCCACAGTTGCACCAGTACACAGGCCGGACAGGTGTTGTCCATTAATCGCAACAGCGCGCAGGTGAAAAACGTGCACCACACGTTTATGGACACATCAAAACAAGTGCTTCATCCCCTCGGTTCGAAGATCTAACACTGACGCTGAATGTGTGTACTGCATGAGGGATGAAGTTCCTTTGATTGTCCACAGATGCCGCTCGACGCATACACAGATGTGTACAACCAGACACGAGCTGTGCCGATACGTCTAGTGGTGGGCAGTTCGGATCATTTCATTGTTTCGAAACATACGGATCATCTGAGTTTACTGAGTTGACTCACTGTTTCGGCACACGAAACATCTGGCGCGCTGCAGTGTCTTGCGTCACTCTGCCTTCCTTGATTCATGTGAACCGAGACAGCTGCAGGCACCATAGTGATTCAGCTCACTGCTGCGGCTCTCGAAACATCCGACATCCGGCGAGTCGCCACGTCCTGAGTCGTGCTACCTTTCCTGGTTCACATGAACCGCGACAGCTGCAGGCACCGTAGTGAGTCGGCTCACTGCTGCGGCTCTCAAAACATCCAGTGAGCCGTCAAGTCCTGACTCATGCTACCTTTCCCAATTCACGTGAACCGCGACAGCTGCAGGCACCTTAGTGAGTCGGCTCACTGATGTGGCTCTCGATACATCCGGCGAGCCGCCGAGTCATGACTCGTGCTACCTTTCCTGATTCACATGAACCGTGACAGCTGCAGGCACCGTAGTGAGTCGGCTCACTGCTACGGCTCTCGAAACATCTGGTGAGCCACCGAGTCCTGAGTCGTGCTACCTTTCCTGATTCACGTGAACCGCGACAGCTGCAGGCACCATAGTGATTTGGCTCACTGCTGTGGCTCTCGAAACATCTGGCGAGCCGCCGAGTCCTGAGTCGTGCTACCTTTCCTGATTCACATGAAATGCGACAGCTGCAGGCACCGTGTTGAATGGGCTCACTGCTGCGGCTCTCGAAACATCCGGCAAGCCACCGAGTCCTGAGTCGTGTTACCTTGCCTGATTCATGTGAACTGCGACAGCTGCAGGCACTGTAGTGAGTCGGCTCACTGCTGCGGCTCTCGAAACATCCGATGAGCCAGCGAGTCCTGAGTCGTGCTACCTTCCCTGATTCATGTGAACCGCGACAGCTGCAGGCACCGTAGTGAGTCGGCTCACTGCTGCGGTTCTCGAAACATCCGGCGAGCCGCCGAGTCCTGAGTAGTGCTACCTTTCCTGATTCACGTGAACCGCGACAGCTGCAGGCACCGTGTTGAATCGGCTCACTGCTTCGGCACTTGAATCATCTAGTCTCTCGTCTAGGGGTGCTTAGAAATGCCTCAGAAACCACTCTTTTTCACAACTCTTACCTTTTTTGGCGACCCTTGGCCTTGTTATTCTAGAGGGACCTCCAATGCAAGTCCTGGGAGGCATTTATTTACTTAGTTTTGTCATACATTTATTTCCAACGTGGCCTAATTTTGTTTTACCGCCCTGGGCCTCCGCCAGCCTTAGTCCACCACAGCTCCTAGTTATGATTTTAACTGAATGATTCTTACATATTGGTGGCACATTCTAGCGAGGCTGATTGGAAGTGATTGATCAGCTGACTGATTTGACTATTACAGGAATTAGACGATGTCTATAAAAGGATGTTCCAACTCTACATTTCCTTCAGATTATCGATAGCTAGCCTTCTTACGTCATATAGAGATTATAGAGGTTAAATGCCACAAAACGCTAATATCACTTCTTTCCACGTATTTTTAGAACAATGTTACTCTTTTATGTGTGAAGAAACTAAGAAACTTAGGGGCAGTCAGTTATAGTTAGGCTTCTTAATTCTTTCTTTTTACTTTTCTCAATGACATCAGTGTAATTGTCGAGAACACTTCATACCACAAAAAAGTATATTATCCATAAGGTTAGATTACAAAAAGAATGAAATAGCAATAGTGCGACTGTTTAACAATAACCTTTGTACTTAAGTGAAGAATGAACCGCTGAAAATTCTCATTTGGTTTGATCACTAGTAAGTGTCACTACCGGGATTTGGACTGTGTTCGAGAAGTTATACGTCTGTATAGGATTTCATGTAAGCTACTCTTTGCAGGAACTTCTATTTATTACCTTTGCATTAAAAATTTTCAAACATCAGTCACGTTCATGCACGTATTCTTCACACTAAAAACCAACTGACAAATCTGAAAAGCGCTGCAACCTCAGCTGAAGGGCATAATAATTACTAAAAGCCCCACGTGACGTGACTGGCGAGCACACTACCAGTAAAACGTTAAACTCGTTGGACGTCTGAGTGCTGTGTCGAACTCACGCAGGCAGACAGACAGCAAGACACATGTTAACGGTACCTAGCGACTAATACATGAAACACAAGATTCTTTATTTTCGAAACAGTGGCGATTCATGTTTCGACTCATTCGAACAGTTTGTTGAGTCGATTCACTGAATCGAAACATCAACTCAGGAGCCAACCCTAGATGTGACACAGTGGCTGATAGTTTTCTTATGGTCACTTTTTTCATCCTATGTGCAATTTAATGGTACAGTATTGTGGGTGGTATCATTTTGTTCCTTATAAGGTAGGGATTGAGAAACGTGATGGTGGCCATCTCAGACCTGCAACTGGGAGGGGGTGGGGAAGGATGGGTAGTCAGTGCGCACTTAAACCCTTGTAACTTCGCTCCTAATCATTAGATTTTAGTTTTCGTTTTTTTGAAAGAAAGCTCTACTGCATACTACACATTATGTTATTAGCAATTTTTATGTGAATGTAGTCGTTTTGATTAAAATTTCTGAAATTCATATTTTCTTTGAGACATATCTAAACAGTTCTCTGAAATATGCAATAAGAGATCGAAGACAACACGGTAGTGTTCCTGTCCTGTACAAGGTAGAATCCAACACAAATATTAAAAATATTCCTTTGAAGTAACTTCTTTCTCATGCTAAACAAAAGGACAGACTAACGGATATTTTCAGTAGTGCTCTAGTGGAAAGAAGCATGGGTACTGGGAAAAACATTGTAGTATCCTATCGCAATCAGGCTCTTGCTACCAAATATGTCGAAGATCTAGTAACATAACAAGAAGAGGCCGATACATAAATAATACTACATGTATTTTTCGCAAGTGTGAATGGAGCAGAAACTCTGAAATTATTTTCTTCTGATAATGATATCCTAGTGCTAGCAACGAATTTCTGCCCTCAACTTCCAAAGGATACGTGGTTTGTTGTCTCAGGAGCTAAGACACGTGAGATTTCTGTTCGTATGGTATATGGAATACAACTCAACGGCTTGTTTTTAAACTACTGAATATAGAGTAACACGAATATAACTTGGGAAGGGTGCGAAGTTAATCACTTCGTGCACCCCGAATTCTTTGAGTTAAAAGTTATCTTTGTTTTCTGGTGGTGGGGTGGGGGTGGGAGGGGTTAAAAGTGCACACATTGCACATGCTGACCTATATTATGTGTCTAGTGATCCAGAATACTCTTCAAAAGTCACTACTGCTCTTTCCAGCGCCAACGATGCAGCTATAAATTGTATTAAATTTATTTTAGTTAATGAAGTAAAGTTTGTAATATATTCCTGTTAAATAATACGACAGAAACTTGACAGCGTAGCCTTCGGAAGTCATCAATAAAACCAGACAATGTTATATCCTGCTCGGCGGCTTTAAGTTGCAAGAAGATACTTGCAACACCGAGTTTCCTTCCTGACTGTTATATTTTTTCAAAATTAAAAAAATTGATATGATGAACAAATGTAAATGAAAGTTCACTGGTGTATTTTTTCTGTTCGTATGTGATGGGCATCAGACGTCAATAATACTATGAAAGAAAGTCATTGTAAAAATTCTGTAAATCTCAGTATTGTAACTTCTGAAGGGGTTTGAAAATATCATATTGAAAAAATTACGCTTAATAGAATATATAGTTTAAGGATGAGTTATTGGGAAATGTACAAAATTTCTGGTGTGAGGTAATGATAGGCAGTCTCAGTGTTACATTATTAAAAGCTACTTTGGGAGAACGTGAATTGGTTTATGAGGAGAATTTAAAAACTGAAGTTAAAATTTGACTTTATTTAAAGTGGCATTTCACTTACAGAATTCAGTAGTGCAAGTATTTCATGTGTGATTTAACGGCTCTGAACTGAACTTCAACTCTTTGTTATACCTTGTTCGTGGGCATTTTCGTGCAATATTCAGTTCCTTTAAAAGGTCTGTGTTACCGTCGAAACGTCAAAAGAAGCATCTGCGAAGTTTAACGATCTTTTCTATTGTAATCTAAAGGGAATGTTAAACATGAAAGGACAGTTAATATTTTGTTCAAATTTTACGACCTGACTAACACTGCAGTTCAGAGATAGAAATTTTCATCTAGGGAAACTGATCTTGGCTTCAATTCTACTTTCTCAAATATCGTGCCTTGATTACCGACAACTGTCTCATCTGCATAGATGAAGCACCGGGCTTTTGTGTTGAATGGTCATCGTTAGTCTCTGTAAGTCAGACTCTGAAGTGATAACAGTAGTAGGATGTCTCTTCATATCGTATGCGATTTTGGAGAAGTGAAATTACGCCTTTGAGTAACAGAAACATGTATGTAACTCTTCAAGCTATCTCGGCGATGTGCTGACATGATGAAGTATCGGGACCTCTGCCGTATGTCGGTGACGATCTGGCACGACACATCGACGGCGTAATTTGCTGTCTTCTTCAGGTGTTACCCGAGAATGATCTTTTGATGGATCGAGTATTTATTTATGCCCAGTCAATAGTGGGCACTTCATAGCCTGTCTGCGTGGTTCGCATAGTCCCTCTGCTCGGTGGTGGTGTTTCGACTGCCATCTCCGCCCAGCTCGGTCGACCTCTGGGGTCGTCACACGAGTTTCCCGCTGCGCGGTCCGCGTCCGCCGAGCGTGGTTGCAGCGGCCCTCCTTGCCCCCTGGTGTTCCGACGTCCGTCCGCACCCTGCTCCCTGCTCCGTCCGCACCCTCTTGGGACACGGTGGTCGTCTGCGGCCCACGCCTCTCTGCGTTTTCTGTTCGCGGTCCGTGCCCTCTGTGCGTGGTTTTAATTACCCTATCCAGCCAGTGGGATTCCAACTGCCCAACCCTGCCATCGTCTGGCCTCAAATGAGGCGCCGAGTGCTCCGTCCGCGGGCCGCGCTGCCTGACAAGGGGCCAGTGGTCGTCTCTGGTCGCTGGTGTTCCGGCGGTCGCACACACGCGGTTCGGCCATCCTGCGTGGTCGCAGTCATCGTGCGACGTCGGCGGCTCGCCGAGCGTCTGGTACGAGTTCCGCGCCCATCCAGCGCTTTCCGCGCGGTCGCCTCGGGTCGCCGATGTCCCGACTGCCGTCAGTGCACAGGTCGCCCGTTCTCACCAGCTGTGCTGTCTCACGGTTATTTTCTCCGTCTCGACTTCTTTCAGTATCACGAATTGCCCTCTGTTGGGTTCTCAGAAACTCTAGAACCGGATTGCAAGCAGTGCTGAGATTTGTTCTCGATGGATTCTTTTATGAGACTGTCCCAAAACCTTGCAGTCTGTGTACAATCTCGGTGTCATTGTAGTTCGTTGAGTGACTAAGTTCTAGACAGTTTTCTGCTACGACTCGTTGTTGCTCGTCGGAGTGTGGTGGGCCTCTGGTATTCTTTACACCTGATGTCCACACTCTTGACGGTATCACCGATGTATGAAATCCCATACTGGCATGGGATATTATAAATACCTGACTTGAGTAGGTCGTGTTTCGTCAGAATTCTGCAGATCTTGGCAGAGACCAGTTCGGGATATGTCAGGTATTCCACCTTCTTTGCTCTTCTGGTTCTTCTTCTGGATTCTGTGGCTGATTGGAAGGTCGATGCGCTCTCTGGATGTCTGTAGAGGAAAACCCATTTTTGCTGAACACTTCAGTATCTTAGCCTGTGCCTTGCATACTAGGTTTCTCAGTATTCCACTCTTCTGTGACGGTTTGCGGAAGATATTGACTTGTAGGAATAAGTCAGTGTGGGTAGATTTGCAATACACACTGTGCCCAAAAGTGCCACCAGCCTTCCTCCTGACCAGTACATGCAAGAAGCAGCTCTTAGTCCTTCTCCGTTGCACTGTGAATGTGATATTAGGATGACATGTTCTGGTATTCAAGAAAATCATCTTGCTTCTCCCTACATTACAAAGGTATCCTCCGAATACCTAAAAAAAAGCACTAGTGTTGATAGTTGGCTGGTGTAGATGCCTCCACTCCACACCTTTTCATAAATAGGTTGGCCAGCACTTTTGATAATGGGCTGCCCTTCACCACCTCTTCCGCTTGTTTCTAAAAATGCCCCCATACAGGAAGTCAATGAGAGCCCCAGCATACTTCTCTCCAATGAGAGATATTTGAGTCAATCTATGCTACATGTGTGAAAGTGATACCACACTGAAATTGATCATGATGTCCAAGTCCATGACAAAAGTATTAAAATGCCGAGATGGAAGTTAATTAATTTATTTTTCCACGGCCGCTTGGTATACTTAGGGTAGAGTCCATGACATCCAATTGCCTCAAGCTTTGTAGGACGTCCTCTGAGTTTCGGATGTGGTGAGTGCATTTACCCACTTGTGATGCCAGTATCTTCTTCGGGTACTTCACAATAGGGTAGGTCACTACACCGGTGTTGCTAAAAATAGGTGCAAGAGGAATTTTATCCTTGTGAACTTTGGTCAGTCTGCACAATGTAGGTGGTGAAGGCGTTTGAGACGAAACTTCTTGATAACTTGTTTAGGTTGGCCCATCTCCTTCAGCAAAGCACAGCGTTTCCTGTCCACTTCATCTGTGGGGTCACCTACTATTCTCCAGAAGCTGTTGCACCTTCATGTCATTCTCTTTCTAGGACTAGTGCGGAGTTTTCCTTCTCAGATGGCCACAAATCTGTCATCCTCTGAGAGTTGCCTGTGTGCCCCCCATTCATCAGCCGCGTTGTTTGATTTGGGTGGCTTGGCTTTGGCGAGTGCCTTGCAGCTTCCTTGACCAGTCAAGATTGGGACCACGTTTGTGGTGTTCCTCGTATCTGGCAGAATGCACCATGTTGAAGTCCACGATAGGCCAAGAAGCGAAGGCTGAGCACCTCAACAACAATGGGCAACAGAATGGGGACACACGGATAGTGGTCAATCTGAGTGACAAGCAGATGGAAGATTCCACTTTAAAAGTACTCAGCAAGGCCTCAACTTTGCGACTCCCAGAGACGTGCTTGTCACTGCCTTCATCAGTGCAGTTAAGCAAGTAGCCAACACAGTACATTCGATTTTAGCTGAAGAGATACCCTGGGAAACCTGCAGGACGCTCACCAAGACCAAAGCACCCGAAACAAACATCTCGGCTGATGAAAGGGTGGCATTCAGGCAACTCTGGGAAGATGGCAGCATTGTGGTGTTGCCAGCTGACAATGGCAACTCCACATTAGACCTAGAAAAGACAGAGTATGACAGGAAGGTGCAACAGCTTCTGGAGGACTCTGCATACAAACCAATAGTAGGCGAACCCCCAGACAAAGTAGACAAGAAAACCTGTGTGTTTGTGAAAGAGCTGGGCCTACCTGAACAGGTTATCAAAAAAGCTTTGTATCAAAGAGTCTGTACCACATACGCTTTATGGGCTTTCTATGGTTCACAAGGATGGGGTTCCTCTTAGACCTATTCTCATCAAAATCGGCACAGCTACCTACCCTACTGCAAGATACCCGAAGAAGATGCCAGTGATACCAGCAATGCCAGTGATACCACACGTGGATAAATGTGCACACCATACTCAGAACTTGGCGGATTTCCCACAAGGGCTGAGGCAATTACACATCGTGGACTGTAATATCATGATCAGTTACGATCAATTCGCATTTGAGCAGAAGCCCATAGACTGCGATGTGGAGAACAATCTCTTGGAATTGCGAAACTGCTCAGTGTAACTGTTATCTTGAATACTAGTAAAGTGAAAGTGGGCACTTCTGCAATGTCGGGTGTGTGTTGTGACGTTACCAGAACACACAACGCCCATTTGAAGCACAAAGCGCGCTGGTTTGACAGCGGAGAGCGTCGAAAGGAGGTGAGCCTGGCCCAGCATTGTCTGTATTTTTAGATACTATGCTAACACTATTAGAGTTACAGACTAGCACATTGTAGCAAATGAAAGAGGAGAACAGCGCGATTAATATGATGTGTTGACATCATTTATATTAATTTTATGTCAAAAGCTATTCAGGAAAAATAATATTTATTCACTTGGAAAAATGCAGAGGCTAAACTAATTGAACAACGGTAACGAGTAAGGGATCGAATGAAAGGTCTCATCGAGACGCAAAATTTGGTATAACCATAAAATCTGCAACTTTTATATGGCATATAACAATGCATTTTTAATGTAAAACAATAACGATTTGTTAACAAAAATTAATACAAGACAGATACACGAACAGCCAGGTGTCGTAAACACACATTATGACCTGTGTAGAATATGTTATTTTTGTTTATTTTAATATGTTGTCTTTGTGTAAACTAACTTACTTTGTTTATTGATCGTAATGTGTTAAAATTTATGAGCACAGTAATTCTGAACAGTGCATTAGAAAGAGGACTCGAAAATCTACCTGAAAACACTTAAATATTGTTGTGTGCCGGCAGAAAGACTTTTTTATCGGTCATACTGGAAACATTAATTTGTTTAAAGTTAAGATTTTGGGGCTATTATTAATTTTAGAAACTAAAGTATGTATTTGCATTAGAATCTTAGTGCGCATTTAACGATGCTGTCATATCAATATTTCAATCATTATTGAAAACGTTTTGTACACTACTGCGACACTCACGAAAAGTCGTCAGATGTGGTATTACTGGAATGACGTCACAGGTCGTATATATCTGGGAACCGGGAGCGGCCGGTCATCGGTGGACGGCAGTTGAATGTTGATGGCAGACGTGTGCTGGCAGTGAAGTGAAATCGAGTGAGACGACAGGCGTTCAACATAGCCGCAGCTGGGCTGTGAAATATTTCGGTCGTGTGTGGACTTTGATTTTTGAGAAAGGACTCAGAACTCAGAAATATTTCATCGCATTTTGACTTATTTTGTTAGCAGTATCGGGGGCTCTAGCTAATCATACCAGAGGCTACCGAATTTAGTGCTTTTCGCCAGACATATCATGCAATGGGAAATAAATGATTGCAGTAACAACACAATGTCCATGTTGTAGCCAGTTATTTAGTAAATGTCGCCCTAGTTAAAAATTCCCTGACTTTGATATTGAAAGTTTAGTTTTACAAATAATAGGTCGTTAAGCAAAGTTCCGTAGCTCCATATTCTGCAAGTTAAGAGCGTGCCGGCAGTGTAATGAAATATCATTGCGGCAACTTTCTCTCAAACAAAATTATTGAAATTGCTAGAGAAATCGCAATAATTGTTTTACGGTCGAGTATTTTGCAACATAATTACTAAAACGAGGGGCCAATTGATTTTATTTGATAGTCGGTCTTAATGTTCTGTACTTCAACACTAGTCAGAATCATAATGATCTCCAATAATAGGTAAGGTGGGTGAAAATAAAAGTAGTAATCTTTACTTTTGTGTCCCAGCCTCGTCGCCGCTTTTGTGTCTCGTTTCCGTCGTAGGTGTCGGTGGCCGAGTAGAAAGAGACCGACACAGGAATAAAGGATGCACGCTTGTGCAGGTACGGAGGTGAGCAGCCAGTGGGACAGCAGAAACTAGAAACACTAGAGTAAATTAGAACGAGATATATAGTGCACAGAATTTATACAATACTTAACTTTTACATAGCTCAGTACTGCAGAATGCTGATACATAGTTGAGCTAGAGGCCTGCCTAGTGCCTATCCGATAGCCAAGTCTTCACTGGTGCCTATCTGATTCCGAAGTCTTAACTGGTTCCTATCTCAGTTCCAAGTCAAAGATATCGTTCAGTGGTGGCCACGAGCGGACTTGTAGCAGAGGTCGCTCGTGGCTGACGTCGTAAGAACGCCGCGCTGTGCGTGCATGGCGGCGCGCGGCGAAAGTAGGTGGCGCGCACTTTAGACTTGTGCGACACCACATTTACTGATTGCAGTTTTGAGTACTAACCATAAAGATATAAGTGCGTATTATACAAAACCAAGATGACATAACAATGATCATTAAGCTTTCTTGTGTACACTGAACAACTCGCTTTTCATCGCAGCTGCATCTATAAATCTGCTCTGCTCTATGATAATTTAATGTGAGGCTTGCTTAGTGCAATGTAATATCAGAATGATTTGTGCTACAACCGTCGAGGAAAAAAATACAACAGATTATGTCTTGTGCAATGCACATCCGCTAAACAGTTGCCGTAATAATCAATGGCATACTAAGAGTTTATCGTTGGAAGATATGGAAATTCACCCAGTTAAAAATAAGGCATGAAAAATTAAATTGGCATGCAAAGATCAAACATTCCTAGATATTAAGATGTCTCTGTTCAAAGAAAATTCCTCTCATTCACAAATACCAACATAAATTATAAACTTCTGTCCTGCTTAATAACCTCCCTTTCGTTAAATTTGTATTCAGATAGCTAGATTTCACCCGTCCCATCTTATACATCGGCTTCCTATGTCGCTCCCTACCCATATTCCCTTAGTCTGTACAAGTCGGCGGAGCAGCACACCACGCCCGCCCACCGCCCGTGAGCGCAATTGTAAGCATGGGCTTATCTTGTGTCATCAGAGACCACCGCTTCGATTAAGGTAATCTTAAAAATCGGTTTCATGTTTCTCACATCTTTACCGAGTATGTTCCAATTGTAATTCGTTGTTACTCTATCATTTGTAGGGCGACAAGGAAATTAAAAAAAAAAAAAAAAAAAAAAAAAAAAAAAAAAAAAAAAAAAAAAAAAAAAATTCCAGAAAAATAGAAACACCGCAATAACAACTTACGGTGTCACAGCACGGAGAGCGCATTGTAAGCTTTGTTTATACTGTCTTCTTAACACAAAATAAGCCCATCTACTATTATAACCGTTTGTAATTCCGCCTTGTAATTTTGTGTAAATTCTGTCACGCAGATAATCTGAAGATGCCCTGCTAAAGGGCGAAACGCGTCATTAACTAATAAATAAATTTGCAATCAAGACGGTTTTAAGGAATATTTATTCTAACTAATTACTGTTGTACACCATGGATTGGAAATCATTTTATATAATAATAATTAAATAGGCTGATTAGAGTATTTTCAAAATTTGTAATTCTGTGAGGCCAGAATTATTAACATAAACGTTTTACTTTTTAGCGTAATTTGAACAAGTAGTCGACTACTCTGCCTTTCTCTCAGATAAATGTCTCAGTTAATAACTGAAGACTCAGACGCCAGAAGGCGTGTCGGTTGCGACTAGCCGCCGCGCCGCGCGGCTGCTGCGCGTGTCATACGGCAGGGAGGGGCAGTCAGTCGCCTGCGCCAGGCGGCCTTACAAGGTCTGCGCGCATCCTGCCTGCCAGCTGCCAGCGGGCCGAAGCCGTGACTCACCAGCCACGCCCCGCACTGTCTGAACTCTGTCACCTACCAGGAACAGGTGTAGTCACTACGGCACGAACGTTACCCAAAATTCGTTTAGTTCAAGATAGTAATAATATCTACATGCTCCATTTGCAAGTACACGATCCTTTCCCTATGATAATATTTTCTATCAAGCGCCCTTGTTGAAAACAACAAAAACAAACCGCGCCACGTACCGAAGTACCTTATACAATAGTTTACCGATACTTCAGAGTATAACCTAAGCTAATGCAGGTTGGAGCCTCTGCAGCTGCTGCTGCAAACTAAGCTCCCGATTTAGTGTTCAAATGTTTGTAAATCTATCGGACCAAACTGCGTGGTCATCAATCCGTAGCTTACAAACTACTTAAACCAAGGTAAACTAACCTAAGGACAAACACACACAACCATGCCCCAGGGAGGACTCGAACCTCCGACGGCGAGCAACCGCCTTAGACCGCTCGGTTACTCCACCGCGACCCGCTTTAGTGAGACACAGGAATAATGAGCCCTTGCTTACACACACACACACACACACACACACACACACACACACATACACACAGCCACGGCGGAGCGGCCGAACACATTGAGGCGCTGTGCTCCGATGTGCGAGGCCGTTTCCCGTCGGAGTTTCGAATCCCCACCCTCTAGCATGGATGTTTGTACTGTCCTTAATATAAGGTAGTTCATAAGGTAGTTTCTAAGTTTAGGGACTGATGACCCTGCAGTCAGGTCCCTTAAGCTTAACAAACATTTGCATATTTTGCACACACACACACAATGCTGCAGATCGAGTGAGCAGCGTCTTCGCAGCCGAATCCTAAATTGAATTGCCGGCCCACATTTATTCCGTACGGAGGGCTAAGAAATGACGAGGAATGCCGCACCTTGCTGATTGCAATGCTTCATCGATCCATAGAGAGAGAGAGAGAGAGAGAGAGAGAGAAAAAAATAAAGAAAAATTAGTTGACATTACTTTAAAAGTTTTAATGAGTCAGTCTCTTATTTTATTGTCTGTGAATACGATGTATGTGCGTGTAATTTAGTGACAAGAATAAATCATCGTCTTAAAAGTTTGTCTGCCTCCACAAGTTATTTAATGTAAGTGTGTATTATATCAAACGTTATTAATTTGTGCATTTTGAAATTTTCAATTTTGTGAAGCAAAGAAGAATTTTTTTCTTGTTTTCTTCGCAGAGATTTGGTTTTAATTTGACTTTTGTATGAGGACCAAACATCCATTCAAGTAATGACTGAATTTTATCTGTTACCGTATCTGGAGAAAAGAATTATCAATTATGTCCTCGACAATAGATAAAATAACAAGAGAAACTTTTACGGTGTTTATGTGCAAATTATTGTAGGAATTGGACGAACTTAATGACAAATAATAGGTTTTATGGTGAGAATTACTGCTCCACGCAAAGACCTCTAATATTGGGAACAATTTAATTGAATTGCGTGTTTGTATAATGCGGACTTGATGAGATGAAGTTCGATTACGGTCATCTGAGAAGCGTGACGCACTACAGATAGTAAACTCTTAGGGATAGAACGCTAGACAAAATAAAACTCTCACGATATGTCAAAATGATATTTTAGAAAAGAGATCGAGCTTCCCGCAATGAACGTGGCACCGCTCTTTGACAGTGCGACCTACTGCATGAACGTGACTCTGTTGATCGGCCGGTTCTCACTGCTGGCAGCTGGTGACCCACCCTCCTCCCCCCACTTCCCGCTACAGACACCTCACTAATAACGACTCTCAGGCTGACGAGCTTACTTGCGCCTGCAATAATGTAGGCTACCTTTCTAGATTATTAATTTTCAGCACATCCCTTTCAAAATAGAGAAGCTTCTACCACTATGCTGCTATCTCCAATACGGAACCTGGAAGACCGCAACCAGATTGGTAACAGCGGGGACAACTTGCAAGACTAAAACTCGAAGTGAATTAAAATGTTATTTTGGCTGCTGAACGTTGGATTCATAAATTGTGAACTTTTCGGTGATTAATAATTGGTGGTGGTTTTGGAATAGGGTAGGTGGGGGATATTTATTTTAGTTTTTCATGAGGGAATTTGGGGAGTATACGAATGAACCTAGAAATGTTTGTAAAGTCTATGGGACTTAACTACGGGGTCATCAGTTCCTAAACTTACAAACTACTTATGAACTACTTACGAATTAGGACGGCACAAATATCCATGCCCGAGGGGGGATTCGAACCCCCGACCGTAGTGGCTGTGCAGACCGTGACTGAAGCGCCTCAGTCTCCTCGGCCACCGCGGCCGACAATGAAGCTAGACAAATGAACTTTTTTTCTGTAGTTAAAGTATGAAATGATCTACTAAATGTATATCTATATAAGGAACTCATAGTTAAGTGAGGCGATCTATAATTGTTTAATAATGATTATGCAGCCAATATCGCATTTTTATTTATTATGAAAAATGCTATCTTGGCTGCATAATCATTATTAAATGTATATCTCGTAATAATTTTACATTTTTTAGTGTATCCGCAATTTGTAATTTTCTGAGTCTAGACCGTTCTGTCCACAAGCTTCATGGACTGAGTTACGTCTGTGAGAACACTTTTTCCTTTGAGGGAAAAATCGTGACTCAATGGCTAATTTTGAAAGTCTGACGCTAAAATGTCGTATATTATTTATTACACGATAAACATACAAATTTCAAGTAATTATGAATACATCAGCAAAAATTAACAGATTGGTAGCGAAACTTGAATAAATGATGGACGAAATGAAATCTATAATCTGGTGCTATGACTACTCTGATCATAATGAAATCCATCTGCATCTTTGAAAGTAGATGAGCTACAATGTAATGCTTGCAAAGTATTGTAAATGTAGTTCTTGTGACAAATGATACATTCGCTAAACGTTGTGAGTTCTTTTCATTAGGAAAAAAAATTGTCCTTCAAACCAGTGTGTTGATCTTTTTGAATTTGGCCACATAAAATATGTGTGAAGAAGCCTTTCCGAACACCTTCGGAAAGAACAAAACCACCTTTTTATTTATGTCTAATTAATGTGGATGTTCGACTATCATTATCATCTGATTCTGACGAAAAATTCCACTTACATGAGTCTTTACTGTTATAATTACAACAGACTCACCGAAAGAATGCGTACAGTTACCCCCCCCCCCCCCCCCCCCCCCGAGAACTGCATACAGTTGGCTCATTTTTTTGACATATCGCATGTATAATTTCTCGAAACTTATGAATATTAGCCGCGTGTTAATCTCACTTTCTAGTGGTCAGTAGCATTTACAGATCTTAACATTAAATTGGCAAGTACACTTCAAAAAGCTACAAAAAAAAAGAAGATAGAAAATCTCTATATATAAAAGAAAGTGTCCCGATTGACTGACTGACTGATTGACTGACTGACTGACTCATCATCGCCCAGCCCAAACCACTGAAGACAGAAACTTAAAATTTGTGGAGGGTGTTGATCTTACTCTGTAGGCGTCATTTAAGAAGCGATTTTTCGATATTCCGTCCGTAAGGGGGTTAAATAGGGGATGAAACGTTTTTAAAAAATACGTAGCTATTTAGGTAATTTTGAAGTCAGAACTACACAATTTCGGATTTTAATTCAGGGTTCGAATTTAAAAGACACGTGTTTCGGCATTTTTTTTAATTTGACAAATAAGGGGGTAAAATAGGTGACACAAAAAATTGATTTTCAAAAATGTGTAGCTGTTAACTGAAATTTTAAGCTACAACTACGAAACTTCGGATATGAAATCTTGGTCAGGATTAAAAATCCAAGATTTTTAGTATTTTTGGAAATTAAACAAGTAAGAGGGTTAAATAGAGGATCAAAAATTCTTTCTGAAAACACGTTGCTATTGATACAATTTTGAAGCTAGAGCTGCAAAAATTGATATTTGCATAGTTGGTTAGACATTAAAAAAAATAAGTGTTTCGGTATTTTTGGAAATCCAACCATGAACGGGGTTAAATCGGAGAGGGGGTGTTTTTCGAAAATATGTTGCTACTTAGGCAATTTTGAAGTTAGAACTACAAATTTTCGGATTTGGATTCGGGGTTCTAATTTAAAAGAGAAGTGTTTCGGCATTTTTTTGAAATTCAACCAATAAGGAGCTAAAATAGAGGACGCAAAAATTTGATTTTCAAAAATATGTAGCTCTTAACTCACATTTCAAGCTGTAACTACGAAGCTTAGATTATGGATTCTTCATCAGGATTAAAAAGAAACAACTGGTGCAGACCAACCAGCCTACGCATGCGGGAGTTCAGCTAGTAATATTATACAAAAACTATGGTGAATAGTGTAAAACAGAAGTTACATTATCTGAAGACAAAAAAATACTGCATTTATTGGAGCTCAGAATCCTTACTTCATCGATTAACAGTGTTATGAAACTAGGAATGATACGTGGCTGCAATACTAAATATTCGAAGCCGAATTTCCAGATGCGTAGACTTCGCCAGTGAGTATACTTGCCTCACGTCCGAATGACAAGACGCAGAGACTTGAATATTTGTACAGTTACTAATTTATACCTGAGGAAGGTTTTAGGCACGGTTTTATACCGACCTGATGGATATTTATTAATTTGAAGAATATAACCCGAAATGCGGAACAATAATTACTTTTTGAAAATTATATTTACTCTTTGAAAATGGTTTTATTGGTTGCATTGTTGCTTGAGGGTTGATAATGATAAATGGAGTATAATGGGATGGAAAGTTATTGGTGTACATAAAATTCTACGTGTGTGTGTGTGTTAATATTTCACTCTGCAGCGAAAACTACAGTACGCAAACGAATGGTCTGTGTAATTATTGTCCGAAGTCTCCGTTGTACACCATATCAGCTCCATGCCGATAGCTATAAGGAGGTGGAAGATATGGTGGTTGAAAGTCGTCAAATTATAAAAAAATTCGGACTGAAGGCCAGCGATGACGTTTGCTACTCTATAGCAAGGAGGGTACATACAGCGAAACGTGATGCCACAGACCATATCTTTGGTCTATGCGTACTACAATGTCTTCAGCTCTTTCTCTGTAAGGATAAGCATACGAATAGGGAAATATAAGAATAAATAAATAAAGCAGTAAAAAAGAAATTTCTTTTAACACAGACATAGAGCACTTTTACAAATGAATACATACCTGCAAAATTATACAATTGTACAACATCTAAGTCAATAAATACGAGATTGTAGGCATTTTATATGTCATTTGTGTTTTGATTATTATCTTTCTTTGTTTGGTTACTGCACTTATAATTTTGTACATTATGCGAAACAGCCTTATTTCTTATTTATTCTTTGTTAAATATAGCATGTTTTTAGAAACAAGGGGATTGACAGACAGAGAAAGGATCGGAGAAGTACTAAGTCAAAGCAGGAATAAATAAATAAATATCCGGGCAAAGCCGGGTTTTCAGCTAGTATATTGTAATTTAGTGTTTTAATTTTTTAATTTTTTTTATTTTACTTTTTACTTGGATTAAGAAAGAACGTGTTGTTTAACTATCTGACGATTATTGCTATGGTGTCAAATAGGCTTCCCTTCCACGTCAAATTATAGCACACCTGCTCGCAGCCTATACTGGATTCCAGCAATGGGCCGAGCGTATTAATGCGTTCTCATTGAAATTGTCAGTTGCCTGTTGGGAGCAGATTTACAATTATTGATATCGTGTCTGTTCTTTTCGGTCACGAAAATTCCACACTCAGCCATTTCCACACGTAGAGTATAAGAAATTCTAGTAGCAATTTCGGACAGAGGTGTTACAAACGTCGCGATCATCAGACCCTTTAGAGAAAAGAGAGGCTGAACCCTCCTAGATCACAATGCCATCCGGAAGGAAACTGGCATATACGCGGTGTAATAAAATACAGACCCGTCGCCGCGGGGGAGTAGCCGAGCGGTCTGGAGCGCCACGTTACGGATCGCGTGGCCTCCCGCGTCGGAGGTTCGATTCCTCCCTTGGTCATGGATGTGTGTGTTGTCCTTAACTTAGTTTAAGTAGTTTGTAAGACTAGGGACTGATGCCTAACGTAGTTTGGTTCTACAGGATTACAAACATTTGAACATTTTTACAGACACGCTATCTGGAACAACAGAGGGAAGTGATCCACGATGGTGCGGCTGTAGTTCATACCATTGTGTATATGCCAGTCACCTTCCCGAAGAGGTTGCGTCGTATAAGATCAGTCACCCATTTATGCAATGGGACTGAACGTGGCGGTGTTGTCCGCCGAAACTGTTGTGGTAAATAGATTATTGAGCATCTGACGGAGCTGCTTCTAATCATCACACTTTTTAAAACTGTAGTCCCTACACCCGATTCCACCACGGATGCAAATGCAATATTTGTGTGTGTTTGGTTACACAGGTTCTATTAGAACGGAGACCCGTTAACCGCAGAGGAACAGAGGAAGACACTATGCATACCCCGAACCTCGTGTCAGCAGCTAGCCAGATATTGTAAACCTGGAGGTCACCTGCAGTATAATCTGACGACAGTGGAGAATACGTTATTCAATGGCGGCACCATACACATGCCTAGGCGCCGAGGAGCACTGACCTAGATAGTGTGCGGGTGCGGGTGCCTAGGCAGCGGCGCCGCATGGCTTTCTGGTGATCTCTCCGGTGGGAAGCAGCCTGCAGGCGTTGTCTGCCTGTCGGTTCTTTCAGGAGTTATCGTCGCGGCTTCTCGGTAAGCCGTCCTCTCACGGGACGTGGAGGAGGAAGTGGTGACGCCGCAGCGTGCAATACCACGTCCTACTGTAAGAAAATTGCCTGTTGGAGGTCGTCAAATAATCTCAAAATTTAGAATGCGTAATAATAATTTCGTTATTGAATGTTGCAGCAAATCACAACTAATGGTGCGCAACAACACTTTCGCAGTGAAAGTTAAAATTTTGAAAAAAAAAAAGAAAAAAAAGAAGATATTAATTAATTTAAAACAGTCACTGTGGTAATTAATTAAGCTTGACCCTATCTGACTTAGCATTGACTACAGCCTCCAACTAGCACCTCTTACGATGCACTAACAGCGCAACTTCACTAATAATTGTGTCAGGATTCATGTAGTGGTGATGGCGTGTTCGCGTTATAATCAAAATTGTAATAGCAGATAGACTCTGATTGCAATGATAATAGCTCAGTGCAGTGAAACTCCGTGGTGCAATGAGCTTCACAAATACTACAGTCAAAGTTCTCAATAATTTGGTATTACTGTTTAAAGCATTCAAGTTCCTTATAAAACTTTACGTGAATTTTTTTTTTTTTTTTTTTTTTTTTTTTTTTTTTTTTTTTTTTTTTTTTAATTGGTTCCCGGGCCTGGGTAGCGTACGCGTGTAGCTGGCTGAGCAGAGTTTGGCATTTAACGTATTTCATAAAAATTACTTTCGTCAAGTAACTATAATACTTTGACTACTGTTAGCCTGGTTACTTTCTCTATAAATGAAACCAACTTTACGTGCAAACTCTCTTACAAGTTTAAATCTTTGTCTTAAAAATTGATTGCTAAACTTAGAACAGCACTGCACTTTAATTACTAGTCTATGTGGTCGTAACACGTTTATCAATTCTTTAACTCGTCTAGCAATTTCTTTAAAACTAATCGTAATTACTTTGAAAAATGATTGAACTTTTTAGTCAATGTACAGGCTTGCATAATCAACATAATCTAATAATGGTGATAATGGGGTGACTACAACTACTTACAAAATTAAGACTGGTTTCAAAATAAGTCATGTATAATTGAACCAAAATTCTGATTGGGTTGACACTACATTTACATACATACAAAATAAAATCTTACAAAAGTACTCATCTGCTTTCGTCGTCTTCGTCGTGAAGTCCATACAAGACAGATGTGATTACAATAGGTACTCTTACTGCTGGGTCAAAAATATTTTTTATCGACAAGTCTTTGTTCAGCTCATCTGGCTGAAATCTCCATGCATTGATATCACCTCGATACACCTTCAAATCTCATTAATTATAGCAAAGATCACTCTCGGTGACAATAGACTTGATAACCAAACAATTACTTTTCTTGCACACATGAAAAAACATTACTTTGATCACTTTCGAGTGTAAATAAACTTATTTCGCACTACCTTCAATACATTAAACAGTACGTCTCTCAGGCTTATTGCAATTGCATTAAACTCGCGCCACACTGCGCCTACCGTGCCTCTGCACCATCAACAAAACATTTATGTGTTTACTATAGCGAGTCCGCTCCGCGACTGCTTCAGCAGCGCGACACTCACAGCTACTACTTCTGTACCAAAGACAGTCTTTACAACAGGTTCAACATTTTCTCTGGCGCATTGCTAACTTACAGCATAAGAATATCCGTGCATTCATGCGGGTTTACACATATAGTACATGTTTACACTAAATGATTCAATATAGAAAATGACGTTACATAAGAAATATATCTAGCATACAAGACATGAAAATACGTGAAATAAACAAATTTAAGACAACATATACATTACGTTAAATCAAACTGTAAGATTCAGCGACACGTGTAATCTTACACTACCACCCTGCGAAGCGCGGAACGAAGGATCCAGCATGTTAGATTTTTGCTTCGTGAAGTAGAACGTGGACAATGAGAAGCGTCTCGCTTTTTCATGTCACAAGCAGAACTTTTAATTCGTCATATTGCAAACGGAACACCGTATTTCGTGTATTCTTTCCTTGTAGCGTACGATATATGAATATAATTGAATATGATATAATTGGAGAAATTTTGAAAAGGCGTCATTTTAGGTATGAGTTGTTACAATAAATTACCGGACACAATATTTACAAAATATTCTCGTATTTAACATGTGTCAGTGTTATAATTTGTACAGTTCGAAACAATATCGTTCCTTTGCTACAGTATAACGCATTCTTTCAAGAAACATCTGTGTGATACGACGTCATACATGAATATTACAACAAATTCTAGAAGTGTAGTATATCTGAATTAAGAACCGCCTGTTTGGGAGTAGGAATAGCGTAGCTGGTAGCGTAGCGGGCTCTGGTGCAGAGATGGTAAGCGGAACAGGCTCGAGTCTGTGAACTTCTAAAGCACTTTTATTTTTTCCTTTCTTGTTTTCTTAACGTTTCTGGTTCTTTATTATAATTCAAGTACAATATCCGATATTCGTTATTATTTCTTTTTAAGACGAGTTATTACAGTAGCGGTTAGCGTCACGAGCTGCGGAGGAAAAGAGATGTAAATAACAGGTTTGCATCTACACTCTCCCAGATATTTTTAACGATTTGGTTTAATTACGGTTTATGTAACTTATTTGTTAATTTAATACAATTATAATATTCGGTATTCGCCGTTATTTATTAGAAACAAGAATAACCTTGTCCACGAGAGAATTTGTTGAGTTTTTCGTTCTAGGCCACTCGGTTTTCCCCACGGTGTTTGAATTTAGTTGCAGTTCAGTACAGTGTTGGAATAGTTCAGTTTCACAGTGCAAAGTGAACACGGCTAGAGCGCGTTTACGGAAGCAGATGCAGTGTAGGAGGAACAGTGTTTACGAACAATACTAAAAGCAAACATTATCACAACGAACATTGTCGAGTTGAGGCGTTGTCCCGCGTGTATAACAGGTAAAATATATTGGTCAGAACCTATTATCTCAGAATATGCAGAATATCTACAACGTAGAAAATGACAATATAGGAGTAAGACAATTGGAGATGGAGCAAATGGTTTATTTTACCGTCGACAACTTTTTTAAAATAATTTTTGCCAAACGTGATTTTATCTTAAATTTCTATATTATTCTCAACCGCTTTCAGATAAATGTACCGTCTTTGTGCTTCTTGAGGAAAAAAATGCAATTTACGACGAGCAGCACGCTTCGTGGGATGTAGCGGGTCGTTTCAGAGCGCGCTGTAGTTAGGTAGACAGCACGTCTGGCCGGCCGCGGTGGCCGAGGGGACTAAGGCGCTCCAGTCACGGTCTGCACGGCCACTACGGTCGGGGGTTCGAATCCCCCCTCGGGCATGGATATTTGTGCCGTCCTAGTTCGTAAGTAGTTTGTAAGTTTAGGGACTGATGACCCCGTAGTTAAGTCCCATAGACTATACAAACATTTGAACATTTGAACAGCACGTCTGGCCTGCGCCACGTGCCGTGTGAGGACGGCGTTAGTGACCTGTGCGCCTAACACGGTGGCACCCTCGCTGCTCTGGCCTGTTGGACTGACAACCTAATATGCTAAGTACGCCTCTGCGTTCCGTTAACGGATGTCAATGCCCGACTGTTCAGCACTGGTCTGGTGGACTTGGTGGGCAGTCGGCTTCCTGGAAGTGAATCCGGCTGGACGTGTTGGGGCGGACTGCCAGATGTTAGGACGTTCAGTGTCGGAAGTCGCTGCATGTCCTGTAGCACGGTCTGAGGTCATCAGCCTCTCATCCGAGCTGTGTGTGCTACTAGTGGCAGCATATCATTACATCGCATTCGTCATCCATTTTCCAAGTCGAACTTTACTAAATATTTCCAGTCTGCCACACATTATCGCTTAACATAATGATTCTGTGGAACATTTTAAGTGCACGCCCTATCGACGTGTCTCTTGCTCTGGGATATCGAAGATCCGGAATTAAATCGGTATCTTGGTGTTCAACCGAGAACACTGAGCAGCTGTGCACAGAAAGCAAGTCCAGTTCCTGCCGGCCGCCGTGGCCGAGGGGACTGAGGCGCTCCAGTCACGGTCTGCACGGCCACTACGGTCGGGGGTTTGAATCCCCCCTCGGGCATGGATATTTGTGCCGTCCTTAGTATTAGCTAGTTCGTAAGTAGTTTGTAAGTTTAGGGACTGATGACCCCTTAGTTAAGTCCCATAGACTCTACAAACATTTCATTTGATTTCCAGTTCCTGCTTCACTTCCGTGCTGAATATATCAAAGTGGAGGACAATATTTACCGACTATGAAAATCCCTTACTATCAGTAACAGATATAAGGTACTTGTTAAATCAATGCGTTGCAACCTGCTGTCCTCCCTTCCTCTTGAAGCTTACCGATGGCAACACTGTAACAGAATAATGCGCAAACACCCGTGGCACAGAATATTCCAGAATTCTTAATCGCACTGAATTGTTGCCTTGCCCTCGCGATCTGTATCCTACCGGAAACGTTAGCGCAATGACTCCAAATTGACTGAGTTAGGATATGCAACCCCTGCTACCGAAGACAAACTTTAGCAATATGTCGAAGCAGGATGGGCTGCTGTAGTTTAACAACAGATGGAAATTCAATCAGCGATTACGTCCAACAGCGGTGGCCAAAGCTGATTGTATGATCTTCCACAGCCACAAGGCGCTATGTTTTCAGCCGTGTGGTACAATCTGTTATCTCCGAAATAAATGTGACTGTGATGGCTCCGGTCCTGCTCAGTGTTGTGTTCTAGACGTCCAGCAGTGTACGCCATTCTTAGGAAATTAGATCAAGATATGGTACGATAAAAGTAAAGAACGAATTTCGCTACTTGGGCAGAAAAACAACTGCTAATTTCGACGAACGTTAGGAGGGTACGTGTGAGGAGCATTGGATAAAACCAGTGTTGAAGCTGAAAATTATAAAGAGAACTGAAGCGACAGTAATCGCCGAATGTGAGGAACGCACCCTTAAAACGTCAGTACCGCGGCGGAACACTGCGGCGGGTGTCGGAAGAGTCCTTGACACCCGCGGGATTCGCTCTGCTGAGCCACTGGGCACGCCTCGCAGCTTAAACCTGCTCCTCTCCTTACGGAAGTCCGTCCCATTCCAAGGGCGTCAGTCCTCCAGGGTCAGCCGGAGCGTCTCTGCGAGGCTACGAGTGGAAGGAGAGAGGTGGTGGCAGGTTGAAGGCGCGACTGTGTTCTCCGGGCGTGCCTGGGTGGCTCAATAGCGGCAGCGCAGTGCGTGGAGGCGCAGGTGGCACCGCAGCCGTACTTCTTACTGAGTCACCAGTGTCAGCTCTCTTTACATCTCTACGCGACTACCACACTCCCTATGAATACTTAATGTGTTTTCCATTATCTAGCCTGTAACCACCATAAGTATTCTTTTTCTCTACTGCTCTCCTTTTACATGCCACATCACGGTTTTTATTATGACATTAAAGGATTTTAAAGACTTTTCATATGCAGCGTGCTTTTGCGGATTCCGCAGCCTAGGGGATCCCGTTGAAAGAGATTCCACTTTTCTGCTGGAGCACAACCGACCTCATCCTAAACATTCACGTGCGCTTCCCGTCGCACAAAGGCTATGCCGTGTGCAACATTACCATTGAGAGAGTAAGAACTAATAAAAACACCTGGATCGTTACCTGGACCCGTATAAAACTGGGTGAGAATAAGCATCTCCTTTATTAGAATAACCACGCCCCAACTACAATACATTATTACTTATTTTTAGGAAGCTGTATTTGTATATTATTAAAATGTCTAGATCATGCATTGTCCCCGGAAAGCGAAAAACAGTGCAGATAACTGAATTGCGGCATCTTAACGTTTTTTCCAGCACTATGATGAAACCTATGTAGCAGCCCATGAATGTAGATAAGTCCTTTGCAAGCACTTTAGTTCAGCTGCTTTGTTTCCTGACTGACTTGTAAAAGGAATGTTTGTGACAACCACTCAGCGGGCAGTACCTCCTTGAAACTGTTGCTCTTACTGATAGGAACTGAAGTTATCAATAATAATTAACCTCTTCAGATGATTAGGCGGGAGACAGCTTTTCAATCTCCCTGTGTCTTGATATATGTAGGATCTACTTGTCACTGTCAAGACAAAAATCACGGGACATCTCCTAATATCCTGTCGGACGTCCTTTTGAGCTGCCAGGGGCAGCGAGTCGACGAGGCACGCATTCAACCAGACACGGGAGTACTCACCAGAAACACTGAGCTACGTTGCCTCTAGATTAGATTAATCCTTGTTCCATAGATCATGAATACGATACTTCGTAATGATGTGGAACGTGTCAGGTAATTGAAGGGTATCTGTACAAAACGTTACATTACACAAAATATTACATGACACATTATTTTATTTATTAATTTAATTTTTTTAGGTTTACTAATTTATATCTAAAAGCTCATTCAATGAGTAGAAAGAGTTGTCATTAAGAAATTCTTTTAATTTATTTGTAAATGTTAGTTGGCTATGGGTAAGGCTTCTGATGCTGCTTGGTAGGTGACCAAAGATTTTTGTGGCAGCATAACATATTCCTTTCTGTGCCAAACTCAGATTTAGCCCTACATAGTGAAGACCATCCGTTTTCTTGGTGTTGTAGCTGTGCACACTGCTATTACTTTTGAACTGGGTTGGATTATTAACAACAAATTTTATAAGTGAATTTATATACTGTGAGTATTCCTAAATCCTTAAATAGATGTCTGCAGGATGATCGTGGGTGGGCTCCAGCAATTATTCTGATTACACGCTTTTGTGCAATGAATACTTTTTTGACCGATGTAGGATTTCCGCAATTCCATGTGGTTGCGGCAAATCCTACATCGGTCAAACAATTCGAACAGTCGAAGACCGCTGCAAAGAACATCAACGCCACACACGCCTACGCCAGCTCAACAAATCGGCACTAGCAGAACATTGCTTAGAAACTGGACACAGCGCGAAATACGAAGAGACCAAAATTGTGGCTCCCACCGGTCTCTACTGGGACAGTATCTTCAAGGAAGATATAGAAATTCGCGTGACGGACAACCTCATAAACCGGGAC
This sequence comes from Locusta migratoria, assembly GCA_026315105.1. Lineage (NCBI taxonomy): Eukaryota > Metazoa > Arthropoda > Insecta > Orthoptera > Acrididae > Locusta > Locusta migratoria. The sequence continues at coordinate 53,067,976 of CM048751.1, forward strand.
ACAGGTTTTCAACTTAGTAAGGCATGGAAACCACTACTGAGCTCCATCAAGAAGTCACGCATCAAACCGACACAAGATCCAAGAGCCAGCGAGGACACTCCACAGGAGGCCGCACCTCCACCAACCAGCTCGACACCGCGGACCGGCGTCGGCGCTAGGGATGGGAAAAACCGACCGGTTAAAACCGATACCGGTATTTTAGTTTTGAATAACCGGTTTTTTCGGTATTCACTTGGTGTCGGTTGTAACCGGTTTTTTTAGTTATTGCCAAGAACCGGGTAAAAAACCGGTATGACTACTTCCTGAAGTAGTGGTTCAAAATGTGTTTTTTGTAAATAATTAAAAAAAAAATTAAAACTAGTAGACCCAAATATTTAGAGCTATTCCTAAAATTTCCACTGTTGTGAAATATTAGGTCATTGCAGTGACTAAGAAAAGCGATCATTGATAATTTAAGAACAATCCCGGCAGTCAGAAACGCGCAACAAACGCGTGGCGTAAGAACTTAAGGACTGGTGCAGCTGTTGAGGCATCGATGCAGCTGTTGTCGTGTGGCGTGGCCTATTAGACGACGCGCGTGCACCGGCAGTGTACAAGACTTGCCTCCGTCTGGCCATGCGGCAGTTCCTTGCTGTCGTCGCCAGACATCGGTTGTGTCTTAAATTGCACCACCCCGAGTGTGGAAGTACTTCACGAAGTACGGTAGCAGTGAGGTACAATGCTCCATTTGTTTTAAAAAGCTGAAAACAGGTGGAGGTACTACAAACATGCTGTGTCATTTAAGGAGAAAGCATCCAAAATGTTCCTTGAAAGAAAAGGTCGATTCGATTCATATACCTATTATGTAAGCTTGGAATAATAACCTTTAATGTATTATCATATTGTTATGCTAACAAGTTTCATTAATGCGATTCCTTGAATGCGAGGGATTTTTTAATAACCAATATGGGTTTAGGTAACATTGATCATGTTGTGCCTCGAGATGTAGCCGTGCGGTCTGAGGCTCCATGTTACGGACTGCGTGGCTGCTCCAGTCGGAGGTTCGAGTCCTCCCTCCTCCCTCGGTCATCGGTGTGTATGTTGTCCTTAGCGTAAGTTAGTTTAAGTTAGATTAAGTAGTTTTAAGTCTAGAGACTGATGACCTAAGCATTTAGGTCTCATAAGAACTCACACCCATTTGAACATTCTTTGATCATGTGGTACACAGCTTTCCTAGTTCAATTTGCGTAAATTTACACTGACAACAATCATACTGTTAGTAGGATCTGTGGCTTTGTTTTTCGAAATATTTCTGCAGCACTGATTGAAGTTCATTTATTGACTGTAACTTATACATATAATGTGTATATAAAGAGATATTCGTATGCGCCGGTTCACAAGTCCAACTTACGGAGTGGTTGGCTCAATATTTGCAACTGCGGGATGGAAATACTAGGCCAATAAATCTGTATGCTTCGTATATCGTCTTCTACGGCCTCCTGGCTAGGCTTACACACACTCAAGAAGGCGTAGTATTGGGAGGGGATCTTGCAAAATATGGAAAGACTAGTGATTTGTCATATAACGTAAATTTACCTAAATTTTAACTAAATTTCGTAAGTTTCGGTTTCGGCTCAAACTAGAAGAACCGAAAATTCTATTACGGTTTCTGTTTCGGCCGCAAAATATGTTTCGGTCGAACTCTACTGGAAATAATAGCAATAAAAAACCGAAAACCGGTTATTTAAAAAACCGGTTATCTTGAGCAATTTTTACAGTGCGGTTAAACCGGAGATGAAAAGAACCGGTATAACCGGAAACCGGTTGTTTCAGCAATAACCGCCATCCCTAGTCGGCCGCCGGAATCAAGGCGTCGGCGCTCGCATCAGTTGACGGCGTCCAGAAACGAAACGTCGGCGCTCGAAACCGGAAGCACGGCGCCCACCATCGGGCCGATGGCGCAGGAAATCGAAGCCAGACTGACGGACATAAATAACACCGACCGAGAGCAGACAGACCATTCCACCTGAGGATGGCGGAAAGGTTATTCGCCGAGATATCGTGGGACTTCAACGATCGCATCCGGCTGGACACCCGAGAGCCCTGGAAACGTAGAACTCGGTCTCCCAGTCATCTAGGGACCAGCACATACTCGTGGCCCCAGGAGAGGCGCAGCCGGCGGTGGGCGTCGCCTGCCACGGTGTTGACAGTAGGGAGAGGTAATGCCTGGTATGTCGCAGCCTCGGCACACCTTTGCTCCTGTGGATCTCGGAGTATTTAATTCTTCAAAGACTGACGAAACGGAATGTCGCTCGCGTATGACTGCTACTGTCACTCCGCATTCAACGCCTGTTGATTCCTGTCATGCGGCCACAGTTACGTGTAGCAGGTACTGCTTCAACACGAATTGTCAGAGTGCAGATAGCGGCTCTGCCCAGACTACGTCCACCGGCACTCCTGTATATCGCTGTCCCGTGTCCTTCAGTGGAGTAGTCGCACAGACAAACGATCATAAGGATGCCGAACGGCATTCTGCAATAGACTGCCCAAATATCTTGCACTTTTCCCGTAGAATACTTTAAGAGGTGGTAGTACTCGACTGAAACAAGAAAAATTAGTCTATAAACATGAGAGCAGAAAATGATACTTTCTGAGATGATCCCGCGTTGATAGGCAGGCTGCGTGGCGCTTGCCTGCTGATATTACAATACTTGTACAGAGTAATAGGGCCATATGTGCTACCACTAAAGGTTAAATGGGGCACATTAAATGGCGTTTCTCATTTTAAGTATAGAGCAACCACAGCTAACATAATGATACATTTTTCTCGGAACTTTCAGATAGTAAGTTAAAATAAGTGCATCTTTAAATACGAACAATTTCTGAGTGAAAGACGAGGTGCACCAACCTTGTGCACGGCTTTTGCTCTGTAGACTTTTAAGATTATTTTAATGATCATGACACTTACCGGCAGGTCACGCAGACTTTAACTTTGTATTTGGTACGGGCATTGTATGGCGACTGGGCGATTGTGACGTTAGCCACAAATGTCGTACGTCACATGAAATAGTAGTTACCGTACATACACCAAAAGATGCAACTAATAACTATTACGAACCGATCATGTAGTCTAAAGGACTTAAATATACTTGTAGTGGACCGCGGTGTTTTAGTCGGAAAACCCTTATATTTTACCATCCAGGTACTGTATTATACTGTAGAGAGAAATATTTCTCACTAATGTTTGCCCACCTTGCTGGAGGATGTGCGCAGTTTCGTCACGGTGTCCGCGGACACTGACGCAGGCGTTTCAGGACCGGACTGGTCGGGAGGTCCCTCAATTTGGTCTGCTTGTTCTCCACACCTCAGTGCCCTAGACGTTTGGTAATGGGGACAATTGGAGGAAGTGGTCTATTCACCTACAATCAACTACATGCGAATACTACAGGTCACGTACAACAATAACAACAGGGTACACTTCTAAGGAAAAAAGGAACTTTGAGTTTAACGTCCCAGCGATAGCGCGGTCATTGGAGTTGACACTCGTCGTTTTTGGGTAAGGATGGGGAAGGAAATCTGCCATGCTTTTGAAAGGAACCGCCCAGGCATTTGCTTGGAGTGATTTAGGGAAATCACTGTGTTTCAGAGGGCGCGTCATCCCTTACGCCAAAGTACAGAGGGATGCACGGACATGAATGCACACCGCGTGCAACACCTCCTGTAAACCGGTGTTTAAAGGACTTATTTTTCTTGTTTCGACGAATACTATCACAACTATTCCACACTTTCTTTGAACAACCTGTATATATTCAAGTGGGGTGAGATCTGGTGCTGTTGGTAGCCAGGGCAACTCCAACGCTGCCCGAAAGAGAGTTTTGTAAACTATTTCCTTTGTTGACGGAGTACACTTCCTAAGAATCATTAAAAAAAAACTCAGTCTGGCATCTGATTTACCCACGACTGTTTAATATGGTCGTCATATTCCAGATCTATGTCTACTCCCGGATACATTATGGAAGTAACTGTTTCTAGTATTTGTCCCACTATTGCAAAGTTACATAATAAACGCTCTTTCTTTAAATGTGAACGCAGAACTTCATACTTGATTATGTTGAGGCTCAGTGGCCGTTTCCTGCACCACGCGTCAGTTCGTTGCAGACCCTCCTGCATTTCGCTGCCTTTTTCCAGTCTTGCCACTTCTCGGTGAACTACAGAAACATCCTCATAAAGCCTCACTGAACTTCCGATGTTATCAACATCTGGCTAAAATTTTGAATAATATGTATCTTTTCCACAGATGAACATCAGAGGAGGATAGTTGCCTGAATATTGTCGGTAAACTGACTTTTCTCCAGGATTTAAAGTCAGCAGTATCATAAACAAATGGCACCATCGTGAAATAGTATTCTGTTACTTTTAGAATGATACATATTATAATTATATATGCAGGCGAAGTCGTCGGCCAGTGATTCATTTTTCAATTTGGATGCATAATACAACCGAACTCTTTCAGGCACCGTCTAAATGCCGCGAGTGGCAAACAGAATTGTCACGGACCCCACGGCAGTAGCGTCTCTCCCTGGAGGCGGTTCTGGGGCACCCAGACTTGAATCCCGACCTGTCACAAATTTTGAGCTTTCCTCACTGATATTATCGTATGCGCACTGTCCGACTAAGCCCTACAACACACTGTAGCGCGTAGTAAAGCTGTGCTTATGCCGAGGCCTTCAGTGCAGTGAATGGTCTGATGCTTATGGCTAATGAATTTCAGAGATATTCACGACAGGAAGAAAAGCGGCACAGAGGAAAGGTTTGGTGTGACATACAGGAGTCAAAATACACAGGGTGTATCAAAAAAGATGGCGGATACTTACACGGTTGAAAGTACAGGACAATAGAGGCAGGAATGTCCTTGTAAACATGGGTCTGCAAAGGAACCATTAGTGAGACACTTACCAATGTATGGCTCCAAGCAGCCACTGCAGTTATTGTAAACATCGTTTCAGTTAGTTAGATGGGGCTCCGGCACATTTTAATGCTGCTCTGAGATGGTTTCTAAAGCGCGGACCAGTACCTTCGCCTCCAAATCACCTGACCTAAATCCTTTGGATTTTTGAGTCTGAAGGCACCTCAGAAGCGAAGTGTATAGCACACTCGTTAAGAACTGGAGCGGAGAGTTGTACACACTTCTCAAGAATACCGAAATTATTATTCAGGGGTTTACGAAGTAATTCGAATTTCATCACAGAGACGAGCACAGTATTTCATCCAGATGCAAGGAAGACACTTCGAACATCTCCTTTTGCAGGTGACCCATACGTGAAATGTGAACCAAATGCAGTGTAAAACTTAATACTACAGTCTAAATTTCAAATTAATGTTCACCAACTAGGACGATGTTTAGAATGACGTTAATGGCGGCCTCCAACCATACATTCGTAATTATCTCGCAAACCTCTGGTTTACTGGGACCTCCTGTAACACCCTGTATAAGCAAGTAAGTTATGGGACCTAATTGCAGTGTTCAGCAAAAATATTTGCAAATCTATCGGACTCAACTACTTGGTCATTAGTCCGTAGCTTACGAACTATTTAAACTAAGATAAAGTAACCTAAAGACAAACACACACACCCATGCCCCAGGGAGCACTCCAAGCTCCGAGCCGCGGTGGAGTATCCGAGCGGTCTAAGGCGCCTCGCTGCGGAGCGCGCGGTTGCTCGCTGTCGGAGGTTCGCGTCCTCCCTGGGGCATGGGTGTGCGTGTGTTGTCCTTAGGTTAGTTTAGCTTAGTTTAAGTAGTTTGTAAGCTACGGACGGATGACCACGCAGTTTAGTCCGATAGATTTACAAACATTTGGACATTTTTGTTAATGCAGAGCCTCAATTGCAGTTTCCTGAACCATGCATCCAAGCGTTACAGATCGTCCTGAATTTTGCTGCACTTTCCCAGTGTTGCGACTTCTCGATAAACTAGTCTTGCGGAAGTCAAGAAACACGGCATCTACCTGGGATCAAATGTTCAAATGTTTGTATAGTCTATGGGACTTAACTACGGGGTCATCAGTCCCTAAACTTACAAACTACTTATGAACTAACTAAGACTAAGGACGGCACAAATATCCATGCCCGAGGGGGATTCGAACCCCCGACCGTAGTGGCCGTGCAGACCGTGACTGAAGCGCCTCAGTCCCCGCGGCCACCGCGGCCGGCTACCTGGGATCCCGTATTTCGTGGATGAATAGCAAAAAATGTTCAAATGTTTGTAAAGCTTATGGGACTTAACTACGGGGTCATCAGTCCCTAAACTTACAAACTACTTATGAACTACTTACGAACTAGGACGTCACAAATATCCATGCCCGAGAGGGGATTTGAACCCCCGACCGTAGTGGCCGTGCAGACCGTGACTGAAGCGCCTCAGTCCCCTCGGCCACCGCGGCCGGCGGATGAATAGCGCGAGCTAGGTTTCACACGATGGTTGCTTTTGGTGACAATCCGAAACTTCGACACTAAAACAAGAAATCTGTTTAGCTGAAAGCTTAAGCTTGATTGTCTGCCGGCAGAGGAAATTTCGTGTCCCCTATATCTTCCATAACTTGCAACTGTGATTGACGGAGGGTAGATCCTTGCAAGTGCCATGTAGTGAAAGCGTACGTCTGCGATTTTGTTGTATTTTTTGAGTCTTAAGTCTTATAAATGGTTGGACGCGACCCACCTCGAATTCTTCTTCTACTATAACCTCTTCATTTCAGCCTACATTACTAATTATTTGCTGGTTTCTTTCCAACTTCGTCCTCTATATATATATCGCAGGACCGAATTGAGGAGCAAGTCTCCATGCTCATCAAACGAGTCAGCACACCAGATTGTTACAAATGAGTAGTAATTGATAAAATGAAACCCACAGCTGTCCTATGCACAAGACAAGCCTAATTAAACGTAAACAGAACTAACAACGTAACACAGAAATGGCTCTCCGACGGAGAGCAACTGCGAGCTCCGCAGCGAGGCGCCTCAGACCGCTCGGCTACTCCACCACGGCGGAAAAAATTGTACAGTGGCAGAAGTTGTGAAGTTTAGTGTATAACGCAGTTCCGACAATACAATCGGTCGTTTCCTCTGGCTAGACACTGAAGTGCTGTAAGGTGTCGACAGTGAAAGGAAATTATTGGTGCCCGCTAGGAGAACCGTGCCTCACGGTGAGATGTGAAGCTGCATTCTGCGGCCAGCTAGTTGCGTTTGGCGATACACAGTAGTGTTGCGAGACGGCAGGTGGCGGCCTTATAGCGCGCTGTTTACTGCCGCAGCAGCCGGCGGCGGCCGGGAATGGGCACGGCACGCCGCCACTGGTCCGTGACGTCACGCCGGCCGGGGGTGAGGGCCGACGCTGCGTGCGCCGAAGGTGGACTCAACAACTCATCTGACGCGAAAACTGAATAGAGGAGAAAATTCTCTACAGCTTTCCTCTCTTATGTTTTATTTCATTTTAACATTCATAGAATATATGACATTAACTGCAATTGGGCAAAGCTGAAAATGTGTACCCAGCCGGGATTCGAACCCGGGTCTCCTGCTTTCTAGGCAGTTGCGCTAACGCCTACACCACTGGGGACACAGTGATCACCGCACCTGCAAGGACTACCTAAGCACGCCTCCCGTCAGATACAAATTCCCAGCTTCGCCCTGCCCACGTACTCAAACTCGTAGTTATGAACTAATTCCCGTAAGAGTAAGGGCTTCAAACTTTGCCCACCCCTCCCCACTAACAATAGGATCATTGCCCATCACCGGCATATATGTGGCGTCTGTTCCGAGAGAACAGATGTCACTTCTGATCCTGCAGTTGTTATTATTCAACATTTAACATTCTCTCGGAACAGACGCCACATGTATATGTATAATATGCCGGTGACGGGCAATGATCCTATCGTTAGTGGGGAGGGGTGGGCAAAGTTTCAAGCCCTTACTCTTACGGGAATTAGTTCATAACTACGAGTTTGAGTACTGTGGGCAGGGCGAAGCTGGAAATTTGTATCTGACGGGAGGCAGGTGCGGTGATCACTGTGTCCCCAGTGGTGTAGGGGTCAGCGCAACTGCCTAGAAAGCAGGAGATCCGGGTTCGAATCCCGGCTGGGTACACATTTTCAGCTTTGCCCAATCGCAGTTGATGTCATATATTCTATGAATGTTGAATAATAACAACTGCAGGGTCAGAAGTGACGTCTGTTCTCTCGGAACAGACGCCACATGTATATTTATTTTATTTTTATTATCTAGCATCGTTACAGATAAATTAGAAAAAAATAGTTGACCAGTTGCTGGTGGCAGTCGCCGTCCGATCACATCCCGCACCTGCCCGACTGGAGGCAAGTCCAGAGAGGGTTCTGGCTAGGGCAATCGCTGCGCACCTTGCACAGCGCGTTCAGTTCCACGCCCAGAGCGTGGGCGAGCATCATCCTGCTGCAAGAACAAGCAACCGTCCTCTTCAAACAATGGGAAAAGAACGGGTCTTACAACTTTCTCCACGCATCGAAGACTGGGAACGGTTCACAATGACCGTAGGTGATCCAGAGCTGTAGCTTATCACACCCTGTACATAATGATCAGGATAGGTCTATTTTGTCTTAGACGAATGCACTCTACGAGACAGCGCTCTCTAGGTCTGCGACCGTCGCCTCGGTACAAACAGAACCTGATTTCATCAGGAAGACCACAGCCATCATTCTAACTTCCGTGTGACGCTCTGACGGCACGAGTCTTGCCGGGGACGTCGCCGCAGTGGCGGGAGTGGGAGACGCGCCGGTGCTTCACGAGCTCGTCGCCCCGATGCTGGCAAGTGCTGACACTTCTGGGCTGACAAGTCCCGTTCTATGCGACACGACGATCTTCCGTAGACATCCCGAATCTTCTCTACCGAGTGTTAGCGTTCACACGACAACTGACAGCAGCAAATGATGTAGCGAGCCTGACTCGTGTGGCAACCCTCCGAAAGGGCCATCCCGCGACTGAGAAGGCCACAGTTTGGCACCTTCCATACTGGCTCAGTGTGCTACAGGAAGCACGTCCCCGTGGCGCCCGTCGGCATCGCCTTTCGAGTTTCCAGTCAGCCTCGTGGATGTAAACGTTCCCCATCATAGAGCTCACACACACGGTGCTTTAGCGGCTGTTTCACTGTGACATCTGTAGGCGGACGACGTCGTCACCATTACCGGCACGTCTGCTGCCCTGCAGGTGGCGTCTACCGTCATTACGATAAACTCGACGCCGCCTTCTCGCAGGTACTGAGTTCCAATTTGCGCAGTGTTCGGAGCCTTCGCGGGGTGCCGCCTCCCTGCGTGACGCGCCGCCGCCAACAGCGCGCCTCTGCCACCTGCGAAGCGGCGGCCTCGCCAATTTGGCGCACTCACTGGCCGGCCAGATTGCTGTAAACGACGCTGGTTGGCCGCCAGCCTCCGTGTCACCGCCACCGCTGCCGCCGCTGCCGCCTCCGCCGATCGCCTGCGCTGGTAATGATGATGATGATCATCGGCAGTCGACGCAGGCGCCTTCCTCGCTGCCGGCGGTCATCACAGCGACGGAGCGGCCAATCATCCTCCTCCGCCTCCTCCCGGCTCAAGTGACTGTGAAACAGCCGTGTCTGCTTTACGTTATTTCCCGACTACACTGCCGCGCAGGGTGAAGATTATTTTCCGTTATTGTATTCTTATTGCTTGTAATGCAGTGGGCAAATTTCGCGTTTAACGTAATCGCGGGATATCTCTCCCATTACGTTTTTCCCGTCGGTGTTCTGTCGATAGACGAAGGAGTTGGCGCTAGCTGAGATCGCAGTTGCCGATCAGCCGTGGTTTGTACGAATATTAGGTGATGACTACGTAAGTGCATAAATGTCATCGATAATCAAAAAAATGTTCAAATGTTTGTATAGTTTATGGGACTTAACAACGGGGTCATCAGTCCCTAAATTTACAAACTACTTATGAACTACTTACGAACTAGGACGGCACAAATATCCATGCCCGAGGAGGGATTCGAACCCCCGACCGTAGTGGCCGTGCAGACCGTGACTGGAGCGCGTCAGTCTCCTCGGCCACCGCGGCCGGCATCGATAATCTATATCTATAAATGTGAATGTCTGTACGGTGTACGTTTATCACGTCTGAACCACAAGACATAAATAGCTAAAAATTTCTACAGTTACTAATGACTACCCGGGGAAGGCTTTACGCACGGTTTTGTGGCGATCGGATATATATATATATATATATATATATATATATATATATATATATATATATATATATATATGCGAATGTGTCTTCGGTGTACGCTATCACGTCCGAACGACAAGACGCAGAGACTTAAATATTTGTTTAGTTACTAATTTGTAACTGAGGAAGGTTTTAGGCACGGTTTTATAGCGATGTGATAGATATTTAATAATTTGAAGAACATAACGCGAAATGCGAAACAGTAATTACTCTTTGAGCAGTTAAACCGGCAACCCACGCGCAATGGAAATATTCTAGACCTTATAGCCACAAACAGGCCTGACCTTATTAACGATGTCTGTGTAGAGACAGGAATTAGTGATCATGACATCGTCATAGCGTCGATGGTGACCAAAGTTCATAAACCAGTCAAGAAGGCTAGGAGCGTGTTTTTGTTGGGAAAAGCCGACAAGCAAATGTTACGATCGCACTTAGAAAATGAATGGGCATCGTTTAATTCTGGGACTATGGATGTAGAGGAATTGTGGACTAAATTTAAATGCATTGTTAATGAAGGGTTAGAGAAATATGTGCCAGTAAAGACGATTAAGGATGGAAAAGATCCACCGTGGTATAATAATAATGTTAGAAAGCTGCTGAGAAAGCAAAGGCTGTTGCATTCTCGATTCAAAAAAGAACACGCAAATGGTGACAGGCAAAAGTTAGTAGAGATTCGTGCGTCTATAAAAAGATCGATGCGTGAAGCATACAATAATTATCACAGCCATACCTTAGCAAAAGATCTTTCCGAGAACCCGAAAAAATTCTGGTCCTATGTAAAATCGATAAGCGGGTCAAAGCCCACTGTCCAGTCACTAGTTGATCATTCCGGGGCAGTAATAGAAGAAAGCAAACGGAAAGCTGAAGTTCTAAATTTAACCTTTAAGAAATCTTTCACGCAGGAGGACCGCACAAATATACCATCATTTGATCAACGTACTAATTCCGAAATGGGGGACATAGCAATAGGTATTTCCGGTGTAGAGAAGCAGCTGAGAGAGCTAAATACGAAAAAGTCTGCTGGTCCGGATGGAATACCAGTTCGGTTTTACAAAGACTATTCTGCGGCATTGGCCCCCTACTTAGCTTGCATTTACAGCGAATCTTTAACTCAGCGCAAAGTTCCTAGTGATTGGAAAAAAGCGCAGGTGACTCCCGTGTAAAAGAAAGGAAAGAGAACTGACCCATACAATTACAGGCCAATATCGTTGACATCGGTTTCATGTAGAATTTTGGAGCATATTCTCAGTTCGAATATAGTAAATTTCCTTGAAACGGAAAAGCTTCTTTCCATGAATCAGCATGGGTTTAGGAAACATCGTTCATGTGAAACTCAGCTTGCCCTTTTCTCACATGACATCTTGCGAGCCATGGACGAAGGGCAACAGGCGGATTGTGTTTTTCTCGACTTCAAAAAGGCGTTCGACACGGTGCCACACTGCAGACTCCTAACGAAAATGCGAGCTTATGGAATAGGTTCTCAGATTTGTGACTGGCTGGAAGACTTCCTAAGTAATAGAACGCAGTACGTTGTTCTCGACGGCGAGTGTTCATCAGAGACGAGTGTATCGTCAGGCGTGCCCCAGGGGAGTGTGATAGGACCGCTATTATTTTCTATCTATATAAATGATCTGATGGACAGAGTAAGTTGTAATTTGCGGCTGTTTGCTGATGATGCTGTGGTGTATGGGAGGGTGTCGTCTGTAACTGACTGTAATAGCATACAGGTTGACTTAGACAAAATCTCTAGTTGGTGCGAAGAATGGCAGCTAGCTCTCAATGTAGAAAAATGTAAGGTGATGCGCATGAGTAGAAAAAACAATCCTATAATTTTCGAATACAGCATCAGTAGTGAGCTTCTTGATGCGGTCGCGTCGTTCAAATATCTAGGCGTAACATTGCAAAGCGATATGAAATGGAACGAGCATGTAAGGACAGTTGTGAGTAAGGCAGACAGCCGACTTCGGTTTATTGGGAGAATTTTGGGAAGATGTACTTCACCTGTAAAAGAGACCGCGTATAAAACGCTTGTACGACCACGTCTTGAGTATTGCTCAAGTATTTGGGACCCGCAGCAGATCGGTTTGAAAGAAGACATAGAGGCGGTTCAGAGGCGAGCAGCTAGATTTGTTACCGGTAGGTTCGACCAATGCGCGAGTGTCACGGAAATGCTCCGGCAACTCAATTGGGGATCGCTGGAAGAAAGACGACGCTCTTTTCGTGAATTTCTGTTAAGTAAATTTAGAGGGCCGGAATTTGAAGCTGAGTGTAGTACGATCTTGCTGCCGCCTACTTACATTTCGCGTAAAGATCACAAAGACAAGATAAGAGAAATTAGGGCTCGTACGGAGGCATATAGGCATTTTTTTTTCCTCGTTCAATTTGGGAGTGGAATAGGAAAGGAAATGCCTAGTAGTGGTACAGTGTACCCTCCGCCACGCACCTTACGGTGAATTGCGGAGTATGTATGTAGATGTAGATGAAATTTATATTTACTCTTTGAAAATGGTTTTATTGGTTGCATTGTTGCTTTAGGCTTGATAATGTTAAAAGGGTGAGTATATTGGGATAGAAAGTTATCGGTGTACATAAAATTCCACGTGTGTGTTTCTTAATATTTCGCTCTGCAGCGAAAATTACAGAACGCAAACGAATGGTCTGTGTGTAATTGTTGTCCGAAGTCTCCCGATGTACACCATAGCAGTTCCATGACGATAGCTATAAGGGGGTGGAAGATATGGTGATTGAAAGTCGTCAAATTATAAAACAATTCGGACTGAAGGCCAGCGATGACGTTAGCGACTCTATAGCAAGGAGGGTACATACAGCGAAACGCGATGCCACAGACCAGCTCTTCAGCTCTTTCTCTGTAGGGATAAGCATACGAATAAGGAAATATAAGAATAAATAAATAAAGTAGTAAAAAAGAAATTTCTTTTAATATATCTCTTTAAAAACTCGTTCTGACGTTTCGCGCATTATCTATCATAATCAACCAATACGCGAGCGGAACCGCGGGTTTAAGCTAGTTAGTCAATAAAACTACCTGGCACATTAAAAGTGCGTACCGGAATAGGGATTCGATTTTGTGACCTTTGCCTTTCACGCCAAGCGGTCTACCGTCTGAGCTACCCCCGCACGCTTCTCGGTTCTTTGTCACAACTGTACTTCTGCCAGCACCTCACCTCCTGCTTTCGAAACATCACCGACGTTCTCCTGCGAACGTTGGAAGCCTGGCACTCAGGGAAGAAAAGGTATGGCGCAGACGTGGCTTAACCAGAGCCAAAGGAATGTTTAAGATTGAATCTAGTTTTAATCTACGTACTGTCAGAAGTAAAGTTGCGAGAAAGGACCGTGAAGCATGCACGGATAGCACACATCAGCAGTCTGGAATCAACCGGCTTGTCGTTTGGTGTCTACTGCACGTGTTAGCGCTTATTTGTTTCAGCTGCACGTAGTGTCACTCGAGTTTAGGCAGTTTCATGTGCAATTTTATCCTGCCCGAAATAGATAAGCTTAGTAAAGTTATTTATTGTCATCTTTACTTTGTGTGCTAGAAATATACAGATTTGTGCACAAGCCACTACACTGCATTCAGCTGTTTCGTTGGAAACTAAGAAAGTAATCTGGCACTTGCCAGAACAAACAGAGAGAGCAACTTTTGTAACTTTTAGAAATATCTTGTCATTTCCTGCCTTTAGAAACGTCGAGATTGAAAAAAGAGAAAATTTTGGACTACTTGTTTTCACTGCCCGATGCTGAAGTCTTGTCTGAAGACGAATGTGTTGATGAGGCAGCAGACGAACTTAACAGCACGTGATGGCTCAAATGTGTGACATGAGTGCATGTAAATGACAGCGAGGACTCCACAGGAATGGAAGGCAGTCATCACAAACAACTAATCAGGAGTGTCTCGTGTTCCTGATATTGTGCGCTCATGCGCAGTTGGAAACATTTTCCAACAAGGAGCATAAGGAGGGGATGCAGACAATAAAGCACACGGAAACAAGAGACATAAAAAAAAATGTTACGTGTAGCTACTGTAAGGCATTGAAAAATTTCACAAAACCTTAAGTTATGAATAAATAAATGTGTTTAACATAATAAGGGTACTAATATCAGTTATATATAACTGTGAAACCATAAATAACAACCACCCAAAAGCAAGAAACCAATTGTTACAGTAATATGCGAAAGTTTAATGAATAAGGTCACGAAAGGTTCATGAAAACCATCATGTTTTCTCCCGGTCGGACAGTCTTTCGGAAGGGATCTCAGGACGCGTGGGATGCGTGGACAGCTGAAACAGCTATACAGATTAGTAATACAAGTTTTGTTTAGTAAGATATGCAAACACTCAACTTGACATATGTCTGTTCTCGCGGCGGCGTCTTCTTGCAGCTGCGCTGTATCATAGTCACTTCCTAGTTCAGAGTGCCCTTCCAGACGCATGTCGGCCCAGATAAAGCCGCTTGGCCAGCAGCGGTGGCCGAGGGGACTGAGGCGCTTCAGTCACGGTCTGCACGGCCACTACGGTCGGGGGTTCGAATCCCCCCTTGGGCATGGATATTTGTGCCGTCCTTAGTTGTAGCTAGTTCATAAGTAGTTTGTAAGTTTAGGGACTGATGACCCCGTAGTTAAGTCCCATAGACTCTAAAAACATACCGCTTGTAGAGGGCGCGCTTCTCGGTTGCGCAGTGCCGGCGTGTGATTGGCTGCCGGTCGTCCGCTGCCTTCTGCACGGTCGTTTTCGCGCGTCTGGAGTGTGGCGCTGACTGTACGCCACAACACATCAAACGTCTACAGATTTGTATTACCGATCAAAGTGGTACACTCATCACGAAGCCTGTATTTAAAGGGAGAGACCTGGTAAGAAGGTAGGTGTGCAGTCGTACTACAAGAACTCGTGCTTACACACTGCAACCAGGTTACGTCGGCAGGAGGATACGTGTTTTCTAAGATGCTGCTAGTTTAACAGGTCAGTTTTCAGTACGAATGGTGCAACACATGATGATACGGCAAAACCTGATTCAACATGCCTCGAAATCGTGCCTAACCACGAAAATATTCCTGACGTAAATCTTTCGAGTGTGACGCAGGGGAGGCAGGCAACTTTCTCGATATGACAAGAAATATCTGAAACAATTTATCTGCCGCAGATCTCTCCGATTTCGCAAAACCAAGGCAAGGAAAATGAAAATTATGTTATTTTAACAGACGATTCGTGTAATGAAGCTTATAATGAAATGAATTATTGTAAAGTATAAATTACAATGTTTTAAAATACGGAATGAAAAACCGATGAAAAAGTGTCATTGTTTTCGAAAAGTGAGCGATATGTGTTGTGTTTAGCAGATGATTCTAAATGGAAAATCATAGTGTTGAAACACGTCCACCGAATTTGTGTCCGAGTTCCATATGCTATATCACACACATAAGTGTATTAGTATCGTCGTTGGTCAATTTAAAATTCATCTATTGTGTATTTTACTCATTTAATTACCTGACTAGGCTGCGAATTAATTAATTTAAATTGCTATTTATGTTCTTTCCTCACACATTTATGAATATTTTCCTCCAGTGTATTTGTATTTGTATATTTGTATGCATATGGAAGGCTGCTTTAACGTTGAATGAATGCTGTGCAATGACTAGCAATTAGTGTACATGTTGCGAATATGTATTTGAATAAGACAGATGTTCTACCAATTTAACAAGGAATTTTATTTATTGTTGTTGTTGTCTTCAGTCCGGAGACTGGTTTGATGCAGCTCTGTACAATACTCTATCCTGAGCAAGCCTCTTCAACTCCACATAAGTACGGCAACCTATATGTGTCTGATTCTGCTTACTGTATCCATCTGTTGGTCTTCCTCTGAGGTTTTTACTCCACAAACTTCTCTCCAACGCTAAATTCACAATTCCTTGATGTCTAAGAATGTTTTCCACCAATCGATCCCTTCTTTTACTCAAGGTATGCCAGAAATTCCTTTTCTCCCCAATTCTGTTCAGTACCTTCATTAGTTACGCGATCCACCCACCTAATCTTCAGCATTCTTCTGTAGCACCACATATCAAAAGCCTCTATCCTCTTCCTGTTCGCACTGTTTATCGTCCATGTTTCACTCCCATACAAGGCAACACGCCACACAAATGCCTTCAGAAAGGACTTCCTTAGGCTTAAAATGAATATTCGATGTTAACAAATTTCTCTTTTTCAAGAACGCTTTTCTACCTATTTCCATTCTGCATTTTATATCCTCTGTACTGCGACCATCATTTGTTATTTTACTGCGCAAGTAACAAAACTCATCTACCACCTTTATTGTTTCGTTACCTAATCTAATTCCTTCAGCATCATTTGATTTTCTTAGACTGCACTCCGTTACCCTTGTTTTCTTCTTGTTAATGTTCATCTTATATGCACGTTTCAGCACACTCTCCATCTCGTTCAACTGCTCTTGCAGGTCCCTTACTGTCTCTGATGTTTGTATAGCTTATGGGACTTAACTACGGGGTCATCAGTCCCTAAACATACAAACTACATGTGAACTAGCTTACACTAACGACAGCACAAATATCCATCCCGAGTGGGGATTCGAACCGCCGACGGTAGTGGCTGTGCAGACCGTGACTGGAGTGCCGCAGTCCCCTCGACCACCGATGACAGAATTACTATGTCATCAGCAAAACGTAAATTCACTTCTTGTCATATTCGGCAAGTGAATGTATCTCCCGCGTGAATTTTGCAAACTACTGGCCACCGTCTCTGTACACTATCTATGGTATGAAGAGTATTGGTCTCTGTCTCCCTTCCTTTCTCTCTCTGTCTCTTTTTCTCTCTCTCCTTCTCTCTCTCTGTGTATGTATGTCCTCTCTAGACAAGAACGGTGTGCAGCGCCAGATTTGCATGTGACGGTCACAATTGGACTACGTCCTGCAGCTTAAGGCTAGTTTACACGACGACACTATGTTTCATGAAACTGCGTTACTCGCCCGTGCGCAAGCGCGGCAGGCGTTCGCGCAACTCGTTAGCGAAACTAAACAGTTTCGGCACCTTCCAAATTTGGCGAAACTGATTGCGCATGTTTTTAGGTTAGGTGATAACCAATACAGAACAAAACACAACATAAAGGGGGAAAGGAAGAAATAATACGGTTTTTGAACATATATGCGATGTATAGGTGTTTGTGCCATTTTAACGATGAAAATTTCAGGAATAAGCAGCGGCGTGTTAGTGCTCTTGAAGCAATTATTCGTGAATTAAATACTGATGATTTGACGATTAGTGAATTGTAGACTAAAGTACATTCAATTCCAAATACCTATTCAAACGAACTATGGCAATTGCGGATTTGAGAACACGGTACAGGTATTGCAGAGATATCTATTTGACAAGAAACGTAATGAAATTGGTAATTTCAATTCTGGTGACAATGCTTCACGCATAAAAGTATCTTGTTTCTTTATTACATTACTAACTTTGTTTAAAAGGAACGTAAACTGCTCTGGTGACATTCTGAGTTAATTAAAATAACTTCTAGGATCTTCGATCACAATTTTTTCCAGCAACCGATCTCACGTCTTGTTTGAATCCAGTCACGAACCCAAACACGTTTCTTAGTCTTTTTTATGTTTAGTCTTATGCAGCGACTTCACACAGAGAAGCAATAGCTCCGCCACAACTTCTACAGCTACCAAAACTTTCATTCTACGGCGACTACGGCACTCACAAAACAACGAAACTGAAGTGTATAGTATTGGCGCCTTGTCTACAGACATACACGAAACTAGTTGCGCGCAACTCATTTCATGAAACGTGTAGACTAGCGTTTACACCTGTCACCTGGTAACCTCCCAGGTTCCGCCGCAGTGATGATGATGATCGTGTGGCATTTATGACCGTTAGACCCCAACTGGGGTCGTGTTCAACCTGCCTGGTGGAAGTCTCTTTATCTGACGCCACTTCGGCGACTTGCGTGTCAATGATGATGGAATGATGATGAGGACGACACAACACTCAGTCCCCGAGTGGAGAAAATCTTCTACCCGACCGGGAACCAACCACGCTGTCCACTGGACTACGGAGGCGGACATTCCGCCGCAGTAGGACAGCCGCAGCCCTGCCTGCCTGTAACCTGCGGTAACCAGGGCCGCTCGGGCGCTCGCGTGCCGTGCTTGGATCGGCTCGTGTCGGCGCCGCTCGCCGCTACTCGGAACTGGCCGGCGGCGGCGGGGCGTGACTTTTCATTTAGCAGCCCGGTGACGGCACGGTCTACTTCTTCCGGCTCTTCTTGCGGCTCGACACGACTTAAACTTCGGCTTAATCGTGATGTCTGCGCTTCGCTATTCGTTCGTTCCGCGAAAGCACTTCACACGGCCGGTGAGGTTTGGCACAAAACGTCCAGTCTATCCATCTATAGTCACGTGGCGTAAAATAAATGGGCATCTCACAGGTGGGGTGACATATTTGAAAAGGTATTATGCATTTACATGCTCGACAGATACTGCATATTACCTATGGATCAAGTTACAGTACCAGCAGAAAGAAAATACAGTAAAACTTCCCTTAAGCCGGCCGCGGTGGCCGAGGGGACTGAGGCGCTCCAGTCACGGTCTGCACGGCCACTACGGTCGGGGGTTCGAATTCCCCCTCGGGCATGGATATTTGTGCCGTCCTTAGTCTTAGCTAGTTCATAAGTAGTTTGTAACCTTAGGGACTGATGACCCCGTAGTTAAGTCCCATAAGTACAACAAACATTTGAAACTTCCCTTAACGGACATTTCCCAATAGCGGACTCCTCTCAATAGCGGACATTTTAAAATTCCCCTGCAAAACAACATTAGTCCTTATGCTAAAATTATTCCGAATAGCGGACATTCTATATAACGGACACGGTCACCGTAATATGTCCCCCAACAACAGTCAAACCTTCCAAATAACGGACAGCGTGCAATGAATCAGTGCACTGAGGGCCGTCAATTGTAACGTGTGTTGATTGAAGATTTAGCGTGCTTCTTGTTCGTATTGTGTGGTTTCATGGCATTGCCATCTGTTGGAACTTCTTGGAAGTAGAATACGTACAGTATTGGTCCATGCCGCGCAGAAACAGACGATGAGAGTGCGGCGCCAAACACAATCCGCCTGTTGTCGCTACATGAGACGAAGCCAAGCATTGAGTACTACTTGCTGTCTCCATTAGAGATTTATGAGACGTGGTCATACTGATGCACTTGAAATAAATTTTAGAGTCTTGACCACTAATTTAAATTTATTGAAGCGTTACGCGTTTCGACTTCCGTCATTATCGAAGGCTACAGCAAGACAATGGAATTAATATTCATCAAACACTTCGATAAAACATAAATGAGAACACAATCATCACACTCACCATATCTTTTAAAACTTATTAAAAAGTGAAATTAAACATTCCTTTTAAAATGACTGTTAAAGACATATGTCAAAAATGGATTCTCCACTTAATAACTGACCGCATCGCTGAATTTAGTATGCACTTGACCATCCTACAGGGATGTTCTGGGGGAATTTTAAAATTAAAATTTATTTTATTTTTGACATATGTCTTTAACAGTCATTTTTTAAAAGGAATGTTTCCCTTTTTAATATGTTTTAAAAGATATGCTGAGGGTGATGATTGTGTTTTCATTTATGTTTTATCGAAATGTTTGATGAATATTAATACCATTGTCTTGCTGTAGCCTTCGATAGTGACGGAAGTCGAAACGCGTAAGGCCTCAATAAATTTAAATTAGTGGTAAAGACTCTAAAATTTATTTCAAGTGCATTGAGTACTAGACTCACTGTTGTGTTGCAGCGTGGGCTTGGGTAGGACAGGGGAGAGGCGATAGGTGTATCGAATGTTTTCATTCGATGGCTGCCACAACCCGTTTTCAAATGTCAAAAGCTTTGTCTAATGCGCTTGAGTGTTTTCGATATGAAGTTTTGTTTTCGCGCTACACGCTTTAAAATGTTCAGCGATAAAAGTGGCCAAATACCAAAGAAGTTCAGAACATGTGCGAAACGAAAAAAGAATGTGATCTCGTTGTAACAAAAGCTTCGCTCTTTGCAGAAAATTGATTCCGGTGAGCCACCCGCGAAAGTTGCTGCGGATTTGAACGTCGGTACGAGTGCGATTACTGATTGGAAAACAACTGATCAGATATTTAGACATTTTTTCCATTGAAGCGTCTAACAGCACAATGATATCTCGAAGAAGAATGAGAAGAAGTTCATATCCTCAGTTAAAAGAGGTTTTATTTTTGTGGAATGGACAAATAAGAGCCAAAGGCGTGCTAGTTAAGATCCTCTACTTGGGCAAAAAGCGATGACTTTTTATGAGCTCATTGAAGGAAAGGAGAAAGAATTCCACGGAAATTGTGGTTGGCTGGATCGGTTCAAAAAGCGGCGTGGCATTCGCACGCATTACACGCGTGAAAACAGGAGACTTTGGTATTATCCGAGATTTTCGTTATCTGAACCGGCCGTCATTCCGATCATTTCGGATAAACGATAGTTTACTCAAAAATGTTCAAATGTTTGTATAGCTTATGGGACTTAACTACGGGGTCATCAGTCCCTAAACTTACAAACTACTTGTTGTTGTTGTTGTGGTCTTCAGTCCAGAGACTGGTTTGATGCAGCCCTCCACAATACCCTATCCTGAGCAAGCGTCTTCATCTCCACATATGAAAGGCAACCTACATCTATCTGAATCTGCTTACTGTATCCATCTCGTGGTCTTCCTCTGCGATTTTTACCTCACACACTTCCCTCCAACGCCAAATTCACAATTCCTTGATGTCTAAGAATGTGTCCTACCAATCTATCCCTTCTTTTAGTCAAGATATGCCAGAAATTTCTTTTCTCCCCAATTCTGTTCAGTACCTCCTTATTAGTTACGCGATCCACCCACCTAATCTTCAGCATTCTTCTGTAGCGCCGTATTTAAAAAGCCTCAATCCTCTTCCTGTCCGCACTGTTTATCGTCCATGTCTCACTTCCATACAAGGCAACATTCCATACAAATGCCTTCAGAAAGGACTTCCTCAGGCTTAAATCAATATTCGATGTTAAATTTCTCTTTTTCAAGAACGCTTTTCTACCCATTGCCATTCTGAATTTTATATCCTCTGTACTGCGACCATCATTTGTTATTTTACTGCCCAAGTAACAAAACTCATCTACCTCCTTTATTACTGCGTTTCCCAATCTAATTCCTTCAGCATCACCTGATTTTCTTACACTGCACTCCATTACCCTAGTTTTGCTCTTGTTAATGTTCATCTTATATGCACCTTTCAGCACACTGTCCATTCCGTTCAATTGCTCTTCCAGGTCCTTTGCTGTATCTGACAGAATTACTATGTCATCGGCAAAACGCAATGTTTTTAATTCTTCCCCTGAACTTTAATTCCTTCACCAAATTTCCCCTTGCTTTCCTTTATAGCTTGCTCAATGTACAAATTGAATAACATTGGAGAAAGGCTACAACCCTGTCTTACTCCCTTTCCAACCATTGCATCCATTTCATGCCCTTCAACTCTGACAACCGCTGTCTGGTTTTTGTACAAGTTGTAAATAACCTTACGCTCCCTATATTTTACTCCTGCTTGCTTCAGAACTTGAAAGAGTTTATTCCAATCAACATTGTCAAACGCCTTCTCCAAATCTACAAAAGCTAGAAATGTAGGTTTGCCTTTTCTTAATCTATCTTCTAGGATAAGCCGTAAAGTGAATGTTCAAATGTTTGTACAGTCTATGGGACTTAACTACGGGGTCATCAGTCCCGAAACTTACAAACTACTTATGAACTAACTAAGACTAAGGACGGCACAAATATCCATGCCCGAGGGGGGATTCGAACCCCCGACCGTAGTGGCCGTACAGACCGTGACTGAAGCGCCTCAATCCCCGCGGCCACCGCAGCCGGCCCGTAAAGTGAGTATTGCCTCCCGTATTCCTACATTTCTCCTGAACCCAAACTGATCTTCCCCGAGGTCGGCTTCAACCAGCTTTTCCATCCTTTTGTATATAATTCGTGTTAATATTTTGCAACCATGACTTATTAAACTGATGGTTCTGTAGTTTTCTTAAGTGGGCAGGGCGAAACTGGGAATTTGTATCTGTCGGGAGGCGTGCTTAGGTAGTCCTTGCAGGTGCGGTGAACACTGTGTCCCCAGTGGTGTAGGGGTCAGCGCAACTGCCTAGAAAGTAAGAGACCCGGGTTCGAATCCCGGCTGGGTACACATTTTCAGCTTTGCCCAATTGCAGTTGATGTCATATATTCTATGAATGTTGAATAATAACAACTGCAGGATCAGAAGTGACGTTTGTTCTCTCGGAACAGACGCTACATGTATAATTGATAGTTTTATACAAAATAAATTAATAAAAGAAGGAGGCCATCCCCCTTGGTACACAAAGCAGGTCCGGACACTGATGCAAAAGCAACGGAAAAGGCATGGTAAATTTAAACGAACAGAAAATCCGCAGGATTGGTGATCCTACACAGAAGCTCGAAATTTGTGAGAATTACAATGCGATTCCTAAAAAAATTTTCACAACGAGACTCTTTCTCGAAATTTGACTGAAAATCCTAAGAGATGGAATCTGAACCTCTGGCACTGCAATTTTATGTTTGCCGAAACTTATTTCGACACAGTTGCAATTACATTCAGTGCAATCAGATTCTATCTGAACCCCTGGCACTGCAATTTTATGTTTGCCGAAACTTATTTCAACACAGTTGCAGTTACATTCAGTGCATTCACAATGCTTATTTGAAGGATACACTGAAGATGATCACTATGTGATTGAAATCGGTCTGTTGTTTATAAATAAAACATTAACGGCCAATGCTGCTCAATACATCTGGTGTGTTCATAACTAACTTTTCTTACATTACCCTTATCACAAGAACAGTAAAGAGACCTTAAGCCTGTAACTTCGTTGTAATGTACTTCAGAGGATTTATTAACAATAAAGAACCCTTTTATTAAATATAACTAGCCAGATACTAGGCTTACAGCTGAAGGAAGGGTGCCTTAACAGTAGCAGGCGAATGTGTTCGCATCATACGTTTAGAGCGAACGGATAAAACCTACAGACGAAGTCAGTTCCTTAAGGAATAGTCTTACGTAGAGGAGGAGAGGGCCGACCACGGAGAGTGTCTTCGGCGCACTTTCTTTTCATCTACATCTACATACTCTGCGAGTCACATTGAAGTGCGTGGCAGAGGGTTCATACAACGAATTTCATGATGTTTCTATACAGTAACATTCTCTAATAGCTCGTGTGAAAAAGGAACACCTAAATCTTTCCGATTTCCACCTGATTTCTCTTATTTTATTATGGTGATCATGTCTCCCTATGTAGGTGGGTGGTAACGATATATGTTCCCATTCTTAAGAGAAAGTTGGTGAAAGGAATTTCGCAAATAGATTTCGTCTCAACGAATAATGCCTTTGTTTTGATGATTTCCGCCCCAACTAGTGCATCATTTACCGTATATCGCGATAATAAAAAACGAGCTGCCCTTCTCTGAACGTTCTCGAAATCGCCCGTCAGTCCCACCTGTTGTGTACCCCACAATGCCCAGAAATACTCCAAAGTGGGACGGACAAGTGTGGTGTAGGCAGTTTCTTTGCATCTGTTGCAACTGTTCTGCCAATGAAACGTAGCGTTTGGTTCGCCTTCCCTACATTATTTTCTTTTTGTTATTTCCAATTTACGTTATTCGTGATTATTATTCAAATTTTCAAATGTTTGTTAAGCTTAAGGGACTTAACTACGGGGTCATCAGTCCCTAAACTTACAAACTACTTACGAACTATCTAACACTAAGGACGGCACAAATATCCATGCCCGAGGGGGGATTCGAACCCCCGACCGTAGTGACCGTGCAGACCGTGACTGAAGCGCCTCAGTCCCCTCAGCCACCGCGGCCGGCGTGATTGTTATTCCTAGGTATTTACTTGAGTTGACGGCCTGTAGATTTGATTTATTAACGTGTAACTGACGTTTAACGGATTTCTTCTTTTGGTCATGCGGCTGATCCCACACTTATCATTATTAAGAGTCAATAGACAAATTTTGCACCATGTAACATCTTGTCTAAATGATTTTGCAGTTGCTTTCGATTTTCTAGGGACTTTACTAACCGATAAATGACAGCATCATCCGCGAACAGTCTAAGAGAGCTGCACAGATTGTGTCCTAACTCGTTTATAAAGGAACAGTAGGGGCCCTGTAACACTTCCCTGGGGAACCCTAAAAAACGTTCAAATGTTTGTTAAGCTTAAGGAACTTAACTGAGGGGTCATCAGTCCCTAAACTTACAAACTACTTATGAACTACCTTATACTAAAGACGACACAAACATCCATGCCCGAGGGGGGATTCGAACCCCCGACTGTGGAGAACCCTAGATATCACTTCTGGTCGATGACTTACCGTCATTTACAACGTACTGTGTCCTTTCTGACAGAAAATCACGAATCCAATCGCACAACTGTGCCAGTATTTCATAACCACGCAATTTGATTAGAAGACGTTTGTGACGTACAGTGTCAAAAGCCTGCCGGAAATCTACAAATTCGGAATCTACTTTACAACCCTTGCCGATAGCACTCATCACATCATGCGAGTACGGAGCTACTAGAAATTAAAACAAGTATCATATTAACGTCTCACAAGGTCACCATCGTCTAATTAGAAAGATTCCAAAGTCCCGCGCATTTTGACCCCTATGACATCA
The DNA here is from genome assembly GCA_026315105.1 of Locusta migratoria. Taxonomy (NCBI): domain Eukaryota; kingdom Metazoa; phylum Arthropoda; class Insecta; order Orthoptera; family Acrididae; genus Locusta; species Locusta migratoria. The sequence continues at coordinate 53,093,000 of CM048751.1, forward strand.
TCGTCGAGTTGTACTTGGTATCAGCAAGCGGCCGCATTTGCATAGTAACGGCGACCGCGCTGATGGGGCAGTTGTCGGCTTGTTAGCGTTTTATGGGCGCCAGATGACCACTGCCAGGGCGCTGCTGCTCCTGTAATTCCACGGCGTCGCTCATTTCTGTGCCGGCAGAGTGATTCCGCCATTGGGGTAGCCCCGAGGAAGGCGACATTCTTCGTTGGCCCAGAAATCTGATTTCTAATTCGAAAATTGACGGCGCAAGTTGGACTCGTTACAGCTAAGTTCACATCTCCTTTTTTTCATGAAGTATGTGGCACGAGGTCTCATGTATTAGCATCAACCATATTTAGGGTAACCTTTGCAGTCCTTCAAAACTAAAAACGCGAGTGTATATCAGTTGTGGCTTACTTTCAAAGACATAATATCAATAGCAATCGAGAGATTTATACCAAATAAATTAATAAAAGAGGGGGCTGACCCCCCATGGTACACAAAACAGGTCAGATCACTGTTGCAGAAACAAAGAAAAACGCATGCAAAATTTAAAAAGACACAGAATCCGCAAGACTGGCAATCTTTTACTGAAACTTGCAACCTAGCGCGGACTTCAATGCGAGAATCTTATAGTTGTTTCCACAACGAAATCCTGTCTCGTAATCTTGCAGAAAATCCAAAGAAATTCTGGTCATATGTGAAGTACACTAGCGGCAAAACACAAACAATACCTTCATTACGCGATAGCAATGGTAATACTACCGACGACAGTACTGCTAAGGCAGAATTACTAAACACAGCTTTCCGAAATTCTTTCACCAAAGAAGGCGAAGTGAACACTCCAGTATTCAATCCAAGAACAGCTGCCAGCATGCGAAACTTAGAAGTAGATGTTCCTGGAGTAGTAAAACAACTTAAGTCACTAAACAAAAATAAATCTTCCGGGCCAGATTGTATACCAACTAGATTCCTCTCAGAGTATGCTGATGCAATAGCTCCGTACTTAGCTATAATTTACAACCGATCACTCAGCGAAAGATCCGTACCCAAAGACTGGAAAGTTGCCCAAGTTAATCCAATATTCAAGAAAGGCAATAGGAGTGATCCCCAAAATTACAGGCCTATCTCATTGACGTCGATTTGCAGTAGGATTTTGGAACATATACTTTGTTCGAATATTATGTACTACCTCGAAGAGAACGACCTATTAACCAATAGTCAGCACGGATTCAGAAAGTATCGCTCTTGCGAAACACAGCTTGCCCTTTATTCACATGAAGTGTTAAGTGCCATCGACAAGGGATCTCAAATCGATTCCATATTTCTGGATTTCCGGAAGGCTTTTGATACTGTACCCCACAAGCGGCTTCTAATGAAATTGCGTGCTTATGGAATATCTCCCCAATTGTGCGATTGGATTCACGATTTCCTATCAGAAAGGACACAGTTCGTTGTAATTGACGGTAAGTCATCGAGTAAAATAGAAGTGATATCTGGCGTTCCACAGGGAAGCGTTATAGGTCCCCTACTCTTCCTCGTGTTTATAAACGATTTAGGAGATAATCTGAATAGCTCCCTTAGACTGTTCGCGGATGATGCTGTCGTTTATCGGTCAGTGAAGTCAACAGAGGATCAAAAGCAACTGCAAAGCGATTTAGACAAAATTTCTACTTTGTGCGAAAATTGGCAATTGACACTAAATAAAGAAAAGTGTGAAGTAATACACATGTCCACTAAAAGAAATCCGCTGAACTTCAATTACGCAATAAATCAGTCAAACCTTAAGGTCGTAAATTCTACCAAATACCTAGGAGTTACAATTACGAACAACTTTGACTGGAGAGAACACATAGAGAATATTCTGGGGAAGGCAAACCAAAGATTACGTTTCATTGGCAGAACGCTTCGAAGATGCGCCAGCTCCACCAAAGAGACTGCCTACATCACACTTGTGCGTCCTCTCTTGGAGTACTGTTGCCCCTTGTGGGACCCTCACCAGGTGGGACTGACGGAAGATATTGAGAAGGTTCAGAGAAGGGCAGCTCGTTTTGTTTTATCACGTTACGGGAGGGGGGGGGGGGAAGCGTCACGGAAATGTTGCACGAATTGGGGTGGAAATCATTAAAAGAAAGACGTTATTCATTGCGGCGTGATCTGTTTGCGAAGTTTCAATCACCGACTTTTAGTTCTGAATATGAAAATATTTTGCTAGCACCCACCTACTTAGGGAGACATGACCATCCCAATAAAATAAGAGAAATCAGATCGAAAACGGAACGATTTAGGTGTTCTTTCTTCCCGCGCGCTATTAGAGAATGGAACGTTAGAGAAGAGTTATGAAAGTGGTTAATGAACCCTCTGCCAGGCACTTAAATGTGATTTGCAGATTATCTATGTAGATGTAGATGTTACACGAAAGTGAGCACAAACGATACAAATCCTTCTTCAACGGTGTGCTAATGATGTGACACGGTGCGATTGTGTAGCGGGCGATGGATGATGGCAAGTCGTTGTCGGAAGAAATTCTAAAGACGCTGTGGTCAACGCATCCGTGTCAATTGCGTTGGACACGAGCGTGGTGATTTCTACATCATCAACATATCTAGTATGCACTAACGGCGATCTTAATTTTTAATTCATGTAACTAGGCAGTCTAGATCGCTATTCCTTATTATTATTATATTTGTATCCCTGGTAACCGGTTCGCTCACTTACATGATCATCTTCAGACCACAACTGTAATGATATGTAATAAAATATCAGAGAGATAAATTATTTCTAAAGTAAGTATTTAAAAATAAAATATACCCATAATATTGGACACCGGTTGTTTTTAGCTGGAGTTGCGTAAAAGGTTTAATGTTGACTGCTGTAGAAGTAAGTGCAGCCTTCATTTAATTACTGAAAGCTCCATCCTCTAATTCAAATGTTGGTCAATCTGCTATAAGTCCTAACGGACGTTATACAATACTGGATTTCCCTGACTAGGCCAACTTGTCTACAGTATCGATATAAATATTATTTAATTGTTGTTGTTGTTGTTGTGGTCTTCAGTCGGCAGACTGGTTTGATGCAACTCTCCACGCTGTGCAAGCCTGCTCATCTGAGAATACGTTCGGAAACCTACATCCGTTTGACTCTGCTTACTGTATTCGTCCCTCTGTCTCCCTCTACGATTTTTACTCCACACGCTTCCTTCTAACGCTAAGCTGACAATTCCTTGATGTCTCAAACTGCGTCCCACCACCCTATCCCTTCAGGATATGCCAGAAACTCCTTTTCTCCCCAATTCTGTGGACCACCTCCTCATTAGTTAAGCGATCTATCCATCTAATCTTCATCATTCGTCTGTTCTACCACATTTCTAAATCTTCTATCATCTTTTTGTCTGAACTTCTTATCGTTCACGTTTCACTCCCATACAGTCCTACACTCCAGACAAATGTTTTCAGAAAGGACTTCCTAACATTTAAACTAATAACAGATGTCAACAAATTTCGCTTCTTCAGAAACGCTTTTCTTCCTATAGCCATTCTATATTTTATATCTTATTTACTTCTGCCATCAGAAGTTACCTTGCTACCTAGATAACGAAACTCATCTACTACTTTTATTGTGTCATTACCTAATCCAGTTCCTTCAGCATCGCCTGACTTTCTAACAATACATTCCGTTACCCTCGGAAAAAGAAATTAATAATTATAATATTTTCCGTTAGATAACTTAAATTCTGCTGCCAGATAGTGATCGTCTTCATTCTGAGCTTTTATTGCTGCAGCTCCTCGGTGTTATCGTTTAAAAACATTCAGGATCGGGAATGAAGATTCGTTGTAAATAAGTTGAGTTTTATAGTTTTACTTCCATTTCAACAGAGTCGTTTACAACACTTTATAATTTGGTTAAAATACTTAGGAAACTGAGTTCCATACACAAAACAGCCATATATCATGACGGATAGTATAAGAGTGAGTTAATATGGCTTCCTCTAAGACACTTGAGAAAAGACGGCATAAACATGGAAACAATTCCATTATGCAGTTTTTATATATACGTTAACTAACATCTGAAATAGGTTATAATTTTTGTTTTTACATTTCTTTGTAATAATTAATTATATGTGGCTAATTGGAATATGTAGTTAGGGTAATTGCATTTAACAAGGTACACGAATAACGAGTATTCATTTGACTTCATAAATTTACGTAGTAAACAGAATCAAGTTAAAACTGAATTTATGATTTTTACATGAGTAGGTCAATAGTTTGTAATTAGTGTTTTGGTGTACTGTTGTATAGACTCGTAATTTTATTGGGTATCAATTTGTCAATTAATTCTTTTACAAATACGTAATTGATTAGTGTCTTAGTAATTTTATCCTGTTCTACTGCCACCAAACTTAACTAACACCCATAATATCTAACTTTAACATATCCATTTCTTTTTTCAAATTTTCTCACTTACCTACCAGACTGATGCTTAGAACATTCCAGGCTCCCATCCATAGAATGCCTTTTATTTTTATATTTTATATATATATATATATATATATATATATATATATATATATATATATATATATATATATTTTATGACGACATCCTGCTGAGTAGTCCCCACCCGGAGACCGGAATGAGGAACTATTTTACCTCCGGAATATTTTTCCGAGAGGATGCCATCATCATATATTCATACAGTAGAGCGGCATGTCCTCGGGAAAGGTAACGGCTGTAGTTTCCATTTGCTTTCAGCCGTTCTCAATAACTGTATGGCAAGGCCCTGCAGCTGGTGTTACAAGACCAACTCAATCATCCAGACTGTTGCCCTTGTAACTACTGAAAAGGCTGCTGCCCCTCTTCAGTAACCACACGTTGGTTTGGCCTCTCCAAAGATACTCCTCCACTGTGGTTCACCTACGTTACGGCTATCTGTATCCTTGAAGCTCGCAAGCCACCCCACCTTAGCAATGTCTGTGGTTCATGACATTTACAATATTGAAATCGGCATATAAAATTAACACTATATACAAAATACACCCACATAAATAAATCGAAACGTATATCCAAAATAAAATTCACATAAGTGTTTGCATAATGTTTTTATCACTGCATTCATGAGAAAAGAAACCTTTGTTATTTACTATGTTACACGTGTTACACGTTCGTAGTGTCGATACTTCTCAATCCATGAAAACAAAATAAGATTCTATTATTAACCTCTAGGTAATCCTCTAAAACTCAGATTATCATTCGCAATTCATATGAATGACTTCAGGTCTACTGACCTCCACACACCATTGACGTGCGTCCAACCCACACGTTTCCTCATTTATTCCTTTATCCAACTACAACGTGACACCTCTGTTGTTTCCTTTATTCTGTCACACATAGGACTACCCTTATCCAAAATCATCATCAGTTGCTGCTTGTGCAGTACGCTGATCTCCAGCTAAAAGCTCTTTCAACTTCACTTTTTTCCTCTTCCCTTCTATTTCAAGTGCTAAATATTTCTCCATGCAGTTAAGAGAAGTTTCGTATTTACATAAGAAATCTGTACCTTATAAGTAATCTTTCACCAAGCCATTTATTACGAATCATCTCATATTCAAACAATATTCACCATACTTATGTGTATTGGTCTTATTGGTTTACTTATTCCACCTACTGCAGCCTTAATTTTAACAATGTTACTGATATTCTGTTCTTAATTCTCTTTACAAAATTATCTGTAACAGCCGTCACATTGCTGTCGGAACCGAAAAGTGCATTACCCATCTTTATTTCTAAAATGGACTGTACATCTATAACCTCTTCTCTCCCTAAACACCGGTCTCTCAAAAGATCTTGCTCTACATCCCTTCCTTTTCCTTATTTACTTGTGCTACTCATCATCACATCAGACCAACCCTCGATCTTATTTTCGCCATAAAACAGCTCACAAAAGGCTTTCTTCGCTCCGATCTCCTGTTTTGTCACTTCTAAACCTCTAGGTACTTTAAGTTTTTCCTTCAGCCTCCAGTGAGGTAACAACGAATTCAATATTTTTCCGTTGCATAGACAGATAATTCACTTTCTTCTTTGATGTATCAGTCCGTACTAACCGCCTCTCCTAATCCAACATTTTCCCCCTCTTCTATCCAAGTTTTCTCCTGTCCTATCATTCTCTCATCATTCATATAAAAATCTTCCTCGGCATCTGTTGTTTCCCGGTCCACTTCATAATCAAATAAACTGTTCACGTCCTCTATTTTACCGACACCAGAAACTGCAGATACCCTCACCAACCACACAACCTAAATCACATTCTCCTCAAACAATTCATCACTTACCGTTGCAGGTTTTGCAACGTCTCTCTCTACAAACCTCCTCACCAGCGTTATTCGAAACCTTTAAAATGTCATTACTTAAATTCGTCGACTCTCCATATAAATCGCTGCTACTGTCTCGTAGTACCTTTGAATTGTCAATACATTCGTTACTCCTCGATTTGAGATCCATTTTCTCAAAATTTATTCCAACAAAATCATTTTCTTCCTCTTCATAGAATAAATCATTAATACACACTTCATCATTCAGCATCCATTTATAGTCCATCTTTTCATTTAGAGCCATTAGTTCACCTTCATAAACTGATATAAATAAACTGATATAAACGCACAAATGCCTTCTTACACAACAGCTAACTCAGGAACTTCTACTGTCGTAACTTCGGCACAGGTAATATCCCTTTCCTTTCTCTTCAACAATAAGTCACCCACAACCGGCGATGCATAACATAATTAATTAAAAGCTGACGAGATCACACCTAGGTCACTTTCGCAAATCTTCAACACTTCCTTCCGCCGATTCATCATAAAATGTTTTTCTAGCAGAAGTACTCTCGGCTACGTCGCCTTTACACAATTTACTAGTACTTACTCTACTGTCATTGTTGGTACTCATTGACACTTCCTTAGAATTCTCCATACAATTCATCTCCATCGATTTACGATCATCCTCAACCTCTCTTCTGACCACCTGATTTTGCAGCCCACATTCATTTATTTCACCTTAATTTACCATTTGTGGAATCTTTGCCGAATTTTCGACATCTACTTACTTTTCAGAATCCTGCGTCCTTTTCCTAACCGTCTTATTCTGCATGGCCCGGACTCGAGATACAAAATTTAGTTTCCCCACTTCCTATTCTGATTATGCATTACGTGATTACCATGTCCCTCAGGTTTATTTTCTTTGTTTTAATTTCCATTTTGATAATTATTTTTACCGTTTCACTTATGAAAATTATTACCATTATGATTAGAATTATGATGGTTTTAATTAAGGTAATTAACATGGTGCTATTTATAATTACCATTATGATTCAAGTTTTTCTGACGATAGTGTCCATCATTATAATTGCCACCATTTGGCCTGAATTTCAACGCCTTTTCCTCCTTGACAATATAACGCATAAACTCATCTTCGGAATTTGTCGGACTTGGGACAAACTCATTCTGTAAACATTCTGGTAATCGCCTTTGGAGTCGAAACTCCCAGTGTACGATGTATATGTGTCAGCTTAGCTAGTCCACGGACACAAAAATCACGCATGGACCCGTTATCGTTTTTTATAATGTGGTCCGTTTAGGAACTCATTCAGGAGTCTAGTTTGCTTCGCTTAACTCCAAAATTTATTAAGAAAACTCTTGTAAATACTTGATAGGACGCAAACGAATCCCTCATTAAATTTGCTGACATTTGCCTCGCCTTGTAAATGCCTTTTCGCAAACTTAATTTTATCCTCGTCTGACATTCCTCGTACAAACCCATTTTTACAGGCAGGAGTGAAGTTCACTGCATGTTATCTTCTATCATTACCAAAACACTTTGTTGTTCTCGTACTTGCATATGGAAAACTTCTCACTGTAATAGCCCGACTTATTGGCATAAAATTTAATTCCGTCCGTACATCTCGAATGTGTGTTTTCTGTCTAATTTTAATTACTTCATTTTCAAAATCTAACACTCTATTCAACAAATTATTAACCGACATAGTGGTTTCTTCCAAAAAAGGTATTTTGCCTGTGCAAAAAGTCTTCTACACTGCCACCTAGTTTTTACTGCATTTTATCCAATTTATTCTTTTAATCCTTTTCAACTGTGGTGACGTGTCAACCAGGCCAACTCTCAGGAAACTTTGCGCATATCTGTCGTTACATCAATTTTGATTCAATCACACCTATTTCACCTCTAATTTTCCCTATTTCAGTTTTAAAATTGTTCACGTTTGTATTTACACTATCTAGCTCTGACGTTATTTTTTTAAATTTTTGCATCAAAATTTGAATTTACACTTTCAATTTTTACATCAAAATTTGAATTTACACTATGTAGGAGTATAACTGTCCGGCTAAGAGTCTTCTTTAGTTGAGTACAAAGCATGGGCATTTCGTAGCTTTCCACTTGGTGTAACCCGCTTCTTCCACCTGAGCTGTTTCTCAGCTTCTCCAACCGGTCGCCGCGGCCCGCTGCTGGCCAGTGCCTTATCTTTGCAAACAGTACCATTATTTATACTAATTGCACGACTCCACGAACATTACTTACGTAAAGTGATAAACGCAGCATTTAGTTTTTTAACGAGATCCTGAACATCAACTTACTATTTATCTATCTGAATGCCTAGAAATTAGAAATGTTTAGTCTCATAATATGCCCACTCGGTGTAACAAGAGTGACAGTTTTTGTTGAGTTGTGGGTTTTAATCTGTGAAAACTGAATCTCAATGTTATTTAGCATGAACTTACATATTGAACTGCATTATTTGATACAATGTCCATATTGAAAATATCTTTCTTTATACTCCTTCACTAAAAAAACCGCCTTGATTGCAAATTGTTCAATTAATTAATGACGCGTTTCGCCCTTTAGCGGGGGATCTTCAGATTATCTGCGTGACAAAATTTACACAAAATTACAAGGCGGAATTACAAACGGGTATAATGGTACGTGGGCTTATTTTGTGTTAGTGTCAGTATAAATGGTAAACAAAGCTTACAATGCGCTCTCCGTGGTGTGACATCGTATAGCGCATTGTAAGATTTGTTTAGCATTTATACTGTCTTCTTAACACAAAATAAGCCCATGTACCATTATACCCGTTTGTAATTCCGCCTTGTAATTTTGTGTAAATTCTGTCACGCAGATAATCTGAAGATGCCCTGCTAAAGGGCAAAACGCGTCATTAATTAATGAAACAATTTGCTATCAAGGCGGTTTTTTACTGAAGGAATATTTATTCTCACTGATTTCTGTACACCATGGACTGGAAATCATTTTATATTTCTTTATTACCAAGTTGCTGTCATCACCAAACAGAAGTATTTTAGAATTCCGTTTTATTCTAGTAAGCATATCATTTATAGAAAGAAAAAGTAACAGTGGCATCGTAACATGCACATGGGGCATCCACCACTTAATTGGGCCCCATTGTGAGTGCATTTCATAGGCATTTCCCATTCGTCAACGGTCTTAACCACCTCCACATCGAACAAACCACCATTAACAAAGTTTGGAAGGGAACCTAATTTAATGTTTTTGGTATGTCGCGTTTTGCAGCTCTTAAATATTGTAGAAAAGACATTTTTTATATATGCACCAAAGCTGCTTTTATTTAAAAAAACTGACGACTAGTTTCGGGCTTTGCCCATTTTCTAAGTCAACTATTACAGAGAACAAAGTGTGTTTTACATGAAAATACATTAATATGGCGATGTTACATTGACTGTACAAGTTGTAATTACTTACATTCATATATATATTTATATTTGGTTACTGTTTAGGTCACGCTGTTTGTTGTAATTACTTTGGTGTAATTTACAGAGCTGTTGATCCAAAGATGTTTTTATTAAATATTCTTTGCTTAATTTTGTTTGTAACAATATCGTTGGTTATATGCAGTGTGACATAAACAGTACCATGACAAATATCGTACAATAAATTTTAGATTTCATTCCGAACTATTTTAAGTGTAATAAATTGATTTGTGTCCTATATTGTAATACAGGGATAATATTGCGGTACTACTATAATTTATCGCGTTTTGTTGCATATTTGGAAGTATATTACGATAGGAAGTATTGTATTTTATATGCTGGCCAAGGTGTTATGGAAATTATCGTTGAATTTTTTATTGCGCATTTCTGTTTGTTCATTTAACATTTGTTCTGGGTACTTAGTCATATGTGTATAGATTTGTAATTCTTCTAAAATGTCCATTAGTTGTCCTTTGAATACAATATGCAAAATTTTGAGATTTTCGTCTATACTCGCAGTCGAATGTTTAATTTCTCTGTGCCTTTCGCTTGTATTTATATGTTCTCTAAATCTAATTTTGAAAGGTCTGCCTATCTGTCCAATGTAGGCCTTGTCACATTCACTGCATTCGATTTTGTAAATTCCAGATTGACTATAGCGATCAATATTTTTCTATTTTATATATGATATTGGTTCCTAAAGTGTTATTAGCGTAGAAGCCTATTTTAAGATTTGTTTTCTTCAGTGCATACTTTATTCTATCTGAAATTTGTCCCCAGTATGGCAGTATTACAAATTTGTCTTTCTTTCTTGTTTCAGTTTTTGTTAAAGTGATTTCATCTTTAATACTCTTCTGTTTTGAGTTTAATTTCGATTTATACAGATTATTGACTAGTTCTGGGTTATATCCATTACTGATTGCTACATCTTTGAGTGTATTTAGCTCTGAATTTATATTTTTGTTACAGAGAGGATATTTGGTGATACGATCTATTGCTGATCTAAAATATGCTTCTTTATGGCTTTGTGGGTGACAAGAGCTATTATGAATGATTATGTCTGTAATTGTGGAATGTTTTTTGAATATAGAGACGATGTTGTAGGAAGGGAAGAGGAAGTAGATCCAGATGAAATAGGAGATACTATACTGAGAGATGAATTTGACAGAGCCCTTAAAGACCTAGGTCGGAACAAGGCCCCAGGGTTAGATGACATACCCTCAGAGCTACTAAAGTCTCTGGGAGAGCCAACCATGACAAAACTATTTGAACTGGTGTGTAGAATGTATGAGACAGGCGAAATACCCTCAGACTTTAAGAAAAATGTAATAATCCCCATTCCAAAGAAATCAGATGCAGACAGGTGTGAAAATTACAGAACCATCAGTTTGATAAGTCATGGTTGCAAAATTTTAACACGAATTATCTACAGGAGAATGGAAGATCAGTTTGGATTCAGAAGGAACGTAGGAACCCGGAAGGCAACACTCACTTTACGTCTTATCTTAGAAGATAGATTAAGGAAAGGCAAACCTACATTTTTAGCTTTTGTAGATTTGGAGAAAGCGTTTGACAATGTCGACTGGAATACACTCTTTCAAATTCTGAAGTCAGCAGGGGTAAAATACAGGGAAAGGAGAGTTATTTAAAACTTGTACAAAAGCCAGACCGCATTTATTAGACTCGAATGGCATGAAAGGGAAGCATCAGTTGGGGAGTAAGACAGGGTTGTAGCCTTTCTCCGATGTTATTCAATTTGTACATCGAGCAGGCGGTGAAGGAAAGCAAGGAAAAATTTGGAATAGGGATTAAAGTACAAGGGGAAGAAATAAAAACATTGCGTTTTGCTGATGACATTGTAAGTCTGTCAGAGACAGCAAAGGACCTGGAAGAGCAGTTGAATGGAATGGACAGTGTGTTGAAGAGAGCGTATAAAATGAACATTAACAAGAGCAAAACAAAAATTATGGAATGCGGTCTCAGAAAATCAGGCGATGCTGAAGGAATTAGATTAGGTAACGAAACAATGAAGGTGGTAGATGAGTTTTGTTACTTGGGTAGTAAAATAACATGCGATGGTCGCAGTACAGAGGATATAAAGTGCAGAATGGCAATGGGAAGAAAAGCATTTTTGAAAAAGAGAAATTTGCTAACATCGAATATTAATCTAAGTGTAAGGAAGTCTTTTCTGAAGGCATTTGTGTAGAGTGTTGCCTCGTATGGGAGTGAAACATGGACGATAAGCAGTGTAGACAGGAAAAGGATAGAGGCTTTTGAAATGTGGTGCTACAGAAGAATGCTGAAGATTAGGTGGGTAGATCGCATAACTAATGAAGAGGTACTGAACAGAATTGGTGAGAAAAGGAATTTTTGGCATTATCCTGACTAAAAGAAGGGATCGCTTGGTAGGACACATTCTTAGACATCGAGGAATCGTAAATTTAGCATTGGAGGGAAGTGTGTGGGGTAAAAATCGCAGAGGGAGACCAAGAGACGCGTATAGTAAGCAGATTCAAGTGGATGTGGGTTGCCGTTCTTATGAGGAGATGAAAAGGCTTGCTCAGGATAGAGTAGGGTGGAGAGCTGCATCAAACCAGTCTCCGGACTGAAGACCATAACAACAACAGTGAAAGTATGTACTGAGTTAGTCTTACTTATTGTTAAGTGGAGAAAGTTAATGCTGTTGTTAATTTCATGTTCAGTTGTGAAGGTTATCTTCTTGTGCATATTGTTAAACTTTTGATGGAAGTCTTCAATTTCTTCTAGCTCTTCCTGTGTCTCTAAATATCTGTCGCAAAAGACTCGGTTGTTGACACGCCGGACCGCCTGCAGACAGGATGCTTGTCCGGAGAACTTAAAGTTATCCTTGTCGTCCCGAGTTAAACTGACCTTCTGAGCGACAGAGCCACGTAACGAACCCGGATCCGCCGAGGAAGATGCAGACAGCTTAGCCACGAAGACGACCGGTCGGGCGGGAAGGTCGGCGTCACGAGCTGATAAGGCTTCGCGGAGGACCTGGGTGCTGCCCGGGTCCTGGGGGTGGGGGCCGCACAATGGCGCCGGCTAATTGGGCTGGCCGCGCCGCCACAATGTGCCAATTAACCCCGCGGAGGCGCCGGGCCAACAGTGCCAGGCGGGGTGCCGCGGCGGCCGCCCACGCCGGACCAGCGAGGACCGAGGACCGAGGACCAGCAACGACAGACCAGCGCGGCCTGCCGCCGGGGCAGCCCAGGACAAAAAAAAAGTAGGGGTTTGAAAATATCATATTGAAAAAATTACGCTTAACCCTCCTACTACCACTGGGGTCAATATGACCCCATAAGCACATTTGAAATCTATATCTCCCTTATTTTCAATGCGATTATTTTCAAAATTTATGACTTTGTCTCTAACTTGCTTGTATGCAATGACATATTATTCAGTTTTACATTTACAACATATCAAAATTTATTCATGGACTACGCACTGAGTACCCCTGGGGTCAGCATGACCCCAATGTAATTTTTTTTGTTTTGTTTCTTGAATGTAACATTATAAAAACATAACAGAGAATATTACGTTGAACAGATGTTATAGGAAACACCTGCAACAATGAAACTAACACTTTCCACTTCTTATTTGTACCCATTGTTGTCGTTTCTTTCCTCAGCAGTTGTTGTGTGTTGCCTCAGTTGTTGCTAGTGTTTTGTCGCAGCGTGTGAAAGAACTACATTATGTCTAGAAAACGTCTGAGTAGTGTTGAAATACAAGCAATTTTGAATGAAGAAGAGGAATTAGGAGATACAGCGTCTGATGACGACGTAGAGATTGATGGTGTCATTTCTGGAAGTAGCGAATCAACTGAAGATTCTGATGAAGACGTTGGAGATTTGCTGAGTACTATGCATTTCAGGGAGGAAATAGGTGACGGCAAAGCAGCGAAACCTATTATAATCCTAGACTATAATGCAACAAAATCAGGTGTAGACACTATGAACAAGTTAGTGAGAACCTAAACCACAAAACGTATGACAAGAAGATGGCCCATGGTGATTTTTTATAATATTTTGGATATTAGTGCTCTGAATGCTTTCATAATTTGGTTGGACTTAAATCCTGACTGGAATAAAAAAACCAACTACAAAAGAAGATAATTTCTTCTGGAACTGGGAACAAGTCTAGTACAGAAAAGCAGAAGTCAGTGCAGCAAAGCTTCTCTTCCTCGTCCTCCTTCAGCACAAGTGGATACGGGGGTAAATGTGGACGGTGCTACCTGTGCGAACGTTCAGTCGATAGAAAACATTCAGAAACGTGCAGGAGATGCTTTTCCTATGTCTGTAACCACCATTCAGACATTCTTTGTTTTAAATGTAAAGAGATGTTTTGTTTTACATGTAAGGATCTATAACATCAAGTGTTGAGACAAGATCTGTAAGTGCTTATATATCTACTTCACCAGGTTTCAATCAGTAATGTATGCTTTTGTGTTAGTTCATTAAAATAAATTAAATACTGCCAATATATCCCGTGATAATTACTTGGGGTCATATTGACCCCAACGGTATTCAGTGTAACAAAAAATTCTGGTAGTAGGAGGATTAATAGAATATATAGTTTAAGGATGAGTTATTGGGAAATGTACAAAATTTCTGTAGTGAGGTAATAATAGGCAGTCTCAGTGTTACATCATTAAAAGCTATTTTGGGAGAACGTGAATTGGTTGATGAGGACAACTTAAAAACTGAAGTTAAAATTTGACTTTCTTTAAAGTGGCATTTCAGTTACAGAATTCAGTAGTGCAAGGATTTCATGTGTGATTTAACGGCTCTGAATTGAACTTCAACTCTTTGTTATACCTTGTTCGTGGGCATTTTCGTGCAATATTCAGTTCCTTTAAGTTATCTTTGTTTTTTTAAGGTGGGCTGGGGTTAACAGTACACACATTGCACATGCTGACCTATATTATGTGTCTAGTGATCCAGAATACTCTTCAAAAGTCACTACTGCTCTTTCCAGTGCCAACGACGCAGCTATAAATTGTATTAAATTTATTTTAGTTAATGAAGTAAAGTTTGTACTATATTCCTGTTATTCACTTCTATCTTCTTTATTCACTTCTTCTAGCCACACCACATGCTTGACAGCGTAGCCTTCGGAAGTCATCAATAAAACCAGACAATGTTATATCCTGCTCGGCGGCTTTAAGTTGCAAGAAGATACTTGCAACACCGAGTTTCCTTCCTGACTGTTATATTTTTTCAAAATTAAAAAAATTGATATGATGAACAATCGTAAATGAAAGTTCACTGGTGTATTTTTTGTGTTCGTATGTGATGGTCATCAGACGTCAATAATACTTTGAAAAAAAGTCTTTGTAAAAATTCTGTCAATCTCAGTTATGTAACTTCTGAAGAGGTTTGAAAATATCATATTGAAAAAATTACGCTTAATAGAACATATAGTTTAAGGATGAGTTATTGGGAAATGTACAAAATTTCTGTTGTGAGTAATAATAGACAGTCTCAGTGTTACATCATTAAAAGCTATTTTGGGAGAACGTGAATTGGTTTATGAGGACAATTTAAAAACTGAAGTTAAAATTTGACTTTCTTTAAAGTGGCATTTCAGTTACAGAATTCAGTAGTGCAAGGATTTCATGTGTGATTTAACGGCTCTGAACTGAACTTCAACTCTTTGTTATACCTTGTTCGTGGGCATTTTCGTGCAATATTCAGTTCCTTTAAATGGTCTGTGTTACCGTCGAAATGTCAAGAGAATCATCTGCTAAGTTTAACGATCTTTTCTATTGTAATCTAAAGGGAATGTTAAACATGAAAGGACAGTTAATATTTTGTTGAAAGAATCAGTCGCGATGGAATGGCCGAGCGCTCTAAGGCGCCTTGCCACGGAGTATGCGGTCGCTCCCCTCGAAGATTAGTGTCCTCCTCGGGCACGGGTGTGTGTGTGTGTGTTGTTCTTAGGTTCTTCGTTAGGTGCTTCGAATATGCACCAGCTCCACCAAAGAGACTGCCTACATCACACTTATGCGTCCTCTCCTGGAATACTGTTGCCCCTTGTGGAACCCTCACCAGGTGGGACTGACGGAAGCCACAATGCACCAATTAACCCCACGAAGGCGCCGGGCGCCCACGCCGGACCAGCGAGGACCGAGGATCAGCAAAACGCCAGACCAGACCAGACCAGCGAGGTCTGCCGCCGAGGCTGCCTGGGACAGGCCGCAGTGAAGGCGACAGCTCGCGTAGGTCACACTGAAGTCAGCACCGAGTCTTGACCCACAGCTCCGCCACCTGCTATGGCATCTTCCGTCATGCAGTAGCCGATATGAAAGACTGCAGGAGAGTAAAAGGTGTAAAACTCTGAACATCGTCCTTTAAAATAATATCCCTTCTGAAAGAATCAGTCGCGATGGAATGGCCGAGCGCTCTAAGGCGCCTTGCGACGGAGCACGCGGTCGCTCCTCATCGAAGATTAGTATCCTCCTCGGGCACGGGTGTGTGTGTGTTTGTTTCTGGTTCTTAGGTTCTTCGTTAGGTGCTTCGAAGATGCACCAGCTCCACCAAAGAGACTGCCTACATCACACTTGTGCGTCCTCTCCTGGAGTACTGTTGCCCCTTGTGGGGCCCTCGCACCAGGTGGGACTGGCGGAAGACATTGAGAAGGTTCGGAGAAGGGCAGCTCGTTTTGTTTTATCACGTTACGTGGGGGGGGGGGGGGGGGGCGTCACGGAATTGTTGCACGAATTGGGGTGTAAATCATTAAAAGAAAGACGTTATTCATTGCGACGTGATCTGTTTGCGAAGTTTCAATCACCGACTTTTACTTCTCAATGTGAAAATATTTTGCTAGCACCCACCTACTTAAGGAGACACGACCATCCCAATAAAATAAGAGAAATCAGATCGAAAACGGAAAGATTTAGGTGTTCTTTCTTCCCGCGCGCTATTAGGAAATGGGATGGTAGAGAAAAGTTATGAAAGATGTTAATCAACCCTCTGCCAGGCACTTAAATGTGATTTGCAGAGTATTTATGTAGTAGAATTGAAGTACTTTGTAAGTCTAAGTACTGATAACCACAGTAGTTAAGTTCCATACATATACTAACATTTGAATTAAAAACAAAACAAAAAGAATTATTTTCAAAATATCCTTGCAGGGTTGCCAGATAAAGTTTCTTCCTTTTATACTGCAGGATTTTCAAGAGACTCTGACAGTGTCACTGTATGAAGGAAAAGGCTTTTTGATATTAATCTTACCCTATTAAGAGAAAGAAGTTTTGTTAATATAAATGACAGTTTTCATCATGGTTGTACAGCTCAGTGGTTGCATTAATTAATGACAGTATTTGACCTCGTAAATATACATACTTGGGTTGTCTACATAAAAAAAAAAACAAAAAACAAAACTTTGAATTACACAAACGAGAAATGTTGGTTACAAGGAGACATACGGATATCGCATTCTTATAATCTTATATATTCATGGCTTGTAATGTTTTGAACTCAAACAGCAATAAGCGAAATCCATTCAATGCAACTTTAAAAAATTCTCCTGAAAAGTGAATTTTAAGTTTTCTGAAGTCGTTTGATTATCTACAAAATTTCAGTTGTTTCCAACAATCGTCGTGTCTCATCGTTAGCGTTATAATTTAGTAGCATCAAGGTTTCGAATTCCAAAATGCCCTTTCTTTATCCACAGTGTGTTTAAATAACTACACGTCTTAAATTTAAAATTCATCAAATATATGGCTATTAAGACATAGCCAATGGTAATTCTTTATGAAATAATGTATATTGTTTATTATTCATTTTCAGTAATATATGAATGGTTTCAATTAAATAAACACCACAATTACATTTTTGGAAAAACACTGGAAACATCAAAGGCAACAATTCTCAATTAATCATGAAGTGCACAGCATATCATCTTCACTAAAGATCTTTCATAAAATATTAAAAATTAAGTGTAAATAAAGGATATATGTTTATAATTACTATTACATATGTGTCAAGTACCATGCATGTAATAAATCTAATTTAAATAATTAAACAAGTAAAATAAATAGTGTGATTTGAACCATCAAGTGTAAAAACTGTTTTAATAACAATTTACGCTGCTACCTATTATTTTTAATACTGTACTGATGAACCACGGCAACCATTGCAAATCTTGTCGATTTTCTTATAAGTAAACGTCTTCACAAATCTGAAATGGACTAATAAAACCATATAATTAAAACAAATAAATTTATTTATGTAGAACCAGAATCTCTCTGTCTGTTTCATTGCGAGCATGTGTGTATCAAAATAGGAATGCTGTAAATGATCAATCTGGCAATAAAAAGGACTGACACGCCTCTGTAAATATGCAACTGATCAGAATGTTTGTTTTTATGAGGAGACTAAACGATGTAATTAAGCAGGTTGCCATGACTGATAATAGTATGAATAGCCCTGAAAACGTGTAGTTAATCACAACGTCTATTTGACTAAATGGTGATGAGACTGCCTGAGTGACGTGTCCCAATGTGACACAAATTGGAGTTTCATGAATTGAAAATCATAAATACATTAATGAACCAGAGTTCAATCAAATGTTTGTACTCTGTGTATGAATACGTGCTTGGTGTCATGACAGGCAGTTGTTGTGCAACGAGTATCACCGAAATATTGAGTTTCACAGATTAATGTGTTGTTATCAGTTGGTGAAATTAATTATAGTGTTCAGAACGAATTCCACAATTGGTACGAAATAATGAAAACTATCTGATAAAATAGTTGCTTACGACTTCATAGCAGAATGAAAGTTCAAAAAATTAAATGGATAGTCCAAAATGCGTAAAATGGTCAAACAGACTCACAATCAATCTGTCTCCTTATTCGATATAAAAATAAACAAACTTGACTTTATTCACTTCTATCTTCTTTATTCACTTCTTCTAGCCACACCACATGCTGACTAGACGAGAGCAATTCACAATAACGTGTGTATTAACGAATGTACATTTCTTAAAAATAATTGTATGTAATCATAGATGATATTTGGTATCTGCCATAACAGTGTCTGTACCGTACCCCAACATCAAAAACTCGTAAAATGAAACGGCTTAAGAATAATCTTTTATTGCTACAATTCGTCTCACTGAAACAAGTATAGAAAGAACCGATTTTAAATCCAAAAAGAAACATGAGCTATCGTCGTTGAAAGTCACTTAATGGCAAATAGTTCATAAGAGGTAACGTTCCTCTTTTTAATGAATTTTTAGTCACATGTTTACATACACCGAGTTCTCAAAGCTAATAACCACAATATCTGTTTTATGAAAACTGCTATCAGAAAATAACCTTAATGTAAGTAAGGGACTGGTAGCGACTTATAATAATGAAAAGAACAGAATTTGCATATTCACCCATTCTTATTATTTCTGACTAATTCAGTAACAATCACGACTATAAAGAAAACGAAAGAGAATGAAATTACCGGTACCTTATATCATCTACAGGGTTTTTTATCTTTTTAGTTCCATAATGTTAATGTCTCTTGATTGTCACCTCGATTAATTTTTTTATACAAAATATCTTTAGAGGCTTCATCACAATTGTTTACATCTCTGCTCTTCATCAGATTATACCATACTCACTGACTTACTGCGACCTTCCTATCGGTACTCACCAATAAGAATTGGGCAATACATAACTCAAAGTAGTAAAAGTTTATGGCTCGTTGTCTCTGTACATAGGGGTGAGTTATGTATGTCAGCTTCTATGCCCTCAACAGCTACCCAGCTGTTTAAACTAGATCAATAATTAATCTGTAGTTTAGATAGTCTATCAATCGTCCTACTTTATACATCGGTAAATAACTGAATATGTCCCCAACTATTGCTCATAAGAGGCATTATAAGTATCATATGCACTCCATAGTAAAAGTTCCATATTGCCACTCGTAAATTAGTGTAGTCCATGGAACATTTCAGTTCCTAATTAATCCCCGATTAAAGTACTTGTTATAAAACTCAGTTTGTAATCACACGAGAACACGATTGCTGAATTATCACAGTTCCACAGTCCTACTACCGTGCATAGTTTACCACTTTTCAGCCAGAGACTAAGTTCTGCTCTCACAGTCCACACATGCCTATCTCTTCAAATCACAAGTTCGTAACGCGGCCTCAGGCCACTCAGCGTCACAACCTTTCACTATCACGTCCAAGTTACGGGTCCCTTCCTAAGCGTTAGAAAGCATACTCTCCCTGCTTCCAAAATTGTATCCTTCCGCGCATCCTAACGCCTCATCTTTAAAATACAATTTCCCTTCCAAAATATTGTACATCTGAATATCACAGAATTAAATGCTTTGACCACCTCCCTACAAATGTTGTTTACATTTAACATACAAATATATATTCAACAATACTAAGACGGTTGAGACTGAAGCTCTTTGCTCAGATAGCCATTAAGTGTGGCGTCTCACTGTTCAAATATACTGCCGCCGTCGAAATATAGTTACACAATTAATATTTAATTTATCATGGCTTTTATATAAATATATTCAGTTATTGGCCACAAATACTTATAATTGTTTGTATATAAATTATCTGTTGCATATCTACTATTTTTAGTCGGCCATGAAATATTTCAGTGGCAGTTTACAACATAAAAACTAACATTACTAAGAATAATATTAAATATAATAAAATACATATATAAATGTAATACGAATTGCTGGGTCCATGTTTTGTGTTTCTGTGGTAGAATCTATGTTCTGACACAAAAATATTATTACCTCAGCGAAAAGCAGGAGAGTAAAAAAAAGTTTATCGAAAGAATACAGAAATAACGCGGTAGCGTTGTACAATGTTGCCCAATTGCTTCTTAAACTGTTACTGATAAACACTACATATCAATAATTGTAAATATAAGTCTTATAATATTATTATAGTACTGAAATTTGTCGGCTTTTTATCTGTAAGGGATATTGAAATTAGAATTACGATCGTATGATTCTCCCAAGTTTCCTGAATCCATTCATATAATTATATTTGCCATATGATCATTTCCTGATTGTATATGGATTTTTAGAATAATGTTTATGGCTATATTGTATTTCAGTTGCAATCTCGAATAGCCGCCCTCGCTCAGCCAAGCGTTTTCGGTTTCCGGCCACATTATGGCAACCTGACTACCTGTCCATTCACTAGGCTCAAGCTCTTTACGTGATTAGTTTCGGCAAGGCGCTAATTTTATAAAACGCTTTGTGCGCCACATCTCCTAAATCATTGGACCAATTTCAGCTGAACCTATTACAGGAAAATATCTCTGCGGGCTTAAAAACCATATATGCCATCGTGAACAATGAAAGGCTCATCATGCGACGCGCAAATAACGAGACTTTATTGACCGGTTACTTGAGAGCGAAAGCACTTAGCGAATTGCGGAAAATTTCACACTTAATTTTAAAGATTTCAGATACTACTTCTTGCCGACAACTCCAGCAAAATGATAGAAAGGTACAAGTTTATCGGTTACATTTCCGCTGGCCCCCAGTACGACTACGACATCCGGCATGATGCTATAATCTGTTTTTTCTAAACTACTACTTATGTTCCCCACACATTTTACTGACAATACAGGTATACCATAGAAAATGTCTTTGAAATTAAATCAAAGTGTGACGCATAGTTCATGAGATATGAAACCGTCAACATTGGGGTATAAGAAGAAACCGGAGCATCGCGAATGAACTTTCGACTTGTATCGTCATTAGTACAGACTCTATTCGCAACATATTTTGCAGACTTTGTCTACATATACCATTAAGTTAGAATCCATGACTGGATGACTGTGCGCAGCGACTATCGATATAATTTCTGAAAGAAACGCAGCGATCAGTTGTGAAACTATTCACTGCAGATCGATTTCGGCTAGATTCCTAGCTATCATCAGTGTATCTATTATAGGAAAGAATAAGCTACACAAAATAGTAATATTAAACGCACACAACATCCACGTTTACGAAAGAAGAGTATAAACATTGTAAACATATCATATTTCAGCAGGCCTGTTATGTACTGTTATATTACTGTTTTGTGTAAGTTATGCTTTTCTGTTGTCGGTACACTGATCACGGCTAGGAATCTAAAATAAATCGATCTGCAATAAACAGTTTTTCTCGACTGATCGCTGTGTTTCTCTCAGAAAACATAATTATATCATTGACTGTGGAAATTATAAAATAATACGATGCGTATTTGACAATATATGCCATTATAAACTATGAGGTACATGAAAAACCGCGCCATCACACAAGACGTTATAACATATTACGTATTTACTACCACCTTTATTCGCAGCATGTATCGTAATTTTCCTAAATCTGCGTACCTGTAAAATTGTGTTATTGTAGGCGATATTATACAGGAGATATGACGTCATTGCATGGAAACGAAACTGAAATGGGCAGAGGTGTGGCAGAAGGCGAAGGACAGAGAAGGGGGGGTGGAGGGGGGAGCAGACGGGCTGACGAAAGACAGGAGTAATTGAATACCCGGTAAGGCCGCGAACTGATGCTGGCGAAAATTACAAAATTGGTACCTCAGTTTTTCCGTTTTGTCATGCATGCACAATGGATTTAGCAAGGTGCCGTTATCGGACCTAGTGGATGACCATGTGTGCTGCAGATTAAAGTAGCTACTTTTTGTTGCAAATTTAGTTAACAAATTAATGACAGATCTTAGAAACAGGCATTTCCAAGCAGGATACCAAATCGAGTACAGATGGAGCCCACACGCTATGAGGTGGGTGGTTGAACAGAAAGGAAATCAAATTTAAATCTAATTGTAGTGAAAATATAACTCTGCATAGGCAAATTGCTTCCTCTCTCGACTGTGAATTCCAGCTCTGAACTTGGGAACGCGTAATTGAATGCATAACGACCTGCAAAAAGGCGAGCTGCTGAAACCAGCCGTCTATTAAGTAAATCGCCTTCAATTGTGGCCGGTAACGAATATAATCCGCACCTTGTAAAGGAACGGCCACGGGGATCAGCTGCATCCATTACGAGCGAAATTCGCGGTGAGACGCAGCCTCTGCACACAAGGCTTCTAGCGTGACGTTTCTTTTACCGCGCACCTGAGAGAAATCTCCCGCCTGTGGCCTCCCACGCTGCCATTCCTCATCGCACAAAGTCTTATTCAGAGAGGACCCAGGTGAAATTACAACAAAAGCTCCCTAATCTTGACATTCGCCAATATATGGAGCGTATATTTGATTCAAACTCTATTTTTGGCCCTGGACTATAAGCTGAAGTACGTTTCTCTCGATACCAAATTAAAAATACAGTGCAGACATTTTCTATTAATTACATAGTCAAAATATTCATCACGATTCTCGTAATTATAGTTCTGATGGGACTTTTTTTCAATGTTCAAATATCGCGAAATTAAAACAAAGTGAAAATTCATCGGAGCCTTGAGCACATGTGTTGTTCAGTGTCCTTAGTATGCTGGCCGTGCTTTTCAGTCCTGTGTGCGTGTTGTCATTCACTTTCTTCATGCCAATTCCCTGAAGTCCACATCAACAAATTACAATTTCGAACAACTTTAAGTAGAAAGAACACACAGAAAATATTGTAGGAAAGGAGAACCAAAGATTACATTTCATTGAGAGAACACTACTAAAGAAGGCTGCCTTCACTACACTTGTACGTCCTATTTTGGAGTATTATATTGTTAGCACTCACGTATATTGGGGGACAAGATCATCATAATAAAATAAGAGAAAATGGTTAGAGAACTGAAAGATGTGGGTGTTCCTTTTTTTCGTGCGCTACTGGAAAATGGAGCGGTAGGAAAATGGCATAAACCCTCTGCCAGGCACTTAAATGTGATTTACAGTCTGAATATGACGATGTATTTTGCTGATGTTCTACTGGACTTACAAGCCTAGACCCAAACTCGTTCTTTACCAACGTTTCACTACAGATTGAAAACACTACCATGAAAAGTTATCTAGTTGTAAACGAAAACACTAGATGAATATTAAAAATGCAAGGATGTATGCCTAACATTTTTGTCAACTGGATTACAAATGGAGCATGTAAATGGGTTGCTGATTCTGCCTACAAAATAGCAGCTGAAGTCAAATGCAATCCAATCTTAGGAAATACCGATCTTCCATGAAAATATCCTGGTGCGTCAGATACAGGCAGCGCAGAAAAAACGACATAAACAATGAGAACGTGGCAGTTAACGATAGAGTAATGAGGAACAGGACTCCTAGAACACTGTAATTTCTATCTCTGAAGAAAAAACTCAACTGTAAATGTCAATTATTTCAGAAATTATTTCTGAAAACTCATGTAATAAAATGCAATGAATTGAGGTCTTGAACACAGTTCCGAAGAATGTAAACGCTTTACAGAATGTTGGAGCTAGTAAGAAAGTTAAAAAAAGAGGGCTTTGCTTTCAAAATAACTGTAAGATGAAAGAGTAAGCAAGGGGATTACAACTGAACATCTGACCTGACAAAACGGTGTTTGGTAAATAAAAAATCTGTACAATGGAGCTCAGAAGACATTGAAAATGTTCTTATCATGTTATCTTCGCATGCGTTTGCTTATCTGAGGGGGAAGAAATTTCCTTTCCATTTCATTTCACATACTGAATATGGACAAACAAGATAAACCGTTTATCGAGCGCTCACTTTAGTCAGCAAATACATTTGAGAGCACCAAACGTATGAAATATATGTTGTTAGAATAAAAAGCAATTTATTAAGGAAAATCATAAGAGCACTTAAAGGAGGTTCTTGTTGTAGCTATTACGTGCGATAAGAGAGCGATGAATTTGAAAGTGTGGAAACAAATTAATGTATTCTCAACTAAGACGTATTTTATACTCTGTAAACAATAAAAGGAAAGTATTACTTTGTTTCGATACATCTCATTTCCTGACATTATTACGAAATCTTTTCTTTATGACATAATCACCCCGTTTGGCCGTATAATGTTTCTAGAAAACATTTTGCCGCACCAAGGAAGTGAAAAAATGTTCAAATGTTTGTTAAGCTTATGGGACTTAACTACGGGTTCATCAGTCCCTAAACTTACAAACTACTTATCAACTACCTTATACTAAGGACGGCACAAATATCCATGCCCGAGGGGGGATTCGAATCCCCGACCGTAGTGGCCGTGCAGACCGTGACTGGAGCGCCTCAGTCCCCGCGGCCACCGCGGCCGCCCAAGGAAGTGAACTTCTGATTACGTTTGACATGCACGATAGAACTGTGGAATACCTGCTCAGCTATTTTTTAGGTCGGGCTGTCCTAGAAGGTAGCTCCTTTATAAAGATCACGAAGAAACTTGATTGTACTGGAACTGGTGTGCGCTCATTTTGGCCTGCGAAACGCGTAAATAAGTTTTCGCTGCCTATAGTGAACAATGGAAACAACTGCAACACTGTGACAGCCCCAAGTACCTGGGTATAAATCTGGACCGCACACTCACCTTTAAATACCACCGTGAGAACACGAAGCTCAAATTCTCCGGGCGCAATAATATTATACGGGAACTCACAAACAGCACATAGGGTGCACAACCCTATGTCCTACGAACTTCTGCTCTAGCTCTTTGCTTCTCCACAGCTGGATACGTAGCACCAGTGCGGAGGAACGCCGCGCACACCAGCCACGTTGACATCGCATTATAACGGGTTGTCTGCGGCCAACTCTTGTGGATAAACTTTATCATCTTACAAGTATAGCACACCAAGATGTTAGAAGAAGAACAGCTGCAGAAGTTGAAAAGAAGAAATAGGAAAACGAGCCCACACATTTCATGTTTGGAAGTGAAACACCTTCTCCCAGGCAAAGAGTTTCCTTAAAACAACAGAAGTGATCACCTCAACATCTTCTACACGCCGAATAATATTATGGCGAAACATATCTTGGAAGACAATTACAATTCCTTAAAGAAAAACCTCCGCCTGGATACCACCTACCACAGCAGACATGGAAGACCTTGAACAGACCACAAACTGGAGTGACACGCAACAAGCAAAACCTGCTACGGTGGGGGTACATCACTGGAGACGCAAACTGTGAATGTGGTGAAATACAAGACTCTAATCAGCTACCGGTTTGCCCAAAACTGCCCTAAACCTGTGCAATGGACGACCTGGTTCGTGCGAGTACTCGAGGGGTCAAGACTGCAGAATACTGGGCTTCAAAGTCAATTTAAAAATGTATATATATATTTGTAATAGCTGTATGTATATTTTATATAACTGTATTTGTCCTGGACACGAAATAATAATAATAATAATAGTGAAAAGTTTAACAGATCACTGTGAATTGTTACCGCAGCATCGTTCGGAGCCGGAATCGTTTCTACCTAAAAAGTCTGAGTTTATAGCCATCGCATACAACGTATACTACTTAAAAAAAATGTCTATTTGGACATATGTCTATATATGTCTATTTGGAATATTTTTCTGTTCGATGACCTGCACCTGGAAGGACACAGTGAGAGTCGAGAAAATGTGCCGAGCCTGCAGACAGTTGAGGAGGGCCGGCCGCGGTTGGCCGAGGGGACTGAGGCGCTTCAGTCACGGTCTGCACGGCCACTACGGTCGGGGGTTCGAATCCCCCCTCGGGCATGGATATTTGTGCCATCCTAGTTCGTAAGTAGTTCATAAGTAGTTTATAAGTTTAGGGACTGATGACCTCGTAGTTAAGTCCCATAAGCTGTACAAACATTTGAACATTTCTTAGTTGAGGAGGCGCGTTCACAGCCAGAAGCCAAAGCCGCTACCCTGGCTGCTCAGTGAGAGCCCTGGTTCGGCCCGCTACTGGGGGCAGAGCTGCCGTATTCTAGTGAGGGACTGACTAGCCTTCTTCCAGTCCCTTCTGGTGCTCATTAAAAGTTGCCGAGTTCGAGTCTGACCACGGCACTGCGTACTTACAATATTCAAGCACCAGCAGCAATCAGCAAACTGGGCCGACGGACATTCACAAAACAGAAAATCTGCACACGGTGTGCAAGTCATCACGCGAAAACGATTGCTTATGCTGTCTCACTGAGTCGCTCGCTGATCACTGATTCTTTTGCTTATGATTTAATTGATGGTACGTGGAACGAAAAATGAACTACCCAGTAACTACACACGCTAACCGTCAAGTCACGAGTTACATCATACGGATACCAAGGAGACTGACAAAATTAGGAAGCAAGTAAGTAACAAATATGTACATAACTTTCGAAAAATAGTGAGCTGGAAGGGGGAAAGTACTGACTGACAATCAAATTAAAGTTATAATTTTCACTATCGTGCTATTTATTCAGATCGTTCTGCAGTTGGTTTTGATCTTGAGATGATTTTTATTAGACGGTAGATGACGGCGACATCTGCAAACAACCAAAGAGAGCTACTTAGATTTTCTCCTAAATCGTTTATGTAAATACGGAATAGCAGAAGACCAATAACACTACCCTGTGGAACGCTCGATATCACCTCTGTTTTAGTCGATGCCTTACCATCGATTACTAGGAACTGTGTCCTCTCTGACAGGAAATCCCCTATCCAGTCGCAAATTTGGGGCGATATACCATAACCACGCAATTTGATTAAAAGCCTTTTGTGAGATACAGTGTGAAAAGCCTTCTGGAAATCAAGAAATACGGAATCGATTTGCGAACCCTTGTCGATAGCAGCCGTCGCTTCATGTGTGTAAATAGCTAGTTGTGTTTCGCATCCGTAATGAATTCTTTGGTTAACTGATGTATAATGTGCATTGCACTTTTATTCGTTTGGCTTTGTGTTTATGTTTATATAAGTGTATAAAAATTTTGATTACTGACTTTAATAACTTTATGTGTGTTCTTTAAACGTATCTAAGAAGTTCCTAATGATTTGTGTAGTGTAAAGTTGATTAGTCAGTATATGAAATTTATATAAATTTCGGGGTTAGAAAAAGTGATACTTTCGTTTCGCCAGAATTGTGTTTTCGTTTTTTTAAATGTTATTGGTGTGGAAAGGAGTTTTCTCTCACTTCTTTTTCAATTTTTTATTAAGTTTTCGTGAGATGTGCCTAATGTATAGCGATGTTACATACCTTTTTTTTTTTTTTTTTTTTTTTTTTTTTTTTTTTTTTTTTTTTTTTTTAATTCTCTCATTGCCGTTGTTTCTGCATTTATGTATACTGTTGGATGCTTTAAGTTTTTATTTAGAATAATATTGCTGGGTTGAAAGCATTATTTTGCGCTATATATCAATATGTTTTTATTTCTTTCTATATTGTTTCAGTGTTTAGTGGTAAGTTACTGACTGATCACTTATTTAAAGAAGGCAATTTTATGTGATTTAGTGACAGAAGCAATTGTTGATGACAATGTCTGTCATTGAGGATGCTTTGTAAACATGTGCCTCTACTGTAGTCAGCAGAAGACGGAGAAACCGATTATAATTACATTTACCAGCTGCAGCAGTAGATGGTCACAGAAACAAACACAGTATTTGTTTCTTTCATCGTTGTCGTGGAGCTGTCAGCAAAGAAATCTTTCGTAATGGTTTGAAATCATGTATAAAGTTTGTTGCACATCTCAGTGCGAAATATGTCGATTGTAACATCACTGGAATGGTCGCAAACGGTGGTGGGCGTGAGCAGTCGCGATACAGGCCACCAGAGGGCGCCCGCGAGTGTGAGCAGAGCGCTGACGTGCAGAGGGCTGCTGACTGCAGAGGCGACTGCCTCTCTCTCAGCCGCTGTTGAGATCTACTAGCAGTCGTTTTTACTTGCAATTAGATATTGGATTGCTGCTAGTATCATTCTGTCTGAGTTGAACGGTTTTTTTTTTTTTTTTTTTTTTTTTTTTTTTTTTTTTTTTTTTTTTTTTTAGTTTATGCCAGTTTTGTATGGACCGCGCGTGTGGCGCACTGATGGTTACTTGCTATTGAAATATTATGTTCTCAGTTTCGGACAGTAACCAACTGTATTTAATACTGCCCTGTTCCAATACGTGTTAGCCTGTCCGGAATCCATGGCATCGAACCTGCAATTTTATTATTCACCGTGCTAAATATGGGCTCAGGGGCATGGAATTGTAAGGAAACGGCGTTGTTGCCTTCCACACGTAACTAATCAGGTAATTATGTATTTTTACGGAAAAAGGGGTGTTATACGATGAACAACTTTTCCTATTCACACGTCACATGATTCGGTAGTTTACGGGCATTTCATTGTTTATGACGTCATATTAGCTGAAGTATGTGGCGTAGCTGCTTCTTAACCCCAGTGCGCTTATTCCAAACGGACACACATACACGTATATTTACAGGAGATATACTGGCGACGTGAATCTGTGCGTTTCCCGTGCCGAGACGAATGAGGGCGCCGGTTACGACTCAGAGAAGCCCCGCCGACTTGCTGGCCTGACGCGGGCGTCCTCACCTGCTGCAGCGCGCGCTGCCTGGCGGCACAGACAAGTCACTAAAAGTGACACAAACACTGGCGCTGACACTGTAACACGAACGAAGCACTGACAAAATCTGATGGTACAGCTTCCCCACAGGGGATGGGGATGAGAGGGCAGGCGCGGAGGGGGTGGGATGGGTGGTGAGGGGTATAATGACACGTTTTCCTTTCCCCGATATTATCAGAGAAAGTTTTGTATTTTTATATTATTTCGGCATGTTAAAATAGTTATCTATGAAAGTCAGAGAAAGAAAATTTAGGAAAAACACTTTCAATTTTTTTGTAAGAAAGAAGACACTCTTGCTTTGTACTTCGTAGCGATAGCACCTTGCAGACTGGAGCTGTACTTTATTATTTTTTATGGGGCCGCTATTATGTACATTCAGGTAAATATATGTGATGTGCGCGTATCTTAAATTTATAAATAAACCCCCACCTCTCACTTAAATTCGCACTTATGAATTTTTATTAATAATTTTGCCCTATCCTCCCTCCGCCCATAATGTCTTTTTCAGCCTTGTTGAATCACCGCAACAATGGATGGCATAGTTTTTAGTTAATATTGAATGGTGATATTTCGTGTAGCCTGCCAGTCTTGTTTGAAAATTTATTCCATAATATTATCATTTACTGGCAATAGAACCTGCAGTCGATTTTCTTGTAAATTTTTAGAAGTCCGATGTGTTTGACTTACGTAATATTCCTATCCGATTTATATCATGTCACTTATCTTACTTTACTGTTTGATACACGAGTCGTAGTTTAATATTGACGAACTGCCATCCACTGTTCGGCGAGTGGTTATCATATTATTAAAATTTCATTTACAGCCAAATTTCAACCACCGATGGATCTATTGTTAAAGGTAACTGCTCGTCGATTCTTTTTGTAATGTTCTGCCTGCACAACACTCCACCGTTAATTAGCTTACCATTTCATTTAAATGCATGTAATAATTTTCCCCGTAATTTACTGATTGGGATCTTTCATAGCTTCTAACTTCAAACCACTTCCTTCTGTAAATTTGTTAATCTCAAAAATTAATAGCCAGGCTGGAACATTATAGGGGTGTGAGGGGGTAAGAGGGCGGATAGCGCAAGGGGAGGGAGGGGATAGCCAAGTGTGATGGGGGCGGGGCGTACAAATACGGCGAAGGATTAAAGTTGGTAGGAGGGTAAATGTCGGGACGGAGGGTCATCCGGGAGGGGGAGGCGACGGAAGTTACCCTCGGAGAGGACGTGGGGAGTGTGGCGGTGAAGGGAGGGGGGATACCCTGGTGAAGGAGTGGCCGAGGCCCGGGATATATGTCACTCTGTGCTGGCGGGTCGGTGTGAGCGACCGCGGCCGCTTCAACGCGTTTACGGCCGTCAAATTACCACGTGGGGCGTCCGTGCCGCCGGCCCGTCAATTCGCTGAGTTATTATGCTGCGCAGCTCGCGGGACTCTGCCGCCAGGGGGACGCGACGTCCACAGCCAACACCGTCTAGAGACAAGGCCTCACAACCAGTCCGTGTCACGTCACACCTATAGGCCTCCCTTCCAAGCTCACTGGCTGAAGCTACGAGGCAGTGGGCTGGTGTGGGCTTCGGACGTCGCGGGCTGCCGTCTCCCTGACAACAGGAGCCGTCTGTAGGGCAGGCGACAAGGCACCCGTACACACTGCAAGGTGCGCGTTATAGAAATCAAAGTGGGATTTCTTAGAGGAGGAATATCTGTGTTCGCGCAGACGTTGGTGGAGCGGGGCGGAAATGGCCGCGCTGTGTGGGACACCCCGCCAGCTTAATCCTTTTACTTTACAGGGGTTAGTTCAAGGAGAAGAATTAAAGAGTTTGCGGCTTTCCGATAACATTGTAATAGGGTATTTTTCTGTGTTAAAAATGTGGTTGGAATTCTTGTTATTCTGAATGATTATAACATTCAGATAGCATTTTCGCTCGTTATTCTTACGAAACATCTATTACTTTTAAGTAATTCAAGCTTAAAAACCATTAAATTTCACGATTACATCACATGAGCGAAAACGCTCTGTTATTGGCCGACGTCACAGACCACTAGGACGTGGTAACTACAGGACGGAGCTGTATCGTTTATAGCGTTTCCTTAATTTCTCAGCGTAAAGTTTAGTTTTTTCGTGATGTAAATACCTTTTCAGCTTTTATGCCGCAATGGAAAAGAATTATGTGAAAGCTGACAGCGGAAACGTCCCTAAAGTTGACGCGTATATTGGTATCGTCATTCTTGAAAAACAATCTAAAATTTTACATGCCAGAAACAAGAAACGTGTAAACTGCATTGTAAGGAACGCATACCTACATTTTAAAGTTAATTATTGCTTGAGATATTTTATGCAATTGAAAAAAAGTACCCTACTTGTTGGTGTCCGCAGACGTATTCTGAAGTTACATATTACGCAGTAAAGGGTAAATCCAGGCGGCCTCGAGTGATTACGTTGGCAACAGCAACAACACGATAGAAAATTTTTGCAAAGCTGTGTGGACCGCATAGAATAACTCGATTAGTGTTTCGTACAGACAATGAAGTAAATAAATAATGCTGTTCCTGCTCTATGATTGACAGGTTCTTGTAAGCACCCTTGTCCGGTCACTAAAAGTATTTGCCCTCCTAAAGCCAAGGTTTCATGACAAAATATTTGCGTTGTCACGCTTTTGACTAATGGCGACTTCACATGATTCTCGCTATTTAGCATCTGTTGCTAACATTATCACAGGAAGCCGCGGGATGGTTGGTAAAATTTAACCCAGTAAAAGACGCAGTTAAGGGACTAATTTCATACTTCAATACTGGTAGCAAGGTGTAACATCAAAACCTGTGAAGACAGCAAATATCTTGTGTATATTTACACAGTATCTCTATCTAAACGCATATTTGGGTAACACATTTAATAGTATTTACACTTGCATATTACAAAAGTTTAAAGGCTAAATGAATCGGAGCATTAAAGACATCTCCCATATACATATTTTACGATAGAGTATGTTGTAGTAGCATAACCAGAAGGACGTTGTCGATGTATAAAACGATTACCCATTATTGAAACGGTTCTTTGAGTAACTCTGCTGGTGATAAAAGTGCACTTACTCGAGATGAATAATCAGTGCTATACTTTATAGTTGGCTAAAACGATATTGATTTTGTGATTTCACCAAATATATTAGGAAAGGGCTTTAATTAGAAATAAATCGTAGGCGTTGCTGAAGAAATTTGATCAGCAATGAGACTGTTAAAGTCGAAGATGAGTATTGTTATTTGGATGGCAAAATAACGTCTGCTCGCCGAAGTAAAGTAGATATGAAATGCAGAATGGCAAATGGAAGAAAACCATTTCTGAAGAATAGAAATTTGAGTGTAAGAAATCTCTCCTGAAGGTATCTGTCTGGAGTGTAGCACGGTACTGGAGTGAAACGACGATGATAGGGAATTCAGAGATAAAGACAGCAGAAGCTTCTCAAATGTGCTGCTACAGAGGAATGTTGAAGATTAAATGGCTAGATCGCATAAGTAATCAACAGGTTGTGACGTTACAACAACGTGCAAAACTTGTTTGGAGCGGCATGCTAGCGGAGAGCGTCGAAAGTTGCGACGAGTGAACAGGCGTTCAGTCGCTGCGAGGAGTCAAGTAAGCCTCGGCCAGCATGGAGAGCACGCTGGCGGACGTGGCGTCATGTTCAACTGCCGTTTTTTCCCGCCGAAAAACGGCATTGCCTTTATTTTCAGATACGTCACTGACGCTACTAGAGTCGAAAAATCTAGAAGTACAGTAACGAGCGAGATGAAAGGTATAACCGTATTATCTACAACATTCATGTTACGCACAATGATGCACTATTAAGGAAAAGCAATAATGATTCGTTAATAAAAATTAATATGACAGATACACAAACAATGAGACAGTGATACATTGGTGTTTTAAACACACACTATGACCTGTTCAGAATATGTTATTTTTGTTTATTTTAATATGTTGTCTTTGTGTAAACTAAATTATTTTGTTTATCGACCGTAATTTGTTTAACCACTCCTATGAACCACAGACATTGCCAAGGTGGGGTGGCTCGCGTGCTTCAACGATACAGATAGCCGTACCGTAGGTGCAACCACAGCGGAGGGGTATCTGTGGAGAGGCCAGACAAACGTGTGGTTCCTGAAGAGGGGCAGCAGCCTTTTCAGTAGTTGCAGGGGCAACAGTCTGGATGATTGACTGAGCTGGCCTTGTAACATCAGCTATTGTGGCTTTGCCACGCAGTTACTGCAAACGGCTGAAAGCAACAGCCGCTACTTTTCCCCAGGACATACAGCTCTACTGTATGAACATATCATGATGGCATCCTCTCGGGTAAAATATTCCGGCGTTTCTGCGTTAGTCCCCCATTCGGATCTCTGGGTGGGGACTACTTAGGATGATGTGATCATCAGCAAAGACAACACTGGCATTCTACGGATCGGAGTGTGGAATGTTAGACCCCTTAATCGGGTAGGGATGTTAGAAAATTTAAAAAGAGAAATGGATAGGTTGAAGTTAGATATAGTGGAGATTAGTTCGGTGGAAAGAGGAACAGGATTTCTGGTCAGGTGAGTATAGGATTATAAATACAAAATCAGTTGGGGGTATTACAGGAGTAGGTCTGATAATGAATAAGAAAATAATAATGCGGGTAAACTACTATGAGCTACACAGTGATCGAATTATCGTAGTCAAGATAAATACGAAGCCAACACCGACCACAGTTTTACAGGTTTATATGCCAACTAGCTCTGCCGATGATGAGGAGATCGAAGAAATATATGAGAACCTAAAGGAAATTATTCAGACAATTAAGAGAGAAGAAAATTTAAGTGTGATGGGAGACTGAAATTCGGTAGTAGGACAAGGAATGGAAGGGAAGATAGTAGGTGAAAATGATCTGGGAATGAAAGAGGAATCCGCCTGGTAGAATTTTGCACATAACATAATTTAGTTATAACAAACACCTGGTTTAAGAATCACGAAAGAAGGTTGTATAAGTGGAAGAGACCAGGAGACACCGGGATATACCAGATAGATTTTTTAATGATAAGACATAGATTTCGGAACCAGGCTTTAAACTGTAAGACATACCAGGGACAGATATAAACTCTGTCCATAACTTGTTGGGCATGAATTATAGGCTGAAACAGAAAAAAAACTGCAGAAAGGTAGGTAAAATAAAGAGATGGGACGTGGATAAATTGAGGAATCCTGAAGTGCTTAAGAATTTCAGAGGGAGCTTTAGACAACGATTGATAGAAGCGGTGGAAAATAAAACAGTAGAGGAGGAATGGGTAGCATTGAGAGATGTAATAGTGAAGACAGCAGAGGACAAAATATGTAGGAAGGCAAGACCTACAAAAATCCTTGGATATCACAGGACATACTAAATTTAATCGATGAAAGGAGAAGATATAAAAATGCAGTAAATGAAACAGGCAAAATGGAGTACAGACGACTGAGAAATGAGATTGACAGGAAGTGCAAAATGGTTAAGCAGAACTGGCTAGAGGCAAATGCAAGGATGTGGAAGAATGTATAAGTAGGGGAGAAACAGACGCAGCCTATAGAGATATTTGGAGATAAGAAAAAACAGCTCTAAGAATATCAAGAACACAGATGGGAAACCAGTTCTCAGCAAAGTAGGGAAAGCTGAAAGGTGGAAAGAGTATGTAGAGAGGCCCTACGAAGGAAATGAACTGAGAGGCAACATTGTAGGAAGGGGAGAAAAATAGATGAGCATGAAATATGAGATACTATACTGAGAGATGAATTTGACAGAGCACTGAAAGACCTAAGTCGAAACAAGGCAGATGACATTCCCTCGGAGCTACTGAAGTCTCTGGGAGAACCAGCCACGACAAAACTGTTTCACCTGGTGTGTAAGATGTATGAGACAGGTGAAGTACCCTCAGACTTTAAGAAAAATGTAATAATCCCCATTCCAAAGAAAGCAGGCGGAGTATTCGTTCCTTCTGACTCACTCCATCGGAATGGCATTGCTCACTCATAGTTGTTCCCATATTTATACGGGTTGACAGACATTTATGTACAACTAGCTGAAAACCCGGCGTTGCCCGGGCATTTATTTATTTATTTATTTCTGCCTTGAGTCAGTACTTCTCCTATCCCTTCTCTGTCTCTCTCTCCATCTCCTTTTTTTCTGTAAAAACATGTTATATTTATCGGAGAATATATAAGAAATAAGCATGTCTTGCATAATGTACAAACTTATGAGTGCAGTATCCAAACAAATAAAGATAGAAACGAAAATACAAATGACATTTATACTGGCACGATCTCATATTTATTTAGTTATCTGTTGTACAATTGCATAATTTTTCAGGTATATATTCATCTGTATTAGTGCTGCCTGTCTGTAAAATCTGTTGTGAATAAAATTAGTAGTAAAGAAGTAATATATTAGAACGTGGTGCGTGATGGGGTGTTTTCCATGAACGTTACTCTTTATTTTATCACACCTCATGAACTACGTGTAGTACTGAGATACATTTCGAACGTATATTCGACTATATGTGTGTATACAGTCTGTAAAATTTCTTGCGGCTATAATTATATATTGTCTCATGCCGAATACCGTAGTTTTAGTACATGAACAGTGGAAACGTAGTAAGTGAGAAACTATTTTTCTTTCATCATTTTACTGTGCTTCTCAGCGAGAAAAATGTAATAAAGGTTTGAAATTATCTTTAAAGTCGTGAAGTGTTCTCTCTCATACAGTGTATGAATGAAGTCTCGTCGCATTATGTGGCAGTTTTTTTTTTTTTTTTTTTTTTTTTTTTTTTTGCGATTTTGCGATTCATATTGGTTATGACGTCATATCTCCTGAACCATGTGTCGTATATGATTCTTAACCCTGCAGCAACTGTTACGTTATGGTAAGTAATACGTGTATCAAATTTAGTTTAAATCAGTCCAGTGGTTTAGGACGAAACGTACAACATTGTCGCGTGGTGTAGCAGTTTTTCTGGCATCTCATTGTTTATGACGTCATATCTTGTGAACTTTATGTTGCACATGATCGTTACACTTATGCCGACCGTCATCATGGATTGAAGCTTACTTGCGCAAAATTTCATGAAGATTTGAACAAAATTATAGATCTGTATGCAACACGTACACACAAAAACACAAAAACACACGAACACCCTGCTTTACGTATGAAGATCTAAGAAACTTTGTTCTTGATAGCATGTACACATTCAATTTATGTGTCTAGGAGACGTTGAAAGCTAGGTGATGAAACAGGGATGTCTGTGTAGATATGTGGTGGACAGACATGTGCTAAAGACCAGAGACCCTATACATATTACCGAAGGTAAGTAGAATCTCTTAGAGTTTTCCAGTACACTCGAGATTTATTGTTGAAATACTGGAAATTGACTGTATGAAGCAACTACATTTACAGATGAATAGCTCAGGCAGTACTAATGTGGAAAGCGTCGATGCACGCTGAAACCGCCGGCCGCGGTGTCCGAGGGGACTGAGGCGCTCCAGTCACGGTCTGCACGGCCACTACGGTCGGGGGTTCGAATCCCCCGTCGGGCATGGACATTTGTGCCGTCCTTAGGATAAGCTAGTTGATATGTAGTTTGTAAGTTTAAGGACTGATGACCCCGTAGTTAAGTCCCATAAGCTATACAAACATTTGAAACATTTGAAACACGCTGAAACAAGAGTATTAGTCCGCGATGTGGCGGGCAGAGGCTGCCGTGCCGGCGTATGGCGAGTCCTGTCTTGGGAAGCGTTACTTTACTAGACCTGCTGTAGTAGTCCGCAAGAGCTGTGGGTTCACGGGTTGCGCGTGGCTAGGGAAGCTGCTGCACGTCTTTCAGAACTCGTAGAGTTTCGGGCGCAGCGTGTGATCGACAATCACCTTTTGCAACAACAAATGACGTTCCTGTTGCAAGAATGGCAAAAGAACGTGTCTTAGAACATTCTGCACATACTTAATACTAGTAAGCGTTCCACCCACAAACACCGAAGCCGAACGTGGCTCTTAGCTTAGCACACCCCAGGCGTAGGATACGGCCAGTGTGTCTCGGACGAGAGCACTGTACGAGACAGCGCTGGCCAGTCTACGACATTCGTGCAAACGACCGTCATTGGCCTGGAGGAGAGATCTGCTTTCATCGCCGAAGACCACTGCGGGGCATCCCATCTTCCAAGCGATCTACTGGTGGCGCCAGTAAAGCCGAGCTCGCCGACGCTGTGGACTGACCGGCTGGGGATGCGCCCCCGCAGTCACACGGCTGGTGGCGACGCCTCTGACCTGCGCCACCTTCACGACCTGCCGCCGCTGCTCTGACAACACGGCGGTGCTGGCGGGCGTTTGTGATAACGCCCATGTCCACAGCCTCGTATACCTGCGAGAAAATGTTCACGTGACCTCTGCACAGCTGACACAGCAGGTCCATGCTGTGCGGCAGGTCTCGCCTCGCCACTCTGCAGCTCACATTTGGACTCTATTCAGAAGGCAGGCAGCGAAGGTACGATTGCGGGGCATGACGACTGATTGCTTCACACGTCGATGACACACTGAGCCTTACAGCTGTAAACATTTCCTGGTAATTAGTACATGCAGGTGGCGATCTGGCAGTTATTACGCACTGCAATATCTTTCGGTGGACGGCGACAAAACCTCTGTTACCTCCCAGATGACAACTGCAGTCATCACTTCTAAAACAAGGTCATCTTTTCAGTTGTAGAATTTTTTTTTTCCACCTCCAAGCCCGCAGAGAAGCAGTACACACACCACACCTCACGCCCCTTTTGTCGGTAAATTCAAAAAGAAAAATTTCCAATTTTCACCAATTGAGTTCTCTGACATCCAAGACGGCTGCCATGTCCGGTTCCAGTAGCAAACATGGCTACCACAACATCTACATCTACATAGATACTTTGCAAATCACATTTAAGTGCCTGGCAGAGATTTCATTATCCACTTTCATAACTTTTCTCTGCCGTTAAAAGTAATAATACGATTTTGAACACCACCACCACATGATCAACATAGCGGGAGTTCACTCTGTGACGGATCGCAGTCACTGAAGAACGGACCGCCGCGTCCGCCGCCGCTACCATAGCAGCCCCCCTCCTGACCTGGCTGTTTACGGTAAGACCACACCGGACCTGGCTACTGAGAACGCTGTCAAAAATGTGTAGGGCACAGGTGGTGATTGCAGCTATAGGTTTATTGAAGCGTTTAGATGTATCATCATGACAATTCGAGCCTGAGATAAAGCTTTATACTTAAGCTTATGACCCCATACCCCTGTTGAACCTTGTATACTCAAGCTAGAGCGTCATCCCTTTGTATACATTAAGAGTATAGTTTTAATGTTTACTGTCATGGCGGATTGCCTTACCATTGGGCGTGCTTCAATAGTTGTGCAACCATGGTGGTGGGTCTGGGCACGTGGACGTTCTCACACCTGTAGACGAGGTTCTGGATCTGCACACAGCGCAGTCAGTATCGTCGTATTGTAAAGGCAACGATGGCAAATCGTAAGGGTACCACATCACAGATAAGAGGGTTTGTAAGCCCAGAAGTGTGACCGCTAACTGCGGCCAACCGGTTGCTACCAGCAATGGAACACTGGGCTCGCACACCTACAGCGTGTCTTCCATGACGGCTCAGTACCGACGTGCATAGGTCGTCTGCTGACGTCAAACGGTTGCTTGCAGCACAGAAAAATGTTACTCTGTGCTTGCAGTGGCGTATCCAGGGGTGGGGGGCTGTCAGGTTTGTAGCTCCCCCCCCCCCCCCCCACACCCTCCTGGAGACCCCTCTCACCAGACCTTGCTGTAGCCTTCCCTAAAGAGAGAGAGAGAGAAATAGAGAGAGGAGGGGGGAAGAACAGAGACAGGATCAATCCTCCCAATCCCCACCAGACCACGATCCTGCATACGCCACTGGTTACTTGGGACACTCGGTACGGCTAGTCGTGGTCCTCAGCGCTGAAATCAGATTCTGCGTGCACGTGATGGTCGTTTGCGCGTACGGCATACACCAACGGTGCGCTACACGGGAGAGTGCATGCGTACAAGTCAGGTCCAAGACTTATAGTCTCGGAAGCGATCAATCGATATATGCCCTTCTTGTGCCGTTTCTGGATTAGGGAGGTGGTGTGTCGCTGCAGGAGGACATCGGTCGCTCACTGCGCGTGAAACGCCACGTGGTCCGCAAGGCCACAGCAGCTTCCCGGCCAGTACTGCTGTGTCACGTGTCTGCAGTGGAGCACACGTGGGCTACGACAGGACAGCTGACGCGTTCCATACGTCACCCCATGACTCTAGCAGAACGACGCGATGAGACGACCGAGCGTGGAATAACGTATTTCCAGACAACCGTTCGTCATCTGTATGGATACCAGAATCTGTGCCTCCTTTGCCGAGTTTGGACGAAACACCACGTGCTAATATGGGTGTATCAGCATGGACCGACACCTGGCCTCTCACTACCGCTTGAGCTACTGATCCGTAAATGTAATAATTCATACATTTCGTATCTAGCGTTTCATCAACTAGTCTTGGGTTAATTAGGAAACTCCAGCAGGGCAAGCAATTATTCCCGGCCGTGTACAATATACAGACGCAACAGTCGTGATATTACCATTTTGAAAAGTGGCGCATACTTGACGAATGTGTGTATCGCACTCACAAGGAAAGTACTTGGGCTCGAACAAACATATCTGTACGAACGTTTGGTTACAGTATCTCTACGTACACCTCAATGTGCTGGTGGATGTCGTTTTTATGCAAAACTTTGCAATCATGCTCTAGATAGCACTGTAGATGTAATTGTAGACGCCATACGTAATGCAGATATCTGAACTATAACTTATGTAATAATGTCGTACATGTTCTCTAGCGTATTGTCATCAAAAGCCGTGATGATAGTTGCAACTTTAACCTTCTTCTCGGAAGACTGTTGGTACTTACTGCCACTGCTTCCATCGCCTCTTCCCGCACTTGCCGTAGCACTACCGCTAGCAATGAGTTGTCCGTCATTATCATCCCTATTATTATCATTATGTGTTAGTGTTACAACAGTAAATGATGCTCATATTTCTGTACCATAACAGATACGAGAAAGCATTCGAATGATTCATCTTCTATACTAATACCATCTTCACGAAGAAAGGTTCTTCGTAATTTCATCTCAACTAATCTCAATACTTTAGCAGGATTGATTATCAATCGCCCCTCCATCTGACGCTTCGCCACACAAATGTCACAAAACGCAACTTCGGAGGCACACTGGACCGTCCCTACTGGCGAACCGACAGGTCAAAGTGCAATGTGGCAAGGCACACGCAGAGGCCTCTAACGGACGACTGCAGAGTTTTGCAGATGCGGGAGTGTCACTAGTGTAATAAGAGCTCTTTACATTATCTCCCGTACGATTTTGACGTGTATGTGTTTATTCGAGGTCAAGTACTTTCGTTGTCAGCCTAGCGAGTGGACTCGAGGAGAGGTTCAGATGGGCTGCTGCGTTCACCAGCGCGCTGGCTGAAGTGCTGCTGCGAGAACCCGGGAGACCAGTCCGAAGAGGGCCCCTGCCGTGGCGGGCCCACGTCGAGACTAATAATCCAGTTTGTAGAGCGCGGCAGGCGAATTCGTCAGCTCGCGCCGCGACAAGGGAACTCTTTCAGGGAGTTCATTCCTCCTCGCAGCTCGCCATACGTTATCGTTTCATTTCTATTTCCGTGCCGAGAAACAGGAATGCTTTTTTATGTGAGAGGCGAACTGAAGCTCCTCCGAGAACGCGTAGATGCGGCCGCGGATAAAACTACTGTCGTGAGACTTCATACGGAAAATACTGTCTGTAATTAGCGACGTCGTAGATTTCAGGTAGCGACGGCAGGACAAAATCACTCACGCTCTTCGTGCCTAACATAAACGTGGGACTGAATGCCTGTTCATAATTGAACAGATTAAAACACCTCGAAGTCATACGTCATAAAAAATTACCCATGTTTCCAAGTATTTAATTTATCCCGTTATTTAATTTTGCTTGTAGCCCTATTAAATCGCAGTAACCATTACTTTGGCCTTCTCCTCTGTTCGCAATACGCTGCATGTTAGATATGTGCACATGCTCGATGTTCTGTATGGTGGAAAAATTTGACATACGCTCACAAAGATTACAAACTGAAACCAAGGCGTAACTCCATCTGCAGACGACATAATGTGGCAGTGTGTAAACGGTGAAAACCATGGTGCACTGGCACATTACTGACAGCGGTGTTTCGTTAAAGTCAGTTGTCGGTTCCGGACTGAGAAATCGAAGTAGCGCGTGTTGGGTGGCGCTGGAGTGTTCAAGAGGAGCAACGGAGGTCTGTTCTAAAATAACCGATTTCCAGTTTCAAATTAAATATATAACTTGAAAGAATTGGCTCGTTAATACTTTCGCTTACTAGAAATGAGTGATCCCTGTACGACGTGGATGACTTTTCTAGTCTCTGAGCATAGCCTGCACATTCATATGTTTTGCATATACGTAGTTCCGCGTTGTCTGTCATGTTCCACTTTGGCAGACTACTGTGCATCAGTCTGTAGACTACAAACACAGAATTGCTTCATCACAGTAGGAGATGCAACAGGATGGTATGGAAGCAGGATCTAGACATATTTTCTTTTCGTATAGTAGTAAGCAAACTAGCTTACATGTCATAGTGTGTCTAACACACCAGTTACAGCGCTCTTTACGGCAATCTGTGTAAACTCGGCCGCCATATTTACGGTGAACAGTACACTTGAGAGGAGTCTGTCCATCGTATGTTGTTGTCTGTGCAAGTTTTGGCTTCTGAAATATCCAAAATCAAATGTTTGTTAAGCTGATGGGACTTAACTACGGGGTTATCAGTCCCTAAACTTACAAACTACTTATCAACTAGCTTATAATAAGGACGGCACAAATATCCATGCCCGAGGGGGATTCGAACCCCCGAACGTAGTGGCCGTGCAGACCGTCACTGGAGCGCCTCAGTCCCCTCGACCACCGCGGCCGGCCTGAAATATCCCCAAACTGTGTTCAGCATCTAAAGGCACAAATCGAAATGATAATACAAGCACTTCGTTCAGGAACACCGAGTGTTTTGCCTTGTTTAAGCACAGTCTGTCTACACTCAAACAAAATTCCTGACTAAAGGCCCTTAGCTGGCCCAAGATTTAAAAAAAAAAAAAAAAAAAAAAAAAAAAAAAAAAAATTAAACTGCAGCTCTATCAGCTGCTACAAAACCATTCCACCTCTAAATTATGTGTCGTTAGTAACTTTTCTTGTTACCATGCTGAAGCAAATAACGTTTGGTACGGAAAATTTAAGTACAAAGACGGAAGTGACAACAGAATACTGCAATAAAAATGCGCCTGGATCAGCTGGCACAAAAACATACCACACCGAAATGACGTATCATTAATAATTTTGCCACGCTTAAATGAGTACATAAATGTTGCAAAGAACACAGAGATATACAAAAATTCTGGCTGTTACTACTACTTCCACACTTTGGACTGGTTACATGTCCACTATGCTCGATCGTGTATTGTCAACAACAAATGAAAATATTTTTAAAGAATGTGTAGACACTCAAAAGTGTGGTTTCATCAACAACAGCTGGAACACTAGGTAGAAAACTGAGAATTTTTTATGGCGTGTACATCAAGGGAATTGCAGGATAGGTCATCTACGTTAATTACGTAGCCGGGAGCGCTGGTGTTGTTTCGAAATATGCTGCCAGGCTCGTGAATTTGCAGCTTCGATAAAGTCTGACGGGACTTGATAAACCTACGTATTAAATAGACACTCTTTATTTAAAACGTGGAACTGTAAAAAGGTAAAATCCTCTACCAGCGATGAGCCGAGACCCCAAATAAAATGGCGGACGCCAGCTAAATTCGTCTCAAACATGGCGGAAATGTTTGTTAAGCTTAAGGGACTTAACTACGGGGTCATCAGTCCCTAAACTTACAAACTACTTATGAACTAACTAAGACTAAGGACGGCACAAATATCCATGCCCGAGGGGGGATTCGAACCCCCGACCGTAGTGGCCGTGCAGACCGTGACTGAAGCGCTTCAGTCCCCTCGGCCACCGTGGCCGGCTCAAACATGGCGGACCTATCTCCACTATATGAAATTTAAGCTCTTTGGTTGTAACAATTGTTAGCAGTAACGTTGTAATTTGGCAAGAAACCGAAAATGAACATGTATAGTGGGTACTGTCAGACAGCTGAAGTTGAACATCCAGGTACTACACTGATTACTGCCCGATATGCTACGCACCGCTATTAACGCTGGACAGCTTCCTTCATTATATGGTATTTTCGACTCGTCCTCTTAAAATGTTCAAATGTTTCTAAATCTGTGGAACTTAACTACTCCGGTCCTCAGTCCTTAGGCTTACAAACTACTTAAACTAAGTTATGCTATGGACAACAAAGACACCCTTGCCCAAATGAGGACTCGGACCTCCGACGGCGACCATCGGAGCACTCCGCAGCAAGGCGCCTCAGAACGCTCGGCCACTCCACCGCGGCGACTCGTCCTCTAAGATAAAAGAAACCACGTGGCGAGACCTGCCTCACGTCTCAACAATAGGGAGGGCCCTGCGACTGGCTGTGCCGTTGCTTAGCATTAGTCCGAGGTAAGTTGACTGATGGTCGCCATGAATGTCTCCGTCTGCAGACAGCTCGGTCTTCCGATAGCAGTGTGCTGCAGTGAGATCGCCGAGCAGCGGCAGCGTTCACAAGGTAACAGCTCAAATCCGTCAATTCACGACCCCCCAAACACAGACGTCCAGTCGATTTTGGACGTGCGAGCGAAATTCTCAGAGGCTTCTGTGCGTGATGAACCCTCTCCCAGGCACTTAAATGTGATTTGCAGAGTATCCCGTGTAGATGTATATGTAGATGTAGATGTAGACATGCGACACGGCAGCTTTATTCGGAGTCAATTGTTCTTCAGCAAACGGCTTGTGCGAAGCAGTTTGTGTTGGGGAAACCTGAATTATTATGAATGTTCTTATTTGAGGATAATCGGAATAAAGCGAATTAAACCCCTGCATAGAAGTTTCCGATTAAAGTGCAGTCTGAATTTCGGCACATTCTCCTTGACGTTTTGATGTTGGCAGCGACGCTGTAAATGACGGGAAGCGAACGCGGCCAATCGGAAGTGCGGTTCAGACAACCAATCGGAATGGCTCCTTACGTTTTATGGTTTGTAATAAGTCTTTGTTTTTTACCTAAAAGATTTTACGAGTACATACTTAATATCGTGACATATCCATAGAATATATATGTTTGTTAAGCTTATGGGACCTAACTACGGGGTCATCAGTCCCTAAACTTACAAACTACTTATGAACTACTTACGAACTAGGACGGCACAAATATCCATGCCCGAGGGGGGATTCGAACCCCCGACCGTAGTGGCCGTGCTGACCGTGACTGGAGCGCCTCAGTCACCTCGGCCACCGCGGCCGGCTATCCATAGAAAATACCATGTTATATACAAGATTGAAATATTCAAATGTTCATCATCCTAATGCACCAGACTGCTTAGGTCATTCAGACATACAAAC
Organism: Locusta migratoria; assembly: GCA_026315105.1. NCBI lineage: Eukaryota > Metazoa > Arthropoda > Insecta > Orthoptera > Acrididae > Locusta > Locusta migratoria. The sequence goes on from CM048751.1 coordinate 53,137,883, forward strand.
TACTTACACTAAGGATCACACACACCCCGTACCTGAGGCAGGACTCGAACCTCCGGCGGGAACGGTCGCACAACGCGGCCATTCCTCACGGCTACGCACAATTATATTTTACGTGTAACAAATTGAAAATTATAACAAGTTCTTACTAAAGACGTTTAATTATTTTTTACCATCAAGATAGAGCAAAATCTTGGAAATTCCTTAAAAAAGCTGTGTGTCTTTGCGAACTACGGTGAGAGCGATTTTTTTTCTTAAAAAAAGAAGTGTTTGGTATCGGTACGACGTTTTGAAGATCTACTTATATATTCAACGAGTGTTTGGACGAATGGAAACACTTTTGAAATGCATTCAGATGTTCAAATGTTTGTATAGCTTATGGGACTTAACTACGGGGTCATCAGTCCCTAAACTTACAAACTACTTATGAACTACTTACGAACTAGGACGGCACAAATATCCATGCTCTAGAGGGATTCGAACCCCCGACCGTAGTGGCCGTGCAGACCGTGACTGGAGCGCCTCAGTCCCCTAGGCCACCGCGGCCGGCAGCATTCAGAAATAAATATTGATTGCACTATTGGCGGTGAAGAAATTAGGGGAGAAGTTAAGCAGAAGTACATCGAAAAACAATTACTATATATGTGTAACAGTTTTCTATTTTTTTTTTTTTTTTTTTTTTTTTTTTTTGCTGCAAACACTCTCTTTAACTGACAGTGTATAAAACATATTCTACGTACATGTAACTGTTTTCCAGTATATTACTCGTAAAAATAATTATGTCAAGAGAGTGGTATTTTATAAGAACATGTAGCGATTTTGCAATCTGTTACCCGCAAAAAAATTTCATCAACAATGCCGATTTATTTACAAAGCGTAAACCGTAAAGACGCTTTCTTATTGGGTTCCTGAACGTCACTATACCATGATAAACAACACATTTTATACCAATTACTAATGCAGTTCTCTTGAATTAGAAAGGTAATTTCCTATTTAAGCCATGGACATACTGAAAAACTATTTTTATTAACCGAATTAAGTACCATTTGAATTTCTTGTTTTCGCCGGCGTAAAATTACATAAGGTGCATAAACTTTATTTATTTCCCAGTGTACACCAACGTAATAGACTTCTCGTTTCTGTGGTAATGAATATTGGTAGAGGTCACTGGAATTCAAGTGCTCTCGGCATGCATGGTACATATATAGTAGACCTGGCAATACAGTCGTAACTGTTTAATGTTGTGAATCGTTTCGATCATCTCTACAGTAGCACAAGTCATCTTAAGGCTTCCGTTTCTGGTCTGTCTCATCAATTTGTACCGTGTATGACGAGTACTTTCAATATCCCACGATGAACGGACCATTAAGGGGGTTTCAGAAAAACATTTAGAAAAATCTGGGGCTTCTAGAGGGGACTTGATACATAAAGTTTTGAGAGGAACCCAATGTCCGGAATGTCTTTCAACAACACTAACGACACTTCTTCATGCAGATACTGTGAAACGCATTTCTCTTATTGCAGTGTCCTTGTTTTCCGAGTTTTGGGAGGAGGACGTATAGAAGAAAAGTCTAATAAACATTGGCCCTAAAAGGTATTCCATAAGATCTATGAGTACTTATTCTCATTCGAAACACACTCTTTTACTGGTCAAATGTTCATACCTCTGAAGTTATGCGTCTTAGAACTCATGTTTACTCGACTTTTTTTCTCTTTTTGGTTCAGAGTACCTCATTCCAAAATATGGTAAGCAAAGAACTCTCAGTAGAAGAGATTCGTTTACCAGTATCCAAGATGAAGATCTGATTATATTTCCGTATATGGCCTGTTTATCAAGACATTATCTACCAAGATCCCTGTACAGTACCCCGAATTCTAAAACGTCATTCTCAAACAATGCATAACTATATATAATTGGCAATCTCAGCAGCAATAGAGCCTTCAATGGTTGCCTCTAAAAACCCTTATTGCACACCAGATGTTTTACCAGGGAATTTGAAAGCAGTATTTTGAACTACACTGAGCCGGGAACTTTTGTTATGGAAAATATTATCTTGGGATTAACATCAGAGTTTTGAATTGGCTTTCTTGGAACTGGCAAACTGCCCACGAAGGAAGTGATGAAGCCTAAATTATCTACTACGTAACTAAAAAACTTTACTGGCAGTGACTAAAGTTCTAGGACTTCTGATTAGTATATTATTTACGTTGAAACAATTTTTTATTTATCCTGATACCTTTTTGCTCCGCAGTTCTATTGTGTAGCAAACAGCTCTTGTTTCTAATAGCTGCAGTAGTAGCACTCAGCTCTCTGCTTTCTGTTCGGGGAGTCAGTGGTTAACATTCACCTCCGGTCGCTCAGACGTGTATTTGTCGAAATTTTTTGAAGTATTTTAACGCAGTTTTTTTTCACTAGTATCTTAACTAGCCACGCTTCATTATGGCTCATTGTGAAATAAGCGAGAAAGTAAGTGAAAGAATTCTTGCGAAAGTAGACCTACCGAGAAAATACGTCGATATCTTACTTGTTGTGACGCCATCTCCCACAGCATCTGTTGAAATTAACTATAAGACCTTTTCAGTTTTGTGCTGACTGCAATGAAGACAATTATTTTGTACCAGACGCATTTTTATTTTTAAAGATTTTTTTTTTTTGGTTCTATAAATAATGCATAGGTTTGTACAGTTCGTTTCGTATATATACGTAGATGAAACACAGTTAAAAAAAAAAAACTTTTTGTAGACATTATATGTTTTTAAATTGATGTATGATCTGCTCACGCAAACACACACACACACACAAACACACACACACACACAATGGTTTAACGATGGAAAACGCTACGTTTTATTTTTTCTATGAGGCATTCGATGGATTAAACATAAGACTGCGGACACTAGGCATATTCTTTGATTTAACAAAAACGTCGGTAATATTGCTCAGAAAATATTGTTGCAGGAGTTGGAACTTTACAGAATAAGGGGAGTAGCTCTTACTTTAATAACAAACAACAGAAAGTAATTCTCTGCAACGTTAAAAGTGGTTATGATATGCACTCACAATGAGGCACAGTTAATGGGGTGGGATGGTGGAGAGGGGAGAGGGGGAGGGTATGGATTAAGGGGGGGGGGGGGGGTCAGATGTGAGTGCTTGTGCCGCTACTGTTACTTTTATATAAAACGTTAGGCCTTCTAGTATAACAGCTAATTGCTGGTGACACCATATTGGTAGGTAAAGATTTCTGTTTGAAGTTTTGACGCGGTATGGAATAAAGTAAGTGAAGAAGTTGGTTCATGGCTTGTAGAAAAGAAATTGATCCTTAATCGCAGTATGACTCAGTTTTTGCAGTTTCTAACACGCAATTCAACGAAACTGTCGTTTTGATTACATAGAATGGGCGCATGTTAAGTGAGAGTGAACAGTTCGTTTCCTGTTAATAATATTTGGTTATTAGATAGCAACTTTTACTCAGTTAATACTAGACAGAAATCGAATCTCTATATCTGCTTTTGGATTACACCTCGTTGATCCTTGTGCAGAAAAGTAAGCGGTGTTCTGCCGCAGCCATTTTCAATACGCTGCCAGAAGAATTAAAACAGATTTAACAGTGATCCACGTAGTTTAAAGGATAGACTGGAGAGTTTCTCGGGGCTCGCTCGGTTTCCCTAACAGCTGCAGGCAAATGCTCTGTCACTTTGCTTTCCCATTGTTATCATAACAATCGGAACGGGTGCTCCGTCTCTAAGTATCCCGCTGTCGACGGGACGCAGACCGCACGACTTCCTTCCTATCTACGTGTGGCGCCTGTTCTTTCGACCCTGTCGGAAGGCCGCCAACGGTGGTTCTATCAGTGAGGATGTACACCAAGGCCGACCTCTCACGGGAATCGATGAAATGAAGAAATAAGTGGTGTGCGGCTAAACTGGAAATTCATTTTTCGGAGACTTACAGCGTAGATATACAATTTTTGTAAAGAATCAATAGTTTACCATTATCAATTTCAATCAATTACACCAGCTGCGTAGAAATCAATTTAAATCATATTTCTGTCACCTTTAGCTTGGGAGCCACAAACTTTCTAAATATCAGCGAGGGATACCATAATATGTGATGGGTGTTCTGGCTGCAGAATGTTGATTTAAATGAGTGTTCAAATGTGTGGCCCTGCCCGTGTTTCTAGATGCACATAGTATTGCGCATTCTAAAAGTAATTCCCAACCTGTGGTCCACTGAGAGCTAAATTATGGTCCGTGGAAGGCTTTAAATTTCAAATTTTTTTTTCATTATGAATTATTGAATCCACCTTAGATGGTCAGTGTGGCCACGATAAATTGACAGTTTCACGGCTGACGACAGAATTGGATAACATCGGTATCATTTGCAATATATTCCTTTGTTTCTTAGTGTTGTAAATCACGATTGAGTTTGAAAATGGTAGAAACCGTCATAACTAATTTGAATTCATCCTCTTCAGAAGTTTTGTTTTTAAAAGGTAAAATCATTCAACTTTCTAGATATTGCCTTCTGTTTTCTTACCATTTTAAAAACAAATCCAGAAATCGATTTAAAGTAAGTGATGACAGTTCAAGCATTGAGGAACTGTATCGAATTTTAAAATAAGATGAAACCTGTCAAATGACATTTATCCAAACCGCATTTAATATACTGCTAAAAGCCTTTATTTTAATTTTTCACTCAATATATATTACTTTTGAGTTCAGCAAAAATGTTTTAAATTTTGATTACAGATTAATTTTCGATTGACATAGTTTATTATTGTTGAACGTTGTTGTCCCCAGTCTAAAAAATTTGAGAACCACTGTGGTGTAAGGGCTCTGCGACCGAGATGTAACCCACGACAAGCTTTAGTCGATCTTCTCGACCTGTGGTATCAGTTACATAAACACGACGATTTCGATATCACCACGAAAAGAAATCTGCTAGTATAAAGTAGATCGTCCGTGCGGGCCACTTTTCAAGACCACGGCGCCCCAACCATCTTCCAGAGACTCTGCTGTTCATTTCTTCCACAACACTATGCGCACAGTGGGCTTCGTGACCACTGTGCTCCATCCACATGTAAACCCTAATGGGTTGTATGTTAGTGACACAATTAGACAATTTTGACTGATAATGGTTCGTAAAATGTAAGGTTTAAATTTGACAATATATTTACTGAAGAGTTTTCTCTTTGCGAGTGAAAATTCAGACCTCTAGCTACATCCATAACGAAGATACAAGGGGTTCGAAAGTGCCTTCAGTGACTTCGAGAAAAGACTGATACGTTTGCAGAACACATCAGTTGTAATTTACGAAGTTGTTACGCATTTGTCATGCGCGTACCATTCGACAAGAGCAGGAAATAAATTGCCTGCCTCTTAAAATTATACTGCAGAGAAAACAGGAATTATGAACTTTCGTAAAGTGTGCTAAACCTTCGGGATGTTTCCGTTCTTCCATTCTCTGTGGGCTACATACTATCTAGAGTAAATATATGACGTTTGTGAGGCAGTGTGTGACACAATTAAACAATTTCTTCTTGCAACAGTCCGTGAAATGTAAGGTGTAAATATTAGGCAATTTGTGGAGAGTAGCTAGTTGACTGTATGTACTCTTGGTCAAGAGAATTCACGCTTCTAGCCTCGTTCGCAGCGAGGTGGAGAGTGCTGGAGTGCCTTCTGCGCCTGTGTGGGTGTGCGCTCCATCTCGCTGCAGCACTCGACACTGGAAGGAACCAGCGTTTCCACTCTGTATGTAAGAAGCTTCAGAACGCAACTCTCAAATTCTCGAAATAATCTACTTTGAAGTTTTCGCAAGTACCTGTGTTGTTGTGATCTTCAGTCAACAGACTGGTTTGATGCAGCTCTCCACGCTACCCTGTCCTGTGCAAGTCTCTTCATCTGAGAATACGTTCGGCAACCTACATCCTCTTGAATCTGCTTACTATATTCGTCCCTCGGTCTCCCTCTACGATTTTTACCCTACACGCTTGCTTCTAATGCTAAGTTGACAATTCCTTGATGTCTCAGAATATGTCCAACCAATCTATCCCTTCTCTTAGTCAGGATATGCCAGAAACTCCTTTTGTCCCCAATTCGGTTAAGCACCTCCTCATTAGTTACGTGATCTACCCATCTACCCAAGTATCTGTAAGTACCAATAATTGTTAACAGCTGCAGTATCTGTTGGTGTACCTCAGGTGGTAGCGTTCTGGCCTTACAACTATACGGTCAATGGTTCGAATCTCGCCATGACGGATTAATTTTGTCGTTGTACTCGAATAAGACACAGTTTTAATATCTAATGGTAATGCATCAAAGTTCATTCAATTGTTCATCCTCTCCATTGTTCGGTGAAATGATGAAGTTCGCGTTGTTCGCTTCTAAACTGTGCGATGCAAGAGAAATCTTCATGAACGTAAATGAAGTTTACTTTCCAGTTGACATATCAAAGAAAAATTGCGACTGTAAAACTGCAGTATTTGAACGACGTGTTCGATGCCGAGAAAATTGTTGTTTTCCATGTTTTTCCGATGCTTATCTTCCTGGCATGTGGCAAAACAGATTGTAATGAAGGAATTTTTATTTTACTGCAAGGCCACAATATGAAATTTGCAATGATTTTTGTGTTTTCTTTCTTTTTAATTTAAATTATGATTATTGAGAAACTGCAGAAAATGACGAATAAGCAAAAATACGTGCATAGTTCATAAAAATTACCATTAGGTATTACAATAGGGTAGCTATTAGAAAACAACGAAATAAAAATCTGTCACAGCGATATTAGAACCACAGACACTATGGTTGTGAGTCCAGAACGTTATCACCTGAGCTACACCGGCATATGGTGGACCTGTTTTAATTATTGGTACTTGCACATACTTGCAAATCTTCAATGTTGATTTACCTTTCAGAGAGATGCGTCGAATGGCTTTGGGTGATGGTTACTTAAGTTATAAATTTCACGTGCCATAGATATAAAAAAGTTCTAAGTTCCGATACCCACGCGGTCTCGTTGTAAGTAAAGAGCGGTAAGTAACCACCACCTGTCAAACGTTTCCCATGTGGGCGCCACAGACTCCCACCGCCCAGTAATAAAATGCAGAGTGCACTGCCCGATAACCTCCAGATCTTCTCTGAAAGCCATAAAGTTTTAACGGCAGGGAAACGCAACTGTGAGATCATAAACTGAATAGGTAGTAAACTTATTAAATACTAGTTTACCGCAAGATAGTTTCACTTGATTAATCGCAACATTAGAGTACCTCGGAATGTGACCTCGTTAAATGGACAAACATACCAACATTAATCGTAGATTAAGGCCTATGATTCATGGAAAATAAAGCCCGCCTGTTTAGCAGAGACCGCCAACAAACTCTTGTGTGGCGGGTGGTACCTGATTTACGGTAGATCTGGCACACGAAACAGATTTCAGTGTTATGGTTTGGTTGGCTACGGAACGAGACCTAAGGGACCTGTAATTTACATTCCACCAGGGCCATACGTCCGACTGAAACACTTTTCGAACTAATAATCTTGATGCTGAAGCTCCTACTTAAATAATAGTCAGGTTTTCTTTCAGTTGTAAGGGTCTGCCTTGAGCACAACATTGTCCTTTTTTTTGTATCGATAATGTTTCACAGCAGTTGCATCATCGTCAGCGGGCCTTTTATTCTTTTCTATCAAACAACAGAAAAATATTTTAGACTGTAGATGCACAATCATTTTTAAGTTCTTATATATCATTTAGAAAGAGAATACATGGTTTTAGATGAGTACTTATAGATGTTTCGTTATTACATGTTGTGATATCTCGGTTTTCCTACTTTTTTTTTAATAATCTTAGTGCACTGCTTGTCCTCAGCAGGTATATGACGTTTATGTATAAAACTTAAAACTGATTTCCATTGATTTTTTTTAATCTGAGTTTGTTATAAAGGAAACAAATATTATATATGAGTCCACGATCTCCAATTTTTCAATAAGAGTAAAACCCGTCTATGTTGTTTCGGCATCTGCCATCATCAGATCTGCAAGATGAAGGAACATGCGTTCATTGTACAATCGAGATACACAGAACGTTTTAAATTAAAAGATATAAAACGTTTTTACAAGGATGCAATAGCACACTCGCCTAACAACCTCTGAACTTGCACAGTAGAGTTCAGCGTCAATGATAAAATATCTGCTTAGTAGTTACGTCAACTGCGGTTTCAATAAAAATTACACATATATAAGAACTGTTTTAGTTGACATGTGGCGCTAGTGTAGAACATAAATAAATATACTTTTACATCTACATCTACATCTACATAGATACTCTGCGAATCACATTCAAGTGCCTGGCAGAGGGTTTATTAACCACTTTCATAACTTTTCTCTACCGTTCCATTCTCTAATAGCGCGCGGGAAGAAAGAACGCCTAAATCGTTCCGTTTTCGATCTGATTTCTCTTATTTTATTGGGATGGTCATGTCTCCCTAAGTAGGTGGGTGCTAGCAAAATATTTTCACATTCAGAACTAAAAGTTCGGAAGCTAAAGTTGGAGAAAGAAATTTCGCATATAGATCTCGCCGCAACTTATAACGCCTTTTTTAAAATTATTTCTACGCCAACTCGAGCATCTTTTCAGTGACACTCTTTGACCTATATCGCAATAATACACAACGAGCTGCCCTTCTCTCATCCGTCAGCCCCACCTGGTGTGAATCCCAAAATGCGCAGCAATACTCCAAAATAGGACGCACAAGTGTAGTGTAAGTAGTTTCTTTGGTAGAGCTGTTGCATCTTCTAAGTGTTCTGCCAGTGAAACGTAGTCTTTGGTTCGTCTTCCCTGCAATACTTTCTGTGTGTTCCTTCCAATTTCAGTTGTTCGTAAATCTTATTCCCAGGTATTAGTTGAATTGGTGGCCTGTAGATTTGATTGATTTATCGTGTAATTGAAGTGTAACGCATTTTTTTAGTGATCATATGGATGACTTCACCCATATCATTATTAAGGGTCAATTGCCAATTTTTGCACCATGCAGGTATCTAAATCATTTTGCAGATGCATTTGATCTTCTGGTGACTTAACTAACTGATAAATAACGACATCATCCGGGAACAGCCTAAGAGAGCCTTGTCAAATTGTCACCTAAATCGTTTATCAAAATAAGGAACAGTAGAGACCCCAGAACACTTCCCTGGAGAACGCCAGATATCACTTCTTTTCTACTCAATAACTTACCGTCAATTACAACGTGCTGTTCCCTTTCTGACAGGGAATCACAAATCTAATCCTAAACTGCGGCTATATTCCATAAGCACGCAGTCTGATTAGAAGAGGCTTGTGACGTATTGTGTCAAAAGCCTTCTGAAAATAAAGAAATACGGAATCTATTTGGCATCCCTGATCGGTAGCACTTATCACATCATGTGTGTTTCATAAGATCGATGCTTTTTTGAATTCGTGTTGGCTATGGGCCAATAGGTCGTTGTCTTCGAGGTGGTTTGTAATAGTTCAGGAAATCGCCGCGGTGGAGTAGCCGAGCGGTCTAAAGCGTCTCGCTGCGGAGCGCGCGGTTGCTCGCCGTGGAGGTTAGAGTCCTCCTTGAGGCATGGGTGTGTGTGTTAATTTACCTAGGTTTAAGTAGTTTGTAAGCTACGGACTGATGACCACGCAGTTTGGTCCGATATATTTACAAACATTTGAACATTTTGTTGAGGAAATCCTGCTGCAAACCGACGTCAATGACATAGGCCTGTAATTTTGCGGATCACTCCTATTGACTTTCTTGAATATTGGAGTTACCCGCGCAACTTTCTGGGCATTGGGTACGGAACGTTCGCTTAGTGAGCGGTTGTATATGATTACTAGGTATGCGGCTATTGCATCAGCATACTCTGAATGGAACCTAAATGGTGTACAATCGGGCCTGGGAAACTTACTCTTGTTAAATGATCTATGTTGCTTTAACACTCCAGGGGTACCTACTTCTAAATTGCGCATACTGGCAGCTGACAGGTGCCCGAATCTGTGTTCCTCCTATTTGGAATTCAGTCTGTTTAACTCTCTTTCCTGCAGTTTTGGAGATGTTACTCTTCATATCTGATCTAGCTCTGAAATGGTATATAGCCACCTTTCAATCGAATCTGCCATCACAACTAAGTTGTCTGCATACACAAGACTGCTTTTTTTTTTCGCCTATTTTAATCCCACCCTGCCAGTCTCCTGTTTTCAGCATATGATCCATAAATAGTATGAACAACAGTGGTAACAGGTTACAGCCTTGTCTTACTCCTGAAACTACCCTAAACCAGGAACTTAATTTGTCGTCTACTCTAACTGGTGCATGACAGTCTACGTAAAGACCTTTAATTGCCTACAGAAGTTTGCCTCCTGTTACATTACCATGAAGAACTCACAATAGCTTCCTCCTATGAAGCCTTTTCTAGATCTATAAAACAGAAACTTGTCTTCAACTAATGCTCGCACTCTATTTTCAACAACAACTGAGAAAATTTTGCCCACAACGCTAATTAAAGAGATACCTCGTAGTTGTTACAATCTTGTTACCACGCCCCCTTTTGGACAGTATTTATACCGCTCTCCGACGCCCGACTCGTCAGTCGGCAAGACTCACCGCTACCAGTACCTCTGAAGATGTCCAGCGCAGCTCTGGACGAAACGTCAGGAACAGATATGTTTCTTGGACCACGACCACATAACCCGGAAGATACAACAGCTATTACTTCAGCCGGTCGTGAAAGCCTTCACTGCATGACAATCTTTTCTGTTTCCGTGTTTGAGAAGCGGCGTGATTACTGCTTTTGTCCAGTGATACGGGACCTGTCCTCACTCCCGCGACATTTCAGTTATCCTGCGTAACCAACTGAGACCTACATTCCACTGTATTTGACGAGTTCTTATTTAATTTCATCTACTAAGCTTCTTTGCTGCGCTGCAATCTATTGACCATTCTCTCCATTTCCTCAAATGTGATTCTGTTTACATCAGCATTTTTATATCATTCTTCCTCAAAATCTGACACATCTTTGGAAGTTTCACCTACATTGAGCAATTCTTCAAACTATTCCCTCCACCTGGCCAAGGCATCCACAGGATTCACCAGCAGTTTTCCTGAACTGTCCGAAACACTCCTTCTTACCTCTTTTTCGAGAATGGTAATTACGCTCCAGAACGATATTCGCGCGGCTTGACCAATATTTTCTATTTTATTTCTAGTCTTCCCATGATTTCTGCTTGGATTCTGCAGTTATCCATTTGGCATTGTTTATTTCTTAACAACACTTTCTCTGTCTGCCTGATTACTAGTATGGGGCAATTTTTGAAATGCCATTTTTCTCTCTTTACAGGCTGTAATGTCTGTGTCATTCCACCAAGCTGTCTGCTTCTTCCTGCCTTTACACACTACTGTTACAACACATTCTCTAGCCTCTTCTAGTAGTGTGTCCCTGTATCTTGCCCATTTCTCTTCCACGATTGCAAATGACTACATTCAGCTAACTGGTACCTTTATGAGGTCTTTGGTATGTATTTGTGTCTAATTTCATTGTCCTGAAGCTTCTCCAGTCTTATCCTTCATATGGACCTGACTTTCCACAATTCAGGCCTCACAAAATCAATATCTTTGCAGATTAAATCACGATCAGTAAAGAACCCTCAGTAAACACGTGTGTCCTTAACTGCCTTCCTGTCGGCCGCGGTGGCCGAGGGGACTGCGGCGCGCCAGTGACGGTCTGCACGGCCACTACGGTCGGGAGTTCGAATCCCCCCTCGGGCATGGATATTTGTGCCGTCCTTAGTATAAGGAAGTTTAGGAACTGATGACCCCGTAGTTAAGTCCCATAAGCTATACAAACATTTGAACTGCCTTCCTGAATTCCTTATCTGTTGTTACATAGTCAACGACATATATGGTTCCCCTGCTTTTCCATGTATACCGATGCTTATGCTTAAAAAAGGATTTTGTGATAACAAGACTCACACTGGCACAAAAATCCAAGAGTTGTTTTTCGTTCCTGTTGGCCACCACATCCACACAAAACTTACTCATAAACTTTTTTTACCTCTCTGTTCTATTTTCTATCCTGGCATTGAAATCACCCTTGAGCAAAACACTGTCCTTGTCCTTTAACAATTATATTACTTAGTGCATTGCAAAATTTGTCCATCCCATCTTCATCTGTCTCTTCACAGGGCGAATACACTCTCACAATTCTGAATATCTTGCTGGATATGGTCAAATCTATCCACATCAGTAGTTCATTTACATACCTTATTGCAATTATGCTGGTTTCAATTGCTTGCCTCATGTAGAACCCTACACCTCACTTTGCTTCTCTTAATTTGACTCTTGACAAGTTGATTTCGTATTCTCCCAATTCGTCCTTTTTCTCTCCCCTTACCCTAACAACTTAAGCATCTAACCCCAACTTACTTGCAACCCCTGAAGCTCTCCCTTCTTCCCATTGTAGTCCCCATTGATATTAATAGCTCCCTGTCTCATTACACAGATCGTTTGTCAAGTTGTTTCTCAGACCCTGCTCAGGGTCCCACTGGGTTTTACCCCAGTTGACACGATGAGACGTTACTGTCATACCGCCTCATTGCCACAACTAATCGATTTTGCCAATTTCTCTTACCTTGCTCATGTTTTTCTCACTTGGATTAGTAATGTTTGCTATTTTCAACATAAATTGATTTAACTTGAGCATTATCATGTGGTTTCATGGCCGACTGGTGAGGGCAAAGAAGTAGAAGCAGAGATGGCGAGTTTGTGTGTTTTTTAATATTTTATTTTATTTTTATTCATGTCACACTCCCATTCTTCCCATCACAGTGTGAGCGAAGGAGTGGTTGAGCATAGTTGAACCAGTAGGGGTACTTTAGCATGATGGTGGTGGTAGTTTGTGAGATTTTCGCTTTTTGTGTAGGCAGCTAGTGGTGCAAAGAGGTTAGCAAGCTTTGCTGCTGGTCGATGGTAGGGGGTGGATTCTCGAACAAGTAAAAGGAAGGTGCCCAGTCGGCTGCACCTGCCTCCGCCAATCAGGGCGCGTCTTCTTGGCGTGGTTCGAATTGGCGGACGGTTGAGGTAGAGGGAAGCCATCTTTAAGGGAGTTGGAAGGAGACCATCGAGAGATACGGACGCTGGTGCTGCTTGCTTTGCAAAATTCTCCAGAATGTGGTAAGAAACGCGGCACAAGAGATAATTAAAGTCACAAATGGGAAAGTGGAATTTGATTTGTTAAAATGTCTTTAGGTAAATTTAAAGTAACCGTAAATTTTGCTCTGTATATTGCATCCACAAGCCCCCTTACTGTTCGACCAGCAGGATTAGTTTGAGTAGTAAATGTATAGAGCTTTGCGCTAATCATGCAGTGAATGATTTGCATGTTTTATGTCCGTTTGTGTGCAGATTTCCTACCCCCCTCCTCACCCACCATGTGTGACATTGAATAGTGTACAGAGTAGTTACAAGCAGTAGGAGGCCAGTTGACTAATATTTATAGCAAATTGTCTAAAAAAAAAAATAAACCCTTTATGATTAAATTTTGTGTTAGAATAACTGATTTACCCCTCAGCTTCTCCTTCAATGCTCCCCATTTTGGACGGGAAACAAAGGGATCTCACAATTATTATGAGAATGGAAATTGGTATTTGTTCGAACTTACCCTGGGGGTTTAAAACTAGACGTATCCTTTCTTGAGGTGGATGTTTACTGGTTCCGTTAACTCTAAACAAAAAAAAAAAAAAAAAAAAAAAAAAAAAAAAAAAAAATTAAAAAAAATGCGTTATCCGTTGCGTGCCATTTTCATTTGTCAAGTTTAATCAAGCCGGTATGTTCATGTGAACATAGACCGAAATAAGTGTGAACCAGTATGCAAGTGGTCTAGCGTTCCGTACCATCTATGAGGCTGGATGGCGACTGCTTTTGTAGCGCGGCTGCCGTTTCTCGCCACTTGTCTGCTAGAGCCGCGCGTTAAACTTTTCCTATTCCGCCCGTAAGGGCTCAGCAGAGGAGAGGGGCGGTAACTTTAACGCCGGCTTAACGAGGAGCCGGCTGGTCGTTAAGGGCGAGCTTGCTGGTGCTGGGGCGGCAGCAGGTGTCGCGCCGACTCTGGGAACGGGGCGGCGAGCTGCAGCAAACACCCGACCTTTACGCTTCTGCATCTACATCTAGATTACTGCTCCAGGCAATTCACTGGTAAGTGCCTGGCAGGGGGTTCACTTCATTACCAATTGGTCACCGCACCAATCTAGAGACAGGCGCAGGCTTCACCATCAGTTAACACTGCAAGTACCGGATTGTTCTGTACCCCTGATTTGATTTGATTTGATTCTTTCAGGGAAGCCAAAACAGTCTTGGTCTAACCCGCCACTGCCCGCACCGAAACTAAGTTTATTGTGCGGTATCGCTCCCTGTATGTCTAGTAAAGCCAACCAATGCCCTTGAACAGTGCAAGGAGTCCCTTTACCAGTTCTTTATTAGACACAATTTCTTCGGGTCTGGTTGTCCCAAATGTTCTGTGCCTTTTACTCTCCAATGCAATGCATTCGAAGATCAGATGTGATTCAGTTTCATCACCGTCATCACAGATCCTACATTTAGGGTCCTCTTCTGTTATTCCCATTGTATGTAGGTGTTTTTTGAAATTCCCATGACCTGTCAGCAATCCAACCATGAGTCTAATCTCTCTCCTGTTCAGACCCAGGATTGCAGAACTTCTTTTAAAACAAGGTTTTGGCATCATTACCTTGCCATGTTTTTGTTGATGGACTTTGGTCCAATATTCTACGTGCTGTCTTCTGAGCCAGTTACATAGCTCCAATTGCCTTGGTGATTGTCAGGACAGATTCCGGTCCAATAAATGGAGCCTCTGCCCCCATCCTGGCTAATCTGTCGGCATGTTCGTTGCCACTGATCCCCGAGTGGCCAGGGACCCACAATAGGTTTACTCTATTACTTTCCCCTAGCTCCACCAGAACCCTGTGACATTCTGCAACAATTTTAGACCTTGTTGTAGGAGCTGCCAGAGATCTCAGGGCTGCCTGGCTGTCTGAATACATATAGATGCTACGATCTTTGTAGCACCTACGCAAATTCTCCTCCACACATGCCCTGATGGCAGTGATTTCGGCGAGGAATACTGAGGCCAGTTTCCCTAGAGAGATGACGCCCTCCAGTCTTGGCTGCACCCCGTATACCCCGGCCCCAATGCCTTGGTCTGATTTCGACCCGTCAGTGAACCAGACTCTGTACCCCTAGTAGTACCGTACCTTGTGGCTCATTTATGAACCACACTAGGAAACTACCATTTTATTGATATTTGGTTGGCATTTTTTTGTTTTTACATGTTGACATTACATTCAAGATGACTCTAATGTACTGGGTGATCAAAAACTCATTATAAATTTGACAACTTAATAAATTACGGAATAATGTAGATAGAGAGGTAAAAATTGACACACATGCTTGGAATGACATGGGGTTGTATTAGAAAAAAAAGTCTGATTAATAAAGCAATAATAAACATAACAAATTAAGACAAAGCCAAGATGATTTTCTTTACAGGAAATGATCAATATGTTCACCATCATTCCTCAACAATAGCTGTACTCGAGGGATAATGCTGTGAACAGCACTGTGAAGCATGTCCGGAGTTATGGTGAGGCATTGGCGTCGGATGTTGTCTTTCAGCATCCCTAGAGATGTCGGTCGATCACGATACACTTGCGACTTCAGGTAACCCCAAAGCCAATAATCGCAAGGACTGAGGTCTGGGGACCTGGGAGGCCAAGCATGACGAAAGTGGCGGCTGAACACTTGAAACATCCCTGACCGATCACCGTCTAATACCTACTTTAGGTATCAAACCATCCACTTCACCGTGAGTCGTGTCGGGAAAGCTCAGTGGTAGAGCGATTGCCCGCGAAAGGCAAAGGTCCCAGGTTCGAGTCTCGGTTCCGGAACACAATTTTAATCTGCCAGGAACTTTCATATCAGGGCACACTCCCCTGCAGAGTGAAGGTTTCATTCTAGAACAAGCGATATTTTTCTATTAAAACTGGCAGCAATATAAATTGTGATTTTACATAAATTATCTCAAAGTAATCGTTAAATGTACCATATTACCTAAACTAAGCATCCCTTACATATATCTAGGCCTAGCAGACTTATTAACGTTGTTTTACAAAAAGAGGTGAAATCACTCGTTCTCTGATGTCATTTCCTTTCGGAATAACAGCTTAAATTTTACAAAGAAATTGTGAAACTAATACCCAACATCCCTAAAGTAAGCATCCGCTACCCAACTCCAGGCTTAACGGAGATAACACTAATTGAAATCATTGTAAACAGTTGTGATAACCAACTCTCTACAAGAGTGAATTCACAGTGCTGTTCATAACGAATATCACAATGTTATCATAAACCTAGTATCTAAAACCTGTATATACAGTGTCCCATAACTACTGGCAGACCTAAAAGTCTGAACAACAGATGAAATTGCTGTAATCAGTCGTGAATAACAAACATTTCGATGCGGATATTGGCGAACTTTAACAGGGCAGTAACTAGACTAAGCAAGTGCTGACGAAGTACAAATAATGCATTAAATTAAGTGCTTTTCCCAGCACTGACTGAGCTAGGCCTAACAATACACATTTGACTACTGCCAAGCAAATCTATAATTTGTGTGTTTTATGCGCAATTCATGGTTCAAAATCCTACAGGGCCCTAAATCAACTAACGGTTGCAGCAAAAAAAGTATCACAGAAACACTAATATTAATCCAACCTGATAAGGGCTCAACTTGATGAGAATGATGTTTTACGTAACACGAATATGCAGCATCACACAAATGCATTGGAAAGAGGTGGAAGCAGTTTTCAACAAGTAGGAAGCGAAGCGCATCGGGAGGTGGCATCTGGCAGGAAGCGCCGGGTCTCAGAGCAGCTGCAGCCATGCTTGCTTCCATCTCCACTCCTATCACTGCAATCCATGCAGTTAAGGGCACTTTTGGGGTCAGGGTACGAAAACTTTAACAACTGTGTTACGTCTAGGTACTCAGTGGAGGAATGTATCTGCCATTTATAAATGTTCTGGTTATAATGATTTATCAGCGGAAGACACCATAAGCATCTGCAGGATACATACCTAAAGCAACATGACACTGTTTGCGGCATGTTTTTCCTTAGATTATATGTGGCATGTAATTCCTCGTTTACTCCGGTTAAAAGATTGGTTTCTGCTTAATCTTGTGCTCAGCCTAGTTCCATATATTTTTTACAAAATTGTAATTTATTTGGTGTCGCTAGATTAGCATTTTGTTAAAAATAGAACCCCACATTTTTCGAGTTATTTTAATAATTTATTATTGTGGTTATGAATGTGGCAATAAGTACGGTTTCTCCGCTACGTCACTGTCCCTGTGAGAATGTGTACTTGTTTTACTTTTAAGTGGATGTGCGAGAATCTAATTGCTGTCTGTGTGTGGGTGGTAATAGTTCGCTTTGCCTGGTTCTCTCTGGCTCAGAGTCGATAGTTAGTCGTTACCAACCCCTGCTGCTGGTGCGACCATAGGGGTTTCTACACCCTTTGGTTACAAGCCAGTCGACGAGCCCTGTCCAGGGCGAATCTGGCGTCCCCACCACCGTACTTTCTTGGGTTTCCCCAGTTTCCGGTAGCTTCGCGCCTCCTGGCCGCTCGGTCTCCACTTTGTGCTCGGATCATGTTGAGGTAAGGTTTGTTCTGCTCTTGTGCCTGCGTAGATGGTAGTGATTCGTTGTCTAGCATGTTTGACTTAGACTCTTGTAGTTAGATTCATTTTTCGGAATATTTTTCCGATCGTGCGCGGAAATGTGTTCTACTTTTTCAATTCAGTGATTTCCAACAGATAAACGCGGTGTATTTGTTACTAGTTGCAGTTTGATAACGGCCTGGTATATTCAAACCTTTTGTGATTATGTGGCGGTGTACGAACTCTGTGTAAACTGTTTCTGGTTTTGTCGGGCCCGATTTCTAACAGACGATATGTTCATTTTTGTACAGTGCATGTAAAATCTTTCTTATCGTTTCCTTCCGTGAATGATATGTGTTCTAAGTGGTTGGTTCTTAGGACAAAGCCTTCAGCTTCCACTATTGTTTGTTCCATGCCCATCAAGCAAGTAACTATGCATGTATCCTTCTGATTTGCACTAACATTTCGCGGTCTTCTCTCCCCGTCTATTTTAATTTTGCTGTTTCTTCTCCAAACTTGTAGTATGCACCCAGTCTTTGTCAGTAATTCTCTCCGAGTCTTGTAGAAGCTCCTTCAATAGCTTGATTATGAAATTCTATGTATTTCTAATGGTTGAATGCCGTAGTTTCCATTCTCACTTTTCCTTCTTTGTAATTATTTTAAGTTTTCTGATTTTTTTTTTTTTTTTTTTTTTTACACTGGCTTTATCCTCTCTGTAATCGCTCCCTATCGCGTGTAGCTGCATTTAATTCGGTTCCTTAAGAAATTGTAAACATTTCTATGGGTTGCATGCCGTAGTTTTTATTTTTAATTTTCCGACTTGTTAATTATTTAACTTTTCCGGGTATTGAGACTGGACTTCTTCTGTCTCTGTGAACGCACACAATCGCATGTTGTTGCATTTCAGTAGCGTTCTTATAAAATTCTATGCAGTTCTAGGGGTTGCATCCCGTAGTTAATTTTCTTTATTTCTTTGAAATTGAATTTATACTTTTTTATTGGTTTTCGAAACCACGTGGGTCCGAACGTCGACTTCAGGGGTTTGCAGCTAGTCACCTGAATTCACGCCACTTCTCATAAAACCAGTGCCTAGACAGTTTACTCTCAGATTACAACTTAAGACTCCGCCGTGATTTTGTGCAATGAATCCGATTATTAACCACTTCGCCTTCAGTGGAGTGAGATCATGTAACGTAGCCGTGTGTCGCCCATAGCGTGTTTGCTCGCGGTCTAATCTAAATGCAACTTAACTTTGCTATACTCACGCACCATCTCATATCAAGCACGACAGACCAGAGCCATCTTCGCAGTTTTATTTTATATTATGTTGTGTGGTACTTCCGGGTTTGCTGAATTTCTCCTACGATAGCGGCGCCTGCTTCTGCCTCGCTTCAGCACGCTGATTTTGGTGAGTTTCGCTGTTGCATTGCGTGTGTGTGAGCGAGTGAGTGTTGTTTGTAAATCCTCCCCACAGTAGTGTTAAGTTATGTGTAATTTATGTTAAATTCAGTGCTAGGTATCGTCAGTATTTGATCATGTAAATGGGATGCATTTTTATTCTATTAACAAAATTGGTTCCCCATTTTGCTTACGTCCGACCTGAATAAACATGTTAAGTTCAGTACAATTTTGACTTGCCTATAAATTGTAGTTTTCGAATACCTTCCCCCTTTTATTTAAAATTGTTTTTCACAATTGCTGAGAGAAAGCTCAAATGCAATTTTTTTATGTTTAAGTTCTGTTGCGCTATAAATGTTTTTCTTAGCCACCTTTATGAAATACCTTTAATTGTGGTGGCTTGTTTATTAATGCCTGTGTGTAATTTCGTGTGAGCTGCTACGTATATTGGCCACTGTATCGTTAACTTCCTGTTATTCGAGTAATTTGAACCAAGTTAGTTCTCAATTTGGGCCAGGGAACAAGGTTTTGTAATAGTGAATAGCAGGTAGTTCACACGGACCTTTCGCTAATTTTGCTGTTAAAATTAAGCTTTTTTATAACAGTAAACTTTTATCTGGGTACCTCCTACCAGAATTAAGCTTTTATTTCGTACAGTGGCCCACTTTTAACACTTCTGCATGCAACTTTTTCGGTAGTGTTCATGTGTGATACAATACCACTCCCCTTTTATGAGTAATCATTTCTGGAATTACCTTGAAGTGGCCTGCACTGTACCTTACAACCACTACTTATCTGTGCTTATAAACACATAAATTCGTTACAATGAAAACATCAGCTACAGTGTTTTATCCGTTCTTCTCGCCAAGAGTTACAGAGAAAAAAGAAATACATGTGAGTTCGAGATCTCCAAGGACAAACTCATGGAGAAAAGCAAGTGAAAATGTAAATAACGTTATATAAATATTACAAATTTGAAGTAAAAGATTTTCTAAAGAATATGAACAATGTTTATTACCAAATCAGTATCAATGAATAACATATCAAGTTATGAGTTGCCACAAAAAAAAAAAAAAAAATAAATAAATAAATAATAAAAATAAAAAAAAATAAATAAATAAATAAATAAATAAATAAATAAATAAATAAATAAATAAATAAAATAAAATAAAATAAAATAAAATAAAATAAAAAATAAAAAATCGGCATGTAAAGGAGAAAGGTGAGTGAAAGACTATGCTTTACTTTCCCCTTGATAAAATTGTGGATAATAGAGATTTATAATGATTGTGAGCCCAACTATTTCGTCTCAGGACTCAAGTCTGCACAATTGATGTGGTTGTTGGAAGAAGCTCGCCAGTGATTGTGCAGTATCACCTGAGTACCGAAACAACAAATGTGGTCTTAACTGGGGCAGTTTTGTCTCAGCTGCTGGTAGATGTTGTAATCGAAGAATTTGGGCAGTGAAAACTTGTGCCAGCGCCGGGTCTGTTGCTTACCAGGCAGTTGTGGTGAGCCACCCTGCACTCATTCTCACGGGTTTCACACACTCGTGCGGACTGCTCTAGAACGTACCCCATGCGTCCAAATTCCCGTACACCCTCCTAATTTGACCACTGTAGTCATGGTTGGCAAATAGCGCTGTATGCTCGCCAGGAGTCCGGTCCCCATCTGTATCTGGTCGGATTAATCATGGGCTCTACTTTATACACTGGGCTGCGTACTTTACCTCGTCAACAAAGTTCAAATGGACCTGGTAAGGTAGCCTCTTCAAACATAGTTTCCTGTAAAAAGGCAACGGGATGCACACAGTTAAGTTCGTCATGTTGAAGCTTATGTTACGGTTTGTTGATTGATTGGTAAGTTAGATACGTCACCCAGTTGGCATTACAAACGCTTGTCACAATTATGCACAATATGTTCCTTAACATCTTGTATACTTCACCAAGTGCTAACCCATTTCTGTCCGGGAGGCGGCACCCTTATGGCGACTTACAAGCTGGAAAAACATTAGGAATCTCAAGGACACAGGGTGCACACCTATTGGCTGTTGCAGTACTATTTACCGTCCTCCCTGCTCTGGAGGAACATGCCTTTCCCATTCACTCATTGACGGTACTGGACATCAATACAACCTAAAACATTAAATTTCTGTAGAACAGCTGAAAAGAAAGATACACCCTAAGATATTACATTTTGTTTTGGTACTAACTGCACTCAGATCGCATATCTGGCGCAGCAGTTGAATAACACGCACGAACGACTGAGAATTGAACTAAATTTACCCATTACACAGGCGATCCACGGTATGGTAGCAACTGAACTGCTGTTTAGCGGTGTCGACATTACTGACGCTGCCACAACATTCAAGAGCGTGCACCGAGCCGGCCGCGGTGGCCGAGGAGACTGAGGCGCTCCAGTCACGGTCTGCACGGCCACTACGGTCGGGGGTTCGAATCCCCCCTCGGGCATGGATATTTGTGCCGTCCTTAGTCTTAGCTAGTTGATAAGTAGTTTGTAAGCTTAGGGACTGATGACCCCGTAGTTAAGTCCCATAAGTTCTACAAACATTTGAACATTTTTTTGAGCGTGCACCGAATCAGCATGCTTCACGCGTCAGCTGATTGTACAGAACACAACTTAACTCACCCAGCGCTGCATATTCTCACATGCAGGATGACAAACATTACAAATGCGTCTTCTACGTGACACACTGTCGGCGCGTTCTTTAACGCCGAAAAACAGTGGAAAACAGATACAAAATACACACTTTTAAACGCAAGTTCTATGCAACATGTTCTCGGCGCGTTCTTTAACGCCGTAACACAGTGGAAAAGCACATACTATAAAACATGGAGCCTGTAACCTATAGAAAATACACAAGAAAAATACACAATCACTCTTTGAAATGTCTAAGACTAGAAACATGGTGCACACCACGAGACTTTCTTGTCCGTTTTGTTTCCAGTCCGACCGCGTTTTCATGGACAATCCGCCTTATGCGGAAGGGACCAACAAAAACTGGAAAGAACTTCCGCAAAAAGCAAGACCCTTGTTGGACAGACGACGGGAACGAACCGAGACTTTCCCCCCGACTTCAAAGTAGCGTACTACACGATGCTTCTTGTCATGCTGGCGCCTTTTCTCGGATGCCTGTTTGATGTGTTCAATGGCACGTTTAACCACCTCGCTGTTCCTCAACTTGACCGGTGGATCAAGAGGTACTATCTCCCGTACCTTATCCTCTGCACTTACATTTTTTTCCGTCTCTAATGATCAGGGGACGTTAAACCCTAAGCTTTCTTCCTCCTACTTTCATTTTTCAAAACGAGCCTCGGCGACATAGAGGTAGAATCACTCGGCAACTCGTTGATAACGTGCTGGAACCCCTGTATATACTAATCCCAGGCGCGATGACGTCGGTAGCAGTACATGCGGCACAATTTCCCCAGTTCTTTCGTTACGCGCTCGTAGGATTTGACTCTGGGTGATAAACGGAAATGAAAATAGCTTTAAGTGCCTCTGATGGAGCGTCCTCTTCCAGACAGGAGAGTGAAACTGAGGACCGTTGTCAGATAATACCTTCTCGACGAACCCAGCTAGATACAGGAAGTCTTTCACAAATGCACACAGGTGGCAGCTGTATCACGACGCTGCCTGTTGACACGCTACGTTGAAACCGTTATCATCAGATCTGCTACTCCCCCATCCCCAGTTGCAAGCTGCCGTCATCTGATCGAAATGGGCATCGTTTCTCCACGTGTACTATTTGTTTCGGCAGTGAATATCCGTAAGTTACTGTGTTCAAAGTAGGCCGCGCTGTAAATAACACACATTTTTAAAATAAGATTAAGTTGTCTCTACTCGAGGTGTGTTCGTATTTTTTCCCGGCGAATATGCTGAGTGAAGATCTCTCGGGCATGCAGCCGGATGGATTGCTGCATGCCCAAGAGATCTTCACTTGTCTTCACTCCTTCGTCCATCACGTTTCATGGGATTATTATGGCTCTCATAACCCTTTGTGTGTGGAGGTGTCGGTGCTGTGACAGAGGACGAAGGTGCGTCCCTGAGATACTAGCGTTTTTTATAACTCGGACACGAGATAGGTATTGTATGTGTGTGTTTGACCGTGCTTGTTATATGGCCTATTTGTCAATCACTACATGGGCACTTGGTTTAGAAATATCTGCAGCTGATATTCCATTCATCTTGTCGTAATTCTTCCCTATAAAATATTTAATGCGTCATGAGGTCCAGCTTGTCTGTCCGTCTTGCAGTCAGACAAGTTCTCACGTAAAGTCCGTAAGTCCGAAGACTGTCTTCAGCGTGAGAAGAAAAAAAGAGAGAGAAACCGTGCATGTACTACTCAATGAATTCCAATTTGATGTCAACTTTAAAACATATAAGCTGTTTATTGCTCTCCTCTTACAACAGCACACTTATAAGTCCTCTTCTCTTTTTACAACAACCATGTCAATAGAAACAAAACAAAATAGTGTTTCTTACTTATAACTGTTTTCAGAGACTGTGACACTCTAAAACACTATATATCTTGAAGCACTGTTTCCCAGCGCCGTAACAGCATGTGGATTTCCGATAGATCACCTGTAAGGTAACGAAAAATCCCTAATAAATATATTTGGCGATCTTATGTCGTTTCATAGGCGCGTAGTGGAACTCGTTACACTACAACTTACAGGTCTATTTCACAGGACTTCCACAGGTAGTAATAAAAGAAGGCGGGCACAAAAACGCAGGTTTTCCCTGCATTTTTCGCAGCTCAGAGCGAAGACAAGTTCAGTGTCGCAGGGACTGGGAAGTTGGTGTGCAACAAAGAACGGTATTGTCAGGCCCATCTGCTAGTGTAGGTACAATGGACAGGAAGCAGTCGTGAAGGTCTGGGGAATTCATGGCAATGTATATGAGAGTGCATCACTGCAGTACAGTAAGCATCATCGATAACTACTCATTTCTTTAGACATTCATAGAGGATCGGCACTGTAAAAACGAAAGGAGAAAAGAAAAAAAAAACCACAGGAACGAGACGTGAGGTTCTTCTTCATATTCACACACACACACGATAGCAAATATGTTCCACCGAGTGAATAGTGACAGTCGTTTGCAATTGTTTCTGTTTTGAAACGAGATACAGCTGGCAGGTGCGGTAGACGTTAGTCGCAAAGAGAGCAGACAGCACCATGTAGCGGTCTGCAGGAGGAAAGGCGACGGTCTTTTTGAGAATCACTGTAGAGGAAATTTAGAGAAGACTACAAAGGTAAGATAAAAAAATTAGGACTCTTACAGAGACATAATGGCATTCATTATTCCCTTGATTCATTAGGGAGTAGAGCAGAATAGTAAATAATCGGACACGTCCTAAAATACAGATGTCG
Source organism: Locusta migratoria (assembly GCA_026315105.1). NCBI lineage: Eukaryota > Metazoa > Arthropoda > Insecta > Orthoptera > Acrididae > Locusta > Locusta migratoria. Next base: position 53,162,416 of record CM048751.1, read on the forward strand.
CTATGTGACGCTGAAGCTGGGCTAAATAAAGACTTAGTTGGGACATTCGTGTCTCAGTTGCCGGGACGCATTACAATCAAACGAAATTGACTCGAATCAGGGCCTCCTGTTTAATAAGCGGTTATGCAGGGTAGATGGACCCCATACACTTGCACGAAATACTCAAATATGTACTCCATCCAACCCAAATTCCTATATGTCCTCCTACTGTGATTCATGAACTCCATGACTTGCAGCTAACTCTGTATACCCGCCAGGAGTTTGATCCTCATGTACATGTGCACTGAAAGAAGCATCAGAGTCTAACAGTGGTATGAGGTACCCTTCCCGTGTATCGTGGAAAATGTGCGTAGATGTAGATCCATGTTACCTTTAGGGGTTTATGGAAAGTGTCCAGATTACTGGAAACCATTTCACAGTTCACTGGGAATAGTTACGCTAACAGACCATCTAATTAGTGCTGGGCAGTATGGTGGTACTTGGGTTGGCCATAATAGTTGTAAGAACTCCACATGGTCTGATTTTGGAGGGCGAATGTTATGTGAGGCAGGGAGCTGCCTGAGGCTCCAGCTGATGTCCAGTAGGGTCGGAGTTGGTGCAGCTCTCTAGACACACAGGAACGTAGCCGGCCCCAGCAGCTGAGGTGGCAAGTTCAACTCTGGTGTAAGCCGCCTAAGGAAGGCGCCTGACAAACCGGCATTATTTCTTCCTAATGGCAGCAACTGTTGGGTAGAACTATTATAGCTCCAAATAATAATTTCAACGTCTGTTCTTTTGAACATATCCTAAAAATCAGATGCCACAATTCTTGATTGTAATCCGTCAATACAAGGTTTGATCCTTATTTCAGTGCAGATGAATGCCCGAATTTGGAAAACTAGGAGCAGTACAAAAATTCAAATGTTTGTATAGTTTATGGGACTTAATTACGGGGTCATCAGTCCCTAAACTTACAAATTACTTATGAACTACTTACGAACTAGGACGGCACAAATATCCATGCCCGACGGGGGGATTCGAACCCCCGACCGTAGTGGCCGTGCAGACCATGACTGGAGCGCCTCAGTCACCTCGGCCACCGCGGCCGGCTAGGAGCAGTACAAATGAGGAATATATACAAGAATGAATTTCTTTTGTAAATTTAAATGGAACCTAGGTAAAATGTTTCATTTTTATGATACTTACTTTTTATGATGAAACTTGAAATAGCGCATCTAAAAACTAGGGTGTGTATTGATTTATGTTTTTCAGGCGACTTTGTAGTTTAGATGTATGACCTAATCAACTGTGTTTCTGTTTCTTTATTGTTACAGGTATTTATGTATTTTCATGTCTTGTTTTAGTGTTTCTCTGATAATAGGATCAGAATGTCAATTTATCAATTTCTTTGTTTTTATACCATGCTTATTTTCTAACGAGAATTTATACTATTATGTATTTTGACATTTTGAAGAGAGAATGTACTTAGGAAGTGAGGGACCGCTGGAACAGTCATCGCATTCTGACGCTGTTGCTCCAAACAGGCGGTAAGAGGGGGGGGGGGGGGGTTGGAACACTTGCGGTGAGTGACACTTGCGGGGAACCCGGGGCCCTAGGGGCGGCTAATAGCTTTTCCTGGGTACAGGCACACCAAGAAGTCTGCCACTGTCAACATAACACGAAACTTGTTCTAACTACATATTAATTCGTTGAGTGTTCCTCCTGGAAACAAAACGGTATTTTAACAGTGGTAATGTTTGGAGAGTTATTAAGACATTCTCTGCTACTACAAGAGGATGACTTTCAACAGTCATACTTCCTAAAAGCATATTATTCAGAACACTACGCATATCAAGACACCTGCGCAAGCAATAAATATGTTAGGTATCCTGCACCACTATGTAGTTAACCCCACTATCACGCAACTTCCATCTCTTTAAAAAATAGCTACTATGCTTTTTAATAGGAGATGCAACCTTAAACCTTCAATTAAAACGTTAATAATAAATCAGTGAGTATTTTACATACTTGATGCGTTTATTCGAGACCCCAAAACGATTTCGCTGTATTCGAATTACAAATACATCTAATGAATGTATGAAATACGGAATGTGTAAGGGAATGCCACACACCAAAAAATACTAAACGTAAATTCTATTTTCTATCACCGTCATATAGAACCATTTTTACTCCGAACTTGGCATAAACTAACAGGGAGAAACAAGTTGCAAGACTTCCAGGAAAAATGAAGCGACATTGGCAGCCAATAGTTGGTTATAAATTGCATTGCCTGTTAACTGTATAAATATAAATTACGGAATACGCGGAACTCCTGTTCAGTACAGTAATAGGCAGTGGTTTACAATCAGATATCCGTATCACTCTTCTCCTCAAGAAGTCTGTGTGAGGATTTATATTCAGAACATTCAAGAAAAAGGCTACTGTGATGTTGAAACTACAAGAAGCAGTTCATTTACTCAGGAAGGGAAAACGTTATGATGCCCGTAAATTTGAATGGCTGTATCTCTTGTAGTAACATTCATTTTTTGATAAAATTTTAAAATCCAATATACCAGAATTTTGTTTTTCTAAACTCAGTGCCAACTTTTTTTTATCGAAATGTTTGCAGGAAGTAGTCTTGATGTGATTTCATGCTTCTATGCATTAAATTGATATTATCAAACATGTAATTTGTGTCACAAATTGCGCGGCCGGTCCGATGGGCCTTTCCCTGAATACGGCACAGGTAGCGGCTGGAGGGCGTGGAGTAGGGGTGGTGTATTCCTACTTCTGGATCACCCTGTTCACTACCTACAGCATCCGGGTCTTCCCGCAAGTGTCTACACATTCCCTTTCTCCGCAAGTGTCACTCCCCGCAAGTGTCACAAACTCGTAAGAGGGTGGAGTGCCACCAACCATAATAAATAGTCTGATGGTTATATTAAGATGCTACAGGTACTCGCCTGAGGGACAAGAAGAATCCAGTCATCTGCAAGAGGTGGGGAACTAGTCTGTAGGCAGTAGATGCAGTGGTGGAGCCCAGCATGTAGTTTGCATGGTAGACTGCAGCAGCGCGAGCTTACTATGGTGGCGGGTCAATTTAATGTAGTTGTATAGAGGTGCTGCCGCGCAGCGTCACGCCACATCAATATATTTCTGCTGTGTTCTCTTTCCCAATGTTCGTTTTTCCCGCTGGCGCCTTCTTTTGTGTGTGACTGTGGGTGTGTCTCCGTCCGTCTGTGACCACAGCGTTTGCACTATTAAGTTAGCTTTGTTTAAGTCCCTGTGATAGTAGTAGGAAATTTCTTAAACATTTCTCATATAACTTTTGGTTGATAAGTGTGGGTCACGATTTGTAAAGGCTAACTGACCCGAATAATGTAGTTTAGTTGTTGTTGTTAAGGTCTTCCGTCCGGAGACTGGTTTGATGCAGCTCTCCACCCTACTCTATCCTGAGCAAGCCTTTTCATCTCCTCATAAGAACGGCAACCCACACACACTTGAATCTGCTTACTATATGCGTCTCTTGGTCTCCCTCTGCGATTTTTACCCCACACACTTCCCTCAAATGCTAAATTTACGATTCCCCGATGTCTAAGAATGTGTCCTACCAAGCGATCCCTTCTTTTCGTCAGGGTATGCCAAAAAATCCTTTTCTCACCAATTCTGTTAAGTACCTCTTCATTAGTTATGCGATCTACCCACCTAATCTTCAGCATTCTTCTGTAGCACCACATTTCAAAAGCCTCTATTTTCTTCCTGTCCGCACTGCTTATCGTCCATGTTTCACTCCCGTACAAGGCAACACTCCACACAAATGCCTTCAGAAAAGACTTCCTTACACTTAAATTAATATTCGATGTTAGCAAATTTCTCTTTTTCAAAAATGCTTTTCTTCCCATTGCCATTCTGCATTTTATATTCTCTGTACTGCGACCATCGCATGTTATTTTACTACCCAAGTAACAAAACTCATCTACCACCTTCATTGTTTCGTTACCTAATCTAATTCCTTCAGCATCGCCTGATTTTCTAAGACCGCATTCCATTATTTTTGTTTTGCTCTTGTTAATGTTCATTTTATACGCTCTCTTCAACACACTGTCCATTCCATTCAACTGCTCTTCCAGGTCCTTTGCTGTCTCTGACAGAATTACAATGTCACCAGCAAAACGCAATGTTTTTATTTCTTCCCCCTGAACTTTAATCCCTATTCCAAATATTTCCTTGCTTTCCTTCACCGCCTGCTCGATGTACCAATTAAATAACAAATTGAAAGGCTACAACCCTGTCTTACTCCCTTCCCAACTGATGCTTCCCTTTCATGCCCTTCGAGTCTAATAACTGCGGCCTGGCTTTTGTACAAGTTGTAAATAACTTTCCTTTCCCTGTATTTTACCCCTGTTGACTTCAGAATTTGAAAGAGTGTATTCCAGTCAACACTGTCAAATGCTTTCTCCAAATCTACAAAAGCTAAAAATGTAGGTTTGCCTTTCCTTAATCTATCTTCTAAGATAAGACGTTAGTTACGATTGTGTAATTTACCTTAATATTTTGATCCATTTGATTATAAATTATGTGTATAATTTCTCTATATGAAAGTTGATGTGACATTTGTGAGTGTTAGGTAGCACCAGCGTAATGAACACCTCTGGGCAACGAATATGTGTTAAAAGGTGTTTTCTGAGTGCCAATGGAAACAGTTTATGCAGGCCACACTGCCACGAGTATCGCGGGCTGGTGTCTTCCGTGGCCTCCAGCACCGTCGGTGGCCCCATTGTCGTCATGAAATCACTGGGGCATGTCGACTCGCTTCCGCGTATCCACAAAAGAGTGGGACGCCGATCGCCGCAGACAGCGGGCCGCCTCACCCCCACCACGCCACCGTGCAGCTGGCAGGCGGCTGTCACAGACAACAGCGCTCGCCGGGGGTCCACCTGCCGCGTCCCTGCGGTCCGTCCCAAGCGTGCGGCGATGGTCGGCCTCCCCGAGGACGTGCACTTCTTTCGCGTGGTGGGCAACATCACAGAGTAACATCTACAGAGAAGCAGCCCACCCTAAACTGTCCTACGCTACCCTCGTAGTTCCGTAAGATGCTAGCAGGTGTCAGGCGGTTCGCTGGCTTAGGGTGCCTCTCGCATGTCAGAGGGTAGCATGGAGAGGAGGTTGAGGGGAGAGCTCGTGCCGCCTGCCACGAGGCCACGGCTGTGTCCGGCGTGCTGGCGTTTGAGGGGAGGTGGTGGTGGGGGCAGCCGCTACCTGCCGCCTGCTCTGGCCAGTTTAAAGAGCTGCTTCTGACCGCAGCGCCATCATGGGACATCTTACGGAACTGCTGGAAACCCTCCCTCTCTGCACCCCGGAGCGTAGGACCAGGCCCTTATGGAGGTTTCCCGTCTGTATATATTTGTCTGTGGCAACGTCCCCTGACGCAGCTGGCAGACTCTGGAAGGTGAGGTCGCCGCTGGTCCGGCTGCCGACACGCACCCTGCCACAGACAAATATATACAGACGGGAAACCTCCGTAAGGGCCCGGTCCTACATTCAGGGGTGCGGGGAGGGAGGGTTTCCAGCAGTTCCGTAAGATGTCCCATGATGGCGCTGCGGTCAGAAGCAGCTCTTTAAACTGGCCAGAATATGCGTAGGTAGCAGCTCTCCCCACCACCACCTCCCCTCAAACGCCAGCAAGCTGGACACAGCCATGGCCTCGTGGCAGGCGGCACGAGCTCTTCCCTCAGCCTCCCCTCCACGCTACCCTCTGACGCGTGAGAGGCACCCTAAGCCAGCGATCCGCCTGACACCTGCTAGCATCTTACAGAACTACGAGGGGAGCGTAGGACAGTGGTTTAGAGGGGGCTGCTCCTCTGTATATGTTACTCTGTGACCCTGCTGAACGACACTCAACGAGAGCAGCAGCCATTCCACATCCTTGGTTCCTGCTTGGATGTCAGAACCTCACAAATACTATGTCATGAAGGCATGGAAATGCCTCTAGTGAACGCTCGTCATTGGGGATACTCACAAAGCTCATCTTCCTCTGTTCCTAATGCAACATAAAGACTGATCCAAACAATTGGCACTGAGACATAGGAAGAGACATCAGCGAGGCGAGGTGCACCTGGAGCTGGAAAAAGGAACAGTCAACTATGACCGTGGACACCGAACAACAACTTGGCAGTGGTAAAATGTTAAATGAGTGCGGGTTGTAGTTTCCACATATTTATCCTGAAGAGTAGATCCTCCCTGTCGATGCCCCTAAGTTTTTATCATTGTGTGACGAAATATCAGTAATAAATGTAGTTAAGAAACCGAACACTCACCACAGTGAAGTGAACTTGACTTTTTCTTTAAAGACACTCTCAGAAGTGAAAAACTTATCATCTGTGTATCATTTCTTCTGTGTTAATTTGTAAAATGTTTGTTCATGCATGTATTGTTGCCCTCCATTTTTCTGCACACCACCTTCTTTTCTATTTTTAAATGTTGTTTAAATAATTTAAATCTTTGATTATCTCGTGTTAATGTGTGTAAATTTATCATTTTTTAAATTTAAGATGTCCATAACTTCAATGAATGCCAGAGTAGGTAGATGTTTAATTTTTTTCTCATGGTGCCTATGTCACTAATTTCAATCTGGATCCAATCCAGAATGACAGGATTGGTTCCAAACTATTGATCGCCCCTAAGTGGAGGATGATGAAACACGTCCACTGATTGTGTCGTCGTGTTCCATATTGATTTATTCTTTAACCTAAGATGTTTCTGCACCATTAATGTTTCCTATCTGTGTGTTAATTAATTTATTCTTTTTATTAATGATCAGTGCCCCATGTTTATATATGTTTGCCCCATATTTATAAATGTTTCCACCTCTGTGATTGAACTTGTGTGTTCATGTGAATGTGAATGTGTCCTCTTAATATTGACTGACTGATGCGCAATGGCTTAGGTCTCGTTTTGCTGTAGTTAAGAATGCATGGCTTCATTTATCGTCTGCACTGGCGTCTGTTGGATGGCTAGAGACAAGCTTGCTTGCCAAGGTGGCGAGGTGGCCATGTTGTTAATGTCGTACTAACCTAATCTTGGACGAAAGAGGTTACAGGAGACCCCTCTGGGAGCGGTTGAAGAGGGAATTGTCTTGGCCAGGTAGCAAGGGTTGGTAAACACTAGTCTCTGAACGCACTCTGCGTCGCTTTTAGCGCGCTCTACATCCGATGTATGGCAGGGGCAGGTTTTTCCGAGGCCTTAGAGCTTCAGTCTTCACTCTTCATTCTGGCTCTGACGACTGTGGAAGTAAGTACTCGGCCAAATCATGCTGAGGGGAAAGCTTACTGTTAGGACTTTATTTCTGAACATGCAGTCTTGGTTGTTCAGTGATAGTTCTCTTGAATAATTCTTTTGCTATGAGAGGCGAAACATTTCTTAATTTACAGAACTCCAGTAAATTTCCAGTAAATTTCCATTTCCATTCCAGTGATTATTGTGTGTCTGGTATTTCTCAAGTTAGAATACACATGTGAGGCCTTCAACCTTTGTGTAAACTTAGTGTGTTTAAATCTCCTCGCTGCTTTTAGCTGACTTTTCATGTCGTTACTGTATCCGCGAGTATGCTAAATATTTCTCAGATTTTCTTGTTTGATTCTGTCTTTCCTGTCTTGTATGACCAATTGCACCATGTGCTTTCGTAATCGTCGTTACTTCGGCCTTCAGCCATGCTTTTGTTAATACTAGCTTTCTTCTCTACGAATTCTCATGTGTGCTTTACTCGGTTATTCTAAATTAATTTCTGTTTGTAAATGTTACGGAATTCTGTGTGGTCGCACAACACATGGTACTTAATAACAGTGTGTTACTGCCTTCCCACACATGATTTCATTTTAGTGCATAGTATATTTAAATATTTGTGATGAAGGCACCTGCCATCTCGCCAAGACCCTGCTGACGCTTTGTTTCACCGCTGCTCTCAAGTGTTCCAGCTTGTAACATACCGCCTAGCATTATGCGTGTGTCTGTGAATGAATGAACGTGCTTTCAGCTTCCCATTGTGTGTTTGCAAATTTCCTCCTAGGAAATATTCATAAAGGGCAGAAACAATTTTAATACGGGCAATAATTATATGGTTTAATTCACTTTTGTGCAAGGTGTGTGCTTAATTTGGTCTCCCCACATTTATTTGCTTGTTATTTTACTGAGTAGATTATGATTTGAAAGTATCAAACCTCTGCTTTACGATTTCATGCTCCCCGTCCCATGTTTAATTATCTATTCATCTATTTTTAATGTTGATTTTGTGTTTGTCAAAACGTAGGTTGCTCCCTAAGGAGTGAGCAATTAGATAAATTTCTGTTGCGCATATGCTATGGCCACTCATAAACTAATTTAGAGCAGCAGTGAACGTTTTAACTTACATTTGCAGATCTCAACTGCCCAACACTTTGTTTATTTTAATAATAGGTTACTTTCACACTTGTTCTTGGATGTTTAATGAATATGTAACACAAATATTAGACAGTTAAAAATGTTGGAATAAACACAAAAAAGGTTACAGAATTGAGAAAAATCGGTCGAAAATGTATCACGATGGGTACAATTGTGATCAGTTTCTGGTAAAATTTTTATCACTGGCATCTTACACATAAAAAGAACTTTTTCCCTTGGGCACCAAGGCATACTTTGTGGTACCAAACGTTGCATTTGTGGCAGCGAATTCAGTCACCCACAACTACTGATTTATAACAGCGCGTTAGACTAAGTAGTTTCACATACCTCTTAATAGGAAAGAAGTTATATCTCCGTAGCACAAAGTGGTGTATTTTTGGAAAAGACGGAAGGATCTGTAGAAAGCTGCTACACTACAATGCCACACAAAGGCAAGTGCTACCAACACTACGAGACTGACAAATGGCGGAAAACCTTATGTTGATCGGAATTGTACCTATATTGAATTTGTACCACCTTACCCTATAGCTATATTGTTAGCAATGTTTGGGGCTCGATCTAATCATCTCAGACGGAGTGGGACGAATTTAGTGGTTCTCGTCAGACATAATCATGGAATGAGCAATAAACAATTTTAGTAAAAACGCAACCCTCATTTTGTTGTCAGTAAATTAAAAATTCCGCGACTTAGAAATTGAAAGCTTAGTTTTACAAATAAATGTATACATGTACGAACAGCATCGAGTCTAAGGTAGCAGGAATAAGTCATCTCCTAACTGAAAATTTGTTGAATTAAGGCTCCGTTCCTTCACAGCTATCTTCAGTGAGTTTATATATTTAATTTGTTAATGAAAATAGTCTTAAATGTTACAGTTTTTTGTGGGTTATATAAAGTTTTTGCTGAATTATTGACATTTGTTAAAGGACTGGAAAGTGTAGAAATACCTTTCCCATTTTCTTTTTCGTATAGAAAGAGAGTTTTAGCGTATGTAATTGAGCAGTTCATTTAAATGTCTCTATATAATTAAAATTTTGCACCTATAGAATTAAAATTTTTGAGTAGCATCTCGTCTGTGGACACAGAGATTACAAAGAGAATTGCTGAAGCACCGGCTATCATAGGTAGACTGAAAAACAGAGTATTGAACATCAGAATGCTGACAATAAAAACTAAACTACAAGTATACACAGCTTGTGTTATCAGCACCCTACGCCGTGAGACATTGACAACCGTTTATAAGCACGAATCACGACTGAACAGCTTGTTGATCTCCGCTGTCTCCGGAGGATCCTTCCGATCACTTGGAGAGATAGAATACCAAACATCAAAATACATCGGCTCCCAAGCATTCATGCAGTCCTAAGCCACCGGCGTCTCAGATTGGTGGAACAAGTCAGGCGCATGGATTCAGAGCGAAGACTGAAAAGACTGCTGTACGGAGACCTACAGGAGGGCGCGAGGCCAGTGGAAACACACTGCTGATGACCGTGTCAAGTGGCGACCAGCTGTACACAAAGGGGTCATGCCTGCAGAGGACGAACGACTGCAGGCAGAAACAATGAAGAGGATAAGACGGAGGTAGAGGGCGGACTCTGCTCAAAGACCTTCAAATTTCAAGTGCCCAAACAGCAGCAGGGACTGCCATTCTCGAGTGGGACTTTTCAGCCTAACGCATGTTGTAGGCTCTGAGCCAAGTATGCTACTCAACAGGAAAAGTAGTCTATTACGCTTACTTTCACTCACTTATGACGTACGGCATTGTTTTTTGGGGTAACTCGCCTGATGCAAAAAGGATATTTCTGGCTCAAAAACGGGCGGTTCGAGCAATATCTGGTGTAAGTTCGCGAACGTCATGTCGCATGTCGACCCCTTTTCAGTAGTCTGGGAATTTTGACTCTTGCGTCACAATACGTTTTTTCTTTAATGTCGTTTGTTGTTAATAATATCAGCTTATTCCCACGAGTTAGTAGCCTACTCGGTGAATACTAGACAGAAGTCGAATCTACACACGCATCACACCATGTTAACACTTGTGCAGAAAAGGGGTACAGTATTCTGCGGCATCCATTTTCAATAAGCTGCCACAAGAACTAAAGAATCTTAGCACTAATCCACACGCTTTCAAATCTAAATTGAAGAGTTACCTCATGGCTCACTCCTTTTATTCTGTCGAGGAACTCCTAGAAAAGTTAAACAATTAAGCTAATTCATTTTGTCTTTATTGATTCTTTTCACTTTGTCTTAAGATTGTCGTGTGCAAAGGACTACTTAAAATTTCTCTATTACCATTATTGTGTGACAATTAATGTATTGACTTGTTCCATGGCCATGGAGTCTCACTCCTCATTGGGTCCTATGGAACAGAAAAAATAAATAAATAAATAACTCCATCATCCTTCGAGGATGGACGGATGCCACTCATTCATCTCTATCTTCGTCTTACCTTACATTTTCTATAGTCTGCAGTTACCTCTAGTAATATTGAGCATATTGCATGACGTTTCTATTGATTTCTTATCATGACGTCCCTCGTTATTGTCAGTGTTCTCCACGCGTTTCATTCTGTGGAGAAACTCTTGATTCGGTACCTTGTTAGTCTAGCTAAATTTCTACACTGTTCTTTAGCACCTCATCACAAACGCTTAGATTTTCTCCTGTTACCTACCGTTCCTTAGAGTACATGCTTGACGACCAGAAATACACATTTTTCTCTTTAATTATACGTGCAATAGTCGCTACTCGGTCCTACAGAAGAAGACCGAGTCTCGTAAGTAGTGGAGTCCTGCGACCGGTTGAGAATTACGCGGGACGGATCCAGTCGGCTGGCGATTGCGTTCCGTATTGCCGAGCGCGGAAGGCCGTGAGAGCGCCGGAGCTGGCGAGCAGCGAGCACGTCGTAATATTTATGACGTCGGCGCTGGGCTGGGCAGTATCTGATGCAGGCAACGCACCGGCCGGAAGTACGCAGTGCGCGCACTCGGCTGTTAACAGGCGTGCGGCGCCCCGTGGAACACCTGCCGAGACCAGCGGCGCTAGCGAGTCTCCACTCCCATAAAGCGGCCAAAGGAGTCGACACTCGCACTTACTCATCTATTTATTGGCCCGGCTTACTCAAACTGTACAGCCGGCGTCTTCGGCTTTTATGGAAGCACTAAACGTAAAACAGCACGATCACTGAACACTACACACTAATTAACGTACAGGGATACAGAGACGCCTTGAAAACAGTGTCACGTGGATACTTTGCGAGGGTCTTGTAACGTCACAGCTGCGTCCACCTAATCCTCAATGGGCGAAGTTGCCGTTACATTCCATTTTATGCTTAATCATTTTATAATTGTTCCAATGATTTGACGGTATGGGATGCGGACAATTACTAGGTTGATCCATAACAGTGAACTTTGTTAACTTCCTTTATTATGGAACGACAAATGTTAAAAACTCTTCCCTTTAAATACACTGATTTAATAACCGCGTGCCACTACGATGAATGGCTACAAGTCCACACTGAAACATTTCAATATATAACTGCAACCCGTATGCGATACGACGGAATGGCAAAAACTTTAGCCACCACCAAACGCAGGTTACGAACTCACTGCCGACATGCTACCGCCTCGCTCTGCGGTCGGCGGGAGACTGCCGCACACCGGCCAACAAACAAAGAACATTCCAACCGAAGCATTGTTGCCAGCAGCTCTCGCTGCACATCAAATTCAAATGTTCAAATGTTTGTAAAGCTTATGGGACTTAACTACGGGGTCATCAGTCCCTAAACTGACAAACTACTTATGAACTACTTACGAACTAGGACGGCACAAAATATGCATGCCAGAGGGGGGATTCGAACCCCCGACCGTAGTGGCCGTGCAGACCGTGACTGAAGCGCCTCAGTCCCCTCGGCCACCGCGGCCGGCTCGCTGCACATCAATGATAACTATCGTTCGACCAAAAGAGGTTACTAACCTAAAACCCTGTATCCTCACAGTCTGCACACATAATCTTGTAATCTTAGCACCTCAGATATAACAGTTTCAATCAGTGTTCTTCGAGAATAGATACACGGCCAAACAGATTCAGGAGGAACTACGACCAACCACTCCGCCACACGATTAAAATTTCCGGCCTGCATGCATCGTATTTACTTTCTCAGAGCTGCCTGCTGCCCACTCAGGGTGTTGTGGGCTGCAAATAGCAGGTGGTCCGCGCAGTGCTGTTCCCGTCGGAGAGACCGCCCAAAAGTCTGCCCTGATTGACCAGCGCATCTGCAGGCTGCGCGTCAAAACCAATCTCTTATTTAGCCAAAATGACATATATATATATATTTTTTAATAAATTCATTTGAATTTCATGAGATGTAATGTCTGAATTGCTAGCTTCCATTCTCTTGTTTTAGATCAGTGTTTTACAATCTTTTCGAAGATGCGCTTCCTTTAGAAGTAAAAATATTGTGGCGACCCCCCATCCTCCCCTTCGATTCCTCACGAACCATAACAAAACTGTATTATTTCAGTGGAAACAAATGGAATGTTCTTTCTTTTGCTACATCTTTCTTCTAAGCTGCTAGACAAAGTTATTTTCGTGTAATTTTCACACCAAAATACATTATCCTATTTATACATTTTTTCCGACAGAAAAATTTATTTTGTTTAAGGAGAGTTTCCACTTTTAGGGAACACTGAAAAGCAAATTAAGCTCATTAAGATAGGTCCCACTGTATTTTTCAGAATTAATTACGGTAGCATGTTCTTTTACCGATCGATTGGTTCCTCAAAAAACTTTTTCATCTTTGCGGTTATTCATTATAAAAGAATGCATGATCTATTGAATTCATAATAAATGCTGAACAAGGAACTCCTTAATGTACTTTATGAACCCATGAACCCCCCCCCCCAGGGCGTTGTGACCCACAGGTTGAGAAACTCTGTTTTAATCATAAATCAATAGACAAAAGTATTACGGAAAGGCAAAGGAAACACTTCGACCACGTTTCAACGTAAGTTATCACGCCTACAGACTGAGGTCGTATAAAAATGTCTCTGAACAATATTGCCGCGAGAGTCCAGGAACACCGACTGCCGGCGTGCGCAGGGGATAGCGTCACGGGCTGCAGTGCTGAGGGTCAGCGGTTCAATCCCACCCACCGACGAAAATTTATTTCTTTGCAATTAACAATTCCAGAAGGGTCTAATCTTTCTTATGGTAACTTGTAAATTCTGCTTGTTTCTTATGTTAACTGTTCTTCTAATTTCTGGTAAATTCTGTCTGTCTATAAATAGCAGAGCACTCTGTCTGAGAGGCAGTCAGTGCTGCGTGTATGTTGAGTTCGTAATAAACGTGCTTTCAGTATAAGTGCTGTGTTTAGTTGCCTTCGAAGTCAAGCCTGTTTCCATTTCAACGCGACAATATCAGGGCAATGTTATATAGAAGTAGTTCAAATGAAAATATAGCTTAATTGTACAGTTTCTCTATTTTTGCGTAGTTAAAAATGAGAGTGGCATACTTATATAAAGATCCTCAGGACATCGATTTTTTCACAAAACTAGTTCCTAGAGGAGGGGGGATGCTGGGGGAAAACATGAGAAGATATAAGATTGGTGACTACGCACCTCACGAGTACTGGAGTTTGTTAATAGTGGTATTGAGATAGATTCATAAATGTTTGTAAAGCTTATGGGACTTAACTACGGGGTCATCAGTTCCTAAACTTACAAACTACTTATGAACTACTTACGAACTAGGACGGCACAAATATCCATACCCGAGGGGGGATTCGAACCCCCGACCATAGTGGCCGTGCAGACTGTGCCTGAAGCGCCTCAGTCCCCTCGGCCACCGCGGGGCATTGAGTTACTATTCATTATGGTACCATAAAGAAGGTAGAGGAAAGAAGAAAGAATAAGGCAAAGACATTAAATTAACATCTCTCTCAATAATTCACTATATTTTCTACCATCTTACCTGTGGTGTCGCACAAGTCCAAAGTGCGCGCCACCTACTTTCGCCGCGCGCCGCCATGCACGCACGGCGCGGCGTTCTTACGACGTCAGCCACGAGCGCCCTCTGCTACAACTCCGCTCGTGGCCACCACTGAACGACATTGTTCACTTGGGAGTGAGATAGGAACCAGTTAACATTTCGGAATCAGATAGGCACCAGTGAAGACTTGGCTAACGGATAGGCACTAGGCAGGCCTCTAGCTCAACTATGTATTAGCATTCAGCAGTACTGAGCTATGTAAAAGTTAAGTATTGTATAAATTCTGTGCAATATATATCTCGTTCTAATTTACTCTAGTGTTTCTAGTTTCTGCTGACCCATTGGCTGCTCACCTTCGTACCTGCACAAGCGTGCATCCTTTATTCCTGTGTCGGTCTCATTCTACTCGGCCACCGACACCTGCGACGGAAACGAGACACAAAAGCGGCGACGAGGCTGGGACACAAAACTGCCATACAAGCTTGTGGTGGAGCTATTGCCGTCAAAATCAGTACGATCCCCGGGAAACACAACGTCAAATGTGTCTTCTGTCCACCTAGCAAAATTAGAGAACTACCGCGAAACGTGATCTATGCCTTGTGACTTAGTCTGGTGTCCCGGCCCGATGAGTTGTAGAGCCCGCCAGACCACGTGGACTGCGACAACGCGACCCGCGGGTGCTGCTACTGACGCCGCACAGTGAGGCCCACCCACAGACGTACTACCACGCGCAAAAATATCCGAACGACCAGAATTGCGTTTCGCCTGATGTGCATGCAACCCAACTAACGGGTGTGTCTTGCGGGTGCTCTGCTCGCTCCGCGGTATAGTCTTTCGACTATTCAAAATGGATACACTACAGACAACTGCTCTTTATGGCAATCATTCCAGATGTATATTAACACCATGATTTTGCAAATAAAAGGAAACACGTTATTAAGTTGAAACTTTGGAAGGTAGGAGGCAAGGTACTGGCGGAAGTAAAGTTGTGGGGCGGCATCGTGAGTCGTGTCGGGATAGCACAGTCGGTAGTGCGCTTGCCCGCGAAAGGCGAAGGTCCCAAATTAGAGTCCCGGTTCCGGCGCACAATTTTAATCTGCCAGGAAGTTTCAGAACAAAAGTACTTCGAATTTCTACAGGACTTTAGGATTTCCGATACTGTAGTAAAATCTGTTGTTTGTAACAATATTAAATGTTGTTTAAGGATTAATTAATGTTTTATGTGACGGTGTTTGTTATATCAGATTGTAATAAGTGTGACAATACTTAAGATATGTCATTGTAATAAATTGTATTTAATAAAACGTTAAGTACTTAATAACGTGCTTCCTTTTATTTGCAAAATCATGGTGTTAATTTACTTCTGGAATGATTGCCATAAAGAGCAGTTGTCTGTGGTGGACCAATTTTGAATAGTCGAACGACTATACCGCGGAGCGAGCAGAGCACCCGCAAGACACATACGTTAGTTGGGTTGCATGCACATCAGGCGAAACGCAATTCAGGTCGTTCGGATATTTTTGCGCATGGTAGTACATTATTAGACTGGCAGTGCCGTATACAGTATCATTGGTGTCAGTGAAGTCTCGCCGCCATATTTCTATACTATAACGTGCGAGCAGTCGTGTGAGTTATTACAGAAAACAGTCGTAAAAATACGGATCAACTGACGTAATTATGCTGTTCGCAGAGTTTTGACATGTAGGAAATTCGTGTTTTGTATATGGCTGAAATTGTTAAAGCTTGAGTAAGCTTCAACATATACAGTAATGAGTTGCATTGATTTGCTGTTGTTATTGATCTGTTACCAATTTCATTCAACCTCGGATTTTCTTTCAGTAGTATGGTCATTATAAAAGTGTACCCTTATTCTTTTGAGAGTTATTACGAAAACTATAGTCTGCTTCGACGCACACACTAATGAGTTGCGTTTGCTGTTTTTATTAATCTGTTTCCAGTTTCGATCAACTTCGGTTTTTCTTTTAATAGTATGACCGTTATAAATGTGTTATTTGTCGTGGATAACACAGCTTTGTTCTTGTTCGTGTCTTTCAGATAACTACTTCTGCTTTAACTGTACGTAACGGTAAAATTTTACCTATCATCCCGCCGACCTCACATATTTATGTTGGCAACACAACAAAATGGTAGAAAGTCTTTGTCTAGATATTAATGTTTGACTGTACATGTTCTTCTCATAACACGATTCGAAAATGCGTTCAAACCAACTAGTAAAGCTTACAACGTCATATCGTATCAGAAGATCATACCAGTACCGTACGGAAACTGTTTGAAGTAAGGTGAGGCAAGATGGCGGCATCAAACGTCAGTCACAGAGGCTAGTTTGCCAGTCTAGTAATGTATGTCTGTGGGCCCACCGCGCAGGCCGTCTGCGCAGCCAGCCGCGCTGTCCAGCGCCCGCAACCGCAGCCGCAGCAGTCTCCACTACGCTCCGTACACTCTCGTTGTACTACGTCATTGTCTGGCATCTTACTCGGCTACGTCGCGTTCTCGATTTGTTGACGCTTTGGCCTCTCAGTTCCATTTAGTTGCCGCCTCTGGTTGTCTCGTCAAGTGTTGACTGTTAGCGGCGACGCCCCGCTGACTGCTTCGGCCGGCAGGTGGTTCCCTAGTCGCCCTGTACAAGCTTCCTAGGGTTTTATTTGCGGACGGAGAAGTTAGTACTGCTTCCTCCCACAAGTCCCCTAAAACATCCACATCCTTGCGGATGCTGTTGCGTAGCAGTGTGCGTTTGTACCGCCCTACAGTACGCACGAGGTGCCGTAGTTGCTGTCCAAAACGTTATGGAAAGTATAGAGTTCTGACTAACCTGTTGTCTTCTATAGTTGGCCGGCCGCGGTGGCCGCGGGGACTGAGGCGCTCCAGTCACGGTCTGCACAGCCACTACGGTCGGGGGTTCGAATCCCCCCTCGGGCATGGATATTTGTGCCGTCCTTAGTATAAAGTAGTTCGTAAGTAGTTTGTAAGTTTAGGGACTGATGACCCCGTAGTTAAGTCCCATAAGCTTAACAAACATTTGAACATTTCTTCTATAGTTGTGTTCCCAGCGCAGAAGACAGAAAACAGGTCGTTGGTTCTTCTACAGCATACAAGTGAGGCTAAAATAAGTTCTGTATGATGGAAGCATAAGAAGCGACTCGCGAGATTTTTAATTTTCAGGGATGCCATTTATTAATTAAATAATAAAATATGAACAACTGTTGTTAATATGACACGGCCTATGCTGCCCGTAGCTCATGTTGAGACCTCGACCTTTATCACTATTACAAAATCTATACTCATGATCGGCGCGTATAGCGGTCAGCTCGAGACTGAAACTGCGGCGCGATGCGAGAGGGCACCTGACGCTCTATTTCGCGCCAAGACAGGGCCGTCGCGCGCCTTCTGCAAAATCGCTCTTCTCTTGTTACAGTAAGAGAAGGCACCTTAAACTTTTTAAACTGTCAAAATCTAGCCTGTCCTTGAGAGATATTTATCATAAATTCTCAGCTCTGAATAATTAATATTTAGTATATAATAAACAAAAGTAATTTCAAAAGAAATCGCGTGACGTGAAATGCAGCAGGCAATGCGAGGAAAGCACCAGTAACATAGGCGGGCTTTCCCACGGGAACCAGCACCTTCTGCCGACTCCTCAGTCTGTCGGTAGTTCACGAGTCGCTCACGACCCGGTCCAACCACCGGTCCCCAGGAATTTATGATACACCTTGTAATGTAGTACGTCATACATTGACCGAACAACTGACGCAATGGACATTAGCCTCGGTGGAGTGGCCGAGCGGTCTCAGGCGCCTTGCTGTGGACCGCGCTGTTGCTCGCCACGGAGGTTCGACTCTTCCCTCGGGCATGGGTATCTGTGTTGCCCTTAGGTTAGTTTAACTTAGTTTAAGTAGTTTGTAAGCTGAGGGACTAATAACGAAAGAAGTTTGTTAAGTGTATGCTCAAATGTTTGTAAATCTATCGGACCAAACTGCGTGGTCAACAGTTCGTAGCTTACAAACTACTTAAACCTAGGTAAACTGACCTAAGAACAAACACACACACCCATGCCCCAGGGAGGACTCGAACCTCCACGGCGATCAACCGCGCGCTCCGCAGCGAGATGCTTTAGACCGCTCGGCTACTCCACCGCGGCAGTTAGTTAAGTCCCATAGATTTACAAACATTTGAACATTGAATGGACATTAGATGCAAGCAGGATCAGAGGTTTACCTAATTAAGACAGGGAACAGAATCCGCCATTACTAAACACTGTCTGGAACTTAATAATTATAACGATATGAGGGCTCTGACAGAGACCCCAGATACTGTGACGGTATTATAAGAGATTTGATAAAGATGAAGGAATAGATTAGACATGGAGTAACAACCCATTAGCGCCTGGAGACTTGCACCGAAATCGCAACGAGGGGAGCAGAAGCACTCCACAGAAATACGGAATGAAAGTGTGTACATGGAAAACTCAACCTAGACAGAACTCCAGCGCACGGCGCCGGAGGTGGAATGACTCGGAGCGTGTCCGGCAGGTGTGGAGCACTAAGGGAGCACTACGAGCCTCACTGGCCCGCAAGCGGAACGCCAGCACGCCGGTAGGCGCAGCAGACCGGAGACAAGACTGAACGCCAGGGAATACATTCGCTGGGCGCGGACCGCGGAGAGAACGCCTGCAACCGGGCATAGCGGAAGACGCCGCGGGTGTGAGTGCTGGACCCGTAGTCTCACGTAACACCTGAACAAAATGTCGTGAGAGAACGACGGCGATATTCCGTATATTAGCCGATACCTCAGTGATGTCATCGTTAAATCGCCGGATAATCCTGAAGAATTACAATCTTCTAATAGTTTTGAAGCAAATTGTACTTTACAATATTTGCACAAAAGTGAATTAAAATAATGTAGTTACTGCCGTTAGTAAAATTGTTTCTGCCCTTTATGAATATGGAGGTAACGTGGGAGGAAATTTGCAAATACACAGTGGATAAAGGAAAGCACATTCATTCACTCACAGACACACGAAAAATGCTTGTGACACATTACTCATATGGCAACACTTGATAACAGTGGTGAAACGAAGTGTCGGTGGTGTTGTGATGAGATGGTGGGTATCTTTAAGCACTGATTAAAAATCAACTATGCACCCAACGAACTCATGTGCAGGGAGGCAGCAACGTACTATCCTTAAGTACCATGTGGTGTGTGACCATGTTGAATTACATAGAATTTACATAAAGACATTAATTTAGAATAAGGAATGGGTCATACCAAGACAGGAAAGATGGGTCATACCAAGACATAAAAGATGGAGTCAAACCAGAAAATTTGAGAAATATTCACCATACTCGAAGATACAGACACGATGCGAAAACGTTAGTTAAAAGAAAAAACTGCAAGGAAATTCAAACGGACTAAGTTTACATGAAGGCTGAAAGCCACACACATGTATCTCAACTTGATAAAAACCGGACACAAAATCATCACCGAAATGAGAATACAAATACTAAATTTAAACTGAATTACTCGAGTTCTGTAAAGGAAGAAACACTTCGCCTCGCATGGCGCAAGATTTAGTCAAGAAAGCTATTACTGATAAACCAAGACTGCCTGATCACAAAGAAAGCAAAGCTCTAACAGCATGCCATCCCCGCAGCATGATTCCACGATATACTCTCTTCGGTGGTCGCAGCAAGAGTGAAGCCTAACTCCACACCAAAAGCCTTCCCCTCCACACACCGGATGTGGCACGCTAAATGCGATGCCGAGTGCGTTCAGAGCCTACTGTCTACCAACCCTCGCTACCTGAAGGACACAATACCCTTTACTAGAGCTATAGAGAGGTTTCTTTTGTCACCTCTTTCGACCATGATTATGTTGGTACTACACTAAGTACAGACCACCTCGCCATCTTGCCAAGTAAGCTTGCCTCTGGCCACCTAGCAGACGCCAGAGAAGACAACACACGAAGTCATGCTTTCTTTACTAAAGTAAACGAAGCGTAAAACGCGAGGCGGCGACTGTAAGCCATTGCGCGGCAGTCAGTCAATATTTAAAGTAACCTTCCACATTCACATGAACACACAAGTTCACTCACACGGGTGGAAACATTTAGAAAAATGGGGCATTGATCATTAATAAAAAGAATAAAATAATTGACATATAAATAGACAATTTTAATAGCGGAGAAACGTTTTAGGTTAATGAATAACTCAAAATGGAACACGACCACACATTCAGTGGACGTGTTTCAAGCGTACGCGCACGAACTGCGTTTATTTTGCACTCTCGATACACCATGAGCATGTCGGCCATTTCTGGTTTGATAAATCCCACCGGCGACTCACAACCTACAGCTGACACAACTGACTAGTGAGTCGCAATTCACTGAAGGAACTCACAACCAAGTGGTAAGCAAACATAACAGCGTGGCACCTAGCAACTATGCATGCAGGTTGCATGGGACAAAGATTTGTCGGATTCGGAACTTTTTACAATACGATATCTCATAAACAAATGGCTCTAGAAGTCTAGCAGTAAACACCACTGACATTCTAATTGACCGGACTTTTTGTTTCTTCGGAACAATAGGCATTGTTCTGTTTCAGGCTTTCCTGATGTAATATATTCTTGAAAGGTTAGCGGTTGTCACGTCGGATGGTATTGTAATATTTCATAAAATGCATTTTTATAAAAACCATCAGCTGTTTATTAAAAACCTTATTCATCTACTAGTTTCGGTCATGGACCATCTTCAAGGATAAAAAGGTGTTAACAGAGAATGGTAAAATACATCAAATAAAATAATACAACTGAGATAAACAGGAGTCAGTACAACTAAAAGTGTAAAAAATTACTATGGTCATCTTAGATAAAATCTATCAGTCAAACATGACATAAAAGGTGAGAACGATCTATGAATAAAAATGGAGGGAGTGGCTTGTGCTAATTGCATGAGTCAGAGACGATAAAACATATCGTATTGTAATACTCGCACAACATTTCAGCGAGACAGCTGCTCGCAATCTTCAGGTGCTACTGGCGTTGTTGCTGCTTGTCTCGCCAATATATATATGCTGGTTTGTTGCCATGGCGAAGGCGCCGGTGTGACGTCATCGTAGACCATAGCGTCGACGGCGTAAAAATGGAGAAGATTTCGAGGTTATTAGTGAAACATTCCCATAACGTTTCGTCTTCGGCTGCAGTAGACATCTTAGGACATAAAGCGCCGAATTGAGATCAAAACTCGAGTGTGCGCCGAATATATACAACCTCTGACAAAGTTCGGTGAATTAATATAAATTAACTATGAACTACAGGTCCCTTACGGTCCTTAGAAATAGTCGCCTCCGATAACTATGCACCACTGAGCTCGGCAATTCATGTCCAGGAATGTTTGCACGATTTCCTCCTTTGGGATGTGTTCAAAAGCCTCGTCACGTTTCGTAGGATTTCAGGAATATCGTCAAATCTCTTTCCTTTCAAAGCGAGTTTGAGTCGAGCGAACAGGAAGAAGCTAGGAGGATTGACATCCGGCGAGTATAGTGGGTGTTGAAGGTACACCACCCACTTTTCTTCCAGGACCTGTTTGACGATATTGTCTGTGTGTGGGCGAGCTTTGTAGTGCAACTTGACATCCATTATACTTGCTGGACCTCAATCTTTCAGACGTTTTCCTATTCTCTCGAGTCGAAATTATTCACAAAAATCAAATCAAATCTTTGTATAGCTCATGGGACGTAATTGCGGGGTCATCAGTCCCTAAACTTACAAACTACTTATGAACTAGCTGACACTAAGAACGGCACAAACATCCATGCCCGAGGGGGGATTCGAACCCTCGACTGTAGTGGCCGTGCAGACTGTGACTGGCGCGCTGCAGTTCTGTTCAGCCAGGCGAGCGTTGACGCTTGTGTCGTAGTACGGGTGTAAATTAGACCACAGTTACAATGTTGGCAGTACCGTAGATAGTCTCGTAGTCTATGTCACGTGATGGACTGTGATGCCCGTACACCTCATACATATTCCGCACTTCCTCGAGTTCTGGTCCACGCAGAGAATACCGCGATCACGAGCGCTTATAGCATTACATTGAATTTGTTTTCATTAAAATTATATCTGCGACACTTGTCGCTAGCATCCGTTCTCTCTGCCAGCTACATTTTTTTACAATTTTTTGTTTTCTTTCTTCTTTTTACAGTTATACTCATCGGACTTCTTCCTCAGAGCGAGCTTCACTAAAAATTTAAGTGTGAGCTTTCTACGCTTTACTTGGAAATAATGATTAAGTTAATTGAAGTATTTCTTTCATTTCAAAATGCCCTTCCATATTATCATTAACTTTGTCATTTTATTTTCTAGCAATTTGTAAAATAACTCTTGGGCCATTGTTGAAAATTATGTGATTGTGATAGAAATTTCTGGATGCAGTTTTAACTTTTTCATAATATTAAATCATCTCATTTCAGTGCCTGCAAGAAATCTTCTCTCAGTAAACGAAGTCCGATAATTTTTTTTTTTTTTTTTTTTTTTTTGCAAATTTTACCATTGATATTAACTTAAATTCACAGCGGTCTCAAAACTTTTGCATTCACAGATCAGAAAACCAAGCATCGCTTTACAATGTAGAATAAATCGTTCTGTACAGGATCAACTGCAGAGAAATGATTGAAAAAGTAGCAGATTACGTTAACCAGGTAAAGTACGGATTCCGCCAGTTTCTTTTGTAGTGATGCTTTCTGGTGTTGTCTTTGTGCAAACTATTACTACCGCTGAGCATCTAAGCATTGAGTACAGAATCTTTCACGTTTTGTTCAATAGATGACTTCTTCAGAATTACTTTTCTCGGTGATATTTCACGATCTGTTAAATTTTAATAGTGGTATCTAATCTTAACCTCAACCGTAGCGGCAACACCAGGTCAGAAAGGAAAGCGCCATTACACGCTGTTCGTCTAGCTCTAGGGTGAGGTGCGTCTGCTGCGGCTTGGTCGAGATGGTCTCCGGCGTCCAGTTTTTGATTCTTGCGACTGCAATGGCGCTGTTGTGATTTTTTGTCTGGGATCACGTTCCAAAGCTAAATTAAGTTGGCTCAAGTCCGCCGGTAACGACCCATGTTTTCGGGATGTTTTCCGGCGTACGCCGGTACTGGTAAGCTCCTCCCACTTATTTCCGATTTGGATCCCCCTCTGCTGAATCATCAAATATTCAAATGTTTGCAGAGGTTAAGGGACTTCACTGCGGGGTCATCAGTCCCTAAAGTTACAAACTACTTATGAACTACCTTATACTAAAGACGACACAAACATCCGTGCCCGATGGGGATTCGAACCCCCAACGGGGGACGGCCGCGCGCGCCGCAACAAGGTGCTCCAGCACGCGCGGCTAATCCGCCGCGGCGCTGAACCATTAGCCTGCCAGATAACTGACGAATAGAGTCGCGAGCGATCTCTACTGGCCGGAACTGAAACATCTCGACGATGTAAGAAATAAAGTTTATTTATTTATTTTATTTTGAGTTGAGATCGCAATTATCCGCTTTACCTCCAAAGACGTTTTCCGGAGCCGAAGAAAAACGTTAAAGAAAAGTTTTACTTTTTGACCACTGCGTGTCAGCCCGGAATTTTAACTGAAGAAATCCTAGCGTGAGTTTCTCTTTATTTCGGACTAGCCTAAAACCCCGTGTTGCCCGGGTATTTATTTGTTTATTTATTCTTGCCATTTTTCAGGTAGGTTCTCATTTGTATAAGGGCTGTATGCCTGTAAAATCTGTTGGGAAAACAGTTAGTAGTAAAGATGTAATAGATTAAAACGTGGTACGGGAAGGGGAGGTTTTCCATGAACGTTACTGTTTATGTGCTCATATCTCACAACTACGTGTCGTACTGTGGTACAATTTAGAAGTTACATTCAATTATATGTGTGTATACTGTCTGTAAAATTTCCTGTCGCTACAATATGTAGTGTTCAAATTATAAATTGTAACGTCATACCGAGAGCCGTAGTTTAACTCCATAAACAGCGGAAAAGTAGTAAGCGAGAAACTTTTTTCCTTTTGTCATTTTGCTATTGTTGCCAGCGGAATAAGTTTAATAGAGGTTTGAAATTACGTTTAAAGTTTGTTGCAAGTCGCTAAGTACTGTCAATCTCATACAGTGTATTTCGAAAGTCTCGCCGCATTATACGGCATTTTTTGCGATTTCTATTGGTTATGACGTAATATCTTTTAAACAGTGTGCCGTATGTGATTCTTAACCATGCAGCAATTGTTTCCTTACGGTAAGGAATCTGTGTACCAAATTTCGTTGAAATCGGTCCAATGGTTTAGGAATAAATGAGCAGCATTGTAGCAAAATGCAGCAGTTTTTCGCGCATCTCATTGTTTATGACGCCATATCTCGTCAACTATGTATCGTACGTGATTCTTACACTTACGGCAACGGTTCTCATGGATTGAAGCTTACTTGAATAAAATTTGAGAAAGATTGGATCAAAACTGTAGATTTGTGTGGAACACGTACACACATAAGGACACTGCTTTATACGAGGTGCATTCAAGTTCTAAGGCCTCCGATTTTTTTTTCTACTGACTGGAAAGAGATAGAAACAAGTGCATTGTTTTAAAATGAGGCCGCGTTCATTGTCAATACGTCCCAAAGATGGCAGCACCGTACGGCAGATTGAATTTTACCGTCAGCGGCGAGAATGAGAACTGTTTTTGATACTTAAAATGGCGACGTTTCCTTACTTGAACAGCGTGCAATCATTCGTTTTCTGAATTTACGAGGTGTGGCACCAATTGAAATTCATCGACAGTTGAAGGAAACATGTGGTGATGGAGTTATGTGTCGAAAGTGCGTTCGTGGGAGCGACAGTTTAATGAAGGCAGAACATCGTGTGACAACAAACCGAAACGACCGCGGGCTCGCACAAGCCGGTCTGACGACATGATCGAGAAAGTGGAGAGAATTGTTTTGGAGGATCGCCGAATGGCTGTTGAACAGATCGTCTCCAGAGTTGACATTTCTGTGGGTTCTATGCACACAATTCTGTATGACGACCTGAAAATGCGAAAAGTGTCATCCATGTGGGTGCCACGAATGCTGACGTACGACCACAAGGCTGCCCGTGTGGCACGTTGCCAAGCAATGTTGACGCGCAACGACAGCACGAATGGGACTTTCTTTTCGTCGGTTGTGACAATGGATGAAACGTGGATGCCATTTTTCAATCCAGAAACAAAGCGCCAGTCAGCTCAATGGAAGCACACAGATTCACCGCCACCAAAAAAATTTTTGGTAACCGCCAGTGCTGAAAAAATGATGGTGTCCATGTTCTGGGACAGCGAGGGCGTAATCCTTACCCATTGCGTTCCAAAGGGCACTACGGTAATAGGTGCATCCTACGAAAATGTTTTGAAGAACAAATTCCTTCCTGCACTGCAACAAAAACGTCCGGGAAGGGCTGCGCGTGTGCTGTTTCACCAAGACAAGGCACTCGCACATCGAGCTAACGTTACGCAACAGTTTCTTCGTGATAACAACTTTGAAGTGATTTCTCATGCTCCCTACTCACCTGACCTGGCTCCTAGTGACTTTTTGCTTTTTCCATCAATGAAAGACACTCTCCGTGGCAGCACATTCACTAGCCGTGCTGCTATTGCCTCAGCGATTTTCCAGTGGTGAAAACACTCTCCAAAAGAATTTAATATTCACAGAATATATGACATCAACTGCGATTGAGCAAAGCTGAAAATGTGTACGCAGCCGGGACTCGAACCCGGGTGTCCTGCTTTGTAGGCAGTTGCGCTGACCCCTACACCACTAGGGACAAAGTGATCACCGCACCTGCAAGGACTACCTAAGCACGCCTCCCGTCAGATACAAATTCCCAGATTCGCCCTGCCCACAGTACTTAAACTCATAGTTATGAAACTAATTCCCGTAAGAGTAAGGGCTTCAAACTTGCCCACCCCTCCCCACTAACGATAGGATCATTGCCCGTCTCAGGCGTATTATATATATACATATGGCGTCTGTTCCGAAAGAACAGACGTCACTTCTGATCCTGCAGTTGTTATTAATTTTAATATTCACAGAATATATGACATCAACTGCGATTGGGCAAAGCTGAAAATGTGTAACTAGCCGGGATTCGAACCCGGGTCTCCTGCTTTCTAGGCAGTTGCGCTGACCCCTACACCACTTGGGACACAGTGATCACCGCACCTGCAAGGACTACCTAAGCAGGAGACCCGGGTTCGAATCCCGGCTGAGTACACATTTTCAGCTTTGCCCAATCGCAGTTGATGTCATATATTCTGTGAATGTTAAATAATAACAACTGCAGGATCAGAAGTGACGTCTGTTCTTTCGGAACAGACGCCACATGTGTATATATCTCCTAAAGAAGCCTTCGCCGCTGCCATGGAATCATGGCATCAGCGTTGTGAAAAATGTGTACGTCTGCAGGGCGATTACGTCGAGAAGTGACGCCAGTTTCATCGATTTCTGGCGAGTAGTTAATCAGAAAAAAATCGGAGGCCTTAGAACTTGAATGCACCTCGTAGATCAGATGACCATCAGTGTACAGGTGCGTGAGTGCCCGGTCGCGCCCCGAGTGTCCCGTTAGAGCAGGAAGCCCGCCGCGCGCTCTGCGGCGAGTGATGTGCGCCTTACCGGCTGCGGCAGGTGCGCGGCCGTTCCCACGGCCCTAGGCTAGACGACGCTAGCCTAGGCTAGATGAGGCTAGGCCAGGCTAGACGAGGCGGCGTGTAGCGCCCCGGGGAGCGCCACCGCCACCGCGCGCGGACGACACGACCAGAACCGGTCTTCACGGAGGAGATGCACCCAAGGCGCGCGGCTCGGCTGCAAAACGAAGCCGGCGAGCGGAGCGCAGGCAGACGAGCCAGGCAGTCAACAGCCAGCAGCCGGCAGCGGACGAGGGCGTTGCGCAAGCGAAAAGCGAAAGTACGCGGCTGTTGCGTCACCACGGTTATAGGGGTTCGTCACCCTTCACGTAAAAATGGAATAGAAGTGCAAATAAAATACCACAGCTGTCTCTATTGATTATGAAAAGAGAAATTGGGCTTTCTGAATTTGTGTTCCAGAGTCAACATTCGCCACGGTCCCAGTATCTGGTAACACGTCCTTTTGCACTGATACATGCCTGTGTTCGTCTTGGCACACTTTCAGGTAAGTCATAAACATATACATGTGGCGTCTGTTCCGAAAGACCAGACGTCACTTCTGATCCTGCAGTTGTTATTATTTATTATTCATAGAATATATGACGTTAACTGCGATTGGGCAAAGCTGAAAATGTGTACCCATGGCAGGGCGAAGCTGGGAATTTGTATCTGACGGGAGGCGTGCCTAGGTAGTCCTTGCAGGTGCGGTGATCACTGTGTCCCCAGTGGTGTAGGGGTCAGCGCAACTGCCTAGAAAGCAGGAGACCCGGGTTCGAATCCCAGCTTTGCCCAATCGCAGTTGATGTCATATATTCTACGAATAATAAATAATAACAACTGCAGGATCAGTAGTGACGTCTGGTCTTTCGGAACAGACGCCACATGTATATATATAATATGCCGGTGACGGGCAATGATCCTATCGTTAGTGGGGAGGGGTGGGCAAGTTTGGAGCCCTTACTCTTACGGGAATTCGTTTCATAACTACGAGTTTGAGTACTGTGGGCAGGGCGAGGCTGGGAATTTGTATCTGACGGGAGGCGTGCCTAGGTAGTCCTTGCAGGTGCGGTGATCACTGTGTCCCCAGTGGTGTAGGGGTCAGCGCAACTGCCTAGAAAGCAGGAGACCCGGGTTCGAATCCCGGCTGGCTACACGTTTTCAGCTTTGCCCAATCGCAGTTGATGTCATATTTTCTATGAATAATAAGTCACAAACGCACAGTTGCTCCAGATTGTCCCACTTGTCAATGGCGGTTCTGCATAGATCTTTCAGATTATTGCGTGGGCCTCTTCGTCACAATCAGCCCTATTCGCTGTATCCCAGACATGTTCGATACGGTTCCTGTCTGGAGGAGTTGCTGGCCATTCTGATCTTATGATCTCGTCATCGTGAAGCAAACCACTCACAAGGTGTGCGTGAAGAGAGCTAGAAGTGTCGTTCAGTAACAAGAATCCCTCACCAAAATGCTGCCCATGTGGCTGCCTTATACGTCACTCGTGTACCACTCAGCCGTTTGATCCCCTTCTCCGACCGCCAGCGTCGTACGGTGGCCGCACACATCACCACCCCAACACTCCAGGGAGCCGCCACTTTGCCTCACTTGTTGGCACGCTGTGTCTCAGGCGTCCAGTCTGGCCAGCCGCCTCCCAAATCGCGTCTGCCGATGTCTGGTTGGAAGCGGGCGTGAGTATCGTCTGCGAGTAGCAACTGATTCCGGCTCTGACTGGTCCATTCGCCACGCTGCTAGTCCCATCTGTACCGCCGCTGTGTACGATTAACATTAAAAATCGGCACTTCAATTGTCTTATTCAAGTAATTATGTAATGATGACAAAACATCTTGAGTCATCTGAAATGGCAGCTAGCTACACTACGATTTGTTTTTGCACGTCTATAAACCGTTCATTAATGATTTTATATACTTTTCCTTTTTTACTTAGCGTACGTAAATTTTACTTAGTTTTTTGCCGTATGTCATGAAACGCCGACGTGTCGCGTAGTACACGGGAGCTTTCTCTTCCTGCACCAATGTTTGACGATCAAGATTACATTGCGCTTCAGCGACATGCATCTCTTTCGATTTCTTACAACTAATTTGGCAGTGTTAGATGTATTTGTGTACTTTCATCTGTCTGTGCGTATATCGTTTGTGTTTTGGAGTGTTGACAGCATTTCATTTTCTTAATTTCTTACTATTTATTTTATTTTACATTAATATTGCAATGTTAGCAACACTCCAAAACCAGACGATACACAAGCAGACACAGAAAAGTTCACAAATACATACCTGATAGTGGGGCATCGATTATTAAATAATGAAAAAAATACTACTGCTTATGTCAAGCGCAAGCTTGAACGAAAAACAATGGTACAGAAAAGAAAAACTTTCGTGTGCCGCGCAACACGTCGGCGCTACATGATGTCAGACGAAAATCTATGGAAAAAATAAAAAGATTAATGTACTTAGTTCTGAGTGAAGATGGCAGCTGTTCCTGTTATTTTCAACAGGGTGGGAGTCCAGCGTAGTAAGGACAAGTTTTTCAGCAGTGGCTAGATCGTCAGTTACCTGGTCACTTGATTGGGCCACGTGGTTTCGTGAAATGGCCACCCAGATCACCTAATCTCACACCACTGGACTTTCATCTGTGGTGCCATTTAAAGCAAATCGTATATGTGAGGGAAAGTTAGAAGCAGACACCATCTCGAACAAGGCAAAATCTTTCTATGAGTTCATCACGAATGCATTCAGCACCTTCATGTGTGCGTTCATCAAGAGGGACTTCATTAAATGAGTTTTTTGTGGAGAACAATCAAGTCTGTATCTCCAAACAAAATGTGTTGCAATTTTTTAATTAAAACTGCTACCTGGAATTTGTTTACAGAAATAGTATTATCAGAAAATTCTGATGTTACTTGATACATGAAACGACCCTTTCAGAAGGAAAAAAAAATGCGAAGTGGCGTCCATGTTCCATACATACTGCAGAAGGAAGACCACCTTACTGGAATATACGGGTTTCCAGTTTCCTGCACCCTATGTTTGTTTATTTATTAAACGTGGCCTAAATACGGGACTTACGTATACCTCGTGATGGTATTCTGTTACTCGTCTTGGCAACGAGGTCAGTAATACAGCGCAGCTGAGCACAATTGAAGAAGCTTCTGCGCATGCGCAGCAGGCATAATGTCATTTCCTTCGGGTCAAAGCGTTCGAATTCCATAGACAATGAGCGCAGTTCACTGAGTATTCAGCCACTAGATTCTACCACCCGTTCAACGACGCAAGACAACATAGTCTGCTTTCACCTTCTCAAAAACAACACGTAACCATTGTTTTTTATGCACAGGATTAATAATAAATACGACACACTTAATGGGATTTCTTAAAATTAAAGGTCAATGACACACCGGCTGTAAAAGCCGTCAAGAACTTCTACTGTACATTTTGATCACCTGAAAAGCAATAATGAGTATGGTTATTGGTTAAAGAGAGAACGAGAAGCGGAAGAACAAGATGGATAGATCGTTTCAAGATACATTCAATTAATATTTTTCTTATCTGCGCATTTGTAGCAAATTGTGGAACCAGAAATGCCATTTATATTTTAACTTTCAAAATATTTGCCCATTGCCCATTTCTCTGAAGTATCGAGACTTCTCTAGACTGTTGTTAGGCAAGAACTTAAGGAACAAGCTAGAATCTATATACATGTTATAAAATTGGCTGTATGTGAGTATGTGTATATGTATGTTCCACAGCTCCTCTTAAACTATTGGACCCATGTCAACCAAACTTGGACCACACGTTTTTTTTTTTTTTTTATCATCAAGCAACAATCGCTGTTTGTTAAGAACGACCTACGACACATACGACAGGAGACATGACAACATAAACAATGATATTCCTAATAAACGGCCGCATCTTGCGGTAATATTTTACATCTGCTCCTAAACTAATGGACCGATTTCAACCAAATTTGGTACAAACGTTCTTAAAGGTAAGGAATCATTTTCTATCGTGGCTATAATTACCTACGATACATAGTTCATACGATATCACGCCATAAACTATGAAAACTGCCTTTCTTGCAGCACGTGATAGCGTGATTTTATTCGTTAACTATTTCAGAATGAGAGCACTTGGGGACTTGCAATAAACTTTAAACACAATTTCAATTTTTTACGAAACCCTTTTAACACTGACAACTCCAACAAAATAATGAAAGGAAAAAAAGTTGATCGCTTATTATTTTTCCGATGTTCATGATGCATATCTACGGCATTTGGCATGACGTTACGAGTCGTTACTTCTACACTGTAAATTCTATTCACGAGACATTATCATCGGCAGCTTGATCTTAAGCCATACCTCTGTGCGCTCCCCCACACAGGCAAAACTGAGGGCACTGCGGTCTACACAGACCCTCCTCAATCTGGTTCCTGGACCAGCATCCCCTTTCCCCCTACCAATCATTTTAAAGGACCATCTGAACGCGCTCTTCCTGTTGCGAGGTGATGCTCACCAGTGGATAACGTTATTGGATCATCCTAAAGATCGCGACTGCAGTACTGTAGGTCTGTTTCCCTGTTTCTTGCCTCGGCTTTTTAAGATCAAGCTTATGCAGAGAGGAGGGAGTCTTAGATACTTCTCTTACCCTCTTGCCGCCTGTCTTTGATGTCGAGGGGGTCTGTGTATTCCCTTTTATCTGAGTCAGTTTTTCCTTGGAAGTCTCTGGCTCAAGTCCTTTTAATTCCCGCCACTTCTATTTAGGAAGCCATTCCATTCCTTCCTTTTGC
This sequence comes from Locusta migratoria, assembly GCA_026315105.1. Lineage (NCBI taxonomy): Eukaryota > Metazoa > Arthropoda > Insecta > Orthoptera > Acrididae > Locusta > Locusta migratoria. The sequence goes on from CM048751.1 coordinate 53,194,306, forward strand.
TTCTGTTCCTTGAGAAGTTTCCCCTTATGGGCCCGTGACAAGGCCTTAACCTGATCTGGTCCAACTTCTCGGTTACAGATCCCAGTTCTTGCTCAGGGCTAGACCCTGATTCAAAAGTGGGAGAGCATTCTATCGGTCCTGATCCCGATGTCTGGGTGTCTGAGGTCTGTTTGCCCCTCAGTATCTTTTAAATTATTTTTTTCAGCGTAATTACACTAATGCACTCGTTCATATTAAAGGTACGAGAATAATGCAGAATTACGAAAATCGCAAAAATGTTGCTTTGGTATGCCAAAAATACATGGAAAATGCCCTTTAAATTCGGGAATTACTTCCCGAATCGCGGCGTGCGGCCGATAAACAAGGAAAAATAACGATCGGGAGTAGTTAATATTAATGTGAGACATTCGAAACAATCTGATTTCCTATTTTTCTCTACTTTACTGATTTTTGTTTACAGATCAATTTGTTTATATTGCACTGTTTCACTTTACAAATGAATGCCAGGTCCCTTAACCATAAGCGCTAGATAAGGCCCTGATGACAACTCCATTTGCTAACAGAATCTCTCGTGTTATCCTATTGCGCAACACTTTATTAACTTCAGTTGACCTAGTGGATTCACGAGGTAATTCATCGGCTGGTCTGATATGAGCCGAGCATGTTATTCTTGCTTTTAAAGAAATGTTCTAATTACCTCGAGGCATCTGTGCGGTTCGGACTTCTTTCAAAATTCACACCGACTCCTGAAAACTTTTCACCTCATTTCTATGCGAAGATTAATAAACTAAATTTAGTCCCCTCTAAACAACAACAATAAACGAAAATCCTGCTGACATACACTCTCCTTGTAATTAAACTAACAGAACGGTTTCGGTTTGACGTAGTTCGCGTAGTTCGGAAAAATAAACTAGGCGAACTATTTCGGTGTTCCTATCCTACGCAGCTTACGCAGTTATAAGTTAGGACTTCTCAAAGACTTCCTTACGCTTAAATTAATATTCGATGTTAAATAATTTCTCTTTCTCAAAAAAGATTTTTTACCCATTGACATTCTAAATTTTATATCCTCTGTACTGCGAACATCATTAGTTATTTTACTTCCCAAGTAACAAAACTCATCTATCTCCTTTATTGTTTCGTTACCTAATCTAATTCCTTCAGCATCGCCTGATTTTCTAAGACTGCAATCCATTGCCCTAGTTTTGCTCTTGTTAATGTTCATATTATATGCTCCTTCCCCATATTTCTCCTTGCTTACCTCCATACCATGGTCAATGTACAAATTGAATGACATTGGAGAAAGGCTACAATCCTGTCTTACTCCCTTTCCAACCTCTGCATCCCTTTCATGCCCTTCAACTCTGATAACTGCTATCTGGATTTTGTACAAGTTGTAAATAACCCTTCGTTCCCTATATTTTACTCCTGCTGATTTCAGAATTTGAAATAGTCTATTGCAATCAACATTCTCAAATGCTTTTTCCAAATCTACAAAATCTAGAAATATAGGTTTGCCTTTCCTTAATCTATCTTCTAAGATAAATCGTAGGGTGAGTATTGCCTCCCGTGTTTTTACATTTCTCCTGAATCCAAACTGATCTTCCCCGATGCCGACTTCTACCAGCTTTTCCATCCTTCTGTAAATAATTTGTATCAAAATGTTGAAACCATGACTTTATAATTGATGGTTATGTAATTTTCACATTAGTCTGCGCCTGATATCTTTGGAATGGGTATTATTACATTTTTCTTTAAGTGTGAGGGTATTTCCCCTGTATCATACGTCTTACGCACCAGGTAAAATAGGTTTGTCATGGTTGGTCCTCACAGAGACTTCAATAATTCGGAGGGAATATCGTCCACTCCAGGGGCTTTGTTTCGAGTTAGGTCTTTAAGTGCTCTGTCAAATTATTCTCTCAGTATAGTATCTCCTATTTCATCTTCATCTACTTCCTCTTCCCTTCCTACAATATTGTCTCGAAGTTCATTTCCTTTGTAGAGCTCCTCTATGTACTCTTTCTACGTTTCAGCTTTCCCTTCTTTGCTGATAACTGGTTTTCCATATGAGTTATTTATATTCATACAGCTGCTTTTCTTGTCTCTAAATGTTTATTTTATTGTCCTGTAGGCGGTACCTATTTTCCCCTATTTAAAAATTCTTCTACTGACTTTATTTGCCTTCTAGCCACTCCTGCTTAGCTGTTTTGCACTTTCAGTCAATCTCATTTCTTAGTTGTTTGTACTCCATTTTGACTGCTTCATTTACTGATTTTTTATCTTTTCTCCTTTCATCAATTAAATGTACTATTTCCTATGATATCCAATGATATTTTGTAGGTCTTGCCTTGCTACCTATTTTGTCCTCTGCTGCCTTCGCTATTTCATCTCTCCATGCTACCCACTCCCCTTCTACTATTTTATTTCCCCCAATTTATGTCAATTGTTGCCTAAAGATCCCTCTGAAATTCTCAAGAACTTCAGATTCCTTCAATTTATCCAGGTCCCATCTTCTTATTTACCTACCTTTCTGCAGTTTTTTTCAGTTTCAGCTTACAGTTCATGACCAATAAGATAGGGTCAGAGCCTATATCTGCCCCCCCCCCCCCTGAGTATGTCTACATTTCAAAACCTGCTTCTAAAATCTATACCTTACCATTATAAAATCTATCTGATACCTTCCGGTGTCTCCTGATCTCTTCCAGGTATACAACATTGTTTCGTGGTTCTTGAACCAGATATTTATTGTGATTAAATGATGTTCCGTGCAAAATTCTACCAGGCGGCTTCCTCTTTCATTACTTTTGCTCAGTCCATGTTCAACAACTATCTTTGCTTTCCTTCCTTTTCCTACTACCGAATTACAATCTCCCATCACAATTAAGTTTTCCTCTCCCTTAATTGTCTGAATAATTTCCTATAGCTTCTCATATATTTCTTCGAACTCCTCTAGTTGGCACACAAACCTGTACTAATGTGTCGGTGTTGGCTTCGTTTCTATCTTGACTACGATAATGCGATCATTGCGATGCTCATAGTAGTTTACCCGCATTCCTACTTTCTTATTCATTATCGGACATACTCCTCTAATACCTCGAACTGATATTGTATTTATAATCCTTTACTCATCTGACCAGAAATCCTGTTCCTCTTTCCACCGAACTTCACTAATCCCGACTATATCTAACTTCAACGTATCCATTTCTCTTTTTAAATTTTCTAACCTCCCTACACGATTAAGGGACCTAGCACTCCACGCTCAGATACGTAGAATGGCAGTGTTGTCTTTGCTGATGATAGTTGACGATAGTGAACTACAATGAACTGTAGTTCACTTCAAGGAATAGTTGAACTAGTTCAAAAATGTTTCAAATGTTTGTATAGCTTATGGGACTTAACTACGGGGTCATCAGTCCCCAAACTTACAAATTACTTATGAACTAACTAATACTAACAACGGCACAAATATCCATGCCCGAGGGGGGATTCGAACCCCCGACCGTAGTGGCCGAGCAGACTGTGACTGCAGCGCCTCAGTCCCCTCGGCCACCGCGGCCGGCGTTGAATTAGTTCTTTCGCGAACTACACATTCGTAGTCTGAATGTCATCTTCTAGCAGATAGCAGACAGCAAATCGGTTAGAGCCCCGTGTGTGTGTGTGTGTGTGTGTTTGTATTCTTAATAGTGATTGTTTACAGTCATGAGTAGTAGCGAGAGTATGTTTTCGAACAATTTGACACACAATTTGGACGTTCTACGACCGTTGGACAACGATGTTGGCTGTAATGGTCACGTGAAGATTTTCACATTTCCTGGTCGTCCACGCAGCACAAACGGTCCGAAGATCGTCGTATTGTGAGGGCAGCAGCGGCAGATCGAGGAGCTAGCAGAACACTGGTAAGCGATGTTGTGTTCAAATGTTTGTTAAGCTTATGAGACTTAACTAAGGGGTCATCAGTCCCTAAACTTACAAACTACTTATTTACCACCTTATACTAAGAACGGCAAAAATATCCATGCCCGAGGGGGGATTCGAACCCACGACCGTAGTGGCCGTGCATACCGCGATGTTGTGAGCCAGGGAGTGGCAGCAGGAGCTGTTGTCTCGACTGGTCGACACCGGCGGGTCTGCAGGTACTGTCGTCTGCAGGCCGTCTGCAACTGGCGGCGCAGCTACACCGTCCGCGGTCCCACTGGTGCCGTCAGGGGATGGAGTGGCAGCCACCGTCTTCAGCGACGAGGGCAAGTGCCGCCTGCACGGCAGCGATGGCCGTCTGCGCCGACTCGCACGGTGCATTCTTCCACTAGACGCTGGCCCCCTCCCAAGTGTTGCAGTCTGGGGTCCGATTAGGTACAACTGTCGTCCACCCTGGTGTCTGTGGAGGGACCGCTGTCCATCGCTCGGTGACTGCTGAATGTCGTAAGACCAGTCCTCCTGCCATCCTCGCTACAAGGAGCTGATGTGTTGGTCGAACGGGCTGACGCTGGTCCACACTCAGCGCGTGAAGCTGGACGCGTTCTGCGAGACCTGCGGCAGCTGCCCTGTCCGTCACGGTGTCTGCGCGTGTCTCCAAGTGAGCTCGCGTTGAATGTGACGAGACGACAACTGACAGGTCGGACTAGTCAAGTCACAACTGTCGCAGAACTACGTGAGCAGGTTGGAGTGAGGTGAGGGCAGCGTTCACCGCGTGTGTGAGCGACTGGATGCCGGAATCCACCGCCTACATTACCGCTCGTGAAGGCTGCACCGCTCACTGATGCGGCTGTTTCAACAGCGATCCACACCTGGTACTGCAGTACCGCTTCAGCTAATGTGCATGTAGCCACTTGATGTTCTTAGTATGCACCGTACGAACAATAATAATCTTAGATGAATGAGACAACTTTAAGAGAGAGTCTACTAATTTTTATTATACGTCGGTCCATGATTAGAAAAGTGAGGAGACACCTGTTCTATTTGACAAGGAGACCACATGGGTATCGGTTTTTATGATTTCTGTATATTTATGCTACTTTAAGTTCACAGCTGAAATAGGAATCGATGCAACTCTGAAAAATTCTCGAAAAAAAAAATCAACTTTGAAGTTTTGCAAAATACACGTAAGTACCAAAAATTAATACAGTTGCTGCATCTGTCTGTACAGCCGAGGTGGACGGTGGCCGTGACTCAGCGCGCCCGGTCAGGGGGCTGAACGCCCTCTGTAATACAAAAGCTGAGCCGAGAACACGTCGAACTACAGCAACAAACTCGCACAGCGACCGCACGGAACAAAACAACACATAGAGGAAAAAAAAACAAAAAAAAAACAAAAAAACAAAACAGATGGTTCCGTTGTGACCTCACAACCATCCAGTTGGTGGTTCGAAGCCCATTATAATACATTATAATAGTTTTTTTTCTTCTTGGTTTTCGTTTTCAGTTATATAAAAAGTTTTGGGATCTCAAATTGCATGTGTTGTGTCAGTTTTTGTTTATGTTTATATAGAAGAGCTGGAAATCTTATCATCACGTAAAACGATGACTGAATAGGCTAGCTGCTTGTAAAGCCATTACTAGCAATGGAGAAGACTTCCCAAAAACAGTTACATGGCTTTTCACAAAATGAACAATCAAATACTGCCATCGTCAACTGATAGTGACGCCAATAGTGAAAGAAATGTAACTTAGGTTTGTTTTATTCAAACCATGGTTATAAACAACATTCTATAAAAGATAGAAAATTAGAAATAAACAAAAATACGTGCACTTTTCGTAACAATTACCATTATATATTAAAATTGTGTAAGGTTTCGAATAAAAAGGAAAAAAAAATACGTAACAAATCCAGCACGCCAGAATAGGAACCACCGACCCTAGAGTTGTAAGTCCAGAACCGTTACCACCTGAGCTACACCAACAGCTGATGCAAACCATTAATGACTGGTGCTTACGCTAAGTTGCAAAACTTCAAACTCGATTTTCTCGAGAATTTTTGAAAGTTGTGTCGAAGGGCTTTGGCTGATTGATATCTGAGTTCTGAACTTGTACCATAAATATATAAAAATTCGGTTAAAGTGCAGTTTATGCGGCAGCGGCTAGCCGTCGCGCTCGCTGGGTTGGGAACGGCAGAGCAGCCAATCAGAAGTCGCGATGCCGCGGCCAATGAGATTGCGTGTTTCATGACGAGTAAATTTGGCGTCAATTTCGAAGTTTATTCGATGTTTGTTTGTATAGTCTATGCGACGTAACTACGGGGTCATCAGTCCCTAAACTTACAAACTACTTATGAACTAGGACGGCACAAATATCCATGCCCGAGGGGGGATTCGAAACCTCGACCGTAGTGGCCGTGCAGACCGTGACTGGAGCGCCTTAGTCTCCTCGGCCACCGCGGGCGGCGGTTTATTCGAAAGTATCGGTGCGGCGTTTGTGTGATTGTAATTTATTTTCCATGTATAAGAGATTTTTAGATAATTGTCGTATTATGGACATAAGTGACCTATTATTAATACACCACAGCAGTTTATTGTTTTATGACCAGTACGAAACATTGATCATTTTAAGTGAAAGTTAAGTTAGGTATAGGTTAAACGAGAAATTGGTTTTTTTTTTTTTTTTTTTTTTTTTTTTTTTTTTTTTTTTTTTTTTTTTTTTAGTATCTCCGGTTCAAAAACAATCAATTTACAGTTGTACGCTTGAGATGATATCATTTCAGCCCGAGCTACCTCGATTGCAAGCATTCTTGGAAATTATAGCAATTACTTTTACTGACCGGACAAGGGTACAGACAAGAACCTGTCAGCCATAGAGCAGGTATAGCATGTTTTATTTATCTTATGATATATTCGAAACAGTGATCAAGTGACATCCATACTGATAGAAACTGTAACTTATAGATCGTCAAAAACTTTTGCATACACCGCTTCGATTTGTTTACATAGTTCAATTGTAACGCTCTTTCTTATTGGACGCGGCATCGCGACTCCTGATTGGCTGCTCGGCCGTTGCCAACCTAGCGAGCGCGACGGCAAGCCGCTGCCGCATAAACTGCACTTTTACCAAAAATTCTAAAATGCGATATCTACATCTACATCTACATACATACTCCGCAATTCACCGTAAGGTGCGTGGCGGAGGGTACACTGTACCACTACTAGGCATTTCCTTTCCTATTTCACTCCCAAATTGAACGAGGAAAAAAAGAATGCCTATATGCCTCCGTACGAGCTCTAATTTCTCTTATCTTGTCTTTGTGATCTTTACGCGAAATGTAAGTAGGCGGCAGCAAGATCATACTACACTCAGCTTCAAATTCCGGTCCTCTAAATTTACTTAACAGAAATTCACGAAAAGAACGTCGTCTTTCTTCCAGCGATCCCCAATTGAGTTGCCGGAGCATTTCCGTGACACTCGCGCATTGGTCGAACCTACCAGTAACAAATCTAGTGCTCGCCTCTGAACCGCCTCTATGTCTTCCTTCAAACCGATCTGCTGCGGGTCCCAAATACTTGAGCAATACTCAAGACGTGGTCGTACAAGCGTTTTATACGCGGTCTCCTTTACAGGTGAAGTACATCTTCCCAAAATTCTCCCAATAAACCGAAGTCGGCTGTCTGCCTTACTCACAACTGTCCTTACATGCTCGTTCCATTTCATATCGCTCTGCAATGTTACGCCTAGATATTTGAACGACGCGACAGCATCAAGAAGCTCACTACTAATGCTGTATTCGAACATTATAGGATTGTTTTTTCTACTCATGCGCATCACCTTACATTTTTCTACATTGAGAGCTAGCTGCCATTCTTCGCACCAACTAGAAATTTTGTCTAAGTCAACCTGTACGCTATTACAGTCAGTTACAGACGACACCCTCCCATCAACCACAGCATCATCAGCAAACAGCCGCATATTACAACTTACTCTGTCCATCAGATCATTTATATAGATAGAAAATAATAGCGGTCCTATCACACTCCCCTGGGGCACGCCTGTCGATACACTCGTCTCTGATGAACACTCGCCGTCGAGAACAACGTACTGCGTTCTATTACTTAGGAAGTCTTCCAGACAGACACAAATCTGTGAACCTACTCCATAAGCTCGCATCTTCGTTAGCAGTCTGCAGTGTGGCACCGCGTCGAACGCCTTTTTGAAGTCGAGAAAAACACAATCCGCCTGTTGCCCTTCGTCCATGGCTTGCAAGATGTCATGTGAGAAAAGGGCAAGCTGAGTTTCACATGAACGATGTTTCCTAAACCCGTGCTGATTCATGGAAAGAAACTTTTCCGTTTCAAGGAAATTTACTATATTCGAACTGAGAATATGCTCCAAAATTCTACATGAAACCGATGTCAACGATATTGGCCTGTAATTGTATGGGTCAGTTCTCTTTCCTTTCTTATACACGGGCGTCACCTGCGCTTTTTTCCAATCACTAGGAACTTTGCGCTGAATTAAAGATTCGCTATAAATGCAAGCTGAGTGTGGTCATCTTGTAAGTAGTGTTTAGTGTCCAGAGGACCGCAGCGGTACCTGCGGCAGTGCTGCTCCCTCCAGCAGGCACGTGTCGTGTCGCTGGTCTGGACTCTGCGGCTCGTTAGAGCAGCTGTGCTCCGCTGTGCTGTGCTGGGTTAGGTGGGCGAGGCTCGGTCACGGACATCCGGCAGAGGGACTGGCGGCTGTGCGGCTGGGCGGCGGCGCGACCCCTGCCGCCCACGCGCGGCGCATCTTCTGCACGCCCACCGCCCACCGCCCACCAGCGCGACCCGGAAGGCCAGCGCCAGCGCCAAATGCCACGCCACAGCGGCCCCGCCCGCCTGCCTGCCGCCATTCTCCAAGCGTCGCCCGGCAACCGCCGGCTGCGTCACTGTGCCATCCTCCGCCCGCCGCGCCGCGCGTCGCACAGCCACCCGCACCAGTCGCGGGACGGTTAACCTCTTCAGTCCTACACTATCAAATCAGCTTTCGAAAATTAAAATACAGTATTTTCTGTATAAATACAATGCAATAAGGTAAAGGCACCAGTAGTTCACATCCTAGAAAATAGATTAAAATAAGGCAAACATACATATCGAGCTTTTGTAGATTTGAAAAACGCTTTTGACCATGTTGTTTACAATAAACTCTTTCAAGTTCTGAAGCAAGCAGGAGTAAAATATAGGGAGCGAAAGGTTGTTGACAACTTGTACAAAAACCAGACCGCAGTAATTAGACTCTAAGGGGATGAAAGGGATGCAGTCGTTCGGAAGGGAGTAAGACAGGGTTGTAGCCTTTCTCCAATGTTATTCAATTTGTACAATGAGCAAGCTATAAAGGTAAGCAAGAGAAATTTGGAGAAGGAATTAAAATTCACGGTGAAGAATTAACAACATTGCGTTTTGCCGACGACATAGTAGTTCTGCCAGTGACAGCAGAAGACCTGAAAGAGCAGTTGAACGGAAAAGAAGTGTGTTGAAAGGTGCCTATAAGATGAACATTAACAAGAGCAAAACTAGGGTAATGGAGTGCAGTCTAACAAAATGAGGTGATGCTGAAGCTATTAGATTTCCTGACAAAACAATAAAGTAGGTAGATGAGTTTTGTTACTTGGGCAGTAAATAACAAATGATGGTCCCAGTAGAGAGAATATAAAATGCAGACTGGCAATAGGAAAAAAGCGTTTTTGAAAAAGAGAAATTTGTTAACATCGAATATTTATATGAGCCTAACGAAGTCCTTTCTCAAGGCATTTGTGTAAGGTGTTGCATGGGACTGAAACATGGACGATAAACAGTGCGGACAAGAAGAGGATAGCCGGCCGCGGTGGCCGAGGGCTCTGCGGCGCGCCAGTCGGTCGGGGGTTCGAATCCCCACTCGGGCATGGATATTTGTGCCGTCCTAGTTCGTAAGTAGTTCATAAGTAGTTTGTAAGATTAGGTATTGATGACCCTGTAGTTAAGTCCCATAAGCTATACAAACATTTGAACATTTGAACAGGAAGAGGGTAGAGGCTTTTGAAATGTGGTGCTACAGAAGAATGCTAAAGATTAGGTGCGTGGATCGCCTAACTAATGAGGAGGTACTGAACAGAATTGGGGAGAGAAGGAATTTCTGGCATAGCCTTACCAAACGAATGGATCAATTGCTTGGACACATTCTTACACATCAAGGAATTGTGAATTTAGCGTTGGAGCGAAATGTGAGGGGCAAAAACCGCAGAGGAAGACCAAGACATGGATACAGTAAGCAGATTCAGACAGATGTAGGTTACCGTTATTATGTGGAGTTGAAGAGGCTTGCTCAGGATAGGCTATTGTGGAGAGCTGCATCAAACCAGTCTCCGGACTGAAGACCACAACAACACAGTTGACATCTTAAGAAATGAAACTACTTTAATATGATATTTATGAATACAAGTGGATGTTTGGCACAAACACAATTAATCTTAAGGTTCTTTGATCTTTTGTGATTTAATATTTATTATAACTCACAATGTTGACGTACATTAAATAGTAAATAAAAATTATAACAAAAGTATTAAATGCAGTCATCAGTAGTTCACAATAGTCAAGGTGACTACTAGAAAAATATTATAGTTATCAAATTACACTGTAGATGGCACCATCATACAGCAACAGTCAAAACAAAATATGTATTTTTATATTTTTGATCGAAGTATTGATTTTTATATATCCTGTATTTCACGCACATCAAAGACGTTTGTATCGAGGTATTTTATTACTTGCGGGCTATTTTGTTGATAGTTAACACTGCCAGATCAATAATGCTAGCATAATCTTCTCCACAGCGCCAAAGACAACACAATCCACTGCTGGAATAAATTAAAAGGAACCACACTCACGCTCACATCCTCAGCCACGTACAGACGACAACGCAACCTCCAAGATGGACAGATTAATGCCTCAGAAGTGGCTACACTCCGCACGAAGCGGTAAAATGTTGTACCTGAAGCATGTTGTTCATCAACAAAACTTTAAGGATCGATGCACAAAATACGGCATAAATCAACTTTTAATACGTTGTTTTCCAGGAACAACACTGGGAACTAAAGGGTTAACACCGCTACCGGTGTCTTACTGCTTCTGAATAACCATCATTTTTCGGTATTCGTCTCGTATCGATTATAACAAATTTTTCATTCTTCAGAAATGTTAAAATGTTAAGTGCTGCGCTTATCACTTTTGTGTCTCGTTGCCGCCGGTTGTCCTGGGTGTCGTTGGCCGAGTAGAGAGAGACCGACACAGGGAAATAGGATGCACGCGTGTGCGGGTACAGAGTCTCAGGTGACCAGCCAGTGGGACAGCAGAAACTAGAAACACTAAGCTAGATTAGAACAAGATATATATTTCGTAGAAATAATACAATACTTAACTTGGAGGTCAGCAGTTCAGTGGTGACCTCGAGCGGGTTTGCAACAGAGGGCGCTCGTGGCCGACGTCGTAAGAACGCCGCGCCATGCGTGCATGGCGGCGCGCGGCGAAAGTACGTGGCGCGCACTTCAGACTTCTGCGACAGCACACCCAGTCCCTCCGCTTACAAACTACTTGAACTAACCTAAGGACCCCCCCCCCCCCCCCCGCCGCCACATACACACAAAACCATGCCCAACGGAGGACTGGAACCTCCGATGGAGAGCAACTGCGCACTCCGCAGCAAGGACGATTAGAGCGCTCCGTCAATCCACAACGCCTGCAGCTGAAGGTAGGCATTGTTCAACTCTATTTTTGAGAAATATTTTCCTGCACCTAATCTGCCCATTAAATCTTCTGGTCTTGGCAAAGGATAACTGTCTACAACTGTTTGTGAATTCACTGTGGCCACGGCGTATTAGCCACGCGTACTGGAGCGCCGTGTTGCGGTGTGCGCGGCTGTCCGCCGTCGGGGGTTCGAATCCCCCCTCGAGCATGGATGTTTGTGTCGTCTTTAGTGTAAGATAGTTCATAAGTAGTTTGTAAGTTTAGGGACTGATGACCCCGCGTTTCAAAATGTTCAAATGTTTGTAATTCTATCGGACCAAACTGCGTGGTCATCAGTCCGTAGCTTACAAACTACTTAAACTTAGGTAAACTAACCTAAGGACAACACACACACCCATGCCCCAGGGAGGACTCGAACTTCCACGGCGGGCAACCGCGCGTTCCGCAGCGAGACGCTTTAGACCGCTCGGCTACTCCACCGCGGCACCCCGCGTTTAACTCCCTTCAGCTTAACAAACATTTGAACATGTGATTCACCGTGGCCTTGAAATGAACACAAATGCGAATGCTACCTGACGACTTCGGCAAAATTGCAAGTGGACTCGCCCACTGGCTAGTTTGTATTGCTTCAGTTGCACCATTTTCTTGCAATGTGCGAAGTTCTTGTGCTACTTCGTCACGTAAAGCGAGCAGTACATTACGATATATGCAAAATTTTGGTTTGGCATTTTCCTTGAGAGTAATATGTGCAGCAAAATCTTTAGCTTTCCCTAGTCCGGAAGAAAATAAATCTGGAAATTCTTTCAGCAACCTATCTACAATGTCTTTAGCATCAAAATTGTTCACAACTGAGACATTGTCTTGCACAGTAAAACCAATAAGATCAAACGAATCTAAATAAAAAATATTATCTCCTTTGTAAGACAGAAGCACTTGAAATGTCTGTGCGCATTTTCGAACGGTACTCTGCAAATAGTGAACACTGTCCTAGTACAAAAATGTCATTACCGTTGTATGCTGTTAACCTTGTTTTAGCAGGAGAAAGGCGCGGCGATCCTAACTGTTCATAAGTTCTGTGATTGAGCATTGTGACTGGGGCACCTGTGTCTAATTGAAATTTTACTGAATAGGCACTCACACACAAGTACATATACAGTTTTCTGGCCTGTCGTACAACTTGTGCTACTTCCATGTCCTTGACATTACGAGGGGCAGCCACGGGTTTTGAAAATACTGCAGTTATTGAATAAGTACTGTCTTGTCGCTGTTTGGGCCGGGAGGGCAAATTCCGTTTATTTTGCTGTATGCAGACTGTTTGTGTATGACCTTTCTTGCTGCACGCATAGCATTTTGCTGACCAGGACGGACAATTCTGCTTTTTTGTGCCGCGAGAAACACTTTGGGCAAGACTTCACTTCCTTATTAGGCAAGGCTCTGTGTCTATCAACATGTTTACACATTGATTGGGCAGGCGGAAATGCATGGCATGTGCTTGCCGGCTCGTGATTCAAACGTTCAAATGTTTGTATAGTCTATGGGACTTAACTACGGCGTCATCAGTCCCTAAACTTACAAACTACTTATGAACTAACTAATACTAAGGACGGCACAAATATCCATGCCCGAGGGGGGATTCGAACCCCCGACCGTAGTGGCCGTGCAGACCGTGACTGGAGCGCCTCAGTCCCCTCGGCCACCGCGGCCGGCCGGCTCGTGATGTAGTTACGATACACAGTGGAATTGAATCAAAGTTTTCTGCTGCCACGGTACCTGAATCGTAATGTTCCCAAATCTGTTCTACTCGATGGAAAGACAGATGTGACATTTTTAGAATCTGTTCCCTAAGTCTAACATCCGGTACATTATAGACAATAGTGTCACATAACATCACATCTGAATACAATGCACCACATGAACATTTAAATTTACTCTTCCTGGGTGAGATCTTGAAGATCTGTTATCCACTGCCTGTACGTTTGATTTTGACCTTTCTTACACCGAAAGAACTTATACGTAGCGGCCACTACATTGATTTGCTGCTCATAACACGCCGTGAGGGCTCCTATCACTGAATTATAAGAAAGTTCGGGAGGTCCCGCTGTGGGGAACAGTTTTTTCCGTAAATTTATAAACGATTTAGGAGATAATGTGAGTAGCTCTCTTAGGCTGTTCGATGATGATGCTGTCATTTATTGGTTAGTAAAGTCAGAAATATCAGAAGCAACTGCAAAATGATTTAGATAAGATATCTGAATGGTGAAAAATTTGGCAATTGACCCTTCATAATTGAGAGGTCAGGCATATGACCACTAAAAGAAATCCGTTAAACTTCAGTTACATGATGAATCACTCAGACCTGCAGACTGTCAATTCTACTAAATACCTAGTTAAACAACTTAAATAGGGAAGAAAACATGGAAAATATGGTAGCGAAGGCGAACCAAAGACTACATTTCATTGGCAGCTCAGAAGATACAACAGTTCCACTAAAGAAACCGCCTACACTACACTTGTGCGTCCTACTTTGGAGTACTGCTGCACATTGTGGGATTCACACTCGGTGTGATTGACGGGCGATATAGAGGAAGTTCAGAGAAGGGCAACTCGTTTTGTAGAATCGCGATGTAGGGGAGAGAGTTTTGTCCTACCTGGCTTATCATTCAGGAAAGGATCTGCTCAGGACGCGTGGGTTGGGTGGACAGCTAAAACAGCTGTACAGATCAGTAATACAAGTTTTATTTACTAATACATACAAAGTTACTAAACTTATGATAAAGTCATCCGTCTGTCGGTTCTCGCGGCGGCGTCTTCTTGGACGATGGTAGCTGCGCTGTATCACAGTCAGTTCCTAGTTCAGAGTGCCCTTCCAGACGCATGTCGACCTAGATAAAGCAGCTTGTAGAGGGCGCGCTTCTCGGTTGCTCCCTCCAGGAGGCGCGGCTCTGGCGTGTGATTGGCTGCCGGTCATCCGCTACCTTCTTCACGATCGTTCTCGTGCGTCTGGCGTCTGGCGCTGACTTAACGCCACAACAGAGAGAGTGTCACGGAAATAATGCAGCAGTTGGGGTGGAAATCATTTAAAAAAGCGCTTCTCGTTGTGGCGAAAAAGATTTGCGAAATTACTTTCACCAACTTTCACTTCAGAACGCGAACATATTTTGTTAGCACCCACCCATATAGGCAGACGTGACAACCGTAATAAAATAAGAGAAATGAGATCGAAAACAAATCGATTTAGGTGTTCCTTTTTCCCGCGAGCTATTGGCCGCAGCGGAGCGACCGAGCGCATTGAGGCGCTAAGCTCCGACGCGCGAGGCCGTTCCCCGCCGGGGATTCGAATCCCCCACGGGCATGGATGTTTGTACTGTCTTTACTATAAGTTAGTTCATAAGTTGTTTGTCAGTTTAGGGACTGATGACCCCGCAATTAAGTCCAACTTTACAAACATTTGAACTTTTTTTTTTTTTTTTTTTTTTTTTTTTTTTTTTTTTTTTTTTTTGCGAGCTATTGGAGAATCGACTGATATCATAAAAGCGGTTCGATGAACCCTCTGGTATGCACTTCATTGTGACCTGCAGAGTATTTATGTAAATGAAGCTTTGAGAGATTCAATATGTGCACAGTGACTTGTTCTGGAGCGGGAACGATGATTCAGGTGATCTGTTTCTGAACCTAAACGCATGGTTGAAATGTTATGAAGCAATGCAATGTTTTGCGTTAGAAGCTAAACGTGGCTTCGAAGCGTTTGTCGCGAATACAGATGTCCTTCGAAAGTAAATAATGTTAGTTACTCCATTCTGTTATCTGAATAATTTGTAGTTATTTTCTGTGAACAATGTATTTGATGTGAGTGCATGGAATGTGACAAAAGCGCTACTGTGTTTGTCAAGACGCTCTTTATCCATTTTGCGGAAAAAAATGTAAGTCCGTTTGAATGATCGTGTGGTATGTAAACTCATTAAGAGTGAAAAGAGTGTCTGCATCGCAAATTCTCGATCAGGCTGAATTTGTAGCAGTCGCAAAACGTTACACTGCAAAGCAAAGGATCACACAACAGGCGAAGTGGTATGCACTTGTTTTCCATCTGACTGTGATAACAGAGATCGTAACTACAGCTGTGGAAACCAAAGACTTGTTTACTTGACTTTTTGTAAGACCAATCAATGAGAGAAATGGTGTCGTGAATATACATACACTCTTCAAAGAAGATGAAAATCTGTAAAATTAAAGTTTTATAGAGAAAGTGCCTCAGATTCTTACCTAATAATTAACATACTTTTAGATGTGATACGTGAAATAATTAAGGTTTCTAGTTTGAGTGAGTTACTTAAGATCACTATTTCCAGTAGACATAATTAAAATAATTAAGCCGCGGCGAAGTGTCCAAGCGCATTAGGGTGCTATGCTCCCATGCGCGAGGCCGCTCCCCGTCGGGGTTCCAATTCCCCCTCGGGCATGGAAGTTTGTATCGTCCTTAGTATAAGGTAGTTTATAAGTAGTTTGTAAGTTTAGGGACTGATGACCCCGCAGTTAAGTCTCTTGAGCTTAACAAACATTTGAATATTTGAAAATAATTACACTAACAAAACTGTTAAGCTCTTTAACAGAATAGTTGAAGATATTAAAATTCTGTAAGAAATGAAATACTTAAGAGAGCAGAATGTTTAGGTCAATTAAATTATATACCTAAGCTGTGAATCACCGAAGTGAGAAAGGGGTTGGACTTGGGGACTGCGACTGATGAAGTAAGCTTTTGGGAAGTGGTATACTAATTACCAAAACTACGTAGTTGTACCGTATTTTAATAACTTTTATTCACAACGCAAGAAGACAGAAGACAAGAGATCTCAAGATAAAAAAGAGTTACTATGCCGACCGCGGCACAGATGATATTTCTTTACACAGCGACGTAATCGCTCAGCTTCGCCTCTGGCTTTTAAGTAAACCAACAGCTCTCGGAGGGGGGGGGGGGGGGGGGGGGGGCATGCCACCGCCCCTCACTTCGGCCATTATCTTAATGATATTAATGGTCTTTTATGTTCACAGAGTTTATACGAAAATATTGTAAAACTGAAGTAAAAAGGAATTATTATCAGTCGAGTTTCAAATGTTCAAATATTTGTAAATCTAACGGACCAAACTGCGTGGTCATCATTCCGTAGCTTACAAACTACTTAAACCTAGGTAAACTAACCTACGGACAAACACACACACATCCATGCCCCAGGGAGGACTCGAACCTCCACGGCGAGCAACCGCGCGCGCTTTAGACCGCTCAGCTACTCCACCGCGGCTATTAATCGAGACAGAGTTGCAAGGAGCGGGAAGCTGACAAGTAGAGAGAAAGTGTGGTTCTAAATCACTCTTAGCCAGCGTGAAGACAATCAATGTTGTCGCTCACGTATTTTAATATGCTTATACGAAAAATAAAAAACTAAAAGAAATTAAGTTGACGGACCATTTACTTTGAACCGGTTATGTGAATGTAACTGAGTCAGCGTAAGCTGAAATGTACAAGGTATTAGACACCTGGCTGTGTAGCGCAGTTACGCGCTTTCACGTATTCTCGCTTAGCTCAACAGTAAAACGTGGTAAAGAAACGTGCTGTGTATTCTCCTTGGGGCGAAGTTCTCCAATCATTAATACGGAACCAAGATAACAAACGAAAATATCCTCACAGCAATTCTCATTACTATTCAAGAAATATGTCGAAATGCTACAAACTGTAGACATCGAGAAGGAGAACCTGCTTCCGTTCGCATGGCAAAATTTTTGGGTGGAAGGCGGAAATCTTGCATTTCAGCTTATTGAATGTACATCAACTGTCCATTTGCAATACGAGCGGTGTTCAAATCGAAAGTTACGAAACGTCTGAACAACCAAACGGGTTGAAACATGAACATGTCACTTTGCGCTAACGTGCTGCGACATTTGGGTTGTACGAAGCAAGCGTTGTCGCCTCGCCCTAAAACACTCAAGGCTGTGTCCTGAGCAGGCAAGCTGTGCGCACCGTCTTCTTCGAGGACCGACGTCCGACACTCACCGTATTCGTCGAGCACGGAAAAACCATTAAGAGTGACGTGTACTGCGAGACGTTTCGTAGCCTACGCAAGTCCATCAGGAGCAGACGGCCTGGGCTGCTCACACCGGGTGTGGTTCTGATCCACGATAACGCGCGTCCACACGTCTCCAGGGTCACAGAAAGTGTACTGGCCAAATTCAAGTGGGAGCAGCTTGAGCATCCGACCTATAGCATGGACATGTTAGATTGTGACGTCCATCTGCTTGGTCCGCTCGAAAAACATCGCTTCAACTCGGACGACGAACTGAAGCACGAGGTAGATGACTGGCTCTCGTCACAGCCCCAACAATTCTGGGAACAGGCAAGTCTTCTGTTCTTTAAAAAGTGGGATAGTTGTGGTCAGTTATTTGGTATGACTTTTTAATAAACACTGCATTTGTACACACAGTGTCGTTTCGTATCTTTTCATTTGAATACCTGTCGTACATACGCAAATCTTCAAAAAATTCAAATGTTTGTAAAGCTTATGGGACTTAACTACGGGGTTATCAGTCCCTAAACTTACAAACTACTTATGAACTACTTACGAACTAGGACGGCACAAATATCCATCCCGAGGGGGAATTCGAACCCCCGACTGTAGTGGCCGTGCAGACCGTGACTGAAGCGCCTCAGTCTTCTCGGCCACCGCGGCCGGCGCAAATCTTCACATAGACCGTAGTCTCATTTCTGTTCTTACGTTTCTATGGCCTAGAATATTAGGAAAAAAATTACAAGTACTAATTTAACATTTTACAGCACAAGGCTGTATATATTTAGATACACGATGCAGAACTGATGCTGTTAAAGGTTATTGACACTGACATGAATGTAGTCAGGCTTTAAAAATGTAGCGCTCAGGGGGAGGAGGGATAGGCAGGGAGTGTTGTTTGACTGAATATCTGTTTTCAGCTAATAAGTCTTCGAAAATGTGACGAAGCAATTTGTTTATCATTTCAGTCTGATCACTGAGTAGATAGTCTGAGGGTGTGTAGATCTTGATAAGCATTTAAATTTCTTCAACGACGTCAAGTTGTAAGTCTGGTCCATTGGTCATCAGTTTCCATTTATCATCAGTGCTGAAGAATTTTGCAGTCATATATTCTATCAAGTTCACACAACTGTTACAGTCACTAGCGGTCTATCCCAGATTCTAGAATTAGTGCGCAATGAGTTCCATCTGAACTATTACCATCGGGGCACAGTGAAACAGATAATCCGGGGGACGCTTTGTCTTGTGCAAAGCAACTTTAATAACAAAAAGAAAAGGTCTAATCTCCTCTTGATTACAGCGCAGGTTGGCAACAGACACAGAGTACTGAGTAGGAAGTTCCACAGAACTACGACTAAAATGGAGAAGATGAGGAACATTTATTGTTCCAATGTACGTCATGCTCGGTAAAGAAAAACACTTTAATACTGTGAAATACACGCAAGAATAATACTTCCAGAGATTTAGCTCATCGCAGTACGTTACTGTTACACTTTTGGTAGTAGAGGTAATCAAAGGACAAAACACTATCCCACACAAAATAGTGAAATAGATGAGCTACACTAATAGAATAAAGGATTTCCTTGTAAGTTACCAACAAAACACCTCAAACTGAGTGCAAAATTAATGGAACAAATTACTACTGATAATTACCGTGGATAACGCGACCTGTATGTTACTATAATGAAGCTCACTTCAGTTGTGTACAGACAATAAACCCCGCCAATGTTTGTAAGCTCGACCAAAAAAGCTGGAGGCTAACACTACAATGGCAGTGAACTAACACTTGGCCGAAAGCCGCAGAGCTAACAGCTTTCTCAACAATGACTCAGTGTCTGCGAACAATGCTGCTGCGACATCAGCTGAGAAGTGTATGATTTCAAAGTGCTCGATGTTTCATGGCTGCGTATTGTTGAAGTGAGACTACAACACCGGGAAAAAATTAAGATTCGGCTGATTTCTGGCCGAAACGAAACAGCGGCCGAAACTGGGCCTAACCGAAACCGAATATTCTGTCGCTCGTCATTTGTCACCGTAATGGTCGCTGAGGCGCTCTCAATTTGCTCGCCGTCCGCAGTCGACCGCGTAAGCCCCTTTTACACGACGAACTTTTGTCTCAGTTGACTGACTACTCGAGACGAGTGTGTCTACTGCAGCGCCCCTGGCGTGCTACTCCCGTACTGCGTGTCGCCTGTCTCGAGTAGTCGTCTGCGTTTAGACGTAAGCACGAAAACTGTAGATCTGTCTGCTACGTAGTTTCGCAGCTTAATGAAGAAGTGAGGTTAGAAGGACACTTTTTACGTAGGAGCAGGAAAAGGATTATTGTGTTTATTAATCACGAAAGAGAAATTCATAGTTGATGTTCTCCTCAAATGTCACGTAGCAAATTTTGTACGCAATTGAGAACCTAATTAACAGGAAAAGTGTCATTCATACATTTGAATACTTACGCATTAGTTTCCTGGAGAAAATTTATACTACAAACACATAAAACAATATGTCTAAGAATGTGTCCTACCAAGCGATCCCTTATTTTAGTTAGGGTATGCCAAAAATTCCTTTTCTCACCAATTCTGTTAAGTACCTCTTCATTAGTTATGCGATCTACCCACCTAATCTTCAGCATTCTTCTGTAGCACCATATTCCAAAAGCCTCTATTCTCTTCCTGTTAGCACTGCTTATCGTCCATGTTTCACTCCCGTACAAGGCAACACTCCACACAAATGCATTCAGAAGAGATTTCCTTACACTTATATTAATATTTGATGTTAGCAAATTTCTCTTTTTCATAAATGCTTTCTTCCCATTGCCATTCTGAATTTTATATCCTCTGTACTGCGACCATCGCATGTTATTTTACTACCCAAGTAACAAACCTCATCTACCACCTTCATTGTTGCGTTACCTAATCTAATTCCTTCAGCATCGCCTGATTTTCTAAGACCGCATTCTATTATTTTTGTTTTGCTATTGTTAATGTTCATTTTATACGCCCTCTTCCACACACTGTCCATTCCATTCAACTGCTCTTCCAGGTCTTTTGCTGTCTCTGACAGAATTACAATGTCATAAGCAAAACGCAATGTTTTCATTTCTTCCCCCTGAACTTTAATCCCTATTCCAAAATTTTCCTTGCTTTCCTTCACCGCCTGCTCGATGTACAAATTGAATAATATCGGGGAAAGGCTACAACCGTGTCTTACTCCCTTCCCAACTGATGCTTCCTTTTCATGCCCTCCGAGTCTAATAACTGCGGTCTGGTTTTTGTACAAGTTGTAAATAACTCTCCTTTCCCTATATTTTACTCCTGATGACTTCAGAATTTGAAAAAGTGTATTCCAGTCAACATTGTCAAACACTTTCTCCAAATCTACAAAAGCTAAAAATGTAGATTTGCCTTTCCTTAATCTATCTTCTAAGATAAGACGTAAAGAGAGTATTGCCTCCCGGGTTACTACGTTCCTCCTGAACCCGAACTGATCTTCCCCTAGGTCAGCTTCTACCAGCTTTTCCATTCTCCTGTAGATAATAATACGTGTTAAAATTTTGCATCCATGACTTATCAAACTGATGGTTCTGTGATTTTTACACCTGTCTGCACCTGATTTCTTTGGAATTGAGATTATTACATTTCTCTTAAAGTCTGAGGGTATTTTGCCTGTCTCATAGATCCTACACACCAGTTCAAATAGTTTTGTCATGGCTGGCTCTCCCAGAGACTTTAGTAGCTCTGAGGGTCTGCCATCTACTCCTGGGGCCTTGTTCTGACCTAGGTCTAAAAGGGCTCTGTAAAATTCATCTCTCAGTATAGTATCTCCTATTTCATCATGATCTACTTCCTCTTCCCTTCCGACAACTTCCGATATTAGCAGACACCACTACTGTCAATTGCTTCTGCGCATGCGCATTCTTCAGCACAGTCGAAGACTCGGCACAATGTACAGATCGTTGACGTCAGAGACGCACTCGCGATGGGGTCGGGTGCTGATTTACAGGCAGGCACGAAAGGCGCGCGCACTCGGAGCAGTCAGTTTTGAGCAGAAAGTCGGTCGTGTAGAACGGGCTTTATGGGATAGCGGAGACAGCGCGCCGCCTGCGGGAGTGCCGGTCACGACGGCAGAGTGTGCGGTGGGCGGCGCCGCCCACGCCGCGCATCCTCCATCCTCCACGCAGGCCCGCGGCAGGTGCGCCGTGACCCGCGAAAGGCTGGCCGCCGCGCCGCGCTGAATAAAACATAAGCGAGCGGCAGGGCGGGGCGCGCACCGCGCACAGTGCTATCCACTGCCCCGGGCCGCGGGCGACACCGCGCGACGCCTCAGAGAAGCGCGCGCCGCGCCCCTGTTGTGTTGTGAGGCGTCTGCGGTCTGCGCCTGTGGTCAGCGCCGCCGCCTCTGCCTGTGCCAGTTCAAAAAATGTTCAAATGTTTGTATAGCTTATGGGACTTAACTACGGGGTCATCAGTCCCTAAACTTTCAAACTACTTATGAACTAGCTAATCCTAAGAACGGCACAAATATCCATCAGGCTTGATTCCATATGGGAATGAGTGCTCCACGACTGTATTTGATTTGTGGTAATTATTCAGCAATCAGTCGTCTTGAATATAAATTCTTTATTTGTTGGCAAATCCGGATTTCGACCACTGTGTGGTCATTATCAATGCTTAAAATAAATTAAAATACTTAAATTATCTCGTTAGATCAGTACAAACGCAACCTCCTACATGGAGGTCGAGATATTTTAAGTATTTTAAGAATTTTAATTTATTTTAAGCATTGATAATGACCACACAGTGGCCGAAATCCGGATTTGCCAACAAAAAAAGAATTTATATTCAAGACGACTGATTGCTGAATAATTACCACAAATATCCATGCCCGAGGGGGGATTCGAACCCCCGACCATAGTGGCCGTGCAGACCGTGACTGCAGCGCCTCAGTCCCCTTGGCCACCGCGGCCGGCCATTGCGCAAGTACTGTGGCCACTGGCACGCAAGTACTGTGGCCACTGGCACAGGCGCCAGCCGCGGTGGCCAAGGGGACTGAGGCGCTCCAGTCACGGTCAGCACGGCCACTACGGTCGGGGGTTCGAATCCCCCCCTCGGGCATGGATATTTGTGCCGTCCTAGTTCGTAAGTAGTTCATAAGTAGTTTGTAAGTATAGGGACTGATGACCCCGTAGTTAAGTCCCATAAGCTTCACAAACATTTAAATATTTGAACTTGCGCAATGGAAATTCATCTAACTGCTCACTCCTTAAGGGAGCAGCCAACGTCTTAACAAACACAA
This sequence comes from Locusta migratoria, assembly GCA_026315105.1. Lineage (NCBI taxonomy): Eukaryota > Metazoa > Arthropoda > Insecta > Orthoptera > Acrididae > Locusta > Locusta migratoria. The sequence continues at coordinate 53,217,326 of CM048751.1, forward strand.
AGCCGCGGTGGAGTAGCCGAGCGGTCTAAAGCGTCTCGCTGCGGAGCGCGCGGTAGCTCGCCGTGGAGGTTCGAGTCCTCCCTGGGGCATGGGTGTGTGTGTTTGTCCGTAGGTTAGTTTACCTAGGTTTAAGTAATTTGTAAGCTACGGAGTGATGACCACGCAGTTTGGTCCGATAGATTTACAGACATTTGAACAATTTTTTGATAGGGGGACCAGTAGGGCGGATGGGGACAGTCAGTTCTTCCTTGGTAGGAGGAGGGCGGGACTTGCATTTATAGCATAAGGTATAGTGAGCTTCGCCATAGATGTTACAGGAGGGGAGGCAGACTGTTAATGTGATGGGAGGACCAATGGATAGGTGAGGTTCCCACCGGAGCTCCCCCAACACCTCTTCCTCCGTGGTCCCCTTGCTGATCTTTGTGATCACGATGGAGAAGATGGGAGGCTGGCAGAAGGAAGGAGATTTGTGACAGAAGGCTGCTGAGGGGTGGGGTGTGAGGTAGCAAGGGAGCCAAACTGGATTTTGGGTATTTTATGGAGGATCAGGTTGTGGAGGTCACAGTAGGAGAATTTTAGGAGGAAAGAGTCCCTCTGGACGACGATTTTTTTGGGGGTGGGGGGAGGTATACTAGCAGAAGAGTGAGGGAATGGGAGACCAGAAATTAGGGGTCAGGGTTATTTAGGACGAAACTGGAGAGAAGGGGTTTGGGAGAGAATGGGAGGTAGGAGAGAGTGCACGATAGGTATGGCTTCCACTGGGCCTGGAGGGCCAGTGTGGAGATGATCGCTGGCCTATGGAGGTGCCGCCTTTAGAGGATCGTTTTGTTTTTTCGTTTTTTGGAGGCGCTGGGAGATGGGAGTGTAGAAACAGTTGACAGGGAGGTGACATGTTGTGAAGGTCACAGTAGGAGAATTTTAGGAGGAAAGAGTCCCTCTGGACCCTGGGGCATGGGTGTGTGTGTTTGTCCGTTGGTTAGTTTACCTAGGTTTAAGTAGTTTGTACGCTACGGACTGATAACCACGCAGTTTGTTCTGATACATTTACAGACATTTGAACTCTTTGAGACAAACAAAATCAATGTCAAAAATGGAATAGATAATTAAACGTGGGACAGGAGCATGAAATTATAAAGCACAGGTTTGATACAAGGAAATAAATGTGGGGAGACCAAATTAAGCACAATAAAGGACACACCTTTTACAAAAGTGAATTCGATCATAAAGTCACTGCCCATAATAAAATTGTTTCTGCGCTTTATCAATATGGAGGTAATGTGTGCCACGGTGGGGTAGCCGATCGGTCTAAAGCGTCTCGCTGTGCAGCGCGCAGTTGCTCGCCATAGAGGTTCGAGTCCTCCCTGGGGCATGGGTGTATGTGTTTGTCCTAAGATTAGTTTATCTAGGTTTAAGTAGTTTGTAAGCTACGAACTGATAACCACGCAGTTTGGTCCGATAGATTTACAAACATTTGAACATATTGAGGTAATGTGGGAGGAAATTTGCAAATTCACAGTGCATAAAGGAAAGCACATTGATTCACTCACAGACACGCGCACAATGTTTGCGACACATTACTCGTGCGGCAACACTTCATACCGGCGACAAAACGGAGCCTCGGTGGCGTTTTCATGAGATGGCACGTGTCTTCCAGCACGATTGAAATCAAACTATGCACAAACGAACTCATGTGCAGGGAGGCAGTGGCAATACTATCCTTAAGTACCATGGGTGTGCAACCATGGTGAATTACATAGAATTTACAAAAAGAAATTAATTTAGAATAAGAAAGTAAAGCACATGGGAGAATTCATATAGAAGAAGGCTAGTATCAGTAAAAGCATGGCTGAAGGCTGAAGTAATCACTGATATGAAAGCACATTTTTCAGTCGATAGTACCAAGATGGGAAAGATGGAATCAATCCAGAAAATCTGAGAAAAATTTAGCATACAGACACGACACGAAAACGTTATTTAAAAATCAGCAAGGAATTCAAACATACTAAGTTTACACAAAGGCTGAAGGCCATGCATAAGTATTGTAACATGAGGAAACAGGACACAAAATAATCACCAGAATGAAAATGCAATTAAAAATTTACACTGAATTACTCGAGTAAATTAAGAACACTTTGCCTGACATAGCGAAAGAATTACTGAAGAAAAACTATCACTGATAAAACAAGACAGCCTGCTCACGAACAAAGTACAGTTCTGACAGCTTGCCATCCCCTCAGCATGATTCGACGAAATACTCACTTCGGTGGTTGCGTCAAGAGTGAAGCCTTAGGCCACGGGAAAGACTTCCCCTCCATGCACCGAATGTAGGGCGCGCTAAAAGCAATGCAGAGTGCATTCAGAGCCTACTGTCTACCAACCCTCGCTACCTAAAGAAGATAATACCCTCTTCTAGAGCTCCAGAGAGGTATCTTTTGACACTTCTTTCGTCCATGATCATGTTGGTACTATACTAAGAACAGGCTACATCTCCATCTTGCCATGTAAGTTTGTCAGTGGCCACCCAGCAGACGGCAGTGCAAACGACATACAAAGCCATGCGTTCTTAACTGAAGTAAACGAGGCCTAAAGTGCGAGGCGGCGACTGTGAGCCATTGCGCGGCAGTCAGTCAATATTAAAAGCAACCTTCCACACTCATACGAACACATAATTTCAACCACACATGTGGAAACATATATAAACATGGGGCATTGATCAATAATAAGGAATAAAATAATTGACATACAAATAGCCAATATTAATGCGGAGAAACACTTTAGAGTCCTGTGTTTCACGCTTTATCATTTGAACTATACCAGCACGCTTCACGGGCCGTCATCACAACTTTACTTCAGCCAGTACCTCGCCTCCTACTTTCCAAACTTCACAGAAGTTCTGCTAACCTTGCAGGACTAGCACTCCTAGAAGAAAGAATATGGTGTAGACATGGCGTCGCCACAGCGTAACGGATGTTTCCAACAATGGAATTATCAGTCTACAATGGAGTGTGCTCTGATTAGAATCGCGGTTCCACAATTTCAATCTGCGAGAAAGTTTCGTATCAGAGCACACTCCGCTGCAGACTGAAAATTTCATTCTACTACTAAGCTGTTCGATTCTTCTGGCAGCTTATTAAAACTGTATGCGACAGATTACGGTACACCTTTCTGCACAAGGATCAAGGAGGTGTCATCGTAATGCACATTCCATTTCTGTCTACCATTAACTGAGTGAAAGCTGATAACTCTTGGGAATAACTTAATAGTATTAACAACAATCGACATTCAATAAAATATCTACTGAATGGTCAATGTCAGAATTTCCAGGGTACTTCATAAAGAGTCGACAAGAAGTACGCTAGCATACTCCACATACTGCTCGAAATGGCCGTTTCTGCTAAATAACGTCCTTTTTTAACTACGGGAGTTACCCAAAAAATAATCGCCTATGACCAAAGCAAACGAAAATATGAAGATACTCTTCTTTGTGTTGAACTATCACTTATTTAGTTTTAAACCGGTCAGTCTCGCTTATCATGACCCCATTCTGTGTCATTGAAATGTCAGTTTTTGTCGAATTTGTTGTTATAAACTGTAAAATTTAAGTCTTACTTTGATTTAGTATCAATTTATTTTATACAATCATTGAAATTAATGCTTCAACTGAATTACTTGATTTTGTATCAATATGCCAACAACATCATTACTACCAACCTAGTGTCATCACCAAAGAGAAATATAATAGAATTTCTTTTTACGCTAGTAGGCATATCATTTATATGAATGAGAATCTACAGTGGCGCCAGAACAGAACCCTGGGGCAGACGCCACTTAACTGTGTCCAGTTGTGAGTGCATATCAGGCATTTTCAACATTGCGGGGACTACCTTCCGAAGTTTGTTATTAAAGTAAGAGCTGAAACAAATGTGAGTTATTCCCCTTACTCAATTATGTTCCAACTTTTGCAACAATATCTCCTTGAACAACATAATCAAACGCTTTTGTCAAATCAAAGAATACACATAGTGTTCGAAGTTTTTTATTTAACCCACCAAGTGCCCCTAAGAAGAAAGAGAATGTAATATTTTCGTTGTTATACCAATTTTTTAAACCGGACTGTAAATTTTACTGCAAATTATTTCAACACGTTTAATAAACAGCCTTTTCAGTAACATTAACAGAAATCGATGGCGCAGAAGGTCTAAAGGTCTAAAGGTGTCTACGTTATCCCTCTCTCGTTTTATAAAATAGTTTCACTATTATTTCAAACAGTTAGGAAACTGACCCATACAGAAAGGAAAAATTACAACTTCGACTAAGTACTGAGCTAATAGTGGCAGAACAAGTATTCTGCAGCATATCCATAAGAGCCATAAGAGACGTTAGTTTTTAGCGATTTTATTATTGTCTTAATGTCTCTCTTGTCAGTATTATGGAGATCTATCTCCGGCAACAGACTCGGATTGTTACTTTCTAAGAAAATTATATAATTACTTGTACGAGCTATGGATCTGTTTAATTCACCTGATATATTCAGAAAGTGATTATTAAATACTGTACGTATACCTGACTTACCAGTAGCAGGTAAATCTCGATTACGCACTAACTTTATATCCTCAACTCTGGGCTGATAACCAGATACTTTCTTCACCACTAACCATATGGTTTTAATTTTATCCTTGGAATTTGCTATTCTTTTTCTATAGCACTTACTGTATGCCTTTTTTATGGACTTCTCCATAACTTTGTAATAACGTTTCTAACGGGGTACTGTATCTTGATTCTGATTGCTTTTAACATTTTGATACAGTTCTGGCTTTGTTCTACACGATATTCTTATTCCTTCTGTCAGCCACACAGGCTGCCTGTTAGTCATAGTACATTGGTTTGAGCGTTCTAATGGAAAGCTGCTTACAAAGAGCATGATGAATCCGTTAAGGAAAGTATAATATTTATCACTATTTTATCCATTATTTTTGGTTAGAGAACAGCGCAGCTATATTCGTAATAATACTGTAGTGAATAAATACTGCAACCAGCCACAAGATTTTTATAAATCAATTTATTGCACCGTTACGTTTAACTGACAGGAAACTTTTTTCATTGGCCATTAGAAGCTGTTTTCAAATGTAAAATTAAATGTGTTTCTTAACAATGAGCATAAGCATCTTTGCACTTGCACTGCAGTATGCCATATCTGCAAATGTGCCATGTTCTTTGGTGCATCAAATCACCCGATGAATCAAACACCACCATCTTGAATTTTGTGAACCTCATTGATCAACATGGAGAGACACAAATATATACATGTCTCTCTTCTATAATAATGTATAAGGAAGACCTTTCTGTAAAGTAAGTTCAATGTATAAGCAATAGATGTAGTCTTAATTCAAGTGTGGACAATACAAGAAAGAAAACTTTATTATATTTAGGATAAAATATTTAACCTTGTAACAACTTTGTTATTTATGCTAAAAGCAACAAATAAACCCACGTCCGAGTGAGGACTCGAAATTCCGACGGTGAGTAGATGGGCGCACCGTAACAAGAGAGAGAGGGATAACGTAGACAACTTTAAACCTGTTTCTGCGCCATCGGTTTTTGCTAATGTTACTGAAAAGGCTGTTTATTAAACGTTAATTCATCATTTGTTTTAAAATAATTTGCAGTAAAATGTACAGTCCGGTTTAAAAATTGGTATAACAATCGAAAATGTTATATTCTCTTTTTTCTTTGAGGCACTTGGTGGGATAAATAAAAAACTTCGAACACTTTGTGTATTCTTTGATTTGACAAAAGCGTTTGATTATGTTGTTCAAGAAGATATTGTTGCAGAAGTTGGAAGATAATTGAGTAAGGGGAATAACTCACATTTGTTTCACCTCTTACTTTAATAACAAACTACGGAAGGTAGTCCAACGCAATGTTGAAAATGCCTGATATGCACTCATAACAGAACACATGTCCAGCGAGTTCAGCGAGGTCGTGGTCCCCTGATGCTTTGGGGCGGCATTGTGTGATTATACGGGGACATCAGACGGCTATACGGTGGGCCTACAGGAGTGAGAGCCTGCGACGTGCAGTGGATCCATATCCGCAGCCTTTCTATAATGGTGCGTCTCGCGCTTATCATGCAAATTTTGTGAATGCGCTCCTTCACGATAATGAAAACGCAAATTTAGAACTTCCAGTGCGTTATTCTGAGATGAAACCGACCCAACTGGCTCGGACGCATTCCAAAGAGCTGTTTCTGGACGAGACAATCCTCCAACCAATCTGAGAGATCGATATTGATCAGTGGCACAATCTGGACCAACAGTCCCTTGACTGTCTAGTGGACAGTATTATTATGTAGTATTCTGCCTAGTGGTAGGTCCATGTCTTCGTACGGAGAATTTCTGATTCCATTGTTCCCTGTCTTCAGCTTCTTCCTTCAGTCTGTAGTATCTCCTTCCATCTTTCATGTCGTCCAGATGCTGAATCCTCCTTCTTCCTCGTACTGCGTTTCCTCTTATTTCTCCTTCAATGACATCGCGTAGAAGTTCCTCGTGTTTAAGTACGTGTCCAAACCAATTGGCCTTTATCTGTAGAATTGTATGCAGAATACTTCACTTCATACAATTCTACAGAGAAAGGCCAATTGGATTGGACACGTACTTAGACACGAGGGACTCCTACGCGATGTCAAAGGAAAAATAAGAGGAAACACAGGGCGAGGAAGTGGACAGTATGGCACGAGGAATACAGACGTGCATCAATAAAAGACAAATTGTTACCGGTTATTAGGGAAACTAGTGTATGCTGCAAACTGGAGCACAGGTTCAGAATGTCTAGACCGTGGAGGAAGTTGCCGTGTAGCGGCAAGTGAGCACTTCCAGCAGTCACCAGCGCGCCTATTGGTGTTGTGGCGGCTGTCGGAAGTGGCCGTCCTCATCTCGGCTCCCGCTCAGTAGGAGGCAGCAAGGCCTTCACACGTCTCCGAATCAGACACTGCCTTTTGACACACGGCTTTTTACTCTGTCGAGAAGATCCCTTGTTTTGGGATGCCTGTGGTGTGCAAATCAGTGTACGCCACATTTTAACTGAATGGATTGTATATTGTGCTGGGAGGGCAGCGTCGAATTTCGGTGGGGCTCTGTCCTCTGTTTCAGCTCATAAAGAGGCGAGTGTGACGACCGTTTTAAAATATTGTCAGCTTTCTGGACTCTGGCCTAAGCTTTTAGGCTGGAGTTTTTAGTGTGTTCAAGATTGGCTGGTCCATCCCTTTTATATCAGTGATCAGTCCACGATTCTCTGGTAATGCATTTAGAGTACTTCTACCACTGTCTAGTGGGCCAACTTCCATTGCTGACCTTCATTATTTGTTTGTGTGTTTGCTTGGTACCCCATGCCGTTTGTCTATTTTGGATACTTGACTTCCTGCTGCCTGTTTTTGTTCGTTTACTTTTTACTAAGGTTACACTCGTCACCTAAATGTCTTGTAAAGGTGCTAAAGACCTAGCTGTCATCATATCCTATCCATCCATCCATACGCGAAGTACGAAGTGAGCGTTGCAATTCGCCAGCGTAATCCTAAATCATGAAAGTCGTTGTGATTCATCGGGAAACTGTTTAAGGTTATAGAGATGACGTAATGTTGAAGCAGAATATGTGGGAAATGGGTAGAGAACTTTACTTCTAGAAGTACGAAAATTCACGATTAAGAAAGAAGCGGAAAGTCTCATTTTGTGCCTGATGATGTGTTGCAGAAAACTGAACAACTTATTTTCGATCGCTGTTCGACAATTGACGGCCTGCATACAGTTCGCCGAAACATATCACGAGCTGTTGTTCTTTAAATCGTAACTGATTGACTAAATTATCTCAAGTTATGTGTGCGAAGGGTGTCCAGGATACTTACCAAAGCACGCAAAATAAACAGCCAGTGCCGCTCCCGAATTTCTTGGTCTTTTGCGACTGAAGACGAGGATTTTTTTTATACCGTAGGGACAGGGAGTGAAACCAAGGTGCCATACTGACTCCCCTTCAACTCCTTCAAAGAAAAGCGAGGAAAATCAGTCTCATTGTTTTGATATAGAAAAGAGGTTCTTCTCGCAGATTTTTTTTAATGATGTTAAAGGAGACAAATGCTGCATGATGAAATAAAATTCACCACAGACAGTACGAGTCAGTTGAACGTCCAATGAGAATAAATACGACAGAATATAGGAGGACTAACCTACCTTTTCTCACCGCCGGGTGTAAAACTCTCTAGTTCAGGATTTAATGGGTGCCAGCAGAAAGCCGCCGTGATGACGGCGTGGGTGGAAGAAAGCGACCCGCCGGGAAAGCAGAGGAGCGGTGTCGGCGGACTGCCCCACCCAGCCCAGGCAGCAGGTGCTGAGAACTAGACAGCTTTTCAAAACGACATTCAGTTGTAGCAAGTCTCCATTACTCCTGATCAAAGTTGTGGACGTCCAGCCAAATATTTACCGAACAATCTCGCTGGAGTCCAGCTAGTTGTGTTAGTACATACGAAATACTGAAATATATCTACAACTAGCTGAAAACCCGGCGTAGCCCGGGTATTGATTTATTTATTCCTGCTATTTTTAAGTTATACAATTTGTATAAGGCCTGTATGTATGTAAAATCTCTTGGGAATACAATTAGTAGTAAAGAAGTAATAGATGAAAACTTGTGCGTGATGGGGCGGTTTTCCATGACCGTTACTCTTTATGTGCTCATATCTCATGAACTACGTGTCCTACTGTGATACAATTATTTAGAATGTATACTCGACTATATGCGTGTATACTGTTTGTAAAATTTCCTTCAGCTACAATTTGTAGTGTAGTAACGTCATACCGAATGCCCTAGTTTTAGTCCATGAAAAGCGGAAAAGTAGTAAGCGAGAAACTTGTTTCCGTTCATGATTTTACTATTGTTGCCAGCGAGAAAAAGTTTAATAAAGGTTTGAAATTATGTTTAACGTTTGTTGCAAGTCGCTAAGTACTGTCATTCTCATACAGTGTATTTCGAAAGTCTCGCCGCATTAAATGGCATTTTTTGCGATTTCTATTGGTTATGAAGTAATATCTTTTGAACCATGTGCCGTATGTGATTCTTAACCATGCAGCAATTGTTACCTCACGGTAAGGAATGTGTGTACCAAATTTGGTTGAAATCGGTCCAATGGTTTAGGAGAAAATGAGCAGTATTGTCGCAAATGCAGCAGTTTTTCGAGCATCTCATTGTTTATGACGTCATACCTCGTGAGCTATATATCGTATGTGACTCTTACACTTACGTGTACAAAATTTCATAAAGATTGGAACAAAACTGTAGATTTGTATGTAACACGTACAAACACACGGACACTCTGCTTTATATATTAGAAAATGATATACACATAAACAGGAAGAACGCCATACAGAATGGCCGCTTGGTCTAAGGCGTCATACTACCGACAGCTATTGAGAGATTCATACCGAATAAATTAACAAAAGAGAGATACACAAAACAGGCTAGATCACTCTTGCAAAAGCACAGAAAAATGCACGCCAAATGTAAAGAAATTCAGCTCATATGCGAAGTATGCTAGCAGAAAAACACATTCAATACCTTAACTACGCAATAGTAATGGTGGTGCTTGTGATGACAGTGCTGATAAAGCAAAATTGCTAAACACAGCTTTCCGAAATTTCTTCTCCAAAGAAGACGAAGCACATACTGCAGAATTCGACTCAAGAATTACGCATGCCAGCATGCATAATTTATAGGTAGCTATCCCTGGATTATTGAAGCAACATAAATTACTTAACAAAAGCAAATCTCTCGGTCTAGACTGTATACGAAATAGGTTCCTTTCAGAGTATGCTAACTAAATAGCTCCACACGTAGCTATCATATACAACCCCTCGATCAGTCACTAGAAAGCTGCGCAAGTCAGTCCAATATTCAAGAAATGCAAAATTACAGGCCTATATTACTGACGTCACTTCGCAATAGTTTATAACATATACACTACATTCCTCAAAAATTATTAACGACCTTGAAGAGAACGACCTATTGACCCATAGTCAACACGGATTCAGGAAGTATCGTTCTTGTGAAACACATATGAAGTGATGAGTGCAAGGGATCTCAAATCGATTCCAGATTTCTAGATTTGAGGAAGACTTTTGACATTGTACCTCACATCAGACTGCGTGCTTATGGAATATCGCTACAGTTGTGCGATTGGTTTTGCGATTTCCTGTCAGACAGGATACAGCACTTGGTAACACATTGGTAAAGTCATTTAAAACAGAACTGATATATTGTGTTCCCCAGAGAAATATTATACGCCCCATGCTGTTACTTATTTTTATAAACAATTTAGGAGATAATGTGATCGCCTTTCTTAGACGATTCTGTGGCTTTGGATAGAATGATCCTAAATAAAGAAAAGTGTAAACTCATCCATATGAGAACTACGAGACAGCCGTTAAATTTCATTTACACGATACATAAATCAAATCTACTGCCCGAAAGTTCAATTACATACCTAACAATTACGATTAAGCGAAACTTTAATCGGAGAGAATACATGGAGATGTCGTAGAGAAAAGGACCCAATGCCTACTCTTCATCGTCATAGCACTTACAAGATACAACAGTTCTGCTAAGGAAACTGCCTACAATGCACGTGTGCGTCTTAACTTGGAGTACTGCTGCGCATTGTGCGATCCTCATCAAGTAGTACTGAAGGAGGGTGTAGAGAAAGTTCAGAGAAGGAACTCATTTTGTATTATCACATAAACGGGAGAGAGTGCCAAGGAATTTGCGCACTAGTTGGGGTGGCAATCATTAAAAGATAGGCGGTTTTCGCAGCGACGAAATCTGTGAAATTTCTTTCTCCAACTTTCTCCTCTGAACGCGAACATATCATGTCCTGACCCACCTGTTTAGAGTTACGTGTAATAAATTTAAAGATATCAGACAGAAAACTAAAATATTTAGGTGTTCCTTTTCCCCCGCGTGTGATTAGAGAATGGAACGGTAGTGAAATATACCATAAAAAACTGTTAAATGAACGCTCTGACTTGCACTTAAATGCGATTGTGTGCCTCGTCGACAGTGTTGTAATTAGCTATGGAGCTTGTCTTGGGTTGTACTGGTAAGGATGGGGAAGGAAATTAGAAGAAACCATTCCGGCGTGACTTGGAGAAATCACGGAAAATCTTAATCCGGATGGCTGGATTTAAACCATCTTTCTCCTTAGTGCGAGTCCAGGGTGTAACAATTGCACCACCTTGCTCTGCTACAGAATATGGGTAATTACCAAAGAATACATTACTGACACAAGTAAATGTGATGAATGGTGAGAGAAGGGGAGGTGCCGCACAGAAATTTCACAAAAATGAATTACGCTTTATCGCGTCAAGGTGAGATGGAGCTACATTTTTTTCATGACCATACGAGCAAATTGCCCTAGAAGGTCTAGTTTACGTTAGAAGTAGAGAAGAACGGAGAAGTTTCATTTCTAGATGTGAAATTACACGGGACAGTTCATGGCATACTAGGGCGAAGTCTATATCACACGACTTTCTGGGTGTTGTACCACGTCATGATGTAAGAAGGCTATTACTTAAATAACCGACGTTTCGGCCAACGTTAGAGTGGCCTTCATCTGGGTCTTACATCATGACGCGGTATAACACCCAGAACACTTTTATGTCATCTGACTCTGGCCGCCGAAGTCTAAGTAATTATATCTATATCGCACCTTTGCACACAGAAACAGGGATTTGGTCGCTCAGTGCAACGGCTGCCCCCTGCAGAAGAAATCCGTTCTCTGGCAACTAGCGCGCGACATCATTGCAATAGATGATCTAGACAACGTCTCCGACCAACCGTAAAGTGATCCAGCTACGGAAACGAGCAAAAAAATCAGGAAACTCAAGAAATCGACAAACTGCAGCCATCGGCGCGCTCCCTGTATATGGAAAGTCTCAGACGCAACTGATGCACACACAGCCGGGCCGGTGTCCAGCCTGTCTTCTGTAGTCGCCGAAGCGTTTACAAGCTTCCTAGGGTTTTATTTGCGGACGGAGAAGTTAGTACTGCTTCCTCCCACAAGTCCCCTAAAACCTCCGCATCCTTGCGGATGCTGTTGCGTAGCAGTGTGCGTTTGTACCGCCCTACAGTACGCACGAGGTGCCGTAGTTGCTTTCCGAGACTTTACGGAAAGCATAGAGTTCTGACTAACCTGTTGTCTCCTATAGTTGTGCCCCCAAAGCAGAAGACAGCACACAGGTCGTTGGTTCTTCTACAGCATACAAGTGAGGCTAAAATAAGTTCTGTATGATGGAAGCATAATAAGTGACTCGCGAGATTTTTAATTGTCAGGGATGCCATTTATTAAATAAATAATAAAAAATGAGCAACTATTGTTAATATGATACGGCCTATGCTGCCCATAGTTCATGTTGAGACCTCGACTGTTATCACATTTACGCAAATCTTTACTCATGACCGGCGCGGTCCGGCGCGTATAGCGGTCAGCTCGAGACAAACTGCGGCGCGTTGCGAGAGGGCACCTGACGCTCTATTTCGCGCCAAAACAGGGCCGTCGCGCGCCTTCTGCAAAATCGCTCTTCTCTTGTTACAATAAGAGAAGGCACCTTAAACTTTTTAAATTGTCAAAACCTAGCCTGTCCTTGAGAGATATTTAATACAAATTCTCAATTCTGAATAATTAATATTTAGTTTATAATAAACAAAAGTAATTTCAAAAGAAATCACGTGACGTGAAATGCAGCAGCCAATGCGAGGAGAGCACCAGTAACATAGGCGGCCTTTCCCACGGGAACCATCACGTACTGTGCCATATGCTACTGCTCCTCACCCCACATTTCAACATATGCTGCACTGCTGTCGTTCTTCCGCGTTTAAGACGCCAACGATGTTAGCAAAGAAACGGCCAGCGGCCAGAAATATGAAGTGCCATAGGCCAGGAATATCACACGTTCAGGACGTGCTAGGCCCCACAACAGACAAGGTAGATGCACTACTGGGGAAGTACACGTAGGTGAGACTGGGAGACCAGCCTCAACGTACATACGGGAACACGCGCGCTACACTCGACTAGGACAAGAACAAACCTGCAGCGACCGAACACCAGCCACACTGCGAGAGGAAAGTGAAATTTAACAGAGCCAGGGCACTTGCCAAGCTGCCATGAACGGTAAAGAGCAAGAAAATGGAAGCCAAAGAAATGGTAAAACGTAACATCAACAGAGAGACCGAACGTCACGGTCGGTGACTGCGGCAGGGGTGGGAAAAAAACAACAGTCCTCGCCTCGGCCACCGACGACCACCAGCCGTGGCAGGGCGTATAAGAAGCGAGAGACGACAGGAGGTCCACACGAGTCAGTAACTTGTCGTAGTGAACAGAAATCACAACTTATGATTTTTAACAACATGCAGGACATCAGTCTGAAACGTTGATTGTTCCAGGAACAGCCATATGTACAGTACTAGCTGTAAACCCGGCGTTGCACGGATATTTAATAAATTGTTCAAATGTTTGTTAAGCTTAAGGGACTCACAGACTACTTATGAACTACATTATGCTAAACACGACACAAACATCCACGCCCGAGCGGGGATTCCAACCCCCGACCGTAGCGGCCGTCAGACTGTGAGTGGCGCGCCGCAGACCGCTCGGCCACTGCGGTTGGCGCCCGGATATTTATTTATTCTACACTCTCGTAGTCCACCTCCTCTCTCTGTATCCATCTCTTTCTCTCCCATCTTTCTGTTCGTTTCCAGCTTTCCCTCTCTCGGCAAAGTTATTTAGAAAGGTACTCTCTGTCATGTACCACAGAAACATTTATGTACCCCGTAATCTTCGTCCTTGGTTTAAAGGTTATGTGTGCAAAAATTCATCAAGATCGGAGCAATACTACGCATTTTTCAAAGTCTATGTAACCCTGTTCCGAACGAAATTTTATGCAGACAGTGACATTCCTCTTGTTATTAACGCAAAGTGTGCAAAATTTCATCAATACCGGAAGAACCTATAGACTTGTATGCAATAGAAACACACTGAAAAACGTACTTTGTTGTTCTCAAATTTTCCAGTTTTATTTCATACAACCCTTGTTCTGAGAATAACGATAACAACAAAAAGAGTATCTGTAAAATCGGTGGACTCGTTCTCAAGTTATGGCGCGATCAAGATATTTAGGGGTCGTTTATTATGTTGCAAGGTACCCTCCCTCTACTTTAGATAGCGGTGATCTTCCTCTTGTTTTGAAGGTCAAGCGTGCAAAATTTGGTGAACATCGGAATGAAACTGTAGATTTCGTCAGCTGTAGGAAAACTAACCAGGGTCATGCACCTTAATTCTGTCGTATGGCAAAATACTTTCTTACCTGGCGTCTTCTACCTATAAACTACACACCGGCAAAATTTCAGCTTCAGAGGTACAGTAGTTTTAGACATTTCGTGTTTAGTCAGTGAGTTAGTGAGTGAGTGACCTGTCGCTATTATATAGACAGATATCTCATGACTTATGTGTCCTACAAAACATGTAGAGTGGAATATTAGGAAACTACATGCGAAATGTGTTATAAATGGAATTCGTACTAAGACGTAGTAAATTACAACCTCATGCTTATTGAGGAATTTTCAAGAATTTCATTATCTTTGATGTCATAGCACCTGAACTATGTCGTAATACGATATTATTTCGAAGGTACATCCAGCGGTGTATATGTAAAATGCCTGTCGCAAATAGTTAGTAGGAAAGACGTAATGAATCAAAACATCGTGCGTGATGTGACGGTTTTTATGAACCTAATTGTTTATCACTTGATATCTCATAAACTGTCTGTCGTACTGTGATAAAATTTCGAACATACGTTCAATGGTATACCGTCTGTAACATTTCTCGCGAATACACTAAATAGTGTACGAGTAATAATTGTAACGTCATGCCAAATACCGTAATTTTACTGCATGAACGCCGAAAATGTACTAAGAGACATTTTTTTCCTTTCATCATTTTTCTGTGGTTGTCAGCGAGAAAAAGTTTCCTAAAGGTTTTAAATTATATTTAAAGTTTGTTGCAAGTCGATAAGTGCTCTCCTTCTCAAACAGTGGACTGATAATATCACTCTATCACGTGCCGCAAGATGGGGAAGTTTTCATTGTTTATGACGTCATATCTCCTGAACCATAGTCTCTACCGCAAAATCCTTTCTTAGCTAACATCTTCTACCGAAAAACTATATTCCTGCCAAATTTGAGCTTCATAGGTGAAGTAATTTTCGAGATTTCGTGTTTAGTCAGTGAATATGTGAATGAGTGAGTGAGTGAATGAGTGTCCTTTCGCTTTTATATAGATAGAGATGATGTAGTACAATTACAAGAAAACATTTATTGTCAACTAACTCTGGCCACCGAACCTTTCGTAATTCCAAACCGCAAGTCATTTACAAGGACTAATTTAAAAGAATTTTTGAACCTGGTTTCGTCAGATGTAAAGCGTCACAAAATTTAAAAAGATATTTTTATGAAGAGGTAGCCGCTACGGGCTGCACGCCTGCCTCCTTATCCTTTGACTGATGTTTCTGTTATTTTTTTTTCCTGACATGTCTGAAAGAATGGACACCATACCTGATTCGCAGTCAAAAGCATACGCAAATTTTATTCGAGGAAGAAAGGAAATAATGGCGATAAGTGAAAATTTGAGCTGGGTCCGGTTTCAAACCAGGGTCTTCCGCTTCGTTCCAGCGGTCGCCTTAACATCTTGTTCAAAATGTTCAAATGTTTGTTAAGCTTATGGGACTTAACTACGGGGTCATCAGTCCCTAAACTTACAAACTATTTATCAACTACCTTATACTAAGGACGGCACAAATATCCATGCCCGAGGGGGGATTCGAACCCCCGACCGTAGTGGCCGTGCAGACCGTGACTGGAGCGCCTCAGTCTCCTCGGCCACCGCGGCCGGCTTAACATCTTGGCTACCGCGCTCGTCTTCAGTGCGCCTAAAATTCCCATAAGTCTCACTGTACTGCCAAATCAAATGTTCAAATGTTTGTTAAGCTTATGGGACTTAACTACGGGGTCATCAGTCCCTAAACTTACAAACTACTTATCAACTACCTTATACTAAGGACGACACAAATATCCATGCCCGAGGGGGTATTCGAACCCCCGACCGTAGTGGCCGTGGAGACCGTGACTGGAGCGCCTCAGTCTCCTCGGCCACCGCGGCCGGCTTAACATCTTGGCTACCGCGCTCGTCTTCAGTGCGCCTAAAATTCCCATAAGTCTCACTGTACTGCCAAATCAAATGTTCAAATGTTTGTTAAGCTTATGGGACTTAACTACGGGGTCATCAGTCCCTAAACTTACAAACTACTTATCAACTACCTTATACTAAGGACGACACAAATATCCATGCCCGAGGGGGTATTCGAACCCCCGACCGTAGTGGCCGTGGAGACCGTGACTGGAACGCCTCAGTCCCCTCGGCCACCGCGGCCGGCCACTGTACTGCCGTCGCGCCAGTATCATCGACGTCTTTTTCTGATCGCAATTTTGGATTTCTGCACGAAGTGGAACATTATGTTTAAATGTTTGTAAAGCTTATGGGACTTAACTTACGCTGGCCGCGGTGGCCGAGGAGACTGAGGCGCGTCAGTCACGGTCTGCACGGCCACTACGGTCGGGGGTTCGAATCCCCCCTCGGGCATGGATATCTGTGCCGTCCTAGTTCGTAAGTAGTTCATAAGTAGTTTGTAAGTTTAGGGACTGATGACCCCGTAGTTAAGTCGCATAAGCTTTACAAACATTTGAACATTTGAACTTAACTTACAAACTATTTATATACTAGCTTACACTAAAGACAGCGCAAATGTCCATGCCCGAGGCGGGATTCGAACCCCCGACGGGGAACGGCCTCGCGCATCGGAGCACAGCGCCTCAATGCGCTCGGCCACTCCACATTTCAACATATGATGCACTTCTGTCTTTCTTCCGCGTTTAAGACACGTACGATGCTAGCAAAGAAACGGCCAGCGGCCAGAAATATGATGTGGCCACAGGCCAGGAATATCACAAATAATCTATCAACGAAATTAAGATTTACATCGCATTTAGTTCACATTTCACTGACTTCATTGTAAACATCGTCCTGGATAGTTTGATGGATCTCCGGCACATTTTGCTACTGCTGTGAGATGACATCTAAAGCAGAGATACAGTTGCGTTTCTCATGAAAATAACGCTCCATGTCACAAGACTAGAAGTGTGACGCAGTAATTCGAGCAACCAGTGGGGGGTTACAGTTCACCTGCGGTTTCTCACGTTTGAACCCGCTGCAGCGTGCACGAGAAGTGCCTGAACGTGGTCAGAGCTGGCTGCCCCCAAACCACGAGTGCACGGGAGTCAGATGGTTTGTGTGTGAGACGTGACGAGCTGCCGACGCCCTCGAGCGACCTACCGAGACCTTTGCTTTCATATCATACACGTTCCGCGCAATAGTTGCACACACCGGCTGCGGTCTTCTAAAGCAGCCACAGCTGCTGTTTTCAGCTAAGTGCGCCTTCAGTTGTGACAGGACTCAGGCAAGGAGATGGGCTGTCCCCTATTCTGTTCAATTTGCCCTCGAGAAGATTGTTCGCGAAACCTTCTAAAAGAATGACGGGATTGAAATTGAGGGAAGCAGATGGGCATACTTGGCCTATGCGGATGACATCTGTCTACTCTCTAGCTCTGAAGAGGAGTTGAAACAAATGACCACAGCACTAAAGGAGGCCACCAGCAAATTTGGGCTACTCATCAATTAAGCCAAACAAGAGTATCTCATGACCGAAGGGCAGACTGCTGGACATCTGCAGGTGGGAGATATGTCCTTCAAGAGGGTGCGTGAATTTAAATACCTGGGGTCACTTTTCACAGACAATTCTTCTTGTGAAGCGGAGATCAACGCCAGAATTCAAGCTGGAAACCGATCCTACCACACCCTAGTGCAACTGCTTCGCTCCAAATGTCTACCCAGACAGCTCAAAATCCGACTGTACAAAACCCTGATCCAGCCTGTTGTGCTATATGGTTGTGAAATATGGAGTATTCGAAAACAAGACTTCCGCAAGCTCCTTGTTTTTGAGATAAAAGTTCTTCGGAAGATCTACGGTCCAGTTTTGGATGCAGGCACAGGATAATGGAGGATCAGGCACATCCAAGAGCTTCAGGAATTATACCGACAGCCAAGCATAGCAGAAACCATAAAAGCCAAACGTATGCAGTGGGCCGGTCATGTGGCTCGGATGGAGGATGGCAGGTGGCCTCAGAAGCTCCTGGATTTCGTTCCTGCAGGAAGGGGACCCCGAGGAAGACCAAGGAAACGTTGGAGGGATGCCCTCCATGAAGACCTGAAACAAGCAGCAATAGATGTGGACAGGTGGCGGATAACAGCAATGGACAGGAAGCCTTGGAGACGGAAACTTGTAGCAGCGTGCGGTCCACGAGGCGTGGTCACGTGAAAGAAGAAGCACCTCCAGTTCAGTAATTCACAGGCCTATCTCACTGACGTCGATTTGCAGTAGGATTTTGGAACATATACTTTGTTCGAATATTATGAACTACCTCGAAGAGAACGACCTATTAACCAGTAGTCAACACAGATTCAGAAAGTATCGCTCTTGCGAAACACATCTTGCCCTTTATTCACATGAAGTGTTACGTGCCATCGACAAGGGATCTCAAATCGATTCCATATTTCTGGATTTCAGGAAGGCTTTTGACACTGTACCCCACAAGCGGCTTCTTATGAAATTGCGTGCTTATGGAATATCTCCCCAATTGTGCGGTTGGATTCACGATTTCCTATCAGAAAAAACACAGTTCGTTGTAACTGACGGTAAGTCATCGAGTAAAACAGAAGTGATATCTAGCGTTCCACAGGGAAGCGTTATAGGTCCCCTACTCTTCCTCGTGTTTATAAACGATTTAGAAGACAGTCTGAATAGCTCCCTTAGATTGTTCGCGGATGATGCTGTCGTTTATCGGTTAGTGAAGTCAACAGAGGATCAAAAGCAAGTGCAAAGCGATTTAGACAAAATTTCTGCATGGTGCGAAAATTGGAAATTGACACTAAATAAAGAAAAGTGTGAAGTAATACACATGACCACTAAAAGAAATCCGCTGAACTTCAATTACGCGATAAATCAGTAAAACCTTAACGTCGTATATTCTACCAAATACCTAGGAGTTACAATTACGAACAACTTTGACTGGAGAGAACACATAGAAAATATTTTGGGGTAGGCGAAACATAGGTTACGTTTCATCGTCAGAACGCTTCGAAGATGCACCATCTCCACCAAAGAGACTGGCTGCATCACACTTGTGCGTCCTCTCCTGGAGTACTGTTGTCCCTTGTGGGACCCTCACAAGGTGGGATTGACGGAAGACATTGAGAAGGTTCAGAGAAGGGCAGCTCGTTTTGTTTTATCACGTTACGGGGGGGAAAGCGTCACGGAAATGTTGCACGAATTGGGGTGGAAATCATTAAAAGAAAGACGTTATTCATTGCGGCGTGATCTGTTTGCGAAGTTTCAATCACCGACGTTTACTTTTGAATGTGAAAATATTTTGCTAGCACCCACCTACTTAGGGAGACATGACCATCCCAATAAAATAAGAGAAATCAGATCGAAAACGGAACGATTTAGGTGTTCTTTCTTCCCGCGCGCTATTAGAGAATGGAACAGTAGAGAAAAGTTATGAAAGTGGTTAATAAACCTTCTGCCAGGCACTTGAATGTGATTTGCAGAGTATCTATGTAGATGTAGATAGATGTAGATGTAAACTGCATTCGTGCGATCCCGCTGCGGTTTGTTAGTCCTTGTCGAAAAATCGCCGTTTCCAGTGAATGTAGCGAGCCGAGAACTCCCTCAGAGAAGACGGCGGGGTCACCAGGCCAGTGTGGAAGGTGGCCGACCTGCCTCCGCCCGAGCTGTCCGCGCACCACCAAACACGTCCGCCGAGATTCGCTCCACACGGCGCGCTGCTGATGGGCGAGGGCGGCGCGTGCGCTGTTGTTTTGCGCAGCGGCTTTCCAGGGCCTCCTCTGACCGGCGGTTCAACGTGGCGTCCAGCGCGCCGGCTGACGAACCGCAGACAAGGAAACGAGCAGCGAGGAAACGAGCGGCTGCACCGCCGCGGGACGGAGGCCGATCTGCCGGCTCATCTGCCAGCAAATCGACGCGAAGCTCAGGCGTGAGGCTAACTGCCCGAGAGGACTGCAAACGAGCGCGTGCGTTGTGCTTTTAATGGCTGTTTCTGTCTGAAGCGGCGGAACCGTAAACCATCGCGATGAAGACCAACGGCTCAGTTCTCAGTCGAATTGTCGTGTTATGGTGAAGATATGACGCCCGTTCAAAATTGGTTTGAGCTATGGCTATTAGTACCACGTACGGTACACCGACCTACCCGACAGTCTTTTTCCTTTACTGTTACTTCAGTTCCCCAAAACGAGGGGGCCTGTCAGCTCACGCAGGCGTTCTTCTGCCGAGTGATACATAATAACAAAGAAAGGAGTGTCAAATAGAGGCGATAAAAATAGCAATTTAAAATTTACATGGTGACAGTATTCAAGAAATGAGTTGAAATGGACAAACGAATGTAGTCTTTTCACACGGACGTGGCTACAATAAAGAATAATACATGAAACAGATTCGGGGACACTGCAGCATATAAAACATCTAAAAGAAACACCAGCTGTCGGCTTTAGGTTGGCCGTTCGCTGTACGGGAAGTACGACAGGAAACTGAAAATATACAACGTTACAGAAGCACTCGGTAAAACAGGGGAAAAAGGAGGAAGGGGTAGGGAGGCGAGGGTGTTGGAAAACACAATTAAAAACACACGCGACGTCAACTGTGGGTTGACCGTTCACTGTTCACTTTGATAAAACACACTGCGACGTGGCACCAGAACGACATGATGACGATGACTGATAGGGAGGGGAGCTTGGGAAGGAGGTGGGGGGAGTTGTTGGGGAGAGGAGCGACGAGTGCCCACAGGA
This sequence comes from Locusta migratoria, assembly GCA_026315105.1. Lineage (NCBI taxonomy): Eukaryota > Metazoa > Arthropoda > Insecta > Orthoptera > Acrididae > Locusta > Locusta migratoria. The sequence continues at coordinate 53,238,393 of CM048751.1, forward strand.
CTAGGAGGACGAAAGCGAGGCAGGGTGTCCCAGCAAGCCAGAAGGGGTGGGAGAGGAGGGGGTGCCGGAGGGCACAGGTGGAGAGAGGAGTGGGTAAGAGAGAGACGGCGCCATTTGGGATGGGACGAGGGATGAAGGTGGAGGATCACAGCTGGTGGCAAGGATAAATGTCAGGCCAGAGGGCATCCTCCGGAGGGGGAGGGTACGGAAGTTGCCAAGGGAGAGAATACGGAGAATGGACATGTGGAGGCGGGTGAACACAGTGGAGGAGTTGTGCAACAAACCAAGATCTGTGAGGAGGGGATGAACGAGGGGATTGCGCGGGTCCAATTTGCGGGACAGGTAGCGGAAGCGAGGTGTTCAATGAAGAGGACAAGACGGGGGAAGGGGATGAAGTCATAGAGGGTCCGCCCGCACGAGGGATGGGCGATAAAAGGGGATATGGAAGGCGAGGTGGAGTGCTTGGCGTCCTTGGATCTCGAGTGATTTGTAGAAGGATAGGGGGAGGCAGAGATCCAGGTGGAATGGGCTGCACGATGGAAGATTTTTAGATGTAAAGGATTGTGGTATGGTGTAGACCTCAAGTTCAGCCAAGGACTTTAAGGAGGGAGGAGTGGGCTTTATCTTGGATGGTGCGGATGTGGGGACTCTAGGAGAGGGTATGGGCTATGGTCAGTCGTAGGTATTTAAGCATGGGGGTAAAGCGGAGGTGTTGACCACGTAGGGTGATGTAGAAGTCGTGGGGATGGAAGGAGGGAGTGGTTCGAACTTATTACAATGATCGCTTGGGTATTCTCCGGATTGATAGAGAGGAGTCACTTGTTATACCAAGTGGTAAAGAGGTCAAGGTGTTGCTGGAGGAGACGATTGGAACGGGCGAGCGTGAGTGCAAAGGCGAGGAAGGTGTCAGTAAGTGAAACTGTCGTGGCCAGGAGCTGTGGTGCATTTGGTGCGTAATATTAACTGTATATCGTCTGCTGTGATGGTGGTGTTAATGTCGGAGGGGGGGGGGGGAGTAAATCATGTACTGGAGCTAGTAGTGGGGTGGATACGTCCGTTTTTTCATAAACGTCCAGGAAGAGAGAATAATCAAAGTTAGGATTATCAGGAATGGAGAAGACGTCAGAGAAGAAGGAGGCAAAATGGTTAGTCTCACTGGCATTATCAGGCAGGGGCTTGTTGAGGTGGAGGAAAGGATAGGTGGGTGTTAGTTTCGGGCCAGTAAGGCAGTGGAAGGCGATACAATACCAGGACGAGTGGATAGGGAGGTGGACTTTGAGCCGTGTAACTATCTGACGCAGTCCTGGCGGTTTTTGGGAGTCAGGAGGCGGCATATGTGTCACTCTAGTTGCCGGTGGCAGAGGAGGTATTGCCGTCACGGGTATGGAAAAAGGAGTGGTAGAGGCAGCGGGATTACTGTAGGAGCAGGGCAGCCTATGGTGGAAAGGCGGGGCGGTGGGGATGAGTGGCTTTGGTGGGAATATAGAAATGGAAGGCGTCAGACAAGGTTTGCAGGAGAAAGGAGGCATCATGGTCAATGTTGTCAGGAGAGTGGAGGAGAAGGGGTGGCTTTCGACCTGGTGGGTGTTGGACAGGCGAAAGGCATCCCTGTCTGCCCAGGAGTAATCGTGGACGAGTTTGGGAGGCGGAAGCAGGCAGGCATTCAAGGATGAAGGTGAGGAGAATGGGTTCGTGGTCACAGCCAATGGGGCCAGTGACGCACCCCAGGAGATTCAAATGATGACGACGCCAAGGGAAGTGTTGCTACAATGGTGGTCATGGTGGGGAATGGGAGTGATGTTACCACTAATGGTGGGAAGAAAGTGATGCCACCAACGGAGTTTGACTGGAATGGATATAATGGTCAGCGGTGATCACCTAGGTCGAAAAGCTGCTGTCAATGTGAGCAAGGAAATGATAAGGGATGGGGGAATGGGAACGGACGTAAATGGTTGCGTAGCTAACGGTAAGCGAGAGGAGGAAGAGGGTGTTCATGAGGTGTTCATACAGGATATTAAGGAGGGGATGTGACCAAACCAGGTGGTGCCAGAGGTGGCCAAAAGCATCTTTGCAGGGAGATGGGGGGCATCATGATAATGGAGGAGATAGATGTTGGTGCTGACTTGTAGGTGAGGGATGTAAAAGGTTTTATGAAGGAGAAAGGCATCAACACGTGTTGAGAACGGGCAATCAAGAGTAGAAGCTTGTTGGTGGGGAGGGAGCGAATGTTGGAGAAGAAAAGGGTAAGTTGTTGCTGTGTCATGATGAGTGAGAAGGAAAAGAGGGGAAGAAGAGAGGGGGATGGGAGGCACTAAACTAGGGTATGATGGTGGTAATTTTGGGAAAAGGAGAAGTGGATATGTTTTTGGTATATAGTGGCCTTTAAGTCAAGGTTGAAGATGTAGCAGGCAGCAAGGGAGACTTGCTGAGGTGTATGGAGGCATTGGAATGGCTGAATGTTCTGGAGGACAGTGGTAAGGAAACGTACAATGTCCTCTACGATTGGGGGAGGGCACAAGGATTTATTTGTGGGGATAGGGGATAGTGGGGCGGATGGGGGCAGTGAGTTCTTCCTTGGTAGGAGGAGGGCAGGACTTGCATTTATAAGAGACTAGCTGAAATCCCCGGCGTTGACCGGGTATTTATTTATTACTGACATTTTAAGGTACATATTCATTTTGTATCAGAGCTGTATGTCTGTAAAACCTCTTGGGAATACAATTAGTAGTACATTAAAACTTGGTGCGTGATGGGGCGGTTTTCCATTAACTTTTTTCCTTTCATCATTTTGCTATGATTGTCACCGAGAGAAAGTGTAATAAAAATTTGAAATTATGTATAAAGTTTGTTGCAAGTCGCTAAGTACTCTGATTCTCGTATTTATAAAGTTTTTTTTTTTTTTTTTTTTTTTTTTTTTTTTGTTTTTTTTGTTTTAGGGCGCAAAACTTCTATGGTCATTAGCGCCCAGCCAAGAACATAGATTCGCTATTATCTCAAAAAAATGGTGACTGTCAGAACATCAACAAGAGGCTAAAAACGAAAGATAAAAGACAATTAAAAGGGTTAAATATCCTTGGATAGGTTGGCCAAGTTCATAAAACGCAAAACCCGAGCAGCTGCTCGTGTGTCATCAGCTAAAATTTCCTCCAGAGTAGACGGAAAGTGAAGGGCTACACGGAGATGATTAAAATTAACACAAGTCAGTAAAACATGTCGCACTGTCAGCAGTTCACTGCAGGAGCATAGCGGTGCAGGTTCGGCGGATAGCAAGTGACGGTGGCTGAAACGGCAATGACCGATCCGCAACCGAGCCAGGATGACCTCCTCCCGCCGAGAGGGGCGTGAGGATGTCCTCCAAGCGGTCGGGATCGGTTTGACAGTTCGCAATTTATTGTTGTACAGTGAAAGCCACACACTGTGCCATTGCGACACGATACTCCGGCGAAGAGCCCGTTGAACATCGTCCGATGGGACGCAAAAGGTAGCCATGCGAGGCAAAAGAGCTGCTGCCTTGGCTGCTGTGTCGGCGGCCTCATTCCCGGGCACACCCACATGGCCAGGGACCCACAGGAAAGAAACGTGATAGCTGTCATCCGCCAGCAACTGGAGGGAGCGTTGGATCCGATACACGAGAGGATGGTTCGAGAAAGGGTCCTTAAGACTCTGCAGGGCACTAAGGGAGTCAGAACATATGGCATAGAAACGTTGGCGGTGGCGGCAGGTATACAAAACGGCCTGGTGGAGGGCGAAAAGCTCAGCCGTGAAGGTCGAGCACCGGTCAGGGAGCTTGTATTGGAACCGGTTGTCCCCGACGACGAAGGCAGATCCGACACCGGCAGTGCTCTTGGAACCATCAGTGTAAATAAATACGGCATTATCGAACCGCAAACGGAGTTCGACAAGCCTCGAGCGGAATACCAAATCCGGAGTGCTCTCCTTGGGGAGCGAACTAAGTTCGAGGTGTGTGTGAACCTGGGCCTGATGCCACGGTGGCAATGGGCTTTCGCTCAACCGAAGTGTGGAAGGAAGGGTAAAATCGAGCCGTTGTAGCAGGCGGCGAAACCGAACTCCCGGTGGAAGCAAGGCAATCGCAGACAACTGATATTGGCGATCGAGTGAGTCGTCAAAAAATAATCTGTAAGATGGATGGTTGGGCATCGACCGTAGGCGGCATGCATACCGACACAAGAGTATGTCACGTCGAGTGGTCAAGGGTAATACAGCAGCCTCGGCATACAGACTTTCAACAGGGCTGGTATAAAATGCACCGGTCGCCAGACGTAATCCACGATGGTGGATAGAGTTGAGACGGCGGAGAATCGACGGCCGTGCTGAAGAGTACACAAGGCTTCCATAGTCGAGCTTCGACTGAACAATGGCCTGGTAAAGGTGAAGCAGGACGGTACGATCCGCTCCCCATGACGTGCCACTGAGGACACGAAGAACGTTAAGGGATCGGGCACAACGGGCAGCCAGGTAGGACACGTGTGTGGACCAGCAAAGTTTCCGACCCAACATGAGTCCCAAGAATTTCGTAGTCTCCACGAAAGGGAGAGCAACAGGGCCGAGACGTAGAGAAGGTGGAATAAATTCCTTGTATCTCCAAAAATTGATACACACAGTTTTCTCAGTGGAGAATCGGAAGCCGTTTGCGATGCTCCAGGAATATAGACGGTCAAGACAGCGTTGGAGAGAACGCTCCAAGAGACACGTCCGCTGGGCGCTACAATAAATTGCGAAATCGTCAACAAAAAGAGATCCGGAGACGTCGGCTGAAAGGCAATCCACGATCGGATTGATTGCAATGGCAAAGAGCGCCACACTCAAGACGGAGCCCTGTGGTACCCCATTCTCCTGGCAAAAGGTATCTGACAAAACAGAGCCCACCCGTACCCGGAACTTGCGATCCGCCAAAAACGCTTGAATGAAAAGAGGAAGGCGGCCCCGAAGGCCCCATGTGTGCAATGTGCGGAGAATGCCCGCTCTCCAACAGGTATCGTATGCCTTCTCCAAGTCGAAGAACACGGCTACTGTTTGACGCTTCTTTAGAAAGTTGTTCATAATGAAGGTCGACAACGTAACGAGGTGGTCAGCAGCAGAGCGGTGTCGACGAAAACCGCATTGGATATTAGTCAGGAGGCGGCGAGTTTCGAGGAGCCAGACCAACCGAGCGTTAATCATGCGTTCCATCACCTTACAGACGCAGCTCGTCAGAGAAATGGGGCGATAACTGGAAGGTAGGTGTTTGTCCTTCCCTGGTTTGGGGATGGGGACAACAATGGCTTCACGCCAACTTGTGGGAACATGACCTTCAGTCCATATGCGATTGTAGGTACGAAGAAGAAAGCACTTGCCCGCAGGAGAGAGGTTCTTCAGCATCTCAATATGAATGGAATCGGGCCCGGGAGCAGAAGACCGGGACAGGGCGAGAGCACGATCTAGCTCCTGCATGGTGAAGGCGACGTTATAATTTTCACAATTAAAAGAGCGGAAAGAAGGCGGCCGTGCCTCCTCTACCTGTTTGCGAGGGAGAAAGGCAGGGTGGTAATGGGCAGAGCTCGAAACCTCCGCAAAGAAACGACCCAATGCGTTTGAAACATCAGCTGGGTCCACGAGGACTGCGTTCTCCACGGTCAGGCCAGGAATCGGGGAGTGGACCTTGATGCCGGACAAACGGCGTAGGCCACCCCAGACAACCGTGGAGGGAGTAAAACGGTTAAAAGAACTAGTAAAAGCAGTCCAGCAAGCTTTCTTGCTGTCGTTTATGATACGACGGCACTGCGCTCTCATACGTTTGTAATTGATGCAATTCTCCAAAGTTGGGTGGCGGCGGAAGGTGCGTAAAGCACGGCGTCGGGCTCGAAGCGCGTCGCGGCAGGCTGCAGTCCACCAAGGGACCTGCACACGACGTGGAGAAGAGGATGTACGAGGTATGGAACGTTCAGCAGCAGTGAGAATAACCTCTGTGAGGTATTCGACCTGACTGTCACAGTTGGGAAAATGCTGGTTGTGAAAAAACGCCATGGAAGAATAAAGCCCCCAGTCGGCTTTAGAAATGTTCCAACTGGTGGGACGTGGAGATGGGGAATGATGTAGGAAGTGGATGATACAAGGGAAATGGTCACTCGAGTACGTGTCAGAAAGTGCATACCACTCAAACCGACCGGCAAGCTGAGGAGTGCATATTGCGAGGTCTATATGGGAATAAGTGTGTGTTGTGTCAGAAAGGAAGGTCGGTGCACCGGTGTTGAGGCAGACAAGATCGAGGTGGTGGAGAAGGTCCACCAAAAGGGAGCCTCTCGGACAAGGTGCCGGAGAGCCCCATAGGGGGTGGTGGGCATTAAAGTCGCCTACCAACACGAAAGGTGAAGGGAGCTGGTCAACAAGGTTTAGCACATCTGCCCTAGTAAGGGCAGCTGACGATGGCGAATATATATTACAGAGGGAGAAGGTAAATGTGGATAAGGTGATGCGGACGGCAGCTGCCTGTAGGTGAGTGTGCAAGGAAATGGGATGGAAATAGACGTCGTCTCGAAGGAGCATCAGAACCCCTCCATGGGCTGGGACACCTTCCACGGGTGGCAGGTCGAACCGCACAGAGGTGTAGTGTGGAAAGTCTGCACGATCACGTGGACGCAACTTAGTTTCCTGGAGGCAGACTAGAAGCGGGCAGTGCAATCGAAGGAGTAGTTTTAACTCCTCCCGATTAGAACGAATGCCGCGAATGTTCCATTGAAGGAGCGCCATGATAAAAATGAGAGAAGAAATAAGGATAAAAACCAAGTAGCGAGCGGGGTCACCTCGACGGCCGCTGAGGACCGGATGTCGAGGGAGCACTGCTATCGCTGTCTGGGGGCAAAGGGTCATGTTCCATTGGTTCGACCGACGCGCCTGCCACCTCCCTGAGTTGATCAGGAGGGGCAGTTTCCACCGCCGGTAAAGGGCCGGGCGCCCGGCAAACGGAGCGTCCCGGTGAAACAGAAGACGGCCGAGGCCGGCAACTGTTGGACGGCGTAACAGATGGGTCACGCCTCGGCGGGGAAGGAGAGGAACTCTTTTTCTTGTCAGCTCTTCTGGAAGAGTGACGGCGGGAAGAGGCAGTTGACGGTTGGGAAGCCTGATAACGCAGAAAATCCTCACGGACGGGTTCCTTTTTCAAGGTCCGGGCATCTTGTTTAGATGCCCGCGGTTTACTAGAGGTTGACGAAGACTGTACCTTAGAAGCAGCAGGAGGAAGCGGGGACGTGGAACGGGCAATCTTCGGGCTGGCGGATCGCACAACTGTGTCAGCGAAAGTGAAATCACAAGTCTGGGTACTGGAATCCTTAGTAGGTCGAGTTGAGGTGAGGACCTTACTGTATGTACCCGCTGGGAGGACAGTGGGCTTTCGACTCGCCAACAACTTTCCAGCGGCAGATGTTGATACCTTCTCCGTGACCCGAATTTGCTGAATGATTTTTTCATCCTTATATACAGGGCAGTCGCGAGAGGAAGCCGCATGGTCGCCGTTGCAGTTAAGGCAGTGAGGGGACGGAGGTGGGCAATCCCCCTCATGGGCGTCCCTACCACAAGTGACACATTTTGCTGCATGTGGGCAATGTTCACGGGTATGGTTGTACCTGTGGCATTGGTAGCAGCGCGTTGGGTTTGGAATATAAGGGCAGACTGAGATAACTTCGTACCCTGCTTTGACCCTCGACGGGAGGTCAACTCTGTCGAATGTCAAAAACACAGTACGAGTCGGTGTCAGCTGGTTATCTACCTTTTTCATCACCCTGTGGACGGCTGTCACACCCTGATCGGACATATAGGACCGGATGTCGTCATCAGACAACCCGTCAAGGGATCTCGTAAAAACTACCCCACGTGACGAGTTGAGTGTGCGGTGCGCTTCTACTTTGACTGGAAACGTGTGTAATAACGTAGTCCGGATAAGTTTCTGGGCTTGGAAAGCACTGTCCACTTCCAGCAACAATGAGCCATTGCGCTGACGCGAACAGGTTTTAACAGGGCCAGCAATTGCATCAACACCTTTCTGTATAACGAAAGGATTGACAGAATTGAAATCTTTTCCGTCGGTGCGCGACACAACAAGAAATTTCGGCAAATTAGGCAGAGTCTTCTTTTGCTGAGGCGAATCTATCTTACGTTTCTGGGTCAATGTCAGTGAAGAAGAGAAGGAAGTCATTGCGGAAGTGTCCCCCGTGATTACCGGCGTCTCCGATGGCGCGCTCCTTCCTAGTGGGGGCCCTCTCCGAGGGCTTACCCGCCTTAGGTGATTGTTCACACCTCAGGTCACACCTCCCGAGAACTGACGGAGGGACCAATCGGCACGTTCGGAAGGTACCAGCTCGGGTAATCACCCCTCCCTGGGCCTGGCCTTTACCAGGGGGTACGTACGTGCCCTACTTGTCTACCCGGGGCGGGGAATTACGCGTTACCCCGTCACCTGCTACGCACGATAATGCGTGGGTCGGCCTTCAGACACGCACAGGGAGGAAAGAAGAAGAGGATAGGAAATGAAAAGAAAGAAGGAAGAAGTGTCTCAAACGCCGAAGCGGAGACTAATGAGGAGAAGAAGGCTATGAGAGGACAAGGAGAGAGAGACAGAAACAAAGGGTAAGAAAGGAAGGAACCAAGGAATAAGAGAAACGACAACAAGAAAACACCTGAACTCGTGAAATACGCCCGTCTCCGGGCGAAGGCATAAACCGGGAGGGAAAGTGAAGCAGCCTGGGGCAGAAGAAAGGCTGCTCCGGCTCGGGGCCCCGTGCGCGCCACACACGTACCCACAAAAGAACTGTGGGCCCCCTGGGGGGGGGTATTTATAAAGTCTCGCCGCATTATTTGGCTGATTCTTGCAAATCCTATTGTTTATGATGTCATATCTTCTGAATCATGTGTCGTATATGATTCTTAACCCTGCAGCAATTGTAGCTCACGGTAAGGAATGTGTGTAACAAATTTGGTTGAAATCGGTCTAGTGGTTTAGGAGAAAAAATTGTCGCTAAATACAGCAGTTTTCTGCGCATCTCATTGTTTATGAAGTCATATCTCGTGAACTATGTATCGTACGCAATTCTTACACCTACGGCGACTGTTCTCATGGATTGAAGCTTACGTGTGAAAAATTTCATAAAGATTGGAACAAAACTGTAGATTTGTATGCAACACGTACAAATATACGGACACTCTGCTTGATATATTAGAAGGTATAGTGAGATTCGCCACAGATGTTACAGGATGGGAGGCAGTACTGTTAATGTGATGGGCGGACGAGATGAATAGGTGAGGTTCTCACTGGAGTTCCACCAACACCTCTTCCTCCATGGTCCCATTGCTGATCTTTGTGATCACGATGGAGAAGATGGGAGGCTGGCAGAAGGAAGGAGATTTATGACAGATGGCTGCTGATGGGAGGGATGTGAGGGTAGCAAGGGAGCCAAACTGGATTTTGGGTATCTTATGGAGGATCAGGTTGTGGAGGTCACAGTAGGAGACTTTTAGGAGGAAAGAGTCCCTCTGGACGATGATTTGGGGGGTGGAGGGGGTATACTACCAGAAGAGGAGAGGCAGGGCATGGGAGACCAGAAATTGGGGGTCAGGGTTATTTAGGACGAAACTGGAGAGAATGGGAGGTTGGAGAGAGGGCAGGAGAGAGGGTGCAGGATAGGTATGGCTTCCACTGGGCCTGGAGGGTCAGTGTGGAGGCCTAAGGAGGTGGCGTCTTTGGAGGATCGTTTTGTTTTTTCGTTTTTTGGAGGTGCTGGGAGATGGGAGTGTGGAAACAGTTGACAGGGAGGTGACATGGGGCAGTGGCAGTGGCGTCCTTGAAGGGCGGGGGAGTCGATGGTGGCCTGCTTGGAGCACAGACCAAGCATGCTGCTGTTGCTGTCATTGCTACTGCTACTGCTGCTGCTGCTGCTGCCATTGCTAGTGCTGCTGCTGCGCCGCTACTGCTGCTGCTGTTGTTACTGCTGCTGCTGCTGTTGTTGCTGCCATTGCTACTGCAGCTACTGCTGCTGTTGCTGCCATTGCTACTGCTGGTGCTGCTGCTCCGTTCACGGCGGCCACACAGCGCGCCGTCACGCCGGCAGATGCATCGCCGCCGGCAGTTTTAAGGCTCGGTAAGGCACTAGCTATGGCTACGTGCCGTCGCCGTCGCTCCCAGTCGGGGAATGCGCGGCCGCAGCAGCTGCCTGCATACACATGGCCCACGTTAACCTCTGCCTGCCGGCCTGCGAGAGGAAACTTACTCATCGCTTACATGTTGTTGCTCCTTGTGAACGCCACTGGGCCTTAGCTGTCAGCACGGGCAGGGAAAATTTTTGTCTGCTGTCCATTTCATATTTTGTTAGTATTTGTGCTATGTTTTCGTCAATATCAGTTCGCATTAGTTTGCCACTCCCCCCCGCCCCCCCCCCCCCCGCTTTTTATTGTTTGTCGAAATTCACTCTTGTTTCTTTCCCAAATTCAGTGTAATTTAAAAAAAAAATTGTTTTATTTTTGTTAATTTTGTTGTCACTATTTACTATTTGTTGCAATTTTACCCAAATTAGAATTTGTTGCCAATTTATCTGTTATTTTTTGTTAGTCATTAATTTAGTATTAATTTATAATTTGCTATTTCTTTTGCCGAATTTGATCCAATATTTTTTTCCAGTTTTATTGCCAGTTTCTAAGTTACCATTTTCAATTTAGGTGCAGTTTTTTGTCCAGGTTGTTTCAATTTTTTTAATACCTGTTGCCTACCTTTCACTAATTCGACCAATCTGGTGTAGCTTTTGCGAAATTAATAGTTTCTTTTCACAAGTTAATACTAATATTTTTGCCATATTCGAATATATGAAGATCAGCATCTCCAAAACGAAAGTAATGTCTGTGGGAAAGAGATTCAAACAGATTGAGTGCCAAATAGGAGGAACAAAGTTAGAACAGGTAGACAGTTTCAAGTACATGGGATGTATTTTCTCACATGATGCCAACACAGCGAAAGAACTGGAATCAAGGTGCAGCAAAGCTAATGCAGTGAGTGCTCCGCTAAGATCTACTCTCTTCTGCAAGAAGGAAGTAAGTACCAAGACTAAGTTAGCAGTGCACCACTCTATCTTTTGACCAACTTTGTTGTATGGGAGTGAAAGTTGGGCGGATACAGGTTACCTTATTCATAAGATAGAGGTTACAGATATGAAAGTAGCTAGAATGATTGCAGGTACCAATAGATGGGAACAATGGCAGGAGGATGTCCATAATGAGGAAATCAAAGAAAAGCTGGGAATGAACACCATAGATGAAGCAGTTAGAGCGAACAGACTGAGATGGTGGGATCATGTTACACGCTTGGGAGAAGCAAGGTTGCCCAAGAGACTCATGAGCTCGGCAGCGGAGGGTAAGAGGAGTCGAGGTAGACCAAGAAGAAAGTACTTAGGTTCGGTGCAGAATGATTTTGAAGTAAAAGGCATAAAGTCAGACTAGGCATCAATGTTAGCATTGAATAGGGCATCATGGAGGAATGTTATTAGAGGTACTATGCTCCAGACTGAACGCTGAAAGGCATAATCAGTCTCTAATGAAGATAATGATGATGATGATTCGAAATTTATGGCCAGCTCATATGTACTGTCCCTTTTGAAGTGTTTACTGCTAGTTTTAGTTTCCCCATTTGGGTATGCCAGATTCTGTGTTTTTACCTTGTTTGTGCTGTTTTAACGTCACGTCATATTTCATTCCATAGGAAACGAACTATCATTTTATGTTTGTTCAAGAAACTCGAGGATAAAATAAAACGTAAGATAACATTTGACATTAAAAAAATCATCAGTTCCCAAACTGACGACTTCCATAGTCAGAGTTAAAAAAAATTTATTTAGAAAATATAAAATTTTGTAGGGTTTTCAGATTTTGTTAAAACCGTCAATTTGGTGACATTTATCATGTTATCGTTTACGCAATAATATTGTATACTAAGCTATCGCTGTAAACAGTTCACCACATGAAATTGTTACTACTACACTCGGAGAGATGCTACTTACTCAATTTATCCCAAACGATAAGAGATTATTTCCCATTTAGAAACGACGATGCCCCTACAAGTCACGAATAAAAGAAGGTACAGGACCGACCATTAGAACCAAAAGCTCTAGTAACTTTGTCGACATGACAGTCATCATCGCTGGGACACCGGACTGCGGTGCGCGTGGCCGTACGGGCAGGTCCTCCGAGCGTCTCTGAATAAGAAGTGTATACTGTTGCTGCGTTAGTGGACAGTGATCGAAGTCAGACAATTCGTTAGTTCGTCCACGAAACCGGATTAGCGCAAACAGCGCAAGCTGTGGCAGCTCTGTTGATTCGATGGGACTGGGCAGTAGTGTAACATCTACATCTACATCCACATACATACTCCGCAATCTACCGTAAGGTGCGTGGCGGAGGGTACACTGTACCATTACTAGGCATTCCCTTTGCTATTCCACTCCCAAATAGAACGAGAAAAAAAGAATGCCTATATGTCTCCGTTCGAGCCCTAATTTCTCTTATCTTGTCTTTGTGATCACTACGCGAAATATAAGTAGGCGGCACCAAGATCGTACTACACTCAGCTTCAAATTCCGGCCCTCTAAATTTCCTCAACAGACATTGACGAAAAGAACGTCGTATTTCCTCCAGCGATCTCCAGCGATCCCCCGTGATATTCGCGCATTGGTGGAACCTACCAGTAACAAACCTAGCTGCTCGCCTCTGAACTGCCTTTAAACTGATCTGCTGCGGGTCCCAAAAACTTGACCAATACTCAAGACGTGGTCGTACAAGGGTTTTATACGCGGTATCCTTTACAGATGAAGTACATCTTCCCAAAATTCTCCCAATAAACCGAAGTCGGATGTCCACCTTACTCACAACTGTCCTTACATGTTCATTCCAGTTCATATCGCTCTGCAATGTTACGCCTAGATATTTGAACGACGCGACAGCATCAAGAATGTCACTACTAATGCTGTATTCGAACATTATAGGATTGTTTTTCCTAATCATGCGCATAAACTTAAATTTTTCTGCATTGAGAGGTAGCTGTCATTCTTTGCACCAATAAGAAATTTTGTTTAAATCATTCTGTATCATATTACAGGCAATTTAAAGTCAACGCCCTCCTATACACCACAGCATCATCAGCAAACAGCCGCAATTACTACTTACTCTGTCCGTCAGATCATTTGTATAGATAGAAAATATCCTATCACAGTTCCCTGGGGCACGTCTGACGATACACTCGTCTCTGATGAACACTCGCTGTCGAGAATGTACTGCATTCTACTACTTAGGAAGTCTTTCAGCCAGTCAAAAATCTGTGAACATATTCCATAAGCTCGTATCTTCGTTAGCAGTCTGCAGTGTGGCATCGCTTCGAACGCCGATTTAAGTCCTTGTGACTTTGATTTGATTCCGAAGGTGGAAGAAATACTTGGTGGCATTCGCTTCAGAATTGTTCCAGAGAGTCAACAGGCAGCAGATAGCTCCCATTGCACCATCAACAGAACAACAACGCTTTCCACATCGCTGGCAACTGGTTCTTCACAACGCTGGTGACTACTCTCAAGGACAGCAACAGGTACAGACATCTAACGCTTTTGTATCGGTTGTGAATAAATAGTTGCCATCGCACCACGATCCACTCTATTTATTTCTATCCATGACACCTCCTATTCGTAACAGTAAAGTCGCTATCCGATGTTCGTCTGTCGACAAGACTCGATGAAACGAGAAGATGTTCACCTCAGGTGTGGACGAAATGTGTGAAACAAGAACCTTTATCGCCTGCGGCACAAACCCGGCCAAGTGTGTCGGGACATTCTGTAGACTCGTGCAACCTGTGCCGCCTAGGTGTGCCCTGCTGCCCGGCTGGTCGCGCTGCCTCGTGAGGCGTGCGATTGTCGCGGCGCGGCTGGTGTGGGCGCGGCGACCCGTGACCGCACAGTGCCCGGGGCTGCAGGCCGTGCCCAGGGACCGTGGCCCGCCTATCTGCGCATGCGCGCCACAGCGCACTACACCGCATCGCTTCCCTGGTTCCCGCTCTCCGTCCTGCTTCTTTCCTTTGCTTCATCTCTATATATAAAAGGAAGTGTCCCGATTGACTGACTGATTGATTGACTGACTGACTCATCATCGCCCATCCCAAACCACTGAAGACAGAAACTTGAAATTTGTAGAGAGTGTTGCTTACACCGTAGGCGTCATTTAAGAAGCGATTATTCGATATTCCGTCCGTAAGGGGGTGATATAGGGGATGAAATGTTTTTTGAAAATACGTAGCTATTTAGGCAATTTTGAAGCTAGAACTACAAAATTTCGGATTTTAATTCAGGGTTCGAATTTAAAAGACACGTGTTTCGTCATTTTTTTTGAAATTCGACAAATAAGGGGGTAAAACAGGTGACGCAAAAAATTGATTTTCAAAAATATGTTGCTGTTAACTCAAATTTGAAGCTACAACTACGAAACTTCGGATATGGAATCTTGGTCAGGATTAAAAAATCCATGATTTTTACTATTTTTGGAAATTCAACAAGTAAGAGGGTTAAATAGAGGATCAAAAATTCTTTTTGAAAACACGTAGCTATTGATACAATTTTCAAGCTAGAGCTGCAAAAATTGATATTTGTATAGTTGGTTAGACGTTAAAAAATACGTGTTTCGGTATTTTTCGAAATTCAACCATCAACGGGGTAAAATTGGAGAGAGAATATTTTTCGAAAATATGTTGCTATTTAGGAAATTTTGAAGTTAGAACTACAAATTTTCGGATTTGGATTCGGGATTCGAATTTAAAAGACACGTGTTTCGGCATTTTTTGAAATTCAACCAATAAGGGGGTAAAATAGAGGACGTAAAAAATTTATTTTCAAAAATACGTTGCTGTTAACTCAAATTTCAACCTATAACTACGAAACTTAGGTTATGGACTCTTGATCAGGATTAAAAAGACACGTGTTTTGGTATTTTTGGAAATTCAACAACTAAGGGGCTAAAAGAGGGGATCAAAAATTCTTTTCGAAAATACGTATGATACACAGTTCGCGAGATATGACGTCATAAACAATATAAAAACTTCGGATATGGAATCTTGGTCAGGATTAAAAAATCCATGATTTTTACTATTTTTGGAAATTCAACAAGTAAGAGGGTTAAATAGAGGATCAAAAATTCTTTTTGAAAACACGTAGCTATTGATACAATTTTCAAGCTAGAGCTGCAAAAATTGATATTTGTATAGTTGGTTAGACGTTAAAAAATACGTGTTTCGGTATTTTTCGAAATTCAACCATCAACGGGGTAAAATTGGAGAGAGAATATTTTTCGAAAATATGTTGCTATTTAGGAAATTTTGAAGTTAGAACTACAAATTTTCGGATTTGGATTCGGGATTCGAATTTAAAAGACACGTGTTTCGGCATTTTTTGAAATTCAACCAATAAGGGGGTAAAATAGAGGACGTAAAAAATTTATTTTCAAAAATACGTTGCTGTTAACTCAAATTTCAACCTATAACTACGAAACTTAGGTTATGGACTCTTGATCAGGATTAAAAAGACACGTGTTTTGGTATTTTTGGAAATTCAACAACTAAGGGGCTAAAAGAGGGGATCAAAAATTCTTTTCGAAAATACGTATGATACACAGTTCGCGAGATATGACGTCATAAACAATATGTTGCGCTCAAAACAGCTGCATTTACCGACAATGCTGCTCACTTTTTTCCCTAAACCACTGGACCGATTTCAACTAAATTTGGTACACATATTCCTTACCGTGAGGTAGCAATTGCTGCAGGGTTAAGAATGACATAAGCCACATCGTTCAAAAGATATGACGCCACCAACAAAAGGGATCGCAAAAAAAAAAAAAAAAAAAAAAAAAAAAAAAAAAAAAAAAAAAAAAAAAACCTGAGGCGGCACATAAATACGCTGTATGACTATGAGAGTACTTAGCGACTTGCAACAGACTTTAAACATAATTTCAAACCTTTATTAAACTTTTCTCGCTGACAACCATAGCAAAACGATAAAAGGAGAAAAAAACTTCTCGCTTACTACTTTTCCGCTGTTTATGGAGTAAAATTACAGCATTCGGTCTGACGTATGTCGTTTGTGTGGTGTCGCACAAGTCCAAAGTGCACGCCACCTCCTTTCGCCGCGCGTCGCCATGCACGCACGGCGCGGCGTTCTTACGACAACAGCCACGAGCGCCCTCTGCTGCTATCCCGCTCGTGACCACCACTGAACGACATCGTTCACTTGGGACTGAGATAGGAACCAGTTAGCACTTCGGTATCAGATAGGCGCCAGTGAAGACTTGGCTATCGGATAGGCACTAGGCGGGCCTCTAGCTCAACTATGTATCAGCATTCTGCCGTACTGAACTATGTAAAAGTTAAGTATTGCATAAATTCTGTGCAATATATATCTCGTTCTAATTTACTCTAGTGTTTCTAGTTTCTGCTGTCCCACTGGCTGCTCACCTCCATACCTGCACAAGCGTGCTACCTTTATTCCTGTGTCGGTCTTCCTACTCGGCCACCAAAACCTACGACGGAAACGAGACACAAAAGCGGTGACAAGACTGGGACACAAAAGTTTGTACACAGTATACATGCATATACATGAGTGTACCTTCTAAATTGTATCACAGTCAAGGATGGGGCCCCTCCACGCCCACACCAACGTGGTGACCATCACAAAAGTTCTACTGTCACCTCCGTAATTAAGTTAGTTTGCTAAGGTGGATCACGGGATGTGGGAACCGCGATGTTATCCGTACGTGTGGGCGCGATCACCCATTAATACGGTGCATCTGGAGATAGAATTGGTCGAAAGGTATACGAAGGGTAAAGGTATGTAAGGGCAGAGGAAAAAAAGTGCCAAGGCAAGAGCCAAGGGAAAAAAAACCTCTGCGACAGTGGGGTAGGTATGAAGGGCAGTAGCGGTATGCTATCTGCGACAGATCATGCAAGGGTTGGTAATGTTAGTGATGGGTATTTTCTCAGTACCATTAACTTTGCTAGGTTCGTCATAAAGAATCAGTCCGTTTTGATGCGAGGTTCTGCTGCAGCTGAGCTCCAATGATGCCTCCTGGGTCGGCTGTGGCAGAATACCTGTAACATAGCCAAGTCTGTCAAGGTAGTTAGGCAGTTCGGTCATAGAACTGGCTAAGTGTGCGGGACTGTTTAGGTTTGTTTGTGTTTAGTGCGATGAATATGGTTTCCCTGCCTTGCCTGTAGGTCGGCTGTGGGCTCAGCTGGCATTGCCAGTCAGATTGCTGTTTTGCAGGGGTTTGCCATGTTCATCGTGTTTGTGAG
Source organism: Locusta migratoria (assembly GCA_026315105.1). NCBI lineage: Eukaryota > Metazoa > Arthropoda > Insecta > Orthoptera > Acrididae > Locusta > Locusta migratoria. The sequence continues at coordinate 53,255,743 of CM048751.1, forward strand.
TTGGTGTTCCCTACGGCCGTAGGTGGTTAGTCTCTGAGGAGAAGTGTTTTTGGGCGATTATGTTTCCCCCTATGGTTGTGATCGTAATTCCCCAAGCGTAGGATGAAGGAGTTGTTCGAGTGTCTCGAGTTTCTGTATAGTCGTGTGGCGAGTTTCTTGAATACCACCGAGAGGCGCTCTAGGCGGTATTCATTGTGAAGGTCCACGGTGCGTGTGTATCGTGGAGCGTTGCTAATGATTCGTAGTACCTTGTTCTGTATGAGCTGCATGCGGCGCAGCCGTGTTGGCGCCGCGTATGCCCAGCACGGAGCACCGTACGTCATCAGAGGTCTAATATGTGTCATGTAGAGGTTCCTCGACACCCGGCTATTCAGTTTGCTTTCCCTGTTGAGCATCGGGTAGAGTTGTTTGAGCCTCGCGTTTGCTCTGTTGGTCATGTGTTGTATGTGGTCCCCCCATATGAGTTTCCGGTCCAGCCAGACACCAAGGTATTTGACTTTCTCACGGAAGCGTATTGGGCGTGTATGTAGAGTAATTGGTCTACAGTGTTGGTGTTTGCGCAGGTGTTTCGGTCTGCGTGTGAACAGAACTGCCTCACACTTGTCGACGTTGACTTTGACACGCCATTTCTCCAACCAAGGTTCGGCAGTTCTGAGTGCTGTCTGTAGGCGTGAGTTAATGTTTGATGGCTTCCAATCTTGCGCCATGATGGCGGTGTCATCTGCGTAGATTGCAGTCATCGTGTTATGTGTGGATGGAAAATCATTAATGTATAGGTTAAACAAGAGGGGCCCCAGGATGCTGCCTTGGGGTACTCCGGCTTGAATACCATGTCGTGTAGACTGTTTGCCCTGCACGTCAGTGTTGAAGCTTCTGTTGGTGAGATATGAGTGTATGAGATGCACGAGTCCGTCGGGAAACGCGGCGTCGTTAAGTTTGCGTATAAGGCCGTTGTGCCAGAGACGATCGAAAGCTTTTTCGATGTCCAGGAACACCGCCCCAGTGGCTTTGTTTTTGTTGTAGCCGTCTGTTATGTGTTCAACTACGCGGAGGAGTTGTTGTGTTGTGGAGTGGTGATTCCTAAATCCGAATTGCTCCGGTCTTAGGGTGTCATTGGTGATGCAGTGCCGAGTGAGACGTTTCAGTATTACCTTCTCAACTATCTTACTGAGCGAGCTCAGCAGACTGATGGGTCGGTAATTTTGTGGGAGGGAGTTGTCTTTCCCTGGCTTCCTGAACATCAGGACCTTGGCCGCCTTCCAAAAGGCAGGGAAGTGTTGGTGTTGCAGGATGCATTTGTGATGTGTATCAGGTACTCTACTTCTCTATCCGTGAACTCCTGTGTATCACAGTACGACAAGTAGTTCATATTAGCACAAACATAGTAAAATAAATTCATGGAAAATCGGCCCTTCACGCACTAAGTTTTAAGCCATTACTATTCCGAAGAGATTTTAAAGACGTACCGCCCTTATACAAATGAATATATACCTGAAAAATGGCAGGAATAATAAATAAATACCGGGGCAACGCCGGGTTTTCAGCTAGTTTTTAATATAAGAGGTCTGATAAAAAATTTCTGGAACATTCGCGCCAAAGAAGTTATGGACGGAAATGCAGTTGTAATCCCGCTTACACCCGTCTGCAATGTGTTTCTGTCCCTTTTGGAAACAGTGTAGCGACGGTTTCAAATTTTTGTAACCCTATTGGACAGATCTAGCCGACTGCCGTGCCGTAGTGGATACACCGCTTCCCGTTAGCACTGTCGGGCTTGGTTACTACTCGGATGGGTTACCGTGCGAGTCTGCCGAGTGCTGTTGGCAAGCGGGGTGCATCAGCCCTTGTGAGGTCAACTGAGGAGCTACTTTATGGAGAAGTAGCGGCTCCGGTCACCAAGACTGACGTAACGGCCGGGAGTGATAGGCGGGGCCTGACCACGTCCCCCTCCATACCGCATCCGCTGACGCCCTCGGGCCGGTCGGCCGCGGTGGCCGAAAGGTCTGCGGCGCTCCAGTCACGGTCTGCACGGCCACTACGGTCGGGGGTTCGATGCCCCCTCGGGCATGGATATTTGTGGCGTCCTTAGTGTTAGCTAGTTCATAAGTAGTTTGTAAGTTTAGGGACTGATGACCCCGCAGTTAAGTCCCATTAGCTATACAAACATTCCCAACATTCCCTCGGGCGGAGGATGACACGGCGGCCGGTCAGTGCCCAGTGGGTCTCTCGAAGCCTGTCGGACGGAGTTTAGTTTGTTGGACCAAACTGGTATGGTCATCAGTCCCTAGACTTGATGTGCTCTTCAGTCCGGAGACTGGTTTGAAGCAGCTCTCCACCCTACTCTATCCTGAGCAAGCCTCTTCATCTCCTCACAAGAACGGCAACTCACATCCATCTGAATCTTACTATATTCGTTTCCTGGTCTCCCCCACACACTTCAACGCAAAATATACGGTTACTTGATGTCTTAAGTATGTGTCCAACCAACTGATCCCTACGTTTAGTCAAGGTATAGCAAAAATTACTTTCCTCCCCAACTCTGTTCAGTACCCTTTTATAAGTTGCACGATCTAGCCACCTATCTGCAGCAATTTTCTGTAACCCCACATTTCAGAAGCCTCTATGGTCTTTCTGGCTAAACTATTTATCGACCATTTACAAACTGTTTAAACTAACTAACACTATGGACAACACACACATCCTTGCCATAGGAAGGACTCGAACTCCGGCGGGAAGGGCCGGCAGTCCGTAACAAGACGCCTTAGACCACGCGGCCATTCCGCGCGTCAGTGTCCGTGAGTAGAGGAGCGAAGCGTTCCCAAGGACTGAAAAAAAAATAAAAAGCGCGCGTCATTCCCAAGAACGGCCGTCGATCACATACACAAGGCTATAGGTTTGTGTCTCTGACGTCGATCAGATGTTTGAGTATTATGACACTCATGGACACCGCCAATTTCCTTCATGGGAATCAACATGATTTCAGAAAGCAACGGTCATGAGAAACCCAGCTGTCACTATTCATACACGAATCCCAGAGGCTAGTACTTAGCCTACCAGGGAGACGCCGCGTTTCAAGATGGTCCACACGGTTCCGCACTGTCGCCTGATGTGCAAAGTGCGAAAATGTGAAATATCGGACTATCCGTGTTCTCGGATTGCATGTCTTTTACATCATTGTTACCTTGCAATCATCAGTGCTCACACAATTTTTTAAGTTATGTACATGTAAGAAGACGACAAAGTAGCAGATGAGCCTGCTGCTTCCTACAAACTGCAAGAGGACGGCAAAAAACACCTCAAATGTGATCCCACTCTACCTAAGACAGTGCTATCAACTGTTTGTTCCTTAATATTTCGAAACACTTTTAATAATAGACTGTAATTGCCTTTTGTTATATTTTCGTCCCTTGATTTCAATAAGGAAGAAAACATGTTGCATGTAAAAATACTGTTAGTAGTCGTATAAACTAAATGTCTTCAGCGTGTTTCAATGTTTTTATACAGATAAGCACTGTAAAATTATTTTACTTTCTTATTTCTATTATGTTTGATGGAAGACTGGGGAATTTCTTTTGTAAAATTTAAATAAAAGAACAATTATTTATTTATTTGGTTATTTAACCTGACCAGATTAGGGCCATAGGGCCCTCTCTTACATCTGATCAGGAACAACATAAACAAAAGATTTAATTTAAAAACACTGCATTAATAATATTAAATAATAACAATATATGATAATAATAATAATAATAATAATAACACAAAAATCAAAGTAATACTAATAATAACAAGAGATATTTACATGGAGATAGATGTTTAACACATTTGAATTAAGTTTAATATAAACAGAAAGGGGAAAATGATTAGTGAAAGAGGAGAAGATTGAAAAATGGCAGTGCAAATGGATGTGAGGAAGTGGAGACATATATGAATGGAGATCTCTGCTGGCGAAAGGAAAGGGAATCATTTATGGGGGGAGGAGGAATTGACAACAGTGGGCTAATGACTGGTGTGGAGAAAAAGATGGCTATGGTGACAGAAGGTGAACCGTTAGCTGTCTTTTAAAGTTTTGAATTGATTTTACCTCTCTTAACATTTGAATTACTGCTGAAAACTTACTTTTGACTGTGAACTGTACATGTTAGATAAGAACTATTTTTTGTATTGTTTTATATATTTTTTATTTTTGCACCCAAGAGTCGTCTTGACATGTTGAAGCACAAAAAGCCAGAAAAAACACAATAAGACAGTATTTTGTTACTATGGGTCCAGAATGACCCGCACGGTACTGCGGTACTGCTAGGGGTAGGTAATAGGCCAGGCGCACATTGGGACGCAGCTGATTATGGGCAGGGCAGGGCAACACAGCGAAGGAAACACTTTGCGACACAGCGTCTGCACATATTGGGAGACACTTTCTAGCCATTGTCGCACAGTCGTTCCTTTTTGAACCAGTGCACCGTACAGTTATGGGTGCACTCGTGAACCTTAGTTCAGAGTGTTTCGAACAGTGATGACAGTTTCCACACTGTATCGCAGCTCTCGACGGAAAACATATTGTGGTTAAGAAGCCAGTGACCAGTGGTTCATCATTTTCCAACTACTGACTTACATATTCTGTAGTGCTAATGGCTACCCCCGATGCAAACTACAAGTTTATCACTATTGATCTGGAGTCAATGGGCAGGTTTAACGATGGGGATATTTTTTCATGTATTACGTTGGCAAAGAAGTTACGGAGACATAATTTACAGGTACCTCCACATTATGTACAAGAGCTTCCTTTGATACCTAACAATAGTAGAAGTGCTCTAAGTACTTTCGTTGTGAGAGAGAAGTTTACTGAGTATCTTAACACAGTTGGAAGAGCATCTCGGCAAACAGACAGCATTACAAAAGGAAAATACTAGAGAAAACAATTGATATTTTTACGACTCTAATTTCAATAGAATAGGGCAGTTCCCTGTAATAATGAAAGCACGTTGCTTTAACGTTTAACAAGATGTACGTGAATAAAACTGGAGTAATAGAGCATAATACGTACCATTCTGCATATCCAGATTTTTTTGAAATAGAAGCCCAAATTTGTTGTATTAATTTGGTTTTCATGTAGTCATTGTGGATGGTATCGTACAAAACCAGGTTCGGGGAAACTACGTAAATTACGTTTTCCTCCATGTCAAACATAGATTTGTGAAAACGCGCGGTAAGCAGCTGGAGAAGACTGGCAGCGAGCACCCCCAGCCCATCACATGGTGTGTCTGCCGCCAAAGCTGCTCGTCTCTTGCACAGTAATCTGTGTCCCGGATACTGTGCGGCCAAGGCGGAGGCAGGAGCTGTGCTGCCCTGGCCTGCCCTGTGCCGCAACTTGCGATGCTACATCTGAACCCGGCAGTCGCAGAAACCTGTGCTGTGCTGCCCTGCCCTGCCCTTCGTCGCCTGCGTCTCAATGTGCGCCTGGCCATAGTCTGGTACACCCAGAGTACTTTGCAGAGTGCCAGGTGGGAGCCTCGCAGGCAGCAGAGGGCTGTGTGGCGCGGCGCGGCGCGGCGCGGCGTGCTCTCCGGTCGTTCCTCCTGGCCGGCCGCGCGGGCGCCCCTCGTTCCCACGGCCGGCCGGCGCGGCGGCTCGACAGATGCGCGCCCGCCTGCCGCCTAACGAGAGATGCGCCTGCCGCCGCTCTAGCGGTCCGGCGCTGCCGTCTAGCGGTGCCGTCCACCTGACGCGCTCGCCTCGTGCGCCAGGCGGCAGCCACCCGCCGACAGCCGCTGCAGCGTCAGCGCGTCCTCATTGCAGCCACCCGCCATGAATAATGCAGGTCATGAGCTCCGTCTAAGATTCGCCGTCGCGTCATTGCAGCCGCGTTGTGAAAAGGCGCTTGCACAGGAACATAAAGAACGTCTGCATCTGTCGTAATATCATCTCTATTGCTCATCTCTGTACTGAATCACAAAATAAAACACTTTTCGAAACTCCATACTTGACAAGTGGCGGCTGGTGAGAATGTGCTAATGTGCTCCAGGACACTGTAAATATATTACTAAAATTATGCCATTTCTCTTCGAGTGCAAGCGAGAAATCGCTGTAAAATCACATCCTTTCTCTTGCAATACGTGCCAGATATCACAATAAAACTATGCCAATTCCCTTCCAATTCGTATTAGAATGCTAGTAATACACCGGCCGCGGTGGCCGAGGAGACTCAGCCGACGCAGGGCAGGGCAGGGCAGCACAGCACAGGTTTCTGTGACTGCCGCGTTTAGATGCAGCAGCGCAAGTTGCGGCACAGGGCAGGCAAGGGCAGCACAGCTCCTGCCTCCGCCTGGGCCGCACAGTGCCCGGGACACAGATTGCTGTGCGAGTGCCGCGCAGCTTTGGCGGCAGGCAGGCCACCTGCTAGGGTGGGGGTACGGTTTGCTGCCCCACTGCCCGCTCGCTGCCAGTCTTCTCCAGCTGCTTACCGTGCATTCTGACCCGTCTGTGTTCGACATGGAGGAAAAAGTAATTGAAGCAGTTCGTCCGAACCTGGTTTTGGACGATACCAATCACACTGACTACATGAAAACCAAATTGAAACAACAAATTTGGGATTCTATTGCAAAAGATCTCCATATGCAGAATGATACGTATTATGCTTTAATACTTCATTTTAATTCAAATACATCGCTTTAAACATCAAAGCAATGTGCTGACATGGTTACAGGGAATTTTCTATTCAAATGATAGTCTCAAAAATGTCAATTGTTTTATCTAGTATTTTCCTTTTTAAATGTTGTCTGCTTGCCAAGATACACTTCCAAATTTGTTAAAATATTCAGTAAATTTCTCCCTCACAACAAAAGCACTTGTAGCACTCCTACTATTGTCAGGTATCAATGGAAGTAGTTGATTGTTTGGCATCACAACACTATCACCATTTCCATTAGTATCAGCAGCTGCACCACTTCTCAAGTAATTGTGTAGCACACATGCCGCCTTAACGACACCATCAACGCTGTCTATTTTTATCTCGAATGATTTTCTGAAGCAGCGAAATCGTGATGCTAGAATTCCAAATGCGCATTCACATGTTTGCCTGGCTCGTGAAAGTCTGTAATTGAAAGCTTTCTCTAATTGAAAACTTTCTATAATTACCTGTAACACTTCTACTTGGATATGGTCTCATTAAATTATCTAATAAAGAAAAGGAATCAAACCCCACAAAGACATACGGAAGCTCTTCTTCGGAATGTGGAGGTAACTGTAAATTTTGTCTCTGTAACTTCTTTGCCAACGTACTGGTTGAAAAAATATTCCCATCACTAAACTTCCCCATTGACCCCAAATCAATAGTGATGAACTTGTAGTTTGCATCGACGGTGGCCATTAGCACTACAGAATGTGTATGTTTATAGTTGAAGAATGACGAACCACTTTTTGCTGGCGTCTTAACCACAATATGCTTTCCGTCAATAGCCCCGACACAGTGTGGAAACTGCCATCGCTGTTCGAAACATTTTGCGATTGATTTCCACATCTGTGCTGTGGGTTGCGGTAAATATAATAGTTGCATGGTGTCCCACATAGCATGCGAGAATTCATTAACTATATTTGACACAGTTCTATCGCCCATTCTGTAGCTGTAGGCAATACTTTTGTAACTGTCTCCTGTGGCTAAATACCTGTGGGGGAAAATGTATTTAAGGAAAATGTCATAGTTTGTGCTGTATATGTTCTGTCGTAATTATCATATATAGTACTAAGTTTATGTAAGAAGTACACAGGCAGAAATAAAACTAATAAGGTCAGAGCATTGAGATTACATAGCTGTACAAGGAAACGCTGCGCACTGGTTCAACAAACGACGACTGTGCGACAATGGCTTAAAAACTGTCTACCAATATGCCCAGACGCTGTGTCGCAAAGTGTTTCCTGTGCTGTGCTGCCCTGCCCTGCCCTGCGTCGGCTGTGTCTCAATGTGCGCCTGGCCTAAGGCGCTCCAGTCACGGTCTGCACGGCCACTACGGTCGGGGGTTCGAATCCCCCCTCGGGCATGGATATTTGTGCCGTCCTAGGTCGTAAGTAGTTCATAAGTAGTTTGTAAGTTTGGGGACTGATGACCCCGTAGTTAAGTCCCATAGACTATACAAACATGTGAACATTTTGCTAGTAATAAGGATGAAAACTCATTTTGGAGCGTTCTCGCCGCGATAACTGAAAACCAGCTTCGTGTGTTGAAGTGGGTTTCAGCCGCGCTGGTACGTGCGCAGAGAGGCGGCGCAGTCGTCTGCTCGCTACTGCACATTCGCAGACGTGACGTCAGGCCTGGCGACTCATGTGTGCTGAGACCGACTGCAGCACCAGACCAATATTTCTCTCCGCGCTGCGTGTGACGGCTGCGGAAGAATAGTATATGACGAATATTGCGGCATACAGAGTCAAATAGTGCGCTGGCTCAGGCGTCTTACTCGTTGTCTCTCAAACCTACCTGTATGAGGCTCGAATTCAAATACTTCTGAGTCAAAATTTTTAATTTCTGTAAATAAAATTAATATTTTTAAACAGTATGTTTACTACCTGCAGTGAATACATGCAGTTGGCAGTGCTGTTATAGATTCCCCTGAAGGTCTTACTGTCAATATAATATTAATTGATATTTGATTAAAGGCAATCATACAAAGGTTGACTTTTTTTATTTCAGCATATTTTGCTTCCTGTTTATTTTTGTAATATTGTAGCACACTGGTCAAATTTTGCACGAGCCGCCACTGTACTTGACTCCCACTGAGAAGTTTGAAATTTCGCTCAAAGGTACCTACAAACGTCGTCAGTAACAGTTAGGAAGCATAGCGTACTCTCGGCGATGCTTCAAATAGCAGAGTGTTCCTGCCTGACACACATAAGTATGCCGACGAAAATGGGCGACACCACCACTAAATTGTATGGGGGAGGGGGGGATTCAGTCGGAACTTTTTGGAACATTCTCCATGCCTGGGACTCCGAGCGGAATGGGGGAGGGGGGGACGGCACTATCAGGAGTACTGTTTCAATGGCACTAAAAATTCCTAAAGCGAGACAATTTAATCGTGTATTAAAATCTATTCTGCAGTTCCTGAGTAAAAAAAAGCTACGTAACATTTACATTTAAATTTACGTATTGTTGAAATCAACTACGAACTATTTCAAACTCAATAGGTCTTCAAATGTTCAAATGTTCAAATGTTTGTATAGTCTATGGGACTTAACTACGGGGTCATCAGTCCCTAAACTTACAAACTACTTATGAACTACTTACGAACTAGGACGGCACAAATATCCATGCCCGAGGGGGGATTCGAACCCCCGACCGTAGTGGCCGTGAAGACCGTGACTGGAGCGCCTTAGTCCCCTCGGCCACCGCGGCCGGCCAATAGGTCTTCAAACTAAATTCTGCTTCATTTTGATTGGCAATGTGAGTAACCTATTACCAAAACATCTTATTTTTCAAACTCTAAAAATACCTTATAAAACAAACAAAAATATGAATAATAAAGGCAGAATTGTTCCTTTTTAAATACTTCGCAGTGCTATAGCCCGCAGGCCCCAGTTGAGCCTAGCAGATGTTGAAAGAGCATTAATTAAGACCGTGCATTATTTATCTGTAATGTGTTAAACGTGTTTGTTGAATGTAAACCTACTCCCGATTACAACGCCCAGATATTTTAGATGATCTAATTGTTGAAACGCCTTGTTATTCAGGTAAATTCCGACTGTCGATGAGGCACGTTTCCTTTTCCTGGTGATAAGCATAGCTTCCACTCCCATGAACCACAGACATTGCCGAGGTGGGGTGGCTTGCGTGCCTCAACGATACAGATAGCCGTACCGTAGGTGCAACCACAGCGGAGGGGTATCTGTGGAGAGGCCAGACAAACATGTGGTTCCTGAAGAGGGGCAGCAGCCTTTTCAGTAGTTACAGGGGCAACAGTCTGGATGATTGACTGAGCTGGCCTTGTAACATCAGCTAATATGGCTTTGCCACACAGCTACTGCGAACGGCTGAAAGCAAGGGGAAACTACAGCCGTTACTTTTCCCGAGGACATGCAGTTCTACTGTATGAAAATATGATGATGGCATCCTATCGGGTAAAATATTCCGGAGGTAAAATAGTCCCCCATTCGGATATCCGGGCGGGGACTACTCAGGAGGATGTGTTCATCAGGAAAGACAATACTGGCCTTCTACGGGTTGGAGCGTGGAATGTTAGATCCCTTAATAGAGTAGGAAAATTAGAAAATTTAAAAAGGGAAATGGATAGGTTGAAGTTAGCTATAGTGGGGATTAGTAAAGTTCGGTGGCAGGATGAACAGGATTTCTGGTCAGGTGAGTACAGGATTATAAATACAAAATCAGTTGGGGTATCACAGGTGTAGGATTGATAATGAATAAGAAAATAGGAATGCGGGTAAACTACTATGACCAGCACAGTGATCGCATTATCATTGTCAAGATAGATACGAAGCCAACACCGACAACAGTAGTACAGGTTTATATGCCAACTAGCTCTGCCGATCATGAGGAAATCGAAGAAATATATGAGGAGCTAAAGGAAATTATTCAGACAATTAAGGGAGAGGAAAACTTAATTATTATGGGAGACTGGAATTCGGTAGTAGGACAAGGAAGGGAAGGGAGTATAGTAGGTGAATATGGTCTGGGCAAAAGGAATGAAAGAGGAAGCCGCCTGGTAGAATTTTGCACGGAACATAATTTAGTTATAACAAACACCTGGTTCAAGAATCACAAAAGAAGGTTGTATACGTGGAAGAGACCAGGAGACACCGGGAGATACCAGATAGATTTTATAATGGTAAGACATAGATTTCGGAACCAGGTTTTACAGTCTAAGACATACCCAGGGGCAGATATAGACTCTGACCATAACTTGTTGGTTATGATCTGTAGGCTGAAACTGAAGAAACTACAAAAAGGTAGGAAAATAAGGAGATGGGACCTGGATAAATTGAAGGAACCTGGGGTTCTTAAGAATTTCAGAGGGAGCTTTAGGCAACAATTGACAGAAACAGGGGAAAATAAAACAGTAGAGGAGGAATGGGTAAAACTGAGAGATGAAATAGTGAAGGTAGCAGAGGACAAAATAGGTAGGAAGGCAAGACCTACAAAAAATCCTTGGATATCACAGGAGATACTAAATTTAATCGATGAAAGGAGAAAATATAAAAATGCAGTAAATGAAACAGGCAAAATGTAGTACAGACGAATAAGAAATGAGATTGACAATGCAAGGATGCAGAAGAATGTATAAATAGGGGAAAAATAGATACAGCCTACAGGAAAATAAAAGAAACATTTGGAGATAAGAAAAACAGCTCTATGAATATCAAGGACACTGACGGAAAACCAGTTCTCAGCAAAGAAGGGAAAGCTGAAAGGTGGTAAGAGTATATAGAGGGGCTCTACAAAGGAAATGAACTTCGAGACAATATTGTAGGAAGGGAAGAGGATGTAGATGAATATGAAATAGGAGATACTGTACTGAGAGAAGAATTTGACAGAGCCCTGAAAGACCTAAGTCGAAACCAGGCCCCTGGAGTAGATGATATTCCCTCAGAGCTCTTGAAGTCTCTGGGAGAACCAGCCCTGACAAAATTGTTTCACCTGGTGTGTAAGATGTATGAGACAGGCGAAGTACCCTCAGACTTCAAGAAAAATGTTATAATCCCCATTCCAAAGAAAGCAGGTGCAGACAGGTGTGAAAACTACAGAACCATCAGTTTAATAAGTCATGGTTGCAAAATATTAACACGAATTATATACAGAATAATGGAAAAACTTGTAGAAGCCGACCTCGGGGAAGATCAGTTTGGGTTCAGGAGAAATGTAGGAACACGGGAGGCAATACTCACTTTACGGCTTATCCTAGAAGACAGATTAAGAAAAGGCAAACCTACATTTCTAGCTTTTGTAGATTAGGAGAAGGCTTTTGACAATGTTGATTGAATAAACTCTTTCAAGTTCTGAAGCAAGCAGGAGTAAAATATAGGGAGAGTAAGGTTATTTACAACTTGTACAAAAACCAGACAGCGGTTTTCAGAGTTGAAGGGCATGAAAGGGATGCTGTGGTTGGGAAGGGAGTAAGACAGGGTTGTAGCCTTTCTCCAATGATATTCAATTTGTACATTGAGGAAGCTATAAAGGAAAGCAAGGAGAAATTTGTAGAAGGAATTAAAGTTCAGGGTGAAGAATTAAAAACATTGCGTTTTGCCGACGACATAGTAATTCTGTCAGATACAGCAAAGGACCTGGAAGAGCAATTAAACGGAATGGACAGTGTGCTGAAAGGTGCATATAAGATGAACATTAACAAGAGCAAAACTAGGGTAATGTAGTGCAGTATCAGAAAATCAGGTGATGCTGAAGGAATTAGATTGGGAAACGAATCAATAAAGGAGGTAGATGAGTTTTGTTACTTGGGCAGTAAAATAACAAATGATGGTCGCAGTACAGAGGATATAAAATGCAGAATGGCAATGGGTAGAAAAGCGTTTTTGAAAAAGAGAAATTTGTTAACATCGAATATTGATTTAAACCTAAGGAAGTCCTTTCTGAAGGCATTTGTATGGAGTGTTGCCTTGTATGGGAGCGAGACATGGACGATAAACAGTGCGGACAGGAAGAGGATTGAGGCTTTTGAAATATGGTGCTACAGAAGGATGCTGAAGATTAGGTGGGTGGATCGCGTAACTAATGAGGAGGTACTGAACAGAATTGGGGAGAAAAGAATTTCTGGCATACCTTGACTAAAAGAAGGGATAGATTGGTAGGACACATTCTTAGACATCAATGAATTGTGAATTTAGCGTTGGAGGGAAGTGTGTGTGGTAAAAATCGCAGAGGAAGACCAAGAGATGGATACAGTAAGCAGATTCAGGCAGATGTAGGTTGCTGTTCTTATGTGGAGATGAAGAGGCTTGCTCAGGATAGGATATTGTGGAGAGCTGCATCAAACCAGTCTCCGGACTGAAGACCACAACAACAACAACAAGCATAGCTTTCGATTTCTGTTCGTTGAATTGCAGTTTATTGTTAGTGTCTTAAGTCGCTATTAGCTGCATGTGTGCGTTAAAGATGTAAGGACTCTCACCTTTGGTTAGTAGAATCAGATCGTCGGCTAAAGCTATAACAAGACAGAGTCTTGAGTCAGGCAATTTAAGAAAGGAATCACACATTACAAAGTGGACGTCACCCGAGACGAGAGGCTGGGTTCTCCACAACGCCCCCCCCCCCCCTTACCTTTTTAATGGGTCACTGGTGCAACTCACTCTTAACTACTGTATTTAAAGGAACACGTACAACCAGTTCAGAGGGAGACTGCCACATTTGTTGCTGCTGGATTACTTCAACACACAAGTGTTACGGAGATGGTTCGGGAACTCAAAAGGAAGTCGACGTTATTTGGAAGGAAGGCTATTAAATTCGTAGCGCCGGAATTTGAAGTTTACAGCAACGTTTCTACTTACGTGTCAACGTACATTTCGCCTAAGGAACCACAAAGCTCTAAATCAACATATTTACGCTGCACATCACATTTAAGTGCCTGACACAGAATTTATCGAACCGCTTCCATCATATTTCTCTATCGTTCCGTTCTCCAATAAGGCGCGGAATAAAATAACACCTAAGTCTTTCCGTTTATGGTGTAAACAGTTGCACTTGGTTTTATTGATCGTTTACGGACAATTGATGCCTTTATTTGGACAGCTGAACAGGAAAAGACGCTGTAATGGAGGAAGAAATAGTGTACCGACTTTTAAACACATGTATGTATACATAACTTTCTTTTTACTGTATTTACATATTTTTTTCTATATAGCTTATTTCTTAGAAGACTACAGCACTGAGCTGCATCCCCATTTTAAAATTTGACATTAATCAACAATGGTTATGTAAATATATAAATTATATTTTTTAACATCAACTTCTCCTAAACAAAATATATGCTCCAATTTTTCCGTTAGGTGCACTCGTCTTTCTGTTCAAATATCTGAGGAAGGGCACTATGCTCGCGAAACTGACCAGTAAGGCCAATATGAGTGTAGATGGACGCTGATGTTTTAAAAAGTAATTGAATAGCGGTCGGTGAGAGGGACAAAATACCAACTGTTTAGTAAATTTAGAGGGCCTGAATGTGAAGCCAATTGCAGAGCGGTTCTATATTTCAGGATGGACGACTGAGATTAGATAATAGGATTAGGGCTCGTACGTCAGGCACACAATCGTTCGTTTCCTCGTCGCTCTGTTTGGCAGGGAGACAGGACTGGAAACCAGTGCTGGTGGTACGAGGTGTCCCAACGGCCGAGGCGGCGCAGCGGCCACCCTCTGGACAACGGCGCAGACCAGCCTGGTTTAGGTTTTTCCTGATTTCTTCAAATCACCGACGGTCAATGCTGCCTTTATAAGGGCACAGGCGGTTTTCTTTCCCAGACCTTAACAAAAGTATCTAGTTTAATTGGTTCCATGTCAATGGGCAGGACCTGAGCTGCATATATAACTAGAATTAGATGCACCAACGGCTGTAACATTTCGGTGGCTATATCACCATCTTCAGGCCCTTCATTTCAAAGCATAAAATTCTATGGGCCATATATTTAAATACAGTAACATAAGAGAAATATGATTATACAGTAGTACAAAAATAATGACATGGTATAATGCAAGTATGAAACATATATTAAAACATCTTTGGGTCCTACATTGAAAAAAAAAAAAAAAAAAAAAAAAAAAAAAATTGTATGAACCATTTGGTAGTACAAAAACACAGTATATATTTGAAAATTTAATAAATCATAAATCACGGAATAATGTAGATAGAGAGGTAAAAATTGACGCACATGCTTGGAATAACATAAGGTTTTATTAGGAAAAAAATTCGAAAAATATCCGACAGATGGCGTTTAATCTGATCAGAAAAGCAATAATTTCCATAACAAATTAAGACAAAGAAAAGATAATGTTCTTTACAGGAAATGCTCAATATGTTCACCATCATTTCTCAACAAGAGCTGTGGTCGAGGAATAATGTTGTAAACAGCACTGTAAAGCATGTCCTGAGTTGTGGTGAGGCGTTTGCGTCGGATGTTGTCTTTCAGCATCCCTAGAGATGTCGGTCGATCACGATACACTTGCGACTACAGGTAACCCCAAAGCCAATAATCGCACGGGCTGAGGTCTGTGGACCTGGGAGGCCAAGCATTACGAAAGCGGCAGCTGAACACACGATCATCACCAAACGACGCGCGCAAGAGATTTTTAACGCTCCTGTCTGTTCAAATGTCTGTAAATCTATCGGACCAAACCGCGTGGTCATCAGTCCATAGCTTACAAACTACTTAAACCTAGGTAAACTAACCTACGGACAAATACATACACACCCATGCCCCAGGGAGGACTCGAACCCCCATGGCGAGTTTAATGCTTCTAGCAGTACTTTTTTTTTTCCTAATAAAACCCCATGTCATTCCAAGCATGTGTGTCAATTTTTGCCTCTCAATCTACATTATTCCCTGATTTATTAAGTTTTCAAATTTATACTGCCTTTTTGATCGCCCGGTATATGATGACGTAGTAGAATTTAGGTGTATACTATAATATTAAAACATTTATGTTATAGGTAGTATGGCTTGGGTAGGAAAAAAAGGAAGAAAAAGAGATAAGTCATGTCCCTCTGGTAAAATGCAATTATATAATCAAGTGTAATCGGTTATTAATGAATGGTTGGTAGAGTACCTAAGCGTGTGCTCCGTCTCCAATGGCCACCATGACGACGTTACGCCCTGGTCTTCCTTCCGCCCTTTGCGAAGCACGGGAGGAGGAGGAGGCAAATAACGCGCACGCCTTGCTCTTTTTCATCTACATCTACATCTACATATATACTCTGCAAATCACATTAAAGTGCCTGGCAGAGGGTTCATTAACCACTTTCATAACTTTTCTCTACCTTTACATTCTCTAATAGCGCGCAGGAAGAAAGAACACCTAAATCGTTCCGTTTTCGATCTGATTTCTCTTATTTTATTGGGATGGTCATGTCTCCCTAAGTAGGTGGGTGCTAGCAAAATATTTTCACATTCACAACTAAAAGTCTGTGATTGAAACTTCGCAAACAGATCGCGCCGCAATGAATAACGTCTTTCTTTTAATGATTTCCACCCCAGTTCTTGCAACATTTCCGTGACGCTTTCCCCCCCGTAACGTGATAAAACAAAACGAGCTGTCCTTCTCTGAACATTGTCAATGTCTTTCGTCAGTCCCACCTGGTGAGGGTCCCACAAGGGGCAACAGTACTCCAGGAGAGGACGCACAAGTGTGATGTAGCAAGTGTCTTTGGTGGAGCTGGTGCATCTTCGAAGCGTTCTGCCAATGAAACGTAACCTTTGGTCTGCCTTCCCCACAATAGTTTCTATGTGTTCTCTCCAGTCTAAGTTGTTCGTAATTCTAACTCCTAGGTATTTGGTAGAATTTACGACTTTAAGGTTTGACTGATTTATCGTGTAATTGAAGTTTAGCGGATTTCTTTTAGTGGTCATGTGTATTACTTCACACTTTTCTTTATTTAGTGTCAATTGCCAATTTTCGCACCATGCAGAAATTTTGTGTAAATCGCTTTGCAGTTGCTTTTGATCCTCTGTTGACTTCACTAACCGATAAACGACAGCATCATCCGCGAATAGTCTAAGGGAGCTATTTAGATTGTCTTCTAAACCGTTTATAAACACGAGGTGCCACTGCGTACGTATCAACTCTGAGACACGAGTGCAGGGCATGGCTGACATCGCACTGCAGTGCACAGTACCACACGCTTCGTTCTGCGGTGGCGACACCCGTGATCGGTAAAACGCACGATCTCTCAGACCTCCAGGAGGGCAGGTGGATGGCGCACACTCTGTGTACGTATCAGCGACGGAAACGGCTGCGCTGTTCAGTCTCACTGGCGACAGTGTAGATGAAACAGGGTGAAGCGTCACTGGCGAACAGGGGTACCGGATGGAGACGGACGACCGGTGAGAGCTGACAGCTGCTATGGACACACCACGACTGCCGAGCTCAGGACCCACCTGAGTGACGCCGTTTAATACAACACATGTGATGTCGCACAAGTGTAAAGTGCGCGCCACCTAGTTTCGCCGCGCGCCGCCATGCACGCACGGCGCGGCGTTCTTACGAAGTCAGCCACGAGCGCCCTCTGCTACAACTCCGCTCGTGGCCACCACTGAACGACATCGATCACTTGGGATTGAGATAGGAACCAGTTAACACTTCGGAATCAGATAGGCACCAGTGAAGACTTGGCTGTCGGACAGGCACTAGGCAGGCCTCTAACTGAACTATGTATCAGCATTCTGCAATACTGAACTATGTAAAAGTTAAGTATTACTAAGTCTCTAAGAAATATATATCTCGTTCTAATTTACTCCAGTGTTTCTAGTTTCTGCTGTTCCAGTGGCTGGTCACCTCCGTACCTGCACAAGCGTGAACTCCTTTATTTCTGTGTCGGACTCTTTCTACTCGGCCATCGACACCGACGACGGAAACGAGACACAAAAGCGGCGACGAGGCTGGGACACAAAAACACATCTTCAGGAAGAGGAAAACCAATTTTCGTAAACCGTTTTTCGCTGTCGTGTTTACATGGCATGTCGTGTTAATATGGCGGCTGAAAAACAGCTGATTCAATTCCTGATTTAGTCAGCACAATCGCTATTTTTCTTTATTTAAATACACACATTTATGTTCGCACTAATATTTATGGTCTTATTTCACCTTACAGAATATCACTCTTTCCATATGTGCCGGTAATTCTTATCAAGAAAACACGATCTGACAAGCCAAGAACGCTTCAAAAACGGTTCCGTTTACATGGACACGAAAATCGATTGTGGAACTGGAAAACCGATTTAGGGAAGCGTATTTCCAGAATCGATTTTGGAGTGTTTCCATGACGAACCAAATGCGGAATTGGGAAATCGGTTTACGAAATTCTGTTTTGAGAGCCCATGTAAACGGGGTGAGTGACGCCGTCTCAATGAAAGCAGTACGACTGCAGTTGCTGAGCCCCTGATAACGGAAGCCAGCGCGCAGTCGCGAAGCAAGTGTCGCCACGTTGTGGAACCTGGGGTTAGGAAAGAAATGTGTGCACTGGTGCGAGGAATCATCGTTTACATTGCTTACTACAAAAACTCTGTTTATGTAACGAAAAACCCAAAAGAAACTTACGATACGACACGCTTGCTTCCTATACTAAAGCATGATGCAGCTTCCGACATGATATTGGCATAGATATCGGGTTATTCAACTGTGCGTATCATTAACCCCACTGCTCGGATAACTTTGAATGAATATCTCGTCATCCTCGACAAAAAACTGCTTACAAAAATGCCGTATTCCAGGACGATAATGCCCTCCCACACGTAGCCAAAATTATTTTGATGTACTTCGTACAGAATCAGAAAACTATCCGGTATTTTCCCTGGACAGTAAGGTCGCCATATCTTAACGTAACTGAACCGTTATGAGGCGGTTTAGAACAGGGCGTGAAGACCAGATTTACAGCTCAATTGTCTTTGAAGTATTCCGCGGATATTTTGATACAAGAATGATAAAATTCAGCGGTAAACTGTAAAGACATGTTACAAATCTATTCCTCGAAGACTTGCACTTGTTCTCAAAGACAATAGTTCATACTACTGGATAAATATTGTATCTGGTTAGGTGTTCGTATTACATTACTGGAAAATGAAAAGAGAACACCATGAATTCGTCGACCCAGGTGAAGTAAATTTTAGTGACTTATTATTCTTGAGGATGTATAGAACACGCAACCACACAAACTGAGCCATACGCACGTGTGTCAAATCACCAGAGCGTGCGCCATGGCGACGCCAGTACCGCGAATATCCTCCTCTTCGCAGCAATGCCGGCTGTAATTCTCTTACGGAGATGAACGTAAATGTACCGAGTGAGTCTTGCAGAATGGCCAGCCAGGAAGTTTCCACGAGTCGCCTCATTTGCGCCAGATTTCGTGTTGGCCCTGAAGACAGCGTAACATGACGTTTCTTCTCGTCCCAAACATGGGGACAGCAATGGACAGATCTTGGGACCACGCTAGCCAGGTTAGTTGTCGTAAATTTTGAAGAACACTTTCAGGGGTATGGGTATGAGTATTTTGTAAGCTGTCATGTTTTATCTTGTGTATTTTTATACAGTGAGTAAGTGCTATGTTGCACTTATTATTTTATATCCATGTTTTAAGATGACCAGCTTGTAAAATATATATATGAGCAGTTCACCGAAACCGGGCGTCATTCAATAAATTATTAATTTGCTATCTTGGCATTTCATTTTGAAGAGTATGTTTATGGGTGATATGTTGAAATAGTAGACTGGCAGGGAGAGATTAATACAGGTGAAAACAAAATAAACAGTCTCGCATATACAGACGCGGTTGTTGTGATGCCAAATTCTACTGAAGCGTTGCAATGTAATGTTTCAGCGGTAGATCAGAGGTGTAAGTGTTATGGTATGAAGAAAAGCATATCCAAAACGAAAGTAGTGTGAGTGGGAAAGAGATTTAAACAGATAGGTGCCAAATGGATATGTGACAAATGCACCCAGTGACATTTGCAGCCAACCCCAAATCTGCGACATTTGCACCCAGTCTGACCCGTTTACTATGTTACGACCTACCTGCAGCCCGTACCCTCGCTAATCCGCCACTGTGTCCGCGGTAATACCACGCCGCCCAGTCCTCGCACACCGGAAACGCTCTCTCGACAAAGTCTGCCTGCAGTGCAGTCTCGAGGTCCTTGTCCACCTCAGCGGATAACAGCTGTCAGTTCGATTCTGAAGGTCGTACGTTCGGTTCATGCAGCTTGTGTGTTTGTGAGCTTATAGGTTCGATATGGAGACATCAACGACCAACAAGAGTAAGCCATGTGGCCACTATGAAGGCTACTCTTACATCATAAAAAGAACCGAAGCAGACATAACAGTGATTTGATACTATTCAAAACATAAAACAAGCACTGTCCAAGAAACCTTGTGTCAAAGGACTGTGTGGTTCTTTGTGCAAACGAGCATCAGTGTGGAGCACTTAGAAGTACAAAAGACTATTAGTCAGGCGAAGAAGAGATCACGAGAAGAACAGGCTTCCATTGCAAAAATATACACCGAAGAGTTAGGTGACTTGCACAATCGTAGATATGATTTTGTGACTGAAATGACCCAACAGCAGGCAGCGAAGAGGACATCATACCGCCACCGGGACAAAACTCACACAAATAAGAAAGAACCAGAAACGAAAGATGAAATTGATCTTTCGGAAGCGTTATTAACAATGAATGATGGTTACAATTTTCTTTTAAGTGACGACAACTTAGTCCAGTTATGTATTTTTGCCAGGAAACTTTTGGGGTAGTTTTGATTTCTTCGATTCCGTATGTTTTTTGGGGTGCTGAATCCGAATATGGCATTTCCCAACAAACTTTCTTGACGCAATGCTGAACAATATGCAATAATTCGAAAAAATAGCATTTTTCGGCGGTTTTTGCTTATAATTAGAAAACTGTCAACTTTCACAAATGACCTCCAAGTCCAAAATTTCCTACAGATTTCACTATTTATGTTTTCCTGTCGAACGAGCCGTTCCGACTCAAGCGCTAATTGAAAATTGGCGTATTTTGGCTGTCTCCGCTAAAATCTACTTTTCCACTCAAGAAGTCTAATTCATTATTAGAAGCTAACATTTAGTGAATTCCTGCAAGTTCTATGTTGAATAGAATGTAGACTGGTATCGACTGTTTCTCCCAGTTGTCTATACACACCTTCTTTGGATCATACACCTTGCTCATTCACAGTTCATGTCATATAGTCTGTGAATATAAAAGAATAACTGCAGGATCAGAAGTGACGTCTGTTCTTTCGGAACAGACGCCACATATATATGCCGGAGACGGACAATGATCCTTTCGTTAGATGGGAGGGATGGACAAGTTTGAGGTCTTACTCTTACGATAATTAGTTTCAATAATTACGAGTTTGGGTACTGTGGGCAGGGTAAAGCTGGGAATTTGTGTATGACGGGAGGCGTGTTTAGGTAGGCCTTGCAGGTGCGCTGATCACTGTGTCCCCAGTGGTGTAGTGGTCAGCTTAAATGCCTAAAATATAGGAGACCAAGGTTCGAGTCCCAGCTGGGTACACATTTTCAGCTGTGGTCATTCGCAGTTGATGTCATATATTCTGTGAATAGCTCTGATATTTTATTTTATTTTATTTTATTTTATTTTCGTAACGTAACCACACATTCGAAAATTGTCACTTATTCGGAAATAAACACCCAAATATGTGTTTCTTCCTTAGTTTTCTAATTATAACATGCAATACTGTACAACATCCTTTTAATATACAATAAAAAGGCTTAGAATCAGGATTTCGACTTTTATCTCCGATACATCGGCGATATATCAGCGGTATACCGCTGTTCAAACCATCAATGTTTTTGGGTAAAGCATCTGTATTTTCAGAACATCGATGTCTCGTTTGCATCCGTAGTCATCAGATTGCTTTGATGCGACCTGTAACCAACTCCTTAGCCAACCGTTTCATTTCAAAGTAGCATTGCAACCTACATCCTCAATTATTTGCTTGATGTATTCCACTCTGTTTTTCCCCTAGCGATGTAAAATGCCTCGACATTTGTAAGGTGGGGCAAATGCCCAAAATAAATGCATGGGCAAATGCCAAAATTTCATGAATACCTAGGCATTTATGGATGTAAAAGGTAAACTTATAAGCAGTACGTATAATAAATAAATAAATTACGAGATATTTTGTACCACTCTCTAACTACATCTTAAATGCTTCAATTCTCTTCTGTTCTCATTTCCCAGCAGTCCAAGTATCGCAAACATACAATGTTGGCTGCAAACGTATGTGCAGAGACATTTCTGCCACAAGTCCAGGGCGATGTTTGACAGCAGTAGATTTCTCTTTCCCATGTATGCCCTCTTTGCTTGTGTTAGTCTACTTTTTATGTCCCTCTTGCTTCTTCCGTCGTGAGTTAGTTTAATGCAAAGGTATCAGAATTCCTTGTCTTCGTGTACATTGTGAACACCAATTCGGTTGTTATTTTCTCGCTACTTTTATTTCTGTTACTTCTCATGACTTTCGTCTTTCTTTGGTTTACCTTCGGTGCTCATTACTCTTTTCATTCTATTCAACAGGCCCTGTAATTTTCCTTCACTTTCACAGACGATAGCAATATCTTATCATTGATATACTTTTACCCAGAACTTTTATCAGAGCCTTGAACCTGTTCTTTATTTCCTACATTACGTCTTCATTGCGCAAGCTGATGGCGACAGTCCGCTACCTTTTCTTACCCCTTTTTTAATCTGAGCATTTCATTCTTGACTTTCGATGCTTATTGTATCCACTTGATTCTTACATAAACTGTGTATTACCCGCCTTTCCCTACAGCTTACTCCTATTTTTCTCAGAATTGCGAACATCATGCAGACCTTACATTATCGAATGCTTTTTCCAGGTTACATATCTTATGAATATGTCTTGGTTGTTCTTTAGTCTCGCTTCCATTATACATTGCAGCAATGCTATTGCGGCCACGCATTGCCGTAAAGCACGGCCCGTGTCAATGCGACCTCACAGCCCTCGGCTCTTCTGCCTGCCGAGCAGAGACCGGACTGGGAGATTAGCCGACCGCCCCTCGACCAGAACTGGGTGCTAATGTCACTGGGTGCTTTTGTCACTGGGTGCTTTTGTCAGGACACCGTGCCAAATAACAGGAACGAAGTTAGAACGGGGGGACAATTTCAAGTACTTCGGACGTATTTTCTCGCAGGATGACAACATAGAAAAAGAACTTGAATCAAGCTGTAGCAAAGATAAAGCAGTAATTGCTCAGCAAGATCTACTCTCTTCTGCAAGAAGGAAGTCATTACCAAGAATAAGTTAGCAGTGCACCGCTCTATCTTTAGAAGAACTCTTGTAGTTGTAGTCTTCAGTACGGAGACTGGTTTGATGCAGATCTCCACCCTACTCCATCGTGAGCAAGACTCTTCATATCTTCATAAGACCTGCAGCACACGATTTTTACCACACGATTTTTACCCCACACACTTCCCTTCAACGCTAAATTCATAATTCCTTGATGTCTAAGAATGTGTCCTATCATTGATCCCTTCTTTTACTCAAAGTATGCCAGAAATTCGTTTTCTCCCCAATTATGTTCAGTACCTCCTCATTAGTTACGCGATCCACCCATCTAATCTTCAGCATTCTTCTGTAGCACCACATTTGAAAGCCTCTATCCTCTTCGTGTCCGCACTGCTTATCGTCCAAGTTTCACTCCCGTACAAGGCAACACGCCACACAAATGCCTTCAGAAAGGACTCCTTGGGCTTAAATCAATATTCGAAGTTAACAAATTTCTCCCTTTCAAGAACGCTTTTCTACCGATTTCCATTCTGCATTTTGTATACTCTGTACTGCGACCATCATAAGTTAATTTATTGCGCAAATAACAAAACTCATCTAGCACATGTATTGTTTCGTTACCTAATCTAATCCCTTCAGCATCGGTGAAACTCTATTGTATGGGAGTGATATCTTATTAGTAAGATTGAGATTACAGATTTGAAAGTAGGAAAGATGATTGCAGGTACTTAATAGAGGGGAACAACGACAGGAGTCTATCCATAATGAGAATATCAAAGAAAAGCTGTGAATGAACGTCACAGATGAAGCAGTTACAGCAGACAAGGTGAGGTGGTGGGGTAATATTACTCACATTCGAGAAACAAGGTTAATTAAGATAGTCATTTGTTCGGCAGTAGAGGGTAAGAGGAGTCGAGGCAGACCAGGGAGAGAGTACTGAGAAGGAGACCACACGGCTGTCGGATTTCTGAATTTCTTGATATTTATTTTACGTGGAGTTCAGCACTCAAATAACAATCAGCCACAGCCATTTGAAGCAACTCTCAAAAATTCTCGAGAAAATTGACTTTGAAGTTTTGCAGAGTACACGTAAGTTCCAATAAGTAAAACAGTTGTAGCTCTTGTAGGTGTGGCTGAAGTGGTAGCGTTCTGGCCTCATAATCATGGAGTCTGTGGTTCGAATCCCACTGAGAAAGATTTTCTTTTTCGAATGCAGTTATATTCAGTTGGGATCTCTAATTCCACTTGCGGCATCAGTTTTTGTTTATGTGTATGAAGACGAGCTGAAAACCTTGTCGTCATGTAAAACGATGGTTGGGTAGGTTAGCTGCTTGGAAAAGCCATTAGCAGGTATGGAGACGACTTTCCCAAAACAGCGTCGTAAGTCCTCACAAACTGAACAATCCAAGACTACCGTCGTCAACTTAATAGTGAAGCCAATACTGTAAGAAATGTTATATATATATATATATATATATATATATATATATATATATATATATATATATATATATATAATTAGTAACAACCTTCTATAAAATATGGAAAAATACGAATAAACAAAAATGGGTGCACTTTTAGTAAAAATCACCATTAGATATTGAAGTGGTGTAAGTATTCGAACAGAACGAAAAAAATAATAACAATTGATCACGACAAGATTTGTACTGACTCTACGATTATAAAGCCGGAACGCAACCACTTTTTTTTTTTTTTTTTTTTTTTTTTTTCCTTCTTTTCTTTTCTTTTCGGGTTGTTCTTGTCCTTGCGGACGCTGATCGTGTATGTTCGTTTTCGTTCTACGTGTTCTTTGGCTCAGCTTTTTTATTACAGAGAGCATTCTGCACTCTGACCGGGCGCGCTGAGCCACGGCGCCCGGCGACCACTTGAGCTACGTCCACAGCTGCCCCCCCCCCCCCCCGTCTACTTGCAAATACATTCATTACTATGAAAAAGAATTGGCGGCCCCCAAGGACGAGAGGCACGGGAAAGACTAAAAAAATATAGCTTTCGAGATTTGGGAGCCCCAGCAAAAAAAAAAAAAAAAAAAAAAAAAAAAAAAAAAAAAAAAAAAAAAAAAATAAAAAAAAAAAAATAAAATAAAAAAAAAAATAAATATAAAAAAAAATTCGAGGTATTTGTAAGCTTCTCAAGACCGGAGGCCCGGGACGGTCCCCGCTCTACCCCCCCCTTAGTCCGCCACTGTAGAGATGCTGCAATTCCTGTAATGATTGGTACTTACGATCACTTGCAAAACTTCAAAGTGGATTTTCTCGAGAATTTTTGAGAGTTGCGTTGAATTGCTTTGGCTGATTATTATTTGAGTTCTGAACTTAACGTACCGTAAATATAGAGAAATTCTAAAATCCGACACCCATTTGGTCTCCTTGTGAGACTCGGTCAAGAATGATTTTGAAATAAAAGGCTTAACATCAGACTAGGAATGAATGTTGGCATTGAACAGCGGATCACGGAAGAATTTTATTAGGGCGACTGTGTGGCAGACCGAACGCTGGAAGGTCTCTGATGTCGATGATGATGACCAGGAGGGACGCGTTTGGCCTGCCGCCTGTGTTGTCCAGCGCGCCTGCAGATGCCGGCAGCCGCTCGCCCTCGGAGACCTGTGAAGTTGGCACCCCTTTTTTGGAAAATGTAAATTTTTCAGAGTTCTAGACAGATATACAATAGTTCTCTGTACAAAATTTAAATAGTTCTGTAGAATTTCGCCGAAAAAATAGTAAAAATTACCACAAACTTGAGTTTTTTTAGTTTTTTAAAAATAATTATTTGCGTATTAGCGCAAACATAGTTCTGATCATAGTTCTAAATACCTGTCAAAGAGTTCTACAGGAATTCCTAATAGCATTTTTCTGTGCAGATTATACTTTATGAGATAATTACAATAATGGAGTATCCATTTACATGCAACTGTGGAATTTGCACCCTTTTATTTATTTTTTTTTTTTCAAAAAATTAAACTTTTTTCAGAGTTCTAGGGACATGTGCAATAGTTCTTGTTTACGATAAGCTGTAATCACTCAGACGTAAAAACAACAAATTGAATGTGCAGCGGATAGAATATCTGTCAAGGCCTAAGAAAAACGTATATTTCTCGAATAAGGGGCACAAATAAGACAGCTTATCAGATATTCAAAATTGTGAACATAATTTTTTTTTCGGGCAATTACATAGAAATCTTCACATGAACTCTACAACTATAGTATATGTACACAGAACCCAAAAAACAATGCGTATTTCTCGAAAAAATGGTGCCAATTTACAGTAACGTGAAAATGAATTCCACATTACTGCATTTATCTGATAAAGTATAAACAGCACAGAAAAATGTTATTAGGATTTCCTGTAGAACTCTTTGAGAGCTATTTAGAACTGTGATCAGAACTATGTTTGTGCTAATAGGCAAATATTTATTTAAAAAAAAGACTAAAAACTCAAGTTTGTGGTAATTTTTATTATTTTTTCGGCGAAATTCTGCAGAGCTATTTAAATTTTGTACAGAGAACTCCAGAACTATTGCATATCTGTCTAGAACTCTGAAAAAAATTACATTTTTGAAAAAAAATGGGTGCCAACTTCACACTACTCTGGTGCAATTTTGCGTAGTTTATGTCCCTCATTTACGCAATTAGCTCATGAACTATTAACTGGGCAAAAAAATATCATTAGGATTTTCTGCAGAACTCTTTGAGAGATATTTAGAAGTGTGATCAGAACTACGTTTACGCTTATAGGCAAATCATTATTTGGAAAAAACTAAAATTTGTTATAATTTTTTGTAATTTTTTCGCGAATTAGTGGAGAACTATTTAAATTTTGTACAGAGACCTCCAGAACTATTGCCTATATGCCTAGAACTCTGAAAAAAATGCACATTTTTGAGAAAAGGGGGTGCCAACTTCACACTAGCGTGTAAATGGATTCCCCATTATTGCAATTATCTCATGAAGTATAATCTGCACAGAAAAATGTCATTAGGATTTCCTGTAGAACTCTTTGAGAACCATTTAGAACTGTGATCAGAACTATGTTTGTACTAATAGGCAAAAAATTATTTTGAAAAATACTAAATTTTGTGGTAATATTTTGGATTTTTTCGGCGAAATTTTGCAGAACTATTTAAATTTTGTACAGAGAACTCCAGAACTATTGCATATATGCCTAGAACTCTGAAAAAAATGCACATTTCTGAGAAAAGGGGTGCCAACTTCACACTAGCGTGTAAATGGATTCCCCATTATTGCAGTTATGAAGTGTAATCTGCACAGAAAAATGTCTTTAGGATTTCCTGTAGAACTCTTCGAGAACTTTTTAGAACTGTGATCAGAACTAGGTTTTTAGTAATAGGCAAAAAATTATTTTGAAAAAACTAAATTTTGTGGTAATATTTTGGATTTTTTCGGCGAAATTTTGCAGAACTATTTAAATTTTGTACAGAGAACTCCAGAACTATTGCATATCTATATATACAAGTGGCGTCTGTTCCGAGAGAACAGATGTCACTTCTGATCCTGCAGTTGTTATTATTCAACATTCATAGAATATATGACATCAACTGCGATTGGGCAAAGCTGAAAATGTGTACCGAGCCGGGATTCAAACCCGGGTCTCCTGCTTTCTAGGCAGTTGCGCTGACCCTACACCACTGGGGACACAGTGATCACCGCACCTGCAAGGACTACCCAAGCACGCCTCCCATCAGATACAAATTCCCAGCTTCGCCCTGCCCACAGTACTCAAACTCGTAGTTATGCACAAATTCCCGTAAGAGTAAGGGTTTCAAACTTTGCACACCCCTCCGCACTAACGATAGGATCATTGCCCGTCACCGGCATATTATATATATACATGTGGCGTCTGTTCCGAGAGAACAGACGGCACTTCTGATCCTGCAGTTGTTATTATTCAACATTCATAGAATATATGACATCAACTGCGATAGGGCAAAGCTGAAAATGTGTACCCAGCCGGGAATTTGTATCTGACGGGAGGCGTGCTTAGGTAGTCGTAGCAGGTGCGGTGATCACTGTGTCCCCAGAGGTGTAGGGGTCAGCGCACCTGCCTAGAAATCAGGAGACCCGGGTTCGAATCCCGTCTGGGTACACATTTCAGCTTTGCCCAATCGCAGTTGATGTCATATATTCTCTAAATGTTGTATTCCATATCTGTCTAGAATTCTGAAAAAAAGTTAACATTTTCCAAAAAAGGGGTGCTAGCTTCACAGGACTCGCCCTCGGCCAGTGGCAGACAGCGCCTCAGCGGCTGCAGAGCGCGGCGTTCCCACAGTGGTAGCAGGTGCAGCGAGCCACGCGACAGGCCGGCAGGCGTTGCCCAACGGCCTAATGAGGCTGCCGCGTGTGGGAGTGTGTGCCGGCGAGTGCGGCGAAAGCAGCCACACTCCACTCCACTCGGCTCGACTCGTCCTTCCCGCTGCCGATCCTTACGTCAGCCCGGCGCTTGCGCAACGCGCACTTTGCGAAACCGACCGACCGAGCAGAGCCGCTCATTTGCACACGAAAGCGACCGGCCGCGCGTAGCCGACAGGTGCCTACTGCCGGCTGCTAAAGTCCCGATGAGTTCCTTATCTGCTCCTGGCCGAAGACTTGCCAGGTACGTGAGGTAAATGAGGATCCCGAGCTCATTGGCCAAATGTGTACTTCGGCTATTTTGGACGGAAATTTGCAGTGAGACGACAAAGGTCGTGGGATGCCTCCTGATACCTTGTCGGACCTACTTCTGTGCCGCCGGCCGCGCTGGCCGAGGGGACTGAGGCGCTTCGGTCACGGTCTGCACGGCCACTACGGTCGGGGGTTCGAATCCCTCTCGGGCATGGATATTTGTGCCGTCCTTAGTATTAGCTAGTTCATAAGTAGTTTGTAAGTTTAGGGACTGATGACCCCGTAGTTAAGTCCCATAAGATTTACAAACATTTGAACTTCTGTGCCACGTGGCTGGCGAAATGTCGCGCCCTACTGCCTCTCGAGTCGTCCGCGACTGCGAAACTGCGGCCTGTGCCGACTTGGTGCAGTAGTGGACCAGGGGAGGCCCGAGATGTAAGAGAACCGGCCGCAGCGAGGCGGCGGGCGTGCGAACGCCCAGTCAGGGACGCCCGGGGCCTGTGACGTGACGGAGCCGATCTGTTTCAAGAAATGCTAATTCTTTCACTGATGCTACCCTCTGGAAATCGCCCAGCAGGAATCTTCTCTTTTTTAACCGGTCTCGATTATGTGGACATTTTTCCAAATTTACCGTGATACTTCTGTGTACAGCACTTGATCTTCATCCCACGGAAGATAGGAAAATTATACAACCCATCCCAGTGCTGCATAAATAAAATGGGTTGGAAGCGTTGTCAGGATGGAAGGCGGAGCGGCGAAGGCTTGTGGGCGCCCTAGGAAAGGGTGGCTGAACGGCAAATAAAAGATAGATTTCAAGTTAATATTTGGTATATTCTGAAATACGGGATACATGGCGAGACTCGCCCTGGGTACGGATGTAATGAATGAATGCCAGTGTAAACAGATTAGAAAACGGAAAAAGGTAATGGTTACGGTTATGGTTATGGTTCACACAGTTGGTGGCTGATACCGAACAGCCGCTAGGCGGGAGCGGACGGCAGGCGGCCGTTCGCCCCGCACCGAGGCTGGGCTTCTGGAGTGCGTCTATTCTGTACGAGAGCTGAAACTGAAGAGAGCGAAGGAAGTGATTCTCGCACCTCGGAGACCTCCAGCAGTAGCACACGTGATCAAACGTGGGTGCCTACTATTGGCTACATGGTAGCGTGGAAACGTCAGTAGTTTCAGCACAGACGCCAGAAGGGTGGCCTGATTTTAGAATCAGCATTCAATACTGGTTCTGGCCGGCTGTGTCCTGCAAGGTGGACAGCCTTGGTCACGTTGTTAAGGCGTATGTCGCGGCGGAAGAACACTTGTAAAACTTAGGCAAAGTTTTGAAATAAAAGTTTTGAATTTTTTCCTAACCTGTTTTAGACTGGCTGGTCATCCTGTACATCTGTTTTAAAGGAATAGGGTTGCTGATTTTCCGCAGGTATAAGTGATTAAATATACGGATTTAGCAATATGCGAGAATTTCAGACTTCAGCTGCCCTGCTTAAGTTGCTCTATCATTTTGTAACATATGTGTTCGGGTGGCCGAGTGCTTGAGGCGACCGCTCGCGAAAAGTGGGAGAACCGGGTTCGATTGCCGCTCCAGCACGCATTTTCATATGATGGAAAATGATAGACCAACTTAAGCAGAGCAGCTGAAGTCGGAAATTCTCACAAATTGCGAATAAATATCTGTGAAATAAGAATATTGCGGTTTGCCGACGACATAGTAATTTTGTCAGAGACTGCAAAGGATCTGGAAGAGAAATTGAATGTCTTGAGAGGAAGACATAAGAGTAACATTAACAAGAGTAAAACGAAGGTAATGGAATGTAATGTCAGAAAATCAGGTGATGCTGAAGGAATTAGATTAGGTAATGAGGCAATAAAAGTTGTAGATGAGTTTTGTTATTTGGGTAGCAAAATAACTTCTGATAGCCGAAGTAGAGAAGGTATAAAATGCAGAATGACTATGGGAAGAAAAGAATTTCAAAGAAGCGAAACTTGTTAACGTCCAATATTAATTTAAATGTTAGAAGTCCTTTCTGAAAGCATTTGTTTGGAGTGTAACATTGTATGGGAGTGAACCGTGGACGATAAGGAGTTCAGACAAAAAGATGATAGAAGCGTTCGAAATGTGGTGCTACAGACGAATGATGAAAATTAGGTGGGTATATCACGTAACAATTCACCGAATTGGGGAGAAAAGGAGTTTCTGGCATATCATGACTAAGACAAGGGATAGATTGGTTGGACTCATTCTGAGACACCAAGGAATCGTCAACTTCGCATTAGAAGGAAGCGTGTGGGGTAAAAATCGTAGAGGGAGACCGAGGGACGAGTACAGTAAGCAGATTCTAAAAGATGTAGGTTGCCGAACGTATTCTCACATGAAGAGACTTGCACAGAACAGGGTAGCGTGGAGAGCTGCATCAAACCAGTCTGCGTACTGAAGACCACAATAACAACAAATTTTTCCAAATGTTTCTGTTGCATTGACGATTCTATTTGTTGTCACATTTATAAAAATTATAGTACATGAGGATATTTCAATTAAGAAACATTTTTGGGCTGTGTTCTCATTACTGACCCTTCAGCTGAAGGCCGGACAGATGCGTTGCTCCAACAGTTAGAAGCTCGGGCCATTCGTTGAGAAGCTACCAGAGGCCACGGCCAACATAATGCTTCCGCAATGAAAGGAAACATGTTGGAGTCCAGGTAGGAAGCCTTCATTTAAGTCCTAGTGCTTATTTCACGTACGGCGTGGGAACCACTCTTTGAAGTTGGTCATTAATTAAGCAACTCTGTCGTGCAATATTGCTGTAGACGGTTGGGGCACTATACAAGAAATATTTCATTTGCTTTCCTATTTCTACTCAAAGATTTTCGCTGAAACATGTTTCAACTTTGGCAGTAAACACAGTCTGCAATATTAGATGGGAAAGTAGAATCGAGGTATTGTTGCCATTGAAAAAGTATATCATACCTTATATGAGGCTTTTGAAGATCAGAAACTTGAATCATTTGGTAGGAACCCTGGTATATGGTTTTAAAAAATATTGCAAGCTTCAAGTCTTTAAGCTGTTTAGTGACATGACACGAAAACCTGCATAAAACAAATATGATAAGTAAACTGTTGCAAAAAATCGCTAATGACCTGCGTAGTTCAACGGCCCTTATTAAAAGTGCAAAATAAACATTTTTGGGAAACATGAGATCATATCAAGAACTGAATAGCGTCATTATAGACGCAACGGAACTTGTAGAAAAACTCGACGTAATTGCTAAATTTAAAAAAAGAAACCCTAGCTTGGCCAAATAAATAAATAAAAATAAATAAATAATTAAAACAAAAAAAGTGAAGTGAAGAGTGAAGATGAAGGTGTACGTTCTGGTAAATTTCTTTTTACAGTGAACGTCTTCTTTGTCCCACTTGACACAGCAATAGCCTCATTAAAGGTGAGATTTGAACTAATGGCATACCATAGCGAATGTTTCATATTTCTTTGTGACATTACAAGCTTAGAGGAAAGTTTGAACGAAAATAAGTTAAAGAAGAAAGCCTGTAAGCAACTTCAAACCGTTCTGAGTGATGGAGGAGGCTGTGACGAGAACGGAGATGAACTGTTAGGAGAACTGCAAATTCTTTCGCCAATGCTACACCCTGGAGGTCACCCAGCCGGATCCTTGCCATTATAACAAAAGGTGGTTATGTCGACATTTCTCCAAATTCTTTTTTTTTCTTTTTTTTGTTGCATACGAAGTTAAAACATATAGCCTAATGGACATACTTGCGATCAAATTTATTTGAGTAAACTAGCTACTTTGGCCACTGAAAATGGAAACAGATCTGCTGCTGGACGAGTTTTCAAAATTAATAGCCAAGAAAAAGTCATTAATTCTTTTGAAAAATTTCAACAGAGTGTAACAAATCAACAATAATTATCATTCTCGTAATAATAGTGAGCTGTAAATAAGGTGTGTTTTTGTGTATCCGTTTGCCTCTTACCTTTTGGCCGGAATGTTCTTTGCTTACAATACGAAAAGGCATAGCGCCCGTTGTGAGTGGACCTCTGCAATGTTTCCCATAGACTTTCAATGGGAGTCACGTCGGGCGTTCTGAGTGGCCAAAATTTGCCGGAGTGGTTCAGGGAGTTCTTCAAACGAATCGCCACGTGACATGCAACGACGTCATCCACAAAAATTCCATCTTTGCTTGGAAACATGAACTCCGTGAATGGCAGCGAATGGTCTCCGAGTAATCGAACGTAAGTATTTCCTGTTAAATTAAATGGAACCAACGGCCGTAAATTTTTCTTCAGCAGCCAGTTTTGGTCATATCCATTTACAAGGTACTTGGAGCCTGTTCAACCGGCTTACGCAATCCCTCCACCTGCTTCCTAATCCGACCGTAAGGACAAACAAAATTGTCTATCCTTACAGTCGTGGTCATTGGGAAATGGAAGGACAAGCAACATTGTTTAACCTCACAGTTTCGTTGGAGGTAGGCGGTTGTTCAAAAAATGTTTGTATAGATTATGGGAGTTAACTACGGGGTCATCAGTTCCTAAACTTACCAACTACTTATGAACTAGGTAATCCTAAGGATGACACAAATATCCATGTCCGAGGTGGGATTCGAACCCCCGCCCGCAGTGGCCGTGCAGACCGCGACTGGAGCGCCTCAGTCCCCTCGGCCAACGCGGCCGGCGTAGGCGGTTGGATTGTGTCAGAAAGAATCAACGAAACCAGCTGAATAAGCTTTGTAAAATAATATGGAACATCCATTTGGCTTAGGAGCCTGGAGATGATTTCAGCGTGAAGCGGAAGGGGTTTCAAAATCAATTACTTATAAAACAAGTTATGGCTGTTGGGTCCATTTAACTTAACATAGCTTTACCAGGTGTAGCCCATGCCGCATATTAATGACTGAATCAGTAAGCACTTCCACCGAAAATGTTCAAATGTTTGTAAAGCTTATGGGACTTGACTGCGGGCTCAAACTACTTATGAACCATTTCCAGCAAAGTTGCGCCATAGGACGAGTTTGTCACACTTGCGGGGAAAGGGAATGTGTAGACACTTGCGGGGAGACCCGGACGCTGCAGGTAGTGAACAGGGTGTTCCAGAAGTAGGGATACACCACCCCTACTCCACGCCCTCCAGCCGCTACCTGTGCCGTATTCAGAGGATTTTGACCTTTTATCAAAAAATGAATGTTACTAAAAGAGATACAGCCGTTTAAATTTCCGGGCACCATAACGTTTTCCCTTCCTGAGTAAATGATCTGCTTCATGTAGTTTCAACACCACAGTAGCCTTTTTCTTGAATGTTCTGAATATAAATCTTCACACCGACTTCTTGAGGAGGAGAGTGATACGGATATCTGATTGTAAACCACTGCCTATTACCTTAGACCTTTTTGACTGTACTGAACAGGAGTTCCGCGTATTCGGTAATTTATATTTATACAGTTAACAGGCAATGTAATTTATTACCAACTATTGGCTGCCAATTTCGCTTCATTTTTCCTGAAAGTCTTGGAACTTGTTTCTCCCTGTTGGTTTATGCCAAGTTCGGAGTAAAAATGGTTCTATATGACGGTTCTAGAAAATAAAATTTATCTTTAGCATTTTTCGGTGCGTGACTTTCCCCTACGAATAAACGCTTCAAGTATGTAAAATACTCATTGACTTATTATTAACGTTTTTTAATTGAAGGTTTAAGGTTGCGTCTCCTATTAAAAAGCGTAGTAGCTATTTTTAAAGAGATGGAAGTTGCGTGATAGTGGGGTTAACTACATAGCGGTCAATTACATCAACGTATCTGTGCAGTATGCCTAATATATTTATTGCTTGCGTAGGTGTCTTGATATGCTTAATGTTCTGAATAATATGCTTTTAGGAGGTATGACTGTGGAAAGTCATCGTCTTGTAGTGGCAGAGAATGTCTTAATAACTCTCCAAACATTATTCCTATTAAAATACCTTTTTGTTTTCAGGAGGAACACTCAACGAATTAATATGTAGTTAGAACAAGTTACTACATTGCTCTTCAAACGGTTGTGCAATTTCACTGAGTTTCATGTTATGTTGACAGTGTGGAAACTTGACAACAGCAGTGCTAGACTTCTTGGTGTGCCTGTAACCAGGAAAAGCCATCAGCCGCCCCAAGGGCCCCAGGTTCCCCGCAAGTGTCACTCCCCACAAGTGTTCCAACCCCCCATAGGACCGCGTCTTTCCCTCTTAATAACAGCGCACACCATTGCAACCGCTAAGAGATTCCATAACGTCTTGTTGAAACTTCAGTCCGTGGCTTTTTTGGGTCTGAACCAGCCTCCATTTCAACAATCGATCCTTATCAACTCATATCAAGAGCCGTCGGGCCAAGCCAAGTGTCGGTTTCCCAGGCGTCTGCTGAGCTGTCCCACTGACACCTTGGCCACGAGCGCTGCACGAAATATCCCGCTGTTCTCTGCTGCCACAAGCAGTTAACGCATTTCTTCAGCGATTATTTTCTTGATTCGCTTTCCTCTCGGTAGTGAGAGCCCTTCGCAAATGCTGCTGTTCTCCACCACTAAATGTATTCCGCCAGCCTCAGCGTTGTTCACTGAGACAGTTAATGCCTGAAGCAGGATGTTCTAGGCATTTTCCTGACTCTGTGATTCTCGGAATACTGAAGTCTCTAACGATGACCGCATTGGAGTCCAAAGTGCTCCCACCACCATTCTGCATCCAGAGTCTGCTGATTCCTGTCCTCGATATTCATGTCAGAACCTTTTTCACGTGCTTCAATGCAGTACGAATGACGGGTCTTCCAATGCATAAACCTTTTACACGTTTTGTGATCTCTAACCGCCATTTGCATTCGCGACTTTAGACACCTCAGTTTTTGGCCGCTACCTTCTGAAATTTTATATCAGCTATAAAATTTATACAGGGTTCAACATTGATGCATGCAAATATTCGTAGAGGTGACTCAGAACTTTGTACTCAAGAATACTGTATAGGGTGTTTTATCATTTGGAGACTTTAAAAATGCTTTTGAAAGTCGTGTGTTTTCACGATAGATAGTACATCTGCATACGTGTAGCACCAGGAAGCCTAAATTGCTCGAGTTCAGGGGTAAACCGGTGTAGGCGAATGACGCTGCACTGCTTGGAGCGCGAGCTGTTACATGTGGGAAAGCGAGGAACGCGGTAGGTAGGTAGTGTATGTGACCAGGTACGTCGAAGGAGAGGCCTCTGGTTGCACCACTTGTGGTTCCTTTACGGGACGACTGCTCGATGCAGAGAAATAAGAACCACTACATATAAGAATATTTACACTTATACAAGTTGCACCATGTAGATTTAGTGACCATTGCGTCAAAAGGATTTTTGACATGAAAGACAAAGAAATTTAAGGTTACCGGTATCAATGGACTCTTCCGAATGTGCTGTTACCGACAGTTACACAACGGGGGCCTGAAGATGGTGCGAATATAGCACCGAAACCGGTCGCTTAATTGAATAATAATAAAAAAAAATGTTAACACAGGTGCTGGTACCTTCTTCAATCTTCACTGAGGAAATTTGTGTCAGACTAGGACTCGAACGTACATTTCCTACGTCGCTTGTACCACTTCGGCAATCCGAGAGGAAACAAGTTCCACTGGTAACACAAATTTCCACATGTCACACAAACTACATACTTTTCCTCATCATTCTGTTAATACCAGACATCACGTCATTCGTAGAGATGATTTAGAATTTCGCAACATACCGGAAATTAGTCTTATATTTATCAAGTTTGATTCCATTCTGGATCAAGGTGCTCAGAGACCGTGTTGCAATATACGAATGATGAACAACAATCAGTAGGAAATATTTATTTATTGTTGCATATCTAGATTTCGATTGCTCTGCGACCATTCTGAATGCTTTAAGAAACCTAGTTTAAAACATATTCAACTTTTCGATCTTCTTATTAAAGATTACGTTCGAATCTTCAACATGAACATCGAACATTTTTTTATATGTTTCAAAACATGTTCCTTAAAGCATTGAGAAATCTGTATGTGCAGTTGTTGTTGTTGTGGTCTTCAGTTCGGAGACTGGTTTGATGCAGCTCTCCACAATACCCTATCCTGAGCAAGCCTCTTCATCTCCACATAAGAACAGCAACCTACATCTGCCTGAATCTGCTTACTGTATCCATCTCTTGGTCTTCCTCTGCGATTTTTACACCACACACTTCCCTCCAATGCTTAATTCACAATTCCTTGATGTCTAAGAATGTGTCCTACCAATCTATCCCTTCTTTTAGTCAAGGTAAGCCAGAAATTTCTTTTCTCCCCAATTCTGTTCAGTACCTCCTCATTAGTTACGCGATCCACCCACCTAATCTTCAGCATTCTTCTGTAGCACCATATTTCAAAAGCCTCAATCCTCTTCCTGTCCGCACTGTTTATCGTCCATGTCTCAGTCCCATACAAAGCAACACTCCATACAAATGCCTTCCGAAAGGACTTCCTTAGGCTTAAATCAATATTCGATGTTAACAAATTTCTCTTTTTCAAGAACGCTTTTCTACCCATTGCCATTCTGCATTTTATATCCTCTGTACTGCGACCATCATTTGTTACTTTACTGCCCATGTAACAAAACTCATCTACCTCCTTTATTGCTTCGTTTCCCAATCTAATTCCTTCAGCATCACCTGATTTTCTTACACTGCACTCCATTACCCTAGTTTTGCTCTTGTTAATGTTCATCTTATATGCACCTTTCAGCACACTGTCTATTCCGGTTAAATTGCTCTTCCAGGTCCTTTGCTGTATCTGACAGAATTACTATGTCATCGGCAAAACGCAATGTTTTTAATTCTTCACCCTGAACTTTAATTCCTTCTCCAAATTTCTCCTTGCTTTCCTTTATAGCTTGCTCAATGTACAAATTGAATAACAATGGAGAAAGACTACAACCCTGTCTTACTCCCTTTCCAACCACTGCATCCCTTTCATGACCTTCAACTCTGACAACAGCTGTCTGGTTTTTGTACAAGTTGTAAATAGCCTTACGCCTCCTATATTTTACTCCTGCTTGCTTCAGAACTTGAAAGAGTTTATTCCAATCAACATTGTCAAAAGCTTTCTCCAAATCTACAAAAGCTAGAAATGTAGGTTTGCCTTTTCTTAATCTATCTTCTAGGATAAGCCGTAAAGTGAGTATTGCCTCCCGTATTCCTACATTTCTCCTGAACCCAAACTGATCTTCCCCGAGGTCGGCTTCTACCAGCTTTTCCATCCTTCGGTATATAATTCGTGTTAATATTTTGCAACCATGACTTATTAAACTGATGGTTCTGTAGTTTTCAGTAACAAATAAATATTTGCGACGATTGCTGTACATCATTCACAAATGTCAAATTATCGTCATGGGATAATACCATAAATGTATAGGTGAAACGTATCTGTGACGACAATACCAACAGTGGTTGGTGTTCTCTCGTTGTCTTTAATTCTGTGCGGTACGGGAATCTCGAGGTGTGCAGTTACACGTAATGAATGCAGTAAGCCATTGACCTCGTAGCTGTGGAGGTGTTCCCTGCTCCAGGACCAGATGGAGACGAGGCCTCAGAACGGCCCGTGCCACGTCACAGTGACCAGCTGACTGGCTGGCCGCTACGAGGTAATGGGCCCTGCCACAGCGGCCGGCCATTCATCTGGCGGCCGCGGCCTGGTCGGTATGACTTAAGGCTAGTTTACACGACGACACTAGGTTTCATGAAACTGCGCTAATGGCCAGTGCGCATGCGCGGCAGGCAGTCGCACAACTCTTTGGCGAAACTAAACAATTTCAGCAGCTTCCAACTTTGGCAAAACTGACTGCGCGTGTTTTTAGGTTAGGTGATAACCAATACTGAACAAAACACAACATAAAGGGGGGAAAGGAAGAAATAATTCGGTTTTCGAACATATATGCGATGCATAGCTGTTTGTGCCATTTTAACGCTGAAATTTTCAGGAATAAGCAGCGGCGTGTTAGTGCTCTTGAAGCAATTATTCGTGGATTAAATATTGATTGGTTGACCATTAGTGAATTGCAGACTAAAATACATTCAATTCCAAATACCTATACAAACGAACTATGGCTATTGTGGATTTGGGAACGCGGTACAGGTACTGTATAGGCGAATATCTATTTGACAAAAAAAGTAATGCAATTTCTAATTTAAGTTCTAGTAACAATGCTTCACGCATAACAGAATCTTGTTTCTTTGTTGCATTACTAACTATGTTTAAAAGGAACGTAAACTGCTCTGGTGACATTATGAGTTGATTAAAATAGCTTATAGGGTCTTCGATCACAATTTCTTTCAGCAAGGTCGCTGACCAACCGAGCTGGCGTCTTTTTTAATCCAGTCACGAACCCAAACACGTTCCTTATTCTTTTTGTGTTTAGTCTCACGCAGAGACTTCACACAGAGTAACAATAGCTCCGCCACAACTCTTATACCTACCAAAACTTTCATTGTACGGCGACTACGGCACATACAAAACAACGAAACTGAAGTGTATAGTATTGGCGCCGTGTCTACAGACACACACGAAACCAGTTGCGCGCAACTCATTTCATGAAACGAGTGTCACAACCTAGTGTCATCGTGTAGACTAGCCTTTAGGCACGGGCCGTCGTGAGGCCTCGTCTCCAGCTGGTATAGGCTCGGGTGACCTGCGTGTTCATGACGTCAGCTCGCCGTAAGCGGCAGACCCGGTTCGACTCCCGGTTCACCACAATCCTTTACAACTCACTATGCGTAGGAAATCCACATTCCTTACGGCCGATGTGAAACTTCGCAAAATCGTTGAAATAATTTTCACGATATTGACAGGTGTCGATTGTCACTAAAATATCCATTTTAACTAGAATGAAACTTCACGTTGCAGCTGAGTGTGCGCTGATATGAAACTTCCTGGCAGATTAAAATTGTGTGCCGGAACCGGGACTCGAACCTGGGACCTTTGCCTTTCGCGGGCAAGCGCACTACCGACTGTGAGTCGTGTCGGGATAGCACAGTCGGTAGTGCGCGTGCCCACGAAAGGCAAAGGTCCCAGGTTCGAGTCCCGGTTCCGGCACACAATTTTAATCTGCCAGGAAGTTTCATATCAGCGCACACTCCGCTGCAGAGTGAAGTTTCATTCTAGTCTTGAGTGTATGCAGGAGAGCTTCTGTGAAGTTTGGAAAGTAGGAGGCGAGGTACTGGCGGAAGTAAAGTTGTGAGGCGGCATCGTGAGTCGTGTCGGTATAGCACAGTCGGTAGTGCGCTTGCCCGCGAAAAGCAAAGGTCCCAGGTTCGAGTCCCGGTTCTGGCAAACAATTTTAATCTGCCAGGAAGTTTCATACATTTTAACTGTTTAACGGAAAGCGGAGTTTGACATCGTTTGTACGAAGTTTGTCATACGGAACTACATTATTTGGAGCTATGCGAGTCGGGGGTTCGAATCCCCCCTCGGGCATGGTATTTGTGCCGTCCTTAGTATTAGTTAGTTGTAAGTAGTTTGTAAGTTTAGGGACTGATGACCCCGTAGTTAAGTCCCATAAGCTATACAAACATTTGAAACATTTTGATTTGCAGCTATTCGAAAGAGTTGCGTAGCGAACATAATTGGTACCAGGGATACGGCATTTTATTGCAGCCGTGCCGGCCGCGGTGGCCGAGGGGACTGAGGCGCTTCAGTCACGGTCTGCACGGCCACTACGGCCGGGGGTTCGAATCCCCCCTCGGGCATGGATATTTGTGCCGTCCTTAGTTGTAGCTAGTTCATAAGTAGTTTGTAAGTTTAGGGACTGATAACCCCGTAGTTGAGTCCCATAAGCTCTACAAACATTTGAACATTTTTTTGAATTGCAGCCGCGGCCTCTTTACCAGAGCCCCAGACCCCCGCATTCATCGTCCGAGACACAGCACTTAACCGTCGGCCCAGAATTTCTTCGTAATAATAATAGACTACAAAAATAATAATAGATGCCGCTCCAACTTAAATCGCTACGGCAGCCGGTAGGGGCTCGTCAAGTTTTGTTATTAACTTCAAAAACCTGCCAGAATTTGCCAAGCATGCAGTATTTTATTATTGACAAATTTGATGTTATTTTTATGTGAGTTGAGCAGAGCGTGCCAATTATCAATACTTCTGATGAAGGCAGCCTTAGTTGGTGTTGAAACCTGGGAAAGTTTATTTAATTTACCACGCAACTTATTAGGCTGCTAATTTACAAATACTGAATGTAGAGCCAATATTTAAAACATCTAAAATAACTTATTAATCGCCTCTAGCTAATTAATGTTATCGGGATAAATTGAGACACTTGTCTTACACAAAATCTTTAAATTTAAGAGAACAAAGAATCTTCCGAATGTTGCTGGACGATTTGTGTTTGTGAGAACAACGTGTGATCTCTTTATAACTGACAAAATGCCGTTTCGCTGTTCTGTGCCGAAATGTAGAGGAAATTACTACTGTGGCCCAGAAGGTACCGTCTTTAAACATCCGCAGAAGAATAAGCTAATGGGGGTGGTTACGTAAATAAAATGAATGGCAATATCCAACGGTAAACAGTCATGAGATAAGACTCTTTTTTAAGGTTAAACAAAAACGAAAACTTACTCATTAACTTGAAGAAGGGGCCAAGTTATTCTGGGAATTCTTGATATCCATTTATTCTTCTGCGGACGTTTAAAGACGGTAACTTTTGGGCCACAGCCTTAATTTCCTCTACATTTCGTCACAGAACAGCGAAACAGCATTTTGTCAAAACAAACTACTTATCAACTAACTAAGACTAAAGACGGCACAGATATCCATGCCCGCGGGGGGATTCGAACCCCCGACGGTAGTGGCGGCATTTTGTTGGTAAAAAAGAGATCACACGTTGTTCTCACACACACAAATCGTCCAGCGTAGCGATCACACCGTACATAACACCAATTTACATAATAAATACACACCTGAACGAAAGACTGCACCATAAACAGCGTGCACTGCTAATGTTTACAATCTTTCAGAGGACCCTAAGCCTCTCACCGCCGCCATGTTCTGACGTCGTGCGCAGGCTTTCTTCTATAGGGGGTGCTGTCTCTAGGCGCCAGTTTTCCTCCAATGCGCGGACACGGCGTCAAGACAGCTTCGAGGAACTGTGCTCCCGCTCAGTGCAGTCCATTGACGACCGTTCCCGCGAAACGTGCCCCACATAGTCTTTTGTGCCGTACATATTCCAAATGTTCAAATGTTTGTAGAACTTATGGGACTTAACTACGGGGTCATCAGTCCCTAAGCTTACAAACTACTTATGAACTAGCTAAGACTAAGGACGGCACCAATATCCATGCCCGAGGGGGGATTCGAACCCCCGACCGCAGTGGCCGTGCAGATCGTGACTGGAGCGCCTCAATCCCCTCGGCCACCGCGGCCGGCGTACATCTTCTTCTGCGGGTCACTGACCTGAACTTAACGGTACGTCGTGATGTGGCTCTGCCTTTCCCAGAGCGATCACGAAGAAAATTTCGACGCCCCTCGATGC
This sequence comes from Locusta migratoria, assembly GCA_026315105.1. NCBI lineage: Eukaryota > Metazoa > Arthropoda > Insecta > Orthoptera > Acrididae > Locusta > Locusta migratoria. The sequence goes on from CM048751.1 coordinate 53,297,915, forward strand.
GCGCCACATCGGCGCCATTCTCCCAATCCCAAAGGTTCGTCCGCAGCTACAAAAGCTCATTCTCAGTCTCACGTGGACTCGGCACCTCTCTCCGCCACTCTGCTGCTATCCAGAAGCACTTCAGAAACAGACAGGATTCAGTGGCTTGCACCTCCTCGTGGAACTCAAATGAATGAAAATATCAACAGCGCGGGCAGTTCTCGACGCCTCTCGACACAGCTTCCCGAGCGCCGTCTACTTGTACCGCCTCGCGAGGAGCAAACGGGCGCCGTCCCATTGAGACGTCATCGTGCTCAACACAGTCGACTGAGTGAAATCGTGCCCTTATGGGTGGCGGGATGGTTCTTTTGCAGAATTGCCACACACAAGTTGGAATTACTGCATCAGCTGTGCAATGCTGCTGGTTGAGAGTTGCCGCGCCCTTAGACGAGTTTCCGGCCGTCCACACAGCACAGACATCCGCCAAGCCCTGCAGTGAGGGCGGCAGCGGCAGATAGTACGGTGCAATTAGCTCAAAAAATGTTCAAATGTTTGTTAAGCTTATGGGACTTAACTACGGGGTCATCAGTCCCTAAACTTACAAACTACTTATGAACTACTTACGAACTAGGACGGCACAAATATCCATGCCTGAGGGGGGATTCGAACCCCCGACCGTAGTGGCCGTGCTGACCGTGACTGGAGCGCCTCAGTCACCTCGGCCACCGCGGCCGGCACAATTAGCTCAAAAAACGGCCTAACGCAGACATCCAAAGTAAAAGTTTCCCTCTAGCACCAAACTGTTCTATACAGCCCACATATTGTTTGGTAAAAAGTTACACCATTTTGAGCGTCGGGTTTGGGGAGGGGGGGGAGGGGAGGGAGAAGTTAGAAAATTAGCAGTTTTTTCAATTTTTCTTAAATATTTAGAAAACTATGAGGTTTAGCGCGAAATGTGCCAAATACAAAAATAATCTACATTAAATTGCGAACAAAAATTGTTCAGTACATAATCTTGCTAAAGTGAACGGTTACAGAGTTACGGAGGGTGAAAGAGTGGAAATTTTTGGATTTTTATCGTTGTTTCTTTTTTTCTTTTTTCCTTTTTTTGGGGGTGGGGTGGGGGAATGAAATTATACAGATTTAACTAAACAGTTTTATTAAAAAGTAATGTTCTTCAAGCGAACTGTAGTCCGGAAGAGGCTAAGAGGCACAACAGAGGATCATAAGCGTATAAATACTGGGAACGAGAGCCGGCTTACTAGAAGCGCGGCCGCCAGGACAAGGCCGAGCGTAGTGCGTGTTGTAGGGGCGGCACAGGTAAGGGACCAGCCGACTACCTGCAGCCGGCGCCTGTCTGTCATCCACTGTCTTCCCTTCAGTCGTAGTGGGAGACCAGTTGAGTGCGTTTGTGAGTGTTATTTCTAGTCAAGTTCTGCTGTCATTTTTTAAATCTTTCGTCTTTATAATACTGTGCGAACTATGTGATAATCACTTACAAGTGTGTGAATTATGGCGGAATATGTGTTGAAGCCTTGTAAGGACAAGGGTGGTGAACTAATTACTCTGACTAGGAAGGTGGTGAACAAAATAATACGGTGCAGTGTAATTCGTGAAGATGGTGTTAAAGACAAGTTCCTGGAGAATGACGCGCTTCAAGTACACAGTAAGTGTCGACAAAGTTATATATTACGCCCAAAGACACCTCAACATGAAAAAGAACCTCCAACAAAGATTCCCCGTGAAACATCTGATTATAAAACCTTATGTTTTCTTTGTGGTCGCAAGTGTGTAGATGTATCTAAATGCAGAAACCCAGCTCAAGAAAAGTGGAGCTTAGTACAGAAACTTGCAATGATTGAAAGCAACAGAACGGAAGCAAATGGCATGACAAGTGGGGGGATGAGGCACCTGTGAGGCTTTCTCAGGTCATAGACCTCGTCAGTTCTGATGGGAGATACCACTGGCACTGTTACCAGACATTTCGAAAGCCAGGTTCATCAGAGCCCAAAACAGGAGCGGCAACAACCAAAGGTGGGTCAAGTTGTGATGCCAAAAGGGAAGATGCTTTTGAAAAGCTGTGTGATTATTTGGAAGAAAAAGATGAATGTCAGTACGCATTTGAAGAATTACATGGCAGCCTCAGCACAGGTTAGACGTTACAGATTTTTAAAAAACTACAGCACCCAGTCGCAGATAACATTTGAATATGTTACTTAGGTTTCAGTGTCGCAAAGGACACCTTCTTCAGACAATATGAGATAAATGGTTAAAAATTACATGTCAAATCTAAAAGAAATTAAAATTGTAATACCATATGTGCCGTGGACAGATTTTCTTCTTCCTCCACATCAAGGAGAGGGCTGAGATGGAGCGAGTGCAGCGAAGCAACAGCCGGCCGCCCGCCAGATGAGAGACACGCCAGCGTCATCTGAGGCCTACCTGCTCCACAGTGAACGACGCCTCCGCGGGCAATCCTCTCGCCGATAGGTCCACTGTGTAGACAGACTTGTGACGACTATCTCTCTCTCTCCCTCTCTCTCTCTCTCTCTCTTAGAGCTCACATCACCTGCATTTCGTGGCTCCTCGTAAAAACTTATCAAGTTCACAAATTCATTCTCTCTCTCTCTACGACGTGATGAGGGATATCGACAAGGGATCTCAAATTAATTCCCTGTATCTTGATTTCCAGAAGGCCTTTGACACTGTACCTCACAAACGGCTTTTAATCAAATTGCCGGGTTATGGTATATCGCCCCAAATTTACGAATTGTGCTACTGGATTCACGATTTCCTATTAGAAAGGACACAGTACGTTGTAATTGACGGTACGTCATCGAGTAAAACAGAAGTGATATCTGGCGTTCCACAGGGAAGCGTTATAGGTTCCCTACTCTTCCTCGTGTTTATAAATGATTTAGCAGACAATCTGAATAGCTCTCTTAGACTGTTCGCGGATGACGCTGTCGTTTATCGGTTAGTGAAGTCAACAGAGGATCAAAAGCAACTGCAAAGCGATTTAGATAAAATTTCTGCATGGTGCGAAAATTGGCAATTGACACTAAATAAAGGAAAGTGTGACGTAATACATATGACCACTAAAAGAAATCCGCTGAACTTCAATTACGCCGGCCGCGGTGGCCGAGGTGACTGAGGCGCTCCAGTCACGGTCAGCACGGCCACTACGGTTGGGGGTTCGAATCCCCCCTCGGGCATGGATATTTGTGCCGTCCTAGTTCGTAAGTAGTTCATAAGTAGTTTGTAAGTTTAGGGACTGATGACCCCGTAGTTAAGTCCCATAAGCTTAACAAACATTTGAACATTTTTTCAATTACGCGATAAATCAGTCAAACCTGAAGGTCGTAGATTCTACCAAATACCTAGGAGTTACTGTTACGAACAACTTTGACTGGATAGAACACATAGAAAATATTGTGGGGAAGGCGAACCAAAGGTTACGTTCATCGGCAGAACGCTTCGAAGATGCACCAGCTCCACCAAAGAGACTACCTACATCACACTTGTGCGTTCTCTCCTGAAGTACTGTTGCCCCTTGTGGGACCCTCACCAGGTGGGACTGACGGAAAAAATTGAGAACAGAGAAGGGTAGCTCGTTTTGTTTTATCACGTTACGGGGGGGGGGGGGGAGGAGCGTCACGGAAATGTTGCACGAATCGGAGTGGAAACCATTAATAGAAAGACGTTATTCATTGCGGCATGATCTGTTTGCGAAGTTTCAATCACCGGCTTTTAGTTCTGAATGTGAAAATATTTTGGTAGCACCGACCTACTTAGGGAGACATGACCATCCCAATAAAATAAGAGAAATTAGATCGAAAACAGAATGATTTAGGTGTTCTTTCTTCCCGCGCGCTATTAGAGAATGGAACGGTAGAGAAAAGTTATGAAAGTGGTTAATGAACCATCTGCCAGGCACTTAAATGTGATTTGCAGAGTATCTATGTAGATGTAGAGTGAGCGGGCGTGATGTAATGCATCGTAAGTGGTATTCGGAATCTGAATGACAATGAGAGAATCGGTACTCGCATTGCCCTGGGGTTTTAGCACGGATCGACGCTTTACATCTCAGTACAGTTTGAGCTATTTATCTGTAAATTTAATCAGTTCTTGTACTCCATATGTACCGTTTCAGCAATAAAACTTAGGTGACTTGGATAACTGTACGATGATCTATTAATTTTCATTTTCGCCAGTGTATTTGTGCAAAGTACGTATCTCAACTTCCGTGAGGGTGAAGTACAGTATGAATATTAAAATTAGTTCACATTTCACCTTTAAGTAAAAGTCCTCCTGGGCAAGAGGCTGACTCGGCGCTTCAGTGAGTTAATCACTGTGTTCAGATGCGATAACAGATTGCAGTTTTGAAATCGGCCTCGGGGTCGGTGACCGCTCCGCGCTGCAGAGTTTCGGCCGTGCCCTTGATTCCCGCACCCGGAGGTGATAATGACTGGCTAATTAGGGAGGCGCCGCTCTCTGGGGAGACCCGCGGTCGCTGATGGAGACGTGACGTGACGTGACGGCCGCCGCTCCAAATTTAGAGCGAGCCAGCGGCGCAGGCGGACGCACATCAGAGGCGGGCTGGCGGCGCGGTGCGGTGAGTCACGAGCGACGCAGCGCCTCATTACCATGCGCGGCCGGCCACTGTTTAGCACCCTGAAGACGGTCGCCGCGGCTTAAGGCCGGAACGGGCCGGGCGCCAGCCGACAGCCGACAGCCGACAGGCGCCATTCTCTCGCGTCGCCGCGGACAGGGCGGCGCGAGCCGCGCAGTTTACGCGGAACGCGCAGGCGCGGGCGCGGTGGCACGCGCATGCGCGGCTGGCCGCCTGTCCGGTGGCGTCTTAACCCTTTCCTGCTCAAGCTATGAAATATTCGAGCACATAACTTCATATTTGGTTATTTTACTACCAAATTGAATAAAAGCATATTAGGGTAGTCACACATTTTTGTTCTCCTTATTTGGCGCAAAAAGTATAGAATAAAAAAATTTTAAAAATGGAACTTAAAAGTCCAATAGAATATAATGCAATTGGAAGACATTATGAAATGTGTATCTGTGTTCACATAACGATTTACCAGCAACAAACACATAGCAAAATTTTTTATTCTGGAAACATCCCCTAGGCTGTGGCTAAGCCATGTCTCCACCATATCCTTTCTTCCAGGAGTGCTAGTCTTGCAAGTTTCGCAGGACAACTTCTGTGAAGTTTGGAAAGTAGGAGGCGAGGTATTGGCGGAAGTAAAGTTGTGAGGCGGCATCGTGAGTCGTGTCGGGATAGCACAGTCGGTAGTGCGCTTGCCCGCGAAAGGCTAAGGTCCCAGGTTCGAGTCCCGGTTCCGGCACACAATTTTAATCAGCCAGGAAGTTTCATATCAGCGCACAGTCCGCTGCAGAGTGAAAGTTTCATTCTGGAAACATCCATTAGGCTGTGGCTAAGCCATGTCTCCACCATATCCTTTCTTCCAGGAGTGCTAATCTTGCAAGTTTCGCAGGAGAGCTTCTGTGAAGTTTGGAAAGTAGGAGGCGAGGTACTGGCGGAAGTAAAGTTGTGAGGCGGCATCGTGAGTCGTGTCGGGGTAGCTCAGTGGTAGAGCGCTTGCCCGCGAAAGGCAAAGGTCCCAGGTTCGAGTCCCGGTTCCGGCACACAATTTTAATCTGCCAGGAAGTTTCATATCAGCGCACACTCCGCTGCAGAGTGGAATTTTCATTCTGGAGACATTTTTGATACTTATCTGAAGAGGGAAAAAGTAAATCAGTAGTTATCGCTGAATCGTATTTATATTTCGTAATTCGTAAAAAAAGAAAACAAAACTGGAACTATTTATTACTGACACCTAGCAATAAAGTTACGACTTTAAGGTTTGACTGATTTATCGCATAATTGAAGTTCAGCGGATTTCTTTTAGTGGTCATATGTATTACTTTACACTTTTCTTTATTTAGTGTCAGTTGCCAATTTTCGCACCATGGAGAAATTATGTCTAAATCGCTTTGCAGTTGCTTTTGATCCTCTGTTGACTTCACTAACTGATAAACGACAGCGTCATCCGCGAACAGTCTAAGGGACCTATTCAGATTGTCTCCTAAATCGTTTATAAACACGAGGAAGAGTAGGGGACCTATAACGCTTCCCTGTGGAACGCCAAATATCACTTCTGTTTTACTCGATGACTTACCGTCAATTACAACGAACTGTGTTCTTTCTGATAGGAAATCGTGAATCCAACCGCACAATTGAGGAGAGTTAAAGAATTAAAGATTAACTAATATCAAATGATGCACAAAATAACTTTGACACACTTTCAGTTCTAAAATCTTCCAGGCACAGTTTCGAAAACTATATAAATAAAAAAGCTCCATTCCTTGAATAATGTGTTTCCACTAGCTGAAACAATAGAAAACAAAATTACCAGCGTGAGAACACACAACGACGCATTTTTTGTGACAACAAACCTATCCTTACGAAATCGCGCACAGGCACAAAACAGTCCACTGTTTGCTGTCTTTGAGGGGTGATATTGAACAATATCGACCAGGGAGTGTTTCTTATGATACATCAGAGGGACCCTGAGATCCCGTCAGAAACACTCATCATTTTCTACTTTGTTTTATGATGCTGTAAATAGTCTGGGACTTTTAAGTCCCGTCGGGCAGGAAACGGTTAAACATGGCGGCAGGTCTGTCTGGCAGGGTCGCGTGCAAGCCGCGCACAGATCGTGGCCCCCACATTCGGTTGCCGGCCTTGGATCCACAATCAGAGACGGGCCCTCACCCCAGTCTATTTTTACGGTTGTGTTCAGTAGTTTGCAATTACAAGTTTACATCTTAATGATGCTCCTTTTAGAATGTAATTTAGTATAACAATGTATAAATTTGATATGGTAAGCTATGTCAGGATGTATGAGACAGGCGAAATACCCTCAGACTTTAAGAAAAATGTAATAATCCCCATTCCAAAGAAATCAGTCGCAGACAGATGTGAAAATTACAGAACCATCAGTTTGATAAGTCATGGTTGCAAAATTTTAACACGAATTATCTACAGGAGAATGGAAAAGCTGGTAGAAGCTGACTTCGGGGAAGATCAGTTTGGATTCAGGAGGAACGTAGGAACCCGGGAGGCAATACTCACTTTACGTTCTATCTTAGAAAATAGATTAAGGAAAGGCAAACCTACATTTTTAGCTTTTGTAGATTTGGAGAAAGCATTTGACAATGTTGACTGGAATACACTCTTTCAAATTATGAAGTCAGCAGGGGTAAAATACAGGGAAAGGAGAGTTATTTACAACTTGTACAAAAGCCAGACCGCAGTTATTGGACTCGAAGGACAAGAAAGGGAAGCATCAGCTGGGAAGGGAGTAAGACAGGGTTGTAGCCTTTCTCCGATGTTATTCAATTTGTACATCGAGCAGGCGGTGAAGGAAAGCAAGGAAAAATTTGGAATAGGGATTAAAGTTAAGGGGGAAGAAATAAAAACATTGCGTTTTGCTGATGACATTGTAATTCTGTCATAGACAGCAAAGGACCTGGAAGAGCAGTTGAATGGAATAATAGTGTGTTGAAGAGAGCGTATAAAATGAACATTAACAAGAGCAAAACAAAAATAATGGAATGCTATCTTAGAAAATCAGGCGGTGCTGAAGGAATTAGATTAGATAACGAAACAATTAAGGTGGTAGATGAGTTTTGTTACTTGGGTAGTAAAATAACATGCGATGGTCGCAGTACAGAGGATATAAAATGCAGAATGGCAATGGGAAGAAAAGCATTTTTAAAAAAAGGGAAATTTGCTAACATCGAATATTAATTTAAGAGTAAGGAAGTCTTTTTCTGAAGGCATTTGTGTGGAGTGTTGCCTTGTACGGGAGTGAAACATGGACGATAAGCAGTGCGGACAGGAAGAGTATAGAGGCTTTTCGAAATATGGTGCTACAGAAGAATGCTGAAGATTAGGTGGGTAGATCGCATAACTAATGTAGAGGTACTGAACAGAATTGGTGAGAAAAGGAATTTTTGGCATACCCTGACTAAAAGAAGGGATCGCTTGGTGGGACACATTCTCAGACATCGAGGAATCGTAAATTTAGCATTGGAGGGAAGTGTGTGGGGTAAAAATCGCAGAGGGAGACCAAGAGACGCGTATAGTAAGCAGATTAAAGTTGATGTGGGTTACTGTTTTTATGAGGAGATGAAAAGGCTTGCTCAGGATAGAGTAGGGTGGAGAGCTGCGTCAAACTAGTCTCCGGACTGAAGACCATAAAAACAACAACAACACAAGCTTCATTTATAAAATTATTTTACTTAAGGTTGAGGCTTTACTTACTATGGCCACAGCAGACCCATAGTCAGAATTTGGTTTCGGTGTGTGTATGTGTGGGTAGGGGGGGATCAGGCAATTATGACGTATATTCTATTTTGCGATGCTTTACAACATTAGTTGAACTGTAGGCGCAGTTCTATTTCAATAGAGACAATACAATATTATTTTAAATACAAATCTCGAAGGAGCAGCTTCAGCATACTTTGGAATTACTTTATCAGCAATTAGATGAATAGTGAGGCTTTCCGAGTAGGGGGGGGGGGAGAGGAATTGACCACCCTCATCCTCCCCTGGCTATGGCCCTGGGCCACAGTAAGCCCTTGTTTAGCTTAAGAGAACACTTCTTCTTACTTCTGGCGGACACTGCGCTAGGTAAGGCGGAATTGCTGTACACATTTTTGCAGGAAGTTGGCGAAAATAAAAAAAATCTATCACTACATTACACCGAAAGCTCATCCATCAATTCCTTTTCAAGCCATGCCAGAAGTAACATCAACGGCATGAGTTGAGAACGAATTCCTAAGCGGTATGACAGTCAGGGTATAATGGCGAAGGAACTAATTATATCGTGTTTGTATAGCTGCTATCTAGTTTCAAAAGTTCATATGTTTATTAACCTTATGGGGACTTAACTGCGGGATCATCGGTCCGTAACTTACAAACTACTTATGAACTAACTTTCACTAAAGACACAAACATTCATGCCCGAGGGAGGATTCACACCCCCGACGTGGAACGACCTCGTGCATCAGAGAATAGCGTCTCAATGCGCTCGGCCACTCCGCCACGTCAGCTATCTAGTCTATTTGGCATTTAATACTAGAAGGATCTATACAGCTAGTACGTATAAAAACCTCTGGGGCCAAATAGCCCCATGCAGTTTTATTGCTTATACGGCCAGACTGTAAAAGATAATTCAGTGTAACCACCATATGTACTTTTATTGATTTTTAACAATGTGAGGTCCAGATTGATATGTTCATAATATGAGGATAGGTAGCAACTCACCGCAAAGATGATTGCTGAGCTGCTGACAAACTCATATTCAAATTCATACAATTTTTAAATTTTCGACCATGACCTTCGTCAGAAAAGATCACTTTCACTCACAACAATCAGTAACTCAGGCTTAACTCATCCATACATGACCGACATCCCCAGCTGACCTATCGCAGTCAGTGCTGGAAGTGTGGTATTGTTGTCGCATATTGAAATGACAAGGAGACAACAGTTGGTTATGGTTCATACACACTATTACAAGGGAACATGCTGAAAACACAGAGAAACCCTATAAAGGGGCCAAATTGGCCCTGCGGTCCTTCCAGGTACACTACTGGCCATTAAAATTGCTACACCAAGAAAAAATGGAGATGACATATGGGTATTCATTGGACAAATATATTATACTGGAACTGACAAGTGATTACATTTTCATGCAATTTGGGGCATAGATCCTGAGAAATCAGTACCCAGAACAACCACCTCTAGCCGTAACAACGGGCATTGAGTCAAACAGAGCTTGGATGGCGTGTACAGGTATAGATGTCCATGCAGCTTCAACACGATACCACGAGCTAGTTGCTTGGCCACCATTGACATGGTTTTCAATTGGTGAGAGATCTGGAGAATGTGCTGCCCAGGGCAGCAGTTGAACATTTTCCATATCCAGAAACACCCGTACAGGACCTGCAACATGCGGTCGTGCATTATCCTGCTGAAATGTAGGGTTTCGCAGGGATCGAATGAAGGGTAGAGCCACGGGCCGTAACAAATGTGAAATGTAACGGCCACTGTTGTAAGTGGGAACAAGAGGTGACAGAGACGTGTAACCAATGGCACCCCATACCGTCACGCTGTGTGATACGCCAGTGTGCCGATGACGAATACGTGCTTCCAATGTGTCGCCAAACACAGATGCGACCATCATGATGCTGCAAACAGAACCTGGATACATCCGAAAAAATGGCGTTTTGCCATTCGTGCACCCAGGTTTGTCTTTGCGTACACCATCGCAGGCGCTCCTGTGATGCAGCGTCAAGGGTAACTGCAGCCATGGTCTCAGAGCTGATAGTCCATGCTGCTGCAAACGTCGTTAAACTGTTCGTGCAGATGGTTATTGTCTTGCAAACGTCCCCATCTGTTGACTCAGGGATCGAGACGTGGCTGCACGATCTGTTACAGATGAGATGCGGATAAGATAAGATGCCTGTCATCTCGACTGCTAGTGATACGAGGCCGTTGGGATCCAGCACGGTGTTCTGTGTTCCCCTCCTGAACACAACGATTCCATATTCTGCTAACAGTCATTGGATCGCGACCGACCCGAGCAGCAATGTCGCGATACGATAAACCGCAATCGCTATAGGCTACAATCAGACCTTTATCAAAGTCGGAAAGGTGATGGTACGCATTTCTCCTCCTTACACAAGGCATCAGACGGTTGGAAAATTTCCTCATGTCAGCACGTTGTAGGTGTCGCCACCGGCACCATCCTAGTGTGAATGCTCTGAGAAGCTAATCATTGGCATATCACAGCATCTTCTTCCTGGCGGTTAAATTTCGCGTCTGTAGCACGTCATCTTCGTGGTGTGGCAATTTTAATGTCCAGGAATTTAGTTATTTTAATATTTAGGGATGTATTTGAAGCAGGAGACTCCAAAAGAGGGTGCTCAATACTTTTATGTAAAATATGCAAAATATCACAGAAGTCAACTCATTTCATTTTAAGGTTTGATCACGACACATGGGAAAAATTAATAAAGGGGCTAATTAGGCATCTCGATCCTCCCCGTGTAAAATGACTATAAATGGCGTATAACGTGTTAAGCTCTACTTTTCAGAACACCTGGTAGGTTCATTTCATACCACTTCCAGTTATCTTTCTTTGGAATTTAACTCCCAAAATTTCTAAAAAAAAAAAAGAATCACAATTCAGTTCAGCAGCATAAGCACTGTCTCTGTTCAGTGAGTGTATTCCACAAAGAGAAAACATTGCATGCAGTGTTAATACTAAGGTGACCATATTTTGTAGACTCCAATTCGGGACATAACCACATCTTCTAAAGCCAAATTCGGGACAGATACCAAATTTGCAATTTGTATATATATATATATATATATATATATATATATATATATATATATATATTCATTATATTAGAAGAATGTTTTAGTGACAGTAATAATTACAAAAATCAGTTTAAATTGTTACAAAAAGTACATTAATTTACACTTTTGCAAATTAATGGTAAAGGAGAGGAAGAAAGATGGATTAGGAAGGAAAGGATTGACAGTGGCTGCTGTAAGGCATTGAAATGAAACAATGGCAACAAGTTAAAATGTGAGCCGGATCGGGAATCGAACCCGGGTCTCCCGCTTTGAGCCAGCGGTCGCCTTAACAGCCTTAAAAACTATTTAACCCCCCCCCCCCCTCCCACCACCCCCTTCAGATAGATCTATGTTTGTTCTTGGTTGTCCATTGCATATGTGGCTCAGCTTTTTTATTGCAGAATGCGTTTAGCCCCCGACCGGGCGCGCTGAGCCACGGCACCGGCTAATAACTTCCCCACAAGTGCTCGCCTCCCGTTCGTCTCAAACTCCCACAAGTCGCACGCTATGGCTGTAGCGCCCCTATCGTTCATGCCATCTTCCACTCGCCATTTCGGATTCCCGTGCGAGGTCGAACTTACGACCGCATCTGCGGTGAAGTAATTGAAGCTGACGCCGTCTTCGCGTGTAAATACTTATTATTTTTGTGTGGTGTCTGTCGTTTCGGACATGTGGCTACTGTCAGAAAGAAGAGACACCACACTAAAATAATAAGAATTTACACATTATTAGTACTTTACATGATGAAGGAAAACGATCAGACAACTGTACGGTATTAAACATTGTAGTGAATTTTCTTCAGCGATTCTGTATTTTTCAAAAACACATGAAAAAATTCTACACAAGTTTCATAACAATTTACCCTAGTTACTGATATTAATTTCAGTTTCTACGGCAAGTTGTGTTTTGTTACTTGCCCATATATTATTCATGTGGGGGAAAATACCCTTTCAGTAACAACATTATTTTCGAAAAGGCAGAAGAGAAACTACACTAGTTTAAGAACATTGAGAATAGCATATGATTTTGTCTGAAATGAGAAATGATATCTCCATCTCTGACCCGGAAAAGTGCTGTTAGCAGTCCTTTCACTGATTTTCTTACTGGTTTAGTTTGTGCGCGTACGCTCAGTGGAAACAGTTTGAAACCGTTTCAACAGTTTGTAATAAGTATCTTAAGACTAACGAACCTTTTGTCAAACAGTTTCCTATCATAATTACAACTAATAAAATAGACCGATACAGGTGAGATAAATTTCTAAATTGGAACGTAATTGTTAAATCCGGGGCAAATAGCTGTACCGAATTACCTTTGTAAAAAATTGGGAACAGACACACAAAAATCGTGACTGTCCCGGGAAAATCGGTATGGTTGGTCACCTTAGTTAATAAACACGTACAATACCAACCAAAGGCAATAAGTAAGAGGATTAATCGAAGTAATCGTTTAAGATAAGCGGTTTATCATAATATCTACTACAATTGTTCAAAAAAGTTTCGGGCGTGCAGCCGCATAAAGTTTACTTCTTCTAATATTTCGGCTGAGAAACGTTCAGCCATCTTCAGAGACGAGTCGAAGACTGACGCTCCAGCACACGCTTCGTGCTTATAAACGCGCGGGCCGCGCTACTGCGCATGCGGCCACAGATACAAGGCGCCAAAGACGTTACTCGGCGGCAAGGAAGGACACGTATGTGTAAATTATGTCTGTGGCTGCATGGTCGATTACTGCGGAGAAATCGATGTGTTATGATCTGTGCTGTGGCGGCGTCTTTGTAAATTTATTAAAGAAAGTGCCGGATTCCATGATTTATCTAAACTTTGGCGCCTTGTTGTATCTGTGGCCGCATGGGCAGTAGCGCGGCCCGCGCGTTTATAAGCACGAAGCGCGTGCTGGAGCGTCAGTCTTGGACTCGTCTCTGAAGATGGCTGAACGTTTCTCAGCTGAAATATTAGAAGAAGTAAACTCTATGCGGCTGCACACCCGAAACTTCTTTGAACAGTCCTTGCGCCGCGACAACATGAAGGATGCACATCTACTAAAATTGCCTGTAGAATCGTCTAAAATTTCGTTGGGTGAAAATTATTCAACGTGTTTTTCTAGTTTGTTTTCAATTACAGCAACCAAAAAAATTGATTTTTTTCGGGCTGGGCTCGGGCCCTTTCAGCACCGGGCCCTGGACCCATGGTTCCACCCAGCGCCAGCCTTGTGGGGGCCATGGCCCAGATGAAAGGTTTCTTAACTGAGAGCTTAAACTCACCGTCCTGTCACTGTACATGTTCACTGTCGAGTCATTTGGCTGTGGCAAAGACTGTATGAGGGCAGGCATTGCAAGCTTACACACGGAATTTCAAATAACAAACTATGAAAAAAAAAAAAAAAACCAAAATATTCTGCGCAAGGTGATAAAATTACACACAATTTTCACAGTTATTTCCTTCAGTACCTCAACACGAAAAAAAAAAAAAAAAAAAAAAAAAAAAGCGAGGAAGAAACACACAACACAAATCAATCACCCACTTACAGCCTCTCTCTTTGCTTGGGAGTCCGTGAAGAGCGGCTGTAGACCCTATTAGCTGTAGAGCTATACACACTCGCTGCGTCTTGTCTAGGGGTTAGCCACACCTGCTGTAATGTCCCCAAAATGTATAACTTACATAAATTCTCAAAGTATCCACGGGTGTACTGCCGGTCTATAGTGTCCAACGGGCACAATATTTCGGCGATCATACATGTCGCCATCATCAGGTGAAGCCTTCACAGAGGAATGGGGTATTTAAAACTCTAGTACATAGGACGCGCACTATCTCAGACGCAGAGAGTCTACCCCAGGAATTGGAACACTTGAGAACTGTATTTCGAAAAAATGGGTACTCAGAGTGGCCGATTCAACGGGCTCTCCGCCCAACGACTACAGCACAACCTGTGGAAACGGAGGAAAACACGAGGGAGGATGTAGGCACTGCGTTCGTTCCATATACCGGCGCATTCCCGGGGAAGGTCGCCCGCATTTTGAAAAAACACCAGGTTGGAAATGTTTTTTGTCCGCCGAATAAAATTCGTGAACTGGTGGGGAGCGCCAAAGATGATCTTGGTTTGAGGAAGGCCGGCATGTACCAGATTCCGTGTCAGTGTGGAAAGTCATATATTGGACAGACGATGCGTACCGTCGAGGATCGATGCGTTGAACACCAGAGGCCCACACGATTAATGTATCCGAGCAAGTCGGCGGTCGCTGAACATTGTTTGTCGGAGAATCATGCGATGAACTATGAAGGCCCTAGGATTCTGGTACAGACGTCGAGATACTGGGACTGCGTCGTTAGAGAGGCCATTGAAATTCGCACAAGTGACGACCATATAAACCGTGACTGTGGCTATAATCTTAGCAAAGCTTGGGAACCAGCTATTGGGTTAATTAAGAGTAAACCTAGCAAACGTAACGTAGTGACGACCACGGCGGACAGAGCCCTCACACCGACGTCTTCTCAGACGCCGTCGCAATCGGTTCCACAGCGCGGCCGCGGCGCGGGGCGCGGACCGCGGAGGGGTCGCTCCGCGGGCCGAGGGTATTTAAATCGCGTTTCCAGGAGCTCAGTCCGTCAGTTCACCTGATGATGGCGACATGTATGATCGCCGAAATATTATGCCCGTTGGACACTAAAGACCGGCAGTACACCCGTGGATATTTTGATTATAAAATACGCCGGGAGAAACTGAAGAATCACATACATAAATGCTGGCAGGAACAAAAAATACACAAACGACACATTCACTTTCAACGAAATTGATGTTCATTCCACCTCACAACCATCAATGAATGTTTGTTAGACCTGACTTCAGAGCAATGCCAAGGCCTCAAGACTGCCACACCGAAAAAATAGAAACTAGACTAAGTATTTTCTAAGACGCACAGTCGCTAAATAAAATTTAAAGTCTAGCAACAATTTTTCTAAGTCCCACAGACTCAGAATAAAATCAAAGTTCTTGAAGCATCACAGAACAAATATTTCTCAGTTCCACACTTGAATACTTCGCTGAAATTTTACAAGTCCTCAAGCGACTCTACAGTCGCCGAGCGTAACGACACGTCTTGTCTGTCAAACCGACGTTAAAAGACTGCCCCTAAGTAGCCAAAATGGCCGCCCTCGCTGGCTTACTCTGAAGTCAAATCAGTATCTTATTTTCACAAAATTGTCTCTTTTACATAAAGTACAAATGAAATAAATACATGTGTTGGTACCATCGAACGGAAATATTCCTGTGAAACAGAATATGCCATCAAAAACATTGTACATATAGTAGTTTTTGCATTATCAAAACATTAAACTCTACAATTGCTTTTTCAATATTAAAACGTAAATTATTCATTGTACTATTGATCCTGTGGTTTCATTAACTATTTACTTAATTCTAGTTTACCGTACTGCCACTAATACATTTGTTATTGTTTATTTATTAAAAATCCAGCTTTTATACCTGGAAACCATGTTAATGGCCACTCATTCAAATTTACTGAATTTGCGCAAAAAAACTAAGTATACATCTTAATAGTACTCCCATAGATCTATCATTTGGTTAAGCCAAGATATATCGTTTACAAAATTGTTATTTTATAATGATATTTTGTTTACTATAACTCAAAAACTATTGAAGTGACATAAGACGTGTTTATATCAGCGCATCCGTTTAGTCTTTATCTTTAAAACGAGCCTACGCGCTCCTTTGTACCATATATGGATCACATCAATAGTTTCTCGGAGTCCAAACAGGACTCCTCCTGCCGATCACCATTGAGTCTCATAACAGCCTGGATTTTCCAGTGAAGTCTCTATATGCAAAGCGAGTGACAAGACGCTCGTTTGACAGATGAGAGGTGCTGCTATCTATTGACTAAGCCCTGAACTACGGCGAGTCCGCAGCTGTCGAAACACATCACGATTCTCCCGCATGTGCGCGATTTACCACAGAACTTCAAGTGTCCCCACGTAACTCTTAAAAAAGTTATGCGAATGTTGTTATATGTTAGTCTACAATTAAAACTAAAGAAATAAGGTTCATATAAACATAGAACCATAAATGTTAAGTTACGGCCAATAAAAGATTTTGCTTGAAATTTACCAATCCACTAATATGAAGCCATCGCGGAACAGTACGAGCTTAAGGTAAGGCAAGATTTCTATTTATTTTGTTGTTATTGATGTGATGAATCTAATAAAACATATATCTGCACTAGTTTTTTCAGAAATTCCAGAGATTATACAAGTACTTTTTTTTCCTCTTTTCTACTTTCCATCAAGAATGTGGGAAACCGTCAGTCAGTGGGTTCAGTCTCTTCCTAGCCTTGAAACGAGTTACTTTTCTATATTGTTCAGTGAAAAAACATAACAACAAAAGTGTAACACTGTATTAAGGGAAACCATATACTAACTGTTGTAGTTTCTAGATTATTTATGAAATAGGGATGCCTTTCATATTTACGGCAGAGGTATAATCCAATATGGTGTTTCTTCGTGGCAAATATAAAGACAATGCTACGGATCCACTTAATAAATGTTGCCTACGTAATCAGACTCGGAGGATTCCAATGCACGCATTTCGCAAGTTAGGGGATACAGCTTCTCTACCTAGGGGCAATAATAAGTGCGTGCACTCGATACGTCAGTACGATGATGAAGATATTATGGATGCTGTTCAACGTAGTCCGCCTGCCAGTACGCAACGTATCTCTCAACAATATTATGTATTTAAAAATCTAAGGTATGGCGTACACTGAGCTGCAGTAATCCGTATCCCTAGCCTTCGGTTGGAGTTTTGCAACTGGTTAAATACCAAAAGGCAGTTACACAAATACATTTCATTTACTGTTGTGGTTCAGATTACTCGAGATGGTACAAACAATTTACATAAAGAGCACTTGTGACGTACCTGGTCATTGATCGATGATTCTCGAAGTTCTTGATGACATCTACATCTACACCTACATATATATACTCCGCAAGTCACATTTAAGTGCCTGGCAGAGGTTTCATTAACCACTTTCATAACTTTTCTCTACCGTTCCATTCTCTAATAGTGTACGGGGAGAAACAACACTGATATCGTTCTGTTTTCGATCTGATTTCTCTTATTTTATTGGGATGGTCATGTCTCCCTAAGTAGGTGGGTGCTAGCAAAATAATTTCACATTCAGAAGTAAAAGTCGGTGATTGAAACTTCGCAAACAGATCACGCCGCAATGAATAACGTCTTTCTTTTAATGATTTCCACCCCAATTCGTGCATCATTTCCGTGACGCTTTCCCGTAACGTGATAAAACGAGCTGCCCTTCTCTGAACCTTCTCAATGTCTTCCGTCAGTCCCACCTGGTGAGGGTCCCACAAGGGGCAACAGTACTCCAGGAGAGGACGCACAAGTGTGATGTAGCCAGTCCCTTTGGTGGAGCTGGTGCATCTTCGAAGCGTTCTGCCGATGAAACGTAACCTTTGGTTCGCCTTCCCCACAATATTTTCTATGTGTTCTCTCCAGTCAAAGTTGTTCGTAATTGTAACTCCTAGGTATTTGGTAGAATCTACGACCTTAAGGTTTGACTGATTTATCGCGTAATTGAAATTCAGCGGATTTCGTTTAGTGGTCATGTGTATTACTTCACACTTTTCTTTATTTAGTGTCAATTGCCAATTTTCACACCATGCAGAAATTTTGTCTAAATCGCTTTGCAGTTGCTTTTGATCCTCTATTGAGAGGAATCTAGTTGATATACAATCTGGCCCGGAAGATTTGTTTTTGTTTAGTGACTTAAGTTGTTTTATTACTCCAGGGAAATCTACTTCTACGTTTCGTATGCTGGCAGCTGTTCTTGGATTGAATACTGGAGTATTCACTTCGTCTTCATTGGT
Source organism: Locusta migratoria (assembly GCA_026315105.1). NCBI lineage: Eukaryota > Metazoa > Arthropoda > Insecta > Orthoptera > Acrididae > Locusta > Locusta migratoria. Next base: position 53,316,245 of record CM048751.1, read on the forward strand.
GAAAGAATTTCGGAAAGCGGTGTTTAGTAATTCTGCCTTAGTAGTACTGTCATCTGTAGTATTACCATTGCTATCGCGTAGTGAAGGTATTGTTTGTGTTTTGCCGCTAGTGTACTTCACATATGACCAGAATTTCTTTGGATTTTCTGCCAGATTAAGAGACTGGATTTCGTTGTGGTAACTACTATAGGCTTCTCGCATTGAAGTCTGGGCTAGGTTGCGAGTTTCGGTAAAAGATTGCCAATCTGTGGATTCTGTGTCTTTTTTAAATTTTGCATGCGTTTTTATTTGTTTCTGCCACAGAGATCTGACCTGTTTTGTGTACCACGGGGGTCAGCCCCCTCTTTTCTTAATTTATTTGGTATAATTCTCTCGATTGCTACTGTTATTATGTATTTGAAAGTAAGCCAGAACTGATCTACACTCGCATTTTTATTTATAATCTCTCTTGGTAGCAGGAATTTCATGGGGGAGAACTAATTTACTACAAATAATGTAGGCAACGCACAGGATTTCAGTTCTTCGTCACTTTAACGATCTATTATTAGTGCCCAGTTGTCCTCATTTATAGCCAGCTTGCAAGTCTCATTAATTACAACCATTTATACCAGGCACGCACATTACACACATCAATAATATGATTTTCGTGTGTGGAATACAAACGTTCTGGGTGTACATAATAATGTGGCACTTAGACGCACTTTCTGCACTAAAGAACTTTTACATAATTAGTCAGATTTTAAGTTCAGAACTGATGTGACTTGTGGTTCAGATCGCGGCTGGAATAATAAACAGTACTGTCAACTAGCGTGGTTTCCGTGCCAGACAACGGATGAAACAATACTCTGATACATGCTGTAAGTGCATTCTATTTATATCGGGAGGTTCAGTAATGCAAGCAGATCGGAATAAATCCCACCTTGCTTCGTTACACACGTATGGTCTGAAGCAAACACACGTGCTAGATAGCAACGTAATTTCCAGCGGCGATAAATGTGTGTTGTGGTATAATCGACACACACTTTATTGGACTATTCATTTTCTAAGGACGTCTAACAGCCGAGAGGTACTTACAATTCCACCAACATGATGGCGCTCCTCCACAATTCACCGACCCAGTTGCTAGACATTTAAATCGACATTTCAGCCAGTAACGTATTGGTCGTGCTGCCACACATCTGTGGCCACACAGATCTCCCGATTGAACACCAATGATTTTTTCTGTACGGAGATGGATGAAAAACATAGTTTATTAAGACAAAATCAATACACGCGAGGCATTACTTGCTCGCATTATGAATGCGATAGACGAAATAAAGAGCAACCCCGAGCAACTGAAAAAAAAGCAACCATATCTTTTCATACCCGTGCACTCGGTGGAGACATTTTTGAACATTTCTAGTGAATTTGTGTAATTGTATGTACACTGTACAACTTCCTTAACATTGAGATTTGTCTTCTCTGGTTTAACGTGGATTCACGTGCGCTATGGTATTAATAAAGACACATTATCTGACACTTTAATACAGTTTACGTTAACTTCATTAACAACGTTTTCCAAAATTTTGTTCCGCACATCTTCTGTTGAAAACTTTGTGCAATTGACTGGAATTAAAAAAAATTGGGTCAAGTAGATATTAAATTAAAAATTTTCCCGAATTGTTTTTCCTTCTCTGGAGTTTTTGGTTAACTACTGCAGACACGCATGTGAGACATGTTTTATTAGATGCACGGGATCAATAACTGCAAAATAAATGAAAATCGTGTAGTTTTGGGATGGCGTCATATTAGCGAGGCTGCTAAATTTCGTGCTAGAACTTTTTTTTGACTGAACTCCGTAACTAAACAATTGTGGACCAATGTTTACATGAACTTTTATCTTTAGTCTTACTTTTAGAATAACATATTGAAATATTTACGTATCTTCATGAATCACCCTGTGTGTGTGATTTTGTCCAACTTGATAGATAGGTTGGTTTTTATCTCGATTGATTATCTCATTGTTATTTGCATTGCAAATTAAATGTTTTAACTAGGTTGGGTAAAAACACAATAATTGCCGCTGCTCCTCAGACAGACGTCTGGGCCAACGGCAAAGTACTTGGCCGCAGAGCTAAGGGCTACGGGTTCGATACTCGCTAAGATCACGGGATTTTTCACTTTGAGTTTTAACCTAGCCTTTACTTCTCAACGATGGGAGGAGTTCCCAGAAAATATTCGGATTCCGCTCTAAACTGTAGGCCCCCTTTCTGCGGTTGGGTGACTAGGAGGGATAACAAAGTACCGTCCATGCAAAACACTGCGCCACAAGAAGTTACCGTTATATCAGATGTAGGACATTTTCTTGCAGACTTTTTCCAAATTTACACAAGGCATAACCGTGCCCCTTAATTTTTCGTGTTTTTCATTTTTTTTCTAACTTTGCGAGGAATTACATATAAAAATCAACGGCTGCTAACAGTGTGTGTTCATTTCGGCTCTGCTACTCAGGTTCGTCATGTGATACAACATTTGTTCCCCAGTATGATTGTATGATGATATATCTCAAACCGACGATTGCTACTTACGTGAGGACAAAGATCTCTCAAGTTCAAAGTTTGTGTAACAATGGACCAAAATGCTAGGGTCATCACACCCCAAAACGTATGCACTACTTAAACTTTCTTATGCTGAGGACGACAAGCACACATACACATACCCGATGGGGACTCGAACCTCCGGCGGGAACGGCCGTGACTGGTGCCTCAGACGGCTGACCACCAGGGCCGCCAGAACGCAGCAGCAACGCGCCTCTGAGCCTAGCTCTGCAGAGAGGGCGACGCGAGCGACCTTCCCCACCTTCGGCTGAACTTGCCGCTGTTTCGAAGGAACTGAGATACAAGATCCTTTTAAAAACTCCAGGACTTTATACTGAAAAAACCACATAAAAGTCCACTTGTTTGGAAATATGCAAATTGCGTTACCACACGGAAATGTGCCGTTCTGACCCCCCGTGGAACACAAAACACGTCAGATCACTGTTGCAGGAGCAAAGAAAAACGCATGCAAAATTTAAAAAGACACAGAATACACAGAATGGCAATCTTTTACCGAAACTCGCAACCTAGCGCGGACTTCAATGCGAGAAGCCTGTAGTAGTTACCACAAAGAAATCCTGTCTCGTAATCTTGCAGAAAATCCAAAGAAATTCTGGTCATATGTGAAGTACACTAGCGGCAAAACACAAACAATACCTTCACTACGCGATAAAAATGGTAATACTACCGATGACAGTACTGATAAGGCAGAATTACTAAACACAGCTTTCCGAAATTCTTTCACCAATGAAGACGAAGTGAATACTCCAGTATTCAATCCAAGAACAGCTGCCAGCATACGAAACGTAGAAGTAGATTTCCCTGGAGTAGTAAAACAACTTAAGTCACTAAACAAAAACAAATCTTCCGGGCCAGATTATATATCAACTATATTCCTCTCAGTGTATACTGATGCAATAGCTCCGTACTTAGCTATAATTTACAACCGATCACTCAGCGAAAGATCCGTACCCAAAGACTGGAAAGTTGCCCAAGTTACTCCAATATTCAAGAAAGGCAATAGGAGTGATCCCCAAAATTACAGGCCAATCTCAATGACGTCGATTTGCAGTAGGATTTTGGAACATATACTTTGTTCGAATATTGTGAACTATCTCGAAGAGAACGACCTATTAACCAATAGTCAACACGGATTCAGAAAGTATCACTCTTGCGAAACACAGCTTGCCATTTATTCACATGATGTGATAAGTGCCATCGACAAGGGATCTCAAATCGATTCCATATTTCTGGATTTCAGGAAGGCTTTTGACACTGTACCCCACAAGCGGCTTCTTATGGAATATCTCCCCAATTGTGCGATTGGATTCACGATTTCCTATCAGAAAGGACACAGTTCGTTGTAATTGACGGTAAGTCATAGAGCAAAACAGAAGTGATATCTGGAGTTCAAAAGGAACCGTTATAGGTCCACTACTCTTCCTCGTGTTAGGCTGACACGGAAGACATTGACAAGGTTCAGAGAAGGGCAGCTCGTTTTGTGTTATCACGTTACGGGGGGGGGGGGGGGGAGCGTCACTGAAATGTTGCACGAATTGGGGAGGAAATCATTAAAAGAAAGACGTTATTCATTTCGGCGCGATCTGTTTGCGAAGTTTCAATCACCGTCGTTTACTTCTGAATGTGAAAATAGTTTGCTAGCACCCACCTACTTAGGGAGATACGACCATCCCAATAAAATAAGAGAAATCAGATCGAAAACAGAATGATTTAGGTGTTCTTTCTTCCCGCGCGCTATTAGAGAATGGAACGGCAGAGAAAAGTTATGAAAGTGGTTAAGAAACCCTCTGCCAGGCACTTAAATGTGAATTGCGGAGTATATATGTAGATGTAGATTTAATTATAAAACATTACAATATAATACAAAACTGTTTAATTGCATGAATAGCAAGGTATTTTATTCCCCTTTGATAAAATTTTCAATTTATAAAAAACATAGCATTAATGTTATGAAATAATATGCTTTTGTTAATGAAATTAATAGTTAACATTATCTGGTGTCTTTCACTATATTCTGATCTTTATGCGATACTTAACTTGTCTCAAAACTGTACAATTACTTTAATTTAGCTATTATAAAAATATAAACAAACCTGTCTACTGTTCTAGTTGTAATATACTTACGAACTTAATTTCCGTTTTGTTTTGATATAGAATTACTATCCTTATTATAGTCATAATTTTGTGTATATCTTATTTATGAAATATTCTTTTATGTTCCACAAACAAATTACTTAATATGTTATGTGGCAACTTCCTGGTTCTAGAAAACACAACATTCGATATATACGCGCGAATTGGCGCGAACGTAGTCAGTTATTAAGTTATTAAGGCAGTCTTCAGTCAGTCAACTCTTTGTATGCAACATGTAAAGAACAATATGTATTTTCACTGTAGTGTTTTTAAAGAAAACGCCTTTTGCTACTGCAAATGAAGGATTTTTATTGTTATAATTCACCTATATGCGTTTCGCCTTTGTCACAGGACATCATCACTGGTTGTGTTGAGTTATTTACATGTTTCTGTTTACACATAAAGGTTAGGATTTTTACATATGTACAAAGCATTACGTTTCTGATTCAAAACAGTTAGTTTTTTTGCTATAAAATGGTGTACTTACACTACTTGCTACTCCATATCAGCCTCTTTCCGGCAACCAGGTCGAAAAGTTCCACTATTTTCCTAGTGCCACTGTCATCAGCTACCATAACTCTGTCCACTGTAGTTTTTTTGTAGTGCTGTCTACTTCGCAGCTTATTTGTAGTTCAACTGTTGTTGTTGTTGTGGTCTTCAGTCCGGAGACTGGTTTGATGCAGCTCTCCACAATACCCTATCCTGAGCAAGCGTCTTCATCTCCACATAAGAACGGCAACCTACATCTGTCTGAATCTGCTTACTGTATCCGTCTCTTGGTCTTCCCCTGCGATTTTTTCCCCACAAACTTCCCTCCAACGCTAAATTCACAATTCCTTGATGTCTAAGAATGTGTCCTACCAATCTACCCCTACTTTTAGTCAAGTAGTTCAACTATTCCATTGAAAGTGTGTTGAAGGTATCTTTATGTGTGTGTGTGTGTCTATGTGTTTTTCTTTTTCATTTTTTCTATGTGTATCTGTATCTGTGTGTGTGTGTGTGTGTGTGTGTGTGTGTGTGTGTGTGTGTGTGCGGCGGAGGGATTGTGGGTTTGTGACTATGTGTGATTTGTGTCTATCATTTACTTACTTGGTAAGCAAGATCACAAGGGATGATAGGAGCCGGAAAAAAATTATGAGTAGAGTACAACAGGCCAAAATTGCATTCAATCTGAGGAAGAACGTACCAGCAATTACATCAGTATGGAGATAATAAAACGTAAAATGAAAGAGTTTGTTTGGAGTGTGGCTCTATACGGTTGCGAAACATGGACAACAGGAAGAGAGGAGAGAAGACGGCTAGAGACCCTGGAGATGTGGTGTTATAGAAGCATGATGAGGATCGGCTGGAAAGAGAGAGTGACAAATTGAGAGGTGCTTAGGAGATTTCACGAAAACAGATCCCTGTGGAGGTACATCCAAACAAGACGAGACAAACTAATAGGGCACATCGTAAGACGCAATAACATCATTGGTTGGTTGGTTGGTTTGATGGTGTAAGGGACTAAACGACAAAGGTTATCAGTCCCAACATCATTGAAACAATAGCAGAACGAGCTATTGAGGGAAGAAACCGACGGGGGTGACCAAGAATATCATACATGCAACAAATCAGGAATTATGTTGGATGTAACACGTACTTGAAAATGAAAATGAAGAGGAAGGCAGACAGAAGATAAGAACGGCGCTCTGCTGCAAACCAACCTCAGGGTTCAACACTGTAGAAGTTTCCGTAGGAAGGGAGAGGACGAAATGAACGAGAGAGAGAGAGAGAGAGAGAGAGAGAGAGAGAGAGAGAGAGAGAGAGAGAGAGAAGAATGGGTAGGGAGGAAGAGATGACAGGCAGAGAGGAAGGAAGAGAAAATGGAATAATATCAATTGGAATAATGAAATACCTGGGCATTGGTGGGAAATTGGTTAATGTTGTTTATACAGCGTACATCATCAGAGCGAATCTGCTTCTCAAACAGCTCTACATTGGACCCTGTCACAGCCAAATGACTCCCAAAAAGTGAAAATGCCAGTATGATTCGAGTTGGCATCTAAATACACCTACTGATAACTACGCCTCTAACGAATACATCCTAGCTGTTTCTCACAAAGATCTTTCAATGTCTGACTCTTTTGACGTTCCTTATATAGCCTAAAATTTCTGGTGACAACACTGAACACGAACAACTCTAATCCACTGTGGTGGTTGTTTTATCACAAAGGATTGCTCTTTAAATACCTGGCAAAGACGTATGCGTGTATGAAGTTATTCTGACGTGTCACATTTTCTTCTGAATTGTTCACTTTTCAGGGAAACTATGTTTTTTTTTCCATTAAGGAGCTGATGTGTTGAATTCTGTGTCCAATTAATTTAGCTCTTCTTATCTGGATCGTTATAAACAAGGTCCTATTAACTTATTTTAGTATATTTTTCTGTCTAAGACGTTTTGTGCCTACAACTTTCAAATGACATAACGACATTTCCTTGAGCAATTACGAACGCAAATTTAGTGCTTATAATGAAATTGCGTGCTTATGGAATTTCTCCCCAATTGTGCGATGGGATTCACGATTTCCTATCAGAAAGGACACAGTTAGAGTAAAACAGAAGTGATAACTGGCGTTCCCCAGACCCCCCCCCCCCCCCCCCGGGGAGCTCACGGTGAGTACGTGCGTGGCGAGCACAGGGCCCCGAGCTAATGCTGTCTTCCTTCCTCCTTTACTTCCCGGACTGCATTTCCTTTCCCCTCCCCTCCTTTCCTATCCTCACTCCTTCCTCTCCCCACCGGGGGACTGATAACCTCAGTAGTTTAGTCCCTCTATTCCAACCAAACAACCCAACCCAACCCGTTACCCAGGGAAGCGTTATAGGTCCCCTACCCTTCCTTGTGTTTATAAACGATTTAGGAGACAATCTGAATAGCGTTTTCGAATGATGCTGTCGTTTATCGGTTAGTGAAGTCAACAGAAGATCAAAAGCAACTGCAAAGTGATTTAGACAAAATCTGTACATGGTCCGAAATTGACAATTAACAGTAAATAATGAAAAGTGTGAAGTAGTACACATGGCCACTAAAAGAAATACTCTGAAATTCAGTTAAACGGTAAATCAGTCAAACGTTAAGGTCGTAAATTCTACCAAATACTTAGGAGTTACAATTACGAACAACGTAGACTGGAGACAAATATTGTGGGGAACGCGAACCAAGGGTTACGTTTCATTGGCAGAACGTTTCATTGGCAGAATGCTTCGAAGTTGCGACAGCTCCACGAAAGAGACTGCGTACATCACACTTGTGTGTCCTCTCCTGGAGTACTGTTGCCCAGTTTAGAACCCTCACCAGGTGGGACTGACGGAAGACATTGATTGAGAAGGTTCAGAGAAGGGCAGCTCGTTTTGTTTTATCACGTTACGGGGGGCGGGGGGGGGGTGTCACGGAAATGTTGCACGAATTGGGGTGGAAATCATTAAAAGAAAAACGTTAGTCGTTGTGGAGTAATCTATTTGCGATATTTCAATCAACGACTTTTAGTTCTGAATGTGAAAATATTTTGCTAGCACCCACCTACATAGGGAGACATGACCATCCCAATAAAATAAATCAGATCGAAAACGGAACGATTTAGGTGTTCTTTCTTCCCGTGTACTATTAGAGAATGCAACGGTAGAGAAAGGTTATGAAATTGGTTAAGAAACCTTCTGCTAGGCACTTAAATGTGATTTGCAGAGTATGTATGTAGATGCAGATGAAGAAGTCCATCACGAGCAAAGAGTCTGTGCTGATGTCGCCCGTACACTCGTCTGCAGGGTCAAACAAGGTGTCCTGGCCAAGTTCAATCCTCCTAAGGTTCGGACATGTCCCCTGTGACTGCTATCTGTTCCGTTCGCTAAAATAGTCTCAAAGGGAAGCGCTTCAACTCCGACTACGACCTGAAGGACACAATAGAGCACTGGCTGTTGCTACTGCCACAGCTATTGTGGGAACAGGTAGCTCTTCGGCTCGTTAAACAATGGGATAGTTGTGCTCAGGCCTCTTTTGAGTTAAAACTTCAGCTGTAGCTACAAAGCCGTTTCGCACATTTTCATTTGAACACCTCTTATATACCTACAAATATTTCTAGAGGCGACCCAGGACAGTGCACCATTATATTAGACTGTTTTGTCATTTGGAGATTTTAAAATACGCTTATTAAACGTCGTACGTCGCATACCTCCAAGTATGCGTAGCAGTGAGACCCGTATTCCCCGATATCAGGGGTGAAGCGGTGCGATACTGACAGAGGCAGTCAGTCTGCTGCACTGGAACTTGTGCTAGCAGGAGTCGTTCACTTGCAGTTGACGGTTGTGCATATTAAGGTAGCAGACATGTTGACTGGGGCAGTGCAGAAATGGTTTGATCCATAATTAACTGGAAGAAAGCAGAAAGTTGAAATAAGTGGTTCATGTAATGTCAGAACATCAGCCGATTCCTTAAACTTGGGGACTATTGAGGATGGGGTGCCACAGGGTTCGGTCTCAGGTCCTTTGCTGTTCTTCATATACGTAAATGACTTGCTATCCTACATTGATGAAGATGCAAAGTTAGTTCTCTTTGCTGATGATACAAATATAGTAATCACATCCAGAAAACAAGAAGTGATGTAATCGTAAATAATGTTTTTCACAAAATTATTAAGTCGTTCTCTCCAAATGGACTCTCATTAAATTTTGATAAAACACAGTGTACACAGAATGGCACAACTCCAGTAATAAATGTAGACTTTGAACAGAAGTCTGTGACTAAGGTAGAATGTTCAAAATTTTTAGGCGTGTGCATTAATTAGAGATTAAACTGGAAGCTACACAAACTGCTTACTTAAAATGACACGAACCGGATGGTCAACTGATTTTATTGTTTGGCGAACTGAGGGAGGTTGCTAGCGGTCGGACCTGACCATTAATCCCCGTTATCCACCATAGGAATTATATGCAAAACATTTAACTGCACCTGAAAATGCAACTATAAAGCTGTGAAACCTGTTGTGTGGGTCTCCACGACTCTAATAAAAAACAGCTGAGGTGGACCAACGTCCTTAAACTCAGACCAATTTTTTTAACACCTACATTTTAACAGTGTGAAAGTTCCTTTATTATATACTATGCAAATATCTTTTCTAAATTGTATTGCAGTTGCTTCTGATCTGGAGACTTTACTAACCGATAAACGACAGTATCATCGTCGAATAGTCTAAAAAAGATGCTGAGGCAGTTTCGTGGGAAAGGCCGACATTACCTCTGTTTTACTCGATAACTTTCCGTCTGTTACTACATACCGTGTGGTTTTAGATTAGATTAGTATTTGTTCCATAGATCATGAATACGCCATATCGTAATGGTGTGGACCGTGTCAGGTTAATGAAAGGTGACTTTACAAATTATTACTTTGTACTAAATATTACAATTCTATTTTTTTCTTTTTAATTTACTGATTTCATCTGTAGTGTAGAAGGAGTTGCCATGTAGAAATTCTTTTGGTTTAAAATGCTAGTTGTCTATCTATAAGGGATCATAATTCACACATTTCTCTGCCAAAGCTAAATTTACACTTGAATAGTGAAGATCATTCTTTCGCCTAGTGCTGTAGTTATGTAAACTGCTATTGCTTTTTAATTCGGTGGGATTGGAAATAACAAATTTCATAAATGAATATATTATACATTGAGAAGATAATGTGAAGATCCCTAGCTCTTTAACTAAGTATATACAGGATGATCTTGGATGGGCTGCGGCAATTATTCTGATCACACGCTTTTGTGTAATGAATACTTTTTTACTCAGTGATGAATTACCCCAGAAAATGATGCCATAAGAAAGCAGAGAATTAAAATAGGCATAGGAAGCTAATTTGCTGAGATGTATATCACCAAAACTTGCAATTACCCTAATAGCATAAGTAGCTGAACTCAAAAGTTTCACCAGATCTTCAATGTTTCTTTTGCAGTTCAACCCCTCATCAATGCTTACACCTAAGAACATTGAATATTCTACCTTTGCTACATATTTCTGATCAAAGTCTATATTTATTAATGGTGTCATTCCATTTACTCTATGGAACTGTATGTAACGTGTTTTATCAAAATTTAATGATAGTCCATTTGCTGAGAACCACTTAATGATTTTCTGAAAGATGTGGTTTACAGTTTCATCAGTTAGTTCTTGTCTGTCAGGTGTGATAACTATACTTGTATCATCAGCAAAATGAACCAGCTTTGCATCTTCATGAATATAGAATGGCAAGTCATTAATATATATTAAGAACAGCAAAGGGCCCAAGACCGAACCTTGTGGCACCCCATTTCTGATTGTTCAAATCAAATGTTTCAAATGTTTGTAGAGTCTATGGGACTTAACTACGGGGTCATCAGTCCCTAAACTTACAAACTACTTATTAACTAACTAAGACTAAGGACGGCACAAATATCCATGCCCGAGGGGGGATTCGAACCCCGACCGTAGTGGCAGTGCAGACCGTGACTGAAGCGCCTCAGTCCCCTCGGCCACCGCTGCCGCCTCTGATTGTTCCCGAGTTTGAAGAATCAGCTGTTTTTTGTATATTATGTGAACTACTTATGTCAATTCAAAAAAAAAAAAAAAAAAAAAAAAAGTTCATACGTTTGTAGAAGTTATGGGACTTAACTACGGGGTCATCAGTCCCTAAACTTACAAACTACTTATGAACTAGCTAAGACTACAGACGGCACAAATATCCATGCCCGAGGGGGGATTCGAACCCCGACCGTAGTGGCCGTGCAGACCGTGACTGAAGCGCCTCAGTCCCCTCGGCCACCGCGGCCGGCTCTGATTGTTCCCGAGTTTCAAGAATCAGCTGTTTTTTTGCATATTATGTGAACTACTTATGTCAATTTTCTGCACTCTTCCTGTTAGGTGTGATTTAAACAACTTGTATACTGTCCCATTCATACCGCAATAATCTAGAAGAATTCCATGATTTACACAATCAAAAGCCTTGGAGAGATCACAAAAAAATCCCAACGGGTGATGTCCAGTTATTCAGAGCATTTAATATTTCATTGGTTAAAGTATATGTAGCATTTTCTGTTGAA